>JAYESD010000010.1:40670741-42112402 GCA_036927565.1 Tuctoria greenei
CAGGATTTCACCAAATCCCCATGTCTAGAGAGGATGAGGTGCATACCGCATTTATAACCGTAGATGGCCTTTACTGCTATGTCTCCATGCCTTACGGTCATAAGAATGCCCTCCATACCTTTGTTCGTGCCATGCATAAAACCTTTGGGGACCTCATTCGGGACCTGGTAGAGGTGTACGTCGATGATATCGTTGTCAAATCCAGACACACACATCATTGTTAGACAACCTCATCCTAGTCTTTGATAGATTACGGACCACATGCACAAAGCTTAACCCCGACAAGTGTGTGTTCGGAGTCGAAACTAGGAAGCTCCTTGGTTTCTTGGTCTTACACCGAGGGATCGAGGCAAACCCAGAGAAGATCAAGGCGGTAGAGCTGATGCGGCCTCCAGCCCGCATCAAGGACGTATAGAAGCTTGCAGGTTGCTTGGCAGCGCTCAGCTGGTTTATCTCTAGACTGGCTAAACGAGCCCTCCCATTCTTCAAAATGTTGCGCCAGTCTGGACCGTTCATCTGGGTTGAGGAGGTAGAGAAGGCATTCCGCAAGCTGAAGCAACAACTTACGTCGCTGCCCATCATGGTGGCCCCAGATCCAGGGAAACTCTTTACCTCTACATCGCCTCCACAACAGAAGTACTAACAGTTGCACAGGTTCTCGGTCTCTAGCAGATGATGGTCAAGGGAGACTCCCAGCTGATCATCAAGCAGGTCCAGAGAGAATGCTTCTGCAACGACCCTCAGCTCGCGGCGCACCTGCTGCACATCAAGAAGCTGGAAGCTTGTTTCGAGGATTTGGACTTCTGCCACATGCTGCACACCTACAACTTCATCCCCAACGCCTTGTTAACAATGGCATGCACCGGGGCCCCGGTTCCTGAAGGTGTCTTCGGCAGGAGATTAGTGCGACCAACTGCTAGGCCTTCAATACCTAACGAAGAAGGCGAGCTCGACACCTCGGAGCTGGCGATCTCGGCGGCCCTGCAACCGTGGGGCCCATTGAGGTTCTTGTGCGTAACCGAGGACCCCAGATCACTCGGCGCCCAAGATCCAGAAGCTTAGGAGAGTCCTGATGCATGGATCACAAAGATTCGGGACTACATGAAAGACATTATGCTTCCGAAGGAACACGTATCCACTGAGCGGATCGTAAGGATGGCGAAAAAATACACGCTAGTAGAAGGAGACCTCTGCCGGCGTGGAGCCAATGGCGTCTTATTACGGTGCATAACTCGAGAAGAGGGATGTGACTTGCTCGCATAGATCCATGAAGGAAAGTGCAAGAATCATGCTGCTTCCCCCACGTTGGTCAGTAAAGCCTTCTGACATGGCTTTTATTGGCCAACAACACTCCAAGACGCCGTCAAGCTGGTGAAATGGTGCAAGGCGTGCCAGTTCCACATCAAGAAAATTCACTCCAGCGCAAACACTACAGATGATCCCACCCTTTTGGACGTTCGCGGTCTGGGGGCTGGATATCCTGGGACCCTTCCCTAGGGCAGTTGAAGGGTACCGATTCCTCTATGTCGCTGCATACAAGTCACCAAGTGGCTGAAGGTAGCCCCGGTGATCAACATCAACAAGGAGTCTGCAGTCAAGTTCATCAAGTCGATCGTCTGCAGGTTCGGGGTCTCGAACAGGATCATGACCAACAACAGGACCCACTTCACAAGTGCAGCGTTCCAAGACTACTGCGAAGACCTCGACGTCCAAGTTTGTTATGCATTCGTGGCTCACCCAAAGAGCAACGATCAAGTTGAAAGGGCCAATGCTGAGATCCTAAGGGGCCTCAAGACACGGACGTATGACTGCTTGGATAAGCATGGTGCCAAGTGGGTTGACGAACTCCCATATGTGCTGTGGGCCAACCATACATCGCCCAGCAAAGCCACGGGGGAAACGCCTTTCTTCCTAGTGTATGGGTTTGAGGTCGTACTCCCCTGGAAATCACCGCGGGCTCTCTCCTGGTGCAGACATTTGACAAAGCCACGGAGGACCGGCTCCGATGTGAAGATATCGGCCTCATCGATGAAGCAAGGTAGCATGCTACCATCCAAAATGCACGGTACCCGGCATGCACTCCGGTGCTACGAGGAACTGTTTGTGCAGAGTAGAGAACTCCAAATGGGTGATCTGGTGCTGTGGTGAATACTTTCTCGCGAAGGGTCACACAAACTCTAACCCAGCTGGGAGGGCCCCTTCCGAGTGACACGGGTATTCCACCCCGAGTGCGTCCGCTTGGCCACGAAAGAAGGAGAGCCCCTCCCCAACCCTTGGAAAATAGAGAACCTCCATAAGTTCTAAACCTAAGAATAATGGTAGGATAGTGTACGGTGTCATGGTGCCAAGGAACGGCACTAAGGACAACTAAGCTCTAGGAGGGATAGGTCCAGAGTGTTTAGCCGCTTAGCTTGGTCCTCTACCCTAAGCATGAATACTCTGCCTCTCTTGCCATCCTGAGTGGGTCGTTGCCTTATTGTCAAGCCAGTCTCGTCCTATGAATGCAAATTTGAAAGAGTCACTGTCTTACCCTGTGTTTTCTCTTATGTTCACCTAATTACCGCTAATTTTGTGATCATCAAGCTATTCTCGATTTTTGTATATTATCTTCATATGCCTCGTGAATTTTTTCTCTATATCACACTTGGTGGAATTATATAACCCTACTGAAGGGATTGAATTACCCAAGCCCCGCGTACCAGCCCAGGACTATAAGACATAGCAAAACTAAAGAGTAGGGAAACATGACCGACGAGCAAAATTATCCCCCCAGTCATGTGTGCACGACATATAAAGCAGGGTTGATTCAGGCACACCAACAACAGCATCGGCGAGGTACACATCACCCAGGGGGGCCACCGTCTACGTCTCTATGACAATGGTGGACAATGTCGGAGTAGCTAGCTCCGGCACCTCCCATGGGGTCTACTGTCGATGCTATTCTACATAATGGCAACAAGTGCTAATTTGTAAGTACACTCCCTCAGCTCGCTTTTGTTGCTAACAAGGTTTCTTCGGTTTCCTACCTACAAGGGGCCTGCCGTAGATGACTTTGCGACAATGGTGGCCAACGCCGGAGCAGCCAGCTTCGGCACTATCCAAGGGGCCTGTTGTCGACGACTCTGCAATGATGTTGGGCGACACCGGAGCAGCTAGCTCCAGCACCACCCCAGGGGCCTGCCGTCGACGACTCTACGATGATGGTGGGCCACGCCAGAGCAGCCAGCTCTGGCACCACCCAAGGGGCCTGCCGACGATGTTTCTGCGATGATGGTGGGCGACGCCTGAGCAGCCAGCTCTGGCACCATCGGGGGGGCCTACCGTCAACGTCTCACGACGATGGTGGACGAAACCGGAGCAGCTAGTTTTGGCACCTTCCAAGGGGCTTGCCGTCGACGATTCTGCGATGATGGTGGGTGACACCGGAGTAGCCAGCTCTGTCACCACCCAAGGGGCCTGCTGTCGACGTTTATGCGATGATGTGGGCAACGCTGGAGTAGCCAACTGTGGCACCACCCAAGGGGTCTACCCTCAACGTTTCTATAGCGATGGTGGGCGACGCCAGAGCAGCCAGCTCTAACACCACCCAAGGGCCCTACCGTCGATGACTCTGCAACGTTGGTGGGTGACGCCGGAGCAACCAGCTCCAGCACCACCCAGAGGGCCTGCCCTCGACGTCTCTACGACGATGGTGGGCAACGTCGGAGCAGCCAGCTCCGCCACCACCCAAGGGGCTTGCCGTCGATGACTGCGACGATGGTGGGCGATGCCAGAGCAGCCAGCTCTGACACCACCAAGGGGGCATGCCGACGATGTTTCTGCGATGATGGTGGCGACTCCGGAGCGGCCAGCTCTGACACCACCCAGGGTGCCTGCCGTCGACGTCTCTACGATGATGGTAGACGACGCCGGAGCAGCCAGCTCCGGCACCTTCAAAGGGGCATGCCGTCAACGTTTCTGCGATGATGGTGGACGACGCCGGAACAGCCAGCTCGGGCACCACCCAGAGCCCTGCTGTCGACATCTCTATGATGATAGTGGGCGACATTGGAGCAGCCAGCTCCAGCACCACCCAAGGTGCCTATTGTCGACGTTTCTACAGCGATGGTGGGCAACGCCAGAGTAGCCAGCTCCAGCACCACCCAAGGGCCCTGCCGTCAACGACTGTGTGATGATAGTGGGCGACACCAGAGCAGCTAGCTCCGGCACCACCCAAGGGGCCTGCCGTCAATGTCTGTGCGACAATGGTGGGCGATGTCAGAGCAGCTAGCTCCGACACCACCCAAGGGGCCTACCGTCGACGACTCTGCAATGATGGTGGGCGACACCGGAGCAGCCAGCACCGGCACCACCCAGGGGGTCTACCATCGATGACTCTGTGACGATGGTAGGCGACATTGGAGCAGCTAGCTCTGGCACAACCCAAGGGGCTTGCTGACGATGTTTCTGTGACGATGGTCGGCGATGCCGGAGCAGCCAGCTCCGGCACCACCCAGGGGGCCTGCCGTCAACGTCTCTACTTAGACAAAGATCGGCGCCCCTGAAGGGGCCACACTGAGGCCACTCAAAGTCCCCTGCTCCATATGGGGCCCGTCGAAGACATCCTGCGATCAAGTGGTAGGTGAGCCGAACCACTTGGCCACACCTACCAGGGGGCCTCTAAGGGGGTTCCATAGCAGGACGTCAAATGATGACAGATCGGTCATGTCAAATGTGCGATCATTGGTTCCTCAAAAACTAACAAACTCGACAAAATTCCTCAAGCCTTTACGCAGCTAAGGACTCTAAGCGACAGATTTAGAAGCACAACACAAGCCAACAAGCGAAACATGAATTCAAATTCATTAAGAGTTATTTTTACAAAGGGGCCATCCCAGGTTACAATAATGCTCCGCCTGGGGGCCGCTAGTCTCAAGTCCGCTAGAACAAAGAAGCCACATGCTTGGCAAGGTCCTTGACTTTGGTCCTCGCCTCCTACTCTCGATCATCGAAGGGGCCTTTCTCCACCAATTACAGAGGGATCATTGGGTACCAGCTCTGGAAGCACACCAAGATAAGGCAGGCCACCTGCTCAGCTAGCTCCTTTCCTTCGACCTCCAACCGTCTTGCAAGGACAGTGTTCACTGACCCCAACATTGAGCAGAAGGAGTCCAAGGTTGGGAGCAGCTGGGCCACCCCATGAGACGGCTCCCTACGCGGCACGGTACTAAGTACGAAAGATTCCAACACCGCCCCAGCACAGGTCAGTATGTCCCGGGTCCCTTGCGCCTCGGCTGCGCGGGAGGCCTGGAGGCCCTCTGCCTCTCTACGCGCTGCTTCCTCCTGATCGGCAAGCTCTCGATCATGACACTCCAAGTCGTCCTCTCGATGAATGATAGCAAGCTCCGAGTCCTGCACGGCTCAGCGCCTCTCCCCTAGCACACCGAGGCTATGGGAGACCTCTTCTTCCCTCACCGACAAGTCCCGTTCCGCATCAACAACGGCAACCTCGCGATGGACCAACTCCAACCACTTATCCTCACACAGCCTAAAGCGGGCTTCGGCAACAGCATGGGCCTTCAGGGCCTTCGCCTTGAGCTCCTTATCCTTGGTGTGGACCAGCTTCACCAGGCACCGCTCCTCAACAAGCTGATCCCACTCTCGGGCGAAAGATGCCTGCGTCAGCCGCAAGGCGGACTCGGCCACGGCAACAGCATCGGAGAGGGGGATCGGCATGGCCGTCGCCACAGGCGGCTGCCTCTCCGCCTCTTATGACGATTCCGTGGCAGACACCAGCACCTGGGGACCAGATGGCTCCCCGATTGGAGCTCCTAGAATCAGCACGTCGCTGCCCCGGTGCCGAAGTACTCTTCCCTGCCACAAGGGTATCGCCGGCCGCCGGTGGCAAGTTGCCATCTTGCGCACCAATGACATCGGACGCCAGCTTAATAACAGCGGCAGGTGGGTCCGCTCCGCCAGGGGTAGCCACGATGGCAAAGGTGGCCACCTCCTCGCGTGGCACCTCCATAGCCTCATCTGCTCCCATGGACAGAGGAGCATGAACATCGGCATCACCGGACGCTGATGCACCTTCATGCAAAGGATGCTGCGCAACAGACCCCGTTCCAGTTCTGGGAGGTGCAAAGAGCTACAAGTCCGCCACTGGAAGCACCAAGGGCACTACGTCGGCTGACAATGCCTTGAAAAGCTAAAACCAACTCTATAAGAGCGAAGAAACAATGAGAAAAATAGCAGAGGAAGAAACTGTGCCTTAACAGCAGGCCAGGCTGCTCTAGAGACCCTGGCCTCCCAGCTCACACGGTGTATCGAAGCCCCCTTGGCCCGACGATAAGGTCGGTGCCATAGCCTCTGGCACCTTCTCTTGGATGGCTCGTGTTGATGAGGCCATCAGCGCAGACTTCTCAGCGCCTCCTTTGGAACCAGTGCCACCGCTGGAATCGTAGACCAGGTTGACGACGGAGGCTTCGGCCGCTCCGGCTCCCTCACGTGGGGAGATTAGAGAATTGTCCCCCCCCCCCCACCCCCGTTTCAGCTTCCGCTTCTTCAGCACGGGGGCGGCGTCACCCGTGGCCAGGGTATGGGAACGCTTCATCGGTGCGGGAATTGTCGTTGGCTGGCTGTCCTTCACCCTGTCGAAGGATGTTGAGGGCCCTACCTCTGCCCTTTCAGAAGGACGCGGGGTCGACCCCAACCCTTGTTGTGTCGCAGCACGGCACCGCTCTAGGACCGCCGAAGCCCCAGTCGTCGCTTCAGAGTGCAGCCGAACAACGTTGAACATGTTGACCTTCGGCATCAAGCTTCACACTTCATCCCTCAGGCTAGGGATCATGAAGAGTGGTTGCAGTAATCTGGGATGGAGATGTGCTCATCATCGACAGTATTGCAGGTCACCGCCTTCAACATCTCCTCCAGCATCTTGGGGTTTAGGACGTCCAGATCCAGCCCGCACCGATCATACGTGCCGGTGTAGAACGAGGCCCTATGCAGGAGCCCCTGAAGAGGGGTACTACAGCGGCGCAAGAAAGCTGCCCAAGCGGTCAACCACCTGAGAAGACACCTGAAGCGGTTCCCATAAAGGCAAAGCAAACGTAAGTGCTATAGCTACATTAAGAACCGTCGTGGTTAAAAGCGCCGTAGAGGACAGAGATACTTCAGCAAGAAAAGATCTCGTCGTCGTAGTCTCTCAACCTGGGGAGGACGAATGGCTACGTTGGCAGAAGCACCACCACTTCGACATACCAAGAACTAATTCAAAGCGCAATGCAGGAAGACATGGATAGGGATCCACACTCAAGCTCATCATCTCCCCCCAAGATGGACCCAGGGGCCACTATTGGTACCCTGCATATGGGATACGCACACAGGCTGAAAGTACCTAGGAACATCCAATGGCGCCACGTGTCTGGAAGGTGTCAGATACCAGCCTTCCTCAAGTGCGGGATCTAACACTGCCATGTCGACCTCAAAGATGGGACCCGGCTACTCCAGTGAGACGGTCTCCCAAGATGCCACGTGTTTGGGTGGGACCACACCCTACAATAGGGGTGAGCTTCGATGCAACCACGTGGCTCGAAGCACCATGTCGGACGCCTCCCGCACAGAAGGGCTCTGGAGCTGCCACGTGTCCCGAAGGGCCCCGGAGCTGCCACGTGCCTCGAAGAACTAGGTTTGGCCTCCCCGGCAGTGGCCAGCCCCGAAGCTACCATGTGTCTCGCAACTCACCTTGGACAGTGGGGTGCGGGAATTAAGAGATGGTGCGTCTCATCTAAGTCAAGCATTGAAGACACGCGCCCACCTCCAGCGAATAACGCGGGGCATGCCAATGGTCAGGGACCTTTGCGCCCAATCACATCATAGTGAAGACGCCGCAGGCCTAACCCGCTCCGCCAAGTGGGTAGCTTGCGGTGACAAGACAGAAAGACAGGGCATCTCCCGACACCGTCAGCGACTACGCACGGGCCACTGGCGACTGAGGTGGCAAGATGATGAGTCTTCAAGCCACGGTCAGAGGAAGCTCATGCGGGAAGCCATGGATCTTTAGGATAACGTCGCCCCGAGGACACGTGTCGGGCCCCGGACCCCACTTTTAAGGCGTCTGGCCTTCTCTATAAAAGTACCTGACCTCCACCGTTACAAATGATCCCCAATCTACGCATTCACACACTACACACTAGCAATAGAACCTCACCGTGGAGTAGGGTATTACACTCTTGCGGCCCGAACCACGTAAAAACCACAGTCTCACAAATCTCATACGCGCAATCCCTCGATAGAGGACTAAGCCCTGCTGATCAAGAACCTCTGCGGTCTGCTCACATAGCGGGCCCGGGGGAAGTGTCGCAGGAACACTTCGACAACAAAGCTGAAGGATGAACTCGTCTCCCTCAATGAGGAGATTGACGGTGTTCGCCGTGGCATGAGCGCCAAGCTGCCACACTTATGCAATGCCATCGGGGAGCCCAACATCTACAACGCACCATAGTATAGATGTACAGAAAACATTGGATGCTTCCTCGTTTAGATTTAATTTTATTTCAAATTTTATTTTTCTCAGTTTAGAGTGAATAATGTAGGCATCCCCAATTTTTGAATTCAATAAAGTGAACCTAGTAAAGTTCCCCCTTTAGTTTATTTTTGTTGAATAAATAATTAAGAGAACAAGTGTGGGGAGGCACCCCAAATCGCAAAATCCCGATGTGCAAAATTAGCATTGCATCCCGAAACTTGTCGCAACAGAACATATGATTCGACATGTCAAAATAGAGCATCAAAGAGGCCAGCAGGGGTTCGGTCGAACCCCCTGTTCGGCCGAACTGTTCTGGACCCCACACGGCCCCATTTTGCTCCACAAATTCAGTTTGGATCTCATATCACCAAATATACGTGCAACTGTGCTGTTTGAGTTGACCTCCTATTTAAAATTGAATATTAAAAATTAATCAACTCAACAATTGAAACTAAAACTTGATAGTCAAGATATGCTTGAGCTGAAAATTTAAATACTTTATATTTCAATTTGTTGCCTTATTTATGTTTCCCACAAATTAAATTAGGAAAAACACACCATCTAAGTATTTGGCTAGTGTGATATTGTAAATGAGTTACTCTAGGAGACATCTCTTTGCTGGGAATCGATTTTGATATTTGCAAAAAAAAAATTTGAGTCTTGAACTTTGCCTAACTCTCTCATGGGAAATATAAATACCAAACAAGGCCATATGATATATTTTTTGAAAAAAAAAACAACAAGCATATGCAACTTTGCATCGTCATTGAACTTTGTCAAACTCTTGACCCTATTGAGTGACTTACATGAAATCTTTGATTAGGAATTTCTTGTGCACTCCACCATATTCTATAAATTTCACACAATCAGCATTAAGAGATACTCTATGCAAATTTTGCAAAATCCTCTCTCAATAAAATGATGCACAAAAGGAGTAGAAGGCATGGCTATAAGACCTCTAAAAAAAGAGCCAATATGTAGCCATGCTTCATCCTTGAACAAAAGAGAATGATAAGTCAGGAGTCATCAACTGTGACATTCAGTTCTGAAAAGCTGTAGGATCGAAGAGCACGTGAAAAGCTACCAGAGGGGGGCTCAATGGTAGATTTAAAAAATCTTACGCAGCGGAAACAATTAAACCCCAATCCCTTCGGTAGAAAAACGATCTGTTAAAGAAATTGTGTGTGAGACTAATCTAAACGTGTTTCACCGTGACAAAAGTGATAGATATCAGAGAGAATCAAGTCACTAAGACAATACAAAAAGAATCACTCAAATCCGTCGAGAAAAACTCAAGTTATGATCGAAAGATCAAACAATGGTCAATCTGCCCTACCCGAGAAAAAACAGTTCTGGAACGCGGCAAAGAAACTCGTGTAGATCATAGACCACAAATCCAATGACCGTGAAATTTTGACATATGATAGAAAATCAAGTTGTTAAGACAACCCAAAAAGAATCACGTCAATTGGATCAGTAAAACTCGATTTATGATAAAACCACCGACAAAAGGTAGTGCTGTCCAGAAACTCGACGAGTAAAACTTGTCTGCAACAAGTCTGACGAACAAGGCACAAAAGTTCCTTCAAACTACAAATTTTATTCAAAAGAACACAAGAGGAACAGCCCCAAAGTCGTGCACCACGAGCTCTGGGCTCCCTTGCTTATATAACCAGCCCTTAGGCCAACCCAATATCAACTAGGACTCAAATCCTACTCAGATCACGAATCATAACTTTCCATAACTGCTCAAGATTCTTCTATACGCAGATAGAAGCAATCTTAAGACTTCCAAACACCTTAGGAACATATCCCACTTTCTTAAACAACTCAAATTCGTGACCCACATGAAATCCTATCATAACCAACTCAAATCTTTCCATATTTGAGTCAAACCCGACTCAGCCGCAGCCTGAGTCCATAACCTAGTCGGTTGGACCTTTCTGACCAACTCTTTACGTCCACATCTCTTCATCACGTCTTGGAACCATGTATCCACGTCCATGCACTCCTTGCACACGTGCAAACATCTTCCAATGATGTCCACGATACCTTCATATGCATTGTTCTTGATTCAATCATGCTGCGCAACCTCCTGATCAGCTCAACCACAATTCCTCCTGAATTTGGTTGTTGGAACCTCATCTCCTCCCTGAGACTAGTCCAATGGATCCCGTCACCAGCCATGTCTTGAACTCAAGCAACACCTGCACATGAATAAACAACCAATCCATACGAGCTCAAGTCCTCGACTTGACTCAAGTTAGTTCCGAACACAACACCCTACGTGAGAACCTCACATAAGCATGTTGCAAAACCACAGTAACAGGATATCATCCATATCAACCAAAACGCACCAAAAACTTAGTAAGAAAATACTAAGCAAACTTTCCAACAATGTAAAGCAAGTACGAAACATTGCAAATGAAAAGCAGAAACACTACGGTCAAGTTCCGGACCTTGCCAGAGCAATCCGGACCTTGAGCTGGAGCTAACAAAAGCTAGTAGAACCTAGCGCCGGAGCTTACCAAAACTAGTACAACCAAGCTCCCGCCGGAGCTTACAAAACTAGCAGGACCTAGCGTTGGAGCTAACCAGAACTAGTCAGAACTAGTAATCCCAAAAGCCGGAGCTAGAAAAAACTTCACCGGAGCTGACCAATGCTAGTCGGACTTTGCTGAAGCTCGGAGCTAGAGTCGGACCTTGATAAAAAGGTGTTTTGGTGATATTCAAAACTTTTACCATCAAAGCAATTGTATTCACTAAGTGTATTCACTACAAGCCAATGTATTCAGCACACATACTTACAATCTCCCCCTTGATGAATGCATTGGCAACACCATTTAAAATCCGAACATTGGCTTATTCACATAAAAGTTTTGAATCAATTTCTCCCCCTTTGTAAATCAAAAGTAAAATGAGAAGAAAATCCAAAACAAAAAATATCCCATATTATGTCTCCCCCTTTATTATCTCTCCTTATGCACATATTCTCTTTATCTTCATACTTATCTCTCCCCCTTTGACAATGTATTCAGCAAGTCATGAACATATAAACAAATTATCTCTCCCCCTTTAGTTGTTATGTGCATATTATAACATATACATATAAACAAAGCTCATCCATGTCATACTATCAAGTACCTTACATTATCACACCAATGAAATACATAAAGTAGTGTAATCCATGCTAGAGATCAAATGTAATTTTCAATTTAATCAAGTCATGATCTCACAAACTTAACTATTTCAAAACCTGAAGGCATGACACTAGTTGCTGAATTTTATTATTTTTCAAAGCATAAATTTAGATCATATGATATTTGCAAGAGATTATATGCGCATCTGCCTTATTCTAACCAACCAAGCCAAGCCTATGTCATTTGACAATCAGAAGCTTAAGGACATGGTTTTAGTCATACACAACTTCTTCCAAGTTTATATCTAAGTGCAATGAAAAGCCATCTCAAAAGAAGAAGTGCGGTGCATGCATATTCTCTTGATCTTTTCTCAATTTATATTTGTTCATAAAAACTCAACATGTGAGTTGACTACTTGATGAATTCTTAATGATTAAAAGCACTTGTGAACATGTAACAAGTTCAAAACAGCAAGAAAGTTCGACCATGACCACTTTTAGTGTAAGTAATTATTCCAATTACTAGACATGGCAAAAACTACAAAATGTATAACACGAGTAATGTAGTAAGAACTTTCAGCATGTAAAAGGAATCACAAAGTCATATATGTATGAAATACTATGCTCATATTACTTTAATTTCAGATTCACACATAGACTTCCCAAGTTTCAAAACTCCCCCTCAATTTAAGCCATGAGGATGCATAACCCCTATTTCACTACGAATGTAACAAAAACGAGTGAAATCCAAAGGTTTTGTAAAAATGTCAGCCAATTGTTGTTCGGTATCTACATGGTGAAGCACAATGTTTCCTTTTTCAACATTATCTCGGAGAAAGTGATACCTAATGTCAATGTGCTTAGTTCTAGAATGTTGCACGGGGTTTTTAGCAATGCAAATGGCACTAGTGTTATCACAGAATAGTGGAACACTATCTAGATCAACCCCATAGTCCTTAAGTGTTTGAACAATCCAAAGAATTTGTGAGCAAGCACTAGCAGCAACTACATATTCAGATTTGGTTGTGGATTGTGCAACTGAATTTTGTTTTCGTGAGGACCAAGCAACAAGAGAATTACTAAGAAAATGACAAGCACGGGAAGTACTTTTCCTATCAATCCTACAACCCCCAAAATCAGCATCCGAAAAAGCTTTCAAAGTAACAGTTGAGGAAGAAGGAAAAAAATGCCAAATTCTTGAGTTCCATGTAAGTACCTGAGAATCCTTTTGACGGCTTGACGATGTGAAACACGTGGGGAAGCTTGAAACCGTGCACAAAGACATACGCTGAATTGTATGTCTGGTCTTGATGCCGTGAGGTACAAAAGTGATCCGATCATGCTTCTATATTCTTTTTGATTCACAGATTCACCATCTTCATCAAGTTCAAGTGTTGTTGCTGTTCCCATTGGTGTCCGAAGAGGCTTGCTTTTGTCCATGTTGAAGCGCCTTAGGAGGTCTTTGGTATACTTCGTTTGATGCACAAAGGTACCCTCCTTGGTTTGCTTGATTTGCAGCCCCAAAAAGTAAGTGAGTTCACCCATCATACTCATTTCAAATTCGGAACTCATCATTGCTGAAAACTTGGACACAAGATTATGAGAAGCACAACCAAAGATAATATCATCCACATACACTTGAACGAATAATGAGTCATTGCCATGCTTAAGCACAAAAAGAGTTTTATCAACCTTGCCCATGGTAAACCCATTTTCAAGTAAGAATGTTTTTAACCTATCATACCATGCTCTAGGGGCTTGTTTGAGACCGTATAAGGCTTTGGACAGTTTGTAAACATGATTAGGAAAATCTGGATTTTCAAAACCCGGTGATTGTTTGACATAAACTTCCTCATCTATGTAGCCATTAAGAAAAGCACTTTTAACATCCATTTGAAATAGCTTAAAACCTTTAGATGCTGCAAAATCTAACAAAATTCTTATGGCTTCTAATCTAGCGACAGGAGCAAAAGTTTCATCAAAATCCAGACCTTCAACTTGAGTGAAACCTTGAGCAACCAACCTAGCCTTATTCCTAACCACAACCCCATCCTCACTTTGTTTATTTTTAAATACCCATTTAGTTCCAATTAAAGTGTGACCTTGAGGTGGAGGTACAAGTTTCCAAACATTATTTCTTTCAAAATTTTCTAACTCTTCTTGCATGGCAATAATCCAAGATTCATTAGTGAGTGCGTGTGATATATCTTTGGGTTCAAAAGAAGAATCAAAAGCAGCATGAGCATGAGAGTTTGGATCGCAAAACCTGGACCGTGTGACTCGTTCGTGCAAGCTTCCAATCATCTGTTATGGGAGATGATCTTTATAAAACTGTAGGGGAACATATGTCTCACAAGCTTCTTCTTCTTCACGTTCATCACAAATCAAGGAGCTTGTGGCTTGAGGATGATTTGAATCAGCATTGATGGTTGTCGGTGCTGGTTGAGAATTAACATCCGGAGCTAAACCAAAGTCTTTAGCTGCTGAATTTTCTAGCAGCAACTCCAATTCTTCCTCATCTTTAATGAAAATGCTCTCCCCCTGCGGATATGGATCTGGACCTGCAATGTTTGAGCTAGTATCTGGGCTAGATTCATCAAAAGACAATTCACAAGTCTCCACAATTTTGTTAGTGTCAAGTAAAAGCACACGGTAGCCTGTAGTATGAGATGGATAACCAAGAAGCATGCCATCAATGGATCTAGGTTCAAATTTATCAAGATTACCATGTTTCTTAACAAAGCATTTGCAACCGAAGACCCGAAAGTGTGTAACACTAGGCCTATGTCCAAACCGGAGCTCATATGGTGTTTTACCTAGCTTAGCACGCAAGAAAACACGATTTGAGACATAACAAGCGGTTGCTAACGCATCAGCCCAAAATTTCCTAGGAGTTTGATATTCATCAAGCATAGTCCTAGCCATCTCAACTAAGGTTCTATTCTTTCTTTCTACAACAACGTTTTGTTGAGGTACATATGGTGAAGAAAGTTGATGATCTATTCCATTTTCAGCACAAAAGTGATCAAAAGATTGATTTTTAAATTCAGTTCCGTTATCACTTCTAATTGCTTTTAATGATCTTGGGTGATCAATTGATAATCTAAGAAATAAAGATCTAAAGTGACTAAAAACCTCATTCTTAGACGCCATAAAGTAAACCCAAGAGTATCTAGAATAATCATCAACAATAACAAGAACATACCATTTACCTCCAAAGGATTGAACACGTGAAGGTCCTACGGTGTCAAGATGCAAAAGTTGACATGGTTCAGTTGTCATGGTCATTGTGAGAGGAGTATGTGAACATGCAACCATCTTAGCATGTCTACAAGAAGAGCACACAATTTCTTTGTCCCCTTTAAGCTTAGGCAGCCCACGTATGCGATCAAGAGCACTAACACGCGTTAGGTGATCAAAGCCTACGTGACCAAGTCTACGATGCCAAAAATATAAGTCCTTTGAATCATTAGCAGCCAGACACCTATGCTTAGAGAAAGACATATCAAAATCAGCTTTAAAAACTCTTCCAAACCTAGACATGTTAAAAATAGGCTCACTATTTGAACTTACAACTTTGCAGCAGTTTTTATTGAAAATAATTTCTAGATTTTCATCTAGCAATTGTGCAATAGAAAGCAAGTTGTATTTCAAATTTTTGACAAGTGCCACATCCTTCAAAGTGTAATGATCATTTACTCTAACTGAACCCTTAGCAATTATAGGAGTTGAAGAATTATCGGCAAAAGTAACATTCTCTACATGTGACACAAAAGAGAGGGAGGAGAACCAATCTTTGTTACCGGTCATGTGGTGTGAGCAACTTGGATCCACAATCCAAATGTTCTCCTTACTCAAACATGTAACATCTTCATTGTCGCTATTGTGTTCTGCCTCCTCCATACTTAATCTTGACTTGCCCGCCATGAAGCACAAGTTTGCCAAATCATCTTCATCTTCATCACTTCCAATGTCCACATCGCTTGAACTGAACTCTTGAAGCGCGGTGATGAAACTGTTGATCATCTTGCATCCTATGGTACCTTTCTTCTTCTTGTTGGAATTTCCAGAGGAGGTCCGAACCTTGCTTCGTTTTTCTTCTCGGGTGGTCGGACCTGAAAGGTTAGGGCATTCTGTACGAAAGTGTCCTGTTTTACCACATTCAAAACAACGTTGAGGTCCGGAGCTTCCTCTCCTTCTAGTTCTCACATTTTGCAATGCTTTTGAGAATCTAGTAGAGATGAGTGCCAACTCCTCTTCTGGAAATTCTTCGATCTGCTCCACGGTTAGTGAGGACAACAGATCAAGAGTATTGCAAGATGATGATTGGCCGGAGCTAGACATATCACGTTGTGAAACAAATGCAATAGACTTATTGGGGTTCTTACGTGAGATTATGTCAATTTCATGAGTTTTTAACTTGGAATATAGCACATCTAAAGTAAGTGAACTCATGACAGTAGATTCACGAATAGATGTGACGTTCATCTCCCAAATTGACATATCTAATGCACATAGCAATTGCCTAGCATTTTCAGCATCTGAAAAATTAACATTGACACTACGCAAGTTGCTGAGAATCTTATTAAAGTGAGCAAAAAGGTCATCAATAGACTCACCGGGTTGCATCTCGAAACGCATGTATTCTTTCTTGAACATGTCTTGCCTTACCTCTTTGATCGTGTTGGATCCTTCGTGGTAGTCACAAAGTGCTTTCCACACGTCGTATGCAGATCGGAGGTGTGCAACACGGTCGAAGTCGCTTTGTGTTAATCCTTGTAGGATCAAGTTCCGAGTCTTGTTGTTGTTGTCGACATCTCTCAGATTTGTAGCTGTAACTTGATCGTTTGATGGCACTTCGTAAGGCTTGTATATCTTCTCCCATATTGCAAAGCCTTGTGCCTGGATGAAAGCCTCCATGCGTGCGTTCCAAACCTGAAAATCAATACCAGTAAACACACAAGGTTTGGCGGAGTACTTTTCCATGATGATTAGTCAAAAAACACACGCAAATCACAAAGATTAGAGCATCGTGGCTCTGATACCAATTGTAGGATCAAATAGCACGTGAAAATCTACCATAGGGGGGTGAATGGTAGATTTAAAAAATCTTACGCAGCGGAAACAATTAAACCCCAAACCCTTCGGTACAAAAATGATCTGTTAAAGAAATCGTGTGTGAGACTAATCTAAACGTGTTTCACCGTGACAAAAGTGATAGATATCAGAGAGAGAGTCATGTCACGAAGACAACACAAAAAGAATCACTCAAATCCGTCGAGAAAAACTCAAGTTATGATCGAAAGATCAAACAATGGTCAATCTGCCCAACCCGAGAAAAAAACAGTTCTGGAACGCTGCAAAGAAACTCGTGTAGATCATAGACCACAAATCCAATGACCGTGCAATTTTGACATATGATAGACAATCAAGTTGTGAATACAAACCAAAAAGAATCACGTCAATTGGATCTGTGAAACTCGAGTTATGATAAAACCACTGACGAAAGGTAGTGCTGTCTAGAAACTCGACGAGTAAAACTTGTCTGGAACAAGTCTGACGAACAAGGCACAAAAGTTCCTTCAAACTACAAATTTTATTCAATAGAACACAAGAGGAACAGCCCCAAAGTCGTGCACCACAAGATCTGGGCTCCCTTGCTTATATAACCAGCCCTTAGGCCAACCCAATATCAACTAGGACTCCAATCCTACACAGATCACGAATCGTAACTTTCCATAACTGCTCAAGATTCTTCTATACGCAGATAGAAGCAATCTTAAGACTTCCAAACACCATAGGAACGTATCCCACTTTCTTAAACAACTCAAATTCGTGACCCACACGAAATCCTATCATAACCAGTCAAACCCGACTCAGCCGCAGCCTGAGTCCATAACCTAGTCGGTTGGACCTTTCTGACCAACTCTTTACGTCCACATCTCTTCATCATGTCTCGGAACCATGTAGCCACGTCCATGCACTCCTTGCACACGTGCAAACATCTTCCAATGACGTCCATGATACCTTCATATGCATTGTTCTTGATTCAATCATGATGCGCAACCTCCTAATCAGCTCAACCACAATTCCTCCTGAATTTGGTTGTTGAAACCTCATCTCCTTCCTGAGACTAGTCCAATGGATCCCGTCACCAGACATGTCTTGAACTCAAGCAACACCTGCACATGAATAAACAACCAATCCATACAAGCTCAAGTCCTCGACTTGACTCAAGTTAGTTCCGAACACAACACCCTACGTGAGAACCTCACATAAGCATGTTGCAAAACCACAGTAACACGATATCATCGATATCAACCAAAACGCACCAAAAACTTTGTAAAAAAATACTAAGCAAACTTATCAACAATGTAAAGCAAGTATGAAACATTGCAAATGAAAAGCAGAAGCACTACGGTCAAGTTCCGGACCTTGCCAGAGCAATCCGGACCTTGAGCCGGAGCTAACAAAAGCTAGTAGAACCTAGCACTGGAGCTTACCAAAACTAGTACAACCAAGCTCCCGCCGGAGCTTACAAAACTAGCAGTACCTAGCGTCAGAGCTAACCAGAACTAGTCAGAACTAGAAATCCCAAAAGCCGGAGCTAGAAAAAACTTCACCGGAGCTGACCAAAGCTAGTCGGACTTTGCTGAAGCTCGAAGCTAGAGTCAGACCTTGATAAAAAGGTGTTTTGGTGATATTCAAAACTTTTACCATCAAAGCAAGTGTATTCACTATGTGTATTCACTACAAGCCAATGTATTCAGCACACATAGGTCTTACAAAAGCAAACCAAAGGCAGTGTATGTGTGCCCAGGATGTTGCTTTACACATACACATCAACATCAAAAATGATAATTAGAATTTAACAATGTCACGAATAATAAATATACCTTGATTCTATTGCAACGGGAAATAATCTAGCGTAGGTGACTCCAACTCCACAGGCAATCAACGGTAGTACGCACGCTTATTGCTCCACATTGTCTTCCCGCGTATCTCTTGTAGCTGAATTAATGTGGGAATAGCAAGGGTGAGCACATGTTGTACTCAGCAAGTGTGGGAAATTATGACATGTAGCTAAAAATAAGGATGATAATAAAAGGCTAATTGCAGAAAAGTTCATTTCACAAACATGTAAAAAGCATCCTACAAAGTCTATGTGTGTTTAATCCATCATAACCCAAGTAATTATCACAACATGTATCCAACATTCTCATTTACCATCATAACTCATTTATAACCAGCCATCAATTAATATCGTCACCATATGCCAATTTCATCTCCTCTCATAACCGACCAACTCATATAACCAACCCTATACCGAACCATCCCAAATCCCAAGTCCAATTCTAATTATGTAGGTCATCAAGGTGCTCGTGACTGGGAGCACGGCTATCATGATAGTTTTTAACACTCTGCATAGGTTGTACCACTTTACCCACAAGTTTGTGATTTCGTCCCCTTTCGATTACTAAAGAACCCCCATTATGCCCATGACCCGTCGGTCACGTTACACACTTTTCGTCGGTGTGCGGCCAGGAGATCACAAAATAGCCTTTACAAAGTGACTACCAGCGTATTCAGACTCACTAATGATAGGATATTGGTTCCCGATCTTTCGATGAGAATAGGAGGGTTTGATTTGTGGAGGACAAGATGTTGGCGGTCCGACTAAACCGTCCTTAAGATGATGCGCCTTAGCGATAGGTACACCGACTCCGAAGTTGTATTGATCTTGCTGGCGCACAATCAACCTGCCCACGAGGGCCTTTGTTCCTGCAAGCAATCGAAGAACACGCAAGAACAAGAAGAACAAGCACTTATCATTTGAATCAATCTGAAGTGGGGTTTTGGATACAAGTAGACGGGCGATCTAGTCAACATGCGCGTGTACAAGGAAGCAGCAGAAGCTAACTTACGAATAAACAAAACCCACCAGGAAATGAGGGTGGCGGCTACTATTTATTACCTCCCAAGGGTGGTGAGAAACCCTAATCACGAGTCCCTAATGAACTCCAAACGATACATGGGCCATGGGACTAATTTTCGTGATGCAGCACCATGGACAGAAAAGGTCTTGGTATTAAAATAACAATTGCGGCCGACTCCGAATAGATATATACATGAGGCCAGATTCATTTGAAAGTAGACTTGATAATATTTCCAGGAAGTACTTGAATGCACATATCGGAGTCTGTATTAAGTCGTGGTCGCCGTCACAAGTTGGTGCTGTTCTGCTGTCCAAATCCTGTCCTCGCAAATTCCCTTCCCATTAGCTCCTCTCCATTGTTCCTAAGCAAAACAAGAAAGCACATAGTTCCACGGTCTAGATAAGATGGACATAAGGCTAAGAACGTGTTCACCTCATAGTTTAGTTGACGTGCATGAGCGCGAGTGATCGGACCAGAAACTGGTAGCTAAATTTGTGTGGATGTATCGAGGGTGTTGATGTCCTCATGATCCTCCCCTTCTTGCATTTGAGTCGTCTGCGACTCAAGCTCATCTTTTTCTCCCAAATATGGCTTCAAATCTGCAAAGTTAATGTGGGACTAACCCCAAAATCCGTAGGCAACTCGAGTTTATATGCATTATCATTAATCCTTTCTAACACTCTGAATGGACCATCAGCTCGAGGTAACAATTTAGACTTTCTCAAATCAGGAAACCTATCCTTTCGCAAATGTTAACCAAACTAAATCACCAGGTTCAAAAGTGATAGGTTTCTTTCCCCTACTACCATCAAGTTTATACTTGGCATTCATGCACTCTATATTCTTCTTAGTGGTTTCATGCAATTTGAAGATCAATCAACACGATGTTTACATCAAAATTCACTCGTTCCATTGAAGGAAGAGGTAATAAATCAATAGGAGCACGGGGTACAAATCCATAAACAATCTCAAAAGGGCATTTCTTAGTACTTGAATGTAGGGAACGATTATAAGCAAACTCAACATGAGACAATCACTCTTCCCACATTTTTATATTCTTTTTCAAAACAGCCCTAACCATGGTAGATAAATTTCTATTCACAACCTCAGTTTGACCATCAGTTTGGGGATGACAAGTAGTTGAAAATAAAAGCTTAGTCCCCAATTTTGCCCATAACGTTCTCCAGAAATGGCTAAGAAACTTAGCATCACGATTTGAAACTATTGTGTTTGGCACACCATGCAACCTAACAATCTCTCGAAAAAACAAAGCAACAACATGTGTAGCATCATCACTTTTACGACAAGGTATGAAGTGTGCCATTTAAGAAAATCTATCCACGACAACAAAGATGATATCCCTCCCCTTCTTTGTTCTAGGCAGTCCTAAAACAAAGTTCATATAAATATCCTCCCAAGGCATGCTAGGAACAAGAAGAGGCATGTACAAACCATGTGGATTAAGTCGCGGCTTAGATTTTTGACATGTCGTGTAGCGAGCAACGAAGCGCTCCATGTCTCACCTCATTCTTGGCCAAAAGAAATGACCAGCAAGTATGTCCTCTGTCTTTTTCACTCCAAAGTGCCCCATCAGCCCGCCTCCATGCGCTTCTTGTAACAACAACAAACGAACGTAGCTAGCTGGAATGCATAACTTGTTAGATCTAAACACATAGCCACCATTGAGGACAAATTTATTCAATGTTTTCTGTCTTTACATTTCAGAAATACATCTTTGAAATCAGCATCATGTTTATATTTATCTTTAATCGTTTCTAATCCAAAAAATTTAAAGTCAAGTTGAGATAGTAGATTATAACGTCTAGATAAAGTATCAATAATAACATTATCCTTTCCATTTTTGTGTTTAATGACATAAGGAAAAGACTCAATAAATTCCATCCTCTTAGCATGCCTACGATTCAGTTTCCCTTGACTCCTAATATGCTTTAGTGATTCATGATCAGAATGGATAACAAATTCTTTGGGCCACAAATAATGCTGCCATGTTTCTAAAGTTCGTACAAGAGCATATAATTCCTTATCATAGGTAGAATAATTCAGAATAGGCCCACTCATTTTCTCACTAAAATATGCAACAGGTTTTCTATCTTGTAACAAAACACCACCCAATCCAATCCCACTAGCATCACATTCAAGCTCAAAAGTCTTAGAAAAATCAGGAAGTTGGAGAAGAGGTGCATGCGTCAACTTATCTTTCAGTATGGTAATGGCGTTATCTTGTGTGGTGCCCCAAGAAAAAGGCACTCCCTTTTTCGTAAGGTCATTCAATGGAGCAGCAATGGTGCTGAAACCTTCACAAAGCGACGATAGAACCCAGCCAGCCCTAGAAAGGTCCACACCTGTGTGATGGTCTTTGGTAGAGGCCACCCCTGAATAGCCTCTACCTTGGCTTGATCAACTTCAATTCCCTGTGGAATAACAATATAGCCAAGGATAGAGACTCGATCCGTGCAAAAGGTGCACTTCTCAAGATTACAAAATAATCGTGCCTCACGTAAAGCATTAAAAACAGCACGTAAGTGATCAAGATGTTCATCCATGGATTTGCTATAAATCAATATATCATCAAAATACACAAAAACAAATTTTCTAATGAATGCACGCAAAAACTCGTTCATTAATCTCATGAAGGTGCTAGGTGCATTAGTTAACCCAAGAGGCTTGACTAACCACTCATATAAACCGAACTTAGTTTTGAAAGCAGTTTTCCATTCATCTCCTAGTTTCATGTGGATTTGGTGATAACCACTATGCAAATCAACTTTTGAGAACACAACAGCACCACTCAATTCATCAAGCATATCATCTAAGCGTGGAATAGTATGACGATATCGAATGGTGATATTGTTTATTGCTCTACAATCCACATACATACGCCAGCACAAGATGCCATCCTTTTTAGGTACTAGAATAACTGGAACAGCACAAGGACTAAGAGACTCCCGTACGTGACCTTTGTCGAGTAATTCTTGTACTTGGCGCTGAATCTCCTTTGTTTCTTCCAAATTTGTCCTGTATGGTGCACGGTTGGGCAATGAAGCACCGGGAATGAGGACAACCTGGTGCTCAATCCCTCGATGTGGTGGTAGTCCTGGTGGTATTTCACTTGGAAACACATCAGAATATTCCTGCAAAATGTTAGCAACAGCAGGAGGCAAAGAATGTTGCATATAGTAAAGGGAAATCAAAACATATTTGCATACCAAAGCATAGGCAGCATAGGTGGAAGCAATCAGTTCATTAATATTAGATTTCATAGCAAACAAGCATTTTCTCTTCAGAGATATCTCATTTCTCTTATCAAACACAGATTTGGCATTGTTATTGTTCTCAACGTTAGCATGGTCCTGAGATTTAATTTTCCTAGCTCTAGCAACATCATCTTGCACAATAGCTTCAGGAGACATAGGATGCAACACAATTTTTTTATCGTGGTACAGAAAAGAATACTGATTTGATCTACCATGATGCATCGAATCTCTATCAAATTGCCAAGGTCTTCTTAGCAGAATATTACAAGATTGCATAGGCACAACATCACATTCAACGACATCCTTATATGATCCAATAGCAAAATTGATTCTCACAAGTCTAGCTACCTTTGCCTTACCGCTGTTGTTTAACCATTTAATGTAATAGGGATGTGGGTGCGGTTTGGTGCTTAGTGCCAGCTTGGTCACCATGTCACTGCTGGCCAAGTTGTTGCAGCTACCTCCATCAATGATCAAGCGGCAAGATCGCTCTTTGACAACACACTTTGTTTGGAATAATGTGTGCCTTTGATTTTTTTTCCGCTTTCTCCATTTGTGCACTAAGCACATGCTGCACAATGAGACTATCATAGCGCGCGGCATCTTCTGCACCAATATGCTCTTCTTGATGTTCATTGCAACCTGCATAGTCAGCTGCAAGAAAAACACATGTATCGTCATCAAAATTGCTAGCAGATGAGTACTCACCGTCATCTTTAACAATTAGAACAATCCAATATGAAAGGGTAACGTTATCCCTAGCTACAAAGATGCTGGTGGAGATAACTCGCTCACTCTCAACCTGTTCAATCAAGCTCTTACCTGTTCTTACCAAGCTCAGCATGAAGGTGATGGCAACCAGCATGTAATGAACAACTTGAAGAGCGGGTGTCAATCTATGGCTTTATGTGGCTGAACTAACACAAGGAGCAAACTTTCACCACGTTAATCACAACAAGCTGAATAAATGTTCTACGATAGTACTGTGCTGATCTTGGTCTAGACCGTACTAGAGACGTGAGCCGAGACACCAATGTCATCACCAAAAACACCCCTGTCGGTACCCTGTGTACCATATACCCCTTGGGATTGCAAAGATATCAGGGGAAAGTCACCCACTTGATTTGAAGACCTTCGGAGGCCCACATGTCAGGCATGTTCGGACCCGCTTCTCCAACATGGTTAGCCCCAGGGTCCGCCACGTGTACTATCAAACCGGAGCCTACCGCCCGCAAGGGAGGAAGCTCCAAACTATGTACCGAAGTGGCATCCCCGGGACCTAACCCCCAGACCGAGGGAAGCTCCGGTGTTGACACGTGTCAGCTAACACCGGAACTATCTGTTCTCCACAGCGTGCTACTATGCTGCCACGTGTCCAACCATCGGATCTTCACCATCTAAACCTCCATAAGACCCCCGCAAACGGCTCCGGATCTTCAAAGGGGAATCGAGGACTTCAAGACCCAATTAAGTGTCATTAATACCATATCAATGACACTTAATCGGATGACCTTAATACCAGTAACGGTGCTGTCAAAGCCCATTACACGGTCATTAAGGGCAATTAAACGTGTTGAAAGAGGTATCAGCACTAGTAAACGCCGGGGCCACATGTCGGGCCAGGCTAATTTGTAACGGCCTGCCCTTGTACTATAAAAGGACAGGCCAACGACGTTTACACGGGGCGATGGACAGACATTGAGACATGCTCGAGAGACGTTCAGACACACTGACACACTTGATACATCCAATACAACATCAACACATCCCGTGGAGTAGGGTATTACGCTTAGGCGGCGCCCGAACCACGTAAACTCTTGTGTCTCCTGCGTCATTTACAATTCACCTTCTTGAATCTCCGCGCGCCCCACACCGAACATCAAACTCCTCTAACACTTTAGTAGTGTCGGGAGATCTGCCGGTTCCAAAACATCGACAGTTGGCGCGCCAGGTAGGGGCGCCTGAGATTTTGAGAATGGTGAACTCAGCTGCTGGATCATCCAAACGGTCAACCTGCTGCTCAGGATGTTGGGGGGCAATCCCTCCAATATGCAGCCACCAGCAGGAGCCTCAGCACCAGCAGGAGTCACACTCCCCACCACCACCGCCTCCACAAGCAAATCAAGCTGGGCAACGCGATGGTGCGCCAGCATCAATCACTGCCTCGGCAAATCATGACAACCCGGAACATGCGCTTCATGCAGCGAGTGCTCTTCTCCAACGCCCACCACGTCCGGATGCATCCCGGGATGCACTGGAACAGTGGAGGGCCGATGTGGAACATTTGGTTGCAGCAGCAGCCGAACGCCTCAGCAACCAGGGTCCCTCCTCCTTCAGGGAAGAGCCCCATCGCAGCGGCGGACTTTGTCTGGTAGACTTGGTCCGCATGTTTCCAATAGCAGCAGACGTGCTGCATCACAACAAGTGACGTCATTGCCCCTCCGGGGCACGACGCACTCACACGGTATCCAGGCTCTCAACTCATGACCTCCGGGCGGAGCTTGATCGCCGATACCAGCCAACAAGACGGCCGAGTCCATATTGAGCGTGCTTGTGAAAGGACAGAAAGCTCAGGACCTTTCTGCTCCTGAAGGAGTAGGAGGAGGCTGTTCAGCTCTGGCCATACATCTGCGTATGGTTAGGTGGCCACAGAAGTTCCGGCCCTCACCTGCCGGAAAAATTCGACGGGACTGTCAATCCCGCCGAAATTCTTCAGATCTACTCCACTTCAATCTTGGCAAGCTGGAGGAAACGAGGCTGTGATGGCCAATTATTTTCCAGTGGCCTTAACTGGGACTTCCAGGTCCTGGTTTATGAGACTTCCACCAAACTGTATCAACAGTTGGGTAGGAGTTGTGCCGGCAGTTTCACCGCCAACTTCGGGAGTTCATACACCCGACCAGGCACTGAACTGGACCTTTTTGTAGTCGTGCAAAAAGGGGGAGAATCCCTGTGATCATTCATCCAGAGGTTCTCTCAGGTACGAAACACTATCCCTTCTATCTCTAGCGCCTCTGTCATTGTTGCATTCAGACAGGGTGTACGGGACAAGAAGATGCTGGAGAAACTGGCGATCAAGGAGATCACCAGCGTCACAGAACTCTTCAGCTTGGCTGACAAAATGTTCCAGAGCTGCGGTAGGGCCGTGAGATGCACTCCAAACCAACCCCCGGAGGGTCACAAGAAATCCTCCAAAGAAGAAGCCGCTACCTCTGGGAACGGCAAGAAGAAGAAAAAGACCAACGACAAGAAGAAGCCGTCGGCCGGTACATCCAAATATTGCAGCTGCTGCAGCTCCAGGTGGCCCGGGGGCCACGCCCCGAAAAGGCGACCTCGACCCGTCTTCTGAAGACGGTAGCAAGCCCAAGGTGTGGTGCCCCAATTCACAAAACGGGCAGCCACAGTTCGGAAGACTGCCGGGAGGTCCAAAACCTTGTCGAGCGCTACAACAAGCGCCGGGAAGAATCTCCTTTTCGATAGAGGGGGAGGAAAGCAAAAAGTCGACGAAGCTCCAGCTGAAGAGGAGTTAGGTTTTCAGGATCCCAAAAAGGTCTTGAAGGCTGTTTACACCTCCGTCGACGATAATTCTGACGTCTCTGACAACGAGCGTCGGAAGACCATGAACACCATTTTTGGTGGATCATGGGACATCACCTCCCGCCGCGTCATCAAGACTATGCATCGGGATATGGCTGTTGTAGCTCCTACAGTCAGGCCGGAACCTCATCGGAAGTGGATGGACACAGCCATCACTTTTGATGCTTTGGATTGCCCTCGGAGCATGGTTGGAGCAAGTCAGTTACCTTTGATGGTATCTCCTACCATCAACAACATCCAGCTCCACCACGTCATGGTAGACGGAGGTTCGGGGCTTAACCTCATAAGCTTCGAAGCTTTTACTAAGCTTCAACTTCGACCTTCGGATCTCCACCCCTCTCACCTTTCTCCGGAGTAGGTCCAGGGGCCATTACCCCACTCGGAGCTATTACTCTCCCTGTTACCTTCATGACACGGGAGAAGTACCGCACCGAGAAGTTGGTCTTCGACGTCGCTTAGATCAACTTACCCTTCAATGCCATCTTGGGTAGGCCTGCCCAGTACAAATTCATGGCAGCTGCTCATTATGGTTATCTGGTGTTGAAGATGCCAACGCCAGTAGGCATTCTCTGGATCCGCGGAGATCGTACTGCCGGAGTAACTGCTCTGGAAGAACTACATGCACTCACCACGGCGCAAGAGGAGGACTCCAGGCAGGAGCAAGCTCCAAAACCCCCGAGCATTCGTCAACGAGGCTCGACTTCTACACCTCGTGTGCAGCCAAGCGACGACACCGACATTCCAGTCAAAGTCGTCCAAATTGGTTCCAATGCCGCTCAGACCACCCGTATATCGGGGGGACTGACCGACAAATAGGAACTCCCGCTCATCACTTTCCTTCGGGCTAACGTCGACGTCTTTGCCTGGCAACCATCACAAATGCCTGGGATCCCCAGGGAAGTGATTGAGCACAATCTGAAGATCTACCCCGATGCCCGGCTTGTGCATCAAAAGCCTCGGAAGCAATCCGTAGAGCGACAGAACTTCATTCGACAAGAAGTGAAGAAGTTACTCAAAGCTGGATTCATCCGAGAAGTCTTCCATCCAAAATGGCTGGCAAACCCAGTCGTTGTGCCCAAGGCCGGCGGGAAACTTCGGATGTGCATCGACTACACCACACTAAATAAGGCATGTCCAAAAGATCCATTCCCACTACCTAGAATAGATCAGATAGTGGATTCCACCTCCGGGTGTGAATTACTGTGTTTCCTAGATGCATATTCCGGGTACCATCAAATTAGGATGTCTAAGGAAGCGGAAGAGCATACCTCATTCATCACAGTAGATGGATTGTACTGTTATACAGCCATGCCCTTTGGTCTCAAGAATGCAGCTTCAACTTTTGTACGAGCTATGTACAAAACTTTTGAAGAACTCATTAGAGACATAGTGGAAGTGTACGTCGATGACATCGTGGTCAAGGTCAGGAACAAGGAGTCACTCCTTGACACCTTATAGGCTGTCTTCGACAAGCTGCGGGCCACCCGCACAAAGATAAACCCAGACAAGTGTGTCTTCGGGGTTAGCTCCGGAAAACTTCTCGGTTTCCTGGTAAGTCAACGGGGCATAGAAGCTAATTCGGCGAAGATTAAGGCCATTGAAGACATGCGGCCACCAACCCGCATCAAAGACGTCCAAAAGTTAACCGGATGTCTAGCAGCCCTCAACCGGTTCATTTCAAGACTGGCGGAATGGGCACTCCCCTTCTTCAAGTTATTGAGGAAGTCCGGACCATTCCAATGGTCCGAAGAAGCAGAGAAGGCATTCCAGGAGCTGAAATAGTAACTCACCACCCTATCAATTCTGGTAGCTCCGAACCCTGGTGAGCCTTTGTTGCTTTACATTTCAGCAACTGATGAAGTCGTCAGTATGGTTCTGGTTGCGGAGAGACCAGAGCTACCTCATATTCAGGAATCCAGACCCCTTCGGGAGGGTCCGGAGGTACCTGAAAGCGAGTCTGGGTCCCAACTCCCAGACTCGAATCCACAAGATGTCACTTCAGGAGACCCAGACCCCTCCGGGAGGGTCCAGGTCGCTTCTGAAGAAGACCCGGGTTCCTCCAGCCGAGACCCGGAGGTCCCCGAAGAAAATCCGGATTCCTCCGGGAGGATCCGGGTCAGTGAAGAGGAAGCTCCGGACCCCTCCGGGAGGGTCCGGACCATTCAGCGCCCGGTGTACTTCATTAGTGAAGTACTACATGAGGCCAAGACTTGATACCTAGAGGTGCATAAGCTGCTCTATGCAGTCCTTATTGCCTCCAGGAAGCTTCGCCGTTACTTCCAAGATCACAAAGTCTCAGTGGTGACCTCTTACCCACTTCGAGCAATCTTGTATAATCCCAATTCAACTGGGAATATTGCAAAGTGGGCAGCGGAATTGGCTGAATTTGATCTTGAATTTATTTCAAGGTAAGGAGTCAAGAGTCAAGCATTGGCAGATTTTATGGCAGAATGGACTCCCTCTCCATCAAACCCTGGGGGCCCCAGTGAGCAGAAGACGGAGCATCAAGCTCCAGCCTTCACCGAGCCTCACTGGACCCTCTACTTCGACGGCTCCATGCAAAAGCAGGGGGCCGGAGCTGGAATCCTTCTCCTTGCACCGACCGGAGAGAAGGTGAAATACATGGTACACCTTGACTTCAAGGCGACCAACAACATGGCAGAGTACGAAACGCTCATCTACGGACTAAAGGTGGCACTGTCATATGGTGTCAAGCAACTGCTGGTCAAGGGAGATTCGCAGCTCATCATTAAGCAGGTGAAGGGTGAATGTTCCTGCAATAATCTCCAGCTAGCTGCTTACCTCCTTGAAGTCCAGAGGCTTCGGAAGGACTTCGAAGTCCTAGATCTCCACCATGTTCAGCGTGCCCATAACGCTGAAGCTGACAAACTCTCGACGAAAGCGTCAATCGGAGCTCCGGCTCCTGACGGAATTTTTGTCCGGAGTTGTCAAAGCCAACATCTCAGCCTGCCGAACTGAGCGAAGCGGGCGAGATCAGCATCCCGAAGCTGACGGTCCCGATGGCCCTATTACCATGGCAGCCATCAAGGGCCGTAGGTGATGCCGGGAGCTCCGAGCAACCCAGCACGCAAGACTCAAAAGCTCAAGCTAGTTCCGATGCATGGATCTCGGAGATCCGGAGCTACTTGAAAGACAACATCCTTCCTGACGATGATGTATCCGCTGACCGGGTAGTCAGATTGGCTAAAAGATACACGCTGGTAGAAGGGGATCTCTACCGGCGTGGTGCCAATGGCACCCTAATGCGGTGCATCACAAGGGAAGAAGGCTGCGAACTCCTCGCAGAAATCCATGGAGGCGAGTGTGGGAACCACGCGTCTTCCCGCACGCTGGTTGATAAAGCCTTTCGGCATGGTTTCTACTGGCCTACAGCACTCCAGGATGCAACTGAGCTGGTGAAGAAATGTGAAGCATGTCAATTCCATGCAAAGCAAATTCACACACCAGCTCAGCCCCTACAAATGATACCTCCTACATGGCCCTCCGCTGTGTGGGGGATGGACATCTTGGGACCTTTCCCAAGAGCCGTCGGAGGTTACAAGTTCCTGTACGTCGCCATTGATAAGTTCACCAAGTGGCCGGAAGCAACTCCAGTTGTGACAATCAACAAGCAATCTGCTATCAACTTTTTGCAGTCCATTGTATGCAGATATGGAGTCCCAAACAAAATCTTCACTGATAATGGGACCCAATTCACAAGCTCTGCATTCCAAGGATATTGCGAAGACCTCAGCATACAAGTTTGCTACGCCTCCGTAGCTCACCCAGCAATCAATGGCCGAGCCGAGAGAGCAAATGCTGAAATCCTTAAAGGACTCAAGATGCGCACATATGAGCGCTTAAAAAAAACATGGAGCTAACTGGATTGAAGAGCTTCTGCCCACTTTATGGGCCAACAGGACATCTCCAAACCGGTCAACTGGAGAGACACCCTTCTTTCTGGTGTACGAAGCTGAAGCAATCCTTCCTCCGGAAATCACCTTAGATTCACTCTGGGTCCGGACCTTCGACGAAGCCGCGCAGGACTAGCTCCGGCGTGAAGACCTAGACCTCCTTGAGGAGGGAATGTGCCAAGCAGCTGTTCGAAATGCCCGATATCGCCAAGCCCTACGGAGTTATCATCAGCGGCATGTACACAACCGACAGCTCGAGGAAGGCGATCTGGTGCTATGGAGAATACAATCCAGAGAAGGATTAAACAAACTCTCCCCCGGCTGGGAGGGACCCTTTCGAGTGATTAAAGTATCCCGACCCGGAAGCGTTCGCTTGGCTACCGAGGATGGGACACCTCTCCCAAATCCTTGGAACATCGAGCACCTCCGTAAGTTCTACACTTAATACCACGGAGGTGAGTCTTGAGTAACTTGAAGTGTATGTTAGAGAGTCATTGTACAAAGTCGGGTAGTTCCTCCGGGAGAACAGCCGGACCTTCCTCAGAAGGTCCACAAAGTTCATGCAACACTTGTCACAGTCTCAGAACTAAAAGTGTGGCTAGCTACCCTGGGACAAACAAGAAATTAAACATGCTTAGCTTGGTTCCGTACCCTAAGAGTGTACTTGTTTCCCTTGTACCCCGGATCTATAATGGAAGACATCTTCAAGTGAAACAGACTCCACGTGCATTCATTTTGTACAGGCTCAACATTTTTTATTTTTCTCTTTCTTGCCTATAACAAAGACGTGCAATTCTTAAAAAAAAATTTAGATCGATCGGTTCATATACGATTCGAGTTGTATTGTCTATTCTTTTGAATTCAAATATTGTTCATGGCTCACTCGCCTGAATGCCGCCAAGCCAATCTAGGGCCAGAGTGTGCTATCGACTTAGCCTGGTCAAGCACCCTAAGTACGCCATTCTACCTACACCCCGGCAGGCCGAAGTAAGGCGAGTCCAAATACAATTGAATCTGGAAGAAAAGGCAACGCATTCGATTGTGTTTAGAATCGCGTTTGACCTAAAACTTTCTCGAGAATCGTAAGCCGCAACGAAGTTATAGGCAAAAAACGAATTTTACTATTTTTCTTGACTTCAGTGTGCAGGAAAAATAAAATACACGTTGATGGAGAAAAGCCGGAGCTAACAAAGCTCCGACTCCTCTAGATGGCTTGTAATAGACGTTAACAAGCATCACCAGAGCAACCAAGCCCCGGTAAAGCTAGGGGGGCCAGTCGTCGACATAAAAGATGGTGAGATGACCCCACAAGTGGAGTCTGCTATTGACAAGTTACGTGTTGGCAAAGGTCAGTGCCGGAGCTACTAAGCTCCGACACCCCGGAGGACTAACTGTCGATGCCCTATGCGTTGATAGGGACTATTACCGGAGCTACTAAGCTCCGACGGTAGTCAGTTTGATCTCAGGGGTCCTTCACCATCAAAGACTTTGGACATACGCTCTACAGGTTCGAAGAAAATGAGTCTTCAACAAAACATAATATCCTCTTGGTACATGTTCACAATCAAATTGTGTACATCTACCAGGGGGCCAAGTGAAGACAAAAGTGTTGAAGACAAAAAGTGAAATTCACAAAAATTTGGGGATTTCATTCATCTGGAGACAAGGGATTACAAAATTGAGGAAGAAGAAGAGAGGATACAAGTGGGAACTACGGAAATGGTCCTAGACCCTATAGAAGAATTGAGCGACTTTCTGGGCAACCTACGACACGTTGGCTCGGGCAGCTTCCCCTTCTCCTTCGACGGGACCTTCAAGCACCGCGTCTAGAGGAAATTGGGAGTTCCGGCTGGTGTAGCACGTCAGCACGTACTCTGCGATGTTCTTCGCCAGGGATTGCCTCTCAACCTCCAATTGGTCCGCGATGACATCGCCCACCTTGGAGAGCTTGCTACCTGCCAAGCTCAATGCCTGCAGCGCTAGGTCCGGCTCTGGCTCCGGATCATCCGGGCGCACGAGACTGAAGCCCATTGGTGTCAGCGCGTCGTTGGCCTTGCCCAGGAACTCCCAAATTTGTAGGGAGTCCGCAGTCCTCAAGCCTTTCAATTCTTCCAAAGATCTTTTGGCCGCCACCAGTTCAGAATTCTCACGGGCGAGGCGCTCAACTTCTTTGGCTTTCTGCTGAATCTTCTCAGCAACCTGCTTCTCGAGTTTTCCGAGCTCCTCCTCCTAGAGGTGGATCTTGTTCCGGCAGTCGACCAGGTCCTTCTCCCTGCCCCTCACTTTCTTTTCCCTGGCAACGAGGGTACACTCCCGTTCATGGAGCTCCTGCCCTCGCACCCAGGCCTTCTTCTCCTCCTCTACGCAGCGCTCTTCCAATTTCTTGGCGCGCTCCAAAAGGCCCTTGTCAGCCAGAGCCACCTTCTCGGAGAGCTCCTCCTCCCTCCTCAGGACGTCATCCCGCAGCTCTAGGAGTTTCTGCTCTTCATCATCGAGTCGTTTCTCCCTCTCTTCAAGTGCCTCTCGGCGCTTGATGAGTGTAGTGTTAATGGCCTCAAGCCTTTCGTGGCGTTCATCGGCCGCACTATTGGCTGCTTTGGCCTGATCGTAGATCTCCCGGGATTGAGCGTCGAGGGCGCGAGTCATACTCTCCCTGTCATCCAATAATTTACCTCAATACTCCAGGCGGACTTTCTCCTGTTTGATCCACTCTTTGTCATCTGCTAGCCTTGACTGCGCCAGCTTGGTCTCGAAGTAGAGCCAGTTACGCCACCTCCTAAGGGTTTGGCGCTCCTCTTCAAGAGCCTTGCTGTCGTGGAAGAAGGCCAGTTGAACTTGACGCAGACTGGAACATGCGTTGTCAATGGACAGTGACAACGGGATAGGTTCCGGACCTGCTAGGGTCACCTCTGCTGGTTCCAGCGGGTTTTCAGATACAAAAATTGGGTCCCACTCCACAAGAGTGGTCCCCTGTGTCTCCATGGTACTAGGGCCGTCCTCCGGGATGGCCTCAGTCGCCATCGAGGAGGGCCCCACCGCCAGGTCTTCATTCACCCCCTCAGACAGGGGGCCAGCGACTTCACCAGGGCACTCCGGCTCAGCCGTGGGTACCTCCGATGTCATCACTTCCGGAGCAGGGGCCGCTTCTAGCTTCGGCCTTGGCACCTCCTTCGATGGGGGCTCGAGCTCCGACACTTCTGTATCAACTGGCTCAGGAGCCGGAAGATCTTTATCTTCAATCGGCCCTGCAGTCGGAGCTCCAACAACTACCGGCTCTGCGGCCGGTGCTTCTGAGGTAGCCGGCCCAACCGCCGGGGCTTCCTCAACATCCGGCGCGCACGCCGGGACTTCAATCACCTCCGGCTCGACCGCCGGAGCTTTGACACTTTCCGGCTCTAGGGCCGGAATCACAGCTTCCTCCGGCTCAACGGCCGGAGCTTCCATCATCTCAGTGCCAGGACCCGGAGCTTCAACCTCCGGTACAGGTGCCGCTGGCGCATCTTCACTCCCGCGGTCCGGCGCTACCACGGGAGCCTCTGGGGATGAGTCGAGGTCCATGACCACGACAGCCGGCGCCGGAGCTGTCGCAGCTTCAGCCACCACTTGGGGCGGCACCAGGACAGGAGCAGAAGCTTCCACCCTCACGGCTTCAGCCGCTGTGGCTGAGGGTGGAGCCTCACTCCCCTTCTTGGGGACGCTGCAGATGATGAACGAATAAACTTAAAAAATAGTTACTACAACTAAAACAACTATCCAAGGTAAAGATTAAAAATTACCTTGGGAGGCTTCTGCACCAGCTTGCGCGTAATCTTTTTCACGGGCGTTCTGGGCTGGTCATAGCCGGCGTGGAAACTCCGGAAGGCCCCCCAGAACTCATTGCGGCCACGGGTGTTTCCCGAGTCGAGGCCCCCCTCGATCGGGAAGAACCCCCAGACCTAGAGGCCTCCACCAGCCCAGGTGCTAGAGTCGCATGCCCGGAGCTAACACCCCGGGAGGACCCCACTGTGGGAACAGTCGCGCCCCGGGAGGACCCCACTACGGGAACAGTCGCCGCAGTTGTAGAAGACCTTCCCCTCCGGGGAGAAGGAGCCGACGCAGAAGTAGCGGGCCTGACAGACCTTCTGTCGGCGTACTGCAGCTTCCTCTTCCGGCTCACGGGTTCATCCGCCAGCTCCTTGCCCTTGCCGACGACCTCTTCCCTTGGCTTCGGAGCAGGGTCGGAGCCATCCTCGGGCATTTCGGGGATCGCTACCCTGGTGGTTGATCTTCTCTCGACGACACCAAGGTCGTCAATCACGGGCATCTTCCGCCAGAGCTCCCTGCTGAACTCCACTTCCACGTTCAGAGGAAGAAAAGCTGATGGCGGAGTCAAGTCATCACCATCGACATCGATACCGTGCTGGAACTTCTTGAGGTGGAACTCCAAGGTTTTCCCCCACGATGTTGGACTTCAGCCCGGTCTTGACCCGGTCGTCGTCCATCACGCTGTTGAGGGCCATGCGAGATTCTCTCTCCTCTTCAGCGGCGCCCACCTGTTGACCAAGAAGTTGCAAAACACCGCCTGAGGAGTCAATCCTCCCTCCACGCATTGGCGGATCCTGGTCAAAGCAGGGTTGAAGGCTTCCACCAGCACCGGAGCTTCACTCCAGATTGTCGTGTTGATGCTGGGAAGGCCTTCGGGCAGCTCCAGCCTCTTGTGCTCCTCCACCCGGACGACTATCCAGTCCTTCTTCCGGTCATCCCACTTCCCAGAGGGAAATGACTGGAGGTACTTGAATGGGCACTTCTTGTGCTTCACGAAGTAGTAGAAGCCAAGGTACTCATTGCTCCTGCCGGTGGTATAGACGGTGAAGAAGGTCCGGAAGAGTTCAATGCAGGGGGGGATGCCCACCCACATCTCACAGAAGTGGACGAAAATGGACACAAGAAGAATGGAGTGGGGACCGATATGATACAACTGCAGACCATAGAAGTCTTGCAGCATCAAGAAAAAGGAAGAAAAAGGTGGGATCAACCCCACCATGGCGTACGAGGAGAAGTACACCATTTCACCGGCGTGCTCCTTCTCAAACGGGAGCTCTCCACCGGCACGGACCGAGCGGTTGAAGAAGTCCGAGGACCATCCCATGAGGGCCCGGACCTTCTTCACGTCGCCGTCGGTCTTCAAGCGACTCTCGCGGAGACCCAACTCCATCGCGGCACGGCTAGGCAGGAGAAGAAAAGCGAAGCACAAGTTCGGAGTTTGAGCGCAAGATCAGATGGGAGGCGTAAAGAGCCCCAAACGGTGCGTGCTTTCCTTCTTAAGTAAACCCTCAAGACGCTTGGATGGAAACCGCAGAGAAGTCAAAGATACCACTCAAAAATTCCACCGAGCCGATGACAAGAGGGCCTGGGACTACCCCGACGATCAAGTCGAGGTTCTTACCCAGGCGAACGGTTGCCATCATGAGGCAGGAAGCCCGAAGGCGGCGGCCTGACAAGACGCGCGGAACCGATACGATTTTCGTATCGGGAACCAGCGACCTTCAATTGCGTGAGATCCGCACGCCGAAGGTCTCACCTGCCGCGCACAGGATATGCCACGCAGCGAAGATTTAACTCCGGACCATCGCCAACGGCACATTCGAAGACCTTTGAAGACTCAGTTCAAAAGTCGAAGGATGGACCCACCTCCAGCGGAACAACTTCATCCAAGGGGTCTTCCCCGGAGGTGGGCCCAGGGGGCCACTGTCGGTACCCTGGGTACCATATACCCCTTGGGATTGCAAAGATATCAAGGGAAAGTCACCCAGTTGATTTGAAGACCTTCGGAGGCCCACATGTCAGACATGTTCGGACCCGCTTCTCCAACATGGTTAGCCCCAGGGTCGCCACGTGTACTATCAAACCGGAGCTACCGCCCGCAAGGGAGGAAGCTCCGAACTATGTACTGAAGTGGCATCCCCGGACCTAACCCCAGACCGAGGGAAGCTCCGGTGCTGACACGTGTCAGATAACACCGGAACTATCTATTCTCCACAGCGTGCTACTGTGCTGCCACGTGTCCAACCGTCAGATCTTCACCCTCTAACCTCCATAAGACCCCGCAACGGCTCCGGATCTTCAAAGGGGAATCGAGGACTTCAAGACCCGATTAAGTGTCATTAATACCATATTAATGACACTTAATCGGACGACCTTAATACCAGTAACGGTGCTGTCAAAGCCCATTACATGGTCATTAAGGGCAATTAAACGTGTTGAAGAGGTATCAACACTAGTAAACGCCGGGGCCACATGTCGGGCCAGGCTAATTTGTAACGGTCTGCCCTTGTACTATAAAAGGACAGGCCCACGACGTTTACACGGGGCGCTGGACAGACGTTGAGACACGCTCGAGAGACGTTTAGACACACTGACACACTTGATACATCCAATACAACATCAACACATCCCGTGGAGTAGGGTATTACGCTCAGGCGGCCCGAACCACGTAAACTCTTGTGTCTCCTGCGTCATTTACAATTCACCTTCTTGAATCTCCGCGCACCCACACCGAACATCAAACTCCTCTAGCACTTCAGTAGTGTCGGGAGATCTGCCGGTTCCGAACCACCGACCACCCCAAACAACAATCTGATTTTTTTCCTTTTTTCGTTTTTTTTCGTTGGGGTGGTCAACCAAACTCTCTCTAGATGTAATCAGGAGACCCTAGAACAAAATTTGCACATGCGGCTTTTGATCTTGCACTTGCCCTTTTCTTCTCTAATTGGTTGTTGCTTTTGTGCTGCTTTTGATTTTGCACTTGCCTTTTTCTTGTTGTCAAACTCAAATTACTAATCTGACTCAAACTCGAAGTAGCAATCTGATTCCAACTCGAACTAGTAAGCTGACTCAAACTCGAACTAGCAATCCGACTCAAACTTGAAGTAGCAATATGATTCAAACTCGAACAAGTAATCCGACTCAAACTCGAACAATGAATCTGACTCGAACTAGGTGACCGAATGAGACACGAACTCGAAACTCTAGTGGTGCAAAACTAAAGACTAGCAACTTGACTCGTTGAAGCAACCATGAACTCAACAAGTCTTGACTAAGTAGAGATAGTAAAAGGCACAATGGTCTAGGAATAATGAAAAAAACAGATCTGGTAATTTTTTTTAACTTTTTCTGGACTATAGGGTGATAACAACGGAAAAAAAGTAATGGTAGAACTCTCACCGATTAACTTTGCTCTGATACCACTTGATAGGATCTTGGTTCTCGATCTTACGATGATAATAGGAGGGTTCTATTTGTGGAGGAGAAGACGTTGGCGATCCGACTACACCGCCCCCAAGACGATGCGCCTTAGTAATCATTACACCGACTTTGAAGTGGTATTGATCTTGCTGGCGCACAATCAACCTGAGCAAGAGGGCCTTTGTTCCTGCAAGCAATCGAAGAACACGCAAGAATAAGAAGAACAAGCACTTATCAGTTGAATCAATCTGAAGTGGGGTTCTTGATACAAGTAGACGGGCGATCTAGTCAACACGCTCGTGTACAAGGAAGCAGCAGATGTGGCTTCAAATCTGCAATGTTAGATGTGGGACTAACCCCAAAATCTGCAGGCAACATGAGTTTATATGCATTATCATTAATCCTTTCTAACACTTTAAATGGACCATCAACTCAAGGTAACAATTTATACTTTCTCAAATCAGGAAACCTATCCTTTCGTGAATGTAACCAAACTAAATCACCAGGTTCAAAAGTGATAGTGTTCTTTCCCCTACTACCAGTAAGTTTGTACTTGGCATTCATGCACTCTATATTCTTCTTAGTGGTTTCATGCAATTTTAAGACCAATTCAGCATGATGTTTAGCATCAAAATTCACTCGTTCCACTGAAGGAAGAGGTAATAAATCAATAGGAGCACGGGTTATAAGCAAAATCAACATGAGGCAAACACTCTTCCCACATTTTTATATTCTTTTTCAAAACAGCCATGAGCATAGTTGATAAACTTCTATTCACAACCTCATTTTGACCATCAGTTTGGGGATGACAAGTAGTTGAAAATAAAATCTTAGTCCCAATTTTGCCCATAACGTTCTCCAAAAATGGCTAAGAAACTTAGAATCACGATCTGAAACTATTGTGTTTGGCACACCATGCAACCTAACAATCTCTCGGAAAAACAAATCAGCAACATGTGTAGCATCATCACTTTCACAACAATGTATGAAGTGTGCCATTTTAGAAAATCTATCCACAACAACAAAGATGCTATCCGTCCCCTTCTTTGTTCTAGGCAGTCCTAAAACAAAGTTCATAGAAATATCCTTCCAAGACATGCTAGGAACAGGAAGAGGCATGTACAAACAATGTGGATTATGTCGTGACTTAGCTTTTTGACATGTCGTGCAGCGAACAACGAAGCGCTCCACGTCTCGCCTCATCGCCAAAAAAAATGACCAGCAAGTATGTCCTCCGTCTTATTAACTCCAACAAACGAACGAAGCTAGCTGGAATGCATAACTTGTTAGCTCTAAACACATAGCCATCATTGAGGACAAATTTATTCAATGTTTTCCCTCTTTACATTTCAGCAATACATCTTGGAAATCAACATCATGTTCATATTGATCTTTAATTGTTTCTAATACAAAAATTTTAAAGTAAAGTTGAGATAGAAGAGTATAATGTCTAGATAAAGCATCAGCAATAACATTATCCTTTCCCTTTTTGTGTTTATTGACGTAAGGAAAAGACTCAATAAATTCCATCCAGTTAGCATGCCTATGGTTCAGTTTCACTTGACTCGTAATATGCTTTAGTGATTCATGATCAGAACGGATAACAAATTCTTTTGGCCACAAATAATGCTGCCATGTTTCTAAAGTTCGTACAAGAGCATATAATTCCTTATCATAGGTAGAATAATTCAGAACAGGTCCACTCATTTTCTCACAAAAATATGCAACATGTTTTCCTTCTTGTAATAAAACACCACCCAATCCAATCCCGCTAGCATCACATTCAAGCTCAAAAGTCTTAGAAAAATCAGGAAGTTGGAGAAGAGGTGCATGCATCAACTTATCTTTTAGTATGGTAAAGGCGTTATCTTGTGTGGTGCCCCAAGAAAAAGGAACTCCCTTCTTCGTAAGGTCATTCAATGGAGCAGCAATGGTGCTGAAATCCTTCACAAAGTGACGATAGAACGCAGCCAATCCTTGAAAGCTTCGCACCTTCGTGATGGTCTTTCGTACGTGCCACCTCTGAATAGCCTCTACCTTGGCTTGATCAACTTTGATTCCCTGTGGAGTAACAACATAGCCAAGAAAAGAGACTCGGTCCGTGCAAAAGATGCACTTCTCAAGGTTACCAAATAATCGTACTTCACGTTAAGCATTAAAAACAGCACGTAAGTGATCAAGATGTTCATCCATGGATTTGCTATAAATCAATATATCATCAAAGTATACAACAAAAAATTTTCCAATGAATGCACGCAAAACCTCGTTCATTAATCTCATGAAGGTGCTAGGTGCATTAGATAGCCCAAAAGGCATGACTAACCACACATATAAACTGAACTTAGTTTTGAAAGCAGTTTTCCATTCATCTCCTAGTTTCATGCAAATTTGGTGATAACCACTACACAAATCAACTTTTGAGAACACAACAGCACCCCTCAATTCATCAAGCATATCATCTAAGTGTGGAACAGGATGACGATATCGAATGGTGATATTGTTGATTGCTCTACAATCCACACACATACGCCAGGATGCATCCTTTTTAGGTACTAGAATAATTGGAACAGGACAAGGACTAATAGACTCACGTACACAACCTTTGCCGAGTAGTTCTTATACTTGGCGCTGAATCTCCTTTGTTTCTTCCGAATTTGTCCTGTATGGTGCACGGTTGGGCAATGAAGCACCGGGAATGAGGTCAATCTGGTGCTCAATCCCTAAAAGTGGTGATAGTCCTGGTGGTATTTCACTCGGAAACACATCAGAAATTCCTGCAAAATGTTAGCAACAGCAGGAGGCAAAGAATGTTGCATATTGTAAAGGAAATCAAAGCATCTTTGCATACCAAAGCATTGGCAACAGAGGTGGAAGCAATCAAATCATTAATATAAGATTTTGTAGCAAACAAGCATTTTCCCATCAGAGATATCTCATTTTTCTTATCAAACACGGATTTGGCATTGTTGTTGTTCTCAACATTTGAATGTTCCTGAGATTTAGTTTTCCTAGCTCTAGGAACATCATCTTGCACAATAGCTTAAGGAGACATAGGATGCAACACAATTTTTGTATCATGGCAAAGAAAAGAATACTGATTTGATCTACCATGATGCATAGAATCTCTATCAGATTGCCAAGGTCTTCCTAGAAGAATATTACAAGCTTCCATAGGCACAACATCACATTCAACGACATCCTTATATGATCCAATAGCAAAATTGATTTGCACAAGTCTAGTTACCTTTGCCTTACCACTGTTGTTTAACCATTGAATGTAACAGGGATGTGTGTGCGATTTGGTGCTTAGTGCCAGCTTGGTCACCATGTCACTGCTGGCCAAGTTGTTGCAGCTACCTCCATCAATGATCATGTGGCATGATCGATCTTTGATGACACACTTTGTTTGTAATAATGTGTGCCTTTGATTTTGTTCCGCTTTCTCCATTTGTGCACTAAACACATGTAGCACAATGAGACTATCATAGTGCGCTGCATCTTTTACACCAATATGCTATTCTTGATGTTCAATGCTACCTGCATAGTCAGCTGCAAGCAAAACACATGTATCGTCATCGAAATCGCTAGCAGATGAGTACTCACTGTCATCTTTAACAATTAGAACACGATCTTTAACAATTAGAACACGTTGCTTGGGCAGTCACGCTGTACATGGCCAAAACCCTTGCACTTGTGACATTGAATATCTCTAGATCGTCTGGTAGATGCTACGGAAGGAGCACTCTCGATGGGCTTTTGGGTGGTCTTTACGGCTGAGCTAGTGGAACGAGCACGTGGCTTGTTGCCGGAAGAAGAAGGTGCTGCCCGACTTGGTGAAGAAGATGAAGGGAAGCACACCCAGTCGAAGGAGTAGTCGTGCGTAGTTGACATGAGCTAGTCTTTCTTGCAGAAATATTAGTTCTAGAGCTAGCTCGTCGTCCCTGCACTTCCCTTTCAGCTTTACAAGCAAGATAAAACAAACGGGTAACATTATTGTAATATTTATAAGCAAATATGTCCCGAATTTCATGATTTAAACCACCCAAAAATCTAGCCATAGCTGGTTCCTCATCCTCGTCTAAATTACAACGTAACATACCCTATTGTAATTCCTGAAAATACTCTTCTACACTTTTAGCTCGCTGTCTCAATTGTTGTAAATTATTTAACAGATCACGTGCATAGTAAGAAGGAACAAATCTAGCCCGCATGAGCCGTTTCAAAGCATCCCAAGTTTGTGGTATGTTATTAGGATTTTTCTTACCATGTTCTATCCACCAAACAGAAGCAAAATCAGTAAACTCACTAGTGGCTACTCTAACTCTTCCGTTTTCAGGAAACTCATGACATGCAAATTTTTGAGCAACAAAAGTCTCCCAAGTAATATATGCATCAAGGTCATATTTACCATCAAAAGGAGGTATCTTAAATTTGATCTTGATAAAAGTATCATCATGATTGCGTACCTCACACCAACGATGTCCACCCATACCTTGACGGTTGCATTGTAGCCGGCATCGTGGCCTAGCTTCCTCATCTTCCCCAATCTCCGTATTTGCAGAATAGTCATCTTCATTGTCACGTACAATACTAGGAGCATTGCTCACCTGTCCATCCGTGGTGCATCCACGATCCCTCTCCTCAAGGCGCTGCAGCATGGCTCCAATAGAAGTGTTTAATGTTTGTATGGAAATCTCCAACGTGCTGATTTTAGTGTTGGTGTCGATCTGCACATTTTCCAATTGACCAAGGCGGTCACTGATAACACAAAAATCCTCATCAAGCGCTTCTGTGCGTATTTGCACTTGGCGTTCGAAGTGCTGTATAATTCGTCGTGTGCGAGGTGAATGCACGTCTTCATTTGTATTTGCTCCTCCTGCCATGGTTAGTAGACAAAAGGAACAATCCAATATGAAAGGGTAACGTTATCCCTAGCTATAAAGGGTGCTAGTGGGGATAACTCGCTCACTCTCAACCTGTTCAATCAAGCTCTTACCTGTTTTTACCAAGCACAACAAGGAGGTGATGGCAACCAGCAAGTAATTAACAACTTCAGGAGCATGTGTCAATCTATGGCTTTAGGTGCCTGAACTAGCACAAGGAGCAAACTTTCACCACGTTAGTCACAACAAGCTGAATAAATGTTCTACGATAGTACTGTGCTGGTCTTAGTCTTGACCGTACTAGAGATGCGAGCCGAGACACCAATGTCATCACCAAAAACACCCCAAACAACAATCTGATTTTTTTCCTTTTTTTGTCGGGGTGGTCACCCAAACTCTCTCTTGATGGAATCAGGAGACCCTAGAACAAAATTTGCACATGCTCCTTTCGAAAAGATGAGGGGTATATAGATTTTGCAATTGATCTAGTGCGGCTTTTGATCTTGCACTTGCCTTTTTCTTCTCTAATTGGTTGTGGCTTTTGTGCGGCTTTTGATTTTGCACTTGCCTCTTTCTTGTTGTCAAACTCAAATTACTAATCTGACTCAAACTCGAAGTAGCAATCTGATTCGAGCTCGAACTAGTAATCCGACTCAAATTCGAACTAGCAATCCGACTCAAATTCGAAGTAGCAATCCGACTCAAAATTGAACTAGTAATCCGACTCCAACTTGAACTAGCAATCCGACTCAAACTCGAAGTAGCAACCTGATTCAAACTCGAACTAGTAATCTGACTCGAATTTGAACTAGCAATCCGACTCAAACTCGAAGTAGCAATCTGATTCAAACTCAAACTAGTAATCTAACTCAAACTACGAATCTGACTCGAACTAGGTGACCAAATGTGACACGAACTCGAAACTCTAGTTGTGCAAAACTAAAGACCAGCAACTTGACTCATCGAAGCAACCATGAACTCAACAAGTCTAGACTAAGTAGAGAAAGTAAAAGGCACAATGGTCTAGGAATAATGGAAAAACAGATCTGGTATTTTTTGGGCTGTTTCTGGACTATAGGATGATAACAGCGGAAACAAAAATAATTGTAGCACTATCATCGATTAACCTTGCTCTGATACCACTTGACATGATCTTGGTTCTCGATCTTTCGATGAGAATAGGAAGGTTCAATTTGTGGAGGAGAACACGTTGGCGATCCGACTACACTGTCCCCAAGACGATGCGCCTTAGCGATCTGTACACCGACTCTGAAGTTATATTGATCTTGCTGGCGCACAATCAACCTGACCACGAGGGCCTTTGTTACTGCAAGCAATCGAACAATATGCAAGAACAAGAAGAACAAGCACTTATCAGTTGAATCAATCTAAAGTGGAGTTTTGGATACAAGTAGACTGGCGATCTAGTCGACACGTGCGTGTACAAGGAAGAAGCAGAAGCTAACTTACGAATAAACAAAACCCACCAGCTAATAAGGGCGGCTGCTACTATTTATTACCTCCCTAGGGTCGGGAGAAACCCTAATCACGATTCCCTAATGGACTCTAAAAATACATGGGCCATGGGCCCAGTTTTGGTGATGCGACATCATGGACAGAAAAGGTCTTGATATTAAAATAACGACTGCAGCCAACTCCAAATAGATATAGACATGAGGTCGGGTCCGTTTGAAAGTAGACTTGATAATATTTCCAGGAAGTACTTGAACGCCCAGAATTTGAGTCCCTATAAAGTCGTGGTAACCGTCACAAGTTGGTGCTGTTCTGCTGTCCAAATTCGGTCTGAGCGAATTCCCTTCGCTTTGGCTCCTCTCCATTGTTCCTAAGCTAAACAAGAAAGCACGTAGTTCCACAGTCTAGATAAGATGGATAAGGTCAAGAACGAGTTCACCTGATAGTTTAGTTGGCGTGCACGAGCACAAGTGATCGGACCAGAAACCAGTAGTTGAGTTGGTTTGGATGTATCGATGGTGTTAATGTCCTCATCATCATGGCAATTAGGATTTGCTGGATTTTTAAATACCGGACTAGTATGCAGGAGGCCGGAGAAGTCCGTTTGGGCACAGAGAGCTGATTGGAAAAGTCCGCACAGATCCATACTTGTCCGCACTGCACCGGACTAGTTCGTGCGGGACCGGACTAGTCTGTGGCGGTACAGTGAGGTATGATTAAATAAGTTTGGACGTGATTTGGTTCGAGCAGTGGATTAATTTGGTCATAAGAATCTGAACTGAGAGTAACTACATGATGTAATGGCTTCATCGATCGTGGAACGGGACATGGCGTGTTTCTCCAGCATCTAGGCTCCGTTGATGAAGATGACGGTGTGACGTAGACGAAGAAGACGATAGTGATGTGTTGACTAAGAAAACAGTGCAGTGATCCTCCAGTGAAGAAATGGCGATGGCGAGACGATCTCCGGCGGACGGCATCTTCTCTCTTTTCTTCTCTTCCTGGTCGTGGCTTCCTCTTTTAATCCCCAGCAGCTATGGCTTCAGCCTTCTCTTTTTCTCCTCTGGATGGCTGCGTGCATGCAAGGGCAACAGTATTTTCAGGCTGGGCGGCGGCTATTTTTTTTCTTTTACATAGGTAGAGGCGGTGTTGAGGTCATCGGTGCCCTTTTAGAACTCCTTTGGGAGCAAAGGGTGTAAATCCCACGGAAAGAAATCCCCGAGGGAGCATTTCCCTTCCCTGGAGCAAATTTCCCATCCAGGTGTTACATTCCCTATGACAATTTGGGAACCAAGGGACTAAAAATCCCAGGAAACTAAAACAGCAAAAAAGAAACAAATGAGAAAAATCAAGAAAAAATGTGAATTTTTTAAAAATAAAAATCATTGTAAAATCAGTAGAACTTCAAAATATGCACTATAACATAAAAGATGGTCAATTTATTAATATAATAATCATCTCTGTCTAATTCTTAAAAATTTGCACAACCATAAGTTATAAGAAAGTAACATATCAATTTCACTTTCAACAAATGCATCTCAGACCCAATTCTCTTAGCACATATGAGCTGCCATCTCAGAAAAAACAATGTGTGAACATATCAGATTGTCTTACATTGACTCCAAGCACTAAATAGATACACCAAATGTTATAAATTCTAGTGATGCAAACTTCAAGATAATAAGAGCTACAAAATCTATATGCAATTGCATAAATGATCTCTATTCCTTCAACCATGATGTCTGGGCAGCTTCATGACAATCGGAGATTATTTGCCTCTGTGAATTAATGTGAGTAATAACATAAGTAATTGTTTGGCAAATAACCAAAGCAACTGAAAAAAAATAAAACACGTAGCTTATGCCCCTGCTATGATTACAGCTTGCTAGCTATAAACCAGGCATCAATAGACAAGAATAAAATTAAATACCCCTCATTAGTATAGACACTTTCCATAGAACATTTGATTGTGCAGAATCATTGCAAGGACACATGTCATTGTCAAATGAATACTTTGTAAAAATTTACAATTTATAGAGCAATCCGGTCGAGAGGTGTAACACCTTGATTTTTCAGTTTCGTCAAATTAAAAATTTAAATGGAAATTTAGAGTTCATAATGGGAGGAAATTGTTCTTATAAATAAAAATATAAAATATATGCATCTCATATTGCATTTTGCATTTTGCATTCATCCTCGTGTATTGAAAATTTATTACCAAAATAAATAAGCTAAAAGAAATTTATTTACCAGAGTAAGTACAGTAAAATAAATTAAATTAGCATAACGAATATGGAAGAAAAGAAATAAAAAGAAAAGAAAAAGAACTAAATCGTCTATACACATGCATTCATATTTAGATATAAACTGAGTAACTAGATCTATTAAAATCAAAATAGAAATTTTATACAATATAAAAGTAATTGGAAAAGAAAATTATAGGAGAAGATGAATAATAATAATGAGAAGGAGCATATATACAAAATATGTGTAGCAAAAGAAGAAAAAGAAAATAATAGCATAAACTTGTAATAGGGAATAAGTATAAAAATAAAAATAATAATAATATATAATAATAATTGTATATGTAAAAAAAAGAAAAGAAAAAAAATAGAAAATAGAAAAAAGAGAAAAAACACACCCGTCCGCTGGCCAGGCCGAGCCGGCCCAGCCAGCGTTGGCCGCCCGCGCGCTCACCCCCGCACGCCTCGCCTGGGTACGTGCCCCGCGCACCTACCGCTGGCCCGCACCGCGCCCCGCGCAGTGCCCCGCCCGGCCGACTCCGCGCCTGGTCCCGCGCGACGCCCGTGCCCGGACCCCACACACCATCGCGCCCAGCGCTGCACCGCCCGCTCTCGCGCCCTGCCCGACCGAGCCGCGTGAGCCCAGCGCCGAGTCGGCCTCTGGCCGATCTGTCCCTGTCACGCCTATAAATACGACCGAGGGTTTCGTATTTTCTCGATATCAGACACCCTAGCCGCCGGGAAAAGCCCTAGCAACGTAGGGAAAAAACCACTAGAGGCTGCCGCTGCCAGAGAGAAGAAAAGGGGAGAAAAAAAAGAGGGGAATGAAGAGGAAGAAAAAGAGGAGGGTGCCGTCGTCCACCGGAGATCGTCATCGTCGTCGTGTCGCCGTTATTGTGCCGCCGGAGGACCGTTGCGCCATCCGCTTCGTCTACGCGTCGCCTTCACCATCACGATCTTCGAAGCCGTCACATCTACGGTAGGGTTCATTTTCTGGTGCAAATTTTAGCGATGTATTAGATCTAATAGACGTAAATTGATTTTAGTTGCATCGACTTTTTTATTTTCAGCAGCACTAATTCTCGCTAAAACCCCGTAAACTTGTATGAACACGTATGAACTAGTTGTGTCTAATTAATAAACAACCATAGTTAATTAATTATTGAACTTTTCATGCATGCATGTCATTGCATGTTGATTAGTTTGTGTGCATGATGTTGATTTGTATGTATTTTCTTGTATGTGTGATCACGAGTAGAGGGAAGTGCTCAAGAGGTCGTGTAAGAGGATTTTCAGAACCAATACTTCGAAGCGCTTGAGCAACCCTATCCGCCGGAGCAAGGCAAGTGTCCTTGAAGCATATTGATCCTGTTTTAAAATAAATGTTTTGTTTGCAAAACTGCATGCTTGTGTAAATTTTGATGGGAATCCTATGGTAGGAAGTTTACTAGTTTTGTTGACCACCCTTGTCATCTGGAATATATGGTAGATAGTCGGGAAGGGCTTTTTACCTTTTGTTTTGCTTAATCAACTGGGATGGGAAAACAAATATACCACTCAATTTAACTATGCATGGATGAGATTAAGGTTAACATGAACTGGTTAATGTGATATGGTAATAGGTGATCTAAGCAAGCGTGGTATGTGGATGGGTTGGATGTCATGGTGGTTTTGCTTGCTTTAGATCTAAGGACCGGTTCGTGGAGCGACCATCCATCATTTGCAGTGCCACCACGAGGCCAAGTATGGGTGCGGCATAGCTGATTAATTAGGGCTTTGCTAGTGCCATTTGGACCATTAAGGATGCTCGGGGAAGTGGTAGTCGGATTGGGTTTGTTGATGATTGGTGGGACTACCCCGGGATCCGAATGGCTCAAGAGGGGGCCCTTGGTTGAAGATGTGCTCAGATGGAGGCATCGCACCGGTGAAACCTCAGTGGGGTCTAAATAGGCTATTAATCCCTTTGTAAAGGCTATTTTGTGATCTCTTGGCCATACACCAAAGGAAGTGTAATTGGCGTGAGGGAGGTTCTCTAGTCGCCGACGGGTGATGAAATCACAAACATGTGGGTAAAGTGGTACAACCTCTGCAGAGTGTGTCTAAAACTATCTTGATAGTCGTGCTCCCGGTTATGAGCAACCTGGACCCTCACATGATTAGAGGGAAATTGGGATTTGGGATGGTTATGGTTTGGTTATGGATGGTTATGAATTAAATTCTGGTATTGAATATGGATATTGGTATGTGATGATGGATATGGAATATGGACTGGTACTATGATTTTAATTATGATTTATGATGGGTTTATTTCACATACACATAATATATTGCTTTTCAAATGTTTTACTGTACTTTTCAGCACTTAGTCCTTATTACATTCGTCATTTGAATCAGCCACATGTCATACTTTCCACACTTGCTGAGTACGACATGTACTCACTCTTACAACCCCCCCCCCCCCCAACAGTTGCAGGTCAAGATTGGGAGTATTACGTTAATAATGTCGAGTTCTAGGTTGTGTGTTGCCGTCAGCTTTGTCTGTGGTGTTATTGGAGCTGCACTATCCCTTTTGCTTAGTTGCTTAATTAGTTTATTCCCGCTGCATTAGTTGAACTTGTCATTAGTCTTCATTAGAGCTTGTATTCGAGAATATTTTGAATTGTGTAATAAAATTTGGTTAATTAATCTTGTTCTGTGGTAATTTTCTGTATACTCTTCTGTGAATGCACTCGTGTATGTGTGTTGAACATCCTGGGCACACATATGCGTTCACTTGGTTTATTTTCGAAACCGGGTGTCACAGATTAATATCAGAGCCACAGGTTGACCGTAGGATGCAGCATAGATAGAATGGACACTTTAGAGCACATAGGAGTACTCAGGAAGCGTTGTGATTCTGTTTGGTGTGTTGTTTGCTATATATATTGTATGCATGTGTGCTTAATAGAGGATTTTGGGATGCTTTAGTATTGCCATGTCCACCTAGGTTAGTATAGGTAGTTGTTTGGTTTCATATCCCTTGATGCATGCATATAGATTGGGATTCCTTCTATCTTCATTTCTGTCTCTACTTCTGTGGAAGATTGGCACTACAAGAAGATTCATGACCCTGGATGAAGCTACATGGAAGCGTGAAGATGTTATCAATGGTTTTCTCATTTCTTCTTTAATTCTTCTGAATCTCGAGGGCGAGATTCCTTTTAAGGGGGTAGATTGTAACATCCCAAAAATTTTCAAACTTGGCTAATTTAAATATGAAAGGGATTCCTTTTAAGGGGGTAGAATTGTAACACCCTGGTTTTTTAGTTTCGGCAAATTAAAAATTTAAATGGAAATTTAGAGTTAATAATGGGAGGAAATTGTTCTTATATATAAATAAAAATATAAAATATATGCATCTGATATTGCATTTTGCATTTTGCATTCACCCTCATGTATTGAAAATTTATTACCAAAATAAATAAGCTAAAAGAAATTTATTTACCAGAGTAAGTACATTAATATAAATTAAATTAGCATAAGGAGTATGGAAGAAAAGAAATAAAAAGAAAAGAAAAGAACTAAATCGTCTATGCACATGCATTCATATTTAGATATAAACTGAGTAACTAGATCTATTAAAATCAAAATAGAAATTTTATACAATAGAAAATTAATTGGAAAAGAAATTTATAGGAGAAGATGAATAACAATAATGATAAAATATGGAGCATATATACAAAATATGTATAGCAAAAGAAGAAAAAGAAAATAATAGCGTAAAACTTATAATAGGGAATAAGTATAAAAAATAATAATAATATATAATAATAATTGTATATGTAAAAAAAGAAAAAAGAGAAAAAAACACACCCGCCCGCTGGCCGCCCGCTCGCGCACCGCTGCACGTCGAGCCCGGGCACGTGCCCCGCGCACCAGCCGCTGGCCCGCACCGCGCCCCGCGCAGCGCCCCACCCGACCGGCCCCGCGCCTGGTCCCGCGCGACGCTCGCGCCCTGGCCCCACGCGCCAGCGCGCCCAGCGCTGCACTGCCCGCTCCCGCGCCCCGCACAGCGCCCCGCCCGATCGAGTCGCGCCAGCCCACCGCCGAGTCGGCCTCTGGCCGATTGATCCCTGCCGCGCCTATAAATACGGCAGAGGGTTTCGTATTTTCTCGATACCAGACACCCTAGCCGCTGGGAAAAGCCCTAGCAACGTAGGGAAAAAACCACCAGAGGCTGTCGCCGCCAAAGAGAAGAAAAGGGGAGAAAAAAAGAGGGGAAGGAAGAGGAAGAAAAAGAGGAGGGTGTCGTTGTCCGCCGAAGATCGCCGTCGTCGTGTCGCCGTCGCCGTGCCGCCAGAGGACCGTTGCGCCATCCGCTTCGTCTACGCGTCGCCTTCGCCCTTGCGATCTTCGAAGCCATCGCATCTACAGTAGGGTTCATTTTCCAGTGCGAATTTTAGCGACGTATTAGATCTAATAGATGTAAATTGATTTTAGTTGCATCGTCTTTTTTATTTTCAGCGGCACTAATTCTCGCTAAAACCCCGTAAACTCATATGAACACGTATGAACTAGTTGCATCTAATTAATAAACAACTGTAGTTAATTAATTATTAAACTTTCCATGCATGCATGTCATTGCATGTTGATTAGTTTGTGTGCATCATGTTGATTTGTATGAATTTTCTTATATGTGTGATCACGAGTAGAGGGAAGTGCTCAAGGGGTCGTGTACGAGGATTTTCAGAACCAAGACGTCGAAGCGCTTGAGCAACCCTATCTGCCGGAGCAAGGCAAGTGTCCTTGAAGCATATTGATCTCATTTTAAAATAATTGTTTTGTTTGCAAAACTGCATGCTTGTGTCAATTTTGATGGGGATCCTATGGTAGGAAGTTTACTAGTTTTGTTGACCACCCTTGTCACCTGGAATATATGGTAGAGAGTCGGTAAGGGCTTTTTACCTTTTGCTTTGCTTAATCAACTGGGATGGGAAAACAACTATACCACTCAATTTAATTATGCATGAATGAGATTACGGTTAACATGAACTAGTTAATATGATATGGTAATGGGTGATCTAGGCAAGCCTGGTATATGGATGGGTTGGATGTTATGGTAGTTTTGCTTGCTTTAGATCTAAGGACCGGTTCGTGGAGCGACTATCCAGGATTTACAGTGCCACCACGAGGCCAAGTATTGGTGCGGCATAGCTGATTAATTAGGGTTTTGCTAGTGCTTTTTGGACCATTAAGGATGCTCCGGGGAAGGGATGGTCAGATTGGGTTTGTTGATGATTGGTGGGACTACCCTGGGATCCGAGTGGCTCAAGAGGGGGCCCTTGGTTGAAGATGTGCTCAGATGGAGGCATCGCCACCGGTGAAACCTCAGTGGGGTCTAAATAGGCTAGTAATCTCTTTATAAAGGCTATTTTTTGATCTCTTGGTCATACACCAAAGGAAGTGTAATTGGCGTGAGGGAGGTTTTCTAGTCGCCGATGGGTGATGAAAGCACAAACACGTGGGTAAAGTGGTACAACATCTGTAGAGTGTGTCTAAAACTATCATGATAGCCGTTGTCGACTGTTGGAGTCGGCAGATCTCCTGACACTGCTAAAGTGTTGAAGGAGTTTGTGGTTCGGTGTGGGCGCGCGGAGACTCAAGAAGGTGAATTGCGATTTAACACAAGAGACACTAGGATTTACGTGGTTCGGGCCGCCTGAGCGTAATACCCTACTCCACGGGTGTGTTGGTGTTGTATTAGTTTGTCACGTATGATGTCCACCTCTGTGTACGTGTGTGTCCCCGTGTGTATCGTCGGCCTGTCCTTTTATAGTACAAGGACAGGACGTTACAAGCAGGCCTGGCCCAACATGTGGCCCCGGCGGTTACTAGTATTGATACACGATTAATTGATGTTAATAATCCTGTAACAGGCTCCGACAGTGCAGTTACGGGTGTTAAGATTGTCCGTTTAAGTGTCATTAATATGGCATTAATGACATTTAATTGGGTCTTGAAGTTATTGGCTCTCCTTTGAAGATCCGGAGCCGTTACGAGGTCTTCCGGAGGTTAGAGGCTACCAGCTCCGACGTTTGGACACGTGGCAGCTCCGGAGCTTGCTGTGGGAAGCAGGTAGCTCCGGAGCTATCTGACACGTGTCAGGTCCGGAGCTTCTCTCGGTCAGAGGTTAAGTCCGTAGGTGCCATTTTGGTACTTGGTCCGGAGCTTCCCCCTTGCAGGCGGTAGCTCCGGTTTGGCAGTACACGTGGCGACCTAGGGATTAACCATGTTGGAGAAGCAGGTCCGGTCATGTCTGACAAGTGGGCCTCTGAGGGTCTTCAATCCGTGTAGACGGCTTTCCCTCGAAATTTTTGTAACCTCAGGGGGTGTACGGTTTTTAGGGTACCGACAGTGGCCCCTGGACCTACCTCCGAGGAAGGTCACTGGGGTGAAGTCGTTCTGTCGGAGGTGGGTTAATCCTTGCGACTCTTGAACTGGGTCTTCAAGGGTCTTCGGAGGTGCTGTTGGCAGGGTTTTACAGTTAGATCCCGACGTGTGGCGCACCTCAGGCGGCACATGAGAACTTTGACGTGCGGATCTCACGCAATTGAAGGTCGCCGGTTCCCGATACGAAAACCGTATCGGTTCTGCGCGCCCTGTCAGGCCGCCGCCTTTGGGTTTCCCGCCTCGTGATGACAACCGTTCGCCTGGGTAAGAGCCTCGACTTGATCGTCGGGGTGGTCCCGGGCCCTCTTGTCATTGGCTGGGTTGAATTCTTGAGTAGTATCTTCGACTCCCCTGCAGTTTCCGTCCAAGTGTTGCGAGGGCTTACTTAAGAAGGAAAACACGCACCGTCGGGAGTTCTTTACGCCTCTCATCTGATCTTGCGCTCAAACTCCCGACTCGTACTTTGCTCCTCTTCTCTTGCCTAGCTGTGCCGCGATGGAGTTGGGTCTGCGCGAGAGTCGCCTGAAGACCAACAACGATTTGAAGAAGGTCCGGGCCCTCATGGGGTGGTCCTCGGACTTCTTCAGCCGCTTGGTCCGTGCCGGCGGAGAGCTCCCTTTTGAGAAGGAGCGCGCTGGTGAGATGGTGTACTTTTCTTCGTACGCCATGGTGGGGCTGATCCCACCATTTTCTTCTTTCTTCTTGATGCTGCTAGACTTCTATGGTCTGCAGCTATACCACCTTGGCCCTCACTCCATTCTCCTCGTGTCCATCTTTGTCCACTTCTGCGAGATGTGGGTGGGCATCCCCCCCTGCGTCGAGCTCTTCCGAACCTTCTTCACCGTTCACACCATCGGCCGGAGCAATGAGTACCTTGGCTTCTACTACTTCGTGAAGCGCAAGAAGTGCCCATTCAAGTACCTCCAGTCGTTCCCTTCCGGGAAGTGGGATGATTGGAAGAAAGATTGGATAGTCGTCAGGTTGGAGGAGCATGAGTGGTTGGAACTGCCAGACGGTCTGCCCGGCATCGACACGTCGATATGGAGTGAAGTTCCGGTGTTGGCGGAAGTTTTCGACCCTGTCCTGACCAGGATCCGCCGATGTGTGGAGGGAGGATTGACTCCCCAGGATGTGTTCTGCAACTTCCTGACCAACAGGTGGGCGCCACTGAAGAGGAGGGAGAAGCTCGCCTGGGCCCTCAACAGCGTGATGGACGAGGACCGGGTTGAGACCGGGTTGAAGTCCAACATGGTGGGGAAGACCTTGGAGTTCCACCTCAAAAAATTCCAGCATGGCATCGACGTCGACGGAGATTACTTGACTCCGCCGTCGGCCTTTCTCCCTCTGAACGTGGAAGCGGAGTTCAGCAGAGAGCTCCGGCGGACGATGCCCGCACTTGACAACCTTGGTGTCGTCGAGAGAAGACCAACTACCCGGGTGGCAATCCCCGGGGTGCCCGAAGATGGCTCGGTCCCTGCTCCACAGCCAAGGGTCGAGGTCATCGGCAAGGGCAAGGAGCTGGTGGAGGAGCCGGAGAGTTGGAAGAGGAAGCTACGGCATGCCGACGGAAGGTCCGTCAGGACCGCTACTTCCACCTTGGTTCCTCCTCCCCAGGGGGGAAGATCTTCTGCCGCCGTGGCGACTGTCCCCGTGGTGGGGTCCTCCCAGAACGAGGCTTTTCCTGCAGTGGGATCCTCCCGGAGCGCGTCTATCCCCGTGATGGAGCCCTCCGGGGGTGCTAGCTCCGGGTGCACGACTCCTGCACCTGGGGCGGTGGGAGCCTCCAGGTCCAGGGGTTCCTCCCGATCGAGGAGAGCCTCGACCCGGGAAACGCCCGTGGCTGCGACAAGTTCTGGGGGGCCTCCCGGAGCTCCTACGCCGACCATGGCCAGCCCGGAACGTCCGGGAAAAAGGTTCCGCGCAAGCTGGTGCGGAAACCTTCCAAGGTAATTTTTGATTTTTACCTTGGCTAACTTTTTAGTTGTAGAGATCGTTTGTTAATTTTCTTTATCCGTCCTCTGCAGCGTCCCCAAGAAGGGGAGTGAAGCTCCACCCTCGACCATGATTTCTGAGGCCGTGGGAGCTTCTGCTCCTGTCCCAGTTCCGCCTCAGGTGGTGGCTGAGGCTGCGATAGCTCCGGCGCCGGCTGTCGTGGTCATGAACCTCGACTCGTCCCCAGAACTTCCCGTGGTAGCGCCGGACCACGGGAGTGAAGACACGCCAGCGGCACTTGTCTCGGAGGTTGAAGCTCCGGGTCCTGGTGCTGCAGTAGTGGAAGCTCCGGCTGTAGAGCCGGAAGAAGTAGTAGTCCCGGCCTCGGAGCCGGAACTTGTCGAAGCCCCGGAAATTGAACCGGAGGTGACTGAAGCTCCGGCATGCGAGCCGGAAGTCGAGGTAGTTCCGGCAGTTGAGCCGGTTACCTCCGAAGTACCGGTCGCTGAGCTGGTTGTTGTTGGAGCGCTGGTCACAGAGCTGGCGGTTGAAGTGGCGAGGGAGCTTGAGCCTCCCTCGGAAGAGGTGTCCCGGTCGGAGCGAGTAGTAGCTCCTACTCCGAAAGCGACGACGTCGATGGTACCTGTGGCCGAGCCAGAGTGCCTAAGCGAAGTCGCGGGCCCCCTGCCTGAGGGGGCGAATGAAGACTTGGTGGCGCGGCCTTCTTCGATGGCGACTGAGGCCATCCCGGAGGACGGCCCTAGCGCCTTGGAAGCTCAGGGTTCCGCTCTCGTAGAGTGGGACCCAATTTTTGTATGTGAAGACCCGCTGGAACCAGCGGAGGAGACCCCAGCAGGTCCGAAGCCCATCCCGCTGTCGATGTCTATCGACAACGCCTGCTCCAGTCTACGTCAGTTCCAACTGGCCTTCTTCCACGACAGCAAGGCTCTTGAAGAGGAGCGCCAAACCCTTAGGCGGTGGCGTAATCGGCTCCACTTCGAGACTAAGCTGGCGCAGTCGAGGCTAGCAGACGACAAGGAGTAGATCAAGCGGGAGAAGATCCGCCTGGAGTACTGGGATAAGCTGCTGGATGAGAGGGAGAGCATGACCCATGCTCTCGACGCTCAATCCTGGGAGATCCACGATCAGGCCAAGGCTGCCAATGACGCGGCCAATGCTCGGTTCGAGCAGCTTGAGGCCATCAACGCCGCACTCATCAAGCGCCGAGAGGCACTTGAAGGGAGGGAGAGACGGCTCGAGGACGAAGAGCAAAAACTCCTGGAGCTGCGGGATGACGTCCTGAGAAGGGAAGAGGAGCTCGCCGAGAAAGTAGCTCTGGCTGACAAGGGCCTCGAGGAGCGCACTAAGAAGTTGGAAGAGCGCTGCCTCGAGGAAGAGGAGAAGACCTAGGTGCGAGGGCAGGAACTCTACAAATACGAGTGTTCCCTTGTTGCCCGGGAGAAGAAAGTGGAGGCTAGGGAGAAGGACCTGGTTGATCGTCGGAACAAGATCCACCTCCGGGAGGAGGAGCTCGGAAGACTTGAGAGGCGGGTTGCTGCAAAGATTCAGCAAAACGCCAAAGAAGTTGAGCGCCTCGCCCGTGAGAACTCCGAACTGACGGCGGCCAAGAGATCCTTGGAAGAGGTGAAGAGCCTGAGGACGGCGGACTCCCTGCAGATTTGGGAGTTCCTGGGCAAGGCCAATGATGCGCTGACGCTGATGGGTTTCAGCCCCGTGCGCCCGGATGATCCGGAGCCGGAGCCGGACCTTGCGCTGCAAGCGTTGAGCGCAGCAGGCAGCAAGCTCTCCAAGGTGGGCGACGTCATCGTGGACCAACTGGAGGTCGAGGGACAATCCCTGGCGAGGAACGTCACAGAATATGTGCTGACGTGCTACACCAGCCGGAACGCTCAATTTCCTCTGGACCCGGTGCTTGAAGGCCCCGTCGAAGGAGAAGGCGAAGCTACCCGAGCCAGCGTATCGGAGGTCGCCCAGAAGGTCGCTGAGTTCTTCCATAGGGTCTAGGACCATCTCTTTAGCTCTCATTTGTTTTTCTCTTCTTCTTCCTCAATTTTGTAATCTCTTGTCTCCAGATGTAATCTCCTATCTCCAAATGAATGAAATCCCCAAATTTTTGCGAATTTCATTTTTTGTCTTCAGCATCTTTATCTTCACTTGGCCCCCTGGTAGATGTACACAATTTGATTGTGAACATGTACCAAAAGGATATTGAGTTTTGTTGAAGATGAATTTGCTTCGAACTTGTAGAATTTAGGTCTGAACTTTTTAATAGTGATGGTCCCCTGAAGTTGTCAGAGCTTAGAATCTCCGGCACTGTCCATCGCTGGAGCTTAGTAGTTCCAGCAATAGCCTCTATCAAAACATAGAGTGTCGATAGTTAGTCCTCCAAGGTGTCGGAGCTTAGTAGCTCCGGCAGTGACCTTTGCCAACACTTGGTTTGTTGGCAACAGACTCCATTTACGGGGTCTTCTCACCATCTTTTACTCAGCGCCGACGGTTGACCCCCTTGGGGGAGTCGGAGCTTGGTTAGCTCCGGCTTTTCTCCATCAATGTAGAGTTTATTTTTCCTGCACACTTAAGCCAAGAAAAATAGTAAAATTCGTTCCTTGTCTATAATTTCGTCGCGGCTTACGATTCTCAAGAAAATTTTAAGTTGAACGCGATTTTAAATACAATTGGATGCGTTGTCTTTTCTCTTAGATCCAATTGTCCATGGACCCGCCTTACTTTGGCCTGCCGGGGTGTAGGTAGAGTGGCGTACTTAGGGTGCTTGACGAGGCTAAGTCAATAGCGCACTCCGGCCCTAGATTGGCTTGGCGGCTTTCAGGCGAGTTGGCCACAAACGATATTTAGATCGAAAAGATCTGACAATTCAACTCGAATCGTATATAAACCGGTCAAACTAAAATTTCTTAAGAATTGCATGTCTCTGTTATAGACAAGAAAGAGAAAAATAAAAATGTCGAGCCTGCACAAAATGAATGCACGTGGAGTCTATTTCACATGAAGATGTCTTTCATTATAGGTCCGGGGTACAGGGGAAACAAGTACACTCTTAGGGTACGGAACCAGTCTAAGTGTGTTTGGTTTCTCGTTTGACCCAGGGTAGTTAGCCACACTTTTAGTCCGGAGACTGTGACAAGTGCTGCTTGAGCTTTGCAGACCTTTCAGGAAAAGTCCGGCTGCTCTCCCGGAGGAATTACCCGATTCAGTACAATGACTCTATAACATACATTTCAAGTTACTTAAGACTCACCTCCGTGGAATTAAGTGTAGAACTTACGGAGGTGCTCGATGTTCCTAGGATTTGGGAGAGGTGTCCCATCCTCGGTAGCCAAGCGAACGCTTCCGGGATGGGATGCTTTGATCACTCGAAAGGGCCCCTCCCAGCCGGGGGAGAGTTTGTTTAACCCTTCTCTGGATAGTATTCTCCGTAGCACCAGATCGCCTTCCTCGAGCTGTCGGTTGTGTACATGCCGCTGGTGATAACGCCGTAGAGCTTGGCGATATCGGGCATTCCGAACAGCTGCTTGGCACCTTCCCTCCTCGAGGAGGTCTAGGTCTTCACGCCGGAGCTAGTCCTGCGCGGCTTCGTCGAAGGTCCGGACCCGGAGCGAACCCATGGTGATTTCCGGAGGAAGGATTGCTTCAGCTCCGTAAACCAGAAAGAAGGGTGTTTCTCCGGTTGACCGGTTTGGAGAAGTCCTGTTGGCCCATAGAGTGGGCGGAAGCTCTTCGATCCAATTGGCTCCGTGCTTTTTCAAGCGCTCATAGGTGCGCGTTTTGAGTCCTTTAAGGATTTCTGCATTTGCTCTCTCGGCTTGGCCATTGCTGGCGGGGTGAGCTACGGAAGCGTAGCAAACCTGTATGCCGAGGTCTTCGCAATACCCTTGGAATGCGGAGCTTGTGAATTGAGTCCCATTATCAGTGATGATCTTGTTTGGGACTCCGAATCTGCTGACAATGGATTGCAGAAAGTTGATAGCAGATTGCTTGTTGATCGTCACAACTGGAGTTGCTTCCGGCCACTTGGTGAACTTGTCAATGGCGACGTACAGGAACTTGTAACCTCCGACGGCTCTTGGGAAGGGTCCCAAGATGTCCACCCCCCACACAGCGAAGGGCCATGTAGGAGGTATCATTTGTAAGGGCTGAGCAGGTGTATGAATTTGCTTTGCATGAAATTGGCATGCTTCGCATTTCTTCACCAGCTCAGTGGCATCCTGGAGCGATGTAGGCCAGTAGAAGCCATGCCGAAAGGCTTTTCCGACCAGCGTGCGGGAAGATGCGTGGTTCCCACACTCGCCTCCATGGATTTCTGCGAGGAGCTCGCAGCCTTCTTCCCTTGTGATGCATCGCATTAGGATGCCGTTGGCACCGTGCCGGTAGAGATCCCCTTCTACCAGCATGTATCTTTTAGCCAATCTGACTACCCGGTCAGCGGATACATCAACGTCAGGAAGGATGTTGTCTTTCAAGTAGTTCCGGATCTCCGAGATCCATGCATCGGAACTGACTTGAGCATTTGAGTCTTGCGTGCTGGGTTGCCCGGAGCTTCCGGCAGCACCTACGACCCTTGATGGCTGCCATGGTAACAGGGCCATCGGGACCGTCAGCTTCGGGATGCTGATCTCGCCCCCTTCGTTCAGTTCGGCAGGCTGAACTGTGGGTTTTGACAACCTCCGGACAAAGATTCCGTCAGGAGCCGGAGCTCCGGTTGACGCTTTGGTCGAGAGTTCGTCAGCTTCAGCGTTGTGAGCACGCTGAACATGGTGGAGGTCTAGGACTTCAAAGTCCTTCTGAAGCCTCTGGACTTCAAGGAGGTAAGCAGCTAGCTGGAGATTATTGCAGGAGCATTCACCCTTCACCTGCTTGATGATGAGCTGTGAATCTCCTTTGACCAGCAGTTGCTTGACACCGTATGACAGTGCCACCTTTAGTCCGTAGATGAGTGCTTCATACTCCGCCATGTTGTTGGTTGCCTTGAAGTCAAGGTGTACCATGTATTTTACCTTCTCCCCAGTCGGTGCAAGGAGAAATATTCCAGCTCCGGCCCCCTGCTTCTGCATGGAGCCATCGAAGTAAAGGGTCCAGTGAGGCTCGGTGAAGGTTGGAACTTGATGTTCCGTCTTCTGCTCGCTGGGGCCCCCAGGGTTTGATGGAGAGGGAGTCCATTCCGCCACGAAATCTGCCAACGCTTGACTCTTGATTGCTTGTCTCGAAATGAATTCGAGATCGAACTCATCCAATTCCGCTGCCCACTTTGCAATATTCCCAGTTGAATTGGGATTATGCAGGATCGCTCGAAGTGGATAGGAGGTCACCACCGAGACTTTGTGAGCTTGGAAGTAGTGTCGGAGCTTCCTGGAGGCAATAAGAACTGCATAAAGCAGTTTATGCACCTCTAGGTATCGAGTCTTGGCATCATGTAATACTTCACTGATGAAGTATACCGGGCGTTGAATGGTCCGGACCCTCCCGGTAGAGTCCGGAGCTTCCTCTCTATTGATCCGGACCCTGTCGGGGGAGTCCAGATTCTCTTCGGGGACCTCCGGGTTCTGGCTGAAGGAACCTGGAGCTTCTTCAGAAATGACCTGGACCCTCTCAGAGGGGTCTGGGTCTTCTGAGGTGACTTCTTGTGGATTTGAGTCTGGGAGCTGGGACCCAGACTCACTTTCAGGGACCTTCGGACCCTCCTGAAGGGGTCTGGATTCCTGAGTATGGGGTAGTTCTGGTCTCTCCGCAACCAGAACCATACTGACAACTTCGTCAGTAGCTGAAATGTAAAGCAACAAAGGCTCACCAGGGTTTGGAGCTACCAGAATTGGTAGGGTGGTGAGGAACTGTTTCAGCTCCTGGAATGCCTTCTCTGCTTCTTCGGACCATTGGAATGGTCCGGACTTCCTCAACAACTTGAAGAAGGGAAGTGCCCGTTCCGCCAGTCTTGATATGAACCGGCTGAGGGCTGCTAGACACCCAGTTAACTTTTGGACGTCTTTGATGCGGGTTGGTGGCCGCATGTCTTCAATGGCTTCTATCTTCGCCGAATTAGCCTCTATGCCCCGGTGACTTACCAGGAAACCAAGAAGTTTTCCGGAGCTAACCCCGAAGACACACTTGTCTGGGTTTAGCTTCGTGCGGGTGGCCCGCAGCTTGTCGTAGACAGCCTGCAAGGTGTCCAAGAGGGACTCCTTGTTCTTGACCTTGACCACGATGTCATCGACGTACACTTCCACTATGTCCCTGATGAGTTCTTCAAAAGTTTTGTACATAGCTCGCACAAAAGTTGAAGCTGCATTCTTGAGACCAAATGGCATGGCTGTGTAACAATATAATCCATCTACTGTGATGAATGATGTATGCTCTTCATCCTCCCTAGACATCCTGATTTGATGATACCCAGAATACGTGTCTAGGAAACACAGTAACTCACACCCGGAGGTGGAATCCACTATCTGATCTATTCTAGGTAGTGGGAATGGATCTTTTGGACATGCCTTATTCAGTGTGGTGTAGTCGATGCACATCCGAAGCTTCCCGCCGGCCTTGGGCACAACGATTGGGTTTGCCAGCCATTTTGGATGGAAGACTTCTCGGATGAATCCGGCTTCGAGCAACTTCTTCACTTCTTGTCGGATGAAGTTTTGCCGCTCTACGGATTGCTTCCGAGGCTTCTGATGCACAGGCCGAGCATCGGGGTAAATCTTCAGATTGTGCTCAATTACTTCCCTGGGGATCCCAGGCATTTGTGATGGTTGCCAGGCAAATACGTCAACATTAGCCCGGAGGAAAGTGATGAGCGCGAGTTCCTATTTGTTGTTCAACCCTCCCGATATACGGGTGGTTTGAGCGGCATCGGAACCAATTTGGACGACTTTGACGGGAATGTCGGTATCGCCGCTTGGCTGCACACGGGGTGCAGAGGTTGAGCCTCGTTGACGAATGCTCGGGGGTTTCGGAGCTTGCTCCTGTCTGGAGTCCTCCTCTTGCGCTGTGGTGAGTGCATGGAGCTCCTCCAGAGCAGTTACTCCGGCGGTGCGATCTCCGCGGATCCGGAGAACGCCTACTGGTGTTGGCATCTTCAACACCAGGTATCCATAATGAGCAGCTGCCATAAATTTGTATAGGGCAGGTCTACCCAAGATGGCGTTGAATGGTAAGTTGATCTCAGCGACATCGAAGACCAACTTCTCGGTGCGATACTTCTCCCATGTCCCGAAGGTAACGGGGAGAGTTATAGCTCCGAGTGGGGTAATGGCCCCCGGACCTACTCCGGAGAAAGGTCGGGAGGGATGGAGATCCGAAGGTCGGAGCTGAAGCTTGGTAAAAGCTTCAAAGCTTATGAGGTTCAGCCCCGAACCTCCGTCCACCATAACATGATGGAGCTGGATGTTATTGATGGTGGGAGATACCATCAAAGGTAACTGTCCAGCTCCGACCATGCTTCGAGGACAGTTCGAAGCATCAAAAGTGATGGATGTGATCCACTTTTGATGTGGCTCCAGTCTAGCTGTAGGAGCTACAGCGGCCATATCCCGCCGCATAGTCTTGATGACGCGACGGGAGGTGATGTCCCATGATCCACCAAAAATGGTGTTCATGGTTTTCCGACGCTCGTTGTCAGAGACGTCAGAGTCATCGTCGAGGGAGGTGTAGACGGCCTTCAGGACCTTTTTGGGGTCCTGAAACCCTAACTCCTCTTCAGCCGAAGCTTCGTCGACCTTCTGTTTTCCTTCCCTCTGTCGAAAAGGAGACCCTTCCCGACACTTGCTGTAGCGCTCGGCAAGATTTTGGACCTCCCAGCAGTCTTCCAAACCGTGGCTGCCCGTTTTGTGAATGGGACACCACACTTTGGGTTTGCCACCATCTTCGGAAGACGGTCGAGGTCGCTTCTCGGGGCGTGGCCCCCGGACACCAGGAGTTGCAGCAGCTGCAACGTTGGATGTGCCGGCCGACGGCTTCTTCTTGCCGTGGGTCTTCTTTTTCTTCTTGCTACCCCCGGAGGTAGCGGCTTCTTCTTTGGAGGATTTCTTGTGATCCTCCGAGGCTGGTTTGGAGTGCATTTCACGGCCCTCCGCAGCCCTGGCACATTTGTCTGCCAGGCTGAAGAGCTCCGTGACGCTGGTGATCTCTTTGATTGCCAGCTTCTCCAACATCTTTTTGTCCCGTACGCCCTGTCTGAATGCCACAATGACAGAAGCGCTTGAGATAGAAGGGATTGTGTTGCGTACCTGAGAGAACCTCTGGATGAAGGACCGCAAAGGTTCTCCCCCTTTTTGCACGACCGCAAAAATGTCCAGTTCAGTGCCTGGTCAGGTGTATGAACTCCCAAAGTTGGCAGTGGACTGACGGCACAGCTCCTCCCAACTGTTGATAGAGTTGGTTGGAAGGCTCATAAACCAGGACCTGGCGGTCCCGGTCAAGGCCACTGCAAAATAATTGGCCATTACGGCCTCGTTTCCTCCAGCTGCCAAGATTGCAGTGGAGTATGTCTGAAGGAATTCGGCGGGGTTGACAGTCCCATCGAATTTTTCCGGCAGGTGTGGCCGGAACTTCTGTGGCCATCTAACCATGCGCAGGTGCATGGCTAGGGCTGAACAGCCTCCTCCTACTCCTTCCAGAGTAGAAAGGTCCTGAGCTTCCCGTCTTTCACGAGCACGCTCGATATGGACACGGCCATCCTGTTGGCGGTATCGGCGATCAAGCTCCGCCCGGAGGTCATGAGTCGAAAGCTTGGATACCGTATGGGTGCGTCGTGCCCCAGAGGGCAACGACGTCACCTGCTGTGACGCAGATCGTCTCCTGTTGTTGGAGACGTGCGGACCAAGTCTTCCAGACAAAGTACGTCGCTGCGACGGGGCTCGTCCCGAAGGAGGAGGACCCTGGTTGTTGAGGCGTTCGGCCGCTGCTGCGACCAAATGCTCCACATCGGCCCTCCACTGCTCCATTGCATCTCGAGATGCATCCGGAGGTGGTGGTCGTTGGAGAAGAGCACGCGCAGCATGGAGCGCTTGTTCCGGATTGTCATGACTTGCCGACGCAGTAAGTGACGCCGGCGCACCATCACGTTGCCCAGCACGATTTGCCAGAGAAGATGGTGGTGGTGGGAGTGTGGCTCCTGCTGGTGCTGAGGCTCCTGCTGGTGGCTGCCTGTTGGAGGGATCGCCCCCAACAGCCTGAGCAGCAGGTTGACCGTTGGATGATCCAGCCGCGGAGTTCACCATTCTCGAAAATCTCAGGACCCCTACCTGGCACGCCAACTGTCGACTGTTGGAGTCGGCAGATCTCCTGACACTGCTAAAGTGTTGAAGGAGTTTGTGGTTCGGTGTGGGCGCGCGGAGACTCAAGAAGGTGAATTGCGATTTAACACAGGAGACACTAGGATTTACGTGGTTCGGGCCGCCTGAGCGTAATACCCTACTCCACGGGTGTGTTGGTGTTGTATTAGTTTGTCACGTATGATGTCCACCTCTGTGTACGTGTGTGTCCCCGTGTGTATCGTCGGCCTGTCCTTTTATAGTACAAGGACAGGCCATTACAAGCAGGCCTGGCCCGACATGTGGCCCCAGCGTTTACTAGTATTGATACACGATTAATTGATGATAATAATCCTGTAACGGGCTCCGACAGTGCCATTACGGGTGTTAAGATTGTCCGTTTAAGTGCCATTAATATGGCATTAATGACATTTAATTGGGTCTTGAAGTCCTTGGCTCTCCTTTGAAGATCTGGAGCCGTTACGAGGTCTTCCGGAGGTTAGAGGCTACCAGCTCCGACGTTTGGACACGTGGCAGCTCTGGAGCTTGCTGTGGGAAGCAGGTAGCTCCGGAGCTATCTGACACGTGTCAGGTCCGGAGCTTCTCTCGGTCAGGGGTTAAGTCCGTAGGTGCCATTTCGGTACTTGGTCCGGAGCTTCCCCCTTGCAGGCGGTAGCTCCGGTTTGGCAGTACACGTGGCGACCTAGGGATTAACCATGTTGGAGAAGCAGGTCCGGTCATGTCTGACAAGTGGGCCTCCGAGGGTCTTCAATCCGTGTAGACGGCTTTCCCTCGAAATCTTTGTAACCTCAGGGGGTGTACGGTTTTTAGGGTACCGACAGGCGTGCTCCCGGTTATGAGCAATCTGGACCCTCACATGATTAGAGGGGAATTGGGATTTAGGATGGTTATGGTTTGGTTATGGATGGTTATGAATTAAATTCTGGTATTGAATATGGATATTGGTATGTGATGATAGATATGGAATATGGACTGCTACTTTGATTTTAATTATGATTTATGATGGGTTTATTTCACATACACATAATATATTGCTTTTCAAATGTTTTACTGTACTTTTCAGCACTTAGCCCTTGTTACATTCGTCATTTGAATCAGCCACATAGCATACTTTCCACACTTGCTGAGTACGACCTGTACTGACTCTTGCAATCCCCCCCCCCCCAACAGTTGTAGGTCAGGATTGGGAACCTTAATAATGCTGAGTTCTAGGCTGTGTGCTGTCGTCAGCTTTGCCTGTGGTGTTATTGGAGCTATGCTATCCCTTTTGCTTAGTTTGCTTAGTTGCTTAATTAGTTTATTTTTGCTACATTAATTGAATTTGTCATTAATCTTCATTAGAGCTTGTATTCGAGAATATTTTGAATTGTGTAATAAAATTTTGTTAATTAATTTTGTTATGTGGTAATTTTCTGTATACTCTTTTGTGAATGCACTCGTGTATGTGTGTTGAACGTCCTGCGCACACATATGTGTTCACTTGGTTCATTTTCAGAACTGGGTGTCACAAGAGGAGATAAACACTGTTTCAACAACAGCTAATATAAACAGTGACAAGACATACTGATCATGCAAAAGCAACAGATCCGATCAGTTACTACCCATTGAAAACAACCTGTTAGACAAATTTGATTGCAGTCTCGTAATAACTGACCAATACAACAGATTTGAGCAACCAATCAGCTATCGACAAACGTATCAAAGCAATCCATATCTACATTCCCAGAATCAGCTAACTGTACATATAACACAAAGAACATAGAGATCTAAAACATCTCAGGGACATGTAACCCAACGAAATGACCTAAATTACCTCAAAATTAAAGAAACCATATGTCAGATTCTAATAAAGGAAGCCACTCCGAGTCATTTGATTCGATCCAGTCATCACATAACAACACAAAATGGAAAGAAAACGCCTCAAACTCAACTAGAACATGATTAGTATAGTAAATGAACATTTTAACAAGTATAGTAAACATGGTCAGCATATTCAAAAGTCACCAAGAATGGCAACAACAGATTCTAAATCAACCAACAACTATATGGCTACTGAAAAACAAGATAATCATAACCAGGAAGAAGCATGGGGTACAAAAGGAAACTCAGGGTAGTATAATTATAAAAACTATATTATGATGGAATAAAGCATAATAAATTTTCGTGGACAAAGAAAATGTAATTTACATTACAAAATTCGAAAGGTCAAAATATTACATGAGTAATTCATACAAGATCGCAATTGGTTAGAGCTAACTTCTACTATTATGATCTGATCTCTCCTTAACGCACGATCTCAGATAATAAGGTTGGAACTTCCACCGAACCCAGCTTTTAGTCGCCGGTGCCGTGATGAGTTCACGCCGGCAAAACTAGAGCACGGAAACCTTGCAAATGTAACTTGTTTATTCCTCTGTTGTGCCCTTCTTTTTATAACACAGCAGGACCGATCTAAAGACCTAAACTGACTTGAACACAACCCGGACTCTATCTTTAGGAAATTTATCTCCACTAACCGACTCAAACTCATTAACAACTAGACTCTGACTCAGGGGATTTTATAACACATCCTCCTTTATTACAGTTTGACTCTAACATATTTGGAACACTAGGACTTAATCTTTAAGCAAACCTTGACTCAGCTAAGCTTATCCTGAAATCTTTTTTGATCTCTGTTGCACCTTCTATATTGAAGCCCGTACATGTATTCTACAGAATAAGGAGCATGTGTGAACCAAAGGAGAGAAATGTGTGCAGCTAGGAAAGGAAAATAGATATGCAGTAAGCAACTGAACTCATGATGTCTGACAGTAGGAATAACATCACTGAAAAAGGTACTACCGCACAGCTATAGGACAATCCATCAGGGGGCAATAATAAATCATATACCAATAGCAATCCAGTGATGGATTTCGTTGACCAAATCCTGACTCTCGGATTGGATTCCACAGCCCGAGCACGGAACCGGAGCAGGGCGGAGGGTGCAAGAACAAGGTTGAAGACCTACCCCGAAATTCCATGACGAACTGGAAGGAGTGAGGAATCTTGAGTCAACACAACGAGGAGACCAGAGATCCCACAACGAGGCACCAAGTTCTCCTCGAACCAGGCCCTGATTCGATCGAGGCGCGAGTGCAGCAGCCTTCGGTGAATCTTGCAGCCACGAGCGAAGGATTTGTGAGAGCGAGCTGCGTGTGCGAGCATGACGAGAAGGGGTAGGGTGGCGTGGTGTGGCGACCAGCGCGGAATCCCCCCCCCCCCCCCCCCCCCCCCCCACACGGATTAGACCAGAAAATCCGGCTACCAAGTACGCCTAGGGGAAGCTTCGGCCCAGGGATTTTTGGGCCAGGGAACGAGCTGGGATCCCTCCGGGATCCACTGCTACCAAATAAGCCCTTATAGCAGTAGGGTCTTACGTGGAGGGCTTCCGTAGTTGGGCGTACGTACCCAGCTCGGACTCGGTGGTGGGCGCGTACATGGCCAGGGGCGCGCGGCTCCCTTGAAGCCTAACTGATTGCTTTGTGGCTTATACGGCCAAGGGCCAAGGTTCTGAGTTGACTTTGTTGTCTTCTTTCTTCTTTTTTTTCTGGCGGTTGCTTGCCCCTTCTTTCCTTTCTTGTGGTGTCAGGTTGTTTGTGCAGGCTGGGCTTTGGCTAGGATTGACTTTTTTTCGTTTACTTTTATTTATTTATTTGTATTTTCTATATATATTTCTTTGTCTCTTATTTTCTTTCTCTACTATTTTTATTTATTTTTCTATCTATTTATTTATTATTTCTTTGTTTGTTTATTTTTCTTTTGCTAGCGGCAAGGCTCTTTGTGCAGTTCGTGATAAGACTAGCGGTTGACTTATGTTCTTATATATATATATATATATATATATATATATATATATATATATATATATATATATATATATATATATATATATATATATATATATATAGTGGGGTGAAGTGTTAAAAATAAACCAAACTGTGGAGAACCAGACTAGTCTGTTTAATACAGGACAAGTCCGTTTCTGTTACAAAGAGTTCATCGGACAAGTCCGGTGTCGTGCCGGACAAGTCCGTGGTAGGGAACATTTGATTAAGTATGTGCATACCGAACTAATCTGGTATTGTACCAGACAAGTCCGTTTTTGTCCAGTAAAGACTTTCAGACTAGTCCGTTATTGTTCGGACTAATCCGGTGTCTGCCTCAATTTTTACTTTCTTCTTTAGTTCTAATTCTTTACGTTTGTTCCTTTTCATCCTACTAAATTCTTTTTGCATGAATTAATCATATTATTAAAATATTATATGTACAATCTTTAGTTTCATCTATTTCTTTTATCTCATATTCGTTATGGCAAATAAATTACTTTTAGCGTATTTATTTTGGTAATTAATTTTTAACATTTGAGGATGAACGCAAAATGCAAGATGAGATGCATACAATTTATATTTTTCATTATAAAAACATTTTTTTATTATTATTAACTCTAATCTCATTTAAATTTTTAGTTTGCCAAAACTCAAAAATCAGGGTGTCATGTGGGGACCAGGGTCCACACATTCTAGGAATCGCATTGGGCGGTGCCGTACGATGCGACACCCAACAGCACACAAGAAAAACAACACAAAATAACCAACACAAATATTTTATTTCACAAGAAGATTCTCTTTTACAACATAATATGCAACACAGCGGAATATTTTATACCCACAATCTTAACTAACTATGCACAAGAGAAGCCATCCATGCCTGCGGACGCTTCTCACTAGCCACACGAAGAAGAGAGAAGCGGCAAGGTTCCGTGAGATATACATCTCGACAAGCTCGAGGTCTCACGGACAACCACCACATAAGCATAAGCTAATGATACCTGCAAAAACCACAATAGAGCAACCGTGAGCTTGACACTCAGCAAGACTTAACCGTCTCACCTATGGCATGAAACTCTACATGCTAGAAACTCTAAATAACGGAAGCTGAATTTGCATAAAGGATGTGCCTACAAGTGAATCCTTACTTTCATTTTTACCATCAAGTTAAGGCTTCATAGAAAGTAAATTTAATTTGCACTACAACTGCTCCATACAAGTTTGCAATAAAATTTTATATCAAGAAGTATCAAATTCCAATAAACCATGTTTACTTCTTACTACGTCAAGACTCAGGGTCCAAGTATGCTCAAATAACCGCGAGCGACGGTAATTGCAATCAGTAGACACCCGAACTACACGACAAGTACACCCATACTCGGAGTTGCGACGGCACACTCCACTGATGTCACACGCAGCCACCTTTCCCAAGATTCAACTACATCAAAATAGTTCGATCGACCCGAACAGCAAGCTCCCTCAAGGTGCACCTCCGCTGTGGAATGTTCATGAGCGAGTTGACTCCCGCTGTACTAACAGCGGACAGCTTAAGCCGATTGAAAAGGTTCCAACATAGAATCCTCAAGGTACATCGGTTTCCTGGGTCCCATATTGTCAGTATGCACCCAGTACAATTCAAACTTGTCCAACAGGGTCAGGCACGAGACGGGCCTTAATCGACAAAGGCAGGACTACACACCCAGGACTATGTCCTACTGCATCCTACGCTCCTGCCCGGTCTCCAATTCATTAAGGTAAATCCTCACAATTCAACTCATGATTCCAATCCAGTGATAATCCACGTGCTAGTCTCTCGAGTAGTTCCAAACCACTCGACTTCTATTGAATCTTTCACTGAAAAGTTAAGCATAGCATATAAAAACGTGGAGTCTTACTCTACCCAAACCTCTCAGGGATAATCTGGTCATGCAATTGGGTTTCATTGCACAAGACCTAATGCACAATACATCTCATCCATATAGTGTGTAGAAATGAAAACTTTGCAAGATTTCTTAAATGCAAACCGGGGCTTGCCTTTCGGTTGAGATTTAAAGTCAGTGACAATCATTTAGTATACTCCGTCGAGAAATCATGCCACAACAGAACCAATAGAGAAATCCTCTGCTCCGAGTTGTGCTTCTTGTTGGCCACCTTCGTCGCGAGCACTATCGAAAAGATATGCACATAAGAGAATGAAATTTATTAAAATAACAATTGATGTTGATTATAACTCAAGAAGGATTAATACTAGCTAGGACTGGAAGTTCTATTGCTGGAAATGCACAGCAACAGAGAGGAAAATAATTTGAACTTAGGCAATGGGAATATGAAGTGAAATAGATATTGTTTTGGACATAGAGATGTGATCTCAATTTATACAGGTTCAACAGATCCCCTGAGCCTGTGAAAAGTACAGTGAGTTCATATGGTCATGGAGGACTTGCCAGAAAAATTTCAGTCACAGTAGTGGAATACATTGGTCTACAAAATTCCATAAATAATTACGCTTCTCTGAATTTTCATGGTCAAACAGAGACTTTGACATAAGCCAAACTATATTTCTGAGTAGAGGGGTTCATATAGAGTCCAACGCATCTGGTTTTATATTTTTTAAGCATTCTACAGGGAGATATGAAATTTACAAATTCCTACAATATTCAGAAAAAAGTCTCTGTTGTTTTACCTATTTTCGGGAACATAGAAGAAGGAAACACAATTTGCTCCAAATAAAGATGTAAAATGGTTCTGAATTTGTTATTGGACATCAAAGATATGCAAAGGAATATTTTGGCCAAGTTTGAGAATTGTCCATAAAAGGAATCAACTGGAATAAATTCCCAATGATTTAAATTGTTGGAATGATTGGGGAGAACCCAAGGAATTTCATAGCAAATAATATGTACCATTGCAAAGTAATTGCCATGAGAAATCCAACAAAATTTATTTCATAATTTTTAGACATTTCTACAGTGAATGGTGAATTTGCAAAGATTGGGTAGTTTCTGCAATTATTTTTCTAAAATTGGCTGAACTGTTGACAGTGGGCCCTACAATTTAAAATGGGCCATTGGCAATGAAGCAACACAATGGGCCACAAAAAACATCCGTGAAGCCACACCCGATCGGTGCCACAATGGATCCGGTGGAATTCTCACTAACAGGTGGGGCCCGGCCTCTTTCTTCCTCCTTCGGCCCAGGGCGAGCGGGCGGCGCGTTGCGCCGGCGCACGGCGGCGCCCCTTGCCGGCTGCCCTTCCCCCTGTGCCTCCCCACCTGAAAATGGCCGCCTGGGCCTAAATCCGTCTAGGAAAATTGCTGGTGCGGTCAGGGAATGTCGAGGATGGCCAGAAGTAGCATCCCCACGGCAGCGTCGGACGGCCGCACTCCGACGAGGTCGCCCGGTGCAAAGATTGCAGTATTCCCTTCGGAAATTGATCGTGGAGCACAAATCATTGATAAGGAGCACGATTTTGGAACCAAATTTAGGAGAACGGGGCTGGAATTGGGATTCCACCTTTGACATAGGTCCAAAGGTCCAACGACGACGAGAACTCGAAGAACAGTGGATATAATTGATCATTTTCTTTGTATTGATCCAGGATGAACTTAGGGGCATGAGGAAGATATTTCTTAACAGGATCGAAAAATAAATACACATAGAATCTGAATTGCTTAGCCAAAAATGCTCTGTTCTTATGAACGACCGAAGAAAAAATTCGAACTCCGGCTAAACGGTGCTATGAAGGAACTAGCAACCCTGGGGACAGCATGGAAAGGTTGGGGTAAACCTTATTGCGGCCAGAGTGAGTCGGGAGCAAGCCCGAAGTGCTGGAGCACCGTGGAAATCACTGTGACAGTTTGAAACAGAGGAAGAAACAAATCACACGCTGGGGTGCCAGCACAGCGGCGACGAGGAAGCAGTGGCGACTTGCCGGAGAGGTAGGGAGGATGCTTGCGCAGCTTATAGAACCTTCGTACGAGCTGCAACGTCGAGTAAGAGAGCCATCGCCATGGACCAGAGAAAGTGGTAGGAAAACAGAGCACTGGTTGCTAGCGTTGAGCAGAGCGAAGGAGGGAGTCAATGAAGGATTTCCAAGCGACGATAAGGGCAAAAGGTTCTGCTCTCTGGGACTAGGCTGGTTTATGGGGATGTGGCACATGCAATAGGTGTTGTGGCGCCATGGGAAGAGCAGAGAATTGGAGCACGCTCTGTTGAGCTATTTCACTGAATGACAAGTGGGTCCCACCCAACTCCTCCTTATCCCCTCCTTTCCACTGTAAAATATCTCCAGAACAACACTGTCCAACTTAGGTTAAATTTTACAAGACATAAATTTGAGTTTGAGAAGAATTATGATGCACTAAAATTTAAATTCTTACCATGCGGAATTTGAACATTCAAATATGATTTTTAATACATCTACAAAGTCCTTGCCTTAAACCTTCACTGTATTTTCCAAAGACAACAAGGACCTCAAATGCACTACATTAATAAGTTTCTAGTCTAAAGTCTTACCTTTGTTTAGTTAGACTTGAAGTTGAATAAAGTTTGACATTTTTGGCTCTATACAATAGAATTCTTTTAAAACATCACTTGATGAATCCTAGTTTTATTTCCTTCTCTGCTTATTTTTCAAGACTGAAATGCACACTTGTAGTTGGGATTTTACATTCCTCCCCCGTTAAAAGAATCTCGTCCCGAGATTACAAAAGGGAGACAAAACGATAGAGGAATTACCGGAGATATGATGATAACATGTCCGGATACTTTGAGCGGAGATACTCTTCACTCTCCCATGTCGCTCCTCGACGGTGTGGTTACTCAATAAGTTTTATAAAACCACATGGTCCGACTTCTTGTGATACGATCTATTTCATCGATAATCCGGATTGGATGCTCGACGTAGGTGAGATCGGTTTCAAATCTTCCAATTCTTCTCTGCGGATGTCAATCGAGGGCTTGAGAAATTTCCGTAACTGGGATATGTGGAAAATGTCGTGAACACCAGCTAGAGCTGTTGGTAACTCCAATCTGTAAGCAACGGGGACACATCTTTCTGTGATAGCAAATGGACTGATGAATCGCAGAGCCAACTTTCCTTATACACCAAATCGATGAATTCCTTACGTCGAAGAGACACGGAGATACACGTGGTCTCCGATGTTGAAGCTTAAAGGGCGACACCTTTTATCCGCATAACTCTTTTGCAGAGACTGAGCGGCTTTGAGATTTTCTTGAATAAATTTAACTTGCTCTTCTGCTTCATTTACCAAATCAATTCCATATACAACTCGTTCACCAGATTCACACCAATTGAGTGGTGTGCGGCACTTACGACCGTAGCGAGCTTCATAGGGTGCCATTTTGATACTAGATTGTTATCCTTGTTGTACGAGAATTCCGTCAATGGTAAATGATCATCCCAATTTTACCATGGTTTATGGCACATGCTCTTAACATATTCTCAAGTATCTGATTTACCCTCTTGATTTGTCCGCCGGTTTAAGGATGATATGCGGAACTATGAATTAACTTCGTCCCCAATGATGCATGTAGCTGCTCCTAGAAACAAGCAACAAACAGTGATCCTCTATCTGATACAATGGTGCGGGGAACTCCATGTAAGCACAAAATTCTTGATATGTATATTTCCGCATATTTCTTTGCATTGTAACAGGTATGCACTGGAATAAAGTGTGTTGACTTAGTTAACCGGTCAATGATCACCCAAATGGAATCGTACTTGTGAAAGGTAAGAGGCAATCCGACAATAAAATCCATACTCAGATCTTCCCATTCCCATGCTAGTATCCTCAATGGTTGCAGCAGTCCGCTTTTCCTCATGTGGTCAGCTTTCACTCTCCGACATGTGTCACACTCAGAAACATACTTTGCTACTTCTCTCTCCATACATGTCCACCAAAATTTAGTACTGAGATCTTGGTATATTTTATTACTTCCTCGATGGATTGAATACTTGGACAAGTGAGCCTCATCCAAAATCTTTTTTCGCAGTACCATGTCCCGATATACCACTAATCGATTCTTGAACCATAGAGTTCATTGTTCATCTTTCTGGAAACATTTCATTTCTCCGCTTTTAAGTCTCCTCTGAATATGAGACATTCCCTTGTCTTGCTTCTAAGCCTCTACAATCTCTTCTCTGATTGTAGGTATGAGAGCAAGGTTATACAAAGCTCCATAAGGAACCACACGTAAACTTGGTTCTTCTTGTTCTGTAGGACCAATGGTTAAACTATGAATGTGAGACTTTCGACTAAGTGCATCGGCAACCACATTGGCCTTGCCACGATGATAGTGAATCTCAAGTTCATAGTCTTTGATTAACTCTAACCATCTCCGTTGTCTCATATTTAATTCCTTCTGAATGAATATGTACTTCAAACTTTTATGATCTGTGTAAAGATGCACTAGATTTCCCATTAAGTAGTGTCTCCACATCTTTAGTGCAAGAACTACTGCTGCCAACTCTAAATCATGCGTCGGATAGTTGTGCTTATGATTTTGCCATATGCATCACAATAAAATTTTGTCGTATCGGGTTGAGCCAAGATCAGGGCTGTTGTGAGATGCTTTACTAGAGTTTTGAAGGCTTCCTCACATGATTCACTCCATACATACTTGTTGCCCTTCTTTAAGAAATCCGTCATAGGTTTAACAATCTTTGAGAAACTTGGAACAAATCTTTGATAATAGCCTGCTAAACTCAAGAAACTACGAACTTCATCTACGGATGTGAGAGGTTGCCATTTCAGCACTTGTACCACTTTACTCGATCCGTCATAGGTTTAGAAAATCTTTGAGAAACTTGGAATAAATCTCCGATAATAGCCTGCTAAACCCAAGAAACTACAGACTTCATGTACGGATGTGGGAGGTTGCCATTTAAGCACTTGTACCACTTTACTCGGCTCCACGGCTATGCCTTCTGCTGAAATAATATGACCAAGGGATGGAATTTGATTAATCTAGAACTCACATTTATTGAATTTGGCATACAGCTTGTGATCATGCTGTCGTTGAAGCACAATCTTGAGATGTTTGATATATTCCTCTTCTGACTTGGAGTAGACCAGAATATCATCGATGAACACCACGACGAACTTATCTAAATCTTGCATGAATATTGAATTCATCAAGTACATGAAATGTGCTGGGGTATTTGTGAGACCAAAAGACATAACCAAATACTCATAAATTCCATATCTAGTTGAGAATGTCATCTTTGTATATCTTCCTGTCGCATATTAATTTGATGATAACCAGACTGAAGATCCATGTTAGAGAATACCTTAGCACCCACTAGTTGATCAAAGAGCACATCAATACGTGGTAGTGGATACTTGTTCTTAATAGTCACGACATTAAGCAGACGGTAATCCACGCATAGTCTTAATGTCTTGTCCTTCTTGAAAAAGAGAGTCGAGCATCCCCAAGGTGTTGAGCTCGGACGAATGAAACCTTTACTCAATAAGTCATTCAATTGCTCCTTTAATTCTGCTAACTCCTTGGGTGCCATTCCATATGGTCATCGAGAGATAGGGGTAGTTCCTGGTATTAATTCAATCTTGAATTCAACATCTCGGTCGGGCGGCATACCCGGGAGATCATCAGGGAATACATCTGGGAAATCATGGACCAGCGGAATGTCTTCCAACATACATTTTTTAGAATGATTCACTGCTGCATTTTCTTGAACCATGTTCTCAAGAATTAAGGTGTGGTGGTCGTGAGTGTAAGAGTTGAGCTCAATGGTGCGACGTCCCAAGATTACATCAATCATTTGACCTTGAAGGATAATAAGAGTAGTGGGATATATTCTACCACCCAAACATAATGGTTCTCGAGAGATAACATCACTTGCGGTAATATTACCTCCGGGTGAAGATATAAGATAGTGATGTTTTGTGGTTGTGGTTGGAAGCTGGTGCTTGAACACAAAGGATTGACTTATGAAATTATGTGTAGCACCAGAATCAAAGAGAATCAGTACAGGTATATGGTTGAGAGTGAACATTCCCGCAAACACGGGTTCTCCTTCCGGTACACCCTCAATAGTAGTTTAGTGGACACTGCCAAGCTTTGATTTCTTTGATGCTGATTGGGAAAGTGATCTGAATGTTGAAATGATGACTGGCCGCAGGTTTGATTTCTCTCAGGACAATACTTAGTGAAATGACCCACAAGACCACAAGTGAAGCACGGATATTTAGTCGGTTCAGCGCTGACTTGTGGGTGCAAACTGGGTACCTCTGGCTGCGGTGTAGATGGATAAGAAATTATGTGCTGCTGCTGCTGCGGGGGTGATTCAAAACTTGATTCAAGCAGCGGGCGACTTTGATATGATGGTCGGACAAGTGGCTGTCACTCTTGACTGGATGGCGAACGATATACCAACCGATATTTCTGAGCAACAAGACTAGTGTTATCATGCGGAATACTCTGCTTCTCTTCTCCGCTTGAAGACAGGGATCTTCCTTTTCTTGTAGGATAGTGGCTTGACTAACTCGTTGTACTTTCCGTGATTGAACAATGCCAAACTAACTCGAAGTTTAACTCTTAGCCCTCTGAAGAAGTGATCACATCTCAACTTTTCTGTATTCACATAGTCTGGCGCATATCGTGCCAAACGGTTGAACTCCTTAAAATACTCATGGGCACTCTTGTCCCCTTGCTTGAGTTCAATGAATCCCTCATACTTGGTCTTTATAATCCCTGTCAAAATATGACGAGCACGGAAAGCCTCACGGAACACATACCATACTATCTGATGACCTTCAGGGCGAGTTGCACTATATTCTGCCCACAAGGCTTCGGCAGCTCCATGGAGTTGTTGAGCAGTGAACAATATCTTCTGATAATCATCACAAGGAAACACGCCGAATTTGGATTCCATTACACGAAGCCAACGATCTGATTCTAAAGGTTCAGTCGCTTCCGTGAAAATTGGCGGTTGCGTTGCCAAGAAATCCAGGTAACTGTTTCGAGGTGGAATAACTTGCTGCATTTGATGAATTATGCCTTGCTGCACTAAAGTTTGGAGTAACTTATAGTTCTCTTGTTGAGACTCGAACATTTTTTACATGACATCCATCAATACTGTTGATGGTGGCGCGTGCAGTGGATTTGAATCATCACTGCCTCGACGAGAACTTCCGACCTTACTCGATAAGCGAGTACAAACCATACTGCACAAATGAATTTGGGATGAGTCAAAGATCGATATCAGCAATAACTGAAGATATGGAAAACATGAAAATGTCAAGAACTTTGTAAAAGTATAACAATATTCATGTTCGCGCAAATTTTCAAACTGATGCTTCACTGATGAACTGTTCTGCCAGAAATGACCAGTCTGGAGTAATTCGAGAATTTCATCCAGTTAAAGGCAACATCATTCTTTGAGGTGAACAACAAAATCGTAGTTCACTTCATTACCTTTCCAGAATGTATTTATTTGCCTCAGGATAAGTTCTGGGTGATGACATATCAATTTTCAAAGTTGACAATGTTCCCAGATTTTTTGAGAAATTTTGACAGCACCTCCTTTGTATATGGCTGTGTTGTCCAAAGTTTTTCATATACAAAATATCCAAATTTGCCAAAACTGTAAATTACAACATTTTCACATATCTCATCTAGTTTCCATAAATATATCATATGACATCATTCGATGCTTCTACTGAGAGTTATGATCAAATTGGTGAGAAGTACAGAAACTGTTCCAGTTTCTGTCCAGTTTTGACAGGTTTTTGAAATTTCAAGGTTTAATAGAGATTCTGCTCTAATAATGAATCAAAATAATTCAGAGAACTTTCAGATGTTTCCAACCATGCATTGCATGACTTTGTTGGATACTTATACTAGGAGATATGACTTTCCAAAATGGAGCTAAGTTTTGGTCAGAATAACACATGGAAGAACTGAGGTTGACAGTTTTGGTTCAAATTTTATTTTTATGATTTCAAGATAGGAATCTGCTCTGGATATTAACTTGAAACTTGTGTTGCGAGCTACACCTTCGGCACGTATTTTAACCGTCGATGTGCCGATATAACCCGAATGCAATGTCGGTACTACATCCTCACCAAAGAAAAATCCTAATCCGGTATTCCGGCATACGTCTCAACAGTGGCGCTAATGACGTTCACTCGCAAATGTTTTCTACTCGAGCTATGGATAATGTGTTTAGTGTACCTGCAACTACACACAAATTATTGTTCAATCATATGGTGCCGTACGGCACAGCCCGCACGGGCGATCATTTCAGGCAGTCACAATAATATATATGAAAGTAAAAACATTCGTTGCGTATCATTCCATACAGGCCGCCCCGAGCTAAGCCACGTCTCGAGGTACATGACCGGGTTTTCTACCACCCGATAGGGTCCCACGTCTTTGCATAATGCAGCACCAGCAGGAGGCGCATTAGGTTGTGTCCCACCTGACGGGGGCTCCCACTAATTTTGAAGCACGATGGGATATCGCGTGTCATATGTTCTCAGAAACATGGAGAGTTTCAGAGACTCCTATTGACTTTCCATGCTAAGCCACGGAAACAATCACATGCTACCACTCGTATGGTGAGCTTACCGCAATTGATCCACTTGCGGTGACGTACTTTACCTTTTACCTGATGTCAGAGCGTTGTTACAGAATATAATAACACATATGTTAGATTTGCCACCTTAAGTAACTAATACTATAATAGACCTTATATGGGCATACTTACTAATCCTCACTTGACTACTTCGTAGTTTAAAAAATAGGCGCTTTTCAAGTGTGCTATTCCCAATACGACTTTGATACCATCTGTGGGGACCAGGGTCCACACATTCTAGGAATCGCATTGGGTGGTGCCGTACGATGCGACACCAACAGCACACAAGAAAAACAACACAAAATAACCAACACAAATATTTTATTTTATAAGATGATTCTCTTTTACAACATAATATACAACACAGAAGAATATTTTATACCCACACCCTCAACTAACTATGCACAAGAGAAGTTGTCCATGCCCGCAGACGCTTGTCATTAGCCACATGAAGAAGAGAGCAGTGTCAAGGTTTCCGTGAGAGATACATCTCGACAAGCTCGAGGTCTCACGGACAACCACAACATAAGCATAAGATAATGATACATGCAAAAACCACAATAGAGCAACTGAGCTTGACGCTCAGCAAGACTTAACCGTCTCACCTAAGGCATGAAACTCTACATGGTCGAAACTCAAAATAACGAAAGCTGAATTTGCATAAAGGACACGCCTACAAGTGAATCTTTACTTTCATTTTTAGCATCAAGTTAAGGCTTCATTGAAAGTAAATTTAATTTGCACTACAACTACTGCATACAAGTTTGGAATAAAATTTTATATCAAGAAGTATCAAATTCCAATAAACCATGATTACTTCTTACTACGTCAAGACTCAGTGTCCAAGTATGCTCAAATAACCAGGAGCGGCGGTGATTGCAATCAGTAGACACCCGGACTGCACGACATGTACGTCCATACTTGGAGTTACGACGTCACACTCCACTGATGTTGCACGCAACCACCTTTCCCAAGATTCAACTACATCAAAACAGTTCGATCGACCCGAACTGCGAGCTCCCTCAAGGTGCACCTCTGCTGTGAGATGTTCATGAGCGAGTTGACTCCCACTGTACTAACAGCGGACAGCTTAAGCTGATTGAAAAGGCTCCAATATAGGATCCTCAAGGTACATTGGTTTCTTGGATCCCATATAGCCAGTATGCACCCGATACAATTCAAACTTTTCCTATAGGGTTAGGCATGAGACGGGTCTTAATCGACACAGGCAGCACTACACACCCAGGACCATGTCATGCTGGATCCTACGCTCCTGCCTGGTCTCCAATTCATTAAGGTAAATCCTCACAATTCAACTCATGATTCAAATCTAGTGATAATCCACGTGCTAGTCTTGCGAGTAGTTCCAAACCACTCGACTTCTACCGAATCTTTCACTAAACAGTTAAGCATAGCATATGAAACATAGAGTATTACTCTACCCAAACCTCTCAGGGATAATCTGGTCATGCAATTGGGTTTCACTGCACAACACCTAATGCACAATACATCTCATCCATATAGTTTGTAGAAATGAAAACTTTGCAAGATTCCTTAAATGCAAACCGGGGCTTGCCTTCCGGTTGAGATTTAAAGTCAGTGACGATCAGTTAGTATACTCCATCGAGAAATCATGCCACAACAAAACCAATAGAGAAATCCTCTGCTCCGGATTGTGCTTCTTGTTGGCCACCTTCGTCACGAGCACTATCGAAATGATATGCAAATAAGAGAATGCAATTTATTAAAATGACAATTGTAGTTGAGTATAACTCAAGACGGATTAATACTAGCTAGGACTGGAACTTTTGTTGCTGGAAATGCACAACAACAAAGAGGAAATAAGATGAACTATAGAGATGTGATCTCAATTTATACAGGTTCAACAGATCCCCTGAGCCTGAGAAAACTATAGTGAGTTCATATGGTTATGGAGGACTGGCCAGAAAAATTTCAGTCACAGTAGTGGAATACATTGGTCTACAAAATTCCCTAAATAATTAGGCTTCTCTGAATTTTCATGGTCAAACAGCGATTTGACATAAGCCAAACTATATTTCTGGGTAGAGGGGTCCATATAGAGTCCAACGCATCTGGTTTTATATTTTTTTTAATCATTCTATAGGGAGATATGAAATTTACAAGTTCCTACAATATTCAGAAAAATGTCTCTGTTGTTTTTCCTATTTTCAGGAACATAGAAGAAGGAAACACAATTTGCTCCAGTAAATGACGTCAAATGGATCTGAATTTGTTATTTTACATCAAAGATATGCAAAGGAATATTTTGGCCAAGTTTGAGAATGTTCCATAAAAGGAATCACCTGGAATAAATTCCCATTGATTTAACTTGTGGGAATTATTGGGAAGAACCCAGGGACTTTCATAGCAAATAATATGTACCATTGCAAAGTACTTGCCATGAGAAATCCAACAAAATTTATTTCATAATTTTTGGACATTTCTACAGTGAATGATGAATTTCCAAAGATTGGGTAGTTTCTGCAATTATTTTTCTACTGGTAATTGGCTGAACTGTTGACAGTGGGCCCTACAATTCAAAATAGGCCATTGGCAATGAAGCAACACAATGGGCCACAAAAACTTCTGTGCAGCCACATACGATCGGTGCCACAATGGATCCGGTAGAATTCTCACTGACAGGTGGGCCGACGTCTTTCTTCCTCCTTCAGCCCAGGGCGAGCGGGCGGCGCGTTGCGCCGGCGCACGGCGACACCCCTTGCCAGCTGCCCTTCCCACTGCACCTCCCACACCTGAAAATGGCCGCCAGGGCATAAATCTGTTTGGGAAGATTGCTGGTGCGGTCAGGGAAGGCCGAGGATGGCCAGAAGTAGCGTCCCCACGACGGTGGCGGACGGCCGCACTTCGACGAGGTCGCCCGGTGCACAGACTGCAATATTCCCTTCGGAAATTGATCATGGAGCACAAATCATCGATGAGGAGCACGGTTTTGGAACCAAATTTAGGAGAAGAGGGCTGGAATTGGGATTCCACCTTTGACCTAGGTCCAAAGGTCCGGCGACGATGAGAACTCAAAGAAAAGTGGATATAATTGATCATTTTCTTTGTTTGTTGATCCAGGATGAACTTAGGGGCCTGAGGAAGATATTTCTTAACTGAATGGAAAAATAAATACATGTAGAATCTGAATTTCTTAGCCAAAAATGCTCTATTCTTATGAATGGCCGAAGCAAAAATTCGAACTCCGGCTAACGGTGCTACGAAGGGACTAGCAACCCTGGGGACAACATGGAAATGTTTGGGCGAACCTTATTGCTGCCGGAGTGAGTCGGGAGCAAGCCCGGAGTGCTGGAGCACCGTGGAAATCACTGTGACGGTTTGAAACAGAGGAAGAAACAAATCACCCACCGGGGTGGCAGCACAGCGGTGATGAGGAAGCTTTGGCGACTTGCCGGAGAGGTAGGGAGGATGCTTGCGCAGCTTATAGAACCTTCGTCCGAGCTGCAACGTCGAGCAAGAGAGCTGTCACCATGGACCAGAGAAAGTCGCAGGAAAACAAAGCAGTGGTTGCCAGCGTTGACCAGGGCAATGGAGGGAGTCGATGAAAGATTTCTCAGTGACGATAAGGGCAAAAGGTTTTGCTCTCTGGGACCAAGATGGTTGATGGGGATCTGGCACCTGCAATAGGTGTGGTGGCACCATGGGAAGAGTAGAGAAATGGAGCACGCTCTATTGAGCTCTTTCACTGGATGACAAGTGGGTCCCACCCCACTCCTCCTTATCTCCTCTTTTCCAGTGTAAAATATCTCCAGAACAACACTGTCCAATTTAGGTTAAATTTGACAAGACATAAATTTGAGTTTGAGAAGAATTATGATGCACTAAAATTTAAATTCTTGCCATGCTGAATTTGAACATTCAAATATGATTTTGAATACATCTATAAAGTCCTTGCTTTAAAACTTCACTGTATTTTCCAAAGACAGTAAGGACCTCGAATGAACTACATTAACAAATTTCTGGTCTAAAGTCTTACATTTGCTGAGTTAGACTTGAAGCTGAATTAAGTTTGACATTTTTGACTCTATACAATAGAATTCTTTTAAAACATCACTTGAGTGAATCCTAGTTTTATTTCCTTCTCTGCTTATTTTTCAAGACTGAAACGCACACTTGTAGTTGGGCTTTTACATGTCACAATTCTACCCCCCTTAAAATGAATCTCGCCCTCGAGATGGATGGATTGGAGAACAGATTTGGAAGTAAAATTCTAAATTCTCTTTTAAATTTGAATTAGCCAAATTTGAAAATTTCGGGATGTTACAATCTACCCCCCTTAAAAGAATCTCACCCTCGAGATTCGGGCGGGTTAAAGAAGAGATGAGAGAATTCTATCTTCACAGCTTCTTTGTATTTCCATGTAGCCTCATCCAGAGCTGCGATTATTCTAGTGGTGACCATCTTCCACGGAAGTAGAGACGAGAATGAAAGAAGATAGAAGGAATCCCAACCTATATGCATGCATCAAGGTATATGATCCTAAGTAATGCATTAATAGATGAGGATGTGGATATATATTAAAGTGTTTCACAATACACGTCCAAACACACAACATATAAGCAAGCAATCAAATAGTCATCACAGTACCTAATCTAGAGCACTAACGAACTAAGAGTTTATTGCAACATATTAAAGGGTAAAATTTAAATCCTAATTATGAGTTATAAAATTATCAAGCTACCGAAAGGTGAAGGCATCCTATTTTTTTGAGCTTGGGACAGGGTCAAGGTGGCAATCTAGGTGGGGTGAAGAATGATTTCGACTTGTCGGATCTTCACGAGCGGCTCCCCAAGAAGGTGACGTGCTTCACATGAACTTGATTGTAAGTGAAGATGCAACCTTCTCTTCTCCATTCTTCGTGTCCAAAAGGTCTTCATCTTGAAGTGTATGCTTCACAAGTTCTCCTTCAATTTTACTTCTTCTATGTCTTTGTTGGAAGAGCTAGCTGGGGTGCGGTCATCCTTATTGGTTGGTTGTTTATGCTCTATGTGTATCGGTGCAAGATGTTCATGGCATGAAAATTTCAGCACCAAGGAGACAAGGAAAGAGAACGGGGCAGCAAGAAAGAAGCGGAAAAATCAATTTCAGTGCAGTAGCAAACATATGTGGGAATAAGAAAAATATTTAGTGGCAAGTGTTTTAAAATACAGCAGCAAAGAGGAGGGAAAAATAGAGTGTGTGCATAAGCAAAAAGAAGAGAGGAAAAAGGATGGAATTGCAGTAGTTAGCAAAATCGTTACTCACAACTAACAGCAGCAAAACCAAATATTTTTACACAAATATATTAGCAACAATTGCAGCAGCAAGTGCATCAAAACATGACTGAAGTTGCATTTAAAAAGCAGCAGCAAAAAAGATGAAAACGGAAAAATGCAGCAGCGAGCAAAGAAGCAAATATTTTGGGTATTGCAGCAGTAAAAATACATACATTTTTCAAGGAAATATTAGGAAGAAAAACAAAATAAGCACGGCAACAAGCAGCTCAAGGTGTAGCTGAATTAGCAAGAGAGACACGACAGAAAACAACACTTTATAGTGGATGAATCGACAAAAATAAAATGCCGCGACAAGCAATTCGAAAATAGATTTTTTGAAAATAGTTTATATGTGCTTTGTTGTATCCATTCTACCTAAGCTTGTGTCCTACGGTCAACACGGCTCTGATACCAATTTGTGACATCTGGTTCTGAAAAACAAACCAAGTGAAGTGTATGTGTGCACAGGATGTTGCTTCACACATACACATCAACATCACAAATGATAATCAGAAACCATGTCACGAATAATAAATATACCTTGATTCTATTGCAGCGGGAAATAAACTAGCGTAGGCGACTCCGACTCCACAAGCAATCGACGGTAGTACACACGCCTAGTTCTCCACGTTTTCTTTTCAAGTATCTCTTGTAGCTAAATTAATTATGGAAATAGCAAGGGTGAACACATGTAGTACTCAGCAAGTGTGGGAAATGATGACATGTAGCTAAAAACAAGGATGATAATAAAAGGCTAATTGCAAAAAATACATTTCACAAACATGTAAAAAGCATCCTACAATGTCTATGTGTGTTTAATCCCATCATAACTCAAGTAATTATCACAACATGTATCTAACATTCTCATTTACCATCATACTGTGACACCCGATTTCGAATATGAACCAAGTACGACGCATATGTGTGCTCAGGACATTGATCACACATACACAAGTGCATCACAAACGATATACAGAAAATTACCACAGCACAAATTAATTAAACTAGTGCTTTTATTACAATATTCAATTAATCCTCAAATTACAATTATAATGATCATTATTAATAGTTCCAAAACTAATGCAATGGAAATAATCTAAACTGAGCAAAACTAAGCAATTAAGCAAAGGGAATAGCGCGGCTCAAAGCAACACCACAGGCAAGTCGACGGCAGTACACGACCTAGTACTCCGCATTATCCTCAGGATAATCCAAAACATCACCTGAAACTGTTGGTGGAGGAGGGAGATTGCAAGAGTGAGCACATGTCGTACTCAGCAAGTGTGGGAAAATGATGACATGTAGCTTAAACAAGGAATCATAATAAATAATGGCTATTTGCTGAAAAATACAATTAAAACATATGAAAAGCATCCTACAATGTCTATGTGATATAAGCACATCATAACCCAAATAAACATAATAATTCATGTCCATCATTCATTATCCATCCATATGCCATATTCTTACTATCATCATTAACCATGTCCATTGTGATACCCGATTCTGAAATACAAACCAAGTGCAGTGTATGTGTGCCCAGGATGTTGCTTCACACATACACATCAACATCACAAATGATAATTAGAACTTAACCATGTCACGAATAATAAATATATCATGATTCTATTGTAGCTAAAAATAAACTAGCGTAGGCGACTCCAACTCCACAAGAATTCGACGGTAGCACGCACGCCTAGTATTCCTCGTTAACCTCTAATATACCTCTTGTAGCTGAATTAATTGTAGGAATGGCAAGGGTGAGTACATGTCGTACTCAGCAAGTGTGGAAAAATATGACATGTAGCTAAAAACAAGGATGATAATAAATCGCTAATTGCATAAAAGTACATTTAGTTCATAAACATGTAAAAGCAGCCTAAAATCTATGTGAATTTAATTCCCATCATATCCCAAGTAAATATCATAATCCATATCCACCATCCTCAATTACCATCATAATTCAATTATAACAGGTGAACAACATATATCATAACCATATGCCAATTTCATCTCTTCTCATAACCGACCAACTCATATTAAATAACCAATCTCATACCAAATCATCCCAAAAACCAAATCCAATTCTAATCATGTAGGTCATTCAGGCGCTCTTAAGCCGGGAGCATGGCTATCATGATAGTTTTACACTATGCAAAAGTTGTACCACTTTACTCATATGTTCGTAATTTCATCACCTTTCGGCGACTAAGAAACCTTTATTATGCTGTCTCACACTTCCGTTGGTGTGTGACCAAGAGATCACAAAATAGCCTTTTATAAGGGACTACTAGTATGTACAGACCCACTAAGGTTTCATCGGTAGGCTTGAATCTCCATTCTCTGACCCACGAGCCCCCTCGTGTGACATGCAGTCCCAAGGATTGCCCCACTCGACTCCCCTTCCCCGCGCCATCCAATAGTCTATACAATACTAGCAACACACCTAATTATTCAGCTACGTCGCATCCATACTTGGCCTTGTGGTGGCACTGTTGTCCTAGCATATTCTCACATGAACTGGTCCTTAGATCTAAGGCAAGCGAAACTACCGTACCATCCAACCAATTCCACAAAACTGTGCTTGCTTAGATCACGTAAGTTCCATGTTGCTAATTTAATCATCATCCCATTGCCATCCCAAGTTCTCATTTTTAAAGTGTCAAGCATATTATTTTAAGTTACCCATTACCCGTGTAGTAGTGCGGTGCAAAAGAGAAAAATACCTATACCTGACTCCTCATGTATATCCTGGCGACAAGGGTGGCATACAACACTAGTAAACTTCTATGTATGGGTTTTCCCATTATATTGACAAAAGCATGCAGTTTCACAGACAAAACATTTAAAAACCTAGGTTCAATATGGTCAAAGACACTTGCCTTTATATTCCGCAATTCAATGGCTCAAGCAATACAAAGTCTTGCACAGAGGATCCTCAGATATTCGCTTCCCGATCGTAACCAATTGAGCATACCCGTCTACTTGCAATCAAGCACATACAAAAGCAAACATACGCAATAAATGTATTGCAAACACTAATCAATATTCATAATATGGATGTACGCATAAAGTATGTTTGTATTAATGCTATATAAATTTCTATGGCTATTCAATAGTTTTTTATAATGATTTCTTATTTATTTGAGCAAGTTTGGAATTAATTACAATTAATTTAGAGACAAAATAATCAATTTAGAACATTAAATATTCTGAAAATATTATTAATAACTTACGAGAATTTATTCTACATTTTCTGGAATTTTTTTGGATTTATTTTGGTACTTTATGAGTTGATTAGCCTTAAATCCTATTTATTAAATCTAGAAAACAGATTAATAATACTGAAAATATAAATTTTGGTCAAATCTGAAGTAACATATTGATCTTGGTGGATTTCATATAACTTGCAAGTTTTAGGTTGATTTATGATGATCTGGTGATGATTAATGGATGCATGAATAAATTAAACCCTACACATTGTGTAATTTGAGTATTAGATTAATCCTTGTCTTTTAGATCTAAACCGTAAAACCAACTGTGTGCATGGCTAGTCTCGACGGCCGTGGAAGGGCGGCGACGTGGCGTGTGTCTTCGGCTCTAGGGTTTCGTTGACAAAGAGGACGACAACATGACATAGATGAAGAAGACGACGATGAGACATTGACGAAGAAGACGATGGCAAGGTAACAATCTCTCGCGAAAAACGACGACATAGCGACGATCCCCGACAAGAACAGTGGCTCCTCCCTTTTCTTCTTCTTTTCCTTTTTTTCCTCCCTAACGGCTTGCTGCTGCCCTAGCTTCTTTTCTTTTCTCTCTGGTGGCGTCTCAGGTGCTGGGCGGCGCTGGTTTTTTTCCTACACGAGCAAGGCTTACCGTGCTTGGCAAGCATTAGGGTTTTCTTTTTTATTTTATATGGGAGGGGTCCCTGCCGTTTTATAGGCGGCAGGGCCTGGTGGTGGAGCCCCGTAGAGACTCGGTGCCGGAGTCCCATAGGCGCACGGGTTGGAGCAGACTCGGTTCGAGGCCTGTGCAGCCAGGCTGAGTTCACCCTTTTTTTTCTTTTTTTTGTTTTGGTTTTTTCTTTACCTTTTTTTCTCTTGGTGTGCGGTCATGGCTGTTTGTGCGGCCATAGTTCTGGCGATGGTTGACTTTTTTATATTTATTTGTTTACTTCTTTATTTATTTATATTTTCTATTTATTTATTTTGGTTATTTTTATTTTATATCTTATATTCTTATTAATTATTATTTTCTATTTGTTTATTATTTATCTTTCTTTTTTATTATACTTATTATTTTTATTATTATCTTTTACTTTCATGTTATTTGTTACTTACATATATATTTTTTTATTTATTTATTTAGTCATAGTTATACCTTTTTCCTTCCTTTATTATTTTTATTTATTATATTATTTTTTATTTCTTTGTTAGTTTCTTTTTTATTATTCTATTTTCTTTTATTATTCTTATTAACTATTGTTTCTTTCTTTAATATTAAATTTTCTTTCCTTTTATTTCCTTTCGTCCATATTCCTTATGCCAAGTTAATTATTTTTAATATATTTATTTTGGTAAATAAATTTTAATACTGGGGGATGAATGCAAACAAGATGAGATGCATATATTTTATATTTTCGTATATAAAGAAATTTTATTCCTATTATTAAATTATAACTTCCTATTTAAATTTTAATTTGCTCAAGTTTGAAAATTGGGATGTTACAATTCTACTCCTTTGACATGAATTCTGCCCTCGAGATTCAAGTGGACCACGAAGACATGTTTGGTTACACTTTTTTGTCACTTGATTATGTACTGAGCATGATTTTTTGCTGAGTTTGTGGTCTGGGTAAGTGACTGGTTTGAGGGGCGAGGGTGTTTGGCAAGTCTGATTATTCTCAGTTGCTTATCTCTGGTGTGTCTGTAAAATGACTTTTATGCCCCTGAAGTTCATGACAACTCATTTTCATTATTTTTTTTCTATTGTTTCCAATATTATTTGCATATATTTGTTATTATTCATTTTTTACACTATGTTGTACAGTACATGGTTCCTTTATCTCGTTCATGTAAGCAACCAGAAGCGTGTTTATATTTTAGTATATGGTTCGGTTTTCAAAAAAATTCATCTGCATAGTAAGCTCAAGGTTGCATACGTATATACAATAATGCAAAAGTAATTGAATCTTCATGCACATTCACAATACTAATAATAAGCAATATTCAATCTCCACAAATTCAGTCTTTGAAACAACACAATCATCTATCAAATTTATCTGCATTATTCAATCTCCATGTAACCAACAAATCACCAAACATCAGGGCATCATTTACCCTCGGCAGCAGAGCGGCAGCAGATGGGCAGTGCACCACGGCCACAATGGGTCGTCAATAATCGGGCGGCAGAGCAACATGGCGCGGAGTCACAGAGAAGACGGCGGATAGGGAGTCGAGGGAAGAATCCGACGCGGAGTCACAGAGACGTCCGTGGCGCGGGAGTCCAGCGAATCGAAGATGGCGACTGCACGCGGGCTCCGACGAATCGATGGCGCCATTTCAAAATGCCGTGGCTGACGTCACCGGGCGAGCGATTACCGGCAATCGACCGTCGGGGCGCTGCCGGTGATTTTGAATCCGCGGTTCTGTGCCGCCGTGATTGTGGAGGAGTCGGGAGGAGGCGGAGGGTTGGGGACGGGCAACGAAGGAAAAACGGTTCGCTTAATCTCATACCCTGGTTGGAACCGGCTTTCCACAAAATCAGGCTCCTAGTTGTTTTTTGGGTCTTCTAATTGAAAGTGTATCTAGGCATCCTCGTGGGTTTTGGATAATTGATAACGACAATGAAGAGATTAATGAGTTGAACTGATCTTAACCACAGCCGTGATGATTGAAATGAGACAAATCCCTCAAAAAGGAAAAGGTTAAAACGGGCGTAAAAGACTCAAGCATAGAAAATAGGGTTTCTATTGTGTTGCCATGACCGTTTGAAATTCACTTGTTTGGCGCGCACGTCATCTGTTTTGTCGATCGATGATGTGAAATTGTCGGTGGTCCCAAAAGGTCGGACTAGTCCGTGGTACAGGGCTAGACTAGTCCGGGTTTAGGCTGTTTTCAACGGCTAGTTGTCAGGACCCCTATAAAAAGGGGACCCCTGGCTTCTATTTGAAAAATTTGGAACCCTAGCACCGTCACAACCAACCTAGAGTCTTCCAAAGCCTTCTACTTCGCCTTCTAGCCCTCTAAGATTAGGATTTGGTAAGGGGAGTGAAGGAAGATCATCGTGCTTTGGCTCTCGGTTTAATCTTTTGCGCTTGTGTTGTGTTTTATGGCTTGTGTGAGTTGAGCTTCGTGTGCTCCTTGCTGTATTGATTCGTGAGAGCCTCAACTTATGAGCAGCCCCAGGAAACTTGGTGATTACCCTTTGATATAGTGGAAACCAAGCCGACCATTGTGGTTACTTGGTGAGAAGAGTGTCAAGTGAGACACGATCCTCGTGTGGACTTCTCAACGAGGATGTAGGTTTCTTTGCGGAGCTGAACCACGGGATAAATCGTATTTTGCTTGTCGGTTTACATTTTGTACTCACTAGAATTGCTATTAGGGTTCATATTGTTCTTCATCTTGATCTTCATTGAAATCTTGTAACATAATTGCTTGCACTTGTTAATCTAAGTTGTACTAGATTGCTAAACATTGCATATACCCTTGGTGAACCTAAATTTTGCAAACAACTTGTAGAAATAAAGTTTTTAGGTTTTCACCCTGTGCTGAGCAGACTAGTCCGGCCCTGTACAGATAAGTCCAGTCTCAGAAATTTAATCTCGTTTGATTAAGCCATTTTAGGTCATGTTGCCTATTCACCCCCTCTAGGCGTCTTTCGATTGGTATCAGAGTAGGCCTCTCCATAAAGAGTCTAACAACTTGGAGAGGAAATGGCCAGAAGGGGTGACAACAAAGTCCCGGTGATCGTCGATGACACCAAGACAAAGAATGTCAATGTTCTTCAAGATGATCCAAATGACGACGAGCAACTTAGTCTACTCAATGCGCGGTTTCGTGAGAAGCTCAATGTACCCAAGAAGGATATCAAGCCGATCGGTCTAACCAACACCAACAATGGGAGTAGTTCACAAGACTACTCCTGATATCCTTAGAATTATGAGCGATTAACTGCAAGCAATTATTACTTATCTATTCTTATTGGCAATCCCCCTCAATTTGATGGAAAGGACTACTCTATGTGGAAGCATAATTTGAAGATGCATCTCATTTTATTGAACCCTAATTTGTGGCAAATTGTCTTGATAGGTGTGCATCTTCCCAAAAATGAGGAAGACATTACTCCGGAGCAAGCCTTCCTCCTCCATTTCAATGCTCAAACGGTTGGAGTAATCACCTCCTCATTGACTCGAGAGGAGTTCAGAAAATATGGGACACCCTCAAGATGGCCCATGATGGCAACTGTGTCATACGAGAGGCAAAGATCGAGATGATTGAAGGAGAACTTGGAGTTCACTATCATGGATGGTGAGTCTCCCCAAGACATGTACAATCGCCTCAAGACGAACAAGAATCGATCTTATAGAACTACCCGGTGGACCGACCATGAAGTGGTAAAGAGGATGATATAAGCATTCATGCCTCGAAACATCACTCTTTGCTCACTAATTCGTGAGAGTCCGGGATTCGACAAGATGACTCCCGAAGAAGTACTAGGGAGGATCATCAATCATGAGATGATGGAGCAAGAAGCCATGTTCTACAACGACCTTCAAAAACTATCCTCCTCCAAGAAGAGAGATGTTGCATTCAAGGCAACATCCTCAAGACATCAAGAAAAAGAAGAGAGTGATGAAGAGAGTCCTAACACCAATGAAGAAGAGGCACTCTTCATCAAAGACTTCAAGAGGATGATGTGGAGAAGAAGGGGAAGCTACCATCGTGTAGGCAAAAGCATAGACAAGCACAAGACAAGATCTAAGAGGGCTTGCTACAAATGTGGGAAGTACGGCCACTTCATTGTGGATTGCCCACATGAAGAAAACAAGAAGAAGAAGGAGGGCAAGTCCAAAGAGAAGAAGCACTTCAAGAAGAAGAAGAAGTAATTGGGACAATCCCACCTTGGGAAGGAGTGGGATTCATATGAAAAATCTTCCCCCGATGAAGAAGAAAAAATAGAAACTATTGCTATGAAGAAGACAACCATGGAGAACAAGCTCTTCCCCAACTTGGAAAACTCAAGGCAAACTTGCCTCATGGCCAAGGAGGGAAGAAACAAGGTTAAATCTAAATCATCTTCTTCAGTTTCTTTGCATGATGATTTTGATAGTAGTAATGAAAATTAACATATGCTTAATGATATGAGTAAGAGCACATTGAAAAGGTCAAAGTTGTTGACGGATGAGATATTTGAGAAGGAAGAACTCATTAATCGTCAAGAGGACATGCTCATCCAACAAAAGGAGAGATGTCAAGAGTTTGAGGAGCCCTTGGAGCTTGAAAGAGAGAGAAGCAATGCACTTGATGATAGGATCTTGGTTCCTAATCTTTCGATGAGAATAGGAGGGTTCGATTTGTGGAGGAGAAGACGTTGGCGATCTGACTACATCATCCCCAAGATGATGTGCCTTAGCAATCGGTACACTTACTCCGAAGTTGTATTGATCTTGCTGGCTCACAATCAACCTGACCACTAGGGCCTTTGTTCCTGCAAGCAATCGAAGAACATGTAAGGACAAGAAGAACAAGCACTTATCATTTGAATCAATTTGAAGTGGGGTTCCAGATACAAGTAGACGGGCCATCTAGTCGACATGCGTGTGTACAAGGAAGCAGCAGAAGCTAACTTATGAATAAACAAAACTCACCAGCTAATGAGGGTGGCGGATACTATTTATTACCTCCCTACGGTCGTAAGGAACCCTAATCACAAGTCCCTAATGGACTCCAAACGATTTCATGCGCCATGGGCCCAATTTTGGTGACGCAGCATCATGGACAGAAAAGGTCTTGGTATTAAAATAACGATTGCGGCCGACTCCGAATAGATATGGACATGAGGCCAGATCTGTTTGAAAGTATACTTGATAATCTTTCCAGGAAGTACTTGAACGCCCAGATCGGAGTCTGTATGAAGACGTGGTGGCCATCACAAGTTAGTATTGTTCTGCTGTTCAAATCCCGTCCGCGCGAATTCCCTTCCTATTGGCTCCTCTCCATTGTTCCTAAGTAAAACAAGAAAGCACGTAGTTCCACGGTCTAGATAAGATGGACATAAGTCTAAGAACGAGTTCACCTCATAGTTTAGTTGACGTGGATGAGCTCGAGCGATCGGACCATAAACCGGTAGCTAAGTTGGTGTGGATGTATCAAGGATGTGGATGTCCTCATCATCCTCCCCTTCTTGCATTTGAGTCGTCCGCGACTCAAGCTCATCTTCTTCTCCCAAATATGACTTCAAATCTGCATTTTTAAATGTGGGACTAACCCCAAAATCCGCAGGCAACTCGAGTTTATATGCATTATCATTAATCCTTTCTAACACTTTGAATGGACCATCAGCTCGAGGTAACAATTTAGACTTTCTTAAATCAGGAAACCTATCCTTTCGCAAATGTAACCAAACTAAATCACCAGGTTCAAAAGTGATAGGTTTCTTTCCTCTACTACCAGCAAGTTTATACTTGGCATTCATGCACTCTATATTCTTCTTAGTGGTTTCATGCAATTTTAAGATCAATTCAGCATGATGTTTAGCATCAGAATTCACTCGTTCCATTAAAGGAACATGTAATAAATCAATAGGAGCATGGGGTACAGATCCATAAACAATGTCAAAAGGGCATTTCTTAGTACTAGAATGTAGGGAACGATTATAAGCAAACTCAACATGAGGCAAACACTCTTCCCACATGTTTATATTATTTTTAAACAGCCCTAAGCATGGTAGATAAACTTCTATTCACAACCTCAGTTTGACCATCAGTTTGGGGATGACAAGTAGTTGAAAATAAAAGCTTAGTCCCCAATTTTGCCCATAACGTTCTCCAAAATGGCTAAGAAACTTAGCATCACGATCTGAAACTATTATGTTTGGCACACCATGCAACCTAAAAATCTCTCGGAAAAAAAATCAGCAAAATGTGTAGCATCATCACTTTTACGTCAAAGTATGAAGTGTGCCATTTTAGAAAATCTATCCACGACAACAAAGATGATATCCCTCCCCTTCTTTGTTCTACGCAGTCCTAAAACAATGTACATAGAAATATCCTCCCTAGGCATGCTGGGAACAGGAAGAGGCATGTACAAACTATGTGGATTAAGTCGTGATTTAGCTTTTTGACATGTCGTGCACCGAGCAACGAAGCGCTCCATGTCTCGCCTCATCCCTGGCCAAAAGAAATGATCAGCAAGTATGTCCTCCGTCTTTTTCACTCCAGAGTGCCCCATCATCCCGCCTCCATGCGCTTCCTGTAAAACAACAAACGAACGGATCTAGCTGGAATGCATAACTTGTTAGCTCTAAACACATAGCCATCGTCGAGGACAAATTTATTCAATATTTTTCCGCCTTTACATTTCAGCAATACATCTTTGAAATTAGCATCATGTTCATATTGATCTTTAATCATTTCTAATCCAAAAATTATAAAGTCAAGTTGCGATAGAAAAGTATAACGTCTAGATAAAGCATCAACAATAACATTATCCTTTCTCTTTTTGTGTTTAATGACATAAGAAAAAGACTCAATAAATTCCATCCACTTAGCATGCCTACGGTTCAGTTTCCCTTAAGTCCTAATATGCTTCAGTGATTCATGATCAGAATGGATAATAAATTCTTTGGGCCACAAGTAATGCTGCCATGTTTCTAAAGTCCGTACAAGAGATATAATTCCTTATCATAGGTAGAATAATTCAGAACAGGCTCACTCATTTTCTCACTAAAATATGCAACAGGTTTGCCTTCTTGTAACAAAACACCACCTAATCCAATCCCACTAGCATCACATTCAAGCTCAAAAGTCTTAGAAAAATCAGGAAGTTGGATAAGAGGTGCATGCGTCAACTTATCTTTCAGTATGGTAAAGGTGTTATCTTGTGTGGTGCCCCAAGAAAAAGGCACTCCCTTCTTCGTAAGGTCATTCAATAGAGCAGCAATGGTGCTGAAATCCTTCACAAAGTGACGATAGAACCCAACCAACCCTAGAAAGCTCTGCACCTGTATGATGGTCTTTGGTAAAGGCCACCCCTGAATAGCCTCTACCTTGGCTTGATCAACTTCAATTCCCTGTGGAGTAACAACATAGCCAAGGAAAGAGACTTGATCCGTGCAAAAGGTGCACTTCTCAAGATTACCAAATAATAGTGCCTCACGTAAAGCATTAAAAACAACAAGTAAGTAATCAAGATGTTCATCTATGGATCTGCTATAAATCAATATATAATCAAAATACACAACAACAAATTTTCCAATGAATGCATGCAAAACCTCATTCATTAATCTCATGGAGGTGCTAGGTGCATTAGTTAAACCAAAAGGCATGACTAACCACTCATATATACGGAACTTAGTTTTGAAAGTAGTTTTCCATTCATCTCCTAGTTTCATGCAAATTTGGTGATAACCACTACGCAAATCAACTTTTGAGGACACAACAGCACCACTCAATTCATCAAGCATATCATCTAAGTGTGGAATAGGATGACGATATCGAATGGTGATATTGTTGATTGCTCTACAATCCACACACATACGCCAGGATCCATCCTTTTTAGGTACTAGAATAACTGGAACAACACAAGGACTAAGAGACTCACGTACATAACCTTTGTCGAGTAGTTCTTGTACTTGGCGCTGAATCTCCTTCTTTCTTCCGGATTTGTCCTGTATGGTGCACGGTTGGGCAATGAAGCACCGGGAATGAGGTCAATCTGTTGCTCAATCCCTCGAAGTGGTGGTAGTACTGGTGGTATTTCACTTGGAAACACATCAGAATATTCCTGCAAAATGTTAGCAACAGCATGAGGCAAAGAATGTTGCATATCGTAAAGGGAAATCAAAGCATCTTTGCATACCAAAGCATAGGCAACAGAGGTGGAAGAATCAGTTCATTAATATCAAATTTTGTAGCAAACAAGCATTTTCCCTTCAGAGATATCTCATTTTTCTTATCAAACACAGATTTAGCATTGTTATTGTTCTCAACGTTAGCATGGTCCTGAGATTTAATTTCCTAGCTCTAGCAACATCATCTTGCACAATAGCTTCAAGAGACATAGGATGCAACACAATTTTTTTATCGTGGTAAAGAAAAGAATATTAATTTGATCTACCATGATGCATAGATTCTATATCAAATTTCCAAGGTCTTCCTAGCAGAATATTACAAGCTTGCATAGGCACAATATCACATTCAACGACATCCTTATATGATCCAATAGAAAAAATGATTTGCACAAGTCTAGATACCTTTGCCTTACTGTTGTTGTTTAACCATTGAATGTAATAGGGATGTGGGTGCGGTTCGGTGCTTAGTGCCAGCTTTGTCACCATGTCACTGCTGGCCAAGTTGTTGCAGCTACCTCCATCAATGATCATGTGGCAAGATCGCTCTTTGACGACACACTTTGTTCGGAATAATGTGTGCCTTTGATTTTGTTCCGCTTTCTCCGTTTGTGCACTAAGCACACGCTGCACAATGAGACTATCATAGTGTGCTGCATCTTCTGCACCAATATGCGCTTCTTGATGTTTATCGCTACCTGCATAGTCAGCTGTAAGCAAAACACATGTATCATCATCAAAATCGCTAGCGGATGAGTACTCACCGTCATCTTTAACAATTAGAACACGTTTGCTTGGGCAGTCACGCTGCACATGGTAAAATCCCTTGCACTTGTGACATTGAACATCTCTAGATCGTCCGGTAGATGCTACGGAAGAAGCACTCTTGGTGGGCTATTGGGCGGTCTTTACTGCTGAGCTAGTGGAAGAAGCACGTGGCTTGTTGCTGGAGGAAGAAGGTGTTGCCTGGCTTGGTGAAGAAGATGGCGGGGAAGCCAGCGCAGTCGAAGGAGTAGTCGTGTGTGGTTGCCATGAGCTAGTCTTTCCTGCAGAAATATTAGTTCTAGAGCTAGCTCGTCGTCCCTGCACTTTCCTTTTAGCTTTACAAGCAAGATGAAACAAACGGGTAACATTATTGTAATCTTTATAAGCAAGTATGTTCTGAATTTCATGGTTTAAACCACCCAAAAATCTAGCCATAGCTGGTTCCTCATCCTCGTCTAAATTACAGCACAACATACCCATTTGTAATTCCGAAAATACTCTTCTATAGTTTTTGCTCCCTGTCTCAATTGTTGTAACTTATTTAACAGATCACGTGCATAGTAAGAAGGAACAAATCTAGCCCGCATGAGCTATTTCAAAGCATCCCAAGTTTGTGGTATGTTATTAGGTTTTATCTTGCTGTGTTCTATGCACCAAACAGAAGCAAAATCAGTAAACTCACTAGTGGCTGCTCTAACTCTTGCGTTTTCAGGAAACTCATGACATGCAAATTTTTAATCAACAGAAGTCTCCCAAGTTATATATGCATCAGGGTCATATTTATCATCAAAATGAGGTATCTTAAATTTCAACTTGTTAAAAGTATCATCCTTATTGCGTACCTCACCCCGACGATGTCCACCCATACCTTGACGGTTGTGTTGTAGCCGGTGCCGTGGCCTAGCTTCCTCATCTTCCCCAATCTCTGTATCGGCAGAATAGTCATCTTCATTGTCACGTAAAATACTAAAAGTATTGCTCACCTGTCCATCCGCGTTGCGTCCACGATCCCTCTCCTCAAGGTGTTGCAGGATGGCTCCAATAGAAGGGTTCAATGTATGAATGGAAATCTCCAACGTGCTGATTGTGGTGTTGGTGTCGATCTGCATATTTTCCAATTGACCAAGTCGGTCACTGGTAACATGAAAATCCTCATCAAGCGCTTCTGTGCATAGCCGCACTTCGCATTTGAAGTGTTGTATAATTCCCCGTGTGCGAGGTGAATGCACGTCTTCGTTTGTGTTTGCTTCTCCTGCCATGGTTAGTAGAAAAAAAAAAGAACAATCCAATACGAAATGGTAACGTTATCCCTAGCTACAAAGGTTCTGGTGGAGATACCTCGCTCACTCTCAACTTGTTCAATCAAGCTCTTACCTGTTCTTACCAAGCTCAGCAAAAGGGTGATGCCAACCAGAAAGTAATGAACAACTTCAAGAGCAGGTGTCAATCTATGACTTTAGGTGGCTGAACTATCACAAGGAGCAAACTTTCACCACATTAATCACAACAAGTTGAATAAATATTCTACAACGGTACTGTGCTGATCTTAGTCTAGATAGTACTAGAGACGCGAGCCGAGACACCAACGTCGTCACCAAAAACACCCCAAACAACAATCTCATTGTATTCCTTTTTTTCTTTTTTTTTGTTGGGGGTGGTCACCTAAACTCTCTCTAGATGGAATCAGGAGACCCTAGAACAAAATTTGCACGTGCGGCTTTTGATTTTGCGCTTGCCTTTTTTTCTTCTCTAACTGCTTGTGGCTTTTGTGCGGCTTTTGATTTTGCCCTTGCCTTTTTCTTGTTGTCAAACTCAAATTACTAATATGACTCAAACTTGAAGTAGCAATCTGATTCGAACTCGAACTAGTAATCCGACTCAAACTCGAACTAGCAATCCGACTCAAACTCGAAGTAGCAATCTGATTTGAACTCATAATCTGACTCAAACTCGAACTAGGAATCCGACTCAAACTCGAAGTAGCAATCTGATTCAAACTCGAACTACAAATCTAACTCGAACTAGGTGATCGAATGTGACACGAACTCGAAACTCTAGTGGTGCAAAACTAAAGACCAGCAACTCGACTCATCGAAGCAACCATGAACTCAACAAGTCTTGACTAAGTAGAGAAAGTAAAAGGCACAATGGTCTAGGAATAATGGAAAAAAAATAGATCTGGTATTTTTTTGGGGGGATTTTTCTGGACTATAGGATGATAACAGCAGAAAGAAAAGTAATGGTAGCACTCTCACCGATTAACCTTTTGGTATGATAACCACTTCATAGGATCTTGGTTCTCGATCTTTCGATGAGAATAGGAGGGTTCGATTTGTGGAGGAGAAGACGTTGGCGATCCGACTACACCGTCCCCAAGATGATGCGCCTTAGCGATCGGTACACCGACTCTGAAGTTGTATTGATCTTGCTGGCGCGCAATCAACCTGACCACGAGGGCCTTTTTTCCTGCAAGCAATCGAAGAACACGTAAGAACAAGAAGAACAAGCACTTATCAGTTGAATCAATCTGAAGTGGGGTTCTGGATACTAGTAGATGGGCGATCTAGTTGACACAGGCGTATACAAGGAAGCAGCAGAAGCTAACTTACGAACAAACAAAACCCACCAGCTAATGAGGGCGGCATCTACTATTTATTACCTTCCTAGGGTCGTGAGATACCCTAATCACGAGTCCCTAATGGACTCCAAAGGATACATGGGCCATGGGCCCAATTTTGGTGATGAAGCACCATGGACAGAAAAGGTCTTGGTATTAAAATAACGATTGCGGCCGAATCCGAATAGATATGGACATGAGGCCAGATCTGTTTGAAAGTATACTTGATAATATTTCCAGGAAGTACTTGAACGCCCAGATCGGAGTCCGTATGAAGTCGTGGGCCGTCACAAGTTGGTGCTGTTCTGCTGTCCAAATCCAGTCTGCGCGAATTCTCTTCCCATTGTCTCCTCTCCATTGTTCCTAAGCAAAATAATAAGCATGTAGTTCCACAGTATAGGTAATATGGACATAAGGACGAGAACGAGTTCACCTCATAGTTTAGTTGACGTGCACGAGCGCGAGTGATCGGATCAGAAACCGGTAGCTGAGTTGGTGTGGATGTATCGAGTGTGTTGATGTCCTCATCACTTGAGCGTGAACTCGCTTTGAGTAAGGAAACTTGTTCAAACCTTGAGAACACTACAATTGTGCTTAAGGATAGACTTTTTAGCTTGAAAAAAGTTAACAAGATCCTTGAAACACAAGTGGAGTCTCTTAAAGTCAATGCACCTTCTTCCTCTACAAGCTCACCTTCCACATATATCAAATCAGAAACACCTCAACCTTGCAAATGCTCTAACTTAATTATAAAACTTAAAGATGTGCTCAAGTTGGCACAAAACAACCAAGCACCAAAAGGTGGCATTTTTGACAAGGAGAAGATGGCATATGCACGTATTGCATACACCAACACTAGACATCCTCTTGTCAAAGATGGTCTTGGCTATTCTAGGGAGAGGAGGCAAAACGCTAAAACTCCCAATAATGGCAAAGACTTGATTGTTTTTGTCAAAGGAGGTTCACACAACAACAACAAATAAAAGAACATCACTACAACTCATAAGATGCCTGTAAAGGAACCTCATCCATTATTCCATGATTTTGATGCTTCATATGTGTTATTAAGAAACAAGTTTGGTAAAGCTTATGCTAGGTATGTTGGGCCACACCGCAAGAGTCCTAAACCTTGTGTGTGGGTGCCCAAGTGCCACTTGACTAACATCAAAGGACCCAATACCGCTTGGGTACCTAAAGCCAAGGCTTAAATCCTTTTTGTAGGCATACTCCTCCGGTGGAACTAAGTGGGTTCTTGTTAGAAGATGCACTAATTATATGACCGGAGAGAGAAAGATGTTTTTAGGGTATGATGAAAATGAAGATCCAAGTGAAGGATTCTATTTTGGGGACAATAGCCAAGGAAAAATCCTTGGCATCGATAAAATTACTATATCCCCTAATCATATTATTTCAAATGTTTTACAAGTTGATTCACTTGATTATAACCTCTTTTCTATATCACAACTATGTGACAAAGGTTATAATTGTTTATTCACTAATGAGGGTGTGACCATCACAAGGAGAAGCAATGTCTCAATTGCTTTTGAGGGTGTACTCAAGGGAAAGCTCTATATTGTAGATTTCTCCACGGATAAAGCCCAACTTGATACATGATTAATTGCAAAAACTAACATGGGATGGCTTTGGCATAGAAAGCTAGCCCATGTTGGGATGAGGAATTTGCAAAAACTCTTTAAGGGCGGGCACATCCGAGGTTTGAAGAATGTTGTTTTTGAAAAAGATAGGCCATGTAGCGCATGCTAAGCCGAAAAGCAAGTTGGAGCCCAACATCCATCCAAGAACATCATGACGACAACAAGACCATTGGAGCTTATACACATGGATCTCTTCGGTCCAATCGCCTACATAAGCATTGGCGGTAACAAATATGGTCTTGTAATTGTTGATGATTTTTCACATTTCACTTGGATGTTCTTTTTGCATGATAAAAGCAAGACTCAAAGTGTCCTCAAGAAGTTCTTGAGGAGAGCTCAAAATGTGTTCTCTATGAGGATCAAGAATATAAGGAGTGATAATGACACCGAGTTCAAGAACACTCAAGAACTTGTCCGCCCCAGAGGCCAGACTAGTTCGGGCCTACCCAGTTTAGTTCGTTTTTAGCCGGACTAAACCATTATGTTCCACTTCGTACTAGTCCGTTGTTGACCGAACTAGTCCGGGTTGCCATGACCATTTGAAATTCAAACGTTTGGCGCGCACGTCATCTATTTTGTCAATCGATGACGTGAAATTGTCGGTGGTCCCAAGAGGCCGGACTAGTCCGGGTTTAGGCTGTTTTCAACGGCTAGTTTGCAGGACCCCTATAAAAAGGGACCCCTGGCTTCTATTTGAAAAATTTGGAACCCTAGCGCCGCCACAACCAACCTAGAACCTTCCAAGGCCTTCTACTTTGCCTTCTAGCCCTCTAAGATCAAATCTTGAGGAGATTCGGGTTTGGGAAGGGGAGTGAAGGAAGATCATCGTGCTTTGGCTCTCGGTTTGATCTCTTGCACTTGTGTTGTGTTTTGTGGCTTGTGTGAGTTGAGCTCCGTGTGCTCCTTGCTGTATCGATTAGTGGGCGCCTCAACTTGTGTGCAGCCCTAAGAAACTTGGTGATTGCCCTTTGATATAGAGGAAACCAAGCCAACCATTGTGGTGGCTTGGTGAGAAGAGGGTCAGATGAGACACGGTCCTTGTGTGGACTTCTCAACATGGATGTAGGCTTCTTTGTGGAGCTGAACCACGGGATAAATCGTGTCTCGCTTGTCGCTTTACATTTTGTAATCACTAGAATGTCTATTAGGGTTCATATTGTTCTTCATCTTGATCTTCATTGAAATCTTATAACCTAACTTCTTGCACTAGTTAATCTAAGTTGTACTAAGTTGCTAAACATTGCATATACCCTTAGTGAACATAAATTCTGCAAACAACTTGTAGAAATCAAGTTTTTAGGTTTTCACCCTGTGTTGAGCGAACTAGTCCGACCCTGTCCAGACAATTCCGGTCTTAGGAATTTAATCTCGTTTGATTAAGCCATTTGAGGTCATATTGCCTATTCACCCCCCTCTAGACGACTTTCACTGATTTATCCGCTTTGCAGCTAAGCAATAGTTAAGCAAGGTGTTTGGGTGGGTTTTTGACTTATTTCCATTGATAAGCGGATTTTAAGTGTAACCAAACAGAGCCAATGATTATGTGAGTTTAACTCCCATCATATCCCAAGTAAATATCATAATCCATATCCACCATCCTCAATTACCATCATAATTCAATGACAACCAATATCATAACCATAAGCCAATTTCATCTCTTCTCATAACTGACCAACTAATATGACATAACCAATCCTATACCAAATCATCACAAAACCCAAGTCCAATTCTAATCATGTAGGTCATCCAGGCGCTCTTAACCAGGAGCACGGCTATCATGATAGTTTTACACTCTGCAGAGGTTGTACCACTTCGCTCACATGTTCGTGATGTCATCACCTTTCGATGACTAAGAAACCTCAATTATGCCGTCCCACACTTCCGTCGTTGTGTGGCCAAGAGATCACAAAATAGCCTTTCAAAAGGGACTACTAGTATGTACAGATCCACCAAGGTTTCACCGGCAGGGTTGAATCTCCATTCTCTCACCCACGAGCCCCTCGTGTGCCACGCAGTTCCCAGGGTAGCCCTACTCGGCTCCCATTCCCCGCGCCATCCAATGGTCCATACAATACTAGTAGCACACATAATTATTCAGCTACGCCGCACCCATACTTGACCTTGTGGTGACATTGTTGTCCTGACATGTTCTCATATGAACCGGTCCTTAGGTCTAAGGCAAGGGAAACCACCGTACAATCCAACCCATTCCACAAAGCGTGCTTGCTTAGATCACCTAAGTTCCATGTTGCTAATTTAATCATCATCCCATTATCATCCCAAGTTCTCATTATTAAAGTGTCAAGCATATTATTTTAAGTTACCCATAACCCGTGTAGCGATGCGGTGCAAAAGAGAAAAATACCCAAACCCGACCCATCATGTATATCGCGGCGACAAGGTGGCATACAACACTAGTAAACTCCTATGTATGGGTTTCCCATCATATTGACACAAGCATGCACTTTTGCAAACAAAACATTTGAAAACATAGGTTCAATACGGTCAAGGACAATTGCCTTTATATTCTGCAATTCAATGGCTCAAGCAGTTCAATGGCGTGCATAGTTCGCTTCTCGATCATAACCACTTGAGAGTACCCGTCTACTCGCAATTAAGTACATACACAAGCAAACATACGCAATAAATGCATTGCAAACACTAATCAATATGCAAAATATGGATGTATGCAGAAATATGTTTGTATTCATGCTATATAAATTTCTATGGCTTTTCAATAATTTTTTATAATGATTTCCTATTTATTTGAGCAAGTTAGGAATTAATTACAATTAGTTATAGGCAAAATAATTGATTCAGAACATTAACTATGCTGAAAATATTATTAATAACTTACTATAGTTTATTCTACATTTCTGGAATTTTCTAGATTTATTTTGGTACTTTATGAGTTGATTAGCCTTATTAAATCCTATTTATTAAATCTAGAAGACAGATTAATAATACTGAAAATATAAAATTTGGTCAAATCTGAAAAAACATATTGATCTTGCTAGATTTGATATAACTTGCAAGTTTTAGGTTGACTTATGTTGATCTGGTGATGATTAATGGACGCATGAATAAATAAAACCCCACACATTGTATAATTTGAGTATTAGATTAATCCTTGTCTTTTAGATCTAAACCGTAAATACTACCGTGTGCATGGCTAGTCTCGACGGTTGTGGAAGGGCGGCGACGTGGCGTGTGTCTCCGAGATCTAGGGTTTCGTTGACGATGAGGACAACGACATGACGTAGATTAAGAAGACAACGATGAGACGTTGACAAAGAAGATGACGACGACGTAACAATCTCCCAGGAAGAACGACGACCTCGTGACAATCCCCGGCGGGAACAACGGCTCCTCCCCTTTTTCTTCTTTTCCCTTTTTTTCTCTCTAGCGGCTGGCTGCTGCCCTAGTTTCTTTTCTTTCTCTCTGGTGGCGTCTCAGGTGCTGGGCGGCGGTGGTTATTTTTTCCTACACGAGCAAGGCTTACGGTGCTAGGCAAGCATTAGGGTTTTCTATTTTTTTTGTACGGGCAGGGCCCCTGCCTTTTGTAGACGGCAGGGCTTGGTGGTGGAGTCCCGTAGAGACTCGGTGCCAGAGTCCCATAGGCACACGGGTTGGAGCAGACTCGGTTCCTGGCCTGTGCGGCTAGGCTGAGTTCACTTTTTTTTTTCCTTTTTCTTTTTTGGTTTTGGTTGTTTTCTTTACCTTTTTTTTCTCTTGGTGCGCAGCCATGGCTGTTTGTGTGGTTATAGTTCTGGCAATGGTTTACTTTTTTATTTTATTTTTTACTTCTTTGTTTATTTATATTTTCTATTTATTTATCTTAGATATTTTTCTTTTATTTCTTTTATTCGTATTAATTATTATTATCTATTTGTTTATTATTTATCTTTCTTTTTCTATTATACTTATTATTTTTATTATTATCTTTTATTTGCATGTTATTTGTTACTTACATATATATATATTTTATTTATTTATTTAGTCATAGTTATATCTTTTTCCCTTTCTTTATTATTTTTTATTTATTATATTATTTTTATTTCTTTGTTAGTTTCTTTTTTATTATTCTGTTTTATTTTATTATTCTTATTAACTATTGTTTCTTTCTTTCATATTAAACTTTCCTTCCTTTTATTTCCATTCTTCCATATTCGTTGTGCCAAGTTAATTATTTTAATGCATTTATTTTGGTAAAAAAAATTTAATACTGGAGGATGAATATAAACAAGATGAAATGCATATATTTCATATTTTTTATATAAAGGAATTTTATTCCTATTATTAAATTCTAACTTCCTATTCAAATTTTAATAAAAGGATGTTACATCCATTTATCACCATCTAATCCATAACCATAACCAAAACCAAACCATAACCATCCCAATTACCAAGTTTCACTCTAATTATGGAAGTTGTCCAGGTGCTCGTGACTGGGAGCACGGCTACGATGATAGGTTTTAACACTCTGCAGAGGTTGTACCACTTTACCCACAAGCTCGTGATTTTATCACCCGTCGGTGACTAAAGAAACCTCCCTTATACCAATTACACGTCCTTAGATGTATGGCCAAGAGATCACAAAACAGCCTTCACAAAAGGATTACCAGTATATTCAGACCCACTGAGGTTTCATCGATGGTGATACCTCCAACTGAACACATCCAACCAAGAGCCTCCTCTTGTGCCATTCGGATCCCAGGACAAACCCGTCACTATTGCAAACCCAGCTGACTCCCATTCCCCGCTCCCCCAAACGATTCGAACAATGCTGGCAATACACCTAATTAATCAGCTAAGCTGCACCCATACTTGGCCTTGTGGTGGCACTGTTTGCTGACTTATTCTCGCATGAACTGGTCCTTAGATCCAAGGCAAGCAAACCACCATATCATCCAACCCAATCTACAAATCATGCTTCCTTAGATCCCCCAAGTCCCATGTTACCAAATATCCATGTTCATCAATTCTCATTATCCATAAGTTTATTAATTCATAATTAAGTCATTCGGTTGTTTTCCCATCCCAAGTCATTTGGTTATTTTCCCTTCCCGACTCTCTACAATATATTTCAAGCGACAATAATGGTCAAACAAGACTAGTAAACACCTATCATGGGTTTCTTATCAATTTGATGCAAGTATGTAGTTTTGCAAACAAAACATTTAGAAACAGGATCAAAATGATCAAGAACACTTGCCTTGCTCTGACGGATAGGCCCGCGCAAGCGCTTCAAAGTCTTGGTTCTGAAAATCCTCGTACACGGCCTCTTGAGCATGTCCCTCTACTCGCGATCACACACATACAAGAGAACACATACGAATCAATACAATGGACACGCACTAATCAATATGCAATAATATGAATGCATGCAAAGTTCGATAATTAGTTATCTACAGTTGTTCATTAATTAGATGCAACTAGTTCATATGTGTTCATGCAAGTTTACGGGGTTTTAGCCATAATTGTTTGCTGCTGAAATAAAATAGGTGCAACTACGATTTAATTTTGGGTATTAAATCTATTATGCCATTAAAATTCATCTCGGAAAAACGTATCCTACCGTAGGTGCATCGACTTCGAGGGTCGCAAGATGGAGGAGTAGTGTAGACGAAGTAGACGGCGCAGCGATCCTCAGGCGGCACGACGACAACGCGATGATCTCCGGAGACAGCAGCTCCTTCCTCCCCTTTTTCCTTCTTCCTTCCTTCCTTTTTTTTTCTGTCGTGGCTCCTTCCTTGCTCCTGGCGGCTAGGGCTTCCTCTCTTTTTTTTTCATTCTACCGAAGCAACGTAGCAGGGCGGCTGGGGCTTACGTAGCATGGTGCAGCAGAACCGGGGGCCTCGGTGCCTTAAATTGGCGGCAGTCATGGCCGAGCCACGCATGGGACGCGGAGTCCCTTGCAGCTACGAGCCACGTGATCCAAATCCCACTCGGCCTCGGGCCAGCGCGGTGGAGAGCCCCCGCGGGCACGCGTTTCCAGGGAGGAGTCCCGCTCGGACTCAATCCGAGTCGGGTGGCTGGTGATGATTTATTTTTTTATTTTCTTTTTTCTTTCTGCTTATTTATTTATTTATTATATATATATATATATTCTTTTTCCTATTTTTATTATCTTTTTCCCTATATTTTTTGTATATATTCTCCATTTGTTTATATTTATTTCTCTATTCTATATTTTATATTCTCATTCACTTTCCTTATTACCTACACATATTTATATATATTTTTATCTTTTATTTTTCTTCTATTTTGTTCTACTAATAATTTAAGCATGGAATTGTATGCAATGCATGATAATAAAAATGAGAGTGTTACAAACCTACCTCTCTTAAAATGAATCTCTACCTCGAGATTCGATAGCGTGGAAAAGAGATGAGAAAATTCTGCCTTAAGGTCTTCTTCACGTTCCCACATAGCTTCGACTTCCGTATAGTGGCTCCATTGTACTTTACACCAACGGAATCTCTTGTTCCTGGTGACTGTTTCCTTTATATCCACGATTTTGATAGGTTGCTCGGCATAGGTCAAATCCTCCTGGAGTTCCAGCTCGTCCATCGGCACTTGTTCTTCCGGCACTCCCAGACACTTCTTGAGTTGAGACACGTGAAACACGTCATGCACATCGGAGAGATGCGCCGGCAGCTCGAGTTGATATGCTAACTCTCCTCGCTTGCCCAAAATATGGTTCAATGTAATGAGGTGCCAGTTTGCCTTTAACATTAAACCGTCATTGACCTCGAATAGGTGACACCTTGAGATACATGAAATCTCCAACTTCAAAATTCAGATTCCTTTGCCTATTATCCGCATAGCCTTTTTGCCGTGATTGGGCAGCCCTTAGGTTTTCACGTATTATTTGAACTTGCCTTTCAGTGTCTTGTAACACATCAGGTCCAAATACTTGGCTCTCTCCTGTCATATTCCAAAACAAAGGTGTCCTACACTTCCTCCCATATAGTGCTTCATAGAGTAACATTTTCAAGCTGACTTCATAGCTATTGTTGTACAATAATTCAGCATACGACAAGCTCTTGTCCTAAATGCATCCATGCTTCAAGGCACAAGCTCTCAACATATCCTTTAATATTTTGTTGGTCCTCTCGGTTTGAGGGTGATATGCAGAGCTGAAATTTAACCTTGTACCCATAGCTTCATATAGTTTCTGCCAGAACCTAAAGGTGAATTGAGAACCTCGGCCAGACACTATTTTCTTCGATACTCCATGTCGGCATACTGATGAGGACATCACCACCCTCGATACATCCACACCAACTCAACTACTGGTTTCTTGTCTGATAACTCGCGCTCGTTCACATCAACTAAACTATGAGGTGAACTCGTTCTTGACCTTATGTCCATCTTATCTAGACCGTGGAACTACGTTCTTTCTTGTTTTGCTTAGGGACAATGGAGATGAGCCAATGGGAAGGGAATTTGCGCGGATGGGATTTGGACAGCAGAACAGCACCAACTTGTGACGGCCACCACTACTTTATACGGACTCCAATATGGGCGTTCAAGTACTTCCTGGAAAGATTATCAAGTCTACATTCAAATGGATCTGGCCTCATGTCCATATCTATTCGGAGTCGGCCACAATCGTTATTTTAATACCAAGACCTTTTCTGTCCATGGTGCTGCATCACCAAAATTGGGCCCATGGCCCATGTATCGTTTGGAGTCCATTAGGGACTCGTGATTAGGGTTTATAACGACCCTAGGGAGGTAATAAATAGTAGCCGCCACCCTCATTAGCTGGTGAGTTTTGTTTATTCGTAAGTTAGCTTCTGCTGCTTCCTTGTACACGCGCGTGTGGACTAGATCGCCCGTCTACTTGTATCCAGAACCCCACTTCAGATTAATTCAACTGATAAGTGCTTGTTCTTCTTGTTCTTGCATGTTCTTCGATTGCTTGTAGGAATAAAGGCCCTCGTGGTCAGGTTGATTGGGCGCCAGTAAGATCAATAGAACTTCGGAGTCGGTGCACCGATCGCTAAGGCGCATCGTCTTGGGGACGGTGTAGTCGGATCACCAATGTCTTCTCCTCCAAAAATCAAGCCCTCCTATTCTCATCGAAAGATCGGGAACCAAGATCCTATCAAGTGGTATCAGAGCAAGGTTAATAGGTGAGAGTGCTACCATTACTTTTATTTCCGCTGTTATCATCCTATAGTCCAGAAAAAGCCCAAAAAATACCAGATCTTTTTTTTCCATTATTCCTAGACCATTGCGCCTTTTACTTTCTCTACTTAGTCAAGACTTGTTGAGTTCATGGTTGCTTTGACGAGTCAAGTTGCTCGTCTTTAGTTTTGCACCACTAGAGTTTCGAGTTCGTGTCACATTCGGTCACCTAGTTCGAGTCAGATTCGTAGTTCGAGTTTGAGTCGGATTACTAGTTTGAGTTTGAATCAGATTGCTACTTCGAGTTTGAGTCGGATTGCTAGTTCAAGTTTGAGTCGGATTATGAGTTCAAATCAGATTGCTACTTCGAGTTTGAGTCAGATTGCTAGTTCGAGTTTGAGTCGAATTACTAGTTCAATTTCGAATCAGATTGCTACTTCGAGTTTGAGTAAGATTAGTAATTTGAGTTTGACAACAAGAAAAAGGCAAGTGTAAAATCAAAAGCCGCACAAAAGCCACAAGCAATTAGAGAAGAAAAAAGGGCAAGTGCAAGATCAAAAGCCGCATGTGCAAATTTTGTTCTAGGGTCTCCTGATTCCATCTAGAGAGAGTTTGGGTGACCACCCCAGCAAAAGAAAAAACAAAAAAAAAGAAAAAAATCAGATTGTTGTTTGGGGTGTTTTTGGTGACGACATTGGTGTCTCGGCTCGCGTCTCTAGTACGGTCTAGACTAAGATCATCACTGTACTGTCGTAGAACATTTACTCAGCTTGTTGTGATTAACGTGGTAAAAGTTTGCTCCTTGTGCTAGTTCAGCCACCTAAAGCCATAGATTGACACCTACTCTTGAAGTTGTTCATTACTTGCTGGTTGCGATCACCTTCTGCTGAGCTTGGTAAGAACAGGTAAGAGCTTGGTTGAACTGGTTGAGAGTGAGCGAGTTATCTCCACCAGCACCTTTGTAGCTAGGGATAATGTTACCCTTTCATATTGGATTGTTCTTGTTTTCTACTAACCATGGCAGGTGGAGTAAATACAAAAGAAGACGTGCATTCACCTCGCACACGGGGAATTATACAACACTTCGAACACCAAGTGTGGCTACGCACAGAAGCGCTTGATGAGGATTTTCGTGTTACCATGACCGCCTTGGTCAATTGGAAAATATGCAGATCAACACCAACACCAAAATCTGCACGTTGGAGATTTCCACTCAAACATTGAACACCTCTATTGGAGCCATCCTACAGCGCCTTGAGGAGAGGGATCATGGACGCACCACGGATGGACAGGTGAGCAATGCTCCTAATATTGTACGTGACAATGAAGATGCCTATTCTGCAGATACGGAGATTGAGGAAGATGGGGAATCTAGGCCACGACGCCGGCTACAACACAAACGTGAAGGTATGGGTGGACATCGTCGGCGTGAGGTACGCAATCATGATGATACTTTTAACAAGATCAAATTTAAGATACCTCATTTTGATGGTAAATATGACCCTGATGCATATATTACTTGTGAGATTTCTGTTGATCAAAAATTTGCATGTCATGAGTTTTCTAAAAATGCAAGAGTTAGAGCAGCCCCTAGTGAGATTACTGATTTTGCTTCTGTTTGGTGGATAGAACATGGCAAGAAAAATCCTAATACATACCACAAACTTGGGATGCTTTGAAAGGGCTCATGCAGGCTAGATTTGTTCCTTCTTACTATGCACGTGATCTGTTAGATAAGTTACAACCATTGAGACAGGGAGCTAAAAGTGTAGAAGAATATTTTCAGGAATTACAAATGGGTATGTTGCGTTGTAATTTAGACGAGGATGAGGAACCAGCTATGGCTAGATTTTTGAGTGGTTTAAAACGTGAAATTCAGGACATACTTGCTTATAAAGATTACAATAATGTTACCCGTTTGTTTCATCTTGCTTGTAAAGCTGAAAGGGAAGTGCAGGGACGATGAGCTAGCTCTAGAACTAATATTTCTGCAGGAAAGACTACCTCATGGCAACCACACAGGACTACTCCTTCGACTGGGCGTGCTTCCCCGCCATCTTCTTCACCAAGTCGGGCAGCACCTTCTTCCTCCGGCAACAATCCATGTGCTTCTTCCACTAGCTCAGCAGTAAAGACCACCCAAAAACCCACTGAGAGTGCTTCTTCCGTAGCATCTACCGGACGATCTAGAGACATTCAATGTCACAAGCTCAAGGGTTTTGGCCATATGCAGCGTGACTGCCCAAGCAAACGTGTTCTAATTGTTAAAGATGACGGTGAGTACTCATCTGCTAGCGATTTTGATGACGATACATGTGTATTGCTTGCAGCTGACTATGCGGGTAGCGATGAACATCAAGAAGAGCATATTGGTGTAGAAGATGTAGCGCGCTATGATATTCTCATTGTGCAGCGTGTGTTTAGTGCACAAATAGAGAAAGCGGAACAAAATCAAAGGCACACATTATTTCAAAGAAAGTGTGTCATCAAAGAGCGATCTTGCCGCATGATCATTGATTGAGGTAGCTGCAACAACTTGGCCAGCAGTGACATGGTGACCAAGCTGGCACTAAGCACCAAACCGCACCCACATCCCTATTACATTCAATGGTTAAACAACAGCAGTAAGGCAAATGTAACTAGACTTGTGCGAATCAATTTTACTATTGGATAATATAAGGATGTCATTGAATGTGATGTTGTGCCTATGCAAGCTTGTAATATTCTACTAGGAAGACCTTGACAATTTGATGGAGATTCTATGCATAAAGGTAGATCAAATCAATATTCTTTTCTTTACCACGATAAAAAATTGTGATGCATCCTATGTCTCCTGAAGCTATTGTGCAAGATGATGTTGCTAGAGCTAGGAAAACTAAATCTCAGTACCATGCTAATGTTGAGAACAATAACAATGCCAAATTTGTGTTTGATAAGAAAAATGAGATATCTCTGAAGGGAAAATGCTTGTTTGCTACGAAATATGATATTAATGAACTGATTGCTTCCACCTCTGTTGCCTATACTTTGGTATGCAAAGATGCTTTGATTTCCCTTTATGATATGCAACATTCTTTGCCTCCTACTATTGCTAACATTTTGCGGGAATATTCTGATGTGTTTCCAAGTGAAATACCGCCAGGACTACCACCACTTCGAGGGATTGAGCACCAGATTGACCTCATTCCCGGTGCTTCATTGCCCAACCAAGCACCATACAGGACAAATCCAGAAGAAGCAAAGGAGATTTAGCGCCAAGTACAAGAACTACTCGACAAAGGTTATGTACATGAGTCTCTTAGTGCTTGTGCTATTCCAGTTACTCTAGTACCTAAAAAGGATGGATTATGGCATATGTGCGTGGATTGTAGAGCAATCAACAATATCACCATTCGATATTGTCATCCTATTCCACGCTTATATGATATGCTTGATGAATTGAGTGGTGTTGTTGTGTTCTCAAAGGTTGATTTGCGTAGTGGTTATCACCAAATTCGCATGAAACTAGGAGATAAATGGAAAACTGCTTTCAAAACTAAGTTCGGTTTATATGAGTGGTTAGTCATGCCTTTTGGGTTAACTAATGCACCTAGCACCTTCATGAGATGAATGAACGAGGTTTTGCGCCCATTCATTGGAAAATTTGTTGTTGTGTATTTTGATGATATATTGATTTATAGCGAATCCATGGATGAATATCTTGATCACTTACGTGCTGTTTTTAATGCTTTACGTGAGGCACGATTATTTGGTAATCTTGAGAAGTGCACCTTTTGCACGAATCGAGTCTCTTTCCTTGGCAATGTTGTTACTCCACAGCGAATTGAAGTTGATCAAGCCATGGTAGAGGTTATTTAGGGGTGGCCTGTACCAAAGACCATCACACAGGTGCAGAGCTTTCTAGGGCTGGCTGGGTTCTATCATCGCTTTGTGAATGATTTCAGTACCATTGCTGCTCCATTGAATGACCTTACGAAGACGGGGGTGCCTTTTTCTTTGGGCACCACACAAGATAATGCCTTTACCATAATGAAAGATAAGTTGACGCATGCACCTCTTCTCCAACTTCCTGATTTTTCTAAGACTTTTGAGCTTGAATGTGATGCTAGTGGGATTGGATTGGGTGGTGTTTTGTTACAAGAAGGAAAACTTGTTGCATATTTTAGTGAGAAAATGAGTGGGCCCGTTCTGAATTATTCTACCTATGATAATGAATTATATGCTCTTGTACGAACTTTAGAAACATGGCAGCATTATTTGTGGCCCAAAGAATTTGTTATCCATTCTGATCATGAATCACTAGAGCATATTAGGAGTCAAGGGAAACTGAACCGTAGGCATGCTAAGTGGATGGAATTTATTGAGTCTTTTCCTTATGTCATTAAACACAAAAAGGGAAAGGATAATGTTATTGCTGATGCTTTATCTAGACGTTATACTCTTCTATCTCAACTTGACTTTAAAATTTTTGGATTAGAAACGATTAAAGATCAATATGAACATGATGCTGATTTCAAAGATGTATTGCTGAAATGTAAAGATGGAAAAACATTGAATAAATTTGACCTCAATGATGGCTATGTGTTTAGAGCTAACAAGTTATGCATTCTAGCTAGCTCCGTTCGTTTGTTGTTGTTACAGGAAGTGCATGGAGGCGGGCTGATGGGGCTCTTTGGAGTGAAAAAGACGGAGGACATACTTGATGGTCCTTTCTTTTGGCCAAGGATGAGGCAAGACATGGAGCTCTTCGTTGCTCGCTGCACAACATGTCAAAAAGCTAAGTCACGACTTAATACACATGGTTTCTACATGCCTCTTCCTGTCCTAGCATGCCTTGGGAGGATATTTCTATGGACTTTGTTTTAGGACTGCCTAGAACAAAGAAGGGGAGGGATAACATCTTTGTTGTCGTGGATAGATTTTCTAAAATGGCACACTTCATACCTTGTCGTAAAAGTGATGATTCTACACATGTTGCTGGTTTGTTTTTCTGAGATATTGTTAGATTGCATGGTGTCCCAAGCACAATAGTTTCAGATTGTGATGCTATGTTTCCTAGCCATTTTTTAGAGAACGTTATGGGCAAAATTGGACACTAAGCTTTTATTTTCAACTACTTGTCATCCCCAAACTGATGGTCAAACTGGTGTTGTGAATAGAAGTTTATCTACCATGCTTAGGGCTGTTTTGAAAAAGAATATAAAAATTTGGGAAGAGTGTTTGCCTCATGTCGAGTTTGCTTATAATAGTTCCCTACATTCTAGTACTAAGAAATGCCCTTTTGAGATTTTTTATGGATTTGTACCTTATTACCTCTTCCTTCAATGGAACGAGTGAATTTTGATGCTAAACATCGTGCTGAATTGATCTTAAAATTGCATGAAACCACTAAGAAGAATATAGAGTGCATGAATGCCAAGTATAAACTTGCTGGTAGTAGGGGAAAGAAACCTATCACTTCTGAACCTGGTAATTTAGTTTGGTTACATCTGCGAAAGGATAGGTTTCCTGATTTGAGAAAGTCTAAATTGTTACCTCGAGCTGATGGTCCATTCAAAGTGTTAGAAAGGATTAATGATAATGCATATAAACTCGAGTTGCCTGCAGATTTTGGGGTTAGTCCCACATTAAACATTTCAGATTTGAAGCCATATTTGGGAGAAGAAGATGAGCTTGAGTAGCGGACGACTCAAATGCAAGAAGGGGAGGATGATGAGGACATCAACACACTCGATACATCCACACCAACTCAGCTACCGATTTCAGGTCCGATCACTCGCGCTCGTGCACATGAACTAACTATGAGGTGAACTCGTTCTTGGCCTTATGTCAATCTTATCTAGACCATGGAACTACGTGCTTTCTTGTTTTGCTTAGGAACAATGGAGAGGAGCCAATGGGAAGGGAATTCGCGCGGACGGGATTTGGACAGCAGAACAGCACCAACTTGTGACAGCACTACTACTTCATACGGACTCCGATCTGGGCGTTCAAGTACTTCTTGGAAATATTATCAAGTGTACTTTCAAAAAGATCTGGCCTCATGTCCATATCTATTCGGAGTCGACCGCAATTGTTTTTTAAATACCAAGACATTTTTTGTCCATGGTGGTGCATCACCAAAATTGGTCCCATGGCCCATGTATCGTTTGGAGTCAATTAGGGACTCGAGATTAGGGTTTCTCATGACCCTAGGGAGGTAATAAATAGTATCCACCACCCTCATTAGTTGGTGGGTTTTGTTTATTCGTAAGTTAGCTTCTGCTGCTTCCTTGTACACGTGCGTGTCGACTAGATCGCCCGCCTACTTGTATCTAGAACCCCACTTCAGATTGATTCAACTGATAGGTGCTTGTTCTTCTTGTTCTTGTGTGTTCTGCAGGAACAAAGGCCCTCGTGGTTAGGTTGATTGTGCGCCAGCAAGATCAATACAACTTCGGAGTTGGTGTACCAATCGCTAAGGCGCATCGTCTTGGGGACGGTGTAGTCGGATCGCCAACGTCTTCTACTCCACAAATCAAACCCTTCTATTCTCATTGAAAGATCGGGAACCAAGATCCTATCACATACAATTTTCTCCATGTACAACTCAGCTAACTGTGCAGCAATATACTTGGTCTTGACGGGAATGAAATGAGCTAACTTTGTCAACCGACCCACAATTACCCATATTGAGTCATAACCAGACTGGGTTCGCGGTAATCCAACTATGAAGTCCATACCGATTTCTTCCCACTTCCACCCCGCAATCTTCAATGGCTGCAATAATCCAGCTGGCCTTTGATGTTCAACTTTGACTCGTTGGCACACATCACATAAAGCAACATATTCAACTATGTCCTTTTTCATCCTATCGCACCAATAGCAAGTTTTCAAGTCCTTATACATCTTCGTACAGCTGGGATGAATTGAGTAAGGTGAGTCATGTGCCTCCTTTAATACTGTCTCACATATTTTCTTTACATTAGGCACAACAATTCTCTTTCCGAGCCATATAGTACCATGATCATCTTCATCAAACCTCCATTCTCTCCCTTCTTGGATCATTTCCTTGATTTTTTGAACTTCCTCATCCTTTGTTTGGCCTTCTCGAATTTCTTGTTTCAATGTTGGGTTTAACTCCATTATTCCCATCTCATTCACAAATCCAAGATTCAACCGTTCAAACTCCTTGCATAGCTCGGATAGCAACTCCCAAACCATAAGTTGGTGACTTACTCCTTTCTGACTCAAAGCATCGGCCACAACGTTAGCCTTTCGCGGGTGATAGTTGATTCCCGCATCATAATCCTTTATGAGCTCCAACCATCTCCTTTGTCTCAAATTTAGATCCGTTTGTGTGAAAATGTAGTTGAGACTCTTGAGATCCATGTAAATTTCACACCTATGACCAAGAATGTAGTGCCTTCAAATCTTCAAGGCATAAACTACGTCTGCATGTTCGAGATCATACGTAGGATAATTCTGCTCATGTTTCTTCAATTGCCTCGATGCATAAGCTACCACTTGATGAGCACACATCTAAGTCCCTGTCTTGATGCATCGCAATAGATATCAAAACTTTTGCTCACATCTGACAAAACCAATACAGGTGCTGTTGTTAACCTCTTCTTAAGCTCCTCAAAACTATCCTGACAAGCTTGAGCCCATTGGAATGTTTTTCCCTTCATCAACAACTCAGTCATGGGCTTGGCTATTTTCGAGAAATCCTTGATGAACCGACTGTAATATTTAGCCATTCCAAGAAAACTCCTTATTTCCTTCACATTTTGCGGCGGTTCCCATTAGCACATCTCTCACTTTTCCTGGGTCAACTGATACTCCTCCAGAGATGATGTCTCGAAAGTGACACATCCCTTAACCAAAACTGGCACTTGCTAAATTTGGCACACAACTGGTGTTCCCTCAATTTCTGCAATGTGAGCCTCAAATGCTCCTCATGTTCCTCCTCACTTCTCGAATAGATCATAATGTCGTCAATGAACACCACAACAAACTTATCCAAGTACTCCATGAAGACCTTATTCATGAGGTACATAAAGTATGCAGGTGCATTCGTCAAACCAAAAGACATAATGGTGTACTCATAGGATCCATACTGTGTCCGACGAACTGTTTTGGGTGTATCCGACGGTCTAATCTTCATTTGAAAGTAACCTAACCTCAAGTCAATCTTGGAAAAGACACAGGTGCCCTTCATCTGATCGAACAAATCCTCTATACTAGGCAATGTGTACTTGTTCATAATTGTCACCTCTTTGAGACCTCGGTAGTCCACACACATCCTTTGAGATCCATCCTTCTTATCCACGAATAACACTGGCGGCTCCCCAAGGTGAAGAGCTTGGGAAAATGAAATTCTTTTCTAGCTGCTCTTGAATTTGCTTCTTGAGCTCCGCTAACTCTATAAGAGGCATCCTATATGGCCTCTTAGCTATAGGTGCAGTTCCAGATATTAAATCAATAACAAACTCGATGTCACGATCGGGTGGCATACATGGCAACTCATGCAGAAACACATCAAAAAATTCGCACACCACTGGGATCTCCTCTATTGCCGCACCGCCCATTTGATTCAGCTCCACTTGCTTTGGTGTGTGTTGAGAGGCTTCAAATTCTATGCTGAATCCTTCCTCATTTATCAACTTCACCGTATTTGTGGCTCATTGAATTATCCCATTGCGCTTCCTTAACCAGTCCATACAAAATATTATGTCCATTCCTTGCGAATCCAAAACAATAAGGTTGACGAAGAAGTCTACCCCCTTATTCTAAGGCTTACTTTTGGACATACTATATTCGTCCTCATCTCCCCTCCAGGAGACTTAACCAACAAGGTATACTTCATATGAGATATGGGCAAACTATACTTGGCAACATAATGTGATGCAATGAATGAATGTGATGCTTCAGAATCAAATAACATAGTCGTCGGGTTGGAGATTGCGAGAAACATACCGATCACCACGTCATCCGCTTGTTGGGCTTCCTTCGTAGATACATAGTTCACCTTGCCACGAACAAAATCCTGCGGTCCACGGTTGCCTTGTGGCGCTCTTCCATTTGGTCTAGGGTTCTGACTTGGAGCATTGTTCCCTTGTCCAGGACCTGACTTAGGACATTGAGATGCAAAGTGTCCCACCTCACCACAAGTATAGCATGACCTTGCTGCACCAGAATTGTTACGGTGAGCTTGGTGTTGAGCATTGGTGGGAAAATTGGAGCGGGCGAATGAGGCATTGGAGGCCGAGGCGCTTGCATAGCGGGGCGTTGAGCATGGGTTGAACTGGGCACGGGGGAATAGCAGTGCGATATGAAGAAGCGGAGGGGTTGTAGTATGGTGCATTTGGTGGTGCAAAGCGGGGACGAACATTGCTTCCTTGTGGCTGTCCTTGATATGGCGCCTTCCTCTTATTGTCTTCTTCCATCTTACGAATCTTATTTTCAACCACAATTGCTTTGTACACAAGTTTCTTGAAATTTGCATAGTCGCTATTGAGCAATCGGACTTGAATCTCTTTATATAAGCCCCTCATGAACAAATATTGCTTGCGGCTGTCCCGGTTGACACTGGGTAAATTTATTGAGATACTCACTCACACTCAACCTTCCTTGCCTTAGGTTCTCAAATTCTTGATCTTCAAGATCATAACGCCTTCAGGAACAAAGTGAGAACGGAAACTCTCCTTGAATTCAGCCCAAGTGATCCTCTCCTGATTTGCATGGGCATTGCATAGCGAGTCCCATCAATCTGCAGCTGCTCCAACTAGATGATAGGAAGCAAAAAGAACCTTCTCCCTATCACTGCACTGGACAATATCGAGCTTCTTCTCTACAGATTGTAGCCAATCATCAGCTTCCATAGGATCATTAGCTTGAGCAAAAGTAGGTGGCCTAGTCCTCATAAACTCTCCCAATCTGTTATGAGGCGGTGGGGGTGGCGGTGGTGGAGGCATATGAGACTGATTCTAGTTATTGGCCTGTAGCTGTCCCAAAGTCTGCATCACCATCTGCATAAGCTGATTCTGCATAGCCAACAACTGCTCAAGGTTGCTAGCCCCAGGTCCAAGTCCATTGTTGTTCTTAGGTCTTCCATTATTCTCTTTCTCCTCACCATTGTCATTCCTTTGGTTGCGAGTCCTCAGCATCTGAAAAAAAAAAGAGCAAGAGATGGCAGAATTTAGAAGACGTCTCCAACTATATGCATCAAGAGATATGAAACTAAGCAACTATCTATACTAGCCTATATGGATGTGGCAAACGCTAAAACATCCCACAATCCTCTACTAAGCACACAAGCAAACAAGCTAACATCATATAACAATCAGCACATCAATAAATAAAAATGATCCCTGAGTGTTCCTATGTGCCCTAAAGTGTCCATTCTATCTAGGCTGCATCCTACGGTCAACCTTTGGCTCTGATACTAATTTGTGACACCCGATTCTGAATATGAACCAAGTATGACGCATATGTGTGCCTAGGACGTTGATCACACATACACAAGTGCATCACAAATGATATACATAAAATTACCACAACAAAAAGTAGTTAAACAAGTGCTTTTATTACAATATTCAATTAATCTTCAAATTACAACTCTAATGATCACTATTAATAGTTCTGTAACTAATGGAGTGGAAATAATCTAAACTGAGCAAAACTAAGAAATTAAGCAAAGGGAATAGCGCGGCTCCAAGAAACACCACAGGCAAGTCAACGGTAGCACACAACCTAGTACTCCACATTATCCTCAGTTATCCTCAGGGTACTCCCAAACATCACCTAAAACTGTTGGTGTGGGCATTGCAAGACTGAGCACATGTCGTACTCAGCAAGTGTGGGATAAATAATTACATATAGCTTAAACAAGGAATGATAATAAATAGTGGCTATTTGCTGAAAAGTACATTTAAAACATATGAAAAGCATCCTACAATGTCTATGTGAAATAATCACATTATAACGCAAATAAACATAATAATTCATGTCCATCATTCATTATCCATCCATATGTCATATTATTACCATCATCATTAATCATGTCCATTTATCACCATGCAATCCATAACCATAACCAAACCAAAACCAAAATCAAACCATAACCATCCCAATTACCAAGTTTCACTCTAATCATGGAATTGTCCAGGTGCTCGTGACCGGGAGCACGGCTATCATAATAATTTTTAACACACTCTACAGAGGTTGTACCAATTTACCCACAAGTTTGTGATTTCGTCACCCGTCGGTGACTAAAGAAACCTCCATTATGCCAACTACACTTCCTTAGGTGTACGGCAAAGAGATCACAAAATAGCCTTTACATAGGGATTACCAGCATATTCAGAACCATTGAAGTTTCAACGGTGGTGATGCCTCCAACTTAGCACATCCAACCAAGGGCCCCCTCTTGTGCCGTTCGGATCCCAGGGTAGTCCGGCCACTATTGCAAACCCAACTGACACCCATTCCCTGCTCCTCCAAACGATCTAAACAATGCTGGCAATACACCTAATCAATCAGCTAAGCCGCATCCATACTTGGCCTTGTGGTGGCACTGTTGTCCTGGCTTATTCTCGCATGAACCAATGCTTAGATCCAAGGCAAGCAAACCACCATATCATCCAACCTGATCTATGAACCATGCTTGCTTGGATCTCCCAAGTCCCATGTTACCAATTATCCATGTTCATCAATTCTCATTATCTATAAGTTTATTAATTCATAATTAAGTCATTTAGTTGTTTTCCCATCCCAATTAATTAAAGCGAAGCAAAAAGGCAAAATACCCTTCCCGACTCTCTACAATATATTTCAAGCGACAAGGATTGTCAAACAAGACTAGTGAACACCTATCATGGGCTTCCCATCAATTTGGCGCAAGCATACAATTTTGCAAACAAAACATTCAGAAACAGGATAAAAATGGTGAAGGACACTTGCCTTGCTCCGACGGACAGGGTTGCTCAAGTGCATGGAAGTCTTGGTTCTGAAAATCCTCGTACATGACCTCTTGAGCACGTCCCTTTACTCGCGATCACACACATACAAGAGAACACATACGAATTAATACAATGCACGCATATTAATCAATATGCAATAATATGAATGCATGCAAAGTTCGATAATTAATTATCTATGGCTGTTCATTAATTAGATGCAACTAGTTCATATGTGTTCATGCAAGTTTAAAGGGTTTTAGCCATAATTGTTCTCTGCTGAAATAAAATAGGTGCAACTACGATTTAATTCTGGGTATTAGATCTATTATGCCATTAAAATTCGTCTTGTAAAAACGTATCCTACTGTAGGTGCAGCGGCTTCGAGGGTCGCGGGACAGAGGCACAATGTAGACGAAGTAGACGGTGCAGCAATCCTCTGGCGGCCCGATGATGATGCGACGATCTCCGAAGACGACAGCTCCTTCCTCCCCTTTTTCCTTATTCCTTCCTTCCCCCTTTTTTTTGTCGTGGCTCCTTCCTTGCTCCTGGCGGCTAGGGCTTCCTCTCCCTTTTTCTTTTCTACCGAAGCAAAGTAACGGGGCGGCTGGGGCTTACGTAGCATGGTGCTGCAGAACCTGGGGCATCAGTGCCTTAAATAGGCGGCAGTCACAGCCGAGCCATGCACGGGACGTGGAGTCCCTGGCGGCTACGAGCCACGGAATCCAATTCCCACTCGGCTTCCTACCAGCGTGCTGGAGAGCCCCCGCGGCCGCCGGTTCCAGGGAGGAGTCCGGCTCGGAATCGCTCCGAGCCGGGTGTCTCCTCTCATAACCGACCAACCCCATAACGAACCATCCCAAATCTCTAGTCCAATTCTAATCATGTACGTCATCCAGGTGCTCATGATCGTGAGCACGACCATCATGACAGTTTTTTACACTCTGCAGTGGTTGTACTGCTTTACCCACAAGTTCGTGATTTCATTCTCTTTCAGTGAAAAACCTCCATTATGCCCATGACCCGACGTTCACATTACACACTTCTGTCGGTGTGCGGCCGAGAGAGCACAAAATAGCCTTTGCAAAGGAACTACCAGCATATTCAGACCCACTAAGGTTTTACTGGTGGTGATTCTTCCAACTGGGCACATCCAACAAAGGGCTCCCTTTTGTGCCGTTCGGATCCCAGGGCAGTTCCGCCACTATTGCAAACTCAACCGACTCCCATTTACCGCTCCCCCAAATGATCCGAACAATGCTGGCAATATACCTAATTAATTGGCTAAGTTGCACTCATACTTGGCCTTGTGGTGGCACTGTTGTCCTGGCTTATTCTCGCATGAACCGATCCATAGATCCAAGGCAAGCAAAACCACCATATCTTCCAACTCAATCCACAAACCATACTTGCTTATATCTCCCAATCCCATGTTACCAGTTAACCATATTCATCAATTCACAACATCTACAAGTGCATTAATTCATAGTTAAGCCATTTGGTTGCTTTCCCATCCCAATTAAATAGAGCGAAACAAAAAGGTAAAATACCCTTCCCGACTCTACAATATATTCCAAGCGACGAGAATGTTCAAAAAAGAGTAGTAAATTCCTATTCATGGGTTTCCCATCAATTTGACACAAGCTTGCAGTATTGCAAACAGAACATTTAAAAACAGGATCAAAATGGTCAAGGACACTTGCCTTAATATTCTGCAATTTGATACTCACTCAAATTGAAGTCTTGCTCTTGATGATCCATGGATGTTCACTTCTGGATCATAACTTCTTGAGCATACCCATCTACTCGCAAATAAGCACATTCAATTAATACAATGCACACATACTAATCAATATGCAATGATGTGATGTATGCACAATTATAAGTGCAACACATGATATTAATTCACTATTGTTTTTTACTAATTAGGTTCAACTAGTTCTCAAGTGCTTTTGTGAGTTTTGAGTCAATATTAGTTGTTCTTGTGACAAATAGGAGTTGCTGAATTTTTAAATATCGGACTAGTCTGATCGAGGCCAGACAAGTCCGTTTGGTCACAGAGAGTTGATCAGACAAGTTCATACAGATCTGGACTAGTCCGCACTGCACCAGACTAGTTCGTGCAGGACCGAATTAGTCCGTGGCGGTAGTGAGGTATGATGAAATAAGTTTGGACATGATTTGGTTCGAGCAGTGGATTAATTTCATCGTAAGAATCTGAACCGAGAGTAACTACCGTGATGTAATGGCTTCATCGACCGTGGAACGCGACGTGGCGTGCTTCTCCGGTGTCTAGGTTATGTTGATAAAGATGATGGCGTGATGTAGACGAAGAAGGTGATGGTGATACGTTGACGAAGAAAACAGCGCAGCGATCCTCTGGTGAAGATGGGGACGGCATTGATGAAGATGACGACTAGGGCTTCGGCCTTCTCTTTTTCTCCTCTGGATGGCTGCTTGTGTGCAAGGGCGACAATATTTTTAAGGTTGGGCAGCGGCTATTTTTTTCTTTTACGTAGGCAGAGGCGATGTTGAGGGCATCGGTGCCCTTTTATAGCGGTAGGGTCTTACGTGGAGGGCTTTCGTAGCTAGGCGTATGTACCCGGCTTGCACTCGGTGCTGGGCGCGTACGTGGCCAGGGGTGCATGGCTCCCATGAAGCCTAACCGAGTGGCTTCGTGGCTTATGCGGCCAAGGTCCAAGGTTCTGAGTTGACTTTGTTTTTTCTTTCTTTTTTTGCTGGCGGTTGGTTGCCCCTTTGTTTTCCTTCCTTGTGCTGTCAGGTTGTTTGTGCGGGTAGGGCTTTGGCTAGGTTTGACTTTTTTTCACTTGCTTTTCTTTTTATTTATCTATATTATATATATGTTTTGTCTCTTATATTCTTTCTTTACTATTTTTATATTTATTTATCTATCTATTTATTTATTATTTCTTTGTTTGTTTATTTTTCTTTTGCTTGCGGCAATGCTCTTTGTGTGGTCCATTATCAGACTAGATGTTGACTTATGTTGATTATATATATACATAGTTTGGTGAAGTGATAAAATAAACCAAACGAGTACTGGACTAGTCCCTTTAATACTGGACAAGTCTGTTTTAGTTACAGAGAGTTCACAGACAAGTCCGGTGCCGTACCGGACAAGTTCGTGGTAGAGGAAATTTGATTAAGTTTGTGCATACCAGACTAATCTGGTATTGTACCAGACAAGTCCGTTATTGTCCAGTAAAGTCTTTCGGACTAGTCTGTTATTGCCCGGACTAATCTGGTGCCTGCCTCAATTTTTACTTGCTTCTTTATTTCTAATTCATTTACGTTTGTTCCTTTTCATCCTACTAAATTATTTTTGCATGAGTTCATCATATTATTAAAATATTATATATGTATATCTTTAGTTCCATCTATTTCTTTTAGCTCATACTCGTTATGACAAATAAATTACTTTTACATATTTAATTTGGTAATTATTTTTCAACAGTTGAGAATGAATGCAAAATACAAGATGAGATGCAAACATTTTATATTTTTATTTATAAAAACAATTTCTTCTTATTATTAACTCTAAATTCACATTTAAATTTTTAGTTTTCCAAAACTCAAAAATTAGTGTGTCACATCACCACCATTCATCATCCACCATCCATAATAAGTACACAAGAATTTCTTTAAACATTGGTTTTTGATGCATGGTCGTCTCATGTGGATCTCGTTTTGACTTAGTAATATATGAATTGCGATATGTGCCACATTTATCCCTACCAAACTCTAGATATAGCCATACTTAGTATAGGGACAAAATTGGCAAAACATGGCAAGGTGAGGATCAAAACTCTTTGAGAGAATCCAAATGAGAGATAAAGGCAAATCTTCTTTGAGTTTCTGATTATAGCAAATTGTCAAATAATTTCAGCAGAAGAAGATCCAAGGTAAATAAAGTCAATTTTTCCCTTTTTCAGGGGGGCCTTCGGGAGTCGTGGAATGGTTTTCTTCTCCTCTTATTCCATATGGAATACAATTAGTTAAAATAAGAAGGAATAGGGGACGACCATTTGCTCTAAAAAGAGCATTAAATCCTATTGAAAAAGAAATAATCTGAAATAGAAAGAACTTTTTTCAAATTCCATTCTTTATTTATCTTTAATTCCCCAAAAATCCAATTTCCTTTTTCAATGGGTTTAGATGATCTAGTTCTTAATATTATTACATTCCTACCATTCCACTTTATAAACACCCAAGATCATTGTGGTAGCCACATTCAAAGGGAATTCAAGAATTGAGGTATAAGTTGAAATATCTAATATTCCCATTTTCTAACTTACAAAAAATTTATGACAACACTTTAGTTCTTATTCTTTCCTTCACTCGAGGACGAGCAAAGGACTAAGTGTGGGGGAGTTTGTTGACGGACCTTAAGTGTCATAATTAGACCGTCAATTCACCTCATAATGTACCCAAAAGAGAAGCACAACATAGTGGTAGGGCTAAATACTAACCAATTCCACAAGTTTTAGTGTTTATATGTAGGCAAGTGAATTAATACCCCAAAGTACCAAGACATGCATGAGGTAATCCATTAAATAGGTTTTCAACAAATCAGGCGATGCTATGTGTCATCGCATGGATTGAATGGCCCACAAACAGTCGTATATGAGGCCATCCAACGGCGTAGTGCCTGAAAACATCAAGAGGACCCACCAGATAGCGGCCTCGAGAAAACACACGCGAAACAAAGCAAAGACCTGTTCATCCAAATAGGGGGTTCAACTGAACCCTTCCTGGTGCCAAACTCGGTCAAACGACACGTGTCGACTCCCCCTGTCTTCCTGGTGGTGGGAATGGCTGAATCGCGCGCATTTGGTGTTGGGAACTGACCCTTCTCCACCTATAAATAGCACCCACATCTCACCACACACACACACACCAAAAGTTGAGAATAGAACTACTCCTAAGGTTTAGAGTAGTCCCAGAGGCTGCCAAGTAGAAGGAGAGTGTGGTGAAGAGTTTAGAAGAATGAGGTTTGGGCTTTTCAAGTCCCTCTTCTACACTTGTACTCCTACAATGGTTTTATTCAAAGTAAGTCATTGTGATTTCAATACAAGTTTGATTTTCAACTCAAAGTAGTTTGCACAACTAGTTATTTGTGGGTTCATTGCTTTAATTTATTAGAGGCTCTAGTTGTAGCTTTGTGTTTGAAACAACTAGAATAGTAATTTAGAATGTAAGTGTGGTGCTTAGGTTAGAAACCACCAGCGAATATCTCGTAGACCCATGGATTGAAGAGGTAGGCAGTAGGTGGTGACAACCCTATTTGTCCTTTGTAATCCTCCACCTTCGGTTATGCCATAGGCTCTTGGAGGAAGTCGTCCTAGTGTTGCTAGGGGTAAACGCATGCCCGAAGCAAGCAGCTACCGCAAATATCTTTGAATTAGAATCAATACTTTGAATTCCTCTCTGTTGCTTGCCTACCAGACAACTTTGTGTCCTTGGGTGAGTTAGTTCATAATATTAGCACACATGTTCCTTGGATTCAATACCCTTGGGAATACTCTTTAAGGGGAAGTGTTACATGACAGTTTTTGTGCGCTTGCAGATTTTTATCTGTGATGTAAGAAACGTCAACAGTGGTTTGGGCAACATCGGAACAAATTTGGACAGCCTTGATGGGGACATCGTTGCTGTTGGTGGGCTGCACACTGTGTGCATTAGTTGAGTCGCACTAGCGCGATCTTGGCGGAGACTGACTCAGTCCAGCACCGCCCAGGGCGAGTGCTGGGGCTGCTGCAAGTGCTTGGAGCTTCTCCAAGGCTGACACTGCCGCAGTGCGGTCCCCGTGGACCTTGAGGATGTCAGAGGGAGTTGGCATCTTTAAGACCAAGTAGCTGTAATGGGCTATGGCCATGAATCGGTGCAGGGACGGACTGCCGATGATGGCGTTGAAGGGGAGGCTGACTTCCGTGACGTCGAATAGGATGTTCTCCATCCTGAAGTTCCCGGAGGTGGATGTTGTTGTATGGGGTGATGTTCCCTAGTCCCACCCCCAAGAACAAGCTCAAGGGGGGGGGGGGAGCTTGGACAGGGGGATCTGTAGCTTCTCAAAGGATGCATGACTAATGAGGTTGAGGATGGCCCGCCATCGATCAAGATATGGTAGAGCTTGACATTGGCGATGGTGGGATGACGATGAGGGGCAGGAGCCTAGCTCCCGCCATGTTCTTGGGGCAGTCGGAGGCGTTGAAGCTGATCGGCATCTCCATCCACTTGTGGTGCAGCGTCGGACTGGGGGTAGGAGCTACTGAGGCCACTGCCTGGCGCAGGGTCTTGATCGCGTTTCTGGACGTGGGATCCCAAGACCCCCCGTAGATGACGTGGAGCATCTTGCGACGCTCGTGGTTGCTGCTGGAGTCGGAGTCCTCGCCCTGGTGGACTGCCTTGACGACCCATTCAGGCCCCTGGTACTCCATCTTCTTGTCCTCGTCCGCTTGCGGGTCGACCTTCTGCTTGCCCTCCCGCTGGCAGAAGGGTGTGCCACTTGGGTGCTGCTGTGGTCGCTCGCAGTATTGCTCTGCAAACTTCTTGATCTCCTGGCAACCACTAGCGTTGTGGCCGCTAGTGCCGTGCACCGGGCATTGCCTGCCGGTGTCGCCACCGGCTGGTGGCTGTCGCTTGCGCTTGTCGGGGCATGATGGCCTGGGACCATTGGTTGATGCTTCTGCTGCGATGGGTTCCCCCTGCAGCGACTTGTTCCAGCCACTGCCCTTGTTCTTGTTCTTTTTGTTATTCTTTCTGCTGCCCTTGGAAGCGGCACCTGCGTCAGGCTAGTCGGCCTTACCCGCCTTGGGGTGCGCTGTGAGTGCTAGTCATGGCCTTCTGTAGCCCTGGCGCGGCGATCAGTGATGGAAAAGAGCTCGAGGACATCTTGCATGTTGTGCGTGACTAACTTCTAGAGCATTTTCTTATCCCACACACCCTGTCAGAATGCTACTATGACAGAAGCATTCTGGATGTTGGGGATAGAGTTGCATACCTGGGAGCACTGGATGCATGACAACAGCGTCTCCGCCGGACGCTGTTGCACGACATGGAGGTCTAGCTCCATGCCGGGACATGTGTAGGAGCTGCCGAAGTTCACCGTGAACTACCGGCAGAGCTCTTCCCAAGAGGTTATGGACCCCTTGGGCAGGTTCATGAGCCATGATCGGGCCAAACCGGTTGGAGCGACGGGGAAGTTGTTTGCCAGGATGGACTTATCCGCTCCTGCAGGAAGGAGTGTCATGGTGTAGCTCTGCGGGAACTTGGCAGGGCTGACACTCCCGTCAAACTTATCCAACAGGTGTGGCCGGAACTTGCATGATGATGCCGTCATGCGGAGGTACGGAGCCAGAGATGTGCACTATCCGATGGCTTTCGACGGGGATGGGTATGGTACAGCAAGCACCTGGGGTGCTTGCTGGACGCCGTACGACAAAGGTTGTGGCGCAGCCTGAATGACGTACGACTACTGTAGCGCTTTCTACGCCGCGTGCTGCTGCGGGATGTGCTACTGTGGAACATGCTGTTGTGGAACATGTTGCACGGCGTACTGCTGGGAAGCTGCTGACCCAATGCACTCAAGAGATGGAGGCAGCACAAGGTTTAGCTGTGGTGCAACCCGCGAACGGATGCCCGAGGCTCAGGCCCTTGAGCGTTGTAGTCAACCTCAAGGTTGAATCGCCTCTCCCGCTACCGCTCGATGGTGACACGACTGTTTTCATTTGCTCGACGGTGGTTGAGCTCGGCCCTAAGGTTGGCCTTGGGGATCCCGCCAGCACCAGGGGGCCCGGTGGAGCACGAGTCAGCTGTGTAGCTGTCGATGGTCGGTGTGCGCGATAGCGACATGTGACATCTCCCCTTGAAACAAGAGTTGAGGGTAGCAAAGATGACTTGATCTGTTGTGCTGCTCCTTGAGAAGCGTCCATGGAAGGTGGTTGTGGAGGAGAGCCCTGGTTGCCGCCAGAGCACTCTCCAGACTAGCAGCCGGTAGCTCCATGGGCGCCGATAGGGCTGGCATGTGCCGGGAAGTGCCGGCCTGGCCAGCTGCAATCGTGTGCGGACGTGATGGACCAGACCGCGCTCAAGAGTGGTATCTGGTCATGGCACCACTTGACATCTGGCGACGGCCTGGGGAACATCCAAAGGCCTGATGTTCACCATTGCAGTGATGGCGCAACTTCTTGAGAGAAAAAGCCCCTAGCTGGCGTGCTAAATGTCGAAGTGTGCGAACGACACTTTCCTTGTACCTGCTTTGAGAGCAGCCTGCAGAGGTTCTTTTTTAGGTGGGGCTTAGTCTTTGGTGTGGTCGCGCGTATGAGGTATGGTGAGACGGCGGTTTACGTGGTTCGGGCCAGTGGAGCATATCACCCTACTCCATGGTGAGAGTTGTATTGCTTGTGAGTGCTTGAGTGACTTGTGTGAATCTAAGATTCGGTCTGAGTGGGTCTGAATAGTGTGTCTAGAGTCGTTGGCTACCCAATCCTTTTATAGTAAGGTCGTACACCTTACAAGTGGGGTCCAAGGCCCGACAAGTGGTCCCGGGGTTATCTTATCTTGTACAAGATATAAAGCTTCTTGAGTACGCTACCTCTGAAAGAGGCTTGAAGACCCGCTGTCTTGCCGTGTTGGACGTCAGTGGCTATGCGTAGTTGTTGATGATGACGGGGAATGTCCCGTCTGTCTTGTCACTGTAAGCTACCCACTTTGCAGCGTCGGGTAGCCTTGCGACACTTTCACTGCGATGTGATTGGACACAACGGTACCTAACAGGGGGCGTGCGCTGCGTCGTGCGTCTGGGGAAAGCACGTGCCTTCAAAGTCTTACTTGGACAAGGTGCACCACCCATTTACTCCGCAACCGACAGGTCAGGGCAAGTAGCAGGACGCGTAGAAGCATCGGAACCTGTCGCTGCGGAGGGAGGCCGAGTCCTGCGCTGCAAGACATGTGGCAGCCCCAGAGTCCAACTCCAAGGGGAGTCGAGGGTCCGGGACTGCTGGACACGTGGTGGTTCCAGGGGAGAGGCTAACCCGTAGCTGCGGGCCACATGGCGGCACCGGAGTCCACTCCTGTCGAGGAGCAGGGTCGTGGCCCACTGAACACGTGGGAGCACAGGAGCTCGTCTCTTCAGGGGAATAGGGTCCCGTGTTGAGGTCCACGTGGCAGTTCTAGAGCCTGCCCCTGAGGAGGGACGAGGTCTGGGCCTGCTGGACATGTGGCGCCATTGGACCCTGCCTCAGCGGGGAGGTAGGGCACTTAGGCGTTTTTATCTTGTGTGTGAGGTACCCAGTATATGAGGTACCAACAGGGGCCTTCGAGGGTTGTCTAATAATGAGAAAGGGAACTTCTAGTATGATCCTCCTGTTATCTAATCCCTATCTCTTGCTCGAACTTTAGATTTTAGAACTTTTGCTGTTCTTAGCCTTGAGTTGCGAGACACGTAAGGGGTACTTAGGATGGGATGTTTCAAAACAAATGGGAGTCTGCGAAATGTATGACCGAGCCCCATACAGGTGTGTAGCCCCCAAGGATCGTAGGGCGGTCAGTTCATTCCTTCCACCGTGGAGCAATTTGAGGAGTTACAGGATGCTAGGCTTTCCCCCATGCCATAGAGGTCGAGGGGGTCTGGTTTGGGCTTGAGCTCAAAGTCAGTTTACATTTTGGTGATAGTATAAACCGTCAGGGCAGAAAGAAGGGTAGCTCTTTTGCATTATGCATGCAAAGCTTGATGTTCCTATGCATTAATTGCCTAAGATGTTGTATGTTCCATGTGTTGTGAAAAAGGTTGCCATCAACATCAATTAGACAATAAGCGCCCAGTCGGAGGATGCCCGCAACTATGTACGGGCCCACCCATGGGGAGGGCAGCTTGTGCTTGTCCTTGTTTGTTTGAATCCTTCGGAGGACCAGGTTGCCAACTTGGAAAGCTCAAGGCTAAATGAGCTGCTTGTGGTAAGTAGTAGCGCTTGCTGGTACCGTGCCTTCATAGGCCTTGGTTCAGGGTGAGCCGTATTACAACTCGAGAACATCCTACAAACTTGTATAGCCAGTCGAAGATACGGGGCTTGAGCCTTTGCATGATCATGTTGTTGGCATGTTTTACCTGCCCGTTTGTTCACGGGTGGCCTACTGAAGCCCAATTGAGTTGGATGTGGAAATTGTGGCAAAACACGAGGTACTTCCTACCCATGAATTACGTGTCATTGTCACTGATGATGGGTTTGGCACCCTAAAGCGTTAGACTATGTCGCGAAAGAAATGTTTCGCTTGTTCAGACATGGATGTGACGAACGTCTTCACCTCTATCCAATTACTGAACTTGTCAACCACAACAAGGACGACGGTGAAGCTCTCAAGCGTCTTCTTGAAGAGGCTGAGGAGGTCGAGTCCCCACACGACGAAAGGCCATGTGATGGGAATGGTTTGGAGGTCCTTGGCCGACAGGTGTGTTTGTGGAGTGATGTCAACTTTGCAGGTACACATGACCTGCTCAGTGTTGGTGACTAGGGTCATCAGTGCCACATAATGGCTGCAAATCCCTTCATGGATGTCAATAAGCAGCTCCCTTCCTTGAGCACTTGGGATGCATATTTGCAAGGTCCTGGTGACGCTACATCGAAGAGCTCATTGTTGATGAGGATGAATGTCTTGGCCCAACGTGCGATTTACTGAGTGTCGACTTCCTCGAGGGGAACCTTCCCCAACTGTAAATACTCGATGAAGGGGCCTTGCCAGCCGGGCTCGATGGTGAGCATTGTGATGCTGGGCTTGAGCATGGGGCCCGGGTTATGGACTTCGATGCAGATTGAAGGTTCGAGGAGGTCGACGATGAAGATCCTAGGTGGTGTAGCTTCATGGCTGGAGGCAAGCTTGGCCAGGGAGTTGGCCGTGATGTTATCCCACCTCAAGATGTGGCAGAGCTCGAGCCCCTCGAACTTGTCCTACAGTTTTTGTGCCTCCTGGCAGTAGGTCACCATGTGTGGCTCGTGACAGCTTGATTATTTCATCATCCCGTTGACATCCAACTCAGAGTTGCTGCACAAGTAGCACGTCGAGCTCGACCGCGATGCGAAGCTTGTTGAGCAATTACTCGTACTCTGTGACATTGTTAGATTCCTGGAAGTGCAATCGCCATACATACTAAAGGTGGCCCCCCCTCTGAGGAGATCAGGACGGCGCCGTTCCCTACAACATAGGGTTAGCGACCCATCAAAGTACATGATCCAATACTCACGATTGGTCGAGATCAATGCGGCCTGGGTCTCTATCCACTCGACAATGAAGTCAGCAAGTGTCGGGGATTTGCTTTCTATGTGAAGGATGTAGGATATATCAAATTTCATGAGCTAGAGGGTGATGAGGACATCGCTACCGTTGATACAACCACAACAACAACCCATTCACCGCTTGCAGCTAATCAAGGTCCAATGACACGCACTCGTGCACGTGAACTTAATTACCATATGAATTCATTCATGTCTGTTCGAATTAATTATCCTTCAAATGGGGAACTATTAAATACTTGTGATTACCTTGTTATTATTAGGTGCTCGGGAATTGATCCAGCTAGGAGGAATGGAGGGATTAATGCAATGAAGGCTGCTCCACCCTAGGGGTCCTCGTAACTGCACCATGTACCATCATAAATGGGGCATAGCTTTCAACTCCCAAGGTTGTTTAACGCAAATAAGTACTTGCTGGAAAGGTATGTTTGTCTAATTTCCATTGGATTCAGAATCAAAGGCAGATGATGCTTGAGCTGCCCAGAAAAGGCCGAACAAGACTCGTGACTCCATCCTGAGTTCTAGTCTTCCTCCTCTATATAAGCAACTAGCAGCCATAGGAAGAACTTGGGTTTTGTTTTCTGTAAGTTTAGCCATTGCTTCTTCCTTGTAATGCAAGTGACGACGAGACCTTTCAATTACTTGAATCAGAACCCCAACTTATCATACCCGTAAGTGTTTGCTTGTTATCTTGTTCTTGCTTGTTCTTTGATTGATTGCAGGTTCAAGGCTGTTCTTGGCATGGCAAGAACAGCAACAACAGGAGTCAGTGTAACTATCACTAAGGCGCAACATCCTTGTGGTTGTTGTAGTCGGGTAGCACAACGTCGACCTCCACCCAAGTCGTAGTTATCAGGATACGGTGTAACTGTCGCTTAAGGCGCCACACCATTCTGGTTATGGTAGTCGGGCAACCAACGTCGACCTCCACCAAATTTGTTCACGACCAACATCTCCCGATAGGGCATCCCCTGTACCCGTTGGGTTTATCAGAGGGCCCACATGGCCGTTGATGATCGCGCCGAGTTCGTGCGCTGTTACCATTTATACTAGATGGCTTTCTAAGTAGTGCAAGAGATTCTCTACGTGGGTTACATGGGCTTTTTTTCAGTATGGCATATAGAAGCTTCGGTATGTGGGGACAACACGTCTCACAGTCGGACAATGCCTTCCTAACAAAGTAGACTAGCCTATGGACTCGATGTGTGTTCCCGGGCTCCTCCAGCTCTACAATGAGGGCGATGTTGACTACCTGGTCAGTAGTTGTGATGTAGACGCAGAGCGGCTCGCTTGGTTCGGGGGATGCCAGTATCGAGGGATTAGTGAGGAAGGCCTTCAGCTCGTCGAGGGCGCCTTGCGCCTCCTCTGTCCACTTGAAAGGCTGAGTCTTCCTTAGAAGCTTGTAAAATAACAGAACCCGCTCCTTGAGCCGAGCGGCAAGACAGCTGGGGAAGAAGCCTAGGTACCTGAATCGGAGGGCCTGGCGATGGAGAAGGGTGCAGTCTGCCTCCATCTTGCCGCCATAGGCGGCGGTGAGCTCGAAGTCAATGAAGAGGATCTTCATACCAGGCACGAAGAATGGCGTGATGAAGCCATCGAGAAAGCAGGGAGTGGAACGCACGACCGTCCACTTCTTGGCGCACCAACTAACGTTGTTCGTATTGTCGACCAGTACTTATTTCGTCATGCGTTCGTCCTCGAGATGGCTTAGCCACTTGGGCACAAGATTTATACTGGTTCAAGCAAGATGCCTATTGACGAATGGTATATATCAATTTTGACCATCAATATAATACAATTAAGTACGAAATGAATATCTCTTACACACATCACTTGTACTTGGAGAAATAGTGCATGTAGGTATTTTATTGTACAAATGAGTAGAATTGTTGAGAGCAATCCTAAAAAGTAACATCCCGACCAATTAGGCAACAACATGTCGCAACCCATGGATTACTCGGCCCACTTACAGGGGTATCCGAGAGAATCCAACGTGGTAGCACTTGAGAATGGATAAAGGACCCACCTATTAGTCACCTGGAGGAAGCACAACGAAGATGGAACTAGCCAGGGTGCGATAGAACCAGGGGTACAGGCGACTTGGTAAGCCCACCAAACATGATCAGTCGATGCATGGACTCTCTTGTTGCTCCCTGATGATGGTGACGACTAATTCGCGCGCTAATTGTGGCGTCAATCAGCTGAACTTTGTGTATCAATAGGACCGACACCTCACTTTATAACACACACCACTCAAGCATCACTCTCTTTTATATACTAGTTTTGTTAGTCCTTAGTGGAGGTTAGGCTGTAGAGAGGAGCTCTAGTCCCATGTCCATTTTGGGAAAGGTATGACTCATGTATCTTTTCCTTTATTTATGATATTATGCTTATTAATATTATTATTAGCCTCTTATTATTCATATATTTGGACAAAGCATTTCTAGTTTCATTGTGGAGTCCATGTATGTGGTAGGTTTATATGTTATTAGGATGTCATGGTAACGTTGTTATTATGTTCTCATAAGCATCATAAGCCCCCACTATAGTCTAATTAGGTATGACATGAATATGTTGGTATGAATAATTTAGCGTTTGGTCCCAACATTGGTTCAACGATGTTTAGGTTAATCATTGCCTTAGGAAGTTACTTGTACTACAGCTCTTGAAGTATTTACTTAGCATGCAATAGTGGTCCTTGGATAGTTCAGTAGCATTGGATGCCTCGTAGATCCATGGGTTGTAGGGTAGGCGGCAGGTGATGACAGCATGTTTGTCCTTTGTACTCCCTCATGTTCAGCTATGCCACATGCTCTTAATTAGCATAAATCTCTCTGGTATTGTTCAGAAGTAAACCCGTGCCCAATATATTGGACCACTAAGTTCTAGTATTTACCACTAACACATTCATATGTATATCCTTAGGTATGCATATGTGTAGTTAGAGCACAGTAGGAGCAGCCCTTCTCGTAGTTTAACCCTCACTAGGACCATTTTATTGTTTATGCGTGTGTCAAAACCCCCACTATTCATTTATCCGTCTCACTAAACCCTCACTAGAACATCCTACCCTATCCATAATATTTCCACACTTCACTTGTCTTCCTTCAGGATTAAATAAATATGATACCCTAGGGAATACTCCTGGGTGACATGCTACACAGGTACTTTTTCGTGCGCTTGCGGAACACACCTTACTTTGGCTCTAGGTTAACCAACAAGCATTTATGGCATTCATTGCTAGGATGACCTATGGGCATTAAGAAGTATCAAGAAGCATTTCTAGTGCCATTGCTGGGGAAGGCTAAGAAGTAATTCATGGTTGTGTGATAGATAGGACTCAATAGGTTTTTAGTTAGTAGCCTCACTTTGTTTTAGCATCTTCTGATGTGAAAACAAGATAGTGTATGACCGGTTTCACTTGTCGGCATACTACGTTGAAGACTCTGAATCACTGCTGAGAAGAGTTCGACCTTGTGTTGTTCCTCCTCACATGATCCTCTCGGCAAGAAAACCAATCATCTCTGCACCATCATGCTGCAAGCCAATGGCTCAGAAGACTCTTCATGAGTTTTCTACTCCCTCTGCTAAAAATGTGCCCACTGGTCCTATTGTCAACATGGAAGATGTGAACTTCAAAATGGTGCATGCTAAACCCTTTTGTGGAAAGCCAACGAGGATGCAAATGCTCATTTACAACCGTTCCTGGAGATTTGTAGCACTATCAAAATCAAGGATGTCACACCCGATGCCAGCCATCTTCGATTGTTTCCGTTTCCCCTCCTTCGGGGGCGAAGCAGTGGTTCTAAGCGAACCAAAGTGTTATAAACACTTGGGAAAAGTGCTCTATGTTATTCCTCCCAAAATTCTTCCCGTTGGGCAAGACCAATGCCCTACGTGGAAGGATTTCAAGCAATTGAATGTTGCTTAGAGGGGGAGCTGAATAGGCTAAAACCTGAAATTACTTAATTAAAACTTAATTAGAACTTCATGGGCAGACTAGTACGGCATGGGGGTGGACTAGTTTGGACTGGATGTGAGAATGCACGAAGGGAAATATTTTTATGCGTTTTTCAATGATCCACTTAATGGGAAATGAAGATAAACAACCTAGCAACCTAGTATGACAATTGAAAGTAGCAGAAACAAGTTTAGCTAGGTGAATTGCAAGATTTAAGCGAAGAATTATAAGAACCCTAAAAGTGATCTAATGATGAACAAAGGTAAAATGAAGCAAAAGTCACACGAATTTTTCTCAAGGTTCAGCTTCACGGAGAAACCTACATGCTCGTTGAGGAGACCACGAAGGACCAGGTCTCTCTCAACCCTACCCTCACCCAGCCACCACAAAGGCTGACTTGTTCTTCTACTAAATCACGGGGTGAATACAACGACTCCTGTGGCAACTAACAATCTGAGGCTCCCACAATCACGTGGCTCAAAAAGGGACAACTCAAATCGACCCAAATAAACAACTCAAATCAATAGAATCAACCAAGAGCTCAAAGAACGATCAAGTCGTTCTCTCCTCTCTCACAAATCCACAAACCCTCAAGATACGCTCTTAGGGCTCAAAGATGTGAAGAGGAAGGCTTTGGAAGGATCTCAGAAGGTTACGTTGGTGCTAGGGTTCGAGAGAGGGCAAGTAAGGGTCGGGTATCTCTTTTTATAGGGGTCCCGACACTTAGCTGTTGCCACCAGAAAAAGTTAGGACGAGTCTGCACTCGAATCTCAGACTGGTCTGGCCTAGAGGGGACCACTAACATCACTCTTGACCAACCACAAAACAGTCCGCCACTTTTGAATTCCAACAGTCACAAGACCCCAGACTAGTCTGTCAAAAAATGGACTAGTCTGATCTCACTTAAAAACTCCTTTTTTGGGTGAGAACGGACAAGTCTGGTCTAGGTGGACTTGTCTGGCTTAACACGACTTAATCCTTGCATCCAACACCTCAACTCATAATGGGCTAGTCTGATCCAGAATAGACTAGTCCGATCTCACACAGTACCTCTTGTTTCGTGCAGAAATGGACAAGTTTGCTAGGACGGACTAGTCCGGCCTTCCATGACTTAGACCCAAAAAGGCTCAGACACACTCACCACGGAATAGTCCATCCCCAAATGGACAAGTCTGAACTCAAACAGTAATCTTGGTCAGCATAACATCAGATCGGTTCGATGTGGCCGGACTGGTCCGGCCTTATCCTTAAGGCTTCTTCAACTTATCTCTCCAACAAAACTTAATCGGACTATGAGCTCTTAGATGATTCTCAGACATTTGACTTGTTGAAAACTCTCAACTACAAGGCTAAACTCAACACAAGAAATTTTAAAGCCTAATTTCTACTCTTCGAGTTTTTTTATGCCTTTTTACTCTTTTCGCTTTTTGAGAGTCTCTGATTTTGTTCCACTTTCAATCATATATACTTACACTCACAATGCTCCTTAGTCTTTTAATTGTGGTCATCAATCTACAAAACCCACAGGGATTTGTCCTAGATGCACTTTCAATCTCCCCCTTTTTGGTGATTGATGACAACACATTGTGGGTTCTTTAATAAAAGATTTAAATAAGGTTGTTTTCATAATGCACAAGTGTATAAAGAAATCCCCCTAAATGTGTGCATGGTTGATTTGCGATAAGACTAAGGCACGTGAATGAAAACTATGGGAGTTTCATACACTTGTGTGTTACGGTGGGGTGCCAACGTGTGATGCAAAGTGTTGAGATGTCGATAATTGTGAATAAGACATGCATCCCAATTATAGCATCATCACACATAAGAATAAGATTGTGAGCATAATAGCATGATATTAAGTTAAGCTTAACATAGAGTGCAATAGTAATCAACATAGAGTACTAAAGTCATTACAACCCATAAGTCTTACACCGCAAATGCATAAGATAAAGACAAGTTTTAAAACATAACATAGTCCATATATCTTATCTACTTATCTACTCTCCCTTAATCTCTCCTCCTTTGGCATCAAGACACCAAAAAGGGAAAAGAGTAAGGGAGAAGAGAAATCTTATGAACTACTCGTCATCGCTCTAACTATCTTCATCATTCACGTCATCACTTTGAGGTTCTTAATCATCCTCCTCTTCATCATTGGTGGCGTCCTCATCATCGACCTCCTCTAATGGGAGCGGCACTATAAGGGCCACCACTACCGCCAAAGAGGGCAAGCTCCGCCTCAGTGAGTTCTGGGAAGGGTGTGAGCTCATCGTCTTTGTAAGCCACCAGAGACATTGGAATCCCCGCCTTCTCACACAATTTTTTGATATACTTCTCATGCCTCCTAGTGCGCACTTCTATCTTGTGGCACGAAGTGAAGATACACTTGAGGAACATGAGAATGGCACTAGAAGTGTCGCCGGAGGACGAGGCGGGAGTGAGGAGGAAGGAGGTGCATTGGAGGCACTCCTCTGAGAAGCTCCACCATTAGGGATAGGAGGAGGAATTTGAGGGTGGAGAGCTCTATGCTTGACATCCTTGACAAACTCCAATCCGAACACCTTCTCAATCATACACATGATGAATGGAGCATATCCACAAGACCAGTTCGGTGTATGAGAGACATTGAAGATGTCATTGTAGATATAGTCAAACAAGTTCAACCACTCATCTTCACATAGAAGCTTCATCAAATGCCTTAGGTTTCCTTGGATCATGTCGGCATCTCCATCCTTGGGTGCAAGAGTCTTCCAAAAAAGCTAGTTGAGCACACTAAAGATGGGAATAACATATTTGGTGGTTGAAGGGTTGAAGAATCCATCAACATACATGAAATCCATTTCACCAAGATCCATGGATTTGAGATTGTGAATGGTGATGTCATTGCTTAAATGCTCTTCTAATCCAATAATCTTTGTAAAGTCACCATATAATACGGAGTATTGGACTCCTTCCATCAACTAAGTGATCATTTTATCCCCATATGTAGAGAAGTAACAAGTCGTGTGGATTTGAGCAATAACTTCGGATGACCCCATTAAAAGCTTGATGATTCTTCTTGGCCTTGTAGTTCCAATCAACCCATTGAGCATCGGCCACGGGTGTCTTCATCCTCAAATAGACCAAGCGATATTAATCGCAATGGAAATCACACCAAAACCTATGATCCGAAGTTGCTTCCTCATACTTGTATACATTTTTATAGTGAAACATCTTAGCTTTCTCTGCTCCTTTTCCTTGCAAAATGTTGCTTGGAAGATCCGCACGACGGTTGGGATCATGGGCGGCAGGAGCCATACCGAAGGTCTGATAGGACCTTGTGGAGGAGCGGATCCAATAGCGTGTCACAAATGACAAGATTCTTGCTAACCAATGCTTTCTTCCTCGGAGGATCCTTGGAGGCCTTCTTTGTCGTAGGAGCCTTGGTGACCTTGTCTTTGCTAGCTCCAGCTTCATCAACCCGAACTTTTCCTTATCTCTTAAGGGCACAAGCCTCTTTCTTCGACTTGCTTGTTTCTCTATGGCCTGAGCTTGAGCTGCATCTTAGTCATGCTTCTTCTTTGTGAGAGCCGTGCGACGAGCTAGCTCACGAGCCAACTCAGCCTCTTCCTCGGCCCAGCGATGATACACTTCTTGGCGAACCGCCTCACGCTCCGGATCGGAGAGAGGTAAGTCATCACGCATCGACATGCTGCTGACAAGATGGAAGGAATGGGAGTTAAGAACATATGGGTATTATGTTAGAAATGTAGAAAACTCATAAAGTAAGGGGATAAAACTCTATTGGAGCGGACTTGTCCGGTTCCAGCCGGACAAGTCCGATTAGGAACCTCGGGTTCAGACTAGTCCGGACCTCCCAGTTTTAAAACCTAACTTTGAGATTTTCTACAAATCTCAACTAGAGGTCGCAATACTTGGAAGATAGAGTCACATGGTGTTGAGTAATCAATAGAGACCCTAAGTTACAAAAGGCATAACTTAGAATCGAAGGAATCGAGATTTCGCAAAAGGCTAGGTCAAGGTACCTTGAGAGGGGAGAATTCAAAGAAATGTGCGGATCGAAGGGCGGAGTCCTCCGGCATTTGACTTCCCAACACTCCAACACGGTTGATGCACGAAAAGCTTGAATATTTGAGTGGCGGAGCTCAAAAATCACCAATGGGGGCGAGTTTTGAGTGAGAGGCGTGTGAGAGATGTTGTTTGAGGAAGTGAAGGGTCGGGCCCGACTTTTGGGGGTTTAAGTCTCTAAGGGCCGAACTAGTCCGGTCAGGGGTCTGGACTAGTCCGGTACGTCGGACCAGGTCCGAATTTGTTGGTAGTCCGGACAAGTCCAGTGAACAGGGCGGACTAGTCTAGTGTGGACTATTTGCACCAGTTCGGATAAGTCTAGGAGGCCAGACTTGTCTGGCCCTATGGGCGGACTAGTCCGGTCTTAGACAGCCAATTCTCATATATATTGACTTATTGGGAGATTTTCAAGGAATGACCTATATGTGAAAGTGCATCTAGGCTAAATCTCTGTGGGTTTTGATGATTAATGACAACAGTTAAGGGACTAATAAGCATAGTGAGTGAAAGTACAGGTGATTGAAAGTTGGACAATTTTGGATACACTCAAAAAGGGAAAAGAGCGGAAAAGGCGAAAAAAAACTCGAAGAGGAGAATTTAGGGTTTAAAATTAATTATGTCAAGTTTAGCCTTATGATGAGAGGGTATTCGACAAGTCAAAGTGTTGAGAATCACCTAAGAGCTCTTAGTACTTAGGTTTAGATGGAGAGACCAAAGTGAGGCAGCCCTAAGGATAGGGCCGGACTTGTCCGGACTGCAAGGTCGGAATAGTCCGGCCACATCAGACTGATCCGATGTCAGGTGGACCAAGAGTTTCTTTGTGAGTTCATACTTGTCCGGTTGGGGACGGACTAGTCCGTGGTGAGTGGGTCTGATCCTTTCTAGGACTAAGTCATGAAAGTCCAGACTAGTCCGCCCTAGTAGACATGTTTGTTTCTGGCCGGAACAAAAGGTTCTATTTGAGATCGGACTAGTCCGTTCTTGGACAGACTAGTTCGTGGTGTTGTGACTGTTATAATTTGAAAGCTGGCGGGGGACTTTGTGTTTGGTCAAGGGTGACATCACTGGTCCCCAAAGGCCGGACTAGTCTGAGGTCCAAGGTCGGAGTAGTTAGCATTTTTTCTGTTGGCAACGGCCAAGTATCGGGACCCCTAAAAAAAGGATCCCCCTTGTCCACTCTCGAATCCTTGCGCTGCCATAGCCTTCCAAGAGCCCTCCAAAGCCTTCCTCTTCACATCATTGAGCCCTAAGAGAGAATCTTAAGGGTTTGTGGGATCTGAGAGAAAAGAGAGAAGGGTTGAGGGTTGACTCGAGCTCTTTGTTAATTATCTCATTTTGAACTTTTGATTTGAGTTCTTTTGAGTCTCGATTCGTGATCTTTTGGTTTTGTAAGTTTGTGGGAGCCTCAGATTGTGAGTTGCTCCTCGAATCGTTGTATTCACCCGTGATGCAGTGGAATATCAAGCTGACCTTTGTGTTGGCTTGGTGAAGATAGGGTTGAGAGAAACCCGGTCCGTTGTGGACTCCTCAACGGGAATGTTAGCTTCTCTGTGAAGATGAACCTCGAAACAAAATATTGTGCCTTTTGTCTCGATTCTTCCTCGTTCTTCATTAGATTACTATTAGGGATCTTCACGTTCTTCGTCTAATTCTTGTGATCCACCTAGTTTAAGTTATTTTCTCTTCGTGCAATTACTATTCTAGGTTGCTAGATTGTTGCTTTACATCCTGCATTAAGTAGATCCTCGAAAACCCAAGAAAAATCTCACCTTTTGCATTTTTCATATACCTGATCAGACTAGTCCGTCTCGAGGCCGGACTAGTCCACATTATGTGATATGAACAAGTCTTATTAAGGTAATTTTCAAGTTTTAGCCAACTCACTTCTCTCTAGGCAACTTTCAATTGGTATCAGAGCCTAACTCTCTTGTAAAGCTTAACCGCTTAGAGAGGAGATGGGGGAAAACGGTGAGAAGGGTTGGACGATTCAAGACACCACCGGCTCCGGCAAGAACAACACCAATGGAGAACAAGGGTCCAAGTCTTCACTCTCCAAGATCGACAACACGCAGAACACCAAGTCAAAGCCTTCTCCATTCGACGTCGAAAGCAAAGATGAAGACGAAGAAATAAGGCGCCTTGCGGATCTTCTTCAAAAAGCAAGAGATGAAGCCAAGAGAAGGAGAAGGCTTGAGAAAGAGCGGATCTTCTGGGCCATGAAAGATCTTATCATCCTTTTAACTATGAGCGCTTGAACTCCCACTCTAACTACTTGTCTATTCCTATGGGCAAACCTCCACATCTCGATGGCACTAACTATACCATGTGGAAGCATAACCAGAAGTTGCATCTTATTTTTCTCAATCCTACACTTTGGCATATTGTTTGCACAGTTGTAGATATCCCCGTGGATGATGAAGAGCTTACTCTCGAGCAAGAGCAACAAATCCACCGCAATGCTCAAGCGGCGGTCGTGCTTAACTCGTCCTTGAGCCAAGAAGAATTCAACAAAGAGGACGGGTTGGAGCAAGCCAAAGAAATTTGGGACACGCTCAAGACTTCACATGAAGTCAACCGATCCGTGCGGGAGGCGAAGATTGAGATAATCGATGGGGAACTTGGAAGATTTGACATGGAGGAAGGCGAGCCCGTCAAGAAATGTACAACCAACTCAAAACCCTCATCAATAGGAGTCGGGCCTACAGATGCAAGAAGTGGACGGAGCATGAAGTGGTCAAAAGGATGATAAGAGCTTTCATGTCCCGGAATATGACCCTTTGCACTCTCATCCGAGAGAGTCCCAACTTCCACAAGATAACTTTGGATGAGGTGCTTCGGGAGATCATTAGCCACAAAATGATGGAGATGGAGGCACGCTAAGTCAACAACCTTGCCAAGGTCACATCATCCAAGAAGAAAGGTGTTGCTCTCAAAGCCTCACCCAAGTCAAAAGCCAAAAGAAGTGCAAGCTTCAAGCAATGATGAAGAAAGTGGAGAAGAAAGTAGCAACATGGATGATGAGGAGTTGTCCTTCTTCATCAAGAGGTGAGAATGGTGAAGAAAAGAAGAAGGTCAAACTATGAGAGCAAGGGCAAGAACAAGAGCAAGTCAAGGACCAAGAGAGCTTGCTACAATTGTGGCAATTATGGGCACTTCATTATGAATTTCCCATACGAAAAGGAAGAAGACAAGAAGAATAAGACAAAGGATGAGAAGCCTCAACAGAGGAATATGTTCAAGAAGAAGAAGGCACATGGACAAGCTATTTTTGGCAAGGAGTGGGACTCCAATGAAGAGTCCTCCTCCGATGATGATGAGGAGGTGAAAACCATCGCCATCAAGAGGCCAACAATGAAGAAGACTATTTTGCCAAACAAGGGAGAATGGAAGAGCTCAGGCCACACATGCCTCATAGCAAAGGAGGGAAAGCGGAAGGTTAAATCTAAACTCTTCTTGCATTCCATTAAAGATGAAGATTTTGATAGTGCTAGTGAAAATGAGTACATGTTTGAAGGCTTGAATAAAAGTGCTATTGCTAAAATGAAAAAGCTCTCTGATGAAATATTATATAAGGAGGAACTTCTCGAGGAACAAGAGGATTTGCTTGTCAAAGATAGGTAAAAGAATCTTGATCTTAAGAAGGTCCTCGAGCTTGAGAGGGAGAGGAACAAGGCACTTGAACTTGCAAAATGCAAGGAGACTTCCTCAAGTCTCAAGAGTTCGAATGTTGCACTCCAAGATGAACTTGTGAACTTGAACAAAGTTCACAAGAATCTTGATGCACAATTCGCAACTCTCAAGTCAAGTGTTTCCTCTTCTGCCTCAACAAGATCAAGCTTATCTAATGTGGAGTCAAACACTAAAACCTGCAAATGTGCTAACCTTGTGCTTGACTTGAAGAATGGGCTTAAGTTGGCAAAGAGCAAGAGTACACCTGGTATCTTTGACAAGGAGAAGATGAAGTACGCACGTAGTGCATACTCGATCACAAGATCTCCCTTGATCAAAGATGGTATTGGATAATCAAAGGAAGGAAAGCAAAATGCCAAGCTTCTCAAGAATAACAAGATGCAATATGCAATTGTCAAAGAAGGCTCATATCAAGCCAAGAATGAACATCACACATCTACTTTTCTTGAAATGGCAAAATTTGACAAAGATGCTAAAAATGCTAAAAATGTGAACCTAATTATGTTTCATGATTTCAATGCATCTTATGTGCTTTATGCTAAATATGTTAGGCCACTCCATAAGAGCCCAAATTTTGTGTGTGGGTGCCCAAATGCCTTGTCACTAACCTCAAAGGACTCAACCGAGTTTGGGTACCTAAAACAAAAGTCTAAACTTGTTTTGTAGGCTTACTCCTCCGGTGGTACAAAATGGGTGCTAGATGTTGATACACCAACCACATGACCAGAGCGAGAAGGATGTTTGTGCAGTATGAAGAAAACAATGATCCAAGTCAAGGTATCTACTTTGTCCACAATAGCCAAGAGAAGGTACTCGGTACGGGTAAAATCTCCATTTATTCTCAACACACTATTTCTCATGTCATGCATGTTGAGTCTCAAGATTACAACCTCTTATCCATATCTCAATTATACACGGAAGGTTATAATTGCTGGTTCAGAACGAGGACGTGATTGTCACGAGAAGAGTTGATAAATCAATTGCCTTCAAGTGTGTGCTCAAGAGAAAGCTTTATCTTGTGGATTTCACCGCGGATAAAACTCAACTTGACACATGCTTGATGGCAAAGACCAAGACGAGGTGGTTCTGGCACCGTAGGCTAGCTCATGTTGGTACGAGGAATCTTCAATACTTATAAAGGGCAATAACGTCCGATGTCTTAAGAATGTTGTTTTTAAGAAAGATAGACCTTGTAGCGCGTGCCAAGCTGGGAAGCAAGTTGGAGCAGCTCATCCCGCCAAAAATGTGACGACCACAACAAGACCGTTGGAGATGCATCACTTGGACCTCTTCGGTCCCATTGCTTACATAAACATTGGCGGTGACAAATATGGCTTAGTTATTTTTGATGACTTTTCCCGCTTCAATTGAGTGTTTTTCTTGGATGACAAAGGTGAAACTCAAGGTGTCCTCAAGAGTTTCTAGAGGAGAGCTCAAAATGAGTTCTCTTTGAGAATCAAGAAGATAAGAAGCGACAACGGCACTGAATTCAAGAACACTCAAGTAGAAGAGTACTTGGACAAGGAGAGCATCAAGCATGAACTTTCGGCACCCTACTCACCCGAACAAAATGGGATTGCCGAAAGGAAGAACCGAACTCTCATAGAGATGTCAAAGACCATGCTTGATGAATACAAGACATCTAATCAGTTTTGGGCATAAGCAGTCAACGCCGCTTGCCATGCCACAAACCGCCTTTACCTCCATCGCCTATTGAAGAAAACACCATATGAACTTCTTACGGGTAACAAACCCAATATCTCCTACTTTAAAGTCTTCGGTAGCAAGTGTTACATTCTTAACGAGAATCCTAGGATTTTGAAGTTCTCTACAAAATCCGATGAAGGTTTCTTAATTGGCTATCACTCAAACACCTACGCCTATCGTGTCTTCAACAAAACCTCCGGTTATGTTGAAATTGCACATGATGTGGTGTTTGATGAAACTAATGGCTGCCAAATGGAGAAAGTTGATCAATGTGTGCTCGATGCAGAAGAGGCACCATGTATGGCGTTGAGAAGGATGTCACTTGGTGATGTATGACCACAAGAGCAACAAGGGCCAAGTCATCCATATTCATCACAATAGGTGCCCCACACACAAGATCAAGACCAAGTTCCCCAAGATCAATAACAGGATCAAGATCACCATGTTCAAGACAATGAAGATCAAAATGGTGGCAATGATCAAGGAGGAGAGGATGAAGAAGGAGAAGAAGTTGGCTGAAGACCATGTGTACCTCTCCCAAGAGTCCATCAATGCATTCAACGGGACCACCTAGTTGACAACATACTTGGAGTCATCTCCAAGGAGGTAATGACTCGCTCTCGTATGGCTAATTGTGTTGGGACACCAAGGAGTTGTGGAGCTAATACATGGACATGAATAGTTGGAGATGTCGGGGGATCCGCTCCACCGTGTACGTCTGACTGCAAGTCATCTCAAGTCATCCATCCCTCACTCTTGTTGATCCGGGATAACACACTATGACTTGTCAGATAGGTAGGTGCCCCGAACTATACGTGGCCCCAAAAGTGAGCCCAAAAACTTACCCATCTTACATGGGCATGCTAACATGTGGGTGTAGCGCTGCGGGGGACAAGGAGGCGCCGCACGACTTGGAGTCGGCGCTGGTACGACATAGAAGAAGGCGGGCTGCTAGGCCAATTAAATTTGTCGCTAGTTTCTTAAGATATTATGACACCCGGTTCCAAATACGAACCAAGTATAGCATATATATGTGTGCCCAAGACGTTCAACACACATTCACGGATACATCATGAACGATATTCAGAATTTAACCATGTCTCAAATAGTAAATAAGTACCTTATTACAATAATCTAATAGTTCTTGAATGACATGTCTCTAATTATTGCAGCGGAAGATAAACTAAGTAGCACAACTCCACTCCACAGACAATTGATGCTAGCACGCAACCGAGTACTAAACGTGATCCTCAGGGTACTCCCAAGTGTCTCCTGTAGCTGTTGGTGGGGGAATAGCAAGGGTGAGTACATGTCATACTCAGCAAGTCTGAGAAAATATGACACATAGCTAAAAACAAGGATGGATATAAATGGTTCATTGCAGCAAACAAATTTTAGTTTGCAATCAAGTAAAAGCATCCTGCAATGTCTAGATGTAATTAAATCCCAACATAACCCAAGTAATTATCATACCTCATAATGACATCCTCATTTACCATCATAATATAATTATAACCAGCCAACAATTAATACCATCACTATATACCAATTTCATATCCCCTCGTAACCGACCATACTCATGTGACATAACAAAACCATCCCCAAAACCAAGTTAAATTCGAATCATAGAAGTTGTCCAGGTGCTCGTGACCGAGAGCACGACTATCATAATAGTTTTTAACACTCTGCAGAGGTTGTACCGCTTTACCCACGAGTTCGTGTTGCGTCCCGTTTCGGTGACTAAAGAACCTCCATTACGCCCGTGACTCGTCGGTCACATTACACACTTCCGATGGTGTGTGGCCAAGAGATCACAAAATAGCCTTAACAAAGGGACCACCAGCATGTGCAGCCCACTAAGGTTTCACCGAAGGTGATGTCTCACAACTGAGAACATCCATCCAAGGGCCCCCTCTTGTGCCATTCGGATCCCAGGGTAGTCCCGCCACTCATGCAAACCCAGCCGACTCCCATTCCCCGCTCCCCCAAATGATCTGAACAATGCTGAAGATACACCTAATTAGTTGGCTAAGCCGCACCAATACTTGGCCTTGTGGTGGCACTGTTGTCCTGGCATATATTTGCATGAATCGGTCCAGAGACCTAAGGCAAGCGAAACCACCATACCATCCAACGCATTTCACAGTACCATGCTTGCTTAGATCACCTAAATTCCATGTTGCTAAATTAATCATCATTCCATTACATCCCAAATACTAATAATTAAAGTTGTCAAGCATATTATTTAAATTACCCATAACCCGTGTAGCGATGCGGTGCAAAAGAGAAAAATATACCCATACCCGACTCATCATGTATATCCCAGCAACAAGGGGTGGCCTACAATACTAGTAGACTCCTACGTATGAGTTTCCCATCATATTAAAACAAGCATGCGTTTTTGCAAACAAAACATTTAAAACATAGGTTCAATATGGTCAAGGACACTTGCCTTGCTCCGACGGATTGGGTTGCTCAAGCGCTTCGAAGTGTTATGAAAATTCTCATACACGACCTCTTGAGCACATCCCTCTACTCGCGATCAGACTCACATACAAGGAAACACATACGAATCAATACAACGCACACATATTAATCAATATGCAATGACATGAATGCATGCAAGGTTCGATAATTAATTATCTACGATTGTTTATTGATTAGATGCAACTAGTTCATATGTGTTCATGCGAGTTTACAGAGGTTTTAGCGTTAATTATGGTTGCTAGAAATAAAATAGGTGCAACTACGATTTAATTTTCGGGTATTAGATCTATTACGTCGTTGAAATTCATCTCGGAAAAACGTATCCTACCGTAAATGCAGCGGCTTCGAGGGTCGCGGGACGGAGGCGTAGTGTAGACAAAGTAGATGGCGCAGCGATCCTCCGGTGGCACGACGATCTCCGTCGGACGGCGGCTCCTTCCTTCCTTCTTTTCCTTCTCTTCTCCTCCCTTCCGTGGCCTTCCTCCTTTGCTACTGGCGGCTAGGGCTTCTCTCCTTTTCTTTTCTACCGTAGGCAACTCAGCAGGGCGGCTGGGATCTTAATGTACGTGGGTGAATGCAGAACCGGGACCCTCTGTGCCTTATATAAGCGGAGGGCAGCTGGGCGACGCAACACACGGGCTGAGTCCCAATTGACTCGGTGCGGCGCACCCGACGGAAGCCCTGCGGCACGGTGCTAGCTGGGACTCAGAGTTCTGAGCGCATATGGCGCCAGGCGCGCGCGCTGGGAAGAGCCCCGCTTGGACTCGGGTCCGAGCTGGGTGGCTTGCGGTCGTTTTCTTTTTCTTTTTTTTCTCTTTTTTTTCTGCTTTTATTTTTTATTTATTTATTATATATATTTTCTTGTTTTTTCTATATTACACATTATTATTTTATTATATTATGTATATTTCCTTTGCTCTTATTTTTTCTTTCTTTATTACTTACTAATCCCTATTCTTTTATTTAATGCATTCATTTATTTTTCTTATCTTTTGCTCTATTAATAAATTATGCATGAAAATGTATGCAATGCATGATACTAAAAATGAGGGTGTTACAAACTTATCCCCTTAAAATGAATCTCACGCTCGAGATTCGATAGTGTGGAAAAAGATGAGGGAATTCCGCCTTGAGGTCTTCTTCACGTTCCCATGTAGCTTCGACTCCCTTATGGTGGTTCCATTGTACTTTGCACCAACGGACTCTCTTGTTCCGCGTGACTCTTTCCTTCATACCCAGGATTTTGATAGGTTGCTCAGCATAGGTCAAATCCTTCTGGAGTTCTAGCTCGTCCATCGGCACTTGTTCTTCCGGCACTCTCATACACTTCTTGAGTTCAGACACGTGAAACACGTCATGCACATCGGAGAGATGCGCCGGCAGCTTGAGTCGATATGCTATCTCTCCTCGCTTGTCCAAAATCTTAAATGGCCCGATGTAACGAGGTGCCAATTTGCCTTTAATGTTAAACCGTCGTTGACCTTCTCGGATATGTGACACCTTGAGATACATGAAATCTCCAACTTCAAAAGTCAGATTCCTTCGCCTATTATCCGCATAACCCTTTTGCCATGACTGAGCAACCCTTAGTTTTTCACGTATTATTTGAACTTTCCTTTCAGCATCTTGTAACACATCAGGTCCAAATACTTGGTTCTCTCCTGTCTCATTTCATAACAAATGTGTCTTACACTTCCTCCCATATAGTGCTTCATAGGGTGACATTTTCAAGCTGGCTTGGTAACTATTGTTGTACGAGAATTCAGCATACGGCAAACTCGTGTCCTAGCTACGTCCATGTTTCAAAGCACAAGATCTCAACATGTCCTCTAATACCTGGTTTGTCCTCTCGATTTGTCCATCAGTCTGTGGGTGATATGCAGAGCTGAAATTTAACCTGGTACACATAGCTTCGTGTAGTTTCTCACAGAACCTAGAGGTGAATTGAGAACCTAAGTCGGAGACTATTTTCTTCGGAACTCCTTGCCGGCATACCATGTGTTCCATGTAGAGCTCTGCTAACTTTGTCACTTTGTATTTGGTACGTACATGAATAAAATGAGCAGACTTTGTCAACTGACCCACAATAACCCATACAGAGTCATAACTGGATTGGGTGCGTGACAATCCGACTATGAAGTCCATACCAATTTCTTCCCACTTCCACTCAGGTATTTTCAATGGCTGTAATAGTCCTGCTGGCCTTTGATGGTCAACCTTCACTCATTGGCACATGTCACATAGGGAAACATATTCGGCTATGTCCCTCTTCATACCGTCCCACCAATACCAAGTTTTCAAGTCATTGTACATCTTCATACAACCGGTGTGAATGGAATAAGGTGAGTCATGTGCCTCCTTCAATATCGTCTCACGAATTTGCTTCACATTAGGCACAACAATTCTTTTTCCAAGCCATAGAGTGTCATGGTCATCCTCATCAAACCTCCATTCTCTCCCTTCTTGGATCCTTTCCTTGATTTCTTAGATTTCCTCATCCTTTGTTTGACTTTCTCATATCACTTGTTCTAGCGTTGGAATTACTTACATTGCTCCCATTTTGTTTACGAACCTGAGACGCGATTGTTCAAACTCTTTGCATAGCTCGGGTGGTAACCCCCGGACAGTGAGTTGGTGTCTTGCTCCTTTTCGACTCAAGGCATCTACCACCACGTTGGCCTTCCCTGGGTGATAGTTGATTCCTACATCGTAATCCTTAATGAGTTCCAACCATGGTCATTGCCTCAAATTCAGATCCGTTTGCGTGAATATGTATTTGAGACTTGTGATCCGTGTAAATCTCACATCGGTGACCGAGAACGTAGTGTCTCCATATCTTCAAGGCGTGAACCACGACTGCGAGTTCAAGGTCATGCGTAGGATAATTTAGCTCATGTTTCTTAATTGCCTTGATGCATAAGCTACCATATCTTGCATGAGCACGCATCCAAGTCCTTGTCTTGAGGCATCACAATATATGTCAAAGCTCTTGCTCACATCTTGTAATACTAACATTGTTGTGGTTGTCAACCTCTTTTTTAACTCCTCAACTCTATCCTAACAAGATAGAGTCCATTGGAAAGCCTTCCCCTTCATTACGATTCAGTCATGGGCTTCACTATTTTGGAGAAATCCTTGATGAATCGACGGTAGTATCCAACCATTCCAACGAAACTTCGAATCTCCTTCACATTTTGTGGTGGCTCCCACTTTAACACATTTCTCACTTTTTTTAGGTCAACCGATACTCTTCCTCCGGAGATGATATGGCCCAAGAATGACACTTCCCGTAATCAGAATTTACACCTGCTGAACTTGACATACAACCGGTGTTCCTGTAGTTTTTGCAAGGTAAGCTTCAAGTGCTCCTCATGTTCTTCCTCGCTCCTCGAGTATATCATAATATCATTAATGAACACCACGACGAACTTATCCAAGTACTCCATGAAGACCATATTTATGAGATACAGAAAGTACGCCGACGCATTCGTCAATCCAAATGACATAATGGTGTAGTCATAGGATCCATACCGTGTTCGAAAAGAAGTCTTGGGTATATCCAATGGTCTAATCTTCATTTGAAAGAAACCTGACTATAGGTCAATTTTGGAGAAAATACAAGCGCCTTTCATTTGGTCGAACAAATCCTCTATATGGGGCAGCGAGTACATGTTCTTGATCGTCACTTTGTTGAGAGGCCTATAGTCCACACACATCCTCTGTGTTCCATCCTTCTTATCTACGAAGAGCACTGGTGCTTCCCATGGTGATGAGCTTAGGTGTATAAAAACCTTCTGTAACTACTCTTGAATTTGCTTCTTGAGCTCTTCTAATTCCTGAGGAGGCATCCTATATGGCATCTTAGCTTAGGTGCAGTTCCAGGTATTAAATCAATAATAAACTCTATGTCACAATGAGGTGGCATACCTATCAACTCCTCCAGAAACACATCTGAGAACTCGCACACCACTAGAATCTCCTCTAATGTTGCACCATCCATCTTATTCAGCATGCTCAAACTCTATGCTGATCCCCTCACCATTTGTCAACTACACCTTCTTTGTAGCACACTGAATTATGCCATTGTGCTTCCGCAACCAATCCATCCCAAGTATTATGTGGAGCCCTTGTGAATCCAAAACAACGAGGTTGGTGAGGAAGTCTACCCCTTATTTTAAGGCTTACTTTTGGACATACTATATCCGTCCTCATTTCCCCTTTAGGGGAGTTAACCAACATAGTATACTTCATATGAGATATAGGCAGACTATACTTAGCAACATACATTGATGAGATGAATGAATGAGATGCTCCAGAATCAAATAGTATAGTTGTTGGGTTAGAGTTTGCGAGGAACATACCAATCATGACATCATCAGCTTGTTGGGCCTCCTTAGTAGAGACAAGCACTTATCAGTTGAATCAATCTGAAGTGGGGTTCTGGATACAAGTAGACGGGCGATCTAGTCGACACGCGCGTGTACAAGGAAGCAGCAGAAGCTAACTTTTGAATAAACAAAACCCATTAGCTAATGAGGGCGGCGGCTACTATTTATTACCTCCCTAGGGTCGTCAGAAACACTAATCACGAGTCCCTAATGGACTCCAAACGATACATGGGCCATGGGCCCAATTTTGGTGATGCAGCACCATGGACAGAAAAGGTCTTGGTATTAAAATAACGATTGCTGCCGAATCCAAATAGATATGGACAAGAGGCCAGATTCTTTTGAAAGTAGACTTGATAATCTTTCCAGGAAGTACTTGAACGCCCAGATCGGAGTCCGTATGAAGTAGTGGTGGCCGTCACAAGTTGGTGTTGTTCTGCTGTCCAAATCCCGTCCACGCGAATTCCCTTCCCATTGGTTCCTTTCCATTGTTCCTAAGCAAAACAAGAAAGCACGTAGTTCCACGGTCTAGATAAGATGGACATAAGGCCAAGAACAAGTTCACCTCATAGTTTAGTTGATGTGCACGAGCACAAGTGATCGGACCAGAAACCGGTAGCTGAGTTGGTGTGGATGTATCGAGGGTGTTGATGTCCTCATCATCCTCCCCTTCTTGCATTTGAGTCGTCCGCGACTCGATCTCATCTTCTTCTCCCAAATATGGCTTCAAATCTGCAATGTTAAAAGTGGGACTAACCCCAAAATTCGCAGGCAACTCGAGTTTATATGCATTATCATTAATCCTTTCTAACACTTTGAATGGACCATCAGCTCGAGGTAACAATTTAGACTTCCTCAAATCAGGAAACCTATCCTTTCGCAAATGTAACCAAACTAAATCACCAGGTTCAAAAGTGATAGGTTTCTTTCCCTTACTACCAGCAAGTTTATACTTGGCATTCATGCACTCTATATTCTTCTTAGTGGTTTCATGCAATTTTAAGATCACTTCAGCACGATGTTTAGCATCAAAATTCACTTGTTCCATTGAAGGAAGAGGTAATAAATCAATAGGAGCATGGGGCACAAATCCATAAACAATCTCAAAAGGGCATTTCTTAGTACTAGAATGTAGGGAACGATTATAAGAAAACTCAACATGAGGCAAACACTCTTCCCACATTTTTATATTCTTTTTCAAAACAGCCCTAAGCATGGTAGATAAAATTATATTCACAACCTCAGTTTGACCATCAGTTTGGGGATGACAAGTAGTTGAAAATAAAAGCTTAGTCCCCAATTTTGCCCATAACGTTCTCCAAAAATGGCTAAGAAACTTAGCATCACGATCTGAAACAATTGTATTTGGCACACCATGCAACCTAACAATATCTAGGAAAAACAAATCAGCAACATGTGTAGCATCATCACTTTTACGACAAGGTATGAAGTGTGCTATTTTAGAAAATCTATCCACGGCAACAAAGATGCTATCCCTCCCCTTCTTTGTTCTAGGCAGTCTTAAAACAAAGTCCATAGAAATATCCTCCCAAGGCATGCTAGGAACAGGAAGAGGCATGTACAAACTATGTGGATTAAGTCGTGACTTAGCTTTTTGACATGTCGTGCAGCGAGCAATAAAGCGCTCCACGTCTCGCCTCATCCTTGGCCAAAAGAAATGACCAACAAGTATGTTCTCCGTCTTTTTCACTCCAAAGTGCCCCATCAGCTCGCCTCCATGCACTTCCTGTAACAACAACAAATGAACGGAGCTAGCTAGAATGCATATCTTGTTAGCTCTAAACACATAGCCATCGTTGAGGACAGATTTATTCAATGTTTTTCCATCTTTACATTTCAGCAATACATCTTTGAAATCAGCATCATGTTCATATTGATCTTTAATATTTTCTAATCCAAAAATTTTAAAATGAAGTTGAGATAGAAGAGTATAACGTCTAGATAAAGCATCAGCAATAACATTATCCTTTCCCTTTTTGTGTTTAATGACATAAGGAAAAGACTCAATAAATTCCATCCACTTAGCATTCCTGCGGTTCAGTTTCTCTTGACTCCTAATACGCTTTAGTGATTCATGATCAGAATGGATAACAAATTCTTTGGGCCACAAATAATGCTGTCATGTTTCTAAAGTTCGTACAAGAGCATATAATTCCTTATCATAGGTAGAATAATTCAGAACAAGCCCACTCATTTTCTCACTAAAACATGCAATAGGTTTTCCTTCTTGTAATAAAATACCACCCAATCCAATCCCACTAGCATCACATTCAAGCTCAAAAGTCTTAGAAAAATCAGGAAGTTGGAGAAGAGCTGCATGCGTCAACTTATCTTTCAATATGGTAAAGGCGTTATCTTGTGTGGTGCCCCAAGAAAAAGGCACCCCCTTCTTCGTAAGGTCATTCAATGGAGCAACAATGGTGCTGAAATCCTTCACAAAGCGACGATAGAACCCAGCCAGCCCTAGAAAGCTCCGCACCTGTGTGATGGTCTTTGGTAGTAGCCTCTACCTTGGCTTGACCAACTTCAATTCCCTGTGGAGTAACAACATAGCCAAGGAAAGAGACTTGATCCGTGAAAAAGGTGCACTTCTCAAGATTACCAAATAATCGTGCCTCACGTAAAGCATTAAAAACAGCACGTAAGTGATCAAGATGTTCATCCATGGATTTGCAATAAATCAATATATCATCAAAATACACAACAACAAATTTTCCAATGAATGCACGCAAAACCTTGTTCAATAATCTCATGAAGGTGCTAGGTGCATTAGTTAACCCAAAAGGCATGACTAACCACTCATATAAACCGAACTTAGTTTTGAAAGCAGTTTTCCATTCATCTCCTAGTTTCATGCGAATTTGGTGATAACCACTACGCAAATCAACCTTTGAGAACACAACAACACCACTCAATTCATCAAGCATATCATCTAAGCGTGAAATAGGATGATGATATCGAATGGTGATATTGTTGATTGCTCTACAACCCACACACATACGCCATGATCCATCCTTTTTAGGTACTAGAATAACTGGAACAGTACAAGAACTAAGAGACTCACATACATAACCTTTGTCGAGTAGTTCTTGTACTTGGCGCTGAATCTTCTTTGTTTCTTCTGGATTTGTCCTGTATGGTGCAAGGTTGGGCAATGAAGCACCGGGAATGAGGTCAATCTGGTGCTCAATCCCTCGAAGTGGTGGTAGTCCTGGTGGTATTTTACTTGGAAACACATCAGAATATTCCTGCAAAATGTTAGCAACAGCAAGAGTCAAAGAATGTTGCATATCATAAAGGGAAATCAAAGCATCTTTGCATACCAAAGCATAGGCAACAGAGGTGGAAGCAATCAGTTCATTAATATCAGATTTCGTAGCAAACAAGCATTTTCCCTTTAGAGATATCTCATTTTTCTTATCAAACACAAATTTGGCATTGTTATTGTCCTCAACGTTAGCATGGTCCTGAGATTTAGTTTTCCTAGCTCTAGCAACATCATCTTGCACAATAGCTTCAAGAGACATAGGATGCAACACAATTTTGTTATCATGGTAAAGAAAAGAATACTCATTTGATCTACCATGATGCATAGAATCTCTATCAAATTGCCAAGGTCTTCCTAGCAGAATATTACAAGCTTGCATAGGCACAACATCACATTCAACGACATCCTTATATGATCCAATAGTAAAATTGATTCGCACAAGTCTAGTTACCTTTGCCTTATCGCTGTTGTTTCACCATTGAATGTAATAGGGATGTGGGTGCATTTTAGTGCTTAGTGTTAGCTTGGTCACCATGTCACTGCTGGCCAAGTTGTTGCAGCTACCTCAATCAATGATCATGCGGCAAGATCACTCTTTAACGACACACTTTGTTTGGAATAATGTGTGCCTTTGATTTTGTTCCACTTTCTCCATTTGTGAACTAAGCACACGCTGCACAATGAGACTATCATAGCGCGCTACATCTTCTGCACCAATATGCTCTTCTTGATATTCATCACTACCTGCATAGTCAGCTGCAAGCAAAACACATGTATCGTCATCAAAATCGCTAGCGGATGAGTACTCACCGTCATGTTTAACAATTAGAACACGTTTGCTTGGGCAGTCACACTGCACATGGCCAAAACCCTTGCACTTGTGACATTGAATGTCTCTAGATCGTCGGGTAGATGCTACAGACACTCTCGGTGGGCTTTTGGGTGGTCTTTACTACTGAGCTAGTGGAAGAAACACGAGGCTTGTTGCAGGAGGAAGAAGGTGCTGCCTGACTTGGTGAAGAAGATGGCGGGGAAGCACGCCCAGTCGAAGGAGTAGTCGTGCGTTGTTGGCATGAGCTAGTCTTTCCTGCTGAAATATTAGTTCTAGAGCTAGATCGTCATCCCTGCACTTCCCTTTCAGCTTTACAAGCAAGATGAAACAAACGGGTAACATTATTGTAATCATTATAAGCAAGTATGTCCATAATTTCACTGTTTAAACCACCCAAAAATCTAGCCATAGCTGGTTCCTCATCCTCGTCTAAATTACAACGCAACATACCCATTTGTAATTCTTAAAAATACTCTTCTACACTTTTAGCTCTCTGTCTCAATTGTTGTAACTTATTTAACAGATCACATGCATAGTAAGAAGGAACAAATCTAGTCCGCATGAGCCGTTTCAAAGCATCCCTAGTTTTTGGTATGTTATTAGGATTTTTCTTGCCATGTTATATCCAACAAAGATAAACAAAATCAGTAAACTCACTAGTGGCTGCTCTAACTCTTACGTTTTCAGGAAACTCATGACATGCAAATTTTTTATCAACAGAAATCTCCCAAGTAATATATGCATCAGGGTCATATTTACCATCAAAATGAGGTATTTTAAATTTGATCTTGTTAAGTGTATCATCATGATTGCGTACCTCACGCCGACGATGTCCACCCATACCTTGACGGTTGCGTTGTAGTCGGCGCCGTGGCCTAGCTTCCTCATCTTCCCCAATCTCCGTATCTGCAGAATAGTCATCTTCATTGTCACGTACAGTACTAGGAGTATTGCTCACCTGTCCATCCGTGGTGCGTCCACGATCCCTCTCCTCAAGGCACTGTAGGATGGCTCCAATAGAAGTGTTCAATGTTTCAATGGAAATCTCCAACGTGCTGATTTTAGTGTTTGTGTCGATCTGCATATTTTCCAATTGACCAAGGCGGTCACAAGTAACATGAAAATCCTCATCAAGCGCTTTTGTGTGTAGCCGCACTTGGCGTTCGAAGTGTTTTATAATTCCCTGTGTGCGAGGTAAATGCACGTCTTTGTTTGTATTTGCTCCTCCTGCCATGGTTAGTAGACAAAAAGAACAATCCAATATGAAAGGGTGACGTTATCCCTAGCTACAAAGGTGCTGGTGGAGATAACTCGCTCACTCTCAACATGTTCAATCAAGCTCTTACCTGTTCTTACCAAGCTCAGCAAAAAGGTGATGGCAACCAGCAAGTAATGAACAACTTCAAGAGCAGGTGTCAATCTATGGCTTTAGGTGGCTGAACTAGCACAAGGATAAAACTTTCACCACGTTAATCACACCAAGCTGAATAAATGTTCTACAACAGTGTTGTGCTGATCTTAGTCTAGACCATACTAGAGACGCGAGCCGAGACACCAATGTCGTCACCAAAAACACCCCAAACAACAATCTGGTTTTTTTTGTTTTTTCTTTTGTTGGGGTGGTCACCCAAACTCTCTCTAGATGGAATCAGGAGACCCTAGAACAAAATTTGCACATGTGGCTTTTGATCTTGCACTTACCTTTTTTTTCTTCTCTAATTGCTTGTGGCTTTTGTGCGGCTTTTGATTTTGCACTTGCCTTTTTCTTGTTGTCAAACTCAAATTACTAATCTGACTCAAACTCGAAGTAGCAATCTGATTCGAACTCGAACTAGTAATCCGACTCAAACTCGAACTAGCAATCCAATTCAAACTCGAAGTAGCAATCTGATTTGCATAATCCGACTCAAACTCGAACTAGCAATACGACTCAAACTCAAAGTAGCAATCTGATTCAAACTCAAACTAGTAATCTGACTCAAACTCGAACTACGAATCTGACTCGAACTAGGTGACCGAATATGACACGAACTCGAAACTCTAGTGGTGCAAAACTAAAGACCACCAACTTGACTCGTCGAAGCAACCATGAACTCAACAAGTTTTTACTAAGTAGAGAAAGTAAAAGGCACAATGGTCTAGGAATAATGGAAAAAACAGATCTAGTATTTTTTTGGGCTTTTTCTGGACTATAGGATGATAACAGCGGAAAGAAAAGTAATGGTAGAACTCTCACCGATTAACCTTGCTCTGATTACCACTTGATAGGATCTTGGTTCCCGATCTTTCGATGAGAATAGGAGGGTTTGATTTGTGGAGGAGAAGACGTTGGCGATCCGACTACACCATCCCCAAGACGATGCGCCTTGGCGATCGGTACACCGACTCCAAATTTGTATTGATCTTGCTGGCGCACAATCAACCTGACCACGAGGGCATTTGTTCCTGCAAGCAATCGAAGAACATGCAAGAACAAGAAGAACAAGCACTTATCAGTTGAATCAATCTAAAGTGGGGTTCTGGATACAAGTAGATGGGTGATCTAGTCGGCACACGCGTGTACAAGGAAGCAGGAGAAGCTAACTTACGAATAAAAAAAACCCACCAAATAATGAGGGTGGCAGCTACTATTTATTACCTCCCTAGGGTCGTGAGAAACCCTAATCACGAGTCCCTAAGGGACTCCTAACGATACATGGGCCAAGGGCCCAATTTTGGTGATGCAGCATCATGGACAGAAAAGGTCTTGGTATTAAAATAACGATTGCAGCCAACTATGAAAAGATATGGACATGATGCCAGATCCGTTTGAAAGTATACTTGATAATGTTTCTAGGAAGTACTTGAAAGCCCAGATCGGAGTCTGTATGAAGTAGTGGTGGCCGTCACAAGTTGTTGTTGTTCTGCTGTCCAAATCCCGTTCGCGCGAATTTCCTTCCCATTGGCTCCTCCGCATTGTTCCTAAGCAAAACAAGAAAGCACGTAGTTCCACGGTCTACATAAGATGGACATAAGTCCAAGAACGAGTTCACCTCATAGTTTAGTTGACGTGCACGAGCGCGAGTGATCGGACCAGAAACCGGTAGCTGAGTTGGTGTGGATGTATCGAGGGTGTTGATGTCCTCATCAAGTGTAGCATGTCCGGTTGCCCATAGCACCAGAGAAGTTGGGGCGAGGCTGATTTTGAGCATAGGCGCCCATGTTAGGACGAGGTGCGATTTGCATTGGTAGGCGAGGTGCCTGCATGGTGGGGCGTTGCTGCGATGACTGATTTGGGCGCAGTGGATAAGCGGAGCGGTATGCAGGAGCAGATGAGTTGTGGTATGGTGTTGTTGGTGGTTCATAGCGGGGTTGAACGTTGCTTCCTTGCGGCTGTCAATGATATGGCATTTTCCTCTTATTATCTTGTTCCATCTCACAAACCTTGTTCTCAACCACAATAGCCTTGTCCACAATCTTCTAGAAATTTGCATAATCACCATTAAGCAGCTGAACTTGAATCTCATTGTTCAAGTACTCATTGATGTTCATGCTCCCTTGCCTAAGAACCTCAAATTCTTGTCTTTTTAGTATCATTACACCTTCAGGAACACAGTGGGAATGAAAGCTCTACTTAAATTCAGCCCAAGTGATTGCCTCTTGATTAGCATGAGCATTGCAAAGGGCTTCCCACCAGTCCGCAGCTGCTCCAGCTAGTTGATGTCATGCATAGAGAATCTTCTCTCGATCATTCCAATGAACAATAGCAAGCTTCTTCTCAATAGACTTTAGCCAATCATCAGCTTCCATAGGGTCATCGTGTTGTGCAAAGGTGGGTGGTCTAGTCCTCATAAACTCTCACAATCTGTTGTGAGGCAGTGGTGGCGGCGGTGGTGACAGTGGCGGTGCAGCAACATGGTGGAGATTGTTGTTGTTGTTGCATCTGACCCAAGGTTTGCATCATAGTTCGCATGAGTTGGTTTTGCATAGCCATCAAGCGCTCAAGGTTGCTTGCATCAGCTCCAATGTTAATGTTCTGAGGAATCTCCATGTTATCATCATCACCCTCGTGTGTTCTGCTAGTTCCAGCACCACGAGTGTTACTTCGTTTGCGAGTAGCGTATCCCCTCGGCATCTCTGAGAGAGGAGAGTATGAGATGGAATTCAGATTAGAGAGAACGATTCCCCAACTATATGCATCAAGGTCTATGACACTAAACAATCCTTTATTAATATAAACCTATACGAGGATGTGGACAAGTGCTGAAGCATCCCACAACTCTCTACTAAGCACACAAGCACAAGGAAACACCATATAAAATTCAGCACACCACACTATTTAAAACTAATACGATCTAAGCATTCCCATTACAAATTACTCATAGGGGACTGAAATTCCTAATTGTGAGGCGGTGGGGCATCCTTGGCTGAGCGGATGTGATAGGGTTGCGCCATGGTGAAGTAGGTGACCAGATTCGCTTGGGTGACCACGGTTCTCCTCTTTCTTTGCATTCCTTCATCTCCATGCTGATTTCCAAACGAGCCAGCTCCTTGCAAAGATAGTGGATCTCTTCTTGTGCGGTTGCATAGCGATTGCTCATGTCCAGTAGTGCCTTCTGAGACCTATCCATTGCTGGCAAGTTGGGTGTAGCTTTTTGTGGTCCAATTATCTCCTCTGTACCACTCTCCCGCTGAGGGTGCAGCTCAAATGTGGTGTCCTCAAGCTCAAAGCAGCGAGTATGGCACAAACTTGTGAGCCCTGCCCATGCAGCATCATCCATAGCATCCTTTTGAGTAGACCTCCAGGTGGGAGCATAGTGCCGAGAGACAACTTTATTGGTGAAGAAAAAGACAACTTCAGCATATGCCATTCATCATGTCCGGGATGAGGGACTTTCTTCACGAAGTAATTCGCATACTTGGCACGAGAAAGGAGTAATTCCATTAGTTCCAGTTATGCGTGTCCTCCTTCGGCTCCGGTGGACCAAAGATCCTCAACTTGGCAGAACTCCGGGTTGTGGTGTCCATTCTCGTTCGCACCCAGTGGTGGCTCCCCTTCATGTCCCTCTCCGTGTTCCCCCTCATGTGCGGAGGGTGCATAGTACTCTTTCTCATAAGGCTCATCTCGCATATCTTGTTCTTGTAGTTCTTCCTCATAAGGTTTATCTTCCATATCTTCTCCATACGTTTCAAGCTCCTCTGGATCCCCCTCTGTAAGGATCGAAACGCCCAAGAGGAGGGGTGAATTGGGCTTTCTTTCAAATTTTAAGACAATTAAAAACAAACTACTTAAGCCCAATTCCCAATGCGGTTCTAGCTATGCAATCAACGTAGATATAACTTGTGAAGTAAAGATTGCAAAATGTAAAGAGAGGGAGAGGAATGCAAACGCTAGGGGACACGAAGGTTTATGCCGTGGTTCGGCAAGATCGCAAGGATCTTCCTACGTCCACGTTCTGGCACCCACCGAAGGGTTTTGCCACTTCCAATGTCACCGAGACAATGGAGTCTTCACTAATCTTCTCCGTTCGCCATCTCCAGCAAGGTGGAGCTTAAGACTTGTACAACCTTCGATGTTCCGGGCTTCCACACACACCTTGGCAAGCTCCGGAACGATCTTCTTCAACTTCTCACTAGCCTAGAGAGTTCAATCACAAAGAAAGAACGCACACAAGCTTCTCTCTAGCCTATTACAAATGATCTAAAAGTGTGGAAATGTATGCTCTATAGTCTTGAATGCTCTTGGATGTGTAGTGGGCTTCAGGTGATCAAGACTTGTCGAAATGACTGGGTTAGAGGGGTTTTATAGCCAGCTTAACCGAAATAGCCATTGGAAAAGTAGGCTGACAGAACTTTTCTGTGTACACCGGATGATCCGATGTCTCCCCTCTAGTTATCATCGGTGTAATTACTTTGGCTGACGTCATTGTGTCAGATATTACCGTTATTAGACCGATGTTGCCCCCAGTCTTCTCATCGGATGATTCGGTGGCTCTTCCTCCAGAATTTGCTTGATCTTGATGCTTACTGGAGTGATCAACCGATGTGTGTAATTCTGCACATCGGATGATCCGGTGCTTCACTTGTTCCAATTGTACTGCAAACTGTATTGATGCACCGATGTTGTTGAGCCCTTCACATCGGATGATCCGGTGAGTTCATTTGTCTGAGGTCTTTTTCTTCAGTGGAATCAACTCGACCGATGTGTTCATTTTGGAAATCATCGGTTGATCCGGTGAGTTAATTTTGTTTGCTTCGAGTTGTTTTGTGTGAATCTTTTGTGTCTTGCTCGAATGACCTCTTAGACATTTGTTCCACAAGGCTCTCTTATGATTCTTAAGCATTGTATGATGTCAATTTTTGATTGAGTGACTTAGACATAGAGCCTTCACGTCTTGTCTTTATCTCATGAGTTTGATCTCGAAAGTTGAGTATCTATGGGTCTCCAATGACATGATCATTTCATCTAATTGAGTGTTTATGGGGACCTTGCATTCACAAATTCATTGGTAAAGTTCGATGGTTGTCATTAATCACCAAAACCATACTTCATGAGGGGGGCCTAGATGCTTTCAATCTCCCCCTTTTTGGTGATTGATGACAACACAATAATCAAAGCGTAATAGTAATGAATTTGATAGAATGAACCTTAAAAGAATATGCAATGAATACGGATGTTACACTTGAAGCTTTAAACATCAATTAATAACACAAGTGTGAATTCAAAGAGATCATAATCATAGATAAACATCAAATGAGTTCAAATGATTAACAACTTATGGAAACAGGTTCATTACACACCAAGAAGTAGCAAATACGCAAATACAAAAAAGATAAGCAAAGATAAGCTGGACTCGACGCTGGACTCGGCTCCCCCTAACACTAGGACTCCCCCTGACTCCTCTAACTCTTCTCCCCCTTTGGCATCAAGACACCAAAAAGGGATCCGAGCACCTACGGACCCTGAGAGCTGGGCGCGATGACGAACTGGTCACCGCCGCTGTCGTCGGAGCTGCTGGCCGGAGTAGCGGAGGAGGGTGCTGCCGGAGCCGAAGGTGCCACCGTCGGTGCCTGCTGAGGAGGAGGTGCTAGAGCAGGGACACTGGTGACGGAGGCCGGCGTCTGAAGAAACAGTGACGTGGCCGGCAGTGGGGAGTGAAGAGGAGCACCAGGAGCCAACAGCGGGGACATGCTGAACGAAGGAATCGGAGTGGAGGGAACTGGAGCCACTGGTGCAGCAGCTGGAGCCAAGACGGGAGGCGGAGGAGCTACTCCAGGCAGCTGCGATGGGAGGGCGATCCCGGTCTGGGTGTAGAGGTTGGTGATCAACCCCAGGATCCCCATCATCGCCTGCTGCGTCTGCTGCTGCTGGTCCAGAGTGCGCTGGTGCATCTGGTCGATGAGCCCCGTCAATCGGTCAGTGTCTTCACGCCTCTCACGGGCGATCTGACGCTGCATCTCCTGCTGCTGCTGCTGGAGCTCAAGAAGACGTGCAGCCTGCTCCGCACAGGCCTGCTCTGCGGCCAGCCTGTCTAGCCTCTACTGCTTGACCATCTGCTGGAGGAGCGAAGTCAGCTCAGACGGCTGCGTGACCTGCGCCTCAATGACGGGAGGTGGAGTGGGAGGTGGCGCTGTAGAACCTCCAGCCTCCGCGTCGTGCTGTCGGGGAGAGGGGGGAGGAGGGAAATACTCCTCGACACTGTCGTCAATGTCGCTCTCTGACCAAATGTGTTGCAGGTCCTCCCCCTGAGCCTCAACCTCAGCAAGTCTCTCGTCCTCCCGCTCTAGGTCGGACCAATCTTCCTCTGACAGACGGGCCCTGACCTGGCGCTCAACTGGACGACCAAGGCGGCGGTCTCTAGGAGCCGGAGCACGGTAGTGACCAAAGCGAGTCACACTCTCGTCAGCAAGTCTGGCTTGTGTTGCATCCCCCTCAGGCACCATCATAGAGCATAGGTAACTGATCCAGTGCCCGTAGACCATCTGCCTCATCATGCCAACCCCATCTGTGATCACGTCTTCCATCTCGCACAGGAGGATGTCCACAATGTCGAAATCCATCCCGTTCATTATGTAGAACAGGAGGGTCTGCTGTAAACTGGTGAACCCCTCCAGGTACCCTGACCTCGGTAGGAGTGTGCGGCGCAAGGCGAGGTGCACAATGCGCGCAGCTGGGGTCAGAAGAGCTAGGACTCTCGGCTGGTCCGGAGAGAACGTGGGGCCAAACAGGGACCGGATCTCCTCAAGTTGTGGTGCCACCCCTCCAGTAAGTGGCCTCCTTGGTGGATCTGCCTGCCCGTATACCCTCTCCTGCACGCAGGTGTCGTGCAGGTCCAAACCAAGAAGCTGCCCCAATGTCTACCTCGAGAGGTGGTAGTGCTGACCCATAAACATGAAGTCGATCGACCTCCTGCCCTCAGAGATGTACAGGGTCGCGTAGAAGACACGGACCCAATCTTCCACATATTCACTCCTCTCATAAGCAAGCAGCTGCACCAATCCACGGTATCTCTCAAAGTACGAGCGGACCTCAGTCTCTGCTGCCAACGCAAGCTGCCCCCAGTCCAGGTAGTTATGCTGAAATAGCTTGTGCCCCTGACGTCTGCAGGTCTCGTAGAGAGACACCTGGGTGACAGTCCAGAAGCGACTGTCCACAAGGGCCTCTCGGGGCTGTGGGTACCATTCCTCAAGCAGCACGTTCCATCGAAGCTTGCGTAGCTGCTTGGCCTTCATCTTCCGGTATTCTGTGAGACGGACTCCCTCACCGACACGGACGGTCGTGTCCATCTCGTAGATGGCCCTCTCAGCCTCCCTGTCTTCACGACGGTCGGCAACCGTCGGTCTCGGATGAGGAGCAGCCTCGGTGTGACCCCCACGCGTCCGGGCTGAGCGCCGGCGGACGAGAGGCTCAACCGGCTCCTCTTCGGCCTCGAAGTCGTCGATCACGGGAGGCTGCCTTGGACGAGCCTCACGGATCCTTAGTGACCCTCCTCGGCCACGCTCACGCTCCACGGCGGCGCGAGCAGCCATCACGGCCTTCTTCTCCTCTTTCGACAGTTTTTGCTTCTTCGCGGCGGGCTCCGCGATCGCCCTTCCCTTTCCTTTGCGGTCGCGACCCATCTTAGCAACGAGCGATCACGAGCACTAGAGGCGTGAAGATCGACGGGCCGGGAAACCCTAGCGAGGTGGCCGAAGAAGACGTCATCGCTCGGAGAAACGACAAAGGAGTCGCGGTCGAAACCCTAGCAGCGAGGAGAGGCGGCGGCGAGGTCGATGGTGGTGGAGACATCGGAGGTGGAGGCGGCGCGTGGAGCGGCGAGCGGCGGCGCGAGGGTGGTGGTGGTGGAGACGGTGATCTGTGGCGCGATGGAGGCGGCGCGTGGCGAGGAGAGGCGGCGGCGGCGCTGTGGGCGGCGGCGGCCGGAGACGGCGGCGGCGGCGGCCTGAGGGCGACGGCGGCGCACGAGTGCGGCGGGAGCCGAGGGCGACGGTGGCGCACGGGTGGGCACGGGTGGCGTCGGGATCGGGGGAGAGGAAAGGCGGCGGTACGGCCGGTTTAAATAGTGGGACCCAAACCCCAGCCGAAAATTTAACACCGGATGGACCGATGCTAGGTGAAGTGAACATCGGTCGAATGCCACAGAAAGGATATCCAAGAATTGTAGTTGACACCGGATGGACCGACGTCTAGGGTTTTGATCATCGGTCGAATAGCACAGTAAGGATATTCAGGAGAGGGAAGTTGACACCGGATGGTCCGACGTTAGATGAAATCGGTGGAATTCATCAAGGTTTCAGATTTGTGAACATCTGATGGACCGATGTTTTTCTGTTTGAACTCATCGGTCGATTTTGGATATAGACTAAACTGGCACTTGGATTTTGAACACCTACTGATCCGATGGGGGAAGGACTTAGGCATCGGATAATCCGATGAAAACTAAACACCAACATCCCATATATGTCCTTTGACCAAACAATCAAACAATGGGAAACACATGTCTTAGGACTTTTTGGGCAACTCCTTACCCCTCAAGAAGCTAATATGCCAATAGCTTGGCTAGACCTTAAAGCAAATGGAACACCGAGAAAAATGGGAGGAAAATATCCAAATGAAATGTAAGGCCCATGCTTTGTGAGGTAGAGTATGAAGACTACTATCTCAATGAAGCATGTTCCTCTAGGCATTAACGCACCTAAGATTTTGTTCTTTCCACCTTATATGAGTTGAGATATTGCATTTCAAACAAGTCTCCTTCTCACGAGGTGGATTCCCCTTTGTGACAATCTACCGTATGCAATGCCAAACAAGTTATAGTGCAAGAAATAGAATGAGTGCAAGTCTATATGGCAGAGATCATGCAAGGCATAAAGTAAATCTATCTTGCCAAGTTTAAACCTTCCAAAGGCTTCCTCAGGGAAAACTATTTCTAGCTCACCCCTATCCTTTGGGAGTTAGACAAGACCTATATGATATGCATCCTTACATGAACATGGCAATTTACATGACGTTAGATGCATCTAGCACATTTAATTCATTTCTAAGTCTAGAAAAGGTTTTCTCATCAAGTGGTTTAGTGAAGATATCCGCCAATTGTTCTTCGGATCTAACACCTTGCAAAGAGATGTCTCCTTTAGCCTCATGATCACGCAAGAAGTGATGGCGAATATCAATGTGCTTAGTGCGGGAGTGTTGAACGGGGTTTCTAGCTATCTTAACCGCACTTTCATTATAACAAAGGAGAGGCACACAACCAATTTTAATTCCAAAATCCAAGAGGGTTTGCTACATATATATAGTTTTTGGGCACAACATGCACCGGCCGCTATATACTCTGCTTCCGCGGTGGACAAAGCCACGGAATTTTGCTTTTTGCTAGACCAAGATACTAGGGAACGTCCAAGCAAGTGGCACTCACCGGAGGTACTCTTGTGATCCACACGGCATCCGGCAAAGTCCGAATCCGAGTATCCCAAGAGTTGGAAGGTTGTACCTTTAGGGTACCACAAGCCCATACTAGGGGTATGCTTAAGATACCTAAGTATCCTAAAGACCGCCTTCTTATGCGATTCTTTAGGAGCCGCTTGAAAGCGAGCACATAAGCATACACTAAACATTATGTCGGGCCTAGATGCGGTAAGATAAAGCAATGAACCAATCATAGAGCGGTAGTGAGATTGGTCAATAGGTTTACCGTCCTTATCCGCGTCGAGATGGCAATTTGTTGCCATTGGAGTGCTTCTTGAGCTACAATCTCCCATCTCAAATTTCTTCAAGAGGTCCTTGGTGTATTTCTCTTGGTAGACGAAGGTTCCCTCTTGAAGTTGCTTGATTTGGAATCCAAGGAAGAAGTTGAGCTCTCCAATCATTGACATCTCGAATTCCCTAGACATCATTTTGCCAAACTCATGGCTAAGAGCTTCGTTAGTTGAACCAAAGATAATATCATCAACATAAATTTGACAAATGAACAAATCTCCGTTGATGTCTTTGGTGAAGAGTGTGGTGTCCACCCTCCCGATCTTAAATCCTTGCATGATGAGGAAGTCCCGTAGTCGTTCATACCACGCCCTAGGTGCTTGCTTGAGCCCGTAGAGCGCCTTGTGCAACCTATACACATGGTTAGGATTCCTCGGATCTTCAAACCCGGGAGGTTGTTCAACATAAACAAGCTCATTAATGTAGCCATTAAGAAAGGCACTTTTCACATCCATTTGATAAAGAGTAATATTATGATGTGAAGCAAAAGCAAGGAGAATACGAATTACCTCTAACCGGGCGACCGGAGCAAATGTTTCCCCAAAGTCTAGTCCTTCAACTTGCGAGAACCCTTTGGCCACAAGTCTTGCCTTGTTGCGAACCACAACGCCATTCTCGTCTTGTTTGTTGCAGTACACCCACTTTGTTCTGATGAAGTTCTTGTCCTTGGGTCGCTCCTCCAACACCCAAACTTCATTGCGGATGAAGTTGTTGAGTTCTTCTTGCATAGCCATCACCCAATTTGGGTCTTGGAGCGCTTCCTCAATGTGAGTGGGTTCTACACACGAAACAAACGAGTAGTGCTCACAAAATGAGGCAACGTGGCGGGAACGAGTACTTACGCCCCTTGAAGGACTTCCAATGATTTGGTCCATTGGATGCGCCTTGGAGATGCGTCCATGCCTCATAAGTGGTTGTGAAGCACTTGGCGGTGGTGATGCGTGTTGCTCCTCTTGTGGTTGGACTTGATCATGGACTTCTTCTTCATCTTGATGTTGAATTGCTTGTGAGTCTTGAGTTGGCAATGGATCATCTTTCTCCTCTTCGTCTACTTGAGGCGCCATGGAGGTGTTGTTGTTGGAACTTGAAGCTCCCCCTTGATCATGGCCCTCTTCAACTTCCGGCTTGATGTCTCCAATGGTCATGTTCTTCATGGCTTCTCGTAGAGGCTCATCATCTATTTCATCATGACCAAAACTCTCCTCTTGGGAGCCATTAGTCTCATCAAACTCAACATCACAACTTTCTTCAACTAGACCGGAGGTTTGGTTGAATACTCGATATGCTTTTGAGTTTGATGCATAACCAAGAAAAATGCCAACGTCACATCTTCTTTCAAACTTACCGAGCCTTTTCTTGCGGTAGATGTAGAATTTGCACCCAAAGACTCTAAAGTAGGAGATGTTGGGCTTTCTCCCAATGAGAAGCTCATATGGGGTCTATTGAAGTAGTCGGTGAAGATAGACCCTGTTTGCGGCATGGCACGCCGTGTTGATTGCTTCGGCCCAAAACTTCTCCGACGTCCCGTAGTCATCAAGCATTGCTCTTGCAAGAGTGATGAGGGTTTTGTTCTTCCTCTCAACGACACCGTTTTGTTGAGGAGTGTATGTGGCGGAGAATTCATGCTTCACACCTTCACGGTCACACCACTCCCCAATATTGTAGTTCTTGAATTCGGTGCTGTTGTCACTCCGGACCTTGATAATGGGAAGTTGGAATTCCCTTTGAGCACGGTTGGCGAAGGTCTTGAACACTTCCGAAGTTTCACTCTTGTCACCTAAAAATAGAGTCCAAGCATAGCGAGAGTAGTCATCAACTATAACAAGACAATAGAGGTTACCGCCAAGGCTTTGGTATGTGGACGGTCTGAAGAGGTCCATGTGGAGTAGTTCAAGTGGCTTGGAGGTTGACACCATTGTCTTCATTGGGTGGTGTGAAGCAACTTGCTTCCTGGCTTGACAAGCGCTACAAAGCTTGTTCTTCTCAAACGTCACATCCTTCACGCCGGTCACCATCCCAAGCTTGAATGACTTCTTGAGTTTGCTCATTCCATTGTGTGCTATGAGTCGGTGCCATAGCCAACCCAAGCTTGTCTTAGTGAAAAGACAAGTGGTTAGGCTCGCATTCTTGTTGGAGAAGTCTACTAAGTAGAGATGTCCATGCCGAAACCCTTTGAAGATTAGCTCTTTGCTTGTCTCACTACTCACAACAGCATCATTTTTGCTAAATGTGCACGTTAGTCCAAGATCACAAAGTTGTGCAATGGATAGTATATTAAAGCTAAGCGACTTAACATACAACACATTAGAAATGGATAAATCATTACAGATAGTAATTTTACCTAATCCTATGACCTTACCCTTAGAATTGTCACCAAAAGTGACTTGTTCATGATTATCGGGGTGTTCTATGGTGGTGAACATACCATCATTGCCGGTCATGTGTTGAGTGCACCCGCTATCGAGTACCCAATGCTTTCCTCCGGCTTTGTAGTTCACCTACACACATGAAGTTAATTTTTGACTTTAGGCACCCAAGCCAACTTAGGTCCTTGTATGTGAGATACAAGTGTCTTTGGGACCCAAAGTTGCTTGGGGAGCTTCCCCTTCATGCTCTTCATGTCTTTGCCAATGAACCTAGCTTTCACCTTGCCATTCACTTTGCTAAGAAGATAATAGCGATCATTAAAAATAGATTTGTAGTTAGTAGGCAATTTAGGTGAAGGTCGGTTAGGAAGAGGACACTCCCTTGTGTGGTGACCGGTGACCTCACAATGTTGGCAATAAGAACCAACTTCCTTGATGAAGCTTGTTCTAAGCTCCGGTGAGGGCACCTTTCCTTTGTTGGGCACTGGGAAGGATCCAAGTCCTCTTTTGTTGAAGGATTTTGCTTGTTGGAAGAGGATTTCCTTGTGCTTGACTTCACCTTTTGAAAGTCTAGCCACACTAGTGCGGAGACTCTCAATTTCTTCCAACAAGTCCTTCTCCCTAGCATTAGCTTTCAAAGACAAAGACTTGTCCAAGACATTAGAGACATGCGAAGTAATGGATATCTTATCATTAAGAGTTTGTTTCTTTGCATCTTTTAACTCTTGATCAAGCATGTCATGAGCAATGTTAAGTGTTTGGTATTCATGAGTTAGCTTGTTGTGCTCTTCCAAGAGAGTTTGGTGTGCTATGTTGAGCTCATCATTGTCTACCTTGATTTTAGCATTTTCTTCCTCAATTTGCTTGACATGAGATTTGAGCGTGTCATGCTCTTTGAGTATGCTTTCATACTTGTCAAGCAAATCAAGGTTAGCACTCTCAAGTTTAGCACGAATTTCTTCAAGAGTTTTAACCTTACTCTTCTCTCTCTTAATGATAGCATGATATTCATTAATCAAAGAAGTTAAATCATCGGGGGAAAGCTCATCATCACTAGAGTAGTCACATACCTTGGTGTTACCTTTAGCCATGAGGCACATGGGTGGTGGAGGAAGAGGTGAGTCATCATGGTTGGCAATGGCAAGGCCGGCCAAGCTTTCTTCTTCTCCTTCACTCTCTTCATCACTTGTTTCTTCGTCGGTGACCCATTCATTTGCCTCACACATAAACACCTTTTGTGGACCACTTCTCCTCTTTGGGAAGAGTCTTGCCTTCTTGCCCCTGTCTTGCTTCTTCTTCCCAAAGGCTCTTGGTTTGGGCTTGGCTTCTTCTTCATTATCATCACTTTCTTCAAGCTTGCGCTGCTTGCCTTTGTAGTTCTCTCTCCTTTTGTCCGGTTTTGGACAATCATAGGAGATGTGGCCTTGATCTCCGCAATTGTAGCATATCTTGCGATCGTCTCTTCTTGGTAGAAATGCCTTCTTCTTGGGATCAAAGGTGTATCCCTTTTTGGTGATATTGGAGTTCAAGTGTGAGAACTTTCTCATCATCAAGGCAAGCTCATCATCGTCATCTTCACTTGACGCTTGCTCTTCTTCACTTGAGCTAGGTTCAACCACCTTTTTCTTCTTGAAGCTTGTCTTCTTGGTGGAGGCCTTTAGAGCAATTGTTTTTGATGATGATTGCTCCATCATCCCAAGTACACTCATCTCATGAGCGTGTATTTCTCCAATGAGCTCCGAAACTTCAATGTTGTCAAGTGATTCCTTTTGGAGCATGGAGTTGATGATGTTGTACTTCGGCTTGGGAAGGAGCATGAGGATCTTGCGGTTAATAAGTCCCTTGCCAAGAGACGCAATGTCAAGAGCATTAATTTCCTAAATAAGAACATTTAAGCGTGAAAACATTTCATTAACATTTTCATGAGGAAGCATCTTAAATTCATCATATTTATCTTTGAGCATGTGATATTTAAGTTCCTTTACACGAGATGAGCCCTCATGGATTTCTATCAAGCAAGCCCAAATTTCACAAGCTTTCTCCTTACTAGCAATTCTAGAGAAGACATCTTGACTTATGCATTCATAAATAGCATTCCTAGCCTTAGCATCCCACTTAACTTGATCACCCACATAGTGAAGTTCTCCAAATCCCGCATGAGTCGCTTCCCAAACTTCGGGGGCAATAGCCTCAAGGTAAGCGCGCATGCGTGCTTTCCAATAGGCAAAATTCTTGCCCTCGAAGATAGGAACCGAACCCCCAACCTTGGCCATTTTAGCTCTCTAGCGGTGAAGCTAGAATGAACCTATGAGCAACCTTGCTCTGATACCAATTGTAAGGATCGAAACGCCCAAGAGGGGGGTGAATTGGGCTTTCTTTCAAATTTTAAGACAATTAAAAACGAACTACTTAAGCCCAATTCCCAATGCAGTTCTAGCTATGCAATCAACGTAGATATAACTTGTGAAGTAAAGATTGAAAAATGTAAAGAGAGGGAGAGGAATGCAAACGCTAGGGGACACGAAGGTTTATCCCGTGGTTCGGCAAGATCGCAAGGATCTTCCTACGTCCACGTTGTGGCACCCACCGAAGGGTTTTGCCACTTCCAATGTCACCGAGACAATGGAGTCTTCACTAATCTTCTCCGTTCGCCATCTCCGGCAAGGTGGAGCTTAAGCCTTGTACAACCTTCGATGTTCCGGGCTTCCACACACACCTTGGCAAGCTCCGGAACGATCTTCTTCAACTTCTCACTAGCCTAGAGAGTTCAATTACAAAGAAAGAACGCACACAAGCTTCTCTCTAGCCTATTACAAATGATCTAAAAGTGTGGAAATGTATGCTCTATAGTCTTGAATGCTCTTGGATGTGTAGTGGGCTTCAGGTGATCAAGACTTGTCGAAATGACTGGGTTAGAGGGGTTTTATAGCCAGCTTAACCAAAATAGCCGTTGGAAAAGTAGGCTGACAGAACTTTTCTGTGTACACCGGATGATCCGATGTCTCCCCTCTAGTTATCATCGGTGTAATTACTTTGGCTGACATCATTGTGTCAGATATTACCGTTATTAGACCGATGTTGCCCCCAGTCTTCTCATCGGATGATCCGGTGGCTCTTCCTCCAGAATTTGCTTAATCTTGATGCTTACTGGAGTGATCAACCGATGTGTGTAATTCTGCACATCGGATGATCCGGTGCTTCACTTGTTCCAATTGTACTGCAAACTGTATTGATGCACCGATGTTGTTGAGCCCTTCACATCGGATGATCCGGTGAGTTCATTTGTCTGAGGTCTTTTTCTTCAGTGGAATCAACTCGACCGATGTGTTCATTTTGGAAATCATCGGTTGATCCGGTGAGTTGATTTTGTTTGCTTCGAGTTGTTTTGAGTGAATCTTTTGTGTCTTGCTCGAATGACCTCTTAGACATTTGTTCCACAAGGCTCTCTTATGATTCTTAAGCATTGTATGATGTCAATTTTTGATTGAGTGACTTAGACATAGAGCCTTCACGTCTTGTCTTTATCTCATGAGTTTGATCTCGAAAGTTGAGTATCTATGGGTCTCCAATGACATGATCATTTCATCTAATTGAGTGTTTATGGGGACCTTGCATTCACAAATTCATTAGTAAAGTTCAATGGTTGTCATTAATCACCAAAACCATACTTCATGAGGAGGGACTAGATGCTTTCACCCTCCATGGTGCTTGATGGATCAGCTGACATTCTCCTCCTCTTGAATCGGATCGTCGCGGTTCTTGACGGCCCTAAGCGCACTCCCAAGGGGCGGCGGACAAGTCCTTATGGCGCTGTACTCCTAGTATTCGGCATCTATAGAAAACAAGAGTACATTAGAGAAAATAATTATATTGTATAAATCTGAAAATTGCAGCAGCCAAAATAATAGGAAAAGGAGCGGTGTGGCTGTCCAAAAGAAAAGAAAAGAGAGGGAAAACGCAGCAGCTTACAAAATAAGTTTAACCACACATAGCAGCAGCAAAAGCACAGACTTTACATAAAAACATGATTGGTAATTACAGCAGCAAGCGCAATAAACTGTGGCTGAAATCGCATTAAAAACGCAGCAGTAATCAGCACCTTACGGTGGCTGAAATGATAAAATCAAAATAGCAGCAAGAAATTTTGAAAATAGCATATTAGGGGAGTGTTCATATGTGATCTAGAGTGTCCATTCTACCTAAGCTTGCGTCCTACGGTCAACACGGTTCTGATACCAATTTGTGACACCCGGTTCCGAATATGAACCAAGTATAGCGTATATGTGTGCCCGGACGTTCAACACACAAACACGGATCACAAATGGTATTCAAAATTTAACCATGTCTCAAATAGTAAATAAGTACCTTATAACAATAATCCAATGGTTCTCGAATGACGAGTTTCTAATTATTGCAACGGAAAATAAACTAAGTAGCACGACTCCACTCCATAGGCAATTGACGGTAGCATGCAACCTAGTACTCCACGTGATCCTCAGGGTACTCCCAAGTGTCTCCTGTAACTGTTGTTGGGGGAATAGCAAGGGTGAGTACATGTCGTACTCAGCAAGTGTGGGAAAGTATGACATATAGCTAAAACAAGGATGGATATAAATGGTTCATTGCAGCAAGCAAATTTTAGTTTGCAATCAAGTAAAAGCATACTACAATTTCCAGGTGTAATTAAATCCCAACGTAACCCAAGTAATTATCATACCTCATAATGACATCCTCATTTACCATCATAATCTAATTATAACCAGCCAACAATTAATACCATCACTATATGCCAATTTCATATTGTCTCGTAACCGACCATACTCATGTGACATAACCAAGCCATCCCCAAAACCAAGTCCAATCTAATCATGTAAGTTGTCTAGGTGCTCATGACTGAGAGCACGGCAATCATGATAGTTTTTAACACTCTGCAGAGGTTGTACTGCTTTACCCACAAGTTCGTGATTTCATTCCCTTTCGGTGACTAAAGAACCTCCATTACGCCCGTGACCCAGTCACATTACACACTTTCGACGGTGTGTGGCCAAGAGATCACAAAATAGCCTTTACAAAGAGACCACCAGCATGTGTAGACCCACTAAGGTTTCACTGGAGATGATGTCTCACAACTGAGCACATTTATCTAAGGGCTCCCTCTTGTGCCGTTTGGATCCCAGGGTAGTCCCGCCACTCATGCAAACCCAACTGACTCCCATTCTCCGCTCCCCCGAATGATCCGAACAATGTTGGTGATACACTAATTAGTTGTTTAAGCCGCACTCATACTTGGCCTTGTGGTTGCACTGTTGTCCTGGCATATATTTGCTTGAATCGGTCCTTAGATCTAAAGCAAGCGAAACCACCATACCATCCAACCCATTCCACAATACCATGTTTTCTTAGGTCACCTAAATTCCATGTTGTTAAATTGATCACCATTCCATTACCATCCCAAATTCTTATAATTAAAGTTGTCAAGCATATTACTTAAATTACCCATAACCCGTGTAGCAATGCGGTGTAAAAGATAAAAATATACCCATACCCGACTCATCATGTATATCCCAGCGACAAGGGATGACATACAATACTAGTAGACTCCTACGTATGGGTTTCCCATCATATTGACACATGCATGCAGTTTCGCAATCAAAACATTTAAAACATAAGTTCAATATGGTCAAGGACACTTGCCTTGCTCTGACGGATTGGGTTGCTCAAGCGCTTCGAAGTCTTGGTTGTGAAAATCCTCGTACACGGCCTCTTGAGCACATCTCTCTACTCGCGATCACAAACACATACAAAAAAAATATACGAATCAATACAATGCACACATATAAGTCAATATGCAATGACATGAATGCATGCAAGGTTCAATAATTAATTATCTACGGCTGTTTATTGATTAGATGCAACTATTTCATATGTGTTCATGCGAGTTTACGATTGTTTTAGCATTAATTAGGGTTGATAAAATAAAATAGGTGCAACTACGATTTAATTTTTGGGTATTAGATCTATTATGTCGTTAAAATTTGTATCAGAAAAATGTATCCTACCGTAGATGCAGCTGCTTGGAGTGTCACGGAATGGAGGCGTAGTGTAGACGAAGTAGATGGCACAATGATCCTCCAGCGGCATGACGATCTCTGGTGAACGGCGGCTCCTTCCTTGCTTCTTTTCCTTCTCTTCTCCTCCTTGCCGTGGCCTTCCCCCTTTGCTCCTGGCGGTTAGAGCTCCTCTCCTTTTTTTTCTACCGTAGGCAACTGAGCAGGGCGGCTGCGATCTTCATGTACGCGGGTGCATGCAGAACCGGGACCCTCGGTTCCTTATATAGGTGGAGGGCAGCTGGGCAACGCAACACATGGGCTGAGTACCGATCGACTCGGTGCACCGCACCCGACGGAAGCCCTGCAAAACAGTGCTAGCTGGGACTCGGAGGCTGGAGCGCATATGGCGCCAGGCGTGCGCGCTGGGAAGAGCCCCGCTCGGACTCGCGTCCGAGCCGAGTGGCTGGCGGTTGTTTTTTCTCTTCTTTTTTTCTATTTATTTATTATACATATTTTCTTCTTTTTTCTATATTACACATTATTATTTTACTATATTATATATATATATATTTCCTTTCCCCTTATTTTTTCTTTCTTTATTACTTACTAATCCCATTACTTTATTTAATGCATTCATTTATTTTTCTTATCTTTTGCTCTATTAATAATTTATGCATGAAAATATATGCAATGCATGATACTAAAAATGAGGGTGTTACAGATATCAAGGGTGACCCTCATAATATTGATTCGGAACAGCGCCGGTTAAGAGGGGTCGGTGCCCATGGCATGCTCTGTGGCGCTCCAGTCCATGGGCCCATCAAAATACGGTTGTCGAGGTTACGCGCCCTAATGGCCTATGTCCGCCCTAAGCACCCATACGTGCTTCAAAAATCTCTCGCCTGTAACCTTTGTCTCGGGCGCTACAAAAGGTCATGGCCTTTCAAACCCTTACCTCCTCTGTGTTTCCATTCCGTCCCCCGATTCCCGTGCTATGTTGTTCTTCCTGCAAAATCGCAGAGTTAGACCCGCGTCAGTGAGAGGAAAAAGAAAAAACTTCCCCAATTGCTGCTCTGCTCATTGTTCTTGTCACTTGATGCCAGAGTGGAGCCTATCCTACATTAGCCCAAAGTAGCTGATGCCTTGGTCTCTCAGGGACTGATGTTGTCAGCTGACCGTGGTGGCGTCCGTTGCCCCGGTGAGAGCGTCCAGCAACCGTGGGATGATGAAGTGGTGTTATTCCTATCCTTCCACCGTCGAGGTCTTGGTGATGAGGACATCGCTAGCATTGATACAACCACAACAGCAGCCCATTCACCACTTGTGGCTAATCAAGGTCCAATTACACGCGCTCGTGCACGTGAACTTAATTATCAGGTGAATTCATTTCTAGCTGTTCAAACTAATTATCCTTCCATCAAGGGTTAGTTCTATTAGTTGAACAGGGTTCAAATGGAGAACTATTAAAGCCTTGTGATGACCTTGTTATTATTAGGTGCTTCGGAATTGATCCAGCTAGGAGGAATGGAGGGATTAATGCAATGAAGGCTGCTCCACCCGAGGGGTCCTCGTAACTGCAGCACGTATCAGCTTAAAAGGGGCATAACTTTTTACTCCCAAGGTTGTTTAATGTAAATAAGTACTTGCTGGAAAGGTCTCTTCGACTACTTTCCATTGGATCAAGAATCAAAGGCAGATGACGCTTGAGCTGCCGAAAAAAGGCCGAACAAGACTCGTAACTCCATCCTGAGTTCTAGTCTTCCTCCTCTATACAAGCAACTAGCAGCCGTAGGAAGAACTTGGATTTTGTTTTCTGTAAGTTTAGCCATTGCTACTTCCTTGTAATGCAAGTGTCGACGAGACCTTCCGATTACTTGAATCAAAATCCCAACTTATCACACCCATGAGTGTTTACTTGTTATCTTGTGATAGGATCTTGGTTCCCGATCTTTCGATTAGAATAGGAGGGTTCGATTTGTGGAGGAGGAGACATTGGCGATCTGACTACACCGTCCCCAAGATGATGCGCCTTAGCCGGTACATCGACTCCGAAGTTGTATTGATCTTGCTAGCGCACAATCAACCTGACCACGAGGGCCTTTGTTCCTACATGCAATTTAAGAACACGCAAGAACAAGAAGAACAAACACTTATCAGTTGAATCAATCTGAAGTGGGGTTCTGGATACAAGTAGACAGGCAATCTAGTTGACACGCGCGTGTACATGGAAGCAACAAAAGCTAACTTACGAAAAAACAAAACCCCCCAGCTAATGAGGGTGGCGGCTACTATTTATTACCTCCCTAGGATTGTGAGAAACCATAATCACGAGTCCCTAATGGACTCCAAACGATACATGGGCCATGGGCCTAATTTTGGTGATGCAGCTTCATGGATAGAAAAGGTCTTGGTATTAAAATAACGATTGCGGTCGACTCCGAATAGATATGGACATGAGACCAGATCCGTTTGACAGTAGACTTGATAATCTTTCCATGAAGTACTTGAACGCCCAGATCGGTGTCCGTATGAAGTAGTGGTGGCCGTCACAAGTTGGTGCTGCTCTGCTGTCCAAATCCCGTCCGCGCGAATTCCCTTCCCATTGGCTCCTCTCCATTGTTCCTAAGCAAAACAAGAAAGCACATAATTCCACGGTCTATATAAGATAGACATAAGGCCAATAACGAGTTCACCTCATAGTTTAGTTGACGTGCACGAGCGCGGGTGATCGGACCAGAAACCGGTAGCTGAGTTGGTGTGGATGTATCGAGGGTGTTGATGTCCTCGTCATCTTGTTCTTTCTTGTTCTTCAACAAGAAAAAGGCACGTACAAAGAAAGAAAAGCCGCACTAATTAAAATTGCTAGAAAAAAGTTTCTCAGTAAAAAAAAAGAAATAGTTTGTGCAACATTTGTTTCAAGTTTTGGAGTTCAAATTGCTGTTTTGAATGTTTTGTTAAAACACAATGTTCGTGCTATCCGAATCTTTCTACTACAGTAAATTTAACATCGCGTGGAGTAACGGCTCGCGTCTCTATCACAGTTTAGACTAGAACCAACACAGTACCATCATGGAACGTTTATTCAACTTGTTGTGACTAATGTGGTACTAGCTGTTCCTTTGTGCAACTCATTTCTAGCAGCCACCTACAGCTCCACAAAATCATCTACAACACCACATGGTTGTGCTGGCAGCCACCATTTTTTGTTCTTTCTGTTTGTCGGTGCCTCCTGCATCGCGTGGTAAGAACTTGTAAGAGCTTGATTTCTTGCTAGTGAGGAAGTGATTGTGTCCTACCACATCTAAGCAACTGCTAGGATTAATCTACTTCATGTTTTATTTCCTTTCCTTACTAACCATGTCAGCTGATGCGAATGAGACATCTCCACATTGACCACGTACGAGGGGGATCATTCAACATTTGGAACGCCAAGTAAAGCTGCACACGGATGCCCTCAATGAGTATATTCAAGTCACCAATGAACACATTGGTCAATTAGAGTTGACGCAGATTTGCACCAACACCAAGCTGACCACATTAGAGAGCACTACTGGGGCTATTAACACTTATCTTGCAGCAATCATTGAGCATTGGAGAGGATGGAACAGGTTGGACGTGAAGAGAGGCAAAGACGTGTTGATGACAACCATGACTCTATTGGCAGAGCTACAAGATATGACGAGGCGGAGTATTTAGCGGATACCGAGCTTGATGATGGACCTTTCAGGTATCAAAGGCAGCCATGTTGCGACAATCGTGGTATGGGTGGTCGAGCCCTACGACATGAGGTATATGACAATGATGATTTCCTACGCAACATTAAGTTCTCCATACCACCCTTTGGTAGGAAATATGATCCAAATGCATAAATTTCTTGGGAATTATCAGTAGATCAAAAATTTGCATGCCATGATTTCCCTAACGGTAAAAAGGTTAGAGCTGCTATTAGTGAATTCACTGACTTTGCTTCTGTTTCGGGGCATGAGTATCAAACTGAAAATCTAGCTACCGTACCACATACTTAGAATGCCTTGAAATGAATCATGTGTCGTCGTTTTGTTCTTTCCTATCATGCTCGTGACCTGTTGCATAAATTACAACAACTTAGGCAAGGCAACAAATCTGTTGAGGAATACTATCAAGAACTCCAAATAGGCTTGATGCGATGTGACCTAGTTGAAAATGAAGAGGCTGCAATGGCTAGGTTTATGGATGGTTTAACAAGAGAAATTCAGGACATATTGGCTTATAAGGAATACACTAACATCACTCGATTATTCCATCTTGCTTGTAAGGTTGAAACAGAAGTGCAGGAACGACGCACAAGAACTAACATTTCTGTAGGTCGAACTACCTTATGGCAGTCCCGCTCAAGTGCTACTGGTCTTAAGCATGATTCTCCGGACGATGCTTCTAATCGGTTGCCCAGGACTACATCAAAATTAGCACCATTGCGTGCTATCAAGACAACAAAAGGATCCACCCAAGTTGCAGCCAACACTTCTTCTTCCATCGCTTCCACCGGGAGAACAAAAGACATTCAATGCCTCTAGTGCAAGGGTTTTGGGCACCTACGAAGGGGCTGCCCATGCAAGCGTGTGCTGTTGTAAGAGAAAATGGTGAGTACTCATCCGCTAGTGATTTAGATGATGAAACATATGCCATGCTTGCTACACAAGATGCAGTAAAGAAGGATGATGATGAAGAGCACATTGGGGCTGATCATGCTGACCAGTATGGGAGTCTTGTTGTGAGGTGTGTGTTGAGTGCCCAAATGATCAAAGTTGAACAGAACCAGCAACACAATCTATTCCAAACTAAGTGTGTAGTTTTGGAACGATCGTGTCACATTATTTTTGATGGAGGAAGCTGCAAAAATTTAGCAAATGCTGCCATGATAGAGAAGCTTGGGATGACAACACTTTCACATCCACATCCTACTACATCCAATGGTTTAATGACAGTGGTAATCTTAAGGTAACACGTTTGATTCTTGTTAAATTTACAATTGGTTCCTTCCATCATTACATTGATTGCGATGTGGTACCTATGCAAGCTTGCTCTATGCTATTTGGTTGACCTTGGCAATTTGATAAAGATACATTACATCATGGTAAATCAAATCAATACTCTTTCATGCATAATGAGAAGAAGCTTGTTTTGCACCCTATGTCTACCGATGCTATTTTGAAGGATGATATTGCTAGAGCTTGTAAAGAGAAAAATAAGAAATCTACTCAAAATGAAAATTCAAATGTTGCGAAGGAATCGGTACAATATAAGACTGACAATTCCAAATCTGCTCATGTGAAGAAGAATGAAATAAAATTGAAGAGTGCTTGTTTTCTTGCTTCCAAATCTGATTTGTTTACATTAAAAGATAATGCTGCAATCTGCTATGTGTTTGCTTGCAAAGAAGCTTTGTTCTCACTTCACGACATACCATGTGCTTTGCTCCCTGCTGTCACTAACTTTTTGCAAGAATACGCTGATGTGTTTCCGCCGGGCTGCCACCATTGAGAGAGATTGAGCATCAGATTGTCCTCATCCCTGGGGCTTCTATGCCAAACTGAGCACCATACAGGACCAACCCGGAGTAGACTAAGGAGATTCAATGACAAGTATTGGAATTATGACAAAGGTTATGTGCATGAGTCCCTTAGTCCTTGCTCTGTTCCTGTTCTTTTGATCTCAAAGAAAGATGGATCATGGCGCATGTGTGTAGATTTTTGAGCAATTAATAACATTACCATTAGTTATGCTCATCCTATTCCTAGGTTAGATGATATGCTTGATGAACTTAATGGCTCGATGATTTTCTCTAAAATTGACTTGCGTAGTGGATACCACCAAATTCGCATGAAGCTAGGTGACAAATGGAAAACAGTGTTTAAGACTAAGTTTGGTTTGTATGAGTGGTTAGTCATGCCTTTTGGTCTCACTAATGCACCTAGTACTTTCATGAGATTAATGAATGAGGTTTTACGTGCTTTCATTGGAAGATTTGTGGTAGTATATTTTGATGACATCTTGATCTATAGCACACATCTCTAGAAGAGCATCTTGATCATCTTCGAGCTGTTTTCAATGATTTATGTGAGGCACGCTTATTTGGTAACATTGACAAGTGCACCTTTTGCATAGATAGAGTCTCTTTTCTTGGCTATGTTGTGACACCACAGGGAATTGAAGTCGATCAAGCTAAGGTGGAGGCGATACACAGCTGGCCGACTCCTGCCACGGTCACACAAGTATGAAGCTTTCTCGTACTTGTTGGATTCTATCGTCGGACTTCTCCAATTACAAGATTTCAGTAAGACTTTTGAATTGGAATGTGATGCTAGTGGTATTGGATTGGGAGGTGTCTTGTTGCAAGAGGAGAAACCTATTGCTTATTTTAGTGAGAAACCGAATGGGCCTAGTTTGAACTATTCCACTTATGATAAATAATTATATGCACTATTACGAACTTTGGAAACATGGCAACATTATTTATGGCCTAAAGAATTTATTATACATTCTGATAATGAATCTTTGAAGCACATTGAGAGCCAAACTAATCTGAATCGTAGGCATGCCAAGTGGGTAGAATTCATTGAGTCCTTTCCTTATGACATCAAACACGAAAGAGGAAAAGATAATGTCATTGCGGATGCCTTATCTCGCCGTTATAATATGTTGTCCCAACTTGATTTTAAGATTTTTTGGCTTGGAAATAATTAAAGAATAATATGCTTTTGATGCTGATTTCAAAGATGTGTTGTTGCAATGTAAAGAAGGAAAAACATGGAACAAGTTTGTTCTCACTAATGGTTTTATGTTTTGAGCTAACAAATTGTGCATTCCAGCTGGTTTTGTGTGTATCTTACTATTGCAGGAAGCACATGGTGGAGGCTTGGTGGGACACGTTGGTGTCAAGAAAACGGAAGACATCCTAGCAACCCATTTCTTTTGGTCAAAGATGAGAAGATATGTGGAGCGGTTTGTTGCTCGTTGCACCACCTGTCAAAAAGCTAAGTCTCATCTTAATCCACATGATTTATGCATGCCTCTCCCTGTTCCTAGTGCTCCATGGGAGGATGTTTCTATGGATTTTGTTTTAGGATTGCCTAGAACAAAGAAGAGGAGGGATAGTGTTTTTGTTGTTGTCGACAGATTTTCTAAAATGGCACATTTCATACCATGTCACAAAACTGATGATGCTACCCATATTGCTGATTTGTTCTTTTGAGAAGTTGTTCATTTGTATGGGGTCCCAAACACTATTGTTTCGGATAGAGATGTCAAATTTCTTTGTCATTTTTTGGAAAATGTTATGGGCTAAGTTGGGGACAAAATTGCTCTTTTCTACCACTTGTCACCCTCAAACTAATGGACAGACTGAAGTAGTGAACTGTAGTTTATCTACCATGCTTAGGGCTGTTCTGAAATATAACATCAAACTATGGGAAGAATGTTTGACTTATATTTAATTTGCTTACAATTGTTCGCTACATTCTACTACTAAATTGTGCCCTTTTCTGATTGTATATGGTTTTATCCATCGTGCTCCCATTGATCTTTTGGCTCTGCCACCTTCAGATAATTTGAATTTTTGATACTTCTCGCCGTGCTGAATTAATTCTTAAAATGCATGAGCAAACTAAAGCAAATATTGAGAGCATGAACGCTAAGTATCAACAAGCCGGTAGCAAGGTTAGAAAGCATGTTACTTTTGAATCTGGTGATTTGGTTTGGGTGCATTTGAGAAAGGATAGATTTTTCAATTTGAGAAAATCTAAATTGTTAACTAGAGCGGCTGCACCCTTCAAATTGCTTCAAAAAATTAATGATAATGCATATGAAATTGAGTTGCCTGCACATTTTGGGGTTACTTCCTCTTTTAATATTGCAGATTTGAAACCATATGTGGGCGAGGAAGACACGTTTGAGTCGAGGGCGACTCAATTGCAAGAAGTGGAGGATGATGAAGACATCGCTACCATTGATACAACCACAACAGCGGCCCATTCACCACTTGCGGCTAATCATGGCCCAATAACACACGCTCGTGCTCGTGAACTTAATTATCAGGTGAATTCATTCCTAGCTGTTCAAACTAATTATCCTTCAAATGGAGAACTATTAAACCCTTGTGATGACATTGTTATTATTAGGTGCTTCGGAATTTATCCAGCTAGGAGGAATGGAGGGATTAATGCAATGAAGGCTGCTCCACCCGAGGGGTCCTCGTAACTGCAGCAAGTACCAGCTTAAAAGGGGCATAACTTTCAACTCCCAAGGTTGTTTAATGCAAATAAGTATTTTCTGATAAGATCATGCATATTATTATTGCACCTACAAACATGACACAATGTTTATTTGTTTGGGATCCTGGCTCAAGTGAATGTGCACTCTTATTTGATGGACAAGATCAAGATGGTGCACTATGTCGTCCACCACCTTGGCCTCCTCCATTCATGCATACAAGAAGATTTGATGGCGTTGCACATTTGGACCAACACATAAGAGAAGATGAACTTGAGTCGAGGACAACTCCAATTCAACAAGGGGAGGATGATGAGTACATCACTTATATAGATACAAACAACACTCCATTGAACATACAAGATGCAATCAATAGAGTTCATACACAACAATTAATTTCAGAGGTGAACTCATTCTTATATATTTCCTTATATGTTTTTGAGCATAGATTGCTACTTAATAATTTAACTGTGATTAGGATCCATGGAGAGGTTCAAGGAGTACTTGGAGTAAGTATTAGGGACGTGGAAGACCAGAGAATTCGTTCAAAGAAGATGGAAACCGAACCAAACTCCAAATCGTATCCAACTCGGAGTCCAGGAGCAGTACGCACTAAAACGGACGTCCAGGACGCATACGAACTCTGTTTTGGACGTTCTACATATGAACGGAAAGGGGAGAGGATAACCTTTCCAATGGAGCCGGTCCCATGTCAAAAGTCGTTCGGAGTCGACGGGAATCGTCGAAACAAAATTAAGTGCAGAATCTGTCAGGGTGCTGCGCCACCGTATTGGGCCATTGGGCCTTGTATCAAGTCTAAGTCCATTATTTTAGTGTCTTAGGGTTAGGTCACGACCATAACACCCCCTTGGACGTCCTCCCACCTATATATACTCCATGTTAGCCGCCATAGACAATTAGGTTTTGCTTAGATCAATAATATCGACGTTCTACGGTTTATAAGACCCCAATTTCGCGATTTCAGATCGTGTCTTCTACGTTCTTGCTTGTGTTCTCGGTTGCACTTGCAGAGATTAGCCTTCTTGGCAAGGTCAATCGTGTGAAGCACGGTTGATAACCAACGGAGCGGTGGTGTAGTGATTGCAGGGGCTGTTCGTGTTCTACTCAAGAGCCTCGGATCATCAACATCGAGATCTCCATCAATCGACTTACCCATTACCTTTCGGAAGATCGGGACTAATTTTCCTATCATTTTCTGGAAAGGTATCTTTGTCTACTTTCCATTGGATCAAGAATCAAAGGCAGATGATGCTTGAGCTTCCTAGAAAAGGCCAAACAAGACTTGTGACTCCATCATGAGTTCTAGTCTTCCTTCTCTATATAAGCAACTAGCAGCCATAGGAAGAACTTGAGTTTTGTTTTCTGTAAGTTTAGCCATTGCTACTTTCTTGTAACGCAAGTGTCGATGAGACCTTCCGATTACTTGAATCAGAATCCCAACTTGTCACACCCGTGAGTGTTTGCTTGTTATCTTGTTCTTGCTTGTTCTTCGATTACTTGCAGGTTCAAGGTTGTTCTTGGCACGGCAAGAACAACAACAACAGGAGCTGGTGTAACTATCATGAAGGCGCAGCACCCTTGTGGTTGTTGTAATCGCGTAGCACAACATCGACCTCCACCCAAATCATAGTTATCAGGAGACGGTGTAACTGTAGCTCAAGGCGCCAAATCATTCTTGTTGTGGTAGTCGGGCAGCGAACGTCGACCTCCACCAAATTCATTCACCACCAACATCTCTCATAAAAAGACACGACAACCCCCATACCCGTTGGGTTCGTCACTTGGGTTGCCACTATGTTGTTCCTCCAAGGGCTCTGTAATGAGTTCTAGGTGGAGCACCACCACCTGACACCGAACTGGATGCTCCAGATGTCAATGTTCTTCACCCTGTGTGAGTTGTACCTCGAGATGACTCCCAACCACTCCCTTTGGAGGTACCTCTTTTTTATTCATTTTTCTAAGATCTCGATCCGTCCCGTCGGCTCCGTCTGTGCCCAGGCCCGGACGCGATCGCCATACCATTTTGCATTCCACTGGCAGAGTCCCTTCAAGGGTTGGCACCGAAAGTGGTTCTACATCTGCAACTCAGAACCTGGATAGCCGAATTTCACCGAGAAGGTGTCGTGTCTTCATCCGCTTGGGGCGAGGGATGCCAGGCAAAGCAGCTGCCTCAGTTGGAGCCAATCCTAGCGATGATGGAGAGGCTAAAGGCATAGGAGCTGCCTCAGACGGACTATACCATCCTCTAAACCCTCATCGAGTGGAGGGCCCTACAACTTCAAGATAGAGTCAGCACCATGTGGGTTTATGCCTCCATTGTTGACCTGATGAGGGAGTCGCAACAGAAGTTGTCGCCGGCCCAAGTCTCAAAGAGAATGACAGACATCATGGTACAGTCTCCGAGTGATGCTGTGGGCGGTCCTCTTGGCGAGTCAAGACTGTCCGACTTGGTGGGGTCTCCCCGAGATCACTTGCCTCCCTAGGCTGCCTGAGGATATGGGGAAGAGGGTGGAACCCGACTCTGGTTGGTCGACCATGGTCCACACGGGCCAAAGGGGGGGATGTTCGGTTCCGGCCATCCCGCCAAGAGGGTGAGGGTGGGTTGATGGTATTTCTTAACATCTACAGTTCATCCTAGCAACCAAGGCTAGTTCTGCAGAGGCACTATAGCTAACCTAAGCCAGAGCAAGATGAGTTACTCAAGTGCACAGAAAGTACCGCAGTAGCATTTCACCCAAGGGTATTCAGCGCAAGCGCACGGAAAGGCAAGGCAAGAGTGGAAGATCAAAGGGAGAATAACGTTCTCTAGTGAGGGATCAAGTAGGATGGGTAAATAATGTAGTGGGGTAGTGTGACACACACCTAAGCAAACTACTCTAAGGGGTAAGAATGTCCTAGTGAAGGTTAAGTTAGGGATGGAGCCACTCCTACTGTTCTTTAAGTATTCATATACATAGCCTATTAGTGTACTCATTAGTATGGTAACGATGAGTACTAGAGCTTAGTGGTCCAACACATCGGGCACGGGTTTACCCTTGACAATCTAAGGATGATTCCTGCCTTGAGCCTGTGACATAGCCGAATATGGGGGTTATGAAGGAGGGGCATGGCTGTCACTACCTGAGCCTACCCTTACAACCCATCGGTCTACGAGACATCCAATGCTACATAACTATCTAAGCACCATGCTTAAATGTTAAGTAAATACCTTAATAGTTGTAGTACAAGTACCTTCCTAAGCAAATGACTAACCTAAACATCTAAAACCAAGGTTGAGACAAAGCACTAACTTGCTCATATTAACATAATCATATTACTACCTAATTAGACTATAGTGATGGTGTATGATGTTTTTGAAAACATGATATGACCATTATGACTAGATAATAACATCTACACCTAGCACATACATGGATTCCACAATCAAACAAGAAAATGTTTGCCCAAGTATATGAATAAATAAAGACTAATAATAATATTATCATAAATCATAAAGTCACAAAATAAAGAAAAGATACATGAGCCATACCTTTCCGAATTTGAACATGGTACTAGAGGCTCCTCTCTACAGCCTAACCTCCACCAAGGACTAAGAGGGCACTAGTGTAATACAAGATAGAATGCTTGAGTGGTGTGTGTGAGAAGTGAGGCACCCCCTAATTATACACGAAGTAGAGGCGGTTCCCACCACCAAATGCGTGAGAAGCAGTCTCCACTGTCTTTAGGGCACCAAAGAGGAGCGCCATGTCTCGGGTGAGTGAGTTTGGCGCCAAGACCTAGACGGCCGAGCCAGGGGGTCGATCGACCTGTTCCTGACACCCCTTCGGATGTGCTTTCTCCTGGTGGATGATACCATGCTTCATCGCCACGTGAATCGACATTGGATTCTCTCAGATACGCCTAGGAATGGGTCCATGGATCTATGTGATGTCATATTGAAAGTGCATCTAGGACTCCCTTGTGGGTTTTAGATGATTTATGACAAGCAATTGGGATCCTAATCCTTTTGTTGAGATGAATGCAGACAAATAATGAAAAATGAGCAAAATGCCAAAAAGAAGGGAAATGAGAAGCAAAGTGAATTTGAGCTCAAGGAGAAGAAAATAGTAGATTATTATGTATGGAGTGTGTTAAGGAAACACACTCAAGAGCTCAATCTCTTTCAAGCACACACACACAATGCACAAAGTTATACAGGACCGAACAAGTCCGATATCAGCCGGACTAGTCCGATATCACTTTCTGCGCTAGATCGGACAAGTCCGGTATCCACCGGACTAGTCCGATATCTTTCTGATCCACTTCGGACTAGTCCTCCCCAATGCGGACTAGTCCTCAACACAATGTACAAGTCACACAAAATCGGACAAGTCCGTTGTGATCCGGACTAGTCCGATATTCTTTCTAATCCACTTCGGACAAGTCCGGTGTCTACACGGACTAGTCCGTTATACACACTGATCTAAATCGGACAAGTCCTCCAAGTGCGGACTTGTCATCCTAAACACTTAGGGTTTCATATGTCCGGACAAGTCCGATGGCAATCGGACTAGTCCGAAGATTTCCAGTAGTGAAATCAGACAAGTCCGTTTTCAACCGGACTAGTCCGATATTCCTGGACACTTAGGGTTTGCTACACACAGCACACCTGACTAGTCCGGTGACCACCACGGACTAGTCCGATCTTTCTGAACCATAAAGGTCACTTTTAGAAACCCCATATAAATAGAGGTGCACGGCCCACTTTTACAAACTCTCGAACCCTAGCGCCGTCACACCTCCCAAGAGACTCAAAAACCACCTCTCTCCACGAAATTAAGTGCAAAATCGATCAATCTATTGAAGATCACTTCTAGATCATTGGAGAGACACTTGGCACACATCATTGAGCTCTTGGTTTGATTCTCTAACACACTCTTGCGTTTCAATTTGTAATTTTCGAGTGTGTTATTGGTGGTTTTGTAAGTTGTAATCAAGGGAGCTCTCAACGTGTGAGAACGCCCCTTCAACTTGGTTATTTACCCTTTGTGATTAGTGGAAGAGGATTGGCCTTCGTGGCGATCCGACGAGGGAAGGGTTGGAGAAGAACCGGTCCTTTTGTGGGCTCCTCAACGTGGACGTAGGTTGCCTTCGTGGTAGCCGAACCATGGGATAAATCGTGTGTCTTGTCCTTTTGCGTTCTTCATCTTAGTTGATCAACTTAATCTAGGGTTTGATTCACTTTGTTCAATTTGAGTTGAATTGTTGAACAAGAGCCTTAATTGTAATAAAATTTGACATACAACTATTAAACTGTCATTCAAGTTTATATTTCCGCTGCAAACATTAACGAATCAATCAAATTGACTGAACTTGATCAACTTAGCCCGTGAAAACCGGACTAGTCCGCACTTTACCGGACTAGTCCGATATCTCTGGTATTGACTTTGTTGTTGAGTGTTACAGGAACCGAGAAAATTCAAAAAGGCCTATTTACCCCCCCCCCCCCTCCTCTAGGCCTACATTCAATTGGTATCAGAGCAGGTTCTTCAAGAAAGAGTGCAACCACTCGAAGAGATCATGTCGGACATGAAGGAAGTTCAGAAAATCAACAACCAGGAAGAAGTGAACAACGACAAGAACCAAAAGCTGGAAAAGTATCTCGAAGCAATTCAAGACTTCGATGATGATGACGAGGAGACGCTGGAGCTGAAAGCACTCCTCAGAAAGAAAGCACTTTCCAAAGGGAAAGCTAAAGTTGAAGAAAAGAAGAAGGGGAGTAGTCACACCGACTACTCTCGATATCCTTTTAACTATGATCGTTTAAATTCAAACAACAGCCATTACCTATCTATTCCTCTTGGAAAAGCCCCACACTTCGATGGGAGTGATTACTCCATGTGGAGGCAAAATATGAAGATGCACTTGATTTCCCTTAACCCAAGTTTATGGCATATTGTGTGCACAGGAATAGACATCCCAGATGACGACGAAGAGCTCACCCCAAGTCAAGAGCAAGCCATCCACAGAAACACTCAAGCCGCAGCCGTAATCACCTCCTCTCTAAGTCGAGATGAATTCACAAAGGTGGACGGACTGGAGATTGCCAAGGAAATATGGGACACACTACAAACAGCCCATGAAGGTGACCGACATGTGCGGGAGGCGAAAATTGAAATGATCGAAGGCGAACTAGGAAGGTTCGCAATTGAGGAAGACGAGTCTCCCCAGGACATGTACAACCGATTGAAGACACTTGTAAACAAGGTTCGATCATATGGGAGCAAGAAGTGGAATGACCACGAGGTTGTAAAGCTCATCCTTAGAGCATTTATGCCTCGCAATGTCACACTATGCTCTATGATCAGAGAAAGTCCCGGGTACAAGAGGATGACTCCAGATGAATTGCTTGGCAAAATCATCAACTTTGAAATGATGGAGAAACAAGCCAAGCACGTCAAAGAAATAGCCGACCTCACATCGGCCAAGAAGAAGGGAGTTGCCTTAAAGTCCACACTCAAGCCTCTATCCAAAGAAGCAAGAGAAGCACAGCTTGAGGAGGACAGCGATGATGAAAGCAGTGAGCTGGACGAAGAGGATATGATTTTGTTCATGAAAAAGTTCAAAAGAATAATGAAGAAAAGACAAGGAACAAAATCAAGTGAAGGCAAGTACAAGGAGAGGACAAAGTCGAAGATGAGGCGGGCGTGCTATAATTGTGGTGAGTATAACCACTTTATAGTCGATTGCCCGTATGAGGACAACAAGAAGAAGAATAAAGAAGCCAAGCCTCCACCGAAGAAATTCTTCAAGAAGAAGAAACAAGTTGAACAAGCACACATTGGAAAGGAGTGGGACTCAAACGATGAGTCCTCATCATCCGATGAAGAAGAGATGGCTAGCATAGCCATTGAAAGCACGTCCAAGAAACCCACACTCTTCCCCACGCTCGGTACAAAGAAGGGAAATGGCACTTGCCTCATGGCAAAGGAAGGTAAACACAAGGTAAACATCGAAACTCCTTCCATGCATTCCTACTCAAGTAATGATGAACTAGATAGTGATGATGAAGATATGTTAATTGGATTAGATAGAAAAACTGCTGCTAAAATGAAATTTTTACTTGACCAACTTGTTGAGAAGGAATGGCTAATTGATCGTCAAGAGGACATGATTATCTCCCAAAAGGAGAAGTATGTCAAACTTGACAATTTCTAGTTCTTGAAAAGGAGAAAAACAGCTCACTAGAGCTTGAGCTAGCTTCAAGCAAGAAAACTTGCTTGGAGTTAACCAACTCAAACGTTGCAATCAAGGATCAACTTGATGACCTGATCAAGGATAACAAGATCCTTGAAGTGCAAGTTGAGTAACTCAAGCTAAGTGAATCTTCCTCCTCTTCAAGTCTACCTTCTCAACCCACTTCAACTAATCTTGTTCATATGTGCAAATGTGGTAAAATCAACACCAGTTTGAAGGAAAAGTCTACCTCCACAAAGGATAAAAATCCTACCCAATGTGGAATATTTGACAAGGAGAGGATCAACTATGCACGTAGTGCATACTTGGTCCAAAGACCTCCAAATGTCAAGTATGGCATTGGTTACTCTTATGATGGAAAGCAAAATGCTGGAAGTCATAAGAATAACAAGGGAAGGATTACCTTTGTGAAGGGAGGACCCTCACAACCTGGTAACTCGAAAATTAAGAACCTGAACTCTCATGAACACCGGACTAGTCCGGTTGTGGTCCGGACAAGTCCGGTCATTCGGACAAGTCCGGTCACCCAGACTAGTCCGATCCATAAACAATAGCAACTTTTGTTCAAAACCTTTGATGCCTCTTATGTATTAATGAGAAACAATCTTGGTAAAGTTTATGCTTATTATGCTGGGCCACGCCATGGGAACACAAAATCCCATGTGTGGGTGCCCAAATGTATTGTAACTAACCTCCAAGGACCCAAGCAAGCTTGGGTACCCAAAACCAAGGCATAATTTGTTTCTGCAGGCCTATTCCTCCGGTGGATCCAAATGGGTGCTAGACAGTGGATGCACCAACCACATGACCGGAGAAAGGAGGATGTTCGTGGAATATGAAGAAAATGAGGACCCAAACGAAGGCATCTAATTCGGAGATAATAGTCAAGGAAGGGTGCTCGGTACCGGTAAAATAGCAATATCCTCTGAACACACTCTTTCTCATGTTTTACATGTTGAATATTTAGATTATAACCTGCTGTCCATATCTCAATTATGTGACAAAGGTTATAATTGCTTGTTCACTAAAGAGGGTGTGACCGTCTCAAGGAGGAGTGATGGTTCTGTTGCATTCAAGGGTATGTTGAAGGGAAAGCTTTACCTTGTTGACTTCAACAAGGATAAAGCCGAACTCGACACATGCTTGATTGCAAAAACCAACATGGGTTGGCTGTGGCATAGACGGCTAGCACATGTTGGTATGAGGAATCTTCAAAAACTCCTCAAGGGCGATCACATCCGAGGTTTCAAAGATGTTGTTTTTGAGAAAGACGGGCCTTGTAGCGCGTGCCAAGCCGGGAAGCAAGTTGGAGCACATCATCCCGCAAAGAACATCATGACTACGACAAGACCGCTCGAACTACTTCATATGGACTTGTTTGGTCCAATTGCTTACATAAGCATCGGCGGTAATAAATACGATTTAGTCATTATTGATGATTTTTCCCGCTTCACTTGGGTGTTCTTTTTGCATGACAAGTCAGAAACACAAGGGACACTCAAGAAATTCTTCAAGCGAGCGCAAAACGAGTTCTCACTATCGATCAAGAGTATTCAAAGCGACAACGGCACGGAGTTCAAGAACATACAAGTGGAGGAGTACCTTGATGAGGAGGGAATCAAGCACGAATTTTCAGCACCATACTCTCCACAACAAAACGGAGTTGCCGAAAGGAAGAACCGAACGCTCATAGAGATGGCAAGAACAATGCTCGATGAATACAAGACTTCGGATCGATTTTGGGCGGAAGCAATTAACATCGCTTGCCACGCCGCAAATCGACTCTACCTTCATCGACTACTCAAGAAGACTCCTTATGAGCTACTCACCGGTAACAAACCAAACATTTCATATTGTCGAGTTTTCGGCTCTCCATGTTATATCTTGAACAAGAAGCCCATGACTTCAAAGTTCGCTTCGAAGTCCGATGAAGGTTTCTTGCTTGGTTATGATTCGAACACTTACGCCTATCGTGTTTTCAACAAGGCCTCCGGACTTGTTGAAGTGGCACGAGACGTAGTGTTCGATGAAACTAATGGCTCCCAAAAGGAGCAAGTTGATCAATGTGAATTAGGTAAAGAAGAAGCTCTTTATCAAGCATTGAATAGAATGGCTCTAGGCGAAGTTCGACCACAAGAGTCATCGTCACAAATACAAGAGGAAAGTGAACCACAAGAGGAGATCAACAATCAAGGGGGAGCTTCGATACAAGATCAATCACAAGAATATGAAGATGATCAACAAATAAACGAGGGCAACCACTCAGGGGGAGAAGAAAATGATCACCAACACACAACTCTCCAAGTGCCACACCCAAGAGTAAACCAATGCATTCAAAGGGATCACCCAATCGACAACATCATCAGTGACATCCAAAAGGGAGTAACCACTAGATCTCGTATAGCTAATTTTTGTGAGCATTACTCGTTTGTCTCCTTTTTGGAACCACGCAGGACTGAGGATGCATTGAAGGATACGGACTGGGTGGTGGCAATGCAAGAAGAGTTGAACAACTTCAAGAGAAACGAGGTTTGGGAACTTGTGGCAAGACCCAATGCAAATATAGTGGGCACCAAGTGGGTCTTCCGCAACAAGCAAGACGAACACGGAGTGGTGACAAGAAACAAGGCACGACTTGTGGCCAAAGGTTACTCACAAGTCAAAGGTTTGGATTTCGATGAGACTTTTGCTCCAGTAGCTAGGCTTAAATCAATTAGAATATTACTTGCATATGCTACTCACCATGATTTCAAGCTGTATCAAATGGACGTGAAAAGCGCCTTCCTCAACGGATCGATCAAGGAAGAGGTGTACGTGGAGCAACCACCCGGTTTTGAAGACGAAGAGTTCCCCGACCACGTATATAAACTGCGTAAGGCTCTCTATGGCCTCAAACAAGCTCCTAGAGCTTGGTATGAGTGTCTTAGAGATTTCTTAATTGATAATGGTTTTCAAATTGGCAAAGTAGATTATACATTATTCACAAAGAATCTAGATAATGATCTTTTTATTTGCCAAATCTATGTTGATGATATAATTTTTGGGTCAACTAACCAATCTTTCTGTGAAGAATTTAGTAGAATTATGACAGACAGGTTTGAAATGTCAATGATGGGAGAATTGAAGTACTTCTTGGGATTCCAAGTGCAGCAACAAAGGGAAGGAACATTCATAAGCCAAACCAAGTACACGCTGGACATACTCAAGAAGTTTGGCATGGACAAGGCAAATCCCATAAAGACTCCCATGGCTACGAATGGCCACTTGGATCTCAATGAAGATGAACCGAGCGTCAACCAAAAGGTATATCGCTCCATGATTGGATCTTTACTCTACTTATGTGCATCTAGGCCAGATATTATGTTGAGTGTATGTTTGTGTGTAAGATTTCAAGCCAACCCTAAGGAATGTCACTTGACAGCCGTAAAAAGAATCTTGAGATATTTAGTTCATACACCCAACCTTGTTCTTTGGTGCCCAAAAGGCTCCAAATTCAATCTCATTGGTTACTCTGATGCAGATTATGTCAGGTGCAAAGTTGATAGAAAAAGCACCTCTGGCACATGCCAATTCCTACGAAGATCTTTGGTTTCTTGGTCATCTAAGAAACAAAATTCCATTGCATTATCCACAGCCGAAGCGGAGTATGTTGCAGCCGGGAGTTGTTGTGCACAACTCCTTTGGATGCGAAAAACTCTAAGGGATTACGGTTACAATATGAACCGTATTCCTCTCCTTTGTGTTAATGAGAGTGCCATTAAAATAGCCCACAATCCAGTTGAGCACTCTAGGACTAAACACATAGACATAAGACATCATTTCTTGAGAGACCATTCCATGAAAGGAGACATAACCATCTCACATGTCAACACCCAAAAACAATTGGCCGACATATTCACCAAGCCACTTGATGAAAAGCGTTTTTGCGAACTCCGAAATGAGCTAAATATTCTTGATTCTCGGAGTGTGGCTTGAAAAGTTGCATACCTGTATGATTGCTTCAAAAATGTTGATTGAATTGTGAAAATCATCCCTCTTCATTTTTCTCTCGAAAAACTATGTCAATTATTTGATCTTGATGAATTTTGATCATTGTATGATTGTTGTATGCTTACTGGTCAAATTCATCAAGATTACTTGAATTGTTTTGCCTCTCTATTCTCTATTATTGAACCTTCAAATATATATGAATGGGCTATGCAATTCTTTCCTGTGACCACGGACTAGTCCGTGGTTACCCGGACTAGTCCGCCCATGCAGACTAGTCCGCAGAGTGCCGGTTAGGCCGGCTTAGTCCGATAGACCACGAACTAGTCCGATATAGGTCTCTGGATGACTTCGGACTAGTCCGGTCATGTCCGGACTAGTCCGGTCATGTCCGGACTTGTCCGATTTTTCGTGTCCATAACCCTAGCCACCACAAAACCCTAATCTCCTCCCTCTCCTCCTCGTCAAGCGGAGAGCGAAGAAGACGAAGAAGATGACGAGAGGACAGACAGCGAAGAGTGAAGAACCTAGGACCTTCCTCTCTCTCTTTTTGGTGTCTTGATGCCAAAGGGGGAGAGATTGAGGGGGAGTCAAGTCTTAGCTTTAGCTGTAATTGGAGGCGAGGAGAGAGCCTTCTCTGTACTTTTATTTGTGATTGTAATAGTTTAACACTATTTTCATATTAAGTTTGGTCTTGTGATGAATTGCTCAATTTATTTGCGAGTATGTGATGAAAACTGCATTTTTGCTCCTGGAATGTCATATGCACTTGGTATCGGTTGATTAATGTAAATTCTGTCATTCTCAATGTATTCATGCACTTAGTATGCATCCCACCATAAAGAATGCACATATGGATAATTCTCTTGTTGCTTGATGTATTTTTGTGTCATATGTGCATACTTTATGAAAATCTCATTTTTTGCCTTATTTTGTGAAATCTCAATTGGTTGTCATCAATCACCAAAAAGGGGGAGATTGAAAGTGCATCTAGGACTCTCTTGTGGGTTTTGGATGATTTATGACAAGCAATTGGGATCCTAATCCTTTTGTTGAGATGAATGCAGGCAAATAATGAAAAATGAGCAAAATGCCAAAAAGAAGGGAAATGAGAAGCAAAGTGAATTTGAGCTCAAGGAGAAGAAAATAGTAGATTATTATGTATGGAGTGTGTTAAGGAAACACACTCAAGAGCTCAATCTCTTTCAAGCACACACACAATGCACAAAGTTATACAGGACCGGACAAGTCCGATATCAGCTGGACTAGTCCGATATCACTTTCTGCACTAGATCGGACAAGTCCGGTATCCACCGGACTAGTCCGATATCTTTCTGATCCACTTCGGACTAGTCCTCCCCAATGCGGACTAGTCATCAACACAATGCACAAGTCACACAAAATCGGACAAGTCCGTTGTGATCCGGACTAGTCCGATATTCTTTCTGATCCACTTCGGACAAGTCCGGTGTCTACACGGACTAGTCCGATATACACACTGATCTAAATCGGACAAGTCCTCCAAGTGCGGACTTGTCATCCTAAACACTTACGGTTTCATATGTCCGTACAAGTCCGATGGCAATCGGACTAGTCCGAAGATTTCCAGTAGTGAAATCGGACAAGTCCGTTTTCAACCGGACTAGTCCGATATTCCTAGACACTTTAGGTTTGCTACACACAGCACACCGGACTAGTCCGGTGACCACCACGGACTAGTCCGATCTTTCTGAACCCTAACGGTCACTTTTAGAAACCTCATATAAATAGAGGTGCACGACCCACTTTTACAAACTCTCGAACCCTAGCGCCGTCACACCTCCCAAGAGACTCAAAAACCACCTCTCTCCACGAAATTAAGTGCAAAATCGATCAATCTATTGAAGATCACTTCTAGATCATTGGAGAGACACTTGGCACACATCATTGAGCTCTTGGTTTGATTCTCTAACACACTCTTGCATTTCAATTTGTAATTTTCAAGTGTGTTATTGGTGGCTTTGTAAGTTGTAATCAAGGGAGCTCTCAACGTGTGAGAACGCTCCTTCAACTTGGTTATTTACCCTTTGTGATTAGTGGAAGAGGATTGGCCTTTGTGGCGATCCGACGAGGGAAGGGTTGGAGAAGACCCGATCCTTTTGTGGGCTCCTCAACGTGGACGTAGGTTGCCTTCGTGGTAGCCGAACCTCGGGATAAATCGTGTGCCTTGTCCTTTTGCGTTCTTCATCTTAATTGATCAACTTAATCTAGGGTTTGATTCACTTTGTTCAATTTGAGTTAAATTGTTGAACAAGAGCCTTAATTGTAATAGAATTTGACATACAACTATTAAACTGTCATTCAAGTTTATATTTCCGCTGCAAACATTAACGGATCAATCAAATTGACTGAACTTGATCAACTTAGCCTAGTCCGCACTTTACCAGACTAGTCCGATATCTCTGGTATTGACTTTGTTGTTGAGTGTTACAGGAACCGAGAAAATTCAAAAAGGCCTATTCACCCCCCCTCTAGGCCTACATTCACACATGTCATCGCGCGATTGGCTAGGGTGGCACTTTTAGGGATTGCTCCCCTCATTCTCCATCAATTCTGTATAAAAACTACTGCATGCACTATTTCTCCAAGTACAGGTCTTGTTGATGTTGTAATCTACTGATATGCATAAGACACGCAAAATAGAAACTAATATGATGTTGTATGCACTATGGAACATAACAGAATCGATTTTGTATGTAGACAGTGCCTAATTCAGCTGATATTTTCAGTTGATCAAAGATGTGATGAGGAAATTATGATAAAAAAATCAGATTTTTGTCTGGAATGGTTTGGTCATAATAAATCCCTAAATCTTTCTCCGTACATGAATTTACAGACAAAATCTAAGGCTTTATCATATCAGAAAATAGTATAAACAGGTAGGGATGGTCAATATGAACCCAATAAATTTGTTTCGCAACTTTTTGAGCATTATATAATTCTCTATGATTTTTACAAAGTTTTCCTAATTTCTGAAAAAGTTTCTTTTTTCCTGGATTTTCATTATCCTAGGGAAAAGTTAATTAATTAGACCAACTTAAACATACTCAATGGAACTGAGATTTTTATTGAACATCAAAGGGCACTAGAGGAAGGCTTCGGCCAGGTTTCACAATTTTCCATTGAGTATAATATCTAGAATAATTTTCCAAGTATTTCTGAATAAAGGATTTTTAGATTACATCCTAGATGTTTTTATACCAAGTCAGCTGTACCACTGAAAATTATAGGCCAAGAATATTCTAAAAAATTTGTTTGACAAATTTTGTAATCTTCTACATCGAGTTATGATTTTCCAAAATTTGAGTATTATCTGGAAAATCTTACATTCAGTTTCTCTACAATTAATAAACCTAGGGCCAAACGAATAATTGAACTAACTTAAACATGGTTACTAAGGCTGATATTTTTACTGAGAATCATAGGTCATATAAGGAATACTTTGGCCAAGCTTGGGAATTTTCTAACAAGTAATCCCTAGAACAAATTCTCGAAGTTTTATGGAAATATGAATTATCCAGAAAACTACAGGTATTTTAATACCAAGTATTTTGCTCTACTGCAAAGTCCTGATCAATAAGAGTCTAAAAAATTTGGTTTATATGAGGACCGAGGACCTGATATTCCATGAATCACATTAGATGGTGTATTGCAGTGCGACATCCAACAACACACACGAAAAGGAAAACATATTACATAACATAAGTGTTGATCTTACATAAAAATGACCTGCAGCAACGACTTATATAGTAACAGTGAGCATGATGGCTCAACAAGACTTAACCGTCTCAACTAAAACATGGAACTTTACATGTTGAAAACTTGTAATCATGGAAGCAAAAATTTGCATAAATGAACTCGCCTAAAAGTGAATCCTTATTTTCAGATTTTAAGCCACAATTTACTGGTTCATGAACCATAAAGATAGTGAGCACTATTTCTATGGCATACAAGTTGCAATACAATCGTATTCATTAAGATGATAATTCAAATAATTCCAACACTGTTATTTACTACGTCATGACACAGTGAACAAGTGAGGAGTGGTGATTCGAATAAACACCCGGATAGCAAAACACATACACTCATTTGGAAGAAGCGTGTGGTGCTCTACACTACGTCATATATGGCAATCTTTCACAAGACACCCAAACGCCCAACCCATCGCACCGTCCCGAGCAGAAAATCCCTACACGGAGCGTGTGGTTGCTCATTAGCGGTTTTACAACTTGTTGCCCTCAACCAATGCCCTTAGACGGTATTTTATGCCTTGACGCTAGGGTGAACAAGTTACATCAGTTTCCGAGGTCCCATATATCCAGTATGCCTCTGTTACAGCTCAAACTTTTCTAGAATGGCCGCACACGGATTGGTCCTCAATCGACAAAGGTAGGACTACACACACGAGACTAGGTCTTGCTGCATCCTAACCCCCGCCTGGTCTCAAGTTCAAGTTTAGTAAACCATTCGTTCATCTTGAACCCGTGTGTACTCATTTCCTATCTTGCAAATAGATTCCAACTACTCAAATTTTACCGATTTCTCTACAACATTAACATAGCAACTTCGACCCGTTGAGGTCTATATTGGGTCATGCAGTTGGAATGTAAATTGCAATATATCTATTGCAGAATTCATATGTTAATCCATATAGTGATATAAAGCAAAACTTTAGAAACAACTTAATATGCAAGTCGGAGCTTGCCTTGTTGCTGCTTTGGCTCAACCTCGATATCAGCAGGGTATTCAATAGTATAATGTTGAGCCTCCTCGATCTTCATATCTATATGCATAATAAGCAATTCATTATCAACATAAGCATAAAGTTATGAGAGCTACACATACTTTAATTCTTCATAAACTAATATCTAAGGTCTCTGAAAATATTTCAGTGGCTTCTAAAGGTAATAGGTGGAGTGCTACAAAACTCTCAGATTCTTCTAAAGAGAAATATGGTCACAATAATTCCCTATGGCATTTCAAGGAAGAGGTATAATAATAGATGAATTCTATTTAAAACCAGCTCAAATGTCTTTGGGATTTTTGAGAACATGTATGAGATACTAGCAAAGTTTCAAGTCTGGCTATGGAAGGAGGTGGTCACAAGAATTCATTATAGTTTTATAGTTCCTAGATTTTCATAGGCAATTTTGGAATTTGTCATACTAACCAGTAGGTTTTTCATTTGGTTGAAGAGTCCAACAAAATTGATTTCACATTTTTCTAAGCTTTCTACAGCATGTATTGATTTTACAAGTTGCTAGGATTTTTTGAAAAAGTTTATGTTGTTTTTGGAATTTTTCATGGACATGGAGCATGGAAACACAATTTGACCAACTGAAAAACAGGTCAAATGAAGCTGAAATCTTTACTGGAGTTCAAATGTACTAACACGAAGGTTTTTTTGCAAGTTGGCAATTTTTCCGATCAGTAGATCATGTGGAATTGATTCCCAAAGCTTTAGATTAAAGGAATTACTGAGCAACATCCAGGGATTTTCATAATAATTAAGTTGCACCATTGAAAAGTACTAGTCATAAGGGTTCTAATAAAATTTGTTCCACAATTTTTAGACATTTCTGCATGGAGCAATGATTATCTAAAATTGGAGGATACTTTGGACTTATTTCCCTTGGAAAAGAATTTTTATTCAAATGGCTGGGCCCAAAGGATTTGAATTGACCTTTGGGAAGAGGCAGCACCACGACCACAAAGAAACGCATGTGGACATAAAAGATCTTGGTGCCACAATTGATCCTGGCTGAGATACGGTCTCACTGCCAGGTGGGCCCGAGGCGCCTTCTTCTACTTTGCACACGGTGGCACATCCGCGGCGGCAAATGGTGGCGCCCTCGCCGACCAGCGTTCCTTGCTTCGACCTCGACGAAACCCTCGGCCACGGGGTGAACAAGGATGGTCAACTTAGCTCTAGGGTTTACGGAGTATGTTAACGACTTGTGGCCGCGGCGGCGGCGGCTTAACTCCAGTGAGCCAGCATGCGCACAGGAAGACCCAAAATGACACGACATCCGCTCTAGGAGCATCGCCACAGCACCACAAGCATGAAACTGAACCCCAATGCTGCTGGAAAGGACCGTAAACTAGGTTTCAATGATGACCTAGTTGTTTTTGCCCGCTGGTGGGAAATACTCGAATTCCCCAACAAAGAACCAATCGTTTTCTAAACTGATTTCTTGGGACAACTCGCAAGTGTTCCTTGAACATAATACTAATAGCTAACAGCTCTGATTAAGCTTGCACGATGAATATCATCGAAGTCTACCTATTGTTCCATTGAACACTCTTGTAGAAAAAAGATGAATCTAGCGGGGAGAAGCTAAGGAATGGAAAACTAAGTTCCTGGAAGCAAGAGAAAGGTCGTGTGAACCTTCTTGCATGCTGGGATCGAGTGGAAAGTCTTTTCTTTGGCTGGGCAACGATGGTGCAATGAGGATGAAAATCCGGTCAGCAGCTTGGCGGCCACCAAGACTCCATGTACTTCTCGGGGAAGGCTCGCTCTGGCCAACAAAGTGGTTACCAATGTGCGCACAAGAGTGGTGAAGATCATGGTGCAAACTAACTTTAGTAAAACTCACTGAGTTGTTCAGATTTTGCTTTAACTCAAAGAGAGGTCGGCGCTAATGGTGTTTGCACGTTTGAAGCAGAGAAGAGGAAGCAGAAAACCTCCTGTGGTGAAGAGTAATTAAGGAAGAGAGGATGAGGTTGAAAACTGAGGTATGAGCTGGTTTCCTCTCAGCTTTGTGAGAACCAGGAGGTGGCAAAGGGATGGCTTGGTGGCAAAGCTGGGGGCACAGAGAACAGAGAGGAAAACAGAGCCATGTGCAGTGGACTGCATTGTGGGACCCACCTGCCACTCATATCATCCTTCCAACTTAAATTCAATTATCAAACAAAAAGGAAACAGCTGCAGGGTGGCCAAAATAATTGTGAGTAAACTTTTGATGATTTCAAAGCTTGGATTAGAGACGGCTGAGTTTGAATTTTGAATTCAAACTTGAATTACCCTTTCATGTTGTATTTAAAATAATTTGTAAAGTTGCTCCAAAATGCTAAATATTTGCAGGTGGGCTAAACTAAATATTTTGAATCCAATGGTGCACTCAGATTGGAAAATCGACAAAGTTGATTGAGGAGTTTAAATTAGAATTTGAATGTTCTCACATGGTTTGATCCAATTAATTAGCAAATAAGGTCTAAAAATAATAAACTTAGCAAGTTAGGAATTTGAATTATGGGGAATACACTGATGAATTTATATTTGCCATTTGAGCTAATCTCATTATGACATTTGATTTTTAATTTGAACCTCTCTTTTAGGGTTTGATTTAATTCATTCTCATTTTAGTACTACTTTCCGTTTGCTTTATTCCTCATTTTAATTCTCTTAGCCAAGGTGAACACAATGGCTTTTGGGGGCTTTTACAGTTCCATACTATGCTGATATTCCTAGAATTATCAATGAATTTTACAAGATTTATATTATTTTCTGGAATCTAAATAGCAGCAAATACATAATAATTATTTCATAAATATCTACATGTCCAATTGAGTTGAAACCTTTATTGTGGCATGCATGGCATGTGTGTATGGTACGTGAAAATTCTCAGATTTTTTTCTAATGCATCGATTTTCTACAATATATTTCGAAGATTCTAACTTCTTGTAAAATTCTAATAAACCACAGTTCACTTATATAAACCCTAAACATGCTGAGTGTGTATCAATTGTCCTAAGGAGTCCACAAATTTTTGTTTCACATTTTTCCAATGTATCTATATTTTTCTACAGATTTTTACAAGTTTCACGTATTTCAGGAATATTTTTGGTTTGGAAAAAGGTTGGCCACCGAGATTTAGGCCACACGATAGGCTAAGTAGTTGCCGCGCTAGATCTGCAGCCGCAGCAGATCCCAGCGCCCAGGCCTGATGGCCATGGCAGCCGACGGCTCTAGGTGGCGGCGCAGCTCGCCGGGGCCTAGCTGGAGACGTCTACTGGTGGTGGGGCCAAGCCCAGGAGGGCTGCTGAGCCTTGGGGATGTGGTAGTGGTGAACATGAGGGTGGGAGCTCACCGGAGTACGCCCGATGATTGAAGGCAGCGATGAAAGAGCTCCGGCGGCCTTGCTCCGTCGTCATGGACCGTGAGGAAGGTCGGTTGATGATGGGCGAGCTTTGCGGCGTACTTAGAAACATTGGCGGTCATACGAGGCCGCAAGGTTGGTCGCACCGGAGGTAGGCGGTTTGGTGGTCGTCGGCGGCGACGATATCCAAACATTCGACGAGTTAGCTGATCCTCGTGCCATTAAAGTGGTTCATAGAGGTGCACCTATGGGTGAGAAAGTAACATGTCGAAAGGAATAGGGATTGATAGACCGAGTAGAAAAAGTTTCATCAATTACCGAAGAGGGAACAATAAATAATCTTGCCATGGCAACTCTCCGTCAATTCGCTAGCTAGACGTCGAGCCAAGGGCGAAGGTAGAGCAGAACGTGGAGGACTGTATGGCACTCTAGTTGGCAGCTTTAGCTGCTGCTAGGACAGCTTGAAGCAACAAAGCGATGGGAAAGCAATGGTGCGGTTGTTCGCTAGCTGAGGTGGCAGCTGAGCGAGGATATGGGGGAGCAGCAGGAGGGAACTCAGCACGGCGAGTAGAGCGGAAACCCGTAGGAGAAACGTGTGCGCGAGGTGCTGCCCTCAGCTAGGACTGCGGAGGCACGGCACAGAAGTTGTGGCAGCAGTTTCTTGGCCTGCTCGATGCTGTGGTGAGAAAGAAAAGGAAGGAAGAAGAAAGTGGTGAGCAGCGAGGTGGAGAAATGGGCATTGGTAACTGTTTCTATTGATGGGCACAAGATGAAAGCAGCTGCGCTACTGCCACCGAGCGAAAGGAGCGCAGCATGGAGCGGTGGCAAGATGCTGTCACCGTGGAGGCAGGGGAGAAAACAGAGCGGTTTGAGTATGACATGTGGGACCCACACCTCCCCCTTGTCATTTTCTGAACTTTGTAAATAATTAGCAGGACTGCTTCAAAAATGATGAACAATGGCAGGTTGACTAAATCAAATGTGAGGAATCCAATGGTGAACTCAGATTTAAGTATGGAATTAAATTTCAAATTTGAATTTCACATATTTCAAAATTGAATTATCTCCTTAATTGGTAATATCATTGCAGAGGTTAGTTGACCTTTTGACTGAACCTTATTGGTGCAGCAACCAAATGATTTTACATTAGTTTAATTTTTAGTTAAGCATTTCACTTTGAGTTTGAATTTAAATCCGTGTTTGGGTTTTAGGTTTATACAATTGCTTTATGTTATATTATAAACTAAAGTTGCGAAAAATATTGCAGGGACAATTAGTTATATATTCATAACATTTTAGGGGCTTCAAACCATATTGTTGGCCAAGGTTGTATTTGCATATTACATTTCGGTTTGAGATCAAGTTCTATGCATTGATTCAAATGTACTCATTGTGGGAATTTTACGATCATTCTCCCTTAAAGGTATCTTATCCCGAGATTCTATTGAAAAGAGATGGTAGGGAATGTTATTAGTGATATGACACTAACAAACAGTATAGTTGGACTTAAGAAACTTCTTGCTATCCATATAAGCTTCCTTGACGGGGTGGTTAGTCCATAATACCTCATAGAATCACATTGTCATGTTCCTTATGACATGAGTTTTCTCAACATTGCTATGGGTCGCACTCTTGTCGAAGATGAGCTCCAGTTTCAACTTTTCAATGTCTTTTATTTGGACCATGGTTGTGGACCGGAGACATTTTCATAATGGGATATGTGAAAAATGTCATGAACTCCGAATATCGGTGTTGGTAACTACAGCTCATAATCCACGGTTCCACATTTCTCTATGAGGAGGAACGACCAAAGAGTTAAGGAGTTGCTTTTCCCTTTATTCTGAATTGAGAAATTCCTTCATTGATGAGATCTGGAGGAACATGTGGTCTCTGATTTTCAGGTTTATTGGGTGAAGTCACTTGTCCACATACTCTTATGCTGAGATAAAACGGTGTGAAAATTTCCTTAAACGATCTTAACTTGCTCTTTGGCTATTTACACTACAATGATGACTAAACTTGTCCTTGAACCTTGCTTTGTGGCTATTTAGACTATAATGTTGACTAAACCTGTCCTTGAACCTTACTTTGTTTATATGATTCCTTAAAGCTTTGATGGAATATTTCCCAAACATGAATCAAGGTGTTTCACGAAAATAGTGTGGGATCTCTAAGCTTGTAAAGAAATGGTAGCTCAATAAGTGAGTCAATGAGCAAACACTTTGAAGTGTCATAAGAGAATTCAATATTCGATTGCTCTTATGTCATTAGTGAAAAGACAGATAGCATATGGTAACTACAAGGATATTGGAAATGCCAAGGGGACCATACATGAAAGTTGAGCAATCAGTATTTTTGTATTACTCAATGAGAAAGAATGAATCAAAGTTTGCTATGAACACAATAATTGTCCATAGCTCAAGAATAATAGCCACTACTTAAGTATTTGAATGGAGACACATATTTTTGCTCAGAGTTCATTATTAATTATTTTTCACGTGTTTCTAGTGAGCCTGCTACATCAAAAGTTGGATCATGTTGTGTAAAACCAATGCAAACCTACTGACGGAGTCCGAGTACCTGGGTGTCCTGAGTCTACGCTTGGTCCGGCTAATCTCGGATTAACAAGGTCGGGCGAGCCTGGGTCCCAATCAGTGGAGCTTCCCCTCCCCTCTGGCCCTAGCAGCTAGGAGAGCGAGCTTCTCGACCCTGCCTGGCGAGATTCCATGCCCATCCAGTCGAGATTGACCACGGGTGTCAAGATCATTTTCATCAGGTCTCTACATGGGAAACCGCATCAATGCCACTACCACCCCTTGCACACTCTCTCCAGTCTTGCCATGGATAGCACGTCAGCCCAGATACCGAGGCACTGACATGGGGCTTAAAAGTGACCGAACAAGGAAAACACAACGCTTGCAGCCTCCACTTTTTGACTCCACCCTGAGGTGCGGGATGGATAGTAACAAATATGTAAAACCCGCTTCCCAAGGAAAGCGGGGAGTACCTTGGAAGTAGAGGGTTCGCCCCCGCAAGGGGGTCGATGCCGTACCACGAAGAAGGGAATCAAGAAGACAACCTAGCAATAAGAACTTCATCCCCTCCACGAGAGCACTAGAGTCTCTCCTCATACATGTACTCCCTCGTTATTGATAATGAGAAGAAGAGACCCCCAGATTGGACTTAAGGACCTTGCCCGAACCAGTAAACATCCTATGTTCTAGTTGTTAGGCCTTCTTGAGGTGGAACGTGAGGCACATATGGTACTCATCGGCAAATCTATACGCTGACAGTGGGCGCGCAAAAAAAGGGGACTACTAGGCATTCTCGTTCATCCCCGCCTTGATGGCTCCACCAAGCCCATCCTACGTACCTGCCTCGGAGCTTCGCTCCAAGTGCCGATGGGTCGGACGCTGTCATGGGCGCCTCATCACCAAGCCCAACCTTCGTCCCCAGCATCGAGCTCCCCTCTGAGCACCAACAGACCGAACGCTGGTGTCGACGTCCTAGCACCACTCTGTGTACAGCAAACCAACTATTCACGCGATTTGGTAGATGAAGTGCCAATCGACCAAAACATTCGTCGAGGCGCAACACTATGAGTGGACCAAACCACCCATACCACATAACTCGAGGGTCACCTTCCCACAAAAAGGTTCGGTGCGTAGGGCCTGGGAACACTGGAAAACAAGGGCTACATGACCAGGCAGCGCCCCAAGCGCGGCGCGATGAGTGGGTCGAACTACTCGTCCAGTGTCACTTGGGGGCTATTGGCCGAGGATGTCCATGTACATAACTGTAAACTGGAAGAAGTCGTCTTGACATGTCTTTCATATGGTTCTAATATGTTATGATACATTTTATTATACGCAAAAAAACATCCACTCTCCCGACCACCCGCTTCGTAACATACTCCGCAAAAATTTGAGCCCTTGCGGTTATGTGTTTGTATTTCTTAACGTCTACAGGTCATCCTAGCAACGAGTGATAGACATGCAATTGGCACTAGGCTAACCTAAGCCAAAGCAAGATGAGTTCCGCAAGCGCATGGAAAGTATCGCTTTAGCATTTCACCCGAGAGTATTCCCTAGGGTATTGTATTTATTGTATCCCAAAGAAAGGCAAGTGAAGTCAGACAAAATCATAGGTATGTTAGGGTAGTTTGGGTAGTGTGACACACACCTAAGCAATCACCCCTAATGAGTAAGGATGTCGTAGTGAGGGTTAAGCTACGAGACGGAGCTACTCCTAATGTGCTCTAATTACTCATATACACAGCCTAAAGATATACAAGTGAACATGTTAGCGGCAAATACTAGGGCTTAGTGGTCCAATACATCGGGCACGGGTTTACCCTTGGTAAAACCAGGATGATTACTGTAAAGAGCCTGTGGCGTAGCCGAACAAGGGGGAGTGCAAAGGACCGACAGGGTTGTCACCACCTGCTGCCTACCCCTACAACACGTGGGTCTATGAGACATCCAATGCTACTTAACTATCTAAGCATCACACTTACATGTTAAGTAAATACCCTAGAGTCTCGAGTACAAACACCTCTTTAAGGCAACGACTAACTTAAACATCATTGAACCAATGTTGGGACCAATCACTAACATATTCATATTAACATAACCATGTTATTACCTAATTAGAATATAGTGGAGGTATATGGTGTTTATGATAAAATAATATGAACATGATGATCAGAACATAATAACACTACACCTATCACATATGGGCTCAACAATCAAACAAGAAACCCATTGCCCGAGTATATGAATAAAGAGAGATTAATAATAATATTTATAATATGCATAAAGTTACAAAAGGAAAGAAAGATACATGAGCCATACCTTTCCCAATTTGGACTTGGGAATAGAGGCTACTCTCTATAGCCATCTCCACTAAGGACTAAGAGAACTAGTGTATACAATGGAGTGAATGATCAAGTGGTGTGTGCTGAAGTGAGTGGTGAGGGGTCCTATATATAAACGAAGTTCAGTCGATTCCCGCCATCTTTTGCACATGAATCAGACTTCACCAGGGAGCCATAGGAGAGTGCCACACATCATCTGACCGAGTTTGGCGCTAGGAAGGAGTCGTTCGAACTACGGGCTCGACCAACTTGGTCCTGGTGCCTCTCGGCTTGTGCTTTCTCCTGGTTACTGACTCGTGGGCCCTGATCTCATCCCCGCGTGAACTGATGTTGGATTCCCTCAGATACGCCTAGGAATGAGTCTATGGATCCATGTGATGCCACATGTCATCGCATGATTGGTCGTAATTTCACTTTTTAGGATTGCTTCCCTCATTTCTTCTCATTTCCGCAATAAAATACCTCCATGTTCTATTTCTCCAAGTTAAGTGGAATTATGTTTAATCTAAAGGTGATGTGTGTAAGAAATATTTATTCTTCACATATTTGAGTTATATTTATGGTGGAAATTGGAATATAACAATTGTCAACAAACTTCCAAAGTTTACCCTTTGCTCGTCGTGAAGCAAGGATGAACACTTAGGTTGTTGGTCAAGAGTTGCTACAATATCCTATCTTTTCAACAGTACCAAGTGCACAACAAATATTCTACCTTGCATTGAATAAATTTTCTATGGTACCTCACCTTTTTTCTCAATCATTATGGGGCTTATGCCTCCTCCTTTTCTTGGGTGGTTGAAAGATAGAACAACATAGTGAGCATGCATCACCTAATGTCTAAGTTCTACCTGAATTCCAAAGTGTTCCAAATAGTCTTTAAGTTCAAGTTCCTCAAATTATGCTCTCAAGCACTCCTATGTGGTAACTGGAATTTGTTTTCCTCACCAAGACAATGCCTTTCTTGTCCTACATCTAAATAAGGCTTTTTATGTGGATCTTAGTAGGGATCAAGAGTAGGCATATTTGCAATACATATATTACTAAGTCAAAAGAGTGAGACTTAGGAAAACAAATCATATTTTTGATCAAGATTGTGCATGCGTGATGGAATGTGGAGTGGAATTTGAAGATAACTCCTTTTTGTGAACTCTCTTTACTGTGAGGATGAAACAAAGCTTCTTATTTTCTTTTTCTCTCTTTTTTTCTCATGCTCTTGTACATGAGCATGCATTTTCTTTTTCTTTTCTTGTAGCCATGTCTTCTACTCCTCTTTTTCAAATATTTTGAGAGAGCGTTATGAATGAAAGATATGGAGTATCTTTTGATGGTGGACTGGTATGGTGAAATTTTGCTAACTTCTAGTGTAGAAGTTTAGCGTGTGCCCGTGAAATCTTGATTTTATGAGTATGAAAAGATTCTCACATAGGTCTATACTAGTTTGACGAGGCTCAGTGTGAAACAAATAGTATATGCATGGGGTTTATCAAATTTGAGTATCATATGGATTTGGTAGAAATTTCTATCAGATGAGGAACTTCCAGTTTAGAATTTCTCAAGAAAATCAAGTTTCACTTTTAACTAGGATTTTAGCAGCTCTTATTACTATATAATAACCCACACCAACCTAGAACTAGATTAAGCTTATGCTACCGACAAGTCCCTAATTTTAAGGAAAGAATATTCTAAGCCAATAAATGCAATACTTGGAGAATACTAAGTTATAAACAAGGGACTAAGGAAAAATAAAACAGATCAACTATTCATTATTTCAACTTATGCAAAGTAAAAATATTCTTACCATACATCTTTTATTTTATTAAACTAACCTATCCCACATTATTATTATTTATCTTTTAGATGCAAATGTTGTGGAAAGAAAGAAATCAAACAATGGAATGCAAATGGGATGTGATACAAGTTATCTCAAGCGGGGGTCTTTCCCCAAGCTTGTCCTTCATCAATCTCCGTGGTAAGGGTTGAACCCTTGATGACAGAAGTAGGCCATAAGGTTGACCTGTTATTGTTGTTGCAGTGTGGCGTTGACATTGTTGAACTGCGTGTCGACTTGTTGCTGTCAGTCGTGGGTACCCTGAATGTGGTCTTGAAAGGTGTTGAGAATGTCGCCTGTGCTCACTTCAAGGTCTCCCATCCGTATATCAATTACTATCATAACCATATATCAATTTCATATCCTTCAATAATCCGACTATACTCATGTGACAAACCAAACCATACCAAACCATCCTAAAATCCCAAGTCCAATTCTAATCATGTATGTCATCCAGTTGCTCGTGACCGGGAGCACGGCTATCATGATAGTTTTTAACACTCTGCAGAGGTTTTACCACTTTACCCACATGTTCGTGATTTCATCACCTTTCAATGACTAAGAACCTCTATTATGCCTTATCACACTTCCATAGGTGTGTGGCCAAGGGATCACAAAATAGCCTTTAAAAATGGACTACTAGTATGTACGGGCCCACTAAGGTTTCACCAGTAGGCTTGAATCTCAATTCTCCCAGCCACAGGCTCCCTCGTGTGCCATGCGGATCCCAGGGTAGCCCTACTCGACTCCCATTCTCTACGCCATCCAATGGTCCATACAATACTAGCAGCACAACTAATTATTCAGCTACACCGCACCCATACTTGGCCTTGTGGTGGCACTGTTGTCCTGACATATTCTCGTATGAACCGGTCATTATATCTAAGGCAAGCAAAACCACCATCTCATCCAACACTATGCCATGCTTGCTTAGATCTCCTAAGTTCCATGTTGCTAAAATAATCATGATTCCATTACCATCCCAATTTCTCATAATTGAAGTTGTCAAGTATATTATTTAAGTTACCCATAACCCGTGTACCGACGTGGTGCAAAAAGAAAAATACCCATACCCGATTCATTATGTATACCCCGATGACAAGGAGTGGCATACAACGCTAGTAAACTCCTACGTATGGGTTTCCCATCATATTGACACGAGCATGCAATTTCGCAAACAAAACATTTAATAAAAATGGGGTCAATATGATGAAGGACACTTGCCTTGCTCCGACGGGTTGGGTTGCTCAAGAGCTTCGAAGTCTTGGTTCTGGAAATTGTCATATACAACCTCTTGAGCACGTCCCTCTACTCGCGATCATACACATACAAGAAAACACATACGAATCAACACAATGCACACATATTGATCAATATGCAATGACATGAATGCATACAAAGTTCGATAATTAATTATCTACAGTTGTTTATTAATAAGATGCAACTAGTTCACATGTGTTCATGCGAGTTTATGAGGGTTTTAGCAATAACTAGAGTTGCTGAAATAAAATAGATGTATGCAACTATGATTTTATTCCGGATATTAGATCTATTACGGCAATTAAATTTGTCTCGGAAAACTTATCCTACCGTAGGTACAGAGGCTTCGAAGGTCGCAGGACAGAGGCGTAGCGTAGACGATGCAGCGATCCTCCAGTGGCACGACGACCTCCGGCGGACAGTGGCTTCTTTCTTCTCTTCCTCTTCTTCCTCTCTTTTCCCTCCTCCTTTTTCTCCTTGCTGCGGCCTCCTTTTTTCTTCCCTGGAGGCTAGGGTTTTTCTCTCCTCTTTTTTTTTCTCTAAGCTGTCGGAACTCACATAAGCTAGAAATTTTTTTACGTGTTTGACAACAGGGGTCGAGTTCCTTTTATACGGGGCGGGAGGTATTTGATATTTGATAGCGTGGAGAAAAGATGAGGGAATTTGGCCTTGAGGTCTTGTTCAGGTTCCCACATAGCTTCGACTTCTGTATGGTGGTTCCATTGCACTTTGCACAAACGGACTTTCTTGTTCCTCGTGACTCTTTCCTTCATATCCAAGATTTTGATCGGTTGCTCCACATAGGTCAAATCCTCCTAAAGTTCTAGCTTATGCATCGACACCTGTTCTTCTGGCACTTTGAGACACTTCTTGAGTTGAGACACGTGAAATACATCGTATACATCGGATAGATGCGCCAGCAGCGCAAGTCGATATGCTACCTCTCCTCGCTTGTCCAAAATCTTAAATGGGCCGATATAACGAGGTGCCAGTTTTCCTTTAACGTTAAACCGTTGTTGACCTCGGATAGGTGAAACTTTGAGGTATACAAAGTATCCCACTTCAAAAGCCAAATTTCTTCACCTATTATCCGCATCGCCTTTTTGCCAAGACTGGGCAGCTCTTAGGTTTTCACGTATTATTTGAACTTTCCTTTCAGCATCTTGTAACACATCAGGACCAAATACTTGATTCTCTCATGTCTCATTCCAAAACAAGGTTGTCCTACACTTCCTTCCGTATAGTGCTTCATAGGGTGACATTTTCAAACTCGCTTGGTAGCTATTATTGTACGAGAATTTAGCATACAACAAACTCTTGTCCCAGCTACGTCCATGTTTCAAGGCACAGGCTCTCAACATGTCCTCTAATATCTAGTTTGTCCTCTTGATTTGTCCATCTGTCTATGGATGGTACGCGGAGCTGAAATTTAACCTTGTACCCATAGTTTCATGCAGTTTCTACCAAAACCTATAGGTGAATTGAGAACCTTGGTCCGAGACTATTTTCTTCGGAACTCCATGTCGGCATACAATTTTCTCCATATATAGCTCTACGAGTTTTGATGTGGTATATGTGGTTCTGACGGGAATGAAGTGAGCTGTCTTGGTCAGGTGATCCACAATAACCCATATAGAGTTGTAACCGGACTTGGTTTGTGGTAATCCAACTCTGAAGTCCATGACAATTTCTTCTCACTTCCACTCGGGTATTTTCAGCGGCTGCAATAATCTAGCAGGTCGTTGATGCTCAACCTTTTCTCATTAACATGTGTCATATAGGACAACATATTCGGGTATGTCCCTCTTCATGTCATCCCACCAATAGTGAGTTTTTAGGTCCAGGTACATCTTCGTACATCCGGGATGAATGGAATAGGGCGAGTCATGTGCCTCCTTCAATATTGTCTCACGGAGCTGCTTCACATTAGGCACAACAATTGTTTTCCCAAGCCATAGAGTGCCATGGTCATCCTCGTCAAATCTGAATTCTCTCCCTTGTTGAATCTTTTTCTTGATTTCTCGGATTTCCTCATCCTTTGGCTGTCCTTCCCGTATTTCCTGCTCTAATGTTGATTTGACTTCCATTGCTCCCATCTCATTTATGAATTCAAGGTTCGACCGTTTGAATTGCTTGTATAGCTCGGGTGGTAGCTCTCGCACTGTGAGTTGGTGACATGTTCCCTTTCGGCTCAAGGTGTCTGGCACTACATTGGCTTTCCCCGGGTGGTAGTTGATCTCTACATTGTAGTCTTTGATGAGCTCCAACCATTAGCGTTGCCTCAAATTCAAGTCCGTTTGGGTAAATATGTACCTGAGGCTCTTGTGGTATGTTTAAATCTCACATCGGTGACCAAAAATATAGTGTCCCCATATCTTCAAGACGTGCATAACAGCTGCAAGTTCAAAGTCATGCGTAGGGTAGTTCAGCTCATGTTTCTTTAGTTTCCTCGATGCATAAGCTATTACTTGGACTTCTTGCATGAGCACACATCCTAGTCCTTGTCTCGAGGCATCACAATATATATTAAACCTCTTGCTCACGTCTTGCAATACTAACACCGGTGCGGTTGTCAATCTCCTTTTTAACTCCTCAAAGCTATCCTGACAAGCTTGAGTCCATTGAATGCCTTCCCTTTCATTAGTAATTCAGGCATGGGCTTCGCTATTTTGGAGAAATCCTTGATAAATCGGCGGTAATATCCAGCCATTCCAAGGAAACTCCGAATTTCCTTCACATTTTGTGGCGGCTCCCACTTTAGCACATCTCTCACTTTCCCTGGGTCGACCGGTACTCCTCCTCCGGAGATGATATGGCCCAGGAATGACACTTCCCGTAACCAGAATTGACATTTGCTAAACTTGGCATACAACTGGTGTTTTCGTAGTTTCTGCAATGTAAGCTTCAAGTGGTCCTCGTGCTCTTCCTCGCTTCTCGAGTATATCATAATATCGTCAGTTAACACTACGACGAACTTATCCAGATATTCCATGAAGACCTTATTCATGAGATACATAAAGTACACAGGCGCGTTCGTCAATCCAAATGACATAACGGTGCACTCATATGACCCATACCGTGTCCGAAAAGTCATTTTGGGTATATCCGATAGTCTAATCTTCATTTGGAGGTATCCTAAACGCAATTCGATCTTGGAGAAAATACATGCACCCTTCATTTGGTCGAACAAATCCTCTATACGGGGCAGCGAGTACCTGTTCTTAATCACCACTTCGTTGAGAGACCTATAGTCCACACACATCTGTTGGGTTCCATCCTTCTTATCTACGAAGAGCACTGGTGCTCCACACGGTGATGAGCTTGGGCATATAAAACACATCTCTTGCTGCTCTTGAATTTGCTTCTTGAGTTCTGCTAACTCCTCAGGAGGCATCCTATACGGCCTCTTAGCTATAGGTGCAATTTCGGGTATCAATTCAATGGAAAATTCTATGTCACGATCAGGTGGCATACTGATAGGATCTTGGTTCCTGATCTTTCGATGAGAATAGGAGGGTTCGATTTGTGGAGGAGAAGACGTTGGCGATCCGACTACACCATCTCCAAGACGATGCGCCTTAGCGATCGGTACACCGACTCCGAAGTTGTATTGATCTTGCTGGTGCACAATCAACCAGACCATGTGGGCCTTCATTCCTGCAATCAATCAAAGAACACGCAAGAACAAGAAGAACAAGCACTTATCTGTTGAATCAATCTAAAGTGGGGTTCTGGATATAAGTAGATGGGCGATCTAGTCGACACGCGCGTGTACAAGGAAGCAGCAGAAGCTAACTTACGAATAAAGAAAACCCACCAGCTAATGAGGGTGGTGGCTACTATTTATTATGCCCCTAGGGTCGTGAGAAACCCTAATCACGAGTCCCTAATGGACTCCAAACGATACATAGGCCATGGGCCCATTTTTGGTGACGAAGCACCATGGGCAGAAAAGGTCTTTGTACTAAAATAATTATTGCGGCCAACTCCGAATAGATATGGACATGAGACCCGATCTGTTTGAAAGTAGACTTGATAATCTTTCCTGGAAGTACTTGAATGCCCAGATCGGAGTTCGTATGAAGTCGTGGTGGCCATCACAAGTTGGTGCTGTTCTGCTGTCCAAATCCCGTCCGCGCAAATTCCCTTCCCTTTGGCTCCTCTCCATTGTTCCTAAGCAAAACAAGAAATCACGTAGTTCCATGGTCTAGAGAAGATGGACATAAGGCCAAGAATGAGTTCACCTGATAGTTTAGTTGACATGCACGAGCGCGAGTGATCGGACTAAAAACTGGTAGCTGAGTTGGTGTGGATGAATCGGGGGTGTTGAGGTCCTCATAATCCTCCCCTTCTTGTATTTGAGTCGTCCGCGACTCAAGCTCATCTTTTTCTTCCAAATATGGCTTCAAATCTGCAATGTTAAACGTGGGACTAACCCCGAAATCCACAGGCAACTCGACTTTATATGCATTATAATTAATCCATTCTATCACTTTGAATGGACCATCAGCTCGAGGTAACAATTAGACTTTCTCAAATCAGAAAACGTATCCTCTCACAAATGTAACCAAACTAAATCACTAGGTTCAAAAGTCATAGGTTTCTTTCCCCTACTACTAGCAAGTTTGTACTTGGCATTCATGCACTCTATATTCTTCTTAGTGGTTTCATGCAATTTTAAGATCAATTCAGCATGATGTTTAGCATCAAAATTCACTCATTTCATTGAAGGAAGAGGTAACAAATCAATAGGAGCACCAGGTACAAAGCCATAAACAATCTCAAAAGGGCATTTCTTAGTACTAGAATGTAGGGAAGGATTATAAGCAAACTCAACATGAGGCAAACACTCTTCCACATTTTTATATTATTTTTCAAAATAGCTCTAAGCATGGTAGATAAACTTCTATTCACAACCTCAGTGTGACCATTAGTTTGCGGATGACAAGTAGTTGAAAATAAAAGCTTAGTCCCCAATTTTGCCCATAACGTTCTCCAAAAATGGCTAAGAAACTTAGCATCACGATCTGAAACTATTGTGTTTGGCACACCATGCAACCTAACAATCTCTCGGAAAAACAAATCAGCAACATGTGTAGCATCATCACTTTTACGACAAGGTATAAAATGTGCCATTTTAGAAAATCTATCCACGACAACAAAGATACTATCCCTCCCCTTCTTTGTTCTAGGCAGTCCTAAAACAAAGTCTATAGAAATATCCTCCCAAGGCATGCTAGAAACAGGAAGAGGCATGTACAAACCATGTGGATTAAGTCGTGACTTAGCTTTTTGACATGTCGTGCAGCGAGCAACGAAGCGCTCCACGTCTCGCCTCATCCTTGGCCAAAAGAAATGACCAGCAAATATGTCCTCCGTCTTTTTCACTCCAAAGTGCCACATCATCCCATCTCCGTCCTCTTCCTGTAACAACAACAAGCGAACGGAGCTAGCTGGAATGCATAACTTGTTAGCTCCAAACACATAGATATCGTTGAGGACAAATTTATTCAATGTTTTTCCCTCTTTACATTTCAGCAAACATCTTGGAAATCAGCATCATGTTCATATTTATCTTTAATCATTTCTAGTCCAAAAATTTTAAAGTCATGTTGAGATACAAGAGTATAACGTCCAGATAAGGCATCGACAATAACATTATCCTTTCCTGTTTTTGTGTTTAATGACATAAGGAAAAGACTCAATAAATTCTATCCACTTAGCATGCCTACGGTTCAGTTTCCCTTGACTCCTAATATGCTTTAGTGATTCATGGTCAGAATGGATAACAAATTCTTTGGGCCGCAAATAATGCTGCCATGTTTATAAAGTTCGTACAAGAGCATATAATTCCTTATCATAGGTAGAATAATTCAGAACAAGCCCACTCATTTTCTCACTGAAATATGAAATAGGTTTTCCTTCTTGTAACAAAACTAGCATCACATTCAAGCTCAAAAGTCTTAGAAAAATCAGGAAGTTGGAGAAGGGGTGCATGCTTGAACTTATCTTTCAGTATGGTAAAGGCATTATCTTGTGTGGTGCCCTAAGAAAAAGGCACTCCCTTCTTCGTAACGTCATTCAATGGATCAGCAATGGTGCTGAAATCCTTCACAAAGCGAAGATAGAACCCAGCCAGTCCTAGAAAGCTCTGCACCTGTGTGATGGTCTTTGGTACAGGCCACCCTTGAATAGCCTCTACCTTGGCTCGATCAACTTCAATTCCCTGTGGAGTAACAACATAGCCAAGAAAAGAGACTCGATCCGTGCAAAAGGTGCACTTCTCAAGGTTACCAAATAATCGTGCCTCACGTAAAGCATTAAAAACAACACGTAAGTGATCAAGATGTTCATCCATAGATTTGTTATAAATCAATATATCATCAAAGTACACAACAACAAATTTTCCAATGAATGCACGCAAAACCTCGTTCATTAATCTCATGAAGGTGCTAGGTGCATTAGTTAACCCAAAAGGCATGACTAACCACTCATATAAACCGAACTTAGTTTTGAAAGCAGTTTTCCATTCATCTCCTAGTTTCATGCGAATTTGGTGATAACCACTACACAAATCAACTTTGAGAACACAACAACACCACTCAATTCATCAAGCATATCATCTAAGCGTGGAATAGGATGATGATATCGAATGGTGATATTGTTGATTGCTCTACAATCCACGCATATACGCTAGGATCCATCCTTTTTAGGTACTAGAATAACTAGAACAACACAAGGACTAAGAGACTCATGTACATAACCTTTGTCGAGTTGTTCTTGTACTTGGAGCTGAATCTCCTTTGTTTTCTCCAGATTTGTCCTGTATAGTGCACGGTTGGGCAATGAAACACCGGGAATAAGGTCAATCTGGTGCTCAATCCCTCGAAGTGGTGGTAGTCCTAGTGGTATTTCACTTGGAAACACATCAAAATATTCCTGCAAAATGTTAGCAACAACAGGAGGCAAAGAATGTTGCACATCATAAAGGGAAATCAAAGCATCTTTGCATACCAAAGCATCGGCAACAGAGGTGGAAGCAATCAGTTCATTAATATCAGATTTCGTAGCAAACAAGCATTTTCCTTTCAGAGATATCTCATTTTTCTTATCAAACACAGATTTGGTGTTGTTATTGTTCTCAACGTTAGCATGGTCCTGAGATTTAGTTTTCCTAGCTCTAGCAACATCATCTTGCACAATAGCTTTAGGAGACATAGGATGCAACACAATTTTTTATCATGGTAAAGAAAATAATACTGATTTGATCTACCATGATGCATAGATTCTCTATCAAATTGCCACAGTCTTCCTAGCATAATATTACAAGCTTGCATAGGCACAACATCACATTCAATGACATCCTTATATGATCCAATAGCAAAATTGATTTGCACAAGTCTAGTTACCTTTGCCTTGCCGCTGTTGTTTAACCATTGAATGTAATAGGGATGTTGGTGCGGTTTGGTGCTTAGTGCCAGCTTGGTCACCATGTCACTGTTGGCCAAGTTGTTGCAGCTACCTCCATCAATGATCATGCGGCAAGATCGCTCTTTGACGACACACTTTGTTTGGAATAATGTGTGTCTTTGATTTTGTTCTGCTTTCTCCATTTGTGCACTAAGGACACGCTGCACAATGAGACTATCATAGAGCGCTTCATCTTCTGCACCAATATGCTCTTCTTGATTTCATCGCTACCTGCATAGTCAGCTGCAAGCAAAACACATGTATCGTCATCGAAATCGCTAGCAGATGAGTACTCACAGTCATCTTTAACGATTAGAAAACGTTTGCTTGGGCAGTCACACTGCACATGGCCAAAACCCTTGTACTTGCGATATTGAACGTCTCTAGATCGTCCGGTAGATGCTTCATAAGAAGCATTCTCGGTGGGCTTTTGGTGGTCTTTACTGTTGAGCTAGTGGAAGGAGCACGTGGCTTGTTGCCGGAGGAAGAAGGTGTTGCACGACTTGGTGAAGAAGATGGCAGGGAAGGACGCCCAATCCAAGGAGTAGTCATGCGTGGTTGCCATGAGCTAGTCTTTCCTGCGGAAATATTAGTTATAGAGCTAGCTCGTCGTCCCTGCACTTCCCTTTCAGCTTTACAAGCAAGATAAAACAAACGGGTAACATTATTGTAATCTTTATAAGCAAGTATGTTCTGAATTTCACGGTTTAAACCACCCAAAAATCTAGCCATAGCTGGCTCCTCATCCTCGTCTAAATTACAACGCAACATACCCATTTGTAATTCCAGAAAATACTCTTCTACACTTTTAGCTCCCTGTCTCAAATGTTGTAACTTATTTAACAGATCACATGCATAGTAAGAAGGAACAAATCTAGTCCACATGAGCTGTTTCAAAGCATCACAAGTTTATGGTATGTTATTAGGAGTTTTCTTGCCATGTTCTATGCACCAAACATAAGCAAAATCAGTAAACTCACTAGTGGCTGCCCTGACTCTTGCGTTTTCAGGAAACTCATCACATGCAAATTTTTGATCAACAAAAATCTCCCAAGTAATATATGCATTAGGGTCATATTTACCATTAGAAGGAGGTATCTTAAATTTTATCTTGTTAAAAGTATCATCATGATTGTGTACCTCACTCTGACGATGTCCACCCATACCTTGATGGTTGCGTTGTAGCCGGCGCCGTGTCCTAGCTTCCTCATCTTCCCCAATCCCTGTATCTGCAGAATAGTCATCTTCATTGTCACGTACAATACTAGGAGCATTGCTCACCTGTCCATCTGCATACACTGGTAATCTCCAACGTGCTGATTTTGGTGTTGGTGTCAATCTGCACATTTTCCAATTGACCAAGGCGGTCACTGGTAACACGAAAATCCTCATCAAGCGCTTCTGTGCGTATCCGCACTTGGCGTTCGAAGTGCTGTATAATTCCTCGTGTGCGAGGTGAATGCACGTCTTCATTTGTATTTGCTCCTCCTGCCATGATTAGTAGACAAAAGGAACAATCCAATATGAAAGGGTAACGTTATCCCTAGCTACAAAGGCTGCTGGTGGGGATAACTTGCTCACCCTCAACCTGTTCAATCAAGCTCTTACCTCTTCTTACCAAGCTCAGCAAGGTGGTGCTGGCAACCAGCAAGTAATTAACAACTTCAAGAGCAAGTGTCAATCTATGGCTTTAGGTGGCTGAATTAGCACAAGGAGCAAACTTTCACCATGTTAGTCACAACAAGCGGAATAAATGTTTTACGATAGTACTGTGATGGTCTTAGTCTAGACCCTACTAGGGAAGTGAGCCGAGACACCAATGTCGTCACCAAAAACACCTCAAACAACAATCTGATTTTTTCCCTTTTTTTGTTTTTTTGTTGGGGTGGTCACCCAAACTCTCTCTAGATGGAATCAGAAGAACCTAGAACAAAATTTGCACATGCGCCTTTCTCTCTCTCTCTCTCTCTCTCTGAACTTTGGTTTTCCAGTTGATCTAGTGCGGCTTTTGATCTTGCAATTTCCTTTTTCTTCTCTAATTGGTTGTGGCTTTTGTGCGACTTTTGATTTTGCACTTGCCTTTTTCTTGTTGTCAAACTCAAGTTACTAATCTGACTGAAACTCGAGGTAGCAATCTGATTCGAACTCGAACTAGTAATCCGACTCAAACTCGAACTAGCAATCAGACTCAAATTCGAAGTAGCAATCTAATTCAAACTCGAACTAGTAATCCAACTCAAACTCGAACTAGCAATCTGACTAAAACTCGAAGTAGCAATCTGATTCAAACTCGAACTAGTAATCCGACTCAAACTCGAATTACGAATATGAGTCGAACTAGGTGATCGAACGTGACACGAACTCGAAACTCTAGTGGTGCAAAACTAAAGGCCAACAACTTGACTCGTCGAAGCAACCATGAACTCAACAAGTCTAGACTAAGTACTGAAAGTAAAAGGCACAATGGTCTAGGAATAATGGAAAAATAGATCTGGTATTTTTTTGGGCTTTTTCTGGACTATAGGATGATAACAGCGAAAAGAAAAGTAATGGTAGCACTCTCACCGATTAACCTTGCTCTAATACCACTTAATAGGATCTTGGTTCCTGATCTTTCGATGAGAATATAAGGGTTCAATTTGTGGAGGAGAAGATGTTGGTGATCCGACTACACCGTCCCCAAGACGATTTGCCTTAGCGATCGGTACACTGACTCCAAAGTTGTATTGATCTTGCTCGCGCACAATCAACCTGACCACGAGGGCCTTTGTTCCTCCAAGCAATTGAAGAACAGGAAGAACAAGAAGAACAAGCACTTATCCGTTGAATCAATCTAAAGTGGGGTTTTGGATACAAGTAGACGGGCGATCTAGTCGACACGCACGTGTACAATGAAGCAACAGAAGCTAACTTACGAATAAACCAAACCCACCAGCTAATGAGGGCGGAGGCTACCATTTATTACATCCATAGGGTCGTGAGAAACCCTAATCATGAGTCCCTAATGGACTCCAAACGATACATGGGCCATGGTCCCAATTTTGCTGACGCAACACCATGGGCAGAAAAGGTCTTGGTATTAAAATAATGATTGCGGCCAACTCCAAATAGATATAGACATGAGGCCCAATCCGTTTGAAAGTAAACTTGATAATATTTCTAGGAAGTACTTGGACGCCTAGATCAGAGTTCGTATGAAGTCTGGTGGCCGTCACAAGTTGGTGCTGTTCTGCTATCCAAATCCCGTACGTGCGAATTCCCTTCCCTTTCGCTCCTCTCCATTGTTCCTAAGCAAAACAAGAAAGCGCGTAGTTCCACGGTCTAGATAAGATGGACATAAGGCCAAGAACAAGTTCACCTGATAGTTTAGTTGACATGCACGAGCGTGAGTGATTGGACCAGAAACTGGTAGCTGAGTTGGTGTGGATGTATTGAGGGTGTTGATGTCCTCATCATATACCTGACAACTCATCCGGAAACACATCTGGGTACTATCGAATAATCAGGATGCTTTCCAATGTCACACCTTCCACGTGATTCAACATTGCCTTTTGCGATGCGGGTTGGGCTGCCTCAACTTCGATGCATGTACAATGTTCACTTGTCAACTGCACAATCCTCTCGGCACATTGAATGACTCCATTATACTTTCTCAGCTAGTACATTCCAAGTATTATGTCTATTCCTTGGGAGTCCAAGACAATGAGGTTTGTGAGAAAGTCTACCTTCCTTATTTTAATGCTTACTTTCGGACATATTATATTTGTACTCATCTCTCCACCAGGAGAATTTACGAGCATAGTTTGCTTCATGTGAGATATAGGCAGATTATACTTTGCAACATACTTTGTTGAGATGAATGAATGAGATGCTCCAGAATCAAATAAAACAGTCGTGGGGTCAGAGTTGGCGAGGAACATACCAATCACGACGTCGTCAACTTGTTGGGCTTCCTCAGTAGAGACATGATTCACATTGCCTCGAGCAAATTTCTGTTGTCCACGGTTGCCTTGTTGTGCTCCTTCCTTCGGCCGTGAGTAGTTTGGCCTTGGTGTATTGTTCATCAGTCCATAGCTTCTTTTGGGGCATTGACTTGCAAAGTGTCTGGCCTCTCCACACACATAGCACGTCTTGCTGCCCGTAGCACTAGGAAAGCTTGGGCGCAGCTGATTTTGAGCATTAGCTGCCATGTTAGGACGCGGTGCAGGTGGCATAGGATAACGAGGCGCTTGCATGATAGGGAGTTGCTGCGGTGGCTGATTTGAGTGTGGTGGATAAGCAGCGCGGTATGCAGGAGCAGATGGGTTGTAGTATGGTGCAGTTGGTGGTGCATAGCGGGGGTGGACATTGCTTCCATGCGGTTGTCCTTGGTATGACATATTTCTCTTGTTATCCTATTCCATCTCACGAACGTTGTTCTCCACAACAATAGCCTTGTCCACATGCTTCTGGAAGTGTGGATAATCACCATTGAGCAGCTGAACTTGAATCTCATTGTTTAGACCCCTCATGAACAAGTATTGCTTCCTGCTATCCATGTTGACATCTTCTGGAGCATACCTTGACAATTGTGTGAAATTGTTCAAGTACTCAGTCACACTCATCTTCCCTTGCCTCAGAACCTCAAACTCTTGTCTTTTTAGTATCATGACACCTTCAGGAACATAGTTAGAATGAAAGCTCTTCTTAAACTCAGCCCAAGTGATTGCCTCCTGCCTGATTAGCATGAGCGTGGCAAAGGGCTTCCCACCAGTCAGCAGCTGCTCCAACTAGTTGATGTGATGCAAATAGAACCTTCTCTCGATCACTGCATTGAACAATAGCAAGATTCTTCTCAACCAACTTCAACCAATCATCAGCTTCTATAGGGTCATTGGCTTGTGCAAAGATAGGTGGCATAGTCCTCATGAACTCGCCTAATCTGTTGTGTTGTGGTGGTGGCGGTGGCAGAGGTGGTGGCAGTGGTGGTGCAGCACCATGGTGGAGATTGTTGTTGTTGTTTGCTTGCATCTGGCCCAAAGTTTGCATCATAGTTTGCATGAGTTAGTTCTGCATAGCCATCAAACGCTCAAGATTGCTTGTATCAGCCCCAATGTTATTGTTCTGAGGAACTTCCATGTTGTCATCATAACCCTTGTGTGTTCCGCTAGTTCCAGCACCACGAGTGTTGCTTTATTTGCGAGTAGTGTATCCCCTCGGCATCTGTGAGAGAGGAGAGAATAAGATAAAGTTCAGATTTGAAAGAACGATTCCCGAACTATATGCATCATGGTATATGACACTAAACAATCCTTTATTAATATAAACCTATATGAGGATGCGGACAAGTGCCGAAGCATCCAATAACTCTCTACTATATGCGGATGTGAACATTCGCCGAGGCATCCCACAACTCGCAACTAAGCACACAAGCACAATCAAACACCATATAAAATTCAGCACATCACACTATTTAAACCAATACGATCTAAGCGTTCTTATTACAAATTACTCATAGCGGACCTAAATTCCTAATTGTGAGGCGGTGGGGGATCCTTGACTATGCGAATGTGATAGGGTTGCGCCATGGTGATGTAGGTGACCAGATTCGCTTGGGTGACCACGTTTTTCCTCTTTCTTCGCATTCCTACATCTCCATGCTTGCTTCCAAATGATCTAGCTCCGTGCGAAGGTAGTGGATCTCTCCTTGTGCGGTTGCATAGCAATTGCTCATGTCCAATAATGCCTTTTGAGACCTATCCATTGCTAGCAAATTGTCTGAAGCTTCTTGTGGTCCAATTATCTTCCCCATACCAATCTCGTGCTAAGGGTGCAGGTCAAACATGGTATTCTCAAGCTCAAAGTGGCGAGTATGGCACAAACTTGTGAGTGGCACCCTTGCAGCATCATCCGTAGCATCCTTTTGACTAGACCTCCAGGTGGGAGCATAATGCCGTGAGACCACTTTGTTGGTGAAGAAAATGACAACTTCAACATGCCATTCATCACGTCCGGGACGAGAGACCTTCTTCATGAAGTAATTAGCACACATGCAACGGGAATGAAGGAATTCCGTTAGTTCCAGTGATGCATGTCCTCTTTCGGTTCCGGTGGTCCAAAGTTCCTCAACTTGGGGAACTCGGGGCTGTTGTGTCCATTCTCATTTGCACCGGGTTGTGATCCCCCTTCATCTTCACCTCTGTGTTCCTCCTCATCTGAAGCTGGCACGTGGTACTTCTCATTATGATCTTCGTCCATATCATCCTCATATAGCTCAAACTCCTCCGGATCCTCCTCCATAGTGTTTGGCTGATTAGCTCCCTCCTCTCGGGCTTGACCTTCTCTTCCTCTTGTTTCGGCTTGTCAAGCTCAATGGGGTTAATCCCACATCCAACATCCAAGGGGCGGCAGGCAAGTGCTCTTGCGCGCTGTACTCCTAGTGATGGGCATCTATGGAAAACAAGAAACATTAGAGAAGACAGTTATATTGTATAAATCTGAAAATTGCAGCAGTCAAAATAATAGGGAAAAGCGCGTTGCAGCTGTCCAAAAGAAAGGAAAAGAGAGGAAGAAAATGCAGCAGATAGCACAGTGATTTTACCCACACATAACAGCAGCAAAACACACACTTTTCACAAAGATTTGAGCAGCAAAAATGCAGCGAGCACAATAAGACACGGCTGAAAATTGCATTAAAACGCAGCAGCAAATTCAGCACCTTACGGTTGCTGAAACGGCAAAAATTGAAGCAGCAGTAAGAAATTCCGAAAATAGCATATTAGAGAAGTGCTCCTATGTGCTCTAGAATGTCCATTCTACCTAGGCTTGCGTCCTATGGTCAATGCGGCCCTGATACCAATTTGTGACACCCGGTTCCGACTATGAACCAAGTATAGCGTATATGTGTGCCCAGGACGTTCATCACACATACACGGATGCAATACAAATGATATACAGAATTTAACCACGTCTCAAATAGTAAATAAGTACCTTATTACAATAATCCAATGGTTCATGAATGACAAGACTCTAAATATTGCAGCGGAAACTAAACTAAGTAGCACGACTCCAGTCCATAGGCAATTGACGGTGGCACGCAACCTAGTACTCCACGTGATCCTCATGGTACTCCCAAGTGTCTCCTGTAGCTTGTTAGTGGGGGAGGGGAATTGCAAGGGTGAGTACGTGTCATACTCAGCAAGTGTGCAAATAGATGACATGTAGCTAAACAAAATAATGGAAATAAAATGGCTAATTGTAGAAAAGTACATTTCATAAATATATAAAAGCAGCATATCATGTCTATGTCAATTTAATTCCCCTCATGACCCAAATATTTATCACACCATGTATTTATATCCTCATTCACCATCACAATGTTATTATAACCAGCCCACAACTACTATCATCACCATATATCAATTTCATATCCTTCCATAATTCGACAATACTCATGTGAAAAACCAAACTATACCAAACCATCCCAAAATCCCAAGTTCAATTCTAATCATGTAGGTCATCCAGGTGCTCGCGACCGGGAGCATGGCTATCATGATAGTTTTTAACACTTTGCAGAGATTGTACCACTTTACCCACATGTTCGTGATTTCATCACTTTTCGATGACTAAGAACCTATATTATGCCTTATCACACTTCCATAGGAGTGTGGCCAAGAGATCACAAAATAGCCTTTCAAAAGGGACTACTAGTATGTACGGGCCCACTAAGGAGGTTTCACCGGCAGGCTTGAATCTCCATTCTCCCACCCACGTGCCCCCTCTTGTGCCATGCGGATCCCAGGGTAGCCCTACTCGACTCCATTTCTTGCGCCATCCAATTGTCCATACAATACTAGCAGCACACCTAATTATTCAGCTACGCCACACCCATACTTAGCCTTGTAGTGGCATTGTTGTCCTGACATATTCTTGCATGAACCGGTCCTTAGATCTAAGGCAAGCAAACCACCATCTCATCCAACTCATTCCACTATGCCATGCTTGCTTAGATCTCCTAATTTCCACGTTGCTAAAATAATCATCATTCCATTACCATCCCAATTTCTCATAATTGAAGTTGTCAAGTATATTATTTAAGTTACCCATAACCCGTGTCGCGACGTGGTGCAAAAAGAAAAATACCCATACACGACTCATCATGTATACCCTGGCGACAAGGAGTTGCATAAAACGCTAGTAAACTCCTACATATAGGTTTCCCAACATACTGACACGAGCATGCCATTTCGCAAACAAAACATTTAATAAAAAGGTGATAAATATGATCAAGGACACTTGCCTTAATCTGACGGGTTATGGAAATCCTCGTATACAGCCTCTTGAGCACGTACCTCTACTCGCGATCATACACATACAAGAAAACACATACGAATCAACACAATGCACACATATTAATCAATATGCAATGATATGAAAGCATGGAAAGTTCGATAATAAATTATCTACAGTTGTTTATCAATTGGATGCAACTAGTTCATATGTTTTCATCCAAGTTTATGGGGGGTTTTAGCAATAATTGGAGTTGCTGAATAAAATAGATGTAGATGCAACTACGATTTTATTACGGGTATTAGATCTATTATGTCACTAAAATTTGTCTCGGAAAACATATCCTACCGTAGGTGCAGCGGCTTCGAAGGTCGCGGGACGGAGGCGTAGCGTAGACAAAGTAGAGGGTGCATCAATCCTCCGGCGGCACAGAGACGGTGGCGTGACGATCTCTGGTAGACGGTGGCTCCTTCCTTCTCTTCCTCTTCTTCTTCTTCTTCTCTTTTCCCTCCTCCTTTTTCTCCTGGCAGCGGCCTCCTTTTTTTCTTCCCTGGCAGCTAGGGTTTTTCTCTCCTCTTTTTTTTTATCTCTAAACTGCCAGAACTCACGTAAGCTAGAAAATTTTTCACGTGTTTGACATCAGGGGTCAGGTTCCTTTTATAAGGGGTGGGGAGGCGCCAGCCGGGACTCAGCTCGGTACCGAACGCGGCATTGAGTCCCGGGTGTGCACGGTGCCCGCGCGCGGGTGGCACGGGCGTGCCCACTCGGCTCATGACCGAGTCGGGTGCGGCCTGGCGGGCGCTGGCTTTTTTTCTTTTTTATAAATGTATTTTTTATAATTACATATATATATATATTATTCTATTTTATTTATTATTATTTTTATACTCATTACCTTCACATATTTATATATGTAAGTTTTATTTATTTATATTTCCTCTCCATTGTTCTACTAATGATTTATGCATGAAAATGTTATGCAATGCATGATGCTAAAAATTAAGTGTTACACAAATGCACCCAAACCAAATCACTAAGTTCAAAAGTAACATGCTTTCTACCCTTGCTACCGGCTTGTTGATACTTAGTGTTCATGCTCTCAATGTTTGCTTTAGTTTGCTCTGCATTTTAAGAATTAACTCAGCACAGTGAGAAGTATAAAAATTCAATTTCTCTGAAGGTGGCAGAGCCGAAAGATCAATGAGAGCATGAAGGATAAAACCATATACAATCTGAAAAGATCACAATTTAGTAGTAGAATGCAGCGAACGATTGTAAGCAAATTCAGTATGAGGCAAACATTCTTCGCATAATTTGATGTTATGTTTCAGAACAGCCCTAAGCATGGTAGATAAATTACGATTCACTACTTCAGTTTGTCCATCATTTTGAGGGTGACAAGTGGTAGAAAAGAGCAATTTTGTCCCCAACTTAGCCCACAAGGTTTTCCAAAAATGGCTAAGAAATTTGGCATCTCTATCTGAAACAATAGTGTTTGGTACCCCATACAAGCGAACAACTTCTCAAAAGAACGAATCAGCAATATGGGTAGCATCATCAGTTTTGTGGCATGGTATGAAATGTGCCATTTTAGAAAATCTGTCCACAACAACAAAATACTATCCATCCTCATCTTTGTTCTAGGCAATCCTAAAATAAAATTTATAGAAACATCCTCCCATGGAGCACTAAGAACAGGGAGAGGCATGTATAAACCATGTGGATTAAAACGGGACTTAGCTTTTTGACAGGCGGTGCAACGAGCAACAAACCGCTACACATCTCTTCTCATCTTTGGACAAAAGAAATGGCTTGCTACGATGTCTTCCGTCTTCTTGACACCAAAATGTCTCATCAACCCTTCACCATGTACTTCCTGCAATAGTAAGATACGCACAGAACCAACTGGAATGCACAATTTGTTTGCTCGAAACAAAAACCATTAGTGAGAACAAACTTGTTCCATGTTTTTACTTCTTTACGTTGCAGCAGCACATCTCTGAAATCAGCATCATAAGCATATTCTTTAATTGTTTCCAAGACAAAAATCTTAAAATTTTAGTTGGGACAACATATTATAACAGCAAGATAAGGCATCCGCAATGACATTATCTTTTCTTTTCTTGTGTTTGATGACATAAGGAACGGACTCAATGAATTCTACCCACTTGGCATGCCTACAGTTCAGATTAGTTTGGCTCTTAATGTGCTTCAAAGATTCATGATCTGAATGTATAACAAATACTTTAGGCCATAAATAATGTTGTCGTGTTTCCAAATTTTGTACTAGTGCATATAATTCTTTATCGTAAGTGGAATAGTTCAGACTAGGCCCATTCATTTTCTCACTAAAATAAGCAATAGGTTTCCCCTCTTGCAACAAGACACCTCCTCCAATACCAGTAGCATCACATTCTAATTCAAAAGTCTTACTGAAATCTGGTAATTGAAGAAGGAGTGTATGAGTTAACCTATTCTTCAAAGTTTCGAATGCAGCCTCTTGCTCCTCGCCCCATGAGTATGGAGCATCCTTTTTTGTATGCTCATGTAGTGGGTCTGCTATGTTGCTGAAGTCTTTCACAAAATGACGATAGAATCTAGCAAGTTCGAGAAAGCTTCGTACTTGTGTGACCATGGTAGGAGTCGGCCAGTTGTGTATCGCATCCACCTTGGCTTGATCGACTTCAATTCCCTGTAGTGTCACAACATAGCAAAGAAAAGAGACTCTATCCATGCAAAAGGTGCACTTGTCAATGTTACCAAATAAGCGTGCATCACGTAAAGCATTGAAAACAGCATGGAGATGAACAAGATGATCTTCGAAAGATGTGTTATAAATCAAGATGCCATCAAAATATACTACCACAAATCTTCCATTAAAAGCACGTAAAGCTCATTCATTAATCTCGTGAAAGTGCTAGGTGCATTAGTGAGACCAATAGGCATGACTAACCACTCATACAAACCGAACTTGGTTTTAAATGATGTTTTCCATTCATCACCTAGCTTCATACGAATTTGGTGGTATCCACTACACAAGTCAAGTTTAGAGAAAAGCATCGAGCCTCTAAGTTCAACAAGCATATCATCTAACCTAGGAATAGGATGACGATATCTAATGGTAATGTTATTAATTGCTCCACAATCTACACACATGCATCATGATCCATCTTTCTTTAGGATCAAAAGAACAGGAACAAAGCAAGGACTAAGGGACTCACGCACATAACCTTTATCGAGTAATTCCTGTACTTGTCACTAAATCTCCTTAGTCTCCTCCGGGTTGGTCCTGTATGGTGCTCGGTTTGGCAAAGAATCCCTAGGGATGAGGTCAATCTGATGCTCAATCCCTCTCAATGGTGGCAGCCCGGCTGATACCTCATGCGGAAACACATCAGTGTATTCCTGCAAAATCTTAATGACAGCAGGGGCAAAGCACATTTAAAGTGCATATAAGCATCCGTTGTGGTTTTTGGTTGATTTATGACAAACAAATGAGATCCTAAAAAATTGTTGAGATGAGCGCAGGTTTTAAAGAAATGAGAAAGAAATGACAAAAAGGAAAGAGAATGAGGATCTAAAGGAAAAAGAGCTCAGGAGCTGAAAATATTAGATTATTTTGTATGGAGCGTGTTGGAGAAACACGCCCCAAGAGCTCAAGTGAAAGAAATTGCACTCACTGCACAAAAATCAGCATGTGTGGATTAGTCCGATATTCACCGGACTAGTCCGATATCTCTCTGACTAAGATCGGACTAGTCCCCCTAGTGCGGACTAGTCCTCAGCACTTGACACTTGCACAATACCGGACAAGTCTGATATTCATCGGACTAGTCGGATAATCCTCTGACTAAAATCGTACAAGTCATCCAAGTCCGGACTTGTCCTTAGCCCCACAATTTTTCACTACACTGGACAAGTTTGATATCAGCCGGACTAGTTCGAAAACTCTCTGACTAAAATCGGACAAGTCCCTCCAAGTGCGGATTATCCTCAGTTCTACACGGTGTTCACTACACTGGACTAGTCCGATATCAACCGGACTAGTCCAAAAAGTTTCTGACTACAATTGGACTAGTCCGCACCTTAACGGACTAGTTCGGTATATCTCAACACTTAGGGTTTTCCACACGCTGCACACCGAACTAGTCCGAAGTCCACCACGGACTAGACCGAACATCACAAAACCTAATGGTAACTTTTGGAAACCCTCGTATAAATAGAGGTGTACGGCCATACATCAATCACTCTCGACCCCCTGCACCGTCACACCTTCCAAGAGCCCAAAATACACATCTCTCCACACGTTCTAATCCTAAAAGGATCAAATCCTTGATGATTAGCAATTGATCAAAGGAGAGACTTGTTCTACACATCTTGAGCTCTTGGGTTTGATCTTGCACACACTCTTATTGTTTCATTGTACATATTTTGAGTGTCTTTGGTGGTGTTCATTCATTGTAATTCTTGGGGAGCCCTCAACTTGTGAGAAGGCCCCTTGAACGAGTTGTTTGCCCCTTTGTGATTAGTGAAAGAGAATCGACCTCCATGGTGATTCGACGAGGGTAGGGTTGGTGAAGACTCGATGCTCCGTGGACTCCTCAACGTGGATGTAGATTTCCTCCCTGGAATCAAACCACGTGATAAAATCTTGTCTTGCACACTTTTGTTTCATCGTTCATCACATTCTAGGGTTTACATAATCTTGTGTAACTCACGTTGAAACATTGAAACTAAAGTTGATTTTGTCGTACATTGTTTCATTGTGGTAATACATCTAAGTTTCCAATTAATTTCCGCTGCATAGGATACTAGAAGTGAAATTATCGATCAATTTTGATCTTTCTAGTCGACGCATACCGGACTAGTCCGCACTGTATCGGACTAGTCCAATCTCTCTGTATTTGATCAATCTGTTAAGTGTTTCAGGGATCAACAAAGATTCAAAAAGCCTATTCACCCCCCTCTAGGCTACATTCAATTAGTATCAGAGCCAAACTCTTCAAAAGAGACTCATCGCTCGAAGTGACGATGTCGGACATCAAGGATGTACACAAGAACTTCAACAACGAGAAGGGCGATGATGAAAAGACCCAAAAACTAGAGAAGCTCCTCGACACCATTCAAGACTGTGAGGATGATGATGAGGAGATGCTTCAACTCAAGGCTCTTCTACGGAAGAAGGCTCTCTCCCCGAAAGGTGGATGGAATCAAAATTACCAAGGAGATTTGGGACACTCTACAAACCACACATGAACGTGATCGTCATGTACGTGAAGCCAAGATTGAAATGATTGAAGATGAATTGGGAAGATTCACTATAGAAGAAGATGAATCACCACAAGATATGTACAATCGATTGAAGTCTCAAGTCAACAAAGTTTGAGCATATGGTAGCAAGAAGTGGAATGATCATGAAGTCATGAAGTTGATTCTTAGAGCATTCATGCCTCACAACGTGACCCTTTGCTCTATGATTAGAGAAATCCCCGGGTATCGAAAAATGACCCGGGACGAACTTCTTGGCAAGATCATCAACTTTGAAATAATGGAGAAGCAAGCCAAGCATGTCAAGGAAATTGCCGACCTTACCTCGGCAAAGAAGAAAGGAGTTGCTTTGAAGTCAACTTGCAAACCCGCATCAAAAGAAGCTCAGGAAGCTATTGAAGAAGATGACAATGATGATGGTAGTAGTGACATCAATGATGAAGACATGAGCTTATTCATGAAAAAGTTCAAGAAGATGATGAGAAGAAGAAAGGGTAATAGCTCAAACGAAGGAAGACAAAGGGATAAACAAAGACCCAAGATGAGATGTGTCTAAAGGCCAAGGAAGGAAAAAGAAAGGTCAAAACTAAATCTTCCTCCTCGCTTTCTTTTACTAGTGATATTGATAGTTCTAGTGATGATGAAGATATGCTTAGTGGTTTTGATAAGAAAACTGCTACTAAGACGAAATTTCTAATAGATAAGCTTGTTGATAAGGAGGAGCTAGTTGATCGTCAAGAAGATATGATCATCCTCCAAAAGGAAGAATATCTTAAGATCAAAAGGCTCCTTGAGCTTGAAAAGGAGCGAAGTAAATCACTGCAACTTGAGTTTGCTTCAAGCAAGGAAGCTTGTTTGAAGCTAAAAGACTCAAACGTGGCTATCAAGGATGAACTTGTCAACTTAACCAAAGTTAACAAGATCTTTGAGGTACAAGTTGATTCACTCAAGCAAAGTGGTTCTTCATCCTCTTCAAGCTCGCCTTTCCAACAAATCAAATCCTAAACTGTTATGACTTGTACTTGTGCCAAAAGTGACACTAAATTGAAGAAAAAGCCAAACTTGACAAAGGACAAGCAACCTTCCCAAAGTGGCATATTTGACAAGGAGAAGGTCAAGTATGCACACAGTGCATACTCGATCACAAGACCTCCTAATGTCAAATATGGCATTGGGTATTCTTATGGTTAAAAGCAAAACGCTAGAAGCCACAAGAATAACAAGGATTACATCGCCTTTGTCAAGGGAAACTCTTCTCAAGTTAGAAAACTTAATAATGTTGATAAATTTAACATTGTGAACACATCTGAACAACAACTCCTATTTAGAACATTTGATGCTTCATATGTACTTATGAAAGGTAATCTTGGAAGAGTTTATGCCAAATATGTTGGGCCACGCCATGGGAACACTAAGTCTCATGTGTGGGTGCCCGAATCACTTGTGACTAACCTCAAAGGACCAAAGTAAGCTTGGGTACCCAAGACCAAGGCATAATTTGTCTTTTGCAGGCCTATTCAACCGGTGGAGCAAAATGGGTGCGAGATAGTGGATGCACCAATCACATGACCGGAGAAAGAAGAATGTTTGTGGAATATGAAGAAAATGAAGATCCAAACGAAGGCATTTACTTTGGTGATAATAGTCAAGGAAGGGTGCTTGGTACCGGTAAAATTGCAATTTCATCACAACATACTCTTTCTCATGTTTTACACGTTGACTCCTTGGATTATAACCTTTTGTCCATATCTCAATTATGTGACAAGGGTTATAATTGTTTATTCACTAATGATGGTGTGATCGTCTCTAGAAGGAGTGATAACTCGGTTGCATTCAAGGGTGTGTTAAAGGTAAACTTTATCTAGTTGACTTCAACAAAAATAAAGCCAAACTTGACACATGCTTGATTGCAAAGACCAACATGGGTTGGTTGTGGCATAGACGGCTAGCACATGTTGGTATGAGGAATCTTCAAAAACTCCTTAAAGGCGATCACATCTGAGGTTTAAAGGATGTTGTTTTTGAGAAAGACAGCCCTTGTAGAGCGTGTCAAGCCGGGAAGCAAGTAGGAGCACCCCCATCCCGCAAAGCATGTCATGACTACAACAAGACCGCTTGAGCTCCTCCACATGGATCTATTCGGTCCAATTGCTTACATAAGCATCGGCTATAATAAGTATGGTTTTGTCATTGTCGATGATTTTTCACGCTCCATGTGAGTTTTCTTTTTGCGTGATAAGACAGAAACTCAAGGAACCCGCAATAAGTTCATCAAGCGTGCCCAAAATGAATTCTCATTGACAATCAAGAACATATGAAGTAATAATGGGACAGAATTCAAGAATACCCAAGTTGAGGAATATCTAGACGAAGAAGGGTTAAAGCACGAATTTTCAGCACCATACTCTCCTCAACAAAACGGAGTAGCCGAAAGGAAGAACCGAACGCTCATTGAGATGGCGAGAACAATGTTCGATGAATACAAGACTTCAGACATATTTTGGGCTGAAGCGGTTAACACCGCTTGTCACACCATAAACTAACTCTATTTTCATCGTCTACTAAACAAAACCTCATATGAACTACTCACGGGTAACAAACCGAATATTTCATATTTTTGAGTCTTTGGTTCAAAATGTTATTTTTTAAACAGGAAGCCTAGGGCTTCGAAGTTCACTTCGAAGTCCGATGAAGGTTCCTTAGTTGGCTATGATTCGAACTCCTACGCCTATCATGTATTCAACAAGGCCTCCAGACTTATTGAAGTAGCACGTGACGTAGTGTTCAGTGAAACTAACGGCTCTCAAGAAGAGCAAGTTGATCAATGTGTGCTAGATCAAGAAGAAGCTCCATGTCAAGCATTGAGAAGAATGGCGTTGGGTGATGTACGACCACAAGTGCCACCTCCAAATGTGAATGAAGAAGATGAACCACAAGTGGAGGATAATGATCAAGTGGGAGCTTCCACACAAGATCAACCTCAAGATGATCAAGGTGATCAAAACATCAATGAGGGCAACTATCCAGGGGGAGAATAAGATGATAATAATGAAGGTTCAAGACCACAAATGCCACACTCAAGTGTACACCAAAGCATCCAAAGAGATCACCCTGTCGACAATATAATCGGTGACATCCAAAAGGGAGTAATAACTCGATCTCGCATAGCTAATTTTTGCGAACAATATTCTTTTGTATACTCTTTGGAACCATACAGGGTTGAAGATGCATTAAAAGATCCGGATTGGGTGATGGCGATGCAAGAAGAATTGAACAACTTCAAAAGGAACAAAGTGTTGGAGCTTGTTGAAAGACCCAAGTCTAACGTCGTCGGCACTAAATGGTTCTTCGGCAACAAGCAAGACAAATATGGAGTGGTAACAAGGAACAAGGCACGACTTGTGGTCAAAGGGTACTCACAAGTTGAAGGTTTGGATTTCGACGAGACTTTTGCTCCCGTAGCTAGGCTTGAATCGATTTGTATATTACTTGCATATGCTACTCACCATGATTTCAAACTTTATCAAATGGACTTGAAAAGTGATTTCCTTAACGGGCCAATCAAGGAGGAGCTGTATATGGAGCAACCACCTGGTTTTGAAGATCAAGAGTACCCTAACCATGTATTCAAACTGCGTAAGGCTCTCTATGGCCTCAAACAAGCTCCTAGAGCTTGGTATGAGTGCCTTATAGATTTTTTGATTGAGAATGGTTTCAAGGTTGGTAAAGCTGATTACACTTTGTTTACTATACACTATGATGATGATCTCTTCGTTTGACAAATCTATATTGATCATATCATATTTGGTTCAACTAACAAATCTTTTTGTCAAAAATTTAGTAAGATTATGACAGATAGATTCGAGATGTTCATGATGGGAGAGTTGAGATACTTTTTGAGATTCCAAGTGAAGCAACAAAAGGAAGGGACGTTCATAAGCCAAACAAAGTACACTTAAGACATCCTCAAGAAGTTTGGAATGGACAAAGCAAAGCTCATAAAGACTCCCATGGCGACAAATGGACACTTGGATCTCAATGAAGATGGACCAAACGTGGATCAAAAGGTATATCGTTCCATGATTGGCTCCTTACTTTATTTATATGCATCTAGGCCTGATATCATGTTGAGTGTATGTTTGTGTGCAAGATTCCAAGCCAATCCTAAGGAATATCATTTGACAGCCATAAAAAGGATCTTGTGATATTTAGTTCATACACCCAACCTGGGCCTTTGGTATCCCAAAGGTTCAAAATTCAATCTCATTGGATACTCAGATTATGTGGGATGCAAGGTAAATAGAAAAAGTACCTCCGGTACTTGCAAATTCCTAGGTAGATCCCTAGTTTCTTGGTCCTCCAAGAAACAAAATTCTATTGCCTTATCCACGGCCGAAGCGGAGTATGATGCAGCCGGGAGTTGTTGTGCACAACTCATTTGGATGCGACAAACTCTAAGGGATTACGGTTACAATATGAGTCGTATTTCACTCCTTTGTGATAATGAGAGTGCCATTAAAATTGCCCATAACCCCGTTGAGCACTCTAGAAACCAAACACATAGACGTTCAACATCACTTTTTGAGGGATCACTCAATGAAAGAAGACATAGTCATTTCCCATGTCAACACTAAAAAACAACTAGCCGATATCTTACCAAGCCACTTGATGAAAAACGCTTTTGTGAGCTCCGAAATGAACTAAATATCCTTGATGCTCGGAACGTGGCTTGAAAACTTGCATACCTGTATGCCATCTTCAAAATCACGTTGATTGTGTTGAAAAATCATCTCTCTCTATTTTCTCCGAAAAACTATATTAATTACTTGATCTTGGTGAATTATGGTCATAGCTTGATTGTTGTATGTTTACTGATCATATTCATCAAGATTATTTGTGTGTTTATTCCCCCTATTTTTCTTTTTAAGCACCTTCAAATATGTATGAAAGGCCTATATTTTTCTATCCAGGTGACCACGCACTAGTCCGTGGTTACCCCAGACTAGTCTGCACATTGCATACTAGTCCGCTGAGTTTTCCAGTAGTCCGGACTAGTCCGGTCCGACCACGGACTAGTCCAATTTTTTGACTCCATAATCCTAGGGCGGATGCAAACCTAATCTTCTTCCTCCTCACAACTTCTCTCACGTTCTCTCTCTTCACTCAAGTGCTCCCAAGGCAATTTTGCGAGTTCTCCATCAAATCCACTCAAATCTTCGTAGGAATCGATCTAAACTGCAAGGGGGTCGAAGACCACAGACTAGTCCACATCAAGAACTCCTTCAATGCCTCGAATGGAAGGATTTGGTAAATTTCTCTCCAAATCCTAGAACCTTCGATTTTCCTTGCTTTTGCTAAAAAAACTTAGTATTTTTGGTCAATACATACTCTATTGATGTATTCCATTTATTCTAGATCACATTTGCATTGAATAACCTCAAATTTCGCTAAGTTAGTTTGATCAGCCCCATAACGGACTAGTCTGTTCTCAGGGCGGACAAGTTCGGTGCTCCGGACTAGTCCGTCCCTGAATAACGGACAAGTCTGGTATGCCCTGATTAATACCCTAGCTTACATCAATTCAATGCAATTCCTTATCATCCTTGCCTATCCATATCATTTATATCTTCCTTGTCGGAATCATATTGAACTCAAACGATGATATCTCCAACTTCGATGCCGAGATGGATCAAGAAGTGTTGCCTCGTGTTTCGGAGTCTCGCTCCAACAAAAGACAAGAGCGTGCTGCCGAGCCTTCGCCCACCCCACCTAGGGTGCGTCAAAAGGTTCTAGCCAAGAAACCAGCTTCAAGAGCAAAAGATACGGCTGGTCCTAGCTCGGCGGCTCCACGGCAAACTAAGGGAAAAGGTGATGAACCCAACGGGGCGATGCCTTATCTTTCGATGAGAGTTGTTGGTGATGAATGAATTTGGTGGAGGTCAACGTTGGCTGCCCGACTACCACAACCAGAATGGTGTGGCGCCTTGAGCGATAGTTACACCGTCTTCTGGTAACTACGACTTGGGTGGAGGTCGACGTTGTGCTACCTGACTACAACAACCACAAGGGTGTTGCACCTTAATGATAGTTACACCGGCTCCTGTTCTTGTTGTTCTTGTCATGCCAAGAACAGCCTTGAACCTGCAAGCAATTGAAGAACAAGCAAGAACAAGATAACAAGCAAACACTCACGGGTGTCATAAGTTGGGGTTCTGATTCAAGTAATCATAAGGTCTCGTCGACACTTGCGTTACAAGGAAGTAGCAATGGCTAAACTTACGGAAAACAAAACCCAAGTTCTTCCTATGGCTACTAGTTGTTTATATAGAGGAGGAAGACTAGAACTCAGGATGGAGTCACGAGTCATATTCGGCCTTTCCTGAGCAGCTCAAGCGTCATCTGCCTTGATTCTTCATCCAATGGAAAGTAGACGAAGAGACCTTTCCAGCAAGTACTTATTTGCAAACAACCTTGGGAGTTGAAAGTTATGCTCCTTTTAAGTTGGTACTTGTTGCAGTTACGAGGACCCCTCGGGTGGAGCAGCCTTCATTGCATTAATCCCTCCATTACTCCTAGCTGGATCAATTCCCAAGCAGCAAATAATAACAAGGTCATCACAAGGATTTAATAGTTCCCCATTTGATGGATTTTTACTTTGAACAGCCAGGAATGAGTTCACCTGATAATTAAGTTGACGTGCACGAGCGCGTGTCATTTGACCTTGATTAGTTGCAAGTGGTGAATGGGCTGCTGTTGTGGTTGTATCAACGGTAGCGATCTCCTCATCAAAAGGAAAGGGACTTGCTTCCGGCCCGATTGGTCCCCTCAAGATGATAGCTCCAAGACAGGGAAATAGGGACCCCTCGGAGGAGAAGTTTAATGGCAAAGGAAGTGATGCAGTATAAGGTAGATTGATGCCTATAGCAGTGGCAAAAAGGCAGCTGACCCAAAATTTTGGAGTAACTTCCACTCGTACTACTACAGCACCGTGTACCTCCAAATGAAGACTCCAGTGGTCCACAGCCAATGGATTGATTGTAGCCACTTTGAAAGAAAGAGTTGTGGTGCTTTTAAAGAGGTGGTAGAGGCTGTAGAGAGGCATGGTTTGAAGGACTTGTTTTCTTTTAGATACATCTGGAATGATGAAGTCATTGATCAGTTCTATGCAGCTTGTTATTTTGCCAGCGATGAAGAAGAGAGAGTGACTTGGATGACATATGGATCCAAGTACACAATTACTTATGCTGAGTTTGCCAGGCTGCTGCACCTTGGGGACACCGACAACAATGAGATTGTGATTCACAATCTTGGTGTTTTGGAGAAGGACAAGATGGACTTTCTTTATGATACTCGCCTCAAATACAATCCTCCCTCAACCAAGAACATGAAGCCCTTCTTCATGGTTCTCAATAGAGTGCTCTGGAAGATAATTTCTCCAAAAGATGGAGACGCCGGGAGTGTCCAAGATTACATGAGAACCTTGATGAAAGTGATTAGCGGGAGGAGGAAGTTTGATATCTTCGACTACATCTGGAATGACATGGTGAACATCTCCTGCACACCAAACCGCTCATGTGGCTTTGCACCATACTTGATGTTCATGATTGAAAAAGTCATAGGAATTGAGTTTGTGAAGGATGTACAGCATACTCCTCTAAGGCCTCAGAAGCCTCCTCAAGCCTCTCTCCCAGTTGCTCCCTCACCTGCCTCAAGTGAGGAACACCTTGAGTGAATCTGGCCTAGAGGGAGGGAGTGAATAGGCCTTTTTGAATTTTAGTCGGAACCTGCAACACTTAACAAACTGATCAAACCCCAAGATATCGGACTAGTCCGGTACTGTGCGGACTAATCTGGTGCGTGCGGACTAAATTGATCAAGTTCGATCAATGATTTCAATACAAGCGCAATATGCACCGGAATATAGTATGTAACATGCAAGTATTGATTCAATGAAGTTAAGTGTAGTGCAAATTAACTTTGATTTGAATGTTTTAACGTAAGATGGACAAAATCAATCAAACTCTAGAATATGATATGAGAAAATTAAGAACAAGTTTGACACACGATTTTTATCCCGTGGTTGGTTCCCACAGAGGCAACCTACGTCCACGTTGAGGATCCCACGAAAGGATTGGGTCTTCACTGACGCTAACCTCATCAAATTGCCACGAAGGCCAATTCTTCTTCCACTATCATAAAGGGGCAAATCACCAAGTTCAAGGGGCCTTCTCACAAATTGAGGGCTCCCCAAGATTACAATTCAAACACCACCAAGAACACACTCGTAAGATCAACAATGGAACAACAGGAGTGTGTTAGAGATCAAACCCAAGAGATCAAACGTGTGGAATCGTGTCTCTCCTTTGACCCAAAGTGAATCCTCAAGGGATTGATCTTTCTTGTGTTGGATTGTGTGGAGAGATATGCTTTCTAGGCTCTTAGAGGGTGTGACGGCGCAGGAGGTCGAGTGTGTTGATAGTTGGGTCGTGTACATCTATTTATTTTAGGGTTTTCAAAAGTTACCATTAGGGTTTCGAGGGTCCGGACTAGTCCGTGGTGGAGCCCGGACTAGTCCGGTGTGCGGTGTGCAGGAAACCCTAAGTATCCAGGAATATCGGACTTGTCCGGCTAGGAGAGGACTTGTCCGATTTTAGTCAGAAAGGTTTTCGGACTTGTCCGTGATAATATTGGACTAGTACATTGTGGTGATACTCTTAGTGGATATAGGACAAGTCCGCACTTGGAGGACTTGTTCGATTTTAGTCAGAGGCATTATCGGACTAGTCCGGTGTGGACAAGTCCGCACTGGAAGGACTTGTCTAAACCTATACAGAGAGGATATCAGACTAGTCCGGTGTATATCGGACTAGTCCGTTTTTCCTGTGAAATGTGAAGTGCGTGGGGATTTTTTGTGCTTGAGCTCTTGGGATGTGTTACACCAACAGACTCCCTACACAATGATGTATTCTATTCAGCTCTTGAGCTCTTTTCCGAATTGATCCTCATTCTCGTTTCTTTTTGGCGCTTTCTTCATTCTTTCATTAAAACCTGTGCTCATCTCATTAATGTTTTTAGGATCTCATCTTTTTGTCATAAATCAACCAAAACCCACAAGGGATGCCTAGATGCACTTTCACTGAGAAAGCTCAAGAAGATACAAGTCCTTCCTCTGGCACTAGGGCCCCTCCATCTAGCAAAGGGTCCGCTAGTGGAATCATGAAGTACTTGGCAGCTATCTTTGGCTCTTGCCTTAAAACTGAGGTGAAGGTTCATAAGATGAAAAAGGCAAGGAAAGAGCAAATGAGATACATGAAGGACAATGTCAAAACTATTTGTCAAAAGCTAGAGATTGAGCCTATTGGATCTCCAGACATTTCAGAGGACTCTACTTCTGACTTCTCGGAGCTTCCACCTCTCTCCCCTTCTGAACTTGCTTACTTTGGCCTTCGGGGCACAACGAGTGGTTCCTCTCCTCCTTCTCCTTAGCCTGATGATGAAGATGACGAAAGGACCGACAGCGCGGAGTGAGCCGACGATGACAAGTAGATCCCTCCTCTCATTCTTTTTGGTGCCTTGATGCCAAAGGGGGAGAGATTGAGGGGGAGTCTTAGGTTATAGCTTTAGTTTCAGAGAGAGAGCTCTATTTGTGTTTTTTTTTGCAACTCTGTCGTGCTTTTGGTATTGTAAAACTCTTATTATGTTCTCTTTATGCTTCTAGACATGTATTGTGGAGTTTTGGTTATGATTTACTATGATCGATGGTTTATGTTTAAAACGACTATGTATGCTTGAGACTCTTGATGTTATTATGATTATGACTTTTACCTCATTCACATCAATATTATGGCTCACACACATAGTTTTGCATCCCACCATAAAGAGTGCACATATGTCTTATGTCTACATTGCCTATTTTGCTCAAAGCTCATATGTGCACACTTTATGAAAATCTGGATTTTCATCATATTTGTGTAATCTCAATTGGTTGTCATCAATCACCAAAAAGAGCGAGATTGAAAGTGCATCTAGGCATCCCTTGTGGGTTTTGGTTGATTTATGACAAACAAATGAGATTCTAACAAAATTGTTGAGATGAGCGTAAGTTTTAAAGAAATGAGAAAGAAAGGACAAAAAGGAAAGAGAATGAGGATCTAAAGGGAAAAGAGCTCAAGAGCATAAAATATTAGATTATTTTGTATGGAGTGTGTTGGAGAAACACACCCCAAGAGCTCAAGCGAAAGAAATTACACTCACTGCACAAAAATCAGCATGTGCGGACTAGTCCGATATTCACCGGACTAGTCCGATATCTCTCTGACTAAGATCGGACAAGTCCCCTCTAGTGCGGACTAGTCCTCAGCACTTTACACTTGCACAATACCGGACAAGTCCGATATTCATCGGACTAGTACGATAATCCTCTGACTAAAATCGGACAAGTCCTCCAAGTCCGAACTTGTTCTTAGCTCCACAATTTTTCACTACACCAGACAAGTTCGATATCAGCTAGACATGTCTGAAAACTCTCTGACAAAAATCGGACAAGTCCCCCCCAAGTGTGGACTTGTCCTCAGTTCTACACGGTGTTCACTACATCGGACTAGTCCGATATCAACTGGACTAGTCCAAAAATTTTCTGACTAAAATCGGACCAGTCCGCACCTTAACGGACTAGTCCGGTATATCACAACACTTAGGGTTTTCCACACGCTGCACACTGGACTAGTCCAAAGTCCATCACAGACTAGTCCGGACATCGCAAACCCTAACGGTAACTTTTGGAAACCCTAGTATAAATAGAGGTGTACGGCCATACATCAATCACTCTCTACCCCCTGCGGCATCACACCTTCCAAGAGCCCAAAATACACATATTTCCACACATTCTAACCCTAAAAGTATCAAATCTTTGAGAAATAGCAATTGATCAAAGGAGAGACTTGTTCTACACATCTTGAGCTCTTGGGTTTGATCTCTCGCACACTCTTATTGTTTCATTGTACATCTTTTGAATGTGATTGGTGGTGTTCATTTGTTGTAATTCTTGGAGAGCTCTCAACTTGTGAGAAGGCCCCTTAAATGAGTTATTTTCCCCTTTGTGATTAGTGAAAGAGAATCAGTGATGAGGACATCAACACCCTCGATACATCCACACCAACTCAGCTACCGGTTTCTTGTCCGATCTCTCGCGCTCGTGAACGTCAACTAAACTGTCCGGTGAACTCGTTCTTGGCCTTATGTCCATATTATCTATACCGTGGAACTACGTGCTTTCTTATTTTGCTTAGGAACAATGGAGAGGAGCCAAAGGGAAGGGAATTCGCTCAGACGGGATTTGGACAGCAGAACAGCACCAACTTGTGACGGCCACCACGACTTCATACGGACTCCGATCTGGGCGTTCAAGTACTTCCTGGAAATATTATCAAGTCTACTTTCAAAAGGATCTGGCCTCGTGTCCATATATATTCGGAGTCGGCTGCAATCGTTATTTTAATACCAAGACCTTTTCTGTCCATGGTGTTGCATCACCAAAATTGGGCCCATGGCCTATGTATCGTTTGGAGTCCATTAGGGACTCCTGATTAGGGTTTATCATGACCCTAGGGGGGTGATAAATAGTAGCCGCCGCCCTCATTAGCTGGTGGGTTTTGTTTATTCGTAATTTAGCTTATGTTGCTTCCTTGTACACGCGCGTGTTGACTAGATCGCCCGTCTACTTGTATCCGGAACCCACTTCAGATTGATTCAACAGATAAGTGCTTGTTCTTCTTGTTCTTGTGTGTTCTTCGATTGATTGCAGGAACAAAGGCCCTCATTGTCAGGTTGATTGTGCGCCAGCAAGATCAATACAACTTCAGAGTCGGTGTACCGATCGCTTAGGCGCATCGTCTTGGGGACGGTGTAGTCGGATCGCCAACGTCATCTCCTGCACAAATTGAACCCTCCTATTCTCATCGAAAGATCGAGAACCAAGATCCTATCAAGTGGTAATTAGAGCAAGGTTAATCGGTGAGAGTGCTACTATTACTTTTCTTTCCGCTGTTATCATCCTATAGTCCAGAAAAAGCCCCCCAAAAAAAATACCAGATCTGTTTTTCCATTATTCCTAGACCATTGTGCCTTTTACTTTCTCTACTTAGTCTAGACATGTTGAGTTCATGGTTGTTTCGACGAGTCAAGTTGCTGGTCTTTAGTTTTGCACCACTAGAGTTTTGAGTTTGTGTTACATTCGGCCACCTAGTTCGAGTCAGATTCGTAGATCAAGTTTGAGTCAGATTACTAGTTCGAGTTTGAATCAGATTGCTACTTCGAGTTTGAGTCGGATTGCTAGTTCGAGTTTGAGTCAGATTACTAGTTCGAGTTCAAATCATATTGCTAGTTCAAGTGTGAGTCAGATTAGTAATTTGAGTTTGACAACAAGAAAAAGGCAAGTGCAAAATCAAAAGGAGCACAAAAGCCACAACCAATTAGAGAAGAAAAAGGCAAGTGCAAGATCAAAATCTGCACTAGATCAACTGCAAAACCAAAGTTAAGAGAGAGAGAGAGAGAGAGAGAGAGGGAGAGTATCTTGTTATTACCTATATACCCTCATCTTTTCGAAAAGCGCATGTGCAAATTTTGTTCTAGGGTCTCCTGATTTCATCTAGAGAGAGTTTGGGTGACCACCCTAACAAAAAAAACAAAAATAAAAGGAAAAAAATCAGATTGTTGTTTAGCGTGTTTTTGGTGACGACATTGGTGTCTCGGCTCGCGTCTCTAGTACGGTCTAGACTAAGACCAACACAGTACTGTCGTAGAACATTTATTCAGCTTGTTGTGACTAACGTGGCGAAAGCTTGCTCCTTGTGCAAGTTTAGCCACCTAAAGCAATAGATTGACACCTGCTCTTGCAGTTGTTAATTACTTGTTGGTTGCCATCACCTCCTTGCTGAGCTTGGTAAGAACAGGTAAGAGCTTGATGGAACAGGTTGAGAGTGAGCAAGTTATCCCCACCAACGCCCTTTGTAGCTAGGGATAATGTTACCCTTTCATATTGGATTGTTCCTTTTGTCTACTAACCATGGCAGGAGGAGCAAATACAATTGAAGATGTGCATTCACCTCGCACACGAGGAATTATAAAACACTTCGAACGCCAAGTGCGGATACGTACAGAAATGCTTGATGAGGATTTTCGTGTTACCAGTGACCGCCTTGATCAATTGGAAAATGTGCAAATCGACACCAACACCAAAATCAGCACATTGGAGATTTCCATTCAAATATTGAACACTTCTATTGGAGCCATCCTATAGCACCTTGAGGAGAGGGATCATGGATGCACCGCAGATGGACAGGTGAGCAATGCTCCTAGTATTGTACGTGACAATGAAGATGACTATTCTACAGATACTGAGATTGGGGAAGATGTGGAAGCTAGGCCACGGCGCCGGCTACAACGCAACCGTCAAGGTATGGGTGTACATCGTTGGCGTGAGGTACGCAATCATGATGATACTTTAAACAAGATCAAATTCAAGATACCTCCTTTTGATGGTAAATATGACCCTGATGCATACATTACTTGGGAGATTTCTGTTGATCAAAAATTTGCATGTCATGAGATTCCTGAAAACGCAAGAGTTAAAGCAGTCACTAGTGAGTTTACTGATTTTGCTTTTGTTTGGTGGATAGAACATGGCAAGAAAAATCCTAATAACATACCACAAACTTGGTATGCTTTGAAATGGCTCATGAGGGCTAGATTTGTTCCTTCTTACTATGCATGTGATCTGTTAAATAAGTTACAACAATTGAGACAGGGAGCTAAAAGTGTAGAAGCATATTTTTAGGAATTACAAATGGGTATGTTGCGTTGTAATTTAGACGAGGATGAGGAACCAGCTATGTTGCTAGATTTTTGGGTGGTTTAAACTGTGAAATTCAGGACATACTTCCTTATAAAGATTACAATAATGTTACCCGTTTGTTTCATCTTGCTTGTAAAGCTGAAAGGGAAGTGCAGGGCCAACGAGCTAGCTCTAGAACTAATATTTTTGCAGGAAAGACTAGCTCATGGCAACCACGCACGACTACTCCTTCGACTGGGCATGCTTCCCTGCCATCTTCTTCACCAAGTCGTGGAGCAACTTCTTCCTCCAGCAACAAGCCACGTGCTCCTTCCACTAGCTCAGCAATAAAGACCATCCAAAAACCCACCGAGAATGCTTCTTCTGTAGTATCTAGCACACGATCTAGAGACGTTCAATGTCACAAGTGCAAGGGTTTTGGCCATGTGCAGCGTGACTGCCCAAGCAAACGTGTTCTAATTGTTAAAGATGACGGTGAGTACTCATCTGCTAGCGATTTCAATGATGATACATGTGTTTTGCTTGCAGCTGACTATGCAGGTAGCGATGAACATCAAGAAGAGCATATTGGTGCAGAAGATGCAGCGCGCTATGATAGTCTCATTGTGCAGCGTGTGCTTAGTGAACAAACGGAGAAAGCGGAACAAAATCATAGGCACACATTATTCCAAACAGATTGTGTCGTCAAAGAGCGATCTTGCCGCATGATCATTGATGGAGGTAGCTACGACAACTTGGCCAGCGGTGACATGGTGACCCAGCTGGCACTAAGCACCAAACCGCACCCACATCCCTATTACATTCAATGGTTAAACAACAGCGGTAAGGCAAAGGTAACTAGACTTGTGCAAATCATTTTTGCTATTGGATCATATAAGGATGTCGTTGAATGTGATGTTATGCCTATGCAAGCTTGTAATATTCTGCTAGAAAGACCTTGGCAATTTGATAGAGATTCTATGCATTATGGTAGATCAAATCAGTATTCTATTCTTTACCGTGATAAAAAAATTGTGTTGCATCCTATGTCTTTTCAAGCTATTGTGCAAGATGATGTTGCTAGAGCTAGGAAAACTAAATCTCAGGACCATGCTAACGTTGAGAACAATAACAATGCCAAATCTGTGTTTGATGAGAAAAATGAGATATCTCTTAATGGAAAATACTTGTTTGCTACGAAATCTGATATTAATGAACTAATTGCTTCCATCTCTGTTGCCTATGCTTTGGTATACAAAGATGCTTTGATTTCCCTTTACGATATGCAACATTCTTTGCCTCCTGCTGTTGCTAACATTTTGCAGGAATATTCCGATGTGTTTCCAAGAGAAATACCACCAGGACTACCACCACTTAAAGGGATTGAGCACCAGATTGACCTCATTCCCGGTGCTTCATTGCCCAACCGTGCACCATACAGGACAAATCTGGAAGAAACAAAAGAGATTCAGCACCAAGTACAAGAACTACTCGTCAAAGGTTATGTACATGAGTCTCTTAGTCCTTGTGTTGTTCCAGTTATTCTAGTACCTAAAAAGGATGGATCCTAGCGTATGTGTGTGGATTGTAGAGCAATCAACAATATCACTATTCAATATCATCATTCTATTCCACGCTTAGATGATATGCTTGATGAATTAAGTGGTGTTGTTGTGTTCTCAAAAGTTGATTTGCGTAGTGGTTATCACCAATTAGCATGAAACTAGAAGATGAATGGAAAACTACTTTCAAAACTAAGTTCGGTTTATATGAGTGGTTAGTCATGCCTTTTGGGTTAACTAATGCACCTAGCACATTCATGATATTAATGAACGAGGTTTTGCGTGCATTCATTGGAAAATTTGTTTTTGTGTACTTTGATGATATATTGATTTATAGCAATTCCATGGATGAACATCTTGATCACTTACGTGCTGTTTTTAATGCTTTACGTGAGGCACGATTATTTGATAACCTTGAGAAGTGCACCTTTTGTACTGATCGAGTCTCTTTTCTTGGCTATGTTGTTACTCCATAGGGAATTGAAGTTGATCAAGCCAAGGAAGAGGCTATTTAGGGGTGCCATGTACCAAAGACCATCACACAGGTGCGGAGCTTTCTAGGACTGGCTGGGTTCTATTGTCGCTTTATGAAGGATTTCAACACCATTGTTGCTCCATTGAATGACCTTACGGAGAAGGGAGTGCCTTTTTCTTGGGGCAACACACAAGATAACGCCTTTACCATACTAAAAGATAAGTTGACGCATGCACCTCTTCTCCAGCTTCCTGATTTTTCTAAGACTTTTGAGCTTGAATGTGATGCTAGTGAGATTGGATTGGGTGGTGCTTTGTTACAAGAAGGAAGACCTGTTGCATATTTTAATGAGAAAATGAGTGGGCCTGTTCTGAATTATTCTACCTATGATAAGGAATTATATGCTCTTGTACGAACTTTAGAAACATGGCAGCATTATTTGTGGCCCAAAGAATTTGTTATCCATTCTGATCATGAATAACTAAAGCATATTAGGAGTCAAGGGAAACTGAACTGTAGGCATGCTAAGTGGATGGAATTTATTGAGTCTTTTCCTTATGTCATTAAACACAAAAAGGGAAAGGATAATGTTATTGCTGATGCTTTATCTAGACGTTATACTCTTCTATCTCAACATGACTTTAAAATTTTTGGATTAGAAACGATTAAAGATCAATATGAACATGATGCTGATTTCAAAGATGTATTGCTGATATGTAAAGAGGGAAAAACATTGAATAAATTTATCCTCAACGATGGCTATGTGGTTGGAGCTAACAAGTTATGCATTCCAGCTAGCTCCGTTCGTTTGTTGTTGTTACAAGATGCGCATGGAGGTGGGCTGATGGGACACTTTGGAGTGAAAAAGATGGAGGACATACTTGCTGGTCATTTCTTTTGGCCAAGGATGAGACGAGATGTGGAGCGCATCGTTGCTCGCTGCATGACATGTCAAAAAGCTAAGTCACGACTTAATCCACATGGTTTGTACATGCCTCTTCCTCCTAGCATGCCTTGGGAGGATATTTCTATGGATTTTGTTTTAGGACTGCCTAGAAAAAAGAAGGGGAGGGATAGCATCTTTGTTGTCGTGGATAGATTTTCTAAAATGGCACACTTCATACCTTGTCGTACAAGTGATGATGCTACACATGTTGCTGATTTGTTTTTCCGAGAGATTGTTAGGTTGCATGGTGTGCCAAACACAATAGTTTCATATCGTGATGCTAAGTTTCTTAGCCATTTTTGGAGAACATTATGGGAAAAATTAGGGACTAAGCTTTTATTTTCAACTACTTGTCATCCCCAAACTGATGGTCAAAATGAGGTTGTGAATAGAAGTTTATCTACCATGCTTAGGGCTATTTTGAAAAAGAATATAAAAATGTGGGAAGAGTGTTTGCCTCATGTTGAGTTTGCTTATAATTGTTCCCTACATTCTAGTACTAAGAAATGCCCTTTTTAGATTGTTTATGGATTTGTACCTGGTGCTCCTATTGATTTATTACCTCTTCCTTCAATAGAACGAGTGAATTTTGATGCTAAGCATCGTGCTGAATTGATCTTAAAATTGCATGAAACCTCTAAGAAGAATATAGAGTGCATGAATGCCAAGTACAAACTTGCTAGTAGTAGGGGAAAGAAACCTATCACTTTTGAACCTGGTGATTTAGTTTGGTTACATTTGTGAAAGGATACGTTTTCTAATTTGAGAAAGTCTAAATTGTTACCTCGAGCTAATGGTCCATTCAAAGTGTTAGAAAGGATTAATGATAATGCATATAAATTCGAGTTGCCTACGGATTTTGGAGTTAGTCCCACATTTAACATTGCAGATTTGAAGCCATATTTGGGTAAATACAGCTTGAGTCGTGGACGACTCAAATGCAAGAAGGGGAGGATGATGAGGACATCAACACCCTCGACACAACCACACCAACTCAGCTACCGGTTTCTGGTCCGATCTCGCGCTCGTGCACGTCAACTAAACTATCAGGTGAACTCGTTCTTGGCCTTATGTCCATCTTATCTAGACCGTGGAACTACGTGCTTTCTTATTTTGCTTAGGAACAATGGAGAGGAGCCAAAGGGAAAGGGAATTCGCGCGGACGGGATTTAGACAGCAGAATAGCACCAACTTGTGACGGCCACCACAACTTCATACGGACTCTGATCTGGGCATTCAAGTACTTCCTGGAAAGATTATCAAGTATACTTTTAAAGGATCTGGCCTCATGTCCATATCTATTCGGGGTGGGCCACAATCGTTATTTCAATACCAAGACCTTTTCTGTCCATGGTGCTGCTTCACCAAAATTGGGCCCATGGCCCATGTATTGTTTGGAGTCCATTAGGGACTCGTTATTAGGGTTTCTCACGACCCTAGGGAGGTAATAAATAGTAGTCGCTGCCCTCATTACCTGGTGCGTTTTGTTTATTCATAAGTTAGCTTCTGCTGCTTCCTTGTACACGCGTGTGTCGACTAGATCGCCCGTCTACTTGTATCCAGAACCCCACTTCAGATTGATTCAATAGATAAGTGCTTGTTCTTCTTGTTCTTGCGTGTTCTTCAATTGTTTGCAGGAACAAAGGCCCTCGTGGTCAGGTTGATTATGCGCCAGCAAGATCAATACAACTTCGGGGTTGGTGTACCGATCGCTAAGGCGCATCGTCTTGGGGACGGTGTAGTCGGATCGCCAACGTCTTCTCCTCCACAAATCAAACCCTCCTATTCTCATTGAAAGATCGGGAACCAAGATCCTATCAATCGGCCTCCGTGGCGATTCGACGAGGGTAGGGTTGGTGAAGACCCAGTCCTCCATGGACTCTTTAATGTGGATGTAGATTTCGCTGACAATTCCAAATCTGCTCATATGAAGAAGAATGAAGTAAAATTGAAGAGTGCTTATTTTCTTGCTTCCAAATCTGATTTGTTTGAACTAAAAAATAATGCTGCAATCTGTTATGTGTTTGCTTGCAAAGAATATTTGTTCTCACTTCACGACATACCATGTGTGAATGTAGCCTAGAGGGGGGTGAATAGGCTTTTTGAATCTTTGTTGATCCCTGAAACAGTTAACAGATTAATCAAATACAGAGAGATCTGACTAATCCGGTACAGTGCGGACTCGTCCGGTATGCGTGGACTAGAAAGATCAAGATTGATCGTTAATTTCACTTCTAGTACCCTATGCAGCGGAAATTAATTGGCAACTTAGATGTATTACCACAACGAAACAATGTATGGCAAAAATCAAATTTAGTTTCAATGTTTCAACGTGAGTTACACAAGATTATAAAAACCCTAGAATGTGATGAACGACGAAACAAAAGTGTGCGAGACAAGATTTTATCCCGTGGTTCGATTCCATAGATAGGTTGTACTGATTCCTTCGCAACATTTGAATTTTCATTCTGAGTAGATTTTTAATTTTCTCTTTACAAGCTCTAGCAATGTCATCTTTCAAAATAGCATCGGGAGACATAGGGTGCAAAACAAGCTTTTTCTCATTATGCATGGAAGAGTATTGATTTGATTTACCATGATGTAATGTATCCTTATCAAATTGCCAAGGTCGACCAAATAGCATAGAGCAAGCTTGCATAGGTACCACATCGCAATCAATGTAATTATGGTAAGAACCAATTGTAAATTTGACACGAACGAGACGTGTTACCTTAAGCTTACCACTGTCGTTGAACTATTGGATTTAGTAGGGATGTGGATGCGGAAGTGTTGTCATCCCAAGCTTCTTTATCATGATAGCACTTGCTAAATTGTTGCAGCTTCCTCCATCAATAATAATAAAACACAATCGTTACAAAACTGCACACTTAGTTTAGAATAGATTGTGTCGCTGGTTTAGTTCAGCTTTGATCATTTGGGCACTCAAGGCACGCCTCACAACAAGACTCTCATAGTGGTCAGCATGATCATCCCCAATATGCTCTTCATCATCATTCTTGTTACCTGCATCTTGTGCAGCAAGCATGGCATATGTTTCATCATCTAAATCATTAGCAGATGAGTAGTCGCCATTTTCTCGTACAAATAGCATACGCTTGCTTGGGCAGTCCCTTCGTAGGTGCCCAAAACCCTTGCACTGAAGGCATTGAATGTCTTTCGTTCTCCTGGTGGAAGCGATGGAAGAATAAGTGTTGGCTGCGGCTTGGGTGGATCCTTTTGTTGTCTCGATAGCACGCGAAGGTGCTGATTTTGATGTAGTCCTGGGCAACCGATTGGAAGCTTCATCCGAAGAATCATGCTTAAGACCAGCAACACTTGAGACGGACTGCCATGAGGTAGTTTGACCCGAAGAAATGTTAGTTCTTGTGTGTTGTCCCTGCACTTCTCTTTCAGCCTTACAAGCAAGATGGAATAATTGAGTGATGTTAGTGTATTCCTTATAAGTCAATATGTCCTGAATTTCTCTTGTTGAACCACTCATAAACCAAGCCATTACAGCCTCTTCTTTTTCAACTAGGCCACATCGCATCATGCCTATTTGGAGTTCTTGATAGTATTCCTCAACATATTGGTTGCCTTGCCTAAGTTGTAATAATTTATGCAGCAGTTCATGAGCATGATAGGAAGGAACAAAACAACAACGCATGATTCGTTTCAAGGCATTCCATGTTTGTGGTACGGTAGCTGCATTTTTAGTTTGATACTCATGCTACCAAACAGAAGCAAAGTGAGTGAATTCACTGGTGGTAGCTCTAACCTTTTTATCATCAGGGAAATCATGGCATGCAATTTTTGATCTACTGATAATTTCCAAGACAGATATGCATCCGGATCATATTTCTCATAAAAGGGTGGTATGAAAAATTTAATGTTGTGTAGGGAAACGTCATTTTCACGTACCTCACGCCGTAGGGCTCGACCAACCATACCACGATGGTCACGACGTGGCTGCCGTTGATAACTGAAAGGTCCATCATCAAGCTCGGTATCCGCTGAATACTCCACCTCGTCATATCTTGCAGCGCTGCCAACGGAGTCGTGGCTGTCATCAACACATCTTTGCCTCTCTTCGCGTCCAACCTGTTCCATCATCTCCAATCGCTCAACGATTGCTGCAAGAGAAGTGTTAATAGCCCCAGCAGTGCTTTCTAATGTGGTCAGCTTTGATGAGGACATCGCTACCGTTGATACAACCACAACAGCAGCCCATTCACCACTTGCACCTAATCAAGGTCCAATGACACGTGCTCGTGCACGTCAACTTAATTATCAGGTGAATTCATTCCTTACTGACTATTAAAGCCTTGTGATGACCTTGTTATTATTAGGTGCTTGGGAATTGATCCAGGTAGGAGGAATGGAGGGATTAATGCAATGAAGGCTGCTCGACCCGAGGGGTCCTCGTAACTGTAGCAAGTACCAGCTTAAAAGGGGCATAACTTTCAACTTCCAAGGTTGTTTAATGTAAATAAGTACTTGCTAGAAAGGTCTCTTCGTCTACTTTCCATTGGATCAAGAATCAAAGGCAGGTGCCGCTTGAGGTGCTCAGAAAAGGCTGAACAATATGCGTGACTCCATTTGTGTTCTAGTCTTCCTCCTCTATATAAACAACTAGCAGCTATAGGAAGCACTTGGGTTTTGTTTTCTATAATTTTAGCCATTGCTACTTCCTTGTAACGCAAGTTTCGACGAGACATTCCGATTACTTGAATCAGAACCCCAACTTATCACGCCCGTGAGTGTTTGCTTGTTATCTTGTTCTTGCTTGTTCTTTGATTGCTTGCAGGTTCAAGGCTGTTTTTAGCACGACAAGGATAGCAACAGCAGGAGCCGGTGTAACTATCGCTAAGGCACAACACCCTTGTGGTTGTTGTAGTCGGGTAGCACACCGTTGACCTCCACCCAAATCGTAGTTACCAGGAGACGGTGTAACTGTCGCTCAAGGCGCCACACCATTCTGGTTGTGGTAGTCAGGCAGCCAACGCCGGCCTCCACCAAATTCATTCACCACCAACATTTATCATCAAAAGATAGGGTATCCCCCGTACCCGTTGGGTTCATCAAGTGGTATCAGATTTCAGGTTACTCGGTGAGAGATTTCCTTCTCCTTGTTCTTCATTTACCTACAGCCCACTTTTGCCTACAAAAGTTGCTCTAAAAATCCTAAAAATATTTTGAGCCTTTTGCTTGGCTACTTAGCTTTCGACTTGTTGAATTCACGGTTGCCTTTTTTGTGTCGAGTTGCTGATCCTAAGTTTTCACCGCTAGAGTTTCGAGTTCGTGCCACTTTGTTCTCATTCCATTTTCATTACCTACCCGAAGTTGAGAAAAAGGCACGTGCAAAAGAAAAGCCACACGGATCAGCAAGAAAAAGACACGTGCAAAGAAAGAAAAGCCGCAATTATTAAATTGCTAGAAAAAGTTTCTCAGTACAAAAAAAAAGAAACAATTTGTGTAACACTTGTTTCAAGTTTCGTAGTTTAACTTGTTGCTTCGAACGTTTTATTAAAACACAATGTTCGTGCTGTCCGAACTTTTCTATCACAGTAAATTTAACATCACGTGGAGTAACGGCTCGTGTCTCTATCACGATTTAGACTAGGACCATAGTACCATCATGGAACATTTATTCAACTTGCTGTGACTAATGTGGTACTAGTTGTTCCTTTGTGCAACTCATTTCTAGCGGTCACCTACAGCTCCACAAAATCATCTACAACACCACAAAATTGTGCTGGCAGCCACCGTCTGTTGTTGTTTTTGTTGTTTGCCGTCCCCCTTGCATCGCGTGGTAAGAACTTGTAAGAGCTTGATTTCTTGCTAGTGAGGAAGTGATTGTGTCCTACCATCTCTTAGCAATTGCTAGGATTAATATGCTTGTTGTTATATTTCCTTTCTATACTGACCATATCAGCGGATGCGAATGCGACATATCCACATTCACCACGTACGAGGGGCATCATTCAGCATTTTGAATGCCAAGTAAAGATGCACACGGATGCCCTCAATGAGGATATTCAAGTCACCAATGAACGCATTGGTCAATTAGAGTAGACGCTGATTTGCACCAACACCAAGCTGACCACATTAGAAAGCACTGCTGGGGCTATTAACACTTCTCTTGCAGCAATCATTTAGTGATTGGAGAGGATGGAATAGGTTGGACGCGAAGAGAGGCAAAGATGTGTTGATGACAGCCACAACTCCATTGCCAGCGCTGCAAGATATGACGAGGTAGAGTATTCAGCAGATATCGAGCTTGATGATGGACCTTTCAGGTATCGACGACAGCCACATCGCGACAATCATGGTATGGGTTGTTGAGCCCTATGACGTGAGGTACGTGACAATGACGATTCCCTACGCAGCATTAAATTCTCCATACCACCCTTTGATGGTAAATATGATCCGGAGGCATATCTGTCTTGGGAATTATAAGTAGATCAAAAATTTGCATGCCATGATTTCCCTGATGATAGAAAGGTTAGAGCTGCCACTAGTGAATTCATTGACTTTGCTTCTGTTTGATGGCATAAGTATCAAACTAAAAAGCCAGCTACCGTACCACAAACTTGGAATTCCTTGAAATGAATCATGCGTCGTCGTTTTGTTTTTCCTATCATGCTCGTGACCTGTTGCATAAATTACAACAACTTAGGCAAGGCAACAAATCTGTTGAGTAATACTATCAATAACTTCGAATAGGCATGATGCGTTGTGGCCTAGGTTAAAATGAAGAGGCTGCAATGGCTAGGTTTATGGGTGGTTTAACAAGAGAAATTCAGGACATATTGGCTTATAAGGAATATACTAACGTCACTCGATTATTCCATCGTGCTTGTAAGGCTGAAAGCAAAGTGCAGGGATGACGCACAAAATCTAACATTTCTGCAGGTCGAACTACCTCATGGCAGTCTCCTCAAGTGCTGCTGGTACTAAGCCTGATTCTCCGGATGATGCTTCCAATCGGTTGCCCAGGACTACATCAAAATCAGCACCTTCGCATGCAATCGAGACAACAAAAGGATCCACCCAAGCTGCAGCCAACACTTCTTCCATTGCTTCTACCGGGAGAACAAAAGACATTCAATGCCTCCAGTGCAAGGGTTTTGGGCACCTACGATGGGACTGCTTAAGCAATCTTGTGCTGATTGTATGAGAAAATAGTGAGTACTCATCCGCTAGTGATTCAGATGAGGATACTTATGCCATGCTTGCTGCACAAGATGCAAGAAAGAAGAATGATCATGAAGAGCACATTGGGGCTGATCATGCTGACCACTATGAGAGTCATGTTGTGAGGCGTGTTTTGAGTGCCCAAATGATCAGAGCTGAACAGAACCAGCGACACAATCTATTCCAAACTGAGTGTGTAGTTTTGGAACGATCGTGTCGCACTATTATAAATGGAGAAAGCTGCAATAATTTAGCAAGTGTTTCCATGTCTCCTGATGCTATTTTGAAGGATGACATTGCTAGAGCTTATAAATAGAAAAATAAGAAATCTACTCAAAATGAAAATTCAAATATTGCGAAGGAATCGGTACACCCTAAGACTGACAATTCCAAATCTGCTTATGTGAAGAAGAATGAAATAAAATTAAAGAGTGCTTGTTTTCTTGCTTCCAAATATGATTTGTTTGAATTAGAAAATAATGCTACAATCTGCTATGTGTTTGCTTGCAAAGAAGCTTTGTTCTAACTTCACAACGAACAATGTGCATGTGCTTTGCCCCCTGCTGTCACTATGCTTTTGCAGGAATACGCTGATGTGTTTCCACAAGAGGTACCAGCCGGGCTGCCACCATTGAGAGGGATTGAGCATCAGATTGACCTCATCCCTGGGGCTTCTTTGCCAAACCGAGCACTATACAGGACCAACCCGGAGGAGACTAAGGAGATTCAGCGACAAATACATGACTTACTCGACAAAGGTTATGTGCGTGAGTCCCTTTGTCCTTGCTTTGTTCCTATTCTTTTGGTCCCAAAGAAAGATGGATCATGGTGCATGTGTGTAGATTGTCAAGCAATTAATAACATTACCATTAGATATCGTCATCCTATTCCTAGGTTAGATGATATGCTTGATGAACTTAGTGGCTCGATGATTTTCTCTAAAATTGACTTGTGTAGTGGATACTATCAAATTCGCATGAAGCTAGGTGATGAATGGAAAACAGCGTTTAAAACAAAGTTTGGTTTGTATGAGTGGTTAGTCATGCCTTTTGGTCTCACGAATGCACCTAGCACTTTTATGAGATTAATGAATGAGGTTTTATGTGCTTTTATTGGAAGATTTGTGGTAGTATATTTTGATGACATCTTGATCTATAGCACATCTCTAGAAGAGCATCTTGATCATCTCCGTGCTGTTTTCGATGCTTTATGTGACGCTTATTTGGTAACATTAACAAGTGCACCTTTTACACGGATAGTCTCTTTTCTTGGCTATGTTGTGACACCACAGGGAATTGAAGTCGATCAAGCCAAGGTGGAGGCGATACATAGCTGGCCTACTCCTACCACGGTCACACAAGTACGAAGCTTTCTCGGACTTGCTGGATTCTATCGTTGTTTTGTGAAAGACTTCAGCACCATAGCAGGCCCACTGCATGAGCATACAAAGAAGGGTGCTCCATTCATATGGGGCAAGGCGCAAGAGGCTGCATTTACAACTTTGAAGAATAGGTTAACTCATACACCCCTTCTCCAATTACCAAATTTCAGTAAGACTTTTAAATTGGAATGTGATGCTAGAGGTATAAGATTGGGAGGTGTCTTGTTGCAAGAGGGAAACCTATTACTTATTTTAGTGAGAAACTGAATGGGCCTAGTTTGAACTATTGCTTATATGCACTAGTACGAAATTTGTAGTATCCACTATGCAAGTCAATTTTAGAGAAAATCATCGAGCCACTAAGTTCTTCAAGCATATCATCTAATCTAGGAATAGGATGATGATATCTAATGGTAATGTTATTTGCTTGACAATCTACACACATGCCATGATCCATCTTTCTTTCGGACCAAAAGAACAGGAACAGAGCAAGGACTAAGGGACTCACGCACATAACCTTTGTCGAGTAATTCCTGTACTTGTCGCTGAATCTCCTTAGTCTCCTTCGGGTTGGTCCTGTATGGTGCCCAGTTTGGCGAAGAATCCCTAGGGTTGAGGTCAATCTGATGCTCAATCCCTCTCAATGGTGGCAGCCCAGCTGGTACCTCTTGTTGAAACACATCAGTGTATTCCTGCAAAAGCTTAGTGACAGCAGAGGGCAAATCACATGGTATGTCATGAAGTGAGAACAAAGCTTCTTTACAAGCAAACACATAGAAGATTGCAACATTATTTTTAATTCAAACAAATCAGTTTTGGAAGCAAGAAAACAAGTACTCTTAAATTTAATTTCATTCTTTTTCACATGAGCTGATTTGGAATTGTCAGTCTTAGGTTGTACCGATTCCTTCACAATATATGAATTTTTATTTTGAGTAGATTTCTTATTTTCTCTTTACAAGCTCTAGCAATATCATCCTTCAAAATAGCATCGGGGGACATAGGGTGCAAAATAAGCTTCTTCTCATTATGCATGAAAGGGTATTAATTTGATTTACCATGATGTAATGTATCTTTATCAAATTGCCAAGGTCAACCAAATAGCATAGAGCAAGCTTGCATAGGTACCACATCGCAATCAATGTAATCATGTTAGGAACCAATTGTAAATTCAACACGAACTAGATGTGTTACCTTAAGCTTACCACTGTTGTTGAACCATTGGATGTAGTAGGGATGTGGATGTGGAAGTGTTGCCATCCCAAGCTTCTCTATCATGGCAGCACTTGCTAAATTGTTGCAGTTTCCTCCATCGATAATAATGCTACACGATCGTTCCAAAACTACACACTTAGTGCAGCTTTTCTTTCTTTGCACGTGCCTTTTTCTTGCTGATTCGTGCTGCTTTTATTTTGCACTTGCCCTTTTCTCAACATTGGGCAGATAATGAAAATGGACTGAGAACAAAGTGGCACGAACTCGAAACTCTAGCGGTGAAAAACTTAGGACCAACAACTCGACACAAAAAGGCAACCGTGAATTCAACAAGTTGAGAGCTAAGTAGCCAAGCAAAAGGCTCAAGGTGCTTTTTAGGATTTTTAGAGTGAACTTTTATAGGCAAAAGTGGACTGTAGGTAAATGAAGAACAAGGAGAAGAAAATCTCTCACTGAGCAACCTGGCTCTGATATCACTTGATGAACCGAACAGGTACTGGGGATGCCCTATCTTTCTATGAGAGATGTTGGTAGTGAACGAGTTTGGTGGAGGTCGATGTTGGTTGCTCGACTACCACAACCAGAATGGTGTGGCACCTTGAGCGAAAGTTACACCGTCTCCTGATAACTACGATTTGGGTGGAGGTTGACGTTGTGCTACCCGACTACAACAACCAAAAGGGTACTGCGCCTTAGCGATAGTTAAACCGACCCCTATTGTTGTTGTTCTTGTCGTGCCAAGAACAGCCTTGAACCTGCAAGCAATCGAAGAACAAGCAAGAACAAGATAATGAGCAAACAATCATGGGTGTGATAAGTTGGGGTTCTAATTTGAGTAATCGGAAGGTCTCGTCGACACTTGCGTTACAAGGATGTAGCAATGGCTAAACTTACAGAAAACAAAACTCAAGTTCTTCCTGCAGCTGCTAGTTGCTTATATAGAGGAGGAAGAGTGGAACTCAAGATGGAGTCATGAGTCTTGTTTGGCCTTTTCTGGGCAGCTCAAGCGTCATCTGCCTTTGATTCTTGATCTAATGGAAAGTACAAAAAGAGACATTTCCAGCAAGTACTTATTTGTATTAAACAACCTTGGGAGGTGAAAGTTATGCCCCTTTTTAAGCTGGTACTTGGTGCAGTTACGAGGAACCCTAGGGTGGAGCAGCCTTCATTGCATTAATCCCTCCATTCCTTCTAGCTGGATCAATTCCCAAGCATCTAATAATAACAAGGTCATCACAAGGCTTTAATAGTTCCCCATTTCAAAGATAATTAGTTTGAACAGCCGGGAATGAGTTCACCTGATAATTAAGTTCACCTGCACGAGCGCGTGTCATTGGACCTTGATTAGCCGCAAGTGGTGAATGGGATGCTGTTGTGGTTGTATCAACGGTAGCGATGTCCTCATCATCTGGGCAGCTCATGTGTTATCTGCCTTTGATTCTTGATCAAATGGAAAGTACACGAAGAGACCTTTCCAGCAAGTACTTATTTGCATTAAACAACCTTAGGAGTTGAATGTTATGCCTCCTTTTAAGTTGGTACTTGTTGCAGTTATGAGGACCCCTCGGGTGGAGTAGCCTTCATTGCATTAATCCCTCCATTCCTCCTAGCTGGATCAATTCGCAAGCACCTAATAATAACAGGGTCATCACAAAGCTTTTATAGTTTACCATTTGAAGGATAATTAATTTGAACAGCCAGTAATGAATTCACCTGATAATTAAGTTCACGTGCACGAGCGCGTGTCATTAGACCTTGATTAGCTGCAAGTGGTGAATGGGCTGCTGTTGTGGTTGTATTGAAGGTAGCTATGTCCTTATCATGTTGCCGACATTTGTATAAATGAAAATCTGGGTTAGGTTACCAAATTTGATTGACCTAGCCGGGATAGAAAACACCAAGGATTCATCTGGGTTATGTTTAAGAGTATGTACTTGCACTAGATAATCCTCATCTGTCAAGTAGCAGCTTGTTGAAATATGTTCACTAAAAGCATTTTCTAAAGCCCCTACTTTTTGTAGCAATGCAGGTAATTAATGAAGTACATTCTACTGGACCCGTCATTCTATTGTTTTCTAACCATTGAGACAGCATAGCCTTGATAGGAGCAATTTCAAATTTTCTAAGCATGCATAAAGGATCTTAAGCTCATCTTCTCGCACAGTCCTAACATATCCTCTAGGGAACATAGACATAGTCACCCATCTATGCATAAAGCATAATGTGGGATTTTGCAAGTGACTATTCCTAGGACCCCTACATGCTACCTCACTAGTCAATTCTTGCCAAAAACCTTGTTTATTAAACTTAAGTGAAGTGTCTAAATCTATTAAACAATGTTTATGGAAGCCAAGGATTTCACTTAATTCTTTCCATAGGATAAAATATTCTTTTATGAAAAACTTAAAAGTAATACCTTCAAATCCTACATTTAGGGTGCATAGGAATTGTATAGTGAGGAAGCGCGAACCTTCCTTATCAATTTGAGCAAAGTTATCCCATCCTAATTCATGTCAAACGGTGAAGAATCCGTAATCCATAGAAATTTTGGAGAGTAGCATCGGATCGTAGGCCTTCATGTGAGAAAACACACGATCTCGTCGGAGGTTGTAGGCTTATCATTCAACGTCATGCTCCAAATTGAGGTCGTCGTCGTTGAGAAGGCAGAGTGGAGCATTGCCTTCCTCCATCGGGACATTGTCTTGCACACCTCCCCACTGTTGACTTGGTGTAGGCTCGGAGGAGAGGTGCGAGCTTGAGTCTCTCTCATGGCTTGAGCTTGATGAAGCTCCCTTTCTCTTCCTGAACAACCTCTTCATTACCTTCTTCATGGTTGCAAATTTGAGAACAAACAACAAAACAAACTCAAAACGGGTTATGTTAGTGAAAACCAAACAAAACCTTCGGCGAGTTGCCTTGCCTGAAGATGAAAACAAATATTTCTAGATTAGAATTTGAGAGAAGTGCTTCAATGAAGAGCAAAACAATTTTGGAGCATGTGAGTGAGTGAGTTGGGGAGGTGAAAATGAGGTGAAGTGTGAAGAAACACACTCACCTGGGCATGCATAAATAGTGTAGCACCCCCCAATGGTCACAAGAAAAGAGAATATAGTTGTTGGAGGGGGAAGAGCCAAAATGGCACTCCCCCAAGTCGGTAGACTAGGGGGTTCGACCACCCCATGTCAAACTTTTCCTCCTCCATTGATATGGAAGTGGATTTCTCTGGCTCCCACATCGATGCAAACATCAGCGATGCTAAGGATAGGGCGCCCAAGAATGGGCGGGGTTTCCTTTTCGACCTTCATGTTGAGCACCACGAAGTCCACGGGTATGAAGCAGTTCCGGATTCTCACCTGAACATCTTCGGCAATTCCCGTGGTGTAGCGAACTGAATAGTCGGCCAGCTGGAGCTGCATCGGCATTGGAGACAATATAGTGAAGTTGAGCTTGTTGAAAACCACCTTTGGCATGACACTAGCACTTGCACCAAGGTCCCAAAGTGCCTTGTCAAAGTGGTTTGTCCCAATTGAGCAGGATATAGTGGGGCATCCTGGGTCCTTCTTCTTTTCTGGAAGCATGTTGAGGATGGTTGCGTTACAGTCTTCTGTCAACTTGACAACTTCAGTGGTGGGCAATGATTGCTTGTTGTTTAATATGTCCTTGAGATAGCGAGCATAAGTTGGTACTTGCATCACATCAATCAAGGGCACATTGATGTGGATCTTCTAGATGACTTCAACAAATCGATTGAGTTGCTCATCCAAAGTTGGCTTTCATTTCTCTGAGGGAATGACATGAAGGTTGTATCCTCAAATTGCCTTGTCATTCTCTCGCTAAGTTTTTCTCCCTTGGCAGAAGGAATTACCTCCTTGTCCTTCTCAACTGTGCGGTATGGTGGGTCACGAGTGGTCTTTCCATTCTCATTTTCCATGGGTGCCTTGGGCTGCTCCTGAATCTTAACATTCTCTAGTGGAGGGACAACTGCTGCTAGTTGTGCTAATTGAGTCTCCAACATATTGTTGAAGCTCAATTGGTTCTTGAAGGCATAAGCTTATCCTTCTATCTTGGCATTGATATTCTCTAGGGACTTGTCATTAGCCAACAATTTCTTTGATAGAACATCATTGATCTTGAGTTGGCTAATGGCAAGTTCCTTCATGTTGGGCTGATTTCCATCGTCGTTGTTGTTGTTGTAGTCCCCTTGAAAGAAAGTGCATGGTTGGCCCCACTGTCGACCTCTTGAACAGTAGCCACTGTTGAAATTTCTATTGTTGGCCAAGTATAAAGCATCCTCACGGGTCTCGGGGCAGTCACTCCCCATAACCGGCATTGCCACAGACCTCACATGTCATGTGAGCACCTAAGGCTTGGGCGGTGCCAAATACTTCTCCATTAGCTTGGCAGTCCAACTTCTTTATTAGGAGATCTAGTTTGGCTGAGATCATGTCCACCTCTTTCAAGGTGTGCATGCCTCGCTGTCTGGGCTGGAGATGCTCATCACCCCAACCATGTTGGAAACCATCTTCTCAATTAAGTCTTTTGCTTTAGACACCATAAGTGGGAAGAAGGCACCTCCAGCAGTAGCATCCACATGATCACAGACCAACGAAGTCAGCCCGTTGTAGAAGTTTTGGATGATAACCCAATCATCTATCCCATGATGGGGACAAGAATGTACTCCTAAAGCCTTTCCCGAGCCTCGGGCATGGGTTCCTAGGGCTCTTGCTGGAAGGTTGAGATTCTACCATGTAGGGCATTGGTTTTTTCCAACGGGAAGAATTTGGCAAGGAATGTCGTAAAACACTTTTCCCAAGTGTTTTATAGCACTTCAGTTCGCGCAGAACCACTGCTTGGCTCTCTCAAGGAGGGAAAACGAGAACAATCAAAGACGAATGACATCTGGAGTGACATCTTTAATAGTGAAAGTGTTACAAATCTCCATGAATTGTTGCAGGTGAGCACTTGCATCCTTATTGGCTTTCCAACAAAAGGGATTAGCCTGCACCATAGTTATTAGGCCATTCTTGATTTTCAAGTTTACGTCTCCCGTGTTGAGTTTGGGCCCAGTAGGCACATCGTCAACAGAGGGAGCTGAAAACTCGCAAATGATCTTTTGGGCCATTGGCTTGCAGCGTGGTGGTGCGAAAATGATGGGCTTCCTTGCCAACAGGATCACCTGAGGAGGAACAACACGAGTTTGAACTCTTCTCAGCAGTGATTAAGGATCTTCAACATAGTTTGTCAGCAAACAGAAATCGGTCTTACACTACTCTATTTTCACATCAAAGAATGTGAAAACAAAGCAAGGTTATCCTACTAAAAATCTACAAGAGTCCTATCTACCACATGATCATGCACAACTTTTGTGCCTTTCCTAGCAACGGTGTCAGAAATGCTTGTTGGTATTTCCTAATGTTTACAGGTCATCCTAGCAATGAGTGCTAGACATGCAGTTTGCACTGGGCTAACTGTGAGGACTGGAGTCCCGACATTCCAGGAATTGGTTGGTGCCGTGCGATGAGGCACCCAACAGCACACAGAAAAAGGTACACCACATTTTATAAAACAACATAGTATTATACAAGTTTTATCTTTTACAAATAATATATATATCAAAATACACTACAGCGGAAGATATGTCTATAGCTCACGACTCTCTAGTCTAAGCTATGCAAAAGTGATCCGTTCAGCCCGCGAATAGAATCACACTAGCAGCACACATGTGGAAGTCACAGCGGCGTGCAGGGTTCCCATTCGGTTGTGTACCCCAATGGGGGCAACGCCTCACTGGTGAACCCTTCAACATATTCGTCATCTGCAGCAAAAACTTTAAATAGCAACCGTGAGCACGAAGGCGCAGCAAGACTTAACCATCTCCACTAAACAGATATACATAAAACATAGGACATCAGCTTGCATAAAACGACTCGCCGACAATTTCATCCTTATTTTCAGTTTTAGCAGCAAATTAAGGCTTCATGGAAAGTAAATTTAGTGAGCAACATGTCTAGAGCATTGCAAGTATCAATACAAGATTAATTCATAAAGCATGATTCAATAATATTCAGCTCCAAATAATTAACTACGTCATGACGCAGTGAGCAAGCGGTACTCGATAACTGCGAGGGACAACGACTCGTATCGATATACACCTACAGGGATACCCAAATAGCACAACACATACACCCACACTCAGTTTTGCAAAGGCACACTCCACTGATGTTGTATGCAGCAACCTTTCACCCACTACCTACACGTCAAACCGGTTCCACCGCTATGAGCAGGAGGCCCCCACACAGAGTACGAATGTACCCGCTGGCAGGTTTACACCTTGCAGCTCTAAACCCGCACCTATAAGGCGGAGGGTTATGCCTCAACACTAAGGTGGACAAGTTACATCGGTTTACTGGGTCCCATATATCTAGTATGCCTTCGGTACATTCAAACTTGCTCACAGGACTGCACACGGATCAATCCTTGACCGATACAGGCACAACTACAGCTCACAGTCCCCTATGTCCTGCTTCTCCTACTCTAGGCCCAGTCTCATATTTCAAATGGTGATCCCCTCGCTCGAACCAAACATGTGTGATCCCAATTCCTGAACTCACGAGTAGATTCCAACTACTCGACTTCTACCGAAGCATCTATAACATTAAGCATAGTTGGACATGTTGAGGACTTAACCATCTACCCTGCTCTCATGGGTTTTCTGGTGATGCAAGTGGAAAACTCCAAGAAACTTAGACTTAATGCACATACATGCTAACCCATATAGTGTGATACAAATCAAAGTTTAAAATGTTGTTAAATGCAAAATGGGGCTTGCCTGGTTGCGAGAAGGGGTCACTGTTAGTCTCCGGGGGAATAGCTTCGATGGGCTCTGGAGTCTCCCCGAGCTCGGCAACTATTCGATATGCAAGAACAGATGCAAAGTGGATTAATAGCGACATACTAACATAGTGATTCAAAACACAGTTGAGTGTAGTAAATCAAATCTAGTATTGCTGATATTTTTACAGTGGACACTAGGTAATAGGAATGAAACTCTGGCCGAAGTTCAGCAATGTTCATGGAAGTCTCTGTTATATAAAATTCAATGAATCTAAACACTTCCAATAATTTTCTGGAAACATCTGTAGTTTTAACATGGCAAAGAGTTAGTTTTTTGTTTAGATGAGATCAAGAGTGATCCAACAAAACTGGTTCCATAATTCTCTAAGCATTCTCCTGTGACATATGATTTTAGAAGTTTGGACAATTTCTGAAAAAGTTTTTGGACATTTTGGAATTTTTCTGGTACATTCAGTTTGGAAACACAATTTTGGCCATTCAAATAATCTCAAAAAGAGCTGAAATATTTACTGGATCTCAAGGGAATTATGAGGAAGAAACCTGTCAAATTTGGGAATTTTTTAATGAATGGAGGATCATGAATTAATTCCAAAGGCATTTTGCTTCATGGACTTATTAAGGACAATTTAGGGATTTTCATGTGGGGACCGAGGTCCCACCATTCCAGGATCGCATTGGGTGGTGCCGTGCGATGTGGCACCCAACAGCACAAATGAAAAGCAACACAAAACAACCAACGCAAATCTTTTATTTCACAAAATTCTCTTTTACAATATAAGATACAACGCAACGGAATATACATACTCATACTCTCAACTAGCTATGCACAAGAGAAGTCGTCCATGCCCGCAGACGCTTCTCACTAGCAACACGAAACAGGTACTGCAGCGGAAAGGTTACCCCGTGAGAGATACATCTCGACCAACTCGAGGTCTCACAAACAACCACAACATAAGCATAAGCTATTAATACATGCATAAACCACAATAAAGCAACCGTGAGCTCAAAGCTCAGCAAGACTTAACCATCTCACCCTAAAGGCTGAAACTCTACATGCTGGAAACTTTAAAGACTGGAAAGCTGAAATTAGTTGAAATGAACTCGCTAAAAGTAAATCCTTAGTGGTCAGTTTTAAGGTAGCATACACATTCCATGGGCATAGCATCACTGTGAATTCCACAATCGAACAAGAAACGCTTCATCCATGATGATACTCACCCAAAGTTACATAAGCTTCATTCAATTTAAAGGTTTGAAAATGATTACTTTAATTGTGCTAATTCTAATTCAGGCAAGGTTGCAATACAAGATATTATTCATAGAAACATATTCATAATAGTTCACTACTCTTTATTACTACGTCAATACTCGGTGACCAAGTATGCTCAATCCATAACCACGAGCGGTGGTGATTCGAATCAAAACACCTAGACTGCACAACACGTACGCCCATACTCGGAGTTGCGATGGCACACTCTACCGATGTCGCACGCAGCCACCTTTTCTTAGATTCAACCACTTCGAAACAGTTCAATCGACCCGAACAGCGAGCTCCTTCAAGGTGCACCTCCGTTGTGAGATCTTCATGAGCGAGTTGACTCCTACTGTACTAACAGCCAACAACTTAAGCTGATTGAAAAGGTTCCAACATAGGATCTACAAGGTACATCGGTTTCCTGGGTCCTATATAGCCAGTATGCTTTCCGGTAAAGTTCAAACTTGTTCAACAAGGCCAAGCACGAGAAGGGCCTTAACCGACATAGGCGGGGCTACCAATCCACCTCCTAACACCTGCCTCGCCATTACCGACCCAGGCACAATGTGGACAAACCAACCTACACAAATCCCCATCCACATCTCATATTTAAGAGTGAACGTTATAGAAACCTTTTGCGAGTAGGTTTCCCTCACTCGAATTCTCTCGCAAGTAGAATTCCACTACTTGACTTTTGGTTGATAAATGTGACCAGTCTCGCAAGTAGTATCCAACATACACGACTTCTACCGATTTTCTAACTAAACATCAAGCATAGCAATATAATCTGAGGAAGTCTTATACTACCGATCTACTCCAAAGATTATTTGGTCATGCATGTGGAGTATTCAATTAACATAGACCTAATGCACATATCAATTCTATTCAACGAAGTATATAAAGCAAAACTTTGTAAAAGCTCTTAAACGCAAACTGGGGCTTGCCTTAGGTTGTGACTAGATAAATGTCAATTAGTCAGTGCTTGATCATTTGGACGAAGCTTCTCGTTGCTTCCCTCCTTTTCTTGGCTTTAATGCTGCTTGGGCAAGATTGCTCGCAGTGTCCACACTTGTGCTCCTCTTTCGAGCAGTGCTCCTTGTCCATCTCCACTCGTCGAATGCCTCCATCGTGTTCATCACTAACGATATAAAAATGCACATAAGAATATTGTAACTTAGTAGAATAATAAATAAAATGGTTTATGACTTGAGAATGACTAACTTACTTAGAAAGACATGGTCTGCTGCTGTTATGTACAACACCAAGGAAAGATGAAGTGAAACTTGGAAAGATTAGATATGAAGTGAAATGTGCAATGCAATAATTCAATGCAACCTAGCAAAAGACTCAATGGAGATAGTATGACTCGAGAAGGAATAGACTTAGTTGGAAATGAGAGGTCTGCTTCTGTAGGTTACAGGAACAGGAAGCAATCAAAATGAAGCATTGGAGATGTGGAGATGAAATTAGATATGCATAGTTTTAGACTTAGGGTAAATATCATAAAATTACTTGGGTTAAACAGATCCAATGGGCTTAGGAATTTTATGGTGGAATCATGTGGACATGGAGAAGCACCCAGAAAAATTTCAGGTACGGGAACGGAATACTTTGGTCCACATTATTCCTTAAGTGTTTTAGTTTCTCTGAATTTTAATGGAAAACCTAGAGCTTTTTAATGAGTGAAAGTATATTTTCTGGATAGTATTCGTCCTATGGAGTCCAAAAAAATTAGTTTTATATTTTTATAAGGATTATACAGTGTGATATTGATTTTACAAGTTTCATTATTTTTCTGAAAATATTTCTGGACTTTTATGAATTTTCTAACTAACCTTAGATTAATCTTCATAATGAACCCCCTTACTAACGCTGAAATTTTTACTGGGGTTCTAGGACAATATGAAGATGATTCTTGCAAAATTTGAGAATTTTCCAATAAGTCAAACTCATGGAATTAAATTCCAAAGTAAAATGGAAATTCAATTGCACAGAAAATATATTGGAATTTGCATACCAAATATTCTGCACCTGGGCAAAGTACTGGTTGAGAGGAGCCCAACAAAATTTGTTTCACAAATGTTGGACATTTTTTCATGGCATGGTAAATTTCCCAAGTTTCTTCTATTTGCTGCATTTATTTTCTTATTGGAAAAAGTTTTAGCCAGTGACCAGTGGGCCTTAGGGTTTGAATTGGCCTTGGTATTGATGCAACACAGTGGGCCACAATGCTGAACCGCAGCCACATTTAATCCTTGCCGCAACAGATCCAGGTGAGGGAAAATAGACTCTGACAAGAGGGCCCGGGGGTTGGTCTTCTTCAACCTCAGTACAAGGCTGAGCTGGCGGCATACCCAACGGCAGTGCAGCGGCGCACCTCACCGGCGGTGGTCGCCAGGGCTCCGTGGTACCCAATATTTGCCGCAAATGTCTGATTTCACATGGGGAGCGGTCTGGTGAGGTTAGGGGAGGCCGAGGATGGCTGGAGATGGCCTCCCCACGGCGGCGGCGGACGGATCAACTCTGGCGAGCGCGCCTCTCCTCGGGAATCGCCTATTCAACTCGTCTCTTGCTCCAAAATTACCAGAGCGACATGTTGAACTCTAAAATGAATTCAAATCTCGCTGGAAAGGATCAAAACCTAAAGTTCTTGGATGACCTGAGTCGAAAGCTTCGCCGGCGGCGGAAACTCGAAGAAATGAACCTATGATCCAGGGGGTTCTTAAGATCCTAAGGAAACTATTTGCTAACTGCATTGGAAAATAATTACACTTGGAATCCGAATTTCCTTGGCAAAGTTCTTCTGTTTTTAAGAACGCAGGAAGCTAACCATCGGAAACCGGCAAAACGGTGCGGGGACTGGACTAGAAACCATGGTGGGAGTAAGGTAGGGTGGTACTGAACCTTGGAACTACCTTGGTTGCGTGATAGGCGGGCCGAGACGGTTGGGGGACCGTGAACAACAACGGGGCGACCGTTTTTGGACTTTGGGAAAGAAACATCAGGCATAGCTCGTGGAGGCCGAAGGCAACGGAGCAGCAACTCGGGGAGCTCCAGGAAACACTTGCGCCTTGCTCGGTGATCTTTGCTGGGTCTGGAACGCGACACCAGAGCGGGACACCGTCGTTGTTCGATGAACAACCCGAGCGGAGGAAAAAAAAAGAGCGTTCGAGAACTTGAGCTGTGCAGCGAGGCAGAGAAAGGAATGAACAAAGATCTTGTGTTGATAGGAACGCGCTGGTGTGCAGCCCAAGTTGGAGAAAACGATGGAGGAGGTGGAGCATGCATCCTGCCTCGGTGGCGCCATGGGAGAGAGTGGAGAAACATAGCACGTTATGTGGAGTCGGTAAGTGATTTGCCTCACAAACAGGTGGGGTCCACCCTTCCCTATTTCCCCTTTTCTTTTAAATTCATTTTCAGCTGACAAAAGATTTCTACAATTGTTCAAATTCGTCAGGGTGGTTTACTATAAAATGGAGAACCCAGTTTTGAAATAAATTTCGAGAATTATCAATTTGAGTTTCAAATTAAATTTTTCAATTTGAAAACACCTTTTGGCATTTGCTTCAAACCTTCTTTATTTTCCGTCCCAAAATAATATTGGCACTAAATGAATTATTTTACTTACTTGCTTGCTTCCGTTCTTTTATTTTGCTGATTCAAACTTTGAAATTTGGTGAGTTAAAATTTTTAGTTTCATGCATTTGAATTCCTAACCATCCAAGTGCAAATTCACATTTTCTTTTACTCTCTAATCCCTTCCATAACTGAATTGATTAATGTTATTTTATTTTTATTTTGGGTTTTACAACCTGATTGTTCGCATTGAGTTTAAATCTGGACTTAGGTTTTAAGTCTTAATTTGAATTACATTTATATTTGCTTTTCTTCCTAATTATAATTCTTTTAGTTTAAGCAAACACAATGAATTTTTAGGGATGTTACAATTCATACGGATCCAAGTGCACCACTTGGAAGTACAGATCACCCTGGTTCTAACAAAATTTATTTGAGAATTTTTTGCCAAATATTCTAGGAAATATTGAATATCTAAGTTTGGTTGAGAATGGGAATTTTCTTTGCACTGAGAAATGTTTGAATTTAAAGCCTAGGCCCACCGTTTTAAAACCAACCAATAGGCTTGGAGACACAAGGGGCAACAGACTTTAAGGGCGTCGCCACATCGGATCCCGGTGCCGCAACAGATCCGAGCGACGCGCCATTCGACTGACGGTCCGGCCCTACCTGACCATCGTCTTCCTCGCGCTCAATGGCGCAGTGGCAGTGGACAGTGGCGCCTACCAGCGGCGGCACGCCGGAAAAGATGTGCCGAGCTCTGCTAATTTCGGGATTGGCTGCCAAGTCCTAAAATGGGACGGTGTAAGGATCGAATGCCCAAGAGGGGGGTGAATTGGGCTTCTTTTCAAAAATATAAGCAATAAAACTTAATTCCTAAAATCCCAATTCCCTACGCAAACGATCTATGCATTGAAGTAAATAGCAACTTCGCGGTATATAAAATGCATAAATGTAAGGGAGAGGAAGATGATGCAAACTCCCGAGGAGACACGAGGATTTATCCCGTGGTTCGGCAAGATCGGCAAGATCTTCCTACATCCACATTGTGGCACCCACCAAAGGGTATATCCACACCTAAGTCACCGAGACTAGGGATCTTCACTATTCTTCTCCGTTTGCCAACCTTGGCAAGGTGGAGCTCAAGCCTTGTACAACTTCGATCCTACGGGCTTCCACAATCCTCTTGGCAAGCTCCGGAAGTCTCTCTCAGTTACAAACACCAAGGGACACTCCCTTAAGGCTCTCACTACCCTAGAGATTCCACTCACCAAGAATGGAGGCACACAAGCTCTCTCTCTAGCTAGTTCTAGCCTATCTCTTGGTGTGTAAGTGATCTAAGTGATGTAGAAGTGATGACTCTTTGTCTTGAATGCTTGTGGATGTGTAGATTATGTCTGGTGATCAAGACTTGTCGATTTGACAGGTTGAAGGGGTATATATAGCCAGCCTCCACGAAATAGCCGTTGGAAAAGTAGGCTGACATCACTGCTCTGCGAACACCGGATGATCCGATGTCTCCCCTTCAGTTATCATCGGTCAAAGCCAAATTATCTAATGTCACTGTGTCAGATATGATCGTTGTTAGACCGATGTTGCACTTATCTTCTCATCGGATGATCCGGTGGCTCTTCCTCCAGAATTGGTTCAGACTTGATGCTTACTGGAGTGATTGACCGATGTGTATATTGATGTACATCGGATGATCCGGTGCTAGACTTGGTCCAAGGATATTGCATACTGTACTGATGGACCGATGTAGCTTAGCCCTTAACATCGGATGATCCGGTGAGTGCTTTGTTCTGAGTTCTTCTTCTTCTGCTGAACCAACTCGACCGACGTGTTGTTCTCTGGAAACATCGGTTGATCCGGTGAGTTGATTTTGTTTGCTTTGAGTTATTCTAAGTGATTCTTTTGTGTTTTGCTCGATTGACCTCTTAGACATTTGTTGTAAATATTCTTCTGATGTTTGTCAAGCATTGAGTGTTGTCATTTATGGTTGGATGACTTAGACATATGAGCTTTTACTTCTAGTCTTCATATCATTGATTGATCTCATAAAGGGATTGTATAGGGGTCTCTAATGATCAGTAGTTGATATTCATGTTCATATAAATTTCATTTGATTGAGTGATATGGGAGACCTTGCATCCACAAATTCATTAGTAAAATCCAATGGTTATCATTAATCACCGAAGCCGTACCTCATGGGGGCCTAGATGCTTTCAGACGGGGAACAACATCGGATATGTGACGCTGGCGATAGATGGCCAGAGGGGGTGTCTCGACGGCAGCGGCGGAACATAGGGTTCCGGCCATGTCGGCCAGCCCCTACGGCGGTTTATTTTGCATGGGAAAACATCCAAATGATTTCTGGGAACTTAGGGAAGGTGGGAGAGGGGGCCAAAGACGGTGAAATTCCTCGGAAGAGTTGGTCAACGACGAGGTAGCTCATTTTTGCCACCGGCAAGGAAAATCCCTATTGTGACCTGGTTACTTGATGGAATTTAATGGAGTTCATTTGAGGATGTGCGCCTGGACATGGTGAAGATAAAATCTCACTTGCACGAGGAACAATTACACGTAGAATCAGAATTTTGCCCGAGACCTAGCTGCGGCTATGGAATGAAGTTGTTGGGAAAACTCGAAATAGGGGAGCTAGGGTCCATGCCATGGGCTGAAATTCGACGAGCAGCTACGGTGTGAATATGCGCACCTTTTGCTTTAAGGAGTGTGGTGAGAAGATGATTATAGCGCCGGGTCGCCAAGGATGCAGAGGGGCGGCAACTCGGGACAGAGAAGGGCGGTCAGAAATTTTCAAACTCCTCGTCGTGGAAGTTCAAGCTGGGCAATAAACTTGGTCATACAGCCGCGCAAAGGTTTGAGGACTAACAAAGTGTGAAGGAAACTGATTAATACCGATAGTACTCGGTTGATTTCGGCTGGACAGCGAAGAACTCATCAGGAAGCAAAGTTCTGCATGAGGGAACGAAGCAGAGGCAAAGTGCTCGACTTTGGTGCTTAGAGTAGGATAAGCAGGAGCCTTGGGCCTGCTGTTTGCAGCTGGAGTCGAGCAGGTAAGCAAGCAGGCAGGGAGCTGCCTGGATTGCATGCCATGTGGTGTCACTCTGAGAGGAAATAGAAAATAAAGGAGAAAAAGAGAGGCTGACTGGTGGGGTCCAGCTGCTCCAACAAAGATTCACTTCTCCAAATATTCTGAAATTTGGCAGCTAAGTTAAATCCCTCATGCAGGATTCAAATGTGAAATTTGATTTGTCATTTTAATAATTTGCATGTGGAATTTGAATTCCAGATGAATTTGAATGCACAAAGTGCAAGGGTTCATAAAGGGCAAATGAAGCTGAAAATTTATCAAACTTGACACAAATGATGTTTGAATTATGGAAGATACATTTGGGAATTCAATTGTTGAATTTGACATATTTGAATAGTATGATTTCATTTGGTTTTGAAACCTCTATTTTTAAGTTCAATTCAAATACCCATAGGAGCACTATGGTTCTAGTTCAATGTTTTATTTCTCCACTTGATTCTTGAGCTAAATATTTTATTAGGGTTTGAGGGCCTTTACATTCCACCCCCCCCCCTCTTAAAGGAATCTCGTCCCGAGATTAAAATGAAGAGACGAAACTAGGAGAGAAATTACAGAATATGAGATGATAAGAATTCCATATAGTGGGAGCAGAGATATTCTTCAGTTTCCCACGTCGCTTCCTCAGAGGTATTGTTGCTCCATAGGACTTTATAAAACCACAACATGCGGTTCCGCGTGGTTCAAGTCGTCTCGTGAAGAATCTGAACTAGATGTTCAGTGTATGTGATATCCGTTTGCAACTCGCCGATTTCATCTGTGTGGACTGTAACTGAGAACATGAGAAATTTCCGAAGCTGAGATACGTGGAAAATGGCGTGTATACAAGAGAGAGATGCTGGCAATTCCAATGCATAAGCCACAGGTCCGCACTTCTCCGTGATAGCGAAGAAATCGATAAATCGGGGAGCGAGCTTTCCTTTTACACCAAATCGGTGAATTACTTTCATCGGACACACGCGGAGGTATACGTGATCTCTGATATCAAACTGCAGCGGGCGATGCTGCTTGTCCGCATAGTTCTTTTGTCGAGACCGTGCAGCTCTCAGATTTGCTTGAATGATCCGAACTTCTTCTTCGGCTTCATTGACTAGATCAATCCTGAATGTCACCCTTTCGCCGGACTCGCACCAATTCAGCGGTGGGCAGCATTTCCGGCCGTAGAGAGCATCATATGGTGCCATCATGATAATCGCTTGATAACTGTTGTTGTATGAGAATTCCGCCAACGGTAAATGATCGTCCAATTTTTACTGTGATGGATGGCACACGCGTGTAACATGTCTCCAAGTACTTGATTCACCCTCTCGGTTTGTCCATCGATCTGCGGGTGGTATGTGGAGCTTCAAATTAGCTTAGTACCTAACGAGGCGTGCAGCTGCTCCCAGAAACGAGCAACGAACAACAAGCCTCAATCTGAAATAATCGTGTGCAGAATCTCGTGTAAGCACACGATTCTTGATATGTACAACTCCACATACTTCTTGGCATTGAATCGGACATATATCGGAATGAAATGTTTTGATTTGGTTAGTCGATCGACTATCACCCAAATTGAATCATGCTTCCGGGATGTGAGTGGTAACTCGACGATGAAATCCATACTCAAATCTTCCTATTTCCATGCCAGAATATTCAGTGGTTGTAGCTGTCCCGCTTTCTTCATATGGTCGGCTTTCACTTGCCAACACGAATCACACTTGGATGCGTACTTTGCAATCTCATGCTTCATCCATGTCCATCAAAACTTAGTCTTCAAGTCTTGATACATTTTATTGTTGTCGGGATGAATAGATATTAGGACAAGTGTGCTTCGTCCAAGATTTTCTTCTGAAGTTTCATGTAATGGGGCACTAGGATCCGATTCTTGAACCAAACTAATCTCTTCAGAAACATTTCATCTCACCGATGTGCATCCTTTCGGATATGTGAGACATTCCCTTGTTCTTCTTTTGAGCTTCAATAATATCATCTTGAATTGTGGGAATGAGAGCAAGATTGTATAAAGCTCCAGATGGAACCAAGTATAAAGGCTGGTTCTTCCTGTTCCATAGGTGTGATGGTCAAGTTATTGACATAAGACTTATGGCTAAGCGCATCGGCAACCACGTTAGCTTTGTTGAGGTGATAGTGAATCTCAATCTCATAATCCTTGATCAATTCTAACCACCTTTGTTGTCTCATGTTCAGCTCCTTCTGAGTGAAGATATACTTCAAAACCTTGTGGACGGTGTAGAGGTGTACAAGATTTCCAAGCAAGTAATGACTCCACATCTTTAACGCCAATACCACAACAGCGAGCTCAAGGTTGTGAGTCAGATAGTGCTGCTCAAGGTTTCGGAGTTGTCGACATACATACGCAACAACTCATCCTTCTTGCATAAGAATGTATCCAAGACCGATGCTGGATGCATCACAATAAACATCGAACGGCTTTGTTGTATCCAGTAGAGCCAAAACTGGGGCTGTTGTGAGATGCTTCGCCGATGTTTGAAACGCCTTCTCACATGCTTCACTCCAAATATATTTGGTACCTTTCTTCAACAGCTCCGTCATAGGTTTAGCAATTTTCAAGAAGCTCCGGATGAACCTCCTATAATAACTGGCTAAACCAAGGAAGCTTCGAACTTCATGGACAGATTTGGGAGATTCCCATTTTAGCACCTGGAAAATTTTACTTGGGTCCATAGTGATGCCCTCAGCTGAAATAGTGTGCCCTAGAAGTGGCACTTGGCTGATCCAAAATTTGCACTTGCTGAATTTTGCATAGAGCTTATGGTCTCGTAATCGTTGAAGCACGATATGCAAGTGTTCGACGTGTCTTCCTCTTATTTGGAATAAACCAAGATGTCGTCGATCAAAACCACGACGAACTTATCCAACTCTTGCATGAACACTGAGTTCATAAGATACATAAAGTGGGTCAGAGCATTGGTGAGACCAAAAGACATGACGAGATATTCATATATTCCATATCGCGTCGAGAATGCCGTTTTTGGTATATCTTCTGTCCGAATCTTGATTTGATGATATCGGGACCGAAGATCCGTCTTGGAGAATACCTTAACACCCACTAATTGATCGAACAGAATGCCGATGCGCAGTAGTGGATACTTGTTCTTGATAGTCACGGCATTTAGTGGATAATAGTCCACACATAACCGCAAAGTTTCATCCTTCTTCTTAATGAATAGCGCGGAGCAGCCCCAAGGTGACGAACTTGGGCGAATGAAACCTTTTTCCAAAAGGTCCTTCAGATGCCCTTTTAGTTCAGCTAGCTCATTGGGCACCATTCGATACGGTCTTCGAGAGATTGGTGTGGTTTCCGAAGCAAGTTCAATCTTGAACTTGACGTCACGTTCGGGCGGCATGCCTGGTAGATCGTCAGGAAACACAACGGGGTATTTGTAGACCACCAAAATATCTTCCACTTAATGGATTCGGAGTGGTACATTGCTGCAATCTCTTGAACAGGTCGATCAAGATTGAGAGTATGTGGATTGTGTAGTGGAAAATCAAGATGAACGGTGCAAGAAATGATTTCAAGACAGCACCGTGGTGATGTAACCATGACATACCTAATATGACATCGATCTTTGGGCATTCTAAGATAATGAGAGCGGTACGATATATTTTTCCATCCATGCAGAATGGTGCTTTTGGAATCATACTATTAGCTAATATTTTTCCACCCGGAAACCAAATCATATAAGCATATTCGGTAGGAAATATTCGTAGCTGGTGTTTGATATGAATTACTAATGAAGTTGTGGATGGCACCTGAATAAAAAGTATGATAATGGGGTGATCGAGTAGAGTGAACGTACCCGCGAGTATGGGTTCGCCTTCCGGTACGTCCTCAATGTTGTGTGGTGGATGTTGCCGGGTTTGGGGGCTGGTTTCATGGTCTGGTTGCGGGGTGAGTAGAACCATGGTAGGACGCTTGTCCAGACAGTTGTAGGAGAGATGTCCAACACGCCTATAGTTGTAGAACGTGTATTGGGTCGGACCATAATTGATTGGAGAATGGAAACCCGGTGCACGCTGCTGCTGTTGTGGTGCATGAGGAATCATCCCTTATTGTTGCTGCTACTGCTGTTGTGGCAGGGGTGGTCGAAAGCTCAGTGCATTGAACGAGCGGCCACAAAACATTAGTGCATGAGGAAAAGTCTGTAGCTTTAACAAGGCCAGGAGTTAGTTTTATGTTTAGAGGAGGTCAAGAGCTATCCAGTTCAATAATTTTCTAAGAATTCTACTGTGAGATATTGATTTTAGAAGTTTGAACAATTTTCTGAAAAGTTTCTGGACATTTTGGAATTTTTTTGGTACATTCAGATTGGGAACACAATTTGGCCATTCAAATAAATTCAAATGGATCTGAAATATTTACTGGGGCTCAAGGGAATTATGGTGAAGATACTTGCCAAATTTGGGAAGTTTTGAATGAATGGAGCGTCAGGAATTAATTCCATAGAAATTTTGCTTCATGTAATTATTGAGGAGAATTTAGGGATTTTCATACGGATCCAATTGCACCACTTGAAAGTACAAATCATCCTAGTTCTATCAAAATTTATTTGAGAATTTTTGGCCAGATATTCTAGGGAGATATTGAATTTCTAAGTTTGGTTGAGAATGGGAATTTTCTTTGCACTGAGAAATGTTTGAATTAAAAGCCTGGGCCCACTGATTTAAAACAACCCAATAGGCTTTGAGGCACACGGGGCAACAGACTTTAAGGACGTGGCCACATTGGATCTCGGTGTCACAACAGAACCACATTGGATCCGGGTGACGCGCCATTTGACTGACTATCGGGCCCCACCCGACCATCGTCTTCCTTGCGCTCAATGGTAAAGTGGCAGAGCATGGTAGCGCCTGCCGGTGGCAGCACGCCGGAACAGATGTGCCAAACTCTGCTAGGCTCGGGATTGGCCCCCAAGGCCAAAAATCGGATGGGGAACAACATGGGAAAGGTGGCGCAGGCGGTAGAGAGCCGGAGGGGGTGTCTCAATGTTGGCAGCGGAACCTAGGGTTTCGGCCATGTTGGTTGGCCCCTATTGTGCTTTATTTTGCATGGGAAAACATCCAAATGATTTCTGGGGACATAGGGAAGGAGGGAGAGGGTGCCAAAGACGGTGAAATGCCTCGGAAAGAGGTGGTCGACGTCGAGGTAGCTCATTTTTGCCGCCGGCAAGTAAAATACCTACTGTGACCTGGTTACTTGATGGAATTCAATGGAGTTTGTTTGAAGGTGTGTACCTGGACATGGTGAAGATAAAATCTCACTAGCACGAGGAACAATTACATGTAGAATCCGAATTTCGCCCGAGATAAGGAGGATAAAGAGGAGCCTTGGGTGTGCTATTTGCAGCTGGATCGAGCAGGTAAGCAAGCAGACAGGGAACTACCTGGATTGCATGCCATGCAGTGGCACTCTGAGAGGAAACAGAAAAACAGAGGAAAAGAGGGGCTGACTGGTGGGGCCCAACAGCTCCAACAAAGTTTCACTTCTCTGTTACATCTAAATTATATCCCAAAGTGCTCCAAATATTCTGAAATTCGGCAACTAAGTTAAATCCATCATGCAAAATTCAAATGTGAAATTTTATTTGTCATTTGAATAATTTGCAAGTGGAATTTGAATGCACACATGTGCAAGGGTTCAAATAAAGGGCAAATGAAGCTGAAAATTTATCCAAGTTGTACATGATGTTTGAATTATGAAAGAGACATATGGGAATTCAATTGTTGAATTTGACATATTTGACTAGTATGATTTCATTTGGTTTTGAAACCTTCATTTTTAAGTTCAATTCAAATACCCGTAGGAGCACTATGGTTCTAGTTCGAAGTTTTATTTCTCCACTAGATTCTTGAGCTAAATATTTCATTAGGGTTTTTAGAGCCTTTACACTAATCTAAGCCAAAGCAAAATGAGTTCTGCAAGTGCACGGAAAGTATAGCTATAGCATTTCACCCGAGATTGTTTGCTAGGGTATCATATTTATTTTATCCCAAAGGAAGGCAAGTGAAGTGTGGCAAAATCATAGGTATAGTAGGCTGTTCTAGAGAGGATTCTAGTAGGATGGGTAAATGATGTAGTTTGGGTAGTGTGACACACACCTAAGCAATCTACTCTAATAGGAATGTCTAGTGAGGGTTAAGTTACGAGTCGGAGCTACTCCTACTGTGCTCTAACTACTCGTATACATAGCCTAAAGATGTACATGTGAGCATGTTAATGGTAAATACTAAGCCTTTGTGGTCCAACTCATCAGGCACGGGTTTACTCCTGGCAAAACCAGGACGATACCGGCATAGAGCTTGTGGCGTAGCCGAATGTGGGGGAGTGCGAAGGACGGATATGGTTGTCACAACCTTCCGCCTACCTTTACAACACGTGGGTCTACGAGACATCCAATGCTACTTAACTATCTATGCACCACACTTACATGTTAGGTAAATACCCTAGAGGCTTGAGTACAAATACCTCTCTAAGGCAATGACTAACCCAATCATCATATAACAAATGTTGGGACCAAGCACTAACATATTCATATTAATATAACCATGTTATTACCTAATTAGACTATTGTGAAGGTATATGGTGTTTATGATAACATAATATGAACATTATGATCAAATCATAATAACACCTACACCTATCACGTACATGGACTCCACAATCAAACAAGAAACGATTTGCCCAATTATATGAATAAAGAGAGACTAATAATAATATTAATAATATGCATAAAGTCTCAAAAGGAAAGTAAGATACATGAGCCATACCTTTCCAAATTGGACATGGGACTAGAGGCTCCTCTCTACAGCCTAACCTCCACAAAGGACTATGATAACTAGTGTATCCAATGGAGTGAATGCTCAAGTGGTGTTTGTTGAAGTGACTGGTGAGGGGTCTTATTTATACACAGAGTTCAAACGGTTCCCGTCATCTTTTGCGTGAGAATCAATCTTCACCGCCATCAGGGAGCGATAGGAGAGTGCCACGGGTCGGCTGATCGAGTTTGGTGCCAAGAAGAAGTCAGTCGAACCACGGCCCAGCCGACTTGGTCCTGGCGCCCCTCGGCTTCTGCGTTCTACTAGTGCCTGACTGGAAGGCCCTGACCTCATCCCCATGTGAATTGATGTAGGATTCCCTTGGATATGCCTAAGAATGGGTCCATGGATCCATGTGATGCCACACGTCATTGCGTAATTGGTCGGTATGTCACTTTTTAGTATTGCTCCCCTCATTTCTCCTCATTTATGCAATAAATAGGCGCATGCAATATTTCTCCATGCACAAGTGGAATTATGTTAAATCTAAAGGTGATGTGTTTAAGAAAATTTATTCCTTCACATATTTGAGTTATATTGACAGTTGAAATTGGAATATAATGCTTGTCAACAGCAAGCGCGAGGCCTGCTTCGTGGCCAACACCACCACGAAGATCGGTGATTGGGGGGTCTCCGCCCTGCGACCGTCACTATCGCGAAGGCGATGGTCACGAAGGCAAACGACGACCAATAACAACCGCGATGGAACAATCCTTCAACTCGAGGTAAGCCAACTAATCATATTAATCATCTACGGGACTCGCCCAGGACCTGGGCCCTAGAATTGAATCAGCACTTCTGCAATGTCTGTGACCTCGAGTTATGAATCGAGGTAAGGCAACTAAGCACCCAACCTAAGCTCAGGCATGAGTGAGTCCTGGGTTCAAAGGTCGACCCTTTGGGGTTTTGAGACCACCCGTGACAAAAGAGAGCAAGGGATGGACAACTGCGGGACGACCTCTCATAGGGCCTTTATCTTAGTTAATGGATACCCTCGACGTCCCCAACATTCCATATATGGGTCCCAACTCGGTTCTCCCATGGTGCCCCCCCCCCCCAAGAGTCAGCATCGAGCCGCCCAGGTCCCGAAAGGCTCGGGATCAACTTGTATGGCTTAAGCAGGGTCTAACGAAACACGAGTATCACACCCAATCATACTGTCATCCACATAGGATGTATGGTTCTGCCCCCCTGCACCCTGCGATCTGGGGAGATCGATTTTCACTTGGATTAATCTGTTAGGGCAGCTCAACGAGTTCGGGAGATCGACCATCGAGGTAAACTCTCGAGTTCAACCCCTCCGAGCCATCGCCATCTCGCGGACGCTGTGTGAATACCCGTGGGGTGGTGGTGACCGTCGCCAATGCTCTCCTAGAGCTTTAGCAGAGGGTGCAGAGAACACAAAAATCTCATTGACTTCGGAGCTCTCGAGCTTCGACACAGAAGCCCAACAAGGCACCGCAGTTCATAGGGCCCTAGCCCTGACCCCTCTATTCTTAACCTATGGGGGGATGCTTCACGCTCTCGGCATGCTCAGAAGACCGAAGCAAAATTCCACCGCGACGAGCAATTTTGGAAGGGGAAAACATGCTCGACTCGCCCGAGCCGACGTGGTCCGACCCTGGCTGGGCTCTCACCTCGATATGTGACTCAATACTTGACTCCACTACAACGAGCTAAGCACCATTGGCGATGAGGACTCTGACCCTGAGCACGGGCCCAAATAGTACCCCCGATCCCGACCCCAAAGTCAGACCTGGGGCTATCGTCCGATCGGGCTCGATCAAAAGCTCAGGATCCTTTGCTCTAAGGATGTTCTTCCCCTTTCGAAGTATTTCGCGTTCTACAACCTACGGCCCGTGAACGACAAAAACTCAAAGGTTAGGGTTTGCAAGGAACTGATTGGATGAAGAATAGGTAAAACATTCTTAAAATCATTGAAAAGATTGGATCTTTAAATGATGAAATACATGTTACATTTCTGAAGAAATGTCCCTCTACAGGTAGTACCCTCTAGGGTCGGCGGTTTCGACGCCCCCGGGCCCTGCTGGCCTTCAAAGTCGGTAGCTTCAATGGCTTTGCGCTCATCCTCGACATATCGCTTCTTCGTCGGTGACCAAGTTCGACTTACCTACTGCCATTTCTTCCAAATCTAAGGAATGTAGGAAGCTCGGGTGGCCAACATCTCTTTCCCTGTCAAAGGTGTGGTTCCCCTTAGAAAGAAAGGCCACTGATCTCCCTAAGAGAAAATGTGGCCCTTCTCCATCGCCCTTCGAGAAAGGTCGCGATGCCGAAGCCCGCCGAGGTGGGTCGGGATGTCAAAGCATCCAACTTATTTCCCCATCCCCATCGAATCGCGAGAGAAGGATTGGTACAGGCTTGATGACGCCCAGCATCCAGATCGATCCAACCCTCCTTTCAAATTTTTGGTCGGTCCTTCCATCATCGAGCCCGCGAGAGGCTCCGACCTATTTTGAACTTTTGGGTGACTCCTCCCCTCTCTCTGCACCCCCGACCCGGACCTCGCAGGCTTAGAAGATGATCATAGATGGTCAAGAACATAGGCCCAGCCACCAAACTCTCATCGTCGAAAAGGCTACTGGGCTACAAGGGGGGAGGATGGAGGAAAGGGTGGGAGGAGTTTCTCCGCCGTCGAGACAGGAGAAAGGTGGTAGCAGTGAAAAAGAGAAGCCTCTAGGTGGGGGCTATTTATAGTACCACTAGGGGGAGTCAAAAAGACAGGAACAACGATGGTGGCACACCAAATCACCTCGTAACCAACACCACAAATAAAGGATTGTGACGACCAAAGATTCCTTCCGTTTGCTACTCCACCTCCTCAAAAGCAGCGCCGCAATGAAGCCTAGCGAAGACCACATACACCCGTTACCTGCTTCGCCTCTTTCTTCCTTGAGACTTGCGCTCTCCTAGAGGGACGTGGCCCCCACAAATGACAATCCCATGACTAGGGGCCAGAGACGAGCTATTTCGACCCCGCAGCCTCAACATGCTGGAACGGAATAAGAAAGCGACGACCCCGACCCACGTGTGAGGTCTGACCAAGTTTCGGGTTCGAAGGTCGGCCCATCAGGTTTTGAGACCGTTTGGAATGAACCAGATCAAGGGACGAGCGACCGAGAGACAGCCTGCGTGGGGCAGCTTCGGAGGTAGCGGAACCTTTGACGTCCCCAACACATGGTATTCGAGTCCTAGGTCGGTGATTCAGCAGTAAGCCCACGAAGGGTTGGCACCAAACTGCCCGTACCACTGAAAGGTTTGAGATCTGCGTGAATGTACTGAATGGGATCTCATGAAACGCGGGCACTGAGCCCTGACCTCAATTACCTATCAAAATCGGATGTTGGGTTACGACCGCCGTCATATTTCCAGGTGATCGGGTCTCACTCAGATGTCCCACAGGCAGCTCACACGGGCTCGGTAACTAGCAAGGTAAGTTTCTTGAGCCCTTCCCCTCCGAGCTTTTAACGACCCTCGGGTGGGGGACCACATAATTTGACCACCTGTAACTCCCGTCCCCACCGAGTCATGATTGGCTCGCAGGCAAGATGCAATGTGGTGCTGATGACATCCAAGATGCTCAAGCCATGAGAGGCTCGCGGACGAGGCATGATCGTCTACTGTGGCGCCCGTCCCCTTCGAGCTATAGACGACTCCTGGGAGGGGCGTGATACAACCCAAATACCATCCATAGCACCCATCCCTATCGAGCTTGAATGGCTCCCGGAAGGGGGCACACCATGATTCTACCCTTTTGTGTCGTTGACCCCCTCCAAACCATGAGTGGCTCACGGATGGGGAATGACATGGTGTGTAAAAGCCCACTGTTCAGAAGAACAGGAATGCAAAAATGTGAACTTAAAAAATTAATTAAGTTAAATAGGGAAATCAAATTCACATGAATTATGTTGATTAATAAAATATGTTAAGAATATGAACTTGTTAAAGCTTTAAACACTATTCAGAGTGTTAGTGTAAATGTTATGCAAAATTGATTACCAAAAGAAGGATTCCAAAATTTATCCTAAAAAGCAACGTGAAGTTTAAAGTTAAACTTAAATCAGAGTCCCATGCCTTGCTAAGGCAAAAATCTTAATTCTAACTCTACTATAATGTAATATTTAAAATTAGCCAAAGTTTTATTAAAAAATCAATCAGAATATGACAATGTAATTAGCTATTAATTCACAAGAAGCTTTTAGTTTGGAAAACTCAAATCAATGCGTAGCACTCGAATTTTAATTCAAATTTAGGTTGCAACCTCCAACAAAGACAAAATCAAGATTTGATATCACCTTGGAATATATTAAAAATTAGTTAGTACTTAAAAAAACATTTCTACTTATAGATGTATGCACAGTAAAATATTTAATTATGTCATTCAGATTTAAACTTTAAAAGCCAAAAATCTAATTGCTCTAAATCCAAATCCGATTTCATAATTGGAGTTCTCATATTCTATTTAGCTACCCTGAAAAATTCTAGCAATTTTTGAGCTTAATTACTATTTAAATGAGAGAAAAAGAAGGGAGAACAGAAGGTGGGACCCACATGTAAGATACAGAGTGGATAGGACTTTCTTTTCTGTTCCAGCGCGGCAACGAGTGAACACTGCATGCTCCCCACGCAGCAGCCTGCTTTTTTTTTTACTTTCATCTTATTTTCTATTACTTTTCTTCAAAATTGTTGGGTTTCATTTCTAGCCGACCCCAACTTGTTTGGGACAAAGGTTTGGTTGTTGTTGTTGTTGTTGTTGTCTCATCCTTATCTTTTTGAAAGGTCGAATGGCGTTCAATTATAAGTGGAGAAACAGTTACATGTGTTTGTGCACCAGAGGTACATTACACTGATTGAAGGAATGGGCAAAAACACAAAAAAATAAAAAGCTCAAACCACAACAACTAGGCACGATGCGACATGATCTGAGCGAGGGCTTCAGATCCCGCTAAATGCCATTGTTGGACCTGCTCCTTCAGGGCAGAGACTAAATCATCAAAGGATCGTTCATGTCCTTGGAAAGTCCTGGCGTTCTTATCCTTCCATAGCGCCCATAAAACAGCAAAGACTAAAGATTTAATAGCTTTGGCTCTATTACGATCACACACAGCAGACAATCTATCAAACCACGAGATAAATGGCACCCCAGCCTCCCAGTTATCAGGCTGTAAGCACGGCTCATTGATCCACTGACTAAACTTTTCCCAAACCTGTAAGGATAGCCAGCAGCCAGAGAAGAGGTGTTCCACTGTCTCCAAATTACGATAGCGAAATGAACAAAAGTAGTTGTTGGGCCATCCCCGCCGCATCAATCTATCGGGCGTCCAAACTCGGTTCTGCAACAATAGCCACACAAAAATTTTGAGTTTTGAAGGTGCCCAGACACGCCATACCTGGGTCGGGAAGGAGGACCACACACTTCCTTCAAATTGCATTCGATACGCAGAACACGACGAGTACACTCCTGTAGCCGTGCAGGGCCATCGAATTTGATCCGGTTGATCAGACACTAGTGTTGGACTGAGCTCCTGAATAAGTATCCACAGGTGCCACATATTCATCGATTAGTTCTGCTGTGATGTTATGTAGCAGGTCCCTAATCCAGTTTCCATCCCTTAATGCCTCTGCCACTGATCGCCTTCGCCCCCGAGTGTGTTTGAACAACGCCGGGAACAGAGACGCCAGGGCACATCCATGCAACCAACTGGATTGCCAAAAATTAGCAGTGGTACCACTCCGAATAGTGACTGTTGTAGCCACAGCAAAAAACTCTCTATCCGAAGCATCTACCGGTAACTCTGTTCCATGCCACGATCGAGTAGGTTGCATCCAGCTCAGCCAAAGCCACTGATGCCGAGCCCTCCAAATTCCAATGGTCGACACACTCGCCCCCAGCTTGTCTTGCACTTTCCTCCATGTAATTGTTGGCTCCCAGCCCAGAAAAAACGTCTCATTTTATCAACATCCTTGATAAATTTTTTTGGCACTTTGAGAGCAGACAGTAAATAAATTGGTACTGAACTCATGACTGAATGAACAAGCTCTTTCCTTCCTGCCAAGGTCAGTAGGTTTCCTTGCCATCCCGCAAGCTTGGATCCTAGCCGGTCTTGAATGGGTTGTAGATGAGAAACACGCAGGCGACCCAACGTAAGTGGCATACCCAGGTAATCTATCGGAAAGGAGGCTTGTTGTCCATGGAAGCCAGACAAAGCTTCATTGAGATTTATTTGGTCACAACTGATAGGAACGACCATGCATTTCTCCACATTATTTTTCAATCCTGTAGCATCTCCAAAAAGTGTCAATATTTCCATGGTGTTGTCCACTTCGGTTTTGGTCGGATTCAAAAAAACAACCACGTCATCGGCATAGATAGAAGTCCTCTGCCGAGCCACCCTCGTGCCAAGAGGGCTTAGACACCCATGATCAGTGGCAAGGCGAAAGAGATGTTGCAGAGTATCAATTGCCAGCACAAACAAATGAGGGGACAAGGGATCACCTTGGCGCAGACCACACTGATGCTTGATCGATTGTCCAAGCAACCCATTCAACCGCACTAACAATGAAGACGTCGTGAAGAGAAGAGCAAGCCAATCACGCCAACGGTTCGGAAAACCCCTCTGTTCCATGAGTTCCAAGAGGTAAGCCCAAGACACTGTATCAAATGCTTTGGTTATGTCAAGTTTGAGTAACAAAGTAGGCTTGTTGTGACGGTGACAAAATCTGGCAACATTACGAACATATAGGAAGTTGTAGTGGATGCTCCTTCACCGGATTGACGCACTCTGAACTTGGGAGATAATGGTGTCAATGTGCTTTGCCAGCCTCATTGCTAGCACCTTGGATATTAATTTGGCTACTGAGTGAACCAGACTTATGGGCCAAAAATCCCCAGGCAGCTCTGCATCATCTTTTTTGGGTAGGAGGCTGATGACAACTCTATTCATTCTTGGAAGAGGCCCGGCGTTAAGGGAGTGGAAACGGTGAAAACAAGCCATAATATCTCCCTTGATCACATTCCAACATTTCTTGTAAAATGCACCTGTGAATCCATCGGGTCCAGGTGCTTTCTCAGATGGCATTTCACTAATCGCTTTGCTGATTTCTTCCTCGGTGAATGGTGCCACTAGTGTGTCATCCTGAACTTGTGACAACCCTAGCAGTTGCCGGTCAAAGCTGTGATGCCGTTGGTCAGCAGAGCCTAAGATACCAAAGAAGTGTTGGTGAAGAATCTCCTCCTTTTGGCCCTGCTCCCAGCAGTACTGACCATCACCATTGCGAAGACAGGGAATGAAATTTCTCCTTGTACGTGCAGCAGCCTTGAGGTGGAAAAATCTCGTGCACGCATCACCCTCGCGCAGCCATGTTATGCGAGATGCTTGCCGCCTTCGTGATCGCTCAACTGCGGCAAGCCCCAAAACCCTTGTCTTCAACTCCTTTCTAAGTTGACTCTCTGAAAGTGTGAGGGGTCTCTCTTCTTGAGCCATTTCCAATCGCTGGATTACATTGTTAGCAATGAACAATTGTATCCTCGCGTGCCTAAACAGTCTATTGCTCCATTTCTTTAAGGCTCTGGCTGTGTTCTGCAGCTTGTTATTCAAGATCGTCATAGGTAAGAGTCCATGTGTTGGCTAATTCCAGACTTCAGAGACAACCTCCATGAACCCTGGAGTTTTAACCCAAAAATTTTCAAACCGAAAGCCTGCACCTCTGTGTGGCTGGTCCTGCAGTGCTAAGAGGATCGGGCAATGGTCAGATATTGATATAGACAAGGCTTGGAGGCCAAAGCCAGAAAATAGCACTCCCCAATCCTGATTGCAAAAGGCTCTGTCGAGCCGGACTAGGGTCGGATTTGACCTCTCATTACTCCATGTAAATCGCCGGTTAAGAAGGGAGATTTCCATGAACTCCGCTCTGTCCAACGTTCTTCTGAATGATCCCATTAGGCGTCGATTAAAGTTAGGATTATTCTTGTCTTGAGCAGCATAGATTAAATTAAAGTCTCCAATGGAAAGCCACGGTGTCCCTTCTGGTGGCTTCAGGAGTAAAAATTCTTGCAGAAACCGCGGTTTCTCAGCATCCGTAGAGGGCCCATACACTGTGGTTAAGCGAAAATTGGCGTTGGAGAGACGGGAATGGACCATCACTGTCAACGAGAAAACCTGACGCATCGGCCCTGAAACTTCCAAGTAATCTGAGTTCCATCCAATCAAGATCCCACCTCGAGTACCATCTGCAGGCAGGTCGAGATGGTTGCGCAAGGATGGCCCCAAAATCTCTGCTGCAATGAAGTTGTCCATGCTACTGATTTTCGTTTCCTGATGGCAGACCAAAGTCGGTTAAACACTTTGAACGAGAGTCCGAACAGCTTCACGCCGAGCCGGGGCATTCAACCCACAAACGTTCCATGTCAAAATCTTGAGATCCTCAGCCATGAGAAACAATCAGAACAACTTTAACTGCCACAGTCAATAACAGATGATGGGCAGTAACAAGAACACAAATGGGAATCCACTGATTGCTCGAAAACAGGACAATAAACAGACCATCACCCAACGAACTAAAGTGTACCTCCATCATGGACCTCAGGAACAGTTTTCCAGGAGCAATTGTCCATAGCAAACTCAAACTGCCATAGCCAGCACCACCACTCAATAGTTGACGATGGAACGACATCTGGGGAACTAAAACATCAACTAGCACCATAGTGCAGCAGGTCAGGCAGCTGCCACTTGCGTAGCATGTTCCTCGGCAGCTAGCGTAGTCATAACTTCCCGCACGTTGTTGTTGGCCAAGCCTGTGAGACATCGGATTGCGTCCACTGGTTTGGAGGGTAGAGGCTGTTTGTACATTGAATCATATTTTTTCAAAGCTTCATCCCCAATCTGTTCATGTGTCCCCACAAGCTCTAGTTGGCGGATCAGGCGCTGTGTTGCACGTTGGGCGATAGGGATCGTGGTCTGGAGCTTCGCCTGTCGCACACTTCTTCGAGATGGCTCTGCGGAAGCAGAACGGGTGCGCGCAACACGATGTTTGGGAGCCGGTGGCGGAAGAAGGGCGGGTGGGATGGGTTTGAAAAAAGATGTCACTTGAACAGTTGGACGCGAAGGACCAGTGGCTGCAATGCTGGGCTGATCCGCCTCGACAAGTTCAGTGTGTGGGTCGTCTCCACTGCCAAAGTTAATTTCCTCGCTCGCAGCCGTAACCTGAGTAGTGTGGCCCGTATCCACAGGGCCACGCGGTGGCTCAGTAGGTAGCAATGGGTCGCACCTATTTTCTGAGATCGGTTGAGCCATGCCTAAAGCTGCTTCCTCCGCAGAGGTCATGGACCAAGGTGCACTCAGAGGACGCCTGGGCGACATCGCACGCGCATCGATCTCCGCGGTCCTTGTTGACTGCTCAGCCTCACACACCATTGGGTCACGGTGGAGCTCGACACTAGAGGGAAAAGAGGTTGCAGTGTTGGAGTCGAGGCGCGCCAGACCTTCCACAATGGGGTCGATGCCTCCTGGTCGAGGGGTCACCACATGGCCAGCAGCAGGGGGGGCCTGGTGGAGTACAACTCGAGGCAGAACTGCTGGCGCCACCAGCTTTGGCTCTGTCTTGCCGCTCGTATCTTCATGCATGGACCCCACACGACGACGAGGGGACAGAGAACGGCAGCGTTCCCAGTCCGCGTCTTGTGGGCGCGGTGGCTGGCGAGCCCGAAAGTGACCCAGCGAGCGCGTCAGGGCGCGACCCCGAGCTTGTAAAGGCAGGGCAGACACAGCCTTCTCCTTTTGTAACTTTCCTTTCTCGTCGGGGAGAGCCAGAGCATAGTGAGAATGGGCATTGCTGACCCCTGCTGCCGGTGCGCCAAGCGCTGATGCATCACTACCAAGCAATTGGGACAGAGCACGGCCCCAGGTGGTCTGACCTTCATTAGGCTGACCACTGCGTCGCTGTGGCGACTGTGAACAAAGCCGACCGGGCTGTTGACGCCAGCCATGGGAGTTCGTCGGGGAGCTCCGGACATTAATGTGGTCACACCAGTTCCTACTAGATGGGGGACGTCTGCTACCATCGGAGACTTGATCATAGAAAGAACCCTGCGACGGATTGTAGCAAGGACTAGAGCGCCTATGTGGAGCACCAGAGCCATCAACCATGCCGCGCCTCCAGATAAATCTTTGAAATCTTGGATACTTGGCCCCCATGAAGCTTGAAGAGATCGAAGACATCATGGCGCTAGCTGCTGTTTGGGAGGGGTCATCTTGCACAGGCGAGTAGTCAAAAAGGTGGTCGAGGTGGATTAGAAGTTCCACCTCATGGCCATCAGGAGGAGATGCCTGCTCACACGCACTTGTAGGGTCATCACGGAGACTCGAGCGACCAACCCTTTCTAAGAAGAGCGTGATCGACTTGCTTCGAGGAAGAAGGTTCGGGTTGAACATCCAACCAGTGAACCCGAACAGGCCCACGAAAGCATCCTCTGTTGAGGGGGGATCCATGTTATCAAATAGAAAAACGTCACCGAGAACTTGACGGACGCCCTCTGAGCACCAAGCATGAGTGGGCAGATTCTCGATGTAGATCTTCACTTTGTACAACCAGGACACTGGCCTTGCTATCGACGACAGGCTCCATGGTTGCACCTCTAAACACGCGCCAGCAACATATACACTACTTGTATGAACTGCCTAGTCCCTATGCTCCACGTAGTGAAATTTCGCCAGGAGGTGTCCGCCCGCAGACGAGAGACAGAGACGAAGCTCCGAGGAACATGCAGTTGTTGGTGAAGGGAAACACTCAACTCCACCGATACGGGGTGACGCAGATGGGGGCCGGAAATAAGCACTGCCTTGTGACAAAGTTGGTGATGCTCCGAAGCCATCATCCCTCCGGCCACCACTATCGAGTGACCAGACCGCAGCCTTCAGACCGGGTTCCCAAGGTTGGAGTTGTCTATCCTCGACATGTCGTACGACCAGCGAGACCGCGGAGCCGCCTTTGGCATGGAGCTAGCCGGAGGAGGCGGGAAGACCAACCTACTGTGGATGTCCGGCTTAGTGAGAAGCAGCCGAGGGTGCACAGATCGCTTGCCATCAGGATTTGGGGGGGCAGGACAGCGTCGGGCGAAGTGACCGCTTTTAAGACACGAAAAGCACCGAGGGGGGTCCCGACACTTGGCCACCCTGTGATCGGTGGACAAACAACGGAAGCACCTCCCTCTAAAAGCGAGCTTTAACTCCGGTGTAACACCCATATTTCATGTTCAAAAATTTGCCCAAACCTTGATCGTTGTAGCATGCATTTTCTTGTGAGTTTTTGGAGTTTAATCGAGTAGCAAACCGTTCAGTTTGAATTTGAATTCAGAAATCAAAGGAAATGAATGGGAAAAGAAAAAGAAAAAGAATAAAACCCCCCCTGTTGGGCCGATTTCTCCCCCTGGCCCAATTCCCCTCCCCTCTCCCGCCGGCCCAGCCGAACCCTCCCCTCTCTCCCTCTCTCTGCCGGGCGGGGCCCGCATGTCGGCGCCGTCCCCCACCTCTCTTCCTTCCCGCGCCGCGCATGAAACCGCTACCCCGCGCCCACTTCGCGCGCCCCTCTTCAACCACCTCGCCCACGACGAAAACCGCCCGGGGGAACCCCTCTTCGCACGCGCCTACAACCACCGCCCCCCTGCTCCTTAAAACCTCGCCGTCTCCCTCATTTTCCCCTTCCCCGCGCCATAACCCTAGCCTCGCCGTCCCCAGGTCTGACTCGCGCGTTCCCGGCTAACCGACGGTTGCAACACCTCGTCTACCCCGCTAACCTCGTCGCCGTGTCACCAGGAACACGCCAGGCAAGTCTGCGTGGGGAGATCGCCGGAGGATCGCCGGATCCGACGTGCACCGACGCCAACCACCGCCCCTCTCGCCGCCGATCCCTCTCCGGCCAACTTCGGACCTCGCAACCCCCCTAGGTATGCTCCTCACCCTCTCCTCTTCCGTTCTGTGTACTTGGCGCTTAGAACCGGTGGCGTTTTCGCCGTTTTGGCCGTCTCCGGCGAGCTCGCCGCCGCGGGCGCCCAGCGCCGCCGCGCCGGCCGTCGCCGACGTCGCCGGGGGCGACGTGGCCCAATCTGGGCCATCGGTTTCACCCCTACGGCCACGATTAAAACCCCATACCGTTTCGGCATAATAAAATCCGGGCCGTTCGCTTCGGATCCAACGGCCCACATTCAAATCCCCTTTTCCCGCCTCTGCATTTACACCCAGGCCCCTGGAAACTTCGCTGCTACCCCCTGGACTTCTCCAGAATTGAAGTCTAGCCCCCAGAATTCGCAGACTAGCCCCTGGAACCCTAAAAATTGGTTTTAACCATTTAATTAAGCATTCTAACCCCTGTAATTTGGTAGAATAGTATATTTAGGCCCTGTTCAGTGTAGAAAACTATTTAATTAGCCCCTGGACTTTTATTTAATTACTGAATAGGGTTTTTAATTGTATTTTGAGGTGTAGAAATTAGATAAAAATGATAAATAAGTGTAGGAATGCTATAAAAATTGGTTCTAAATTATTTGGTGCTGTGAATTAATTGTAGTGTTCAGATAAAATATATTTGGTCCCTGGATTAATTATTATAAATGATTTAAAATACATTTTTGCTATAGAAAATTCAATAAAATTGGTTTTAGGCTATAATAAAATCCCAAAATTCTTGGAAAAATATAAAATGCATACTTTGACCATGATAAATGATAAATACCTCGTAGGGACGCATTAGAGTAGAATTTTGTGCCTATGTGTATGTGTGTATGCATTGTTTTGCGTGCCTTTACTTATTTAGCTTTATTCTATTCTTGCCATTGCTTGGGCATATATTTAGAGTCGTTCTACGACCCTAATCTCAACTTCCAAGACCAAGACTTCGTCAATTCTCAAGTCTCCAACGAAGGCAAGTGCCCTTGACCATCTTGTACCTATTTTAGGGAATTAGCTAGTTGCATGCTAATTAATTTGATGTCCTACTTCATGTTTACATGCCCTGTTCCTTACCATTCCTTGTTACCTGAAATGGGGTGGGAAGTAGATAGGCTTTATTTATGCTTAGCCATGCTTAGATGTTGGGATTGGGATTACATACCAATGTTATATGCTAAACTTTATGATTACTTTAAATTGGTGATGAATTTACATAATGTTAGTGGATAGGAATCTGGTGGTTGGTTAGTTTTGGTATGGTGCATTGTGCACGAGACCCGGGACTGGGGTTTGTTACCACCGGATTCTAAGGACCGGTTTATGGAGGAAGCCACTAAGCTGTATAGTACCACCACGAGACTGAGATGGGGCAGCTTGGTCAATTAATTAGGTTTCTCCCGATGAACTGCTAGTGGTTGGATGGTGCGGGGAATGAGGCGGGTGATCTGCTCTTGGAACCGCAAGGCTCAAGAGGGGGCTCTGAGGCGGAGGGTTACTCCGAGAATCCTCAGTGGTGGAAACCTTAGAGGGCTAGCACTAATCGGGAGTACCTTTGTAAAGACCATGTTGTGATCTCCTGGCCTCACACCAAAGGAAGTGTGTAATGTGGTTAGCTACCACGGGCAATCAGGGAGGTTCACTTAGTCCACCTGGCAACAGGGGATGAAATCACTGCTTGTGGGTAAAGGGTACACTCTCTGCAGAGATTTGGTAAAACTGTCATGACAGCCGTGCTCACGGACAAGAGCGGCTTGGGGCCAGTTCATAATTAGTCTATGGTTGGGAAATGATGGTTCATTATGGTTCAAGTACTTTCATTATCATTAATCATGTGTTGATTATTTATTGAATTTTAATATTGATAATTGAAAGCTAAGGATAGGTTCTAAGCATAGTGCTAAGCCATATTTGGCCTTTTCTTGCTCTAGCCAATCATGTCATTCTCTTCCCGCACTTGCTGAGTACTCTATGTACTCAAGCGTTTAATTCTCCTTTAGAGTATGGAGAAGAAGAAGCTGCACCGGAGGACTTCTACGTCAACCCGGAGGACTTGGTCTAGGCTGGCGACCTCACGCGCAACGGCTGCCTGTGGAGACGAAGCCCGCTTATCTATCTTGCTTTCTGTAGTGTTGAACTGTTTAGTGTTGTAAATATTTGTGGAGTGTATTTGTAGACCTTCGGGTCGTTCTGTAAGACTATTTATGTATTTCGAACATGGCAATGTAATGGTATTTCACTTTCGTCAACGCATGTACGATTCAACTGATCCTGGCGTACATGTGGTTAGCGTCTGTTCATCTTTACGATGACCGGGCGTGACAAAGTGGTATCAGAGCCGTGTTGCCCGTAGGACGCAAGCCTAGTTAGAAATGGCCGAAAATTAAGGACTATACTATTTTCATATGAAATAGTATTTCCAAAACTTTGTGCTCTTTATCTCAACCCTTGTGCTTCTTACCTTGCTTTGCTTATTGTTTTATTCTAACTTGATTTATTAAATATTAATCTCACTCTCATCTTTTCAAATGTTTGTAGATGGCGCGGACCAAGCAGACGGCCCGTAAGTCGACTGGAGGTCGTGTCCCTCAGCACGCCCTAGCCAGTCGCTCCGCACCTTACACACCCCGGAGGGAGACGACTCTGCTCTCCAACGGGAGTGCTGCTTCGAGGATGCGCGTCCGTCTTCGTTCTCTTCTTCGAGCTGCGGGGTACCGTGAGTACCGTGTCCGCTTAGTCTACCACACCACTAGGGTCTTTGCACCCTATACTGGTGAGCTGGAGTGGACTTCTCAGCTGGCCGTCTACTATGACTCGGAGTTGCTGCACTCGCACTTCTCTCCGGCCTGGAGGAGCTCCCAGCGTGCAGCTGAGGAGGACGCCACGTGGGAGGCGACCACCTACTGGAGCCACGCCCACAGGTTCCTTCTTGGGTGCACGGAGCACGCGTACACCCCTCAGCGCCCTAGTGGCACAGCCGCCTTCACTGGACGTGACGTCGAGGGGCGCTTGACTCACCCCCAGTGCGAGAGGCTGGTGGACGACGTTGTGGAGTTGTCTTCGCGACTCCAGCGTTGTCAGCAGGAGCTGCAGGACAGCAGGGACCTGGTCGACCGCTACGAGCGACTTCGCCGACGCTACACGAGGATCACTGGAGTTGATCCTAACTCTCCGCAGTACGCTTCAGACGTGGAGCCTTGGGACCCGAACTCTCCGGATCGCCGCATGAACTCCCCCGAGGACTCAAGAGAAGACACAGAAGAAGAAGACCCGGAGATGGAGGTTGAGGAGGACTCCGACGAGTAGGAGTGGACTCGTTTCCCCGCTGGACGACTCAGGACAGTTATCCTTAGCTTGTAGGAGCGTGTAGCTACGCCCTCCCTAGTCTTGAGTTGTACCCTTTTATGTTGTCATGCTAGTAGTTTGCTCTATGTTGTGTGTGTTGGGTGCGACATGAGTTGTGGAATGCTTCGGCATCCTGTCCACATCCATGTCTTTAGTCGTGTTTATGTGTCGTGTGAGTGGTGGAATGCTTAGGCATCTTGTCCACCTCCACACTAGTTGATTAATGAACTTGCTTTATGTCTATTACCCTTGATGCATATAGTTGGGACCGTGTTACCCTAGCATATCCTTTCTCATCTCATCTATTATTCTAAAACCTCAATGAACTTCTCTATCACAGATGGCTGGACGAGGAAGAGGTAGAGGCCGTGGTCGTGGTAACCCACCCCTGGATGAAGGACTTGGAGGTGTCCCTGGATGGAATGCTAGGGGTGCTCGAGGAGCCCCAGCCTCTCAACAAATGCAACAGATGATGGCTCTACAAACCCAGTTGCTTAACAACCTCACCCAAATTGTCACCAACCTGCAACAAGCCCCACCCCCACCACCACCAAACTACAACCTTCCGCCACCACCACCTTTTCCACCTAGGTCCTTCCTTAGGGACTTCCTGAACACCCATCCACCCACTTTTGCCACCGTTACCGAACCTATGGACGCCGATGATTGGCTCCGTACCATTGATAGCAAGCTGAGGCTCATCCACTGTGAAGGGAGAGAGAAAGTGCTACTAGCCTCCCATCAACTTCAAGGACCAGCAGCTGACTGGTGGACCGCCTTCACCGAAGCCCACCGGGACCCGGAAAATATTACATGGGAAGAATTCCGTACCAACTTCCGCAATCACTTCGTACCTGAAGGAGAAATACAAGCCAGGCGTGAAGAATTCCTGACGCTAAAGCAAGGCCGCATGACTGTGAGGGCCTACCTGAATGCCTTCACCCAGCTATCCCGCTATGCCCCAACAGATGTGGATACCGACGCCAAGAAACAATTCCGCTTCAAGAATGGGCTGGACAAAGAGTTGAAGTTCGCCATGTCTTCCAGCGACTACGGCGACTTCCAGAAGTTAGTGGACAAAGCTTTTGAAGTGGAAAGGACTAAGAAGGAACTGGAAGATGACGAAAGAAAGAGGAAGTTGACTTTAGCAGCACATGCCTCCAGCAGCAATGTACGCCCCCGTCTCAACCCTCCGCCTACAACTCATATGGCTCGTCCCATGAATTACTCGGGACAAAGGTACCCCAACTCCAACTACAGGCCACCCACCCCTTACAACCAGCCAATGCGCCAGCAGCAGCAGCAGCAGCCACCACGCCAGCCAATGCAACCCCCACGCCAGCAGATGCAGCCACCTCGCCCTTCAGCCCCAGCTAACCGTCCAAGTGGCCAACCCCCAAGAAACCAGTTAGGAGGCAACAAGGGCCCGAATAATGCTGCAGGAGTACAATGCTACAAGTGCGGAGAATGGGGACACTATGCCAGCAGTTGTCCAAAGAAGCAGCAAAACCCAACTGGCCGTGTCAACCATGTGACTCTGGAGCAAGCACAGGAAGCACCTGATGTGGTGATCGGTACGTTCTCTGTCAACTCCCACCCTGCCACCATATTGTTTGATTCGGGTGCTACACATTCATTCATATCCAAGGATTTCATAAAGAAGCATGACATGGTAGTTACATTCTTGAATGGGCCATTATTGATAAACTCTCCTGGAGGAGAGATGGTGGCAAGGCATTTATGCCGAAAAGTGAGTATAAACATAAGGGGGGTAGTCTTTTGGGCCAACCTAATAGTGTTGGACTCACAAGGATTAGATATCATTCTGGGAATGGACTGGTTGACAAAGAATCAAGGAGTAATTCATTGTGCAACTAGAACAGTCTACTTAACACACCCGGATGGCACCACAGTGGAATTCAAGCCAGATCAGACACAAGAAGCAATAGTGCAACTCAACCATCTTGAGAGTACTAAAGACATCAGGGTTGTGAAAGAATTTCCGGATGTATTCCCAGATGACTTACCAGGTATGCCCCCTGATCGAGAGATTGAATTTATCATTGAATTAGTACCTGGAACGGCCCCAATATATAAGAGGCCATATAGAATGGATGCTAAACAACTAGCTGAACTAAAGGATCATATTGAGGAGTTATTAGCAAAAGGATATATTCGTCCTAGCTCATCACCTTGGGGAGCACCAGTTATATTTGTACCTAAGAAGGATGGAACTCAAAGGTTGTGTGTGGACTACCGTGCTTTAAATGAGGTGACAATCAAGAATAAATATCCACTACCAAGGATTGAAGATTTATTTGATCAGTTAAGAGGAGCATGTGTGTTTTCCAAGATTGATCTTCGTTCGGGCTACCATCAACTCAAGATTAGACCGTCGGATATTCCCAAGACGGCATTTGTCTCTCGGTATGGGTTATATGAATATACCGTTATGTCGTTCGGACTGACCAATGCTCCGGCGTATTTTATGTATCTTATGAACAAGGTTTTCATGGAATACTTGGACAAGTTCGTAGTGGTATTCATCGATGACATACTTATCTACTCCAAAACTGAAGAAGAGCATGAGGAGCACCTCAGGATGGCCTTACAGAAGCTTCGCCAACATCAACTGTATGCCAAACTTAGTAAGTGTGAGTTTTGGCTAAAGGAGGTATCATTTTTGGGACATGTCATATCCGAAGGAGGTATAGCAGTGGATCCAGGCAAAGTGGCCGATGTCCTTAAGTGGGAAACACCTGAGAGTGTACATGACATACGAAGATTCTTAGGTATGGCTGGTTATTATCGTCGATTCATCGAGGGATTTTCAAAGATCTCTCGACCACTAACCAAGTTGCTTGAGAAAGGAGTTGCTTTCAAGTGGACCCCCGAATGTGAGGTAAGCTTCGCCGAATTGAAGAAGAGGTTAACCAGTGCACCGGTATTGGTGATGCCCGATATGCAAAAGGAGTTTGTGGTCTATTGTGACGCATCTGGTCATGGTTTAGGATGTGTCTTAATGCAAGGAGGACATGTTGTGGCCTACGCTTCAAGACAGCTTCGGAAACATGAGAGGAACTATCCAACACATGACTTAGAATTGGCAGCTGTTGTTCATGCTTTGAAGATATGGAGACATTACTTAATGGGAAAAAGGACGGAGATATATACAGATCACAAGAGCTTGAAGTACATATTTACACAGCCGGATCTTAACCTCAGGCAACGTCGCTGGTTGGAACTAATCAATGATTTTGATGTGGGAATCAACTACCATCCAGGCAAGGCTAATGTGGTCGCTGATGCTCTAAGCAGGAAGGGACAAAGCAATAACTTGTCAGTACAAGCTCTTCAACCCCAGCTATGTGAAGAGTTTGCAAGGTTAAATCTATGTCTAGTGTCTAGCACTGAAGCAGTTGCTATGGAAGTGGACTCAACCCTCGAGCGTGATATACGAGAAGGGCAGAAGAATGATGAGAAGGTCAAGGAGATCAAACAGTTGATGAAGAAGGGGAAAGCTCCAAACTTTAGAGAGGATGAACAAGGAACCTTATGGCTTGGAAAGAGGATTTGTGTTCCAGATGTCAAGGAGATTAAAGAGTTGATATTAAGAGAAGCTCATGACTCATCATACTCCATCCACCCCAGAAGCACCAAGATGTATCAAGACCTTAAAGATCGATATTGGTGGCATGGAATGAAACGGGATGTAGCCGAATATGTGGCCATATGTGATACATGTCAATTGATTAAGGCGGAACATCAAAGACCAGCAGGGTTATTACAACCAATCAAAGTGCCAGAATGGAAATGGGAAGAAATAAGTATGGACTTCATCGTGGGACTACCAAGAACACAATCTGGATATGATTCTATATGGGTTATTGTGGACCGTCTAACTAAAGTGGCTCACTTTATTCCTGTGAAAGAGACCTACAACGGCCCCAAGTTGGCGGAACTGTACATCTCCAGGATTGTATGCTTACATGGAGTTCCTAAGAAGATCATCTCAGACAGAGGCACTCAATTCACCTCAAGATTCTGGCAGAAGTTACATGAATCAATGGATACCCGTCTAAATTTCAGTTCGGCGTATCATCCTCAAACTGATGGTCAGACAGAACGCACCAACCAGATATTAGAAGACATGTTGAGAGCGTGTGCTTTAAAGAATAGCAAGAGTTGGGACAAGAATCTGCCATATGCCAAATTTTCTTACAACAACAGTTATCAAGCCAGTTTGAAGATGTCACCTTTTGAAGCATTGTATGGGCGAAAATGTAGGACACCGTTGTTTTGGAATCAAACTGGGGAAAGTCAAGTCTTTGGGCCTGACGTACTACAAGAGGCTGAAAGGCAAGTACAAGAAATTCGGAAGAATCTAAAGGCGGCTCAAACAAGACAGAAGAGTTATGCGGATACTCGAAGACGCGATCTCACATTTGAAGTTGGTGACTATGTGTACTTGAAGGTGTCACCTATGAGAGGATTGAGAAGATTCAAAGTAAGAGGCAAGTTGTCACCCCGTTACATTGGTCCGTTCAAGATACTGGAACGACGTGGTGAAGTGGCTTACCAGCTTGAGCTTCCGCCACACCTGGCAGATGTGCACAATGTGTTCCATGTGTCGCAGCTTAAGAAGTGCCTAAGGGTGCCTGAAGAGCAATTGCCAATGGAAGCAGTGGATGTACAGGAAGACTTGTCTTATGTGGAGCAGCCTGTCAAGATACTTGAGACACTAGAAAAAGTCACGAGGAACAAAGTCGTTCGCATGTGTAAAGTGCAGTGGAAGCATCATTCTGAGGCAGAAGCAACATGGGAAAGAGAAGAAGCTCTCAAGGCGGACTTCCCTCATCTATTCTCTTAGAGCGTCCGAATCTCGAGGGCGAGATTCCTTTTAAGGGGGGTAGAGTTGTAACACCCATATTTCATGTTCAAAAATTTGCCCAAACCTTGATCGTTGTAGCATGCATTTTCTTGTGAGTTTTTGGAGTTTAATCGAGTAGCAAACCGTTCAGTTTGAATTTGAATTCAGAAATCAAAGGAAATGAATGGGAAAAGAAAAAGAAAAAGAATAAAACCCCCCCTGTTGGGCCGATTTCTCCCCCTGGCCCAATTCCCCTCCCCTCTCCCGCCGGCCCAGCCGAACCCTCCCCTCTCTCCCTCTCTCTGCCGGGCGGGGCCCGCATGTCGGCGCCGTCCCCCACCTCTCTTCCTTCCCGCGCCGCGCATGAAACCGCTACCCCGCGCCCACTTCGCGCGCCCCTCTTCAACCACCTCGCCCACGACGAAAACCGCCCGGGGGAACCCCTCTTCGCACGCGCCTACAACCACCGCCCCCCCTGCTCCTTAAAACCTCGCCGTCTCCCTCATTTTCCCCTTCCCCGCGCCATAACCCTAGCCTCGCCGTCCCCAGGTCTGACTCGCGCGTTCCCGGCTAACCGACGGTTGCAACACCTCGTCTACCCCGCTAACCTCGTCGCCGTGTCACCAGGAACACGCCAGGCAAGTCTGCGTGGGGAGATCGCCGGAGGATCGCCGGATCCGACGTGCACCGACGCCAACCACCGCCCCTCTCGCCGCCGATCCCTCTCCGGCCAACTTCGGACCTCGCAACCCCCCTAGGTATGCTCCTCACCCTCTCCTCTTCCGTTCTGTGTACTTGGCGCTTAGAACCGGTGGCGTTTTCGCCGTTTTGGCCGTCTCCGGCGAGCTCGCCGCCGCGGGCGCCCAGCGCCGCCGCGCCGGCCGTCGCCGACGTCGCCGGGGGCGACGTGGCCCAATCTGGGCCATCGGTTTCACCCCTACGGCCACGATTAAAACCCCATACCGTTTCGGCATAATAAAATCCGGGCCGTTCGCTTCGGATCCAACGGCCCACATTCAAATCCCCTTTTCCCGCCTCTGCATTTACACCCAGGCCCCTGGAAACTTCGCTGCTACCCCCTGGACTTCTCCAGAATTGAAGTCTAGCCCCCAGAATTCGCAGACTAGCCCCTGGAACCCTAAAAATTGGTTTTAACCATTTAATTAAGCATTCTAACCCCTGTAATTTGGTAGAATAGTATATTTAGGCCCTGTTCAGTGTAGAAAACTATTTAATTAGCCCCTGGACTTTTATTTAATTACTGAATAGGGTTTTTAATTGTATTTTGAGGTGTAGAAATTAGATAAAAATGATAAATAAGTGTAGGAATGCTATAAAAATTGGTTCTAAATTATTTGGTGCTGTGAATTAATTGTAGTGTTCAGATAAAATATATTTGGTCCCTGGATTAATTATTATAAATGATTTAAAATACATTTTTGCTATAGAAAATTCAATAAAATTGGTTTTAGGCTATAATAAAATCCCAAAATTCTTGGAAAAATATAAAATGCATACTTTGACCATGATAAATGATAAATACCTCGTAGGGACGCATTAGAGTAGAATTTTGTGCCTATGTGTATGTGTGTATGCATTGTTTTGCGTGCCTTTACTTATTTAGCTTTATTCTATTCTTGCCATTGCTTGGGCATATATTTAGAGTCGTTCTACGACCCTAATCTCAACTTCCAAGACCAAGACTTCGTCAATTCTCAAGTCTCCAACGAAGGCAAGTGCCCTTGACCATCTTGTACCTATTTTAGGGAATTAGCTAGTTGCATGCTAATTAATTTGATGTCCTACTTCATGTTTACATGCCCTGTTCCTTACCATTCCTTGTTACCTGAAATGGGGTGGGAAGTAGATAGGCTTTATTTATGCTTAGCCATGCTTAGATGTTGGGATTGGGATTACATACCAATGTTATATGCTAAACTTTATGATTACTTTAAATTGGTGATGAATTTACATAATGTTAGTGGATAGGAATCTGGTGGTTGGTTAGTTTTGGTATGGTGCATTGTGCACGAGACCCGGGACTGGGGTTTGTTACCACCGGATTCTAAGGACCGGTTTATGGAGGAAGCCACTAAGCTGTATAGTACCACCACGAGACTGAGATGGGGCAGCTTGGTCAATTAATTAGGTTTCTCCCGATGAACTGCTAGTGGTTGGATGGTGCGGGGAATGAGGCGGGTGATCTGCTCTTGGAACCGCAAGGCTCAAGAGGGGGCTCTGAGGCGGAGGGTTACTCCGAGAATCCTCAGTGGTGGAAACCTTAGAGGGCTAGCACTAATCGGGAGTACCTTTGTAAAGACCATGTTGTGATCTCCTGGCCTCACACCAAAGGAAGTGTGTAATGTGGTTAGCTACCACGGGCAATCAGGGAGGTTCACTTAGTCCACCTGGCAACAGGGGATGAAATCACTGCTTGTGGGTAAAGGGTACACTCTCTGCAGAGATTTGGTAAAACTGTCATGACAGCCGTGCTCACGGACAAGAGCGGCTTGGGGCCAGTTCATAATTAGTCTATGGTTGGGAAATGATGGTTCATTATGGTTCAAGTACTTTCATTATCATTAATCATGTGTTGATTATTTATTGAATTTTAATATTGATAATTGAAAGCTAAGGATAGGTTCTAAGCATAGTGCTAAGCCATATTTGGCCTTTTCTTGCTCTAGCCAATCATGTCATTCTCTTCCCGCACTTGCTGAGTACTCTATGTACTCAAGCGTTTAATTCTCCTTTAGAGTATGGAGAAGAAGAAGCTGCACCGGAGGACTTCTACGTCAACCCGGAGGACTTGGTCTAGGCTGGCGACCTCACGCGCAACGGCTGCCTGTGGAGACGAAGCCCGCTTATCTATCTTGCTTTCTGTAGTGTTGAACTGTTTAGTGTTGTAAATATTTGTGGAGTGTATTTGTAGACCTTCGGGTCGTTCTGTAAGACTATTTATGTATTTCGAACATGGCAATGTAATGGTATTTCACTTTCGTCAACGCATGTACGATTCAACTGATCCTGGCGTACATGTGGTTAGCGTCTGTTCATCTTTACGATGACCGGGCGTGACATCCGGCGAGAGGGTCTTCCGGTTGGGCATGGAAGAATTTTGCGGAGGTTTCACGGCACGGCGAGCACCACGCTTGGATGAGACTGTCACCCATTTTGGTGAAAGGTTTCCAATTTGCTCACAGTCGTCAGGCACCGTCACCACAGATTTAAGGCGTTGTAAGAGCGGAGCAGCTAGGCTCGGCTGCTGGCCCGTCGGACTGTCAACAGGACCCACCGGACCGCCTTCAGGCACCCTACCAGTAAGATCTTTCAGAGTCAATGCAGAATCCTGATCAACAGCAGTGAGGATAGCAATCCTTAATGAGGTGTCATGAGCTTCTCTTTCTCCAGCTCCAAAATCACTACTCTTCGATGTAGGATCCTGCTCAACAACGGCGAGGACAGAGCTTTCCTTCTCTGCCTTGACGACACCAGCTGAGACATGTGCAGGCAAGTCTAATGGGCACCATTCGCCTTCCTCCATATCACCAGTAGTGAAAGACATAGCAATAACTTCAGGGGTAAGGAGGGACGGCAGCTTCCTCGGTTCTTCCAGTGGAGTCTTGCCTGCAGAGCTACATATCTTTCTCGCCTGACCAGAGAGTGTCAACCTCTCTTCATCGTCCTCCGATTCGGAGGCCACTTCCCCCAGGACCGGAAGCAGGGAGAAAGCACCTTCATCGCTTTCTCGCGAGTCTGTCACACCCGGTCCCAACAAAACAACCGGATTGCTTCCACATGTATGCTAGGATCGGTTCACATCATACATGTGTAGACGAAAGTGTAGTATCATTTATTACAAGTCATGTTCGAATACATAAATGTCTTACAATAATGACTCGTAGGTCTAAAATAAGATTACAAAGCAAAACAGCGGAAAGGTAAACTAGTGTGGCTCCATGCACGGGCGTTGCCCGGGAGTTGCGCCAGCCTAGAATGTCTCCTCCGGATCAGCGAAGAAGTCTTCATTCTCCACCTCTTCTCCATTGTAGACTGAGGAAAGATAAGCAACAAGTAAGTTTGAGTACCAACGGTACTCAGCAAGTGAGAAAGAGATGACATGAGGGTATTTAGAAAGGAAAGCCAAATTTGGGTTAAGCACTATATCATTACCTCCTATCCTTAGCTTTCATTAGCACCTACTTCTAAGTGTATGAAATCAACCATAACCCATTTGTAATCCGAGTCCCAACCAACCAAACCACCATTCTCAATCATTGACTAATTATGAATTGGACACCAAGTCGCTCTTGTCCGTGAGCACGGCTGTCATGATAGTTTCTAAATCTCTGCAGAGAATGTATCCTTTACCCACAAGCTATGATTTCACCCCCTATTGCCAGGTGGACTAAGGAAACCTCCCTGATGCATGTGGTCGCGAACCACATTGCACACTTCCTTTGGTGTGAGGCCAGGAGATCACTACGAGGTCTTTACAAAGGATCCTCCCGACGCGTACTAGCCCTCTGAGGTTTCACCCCTGTACAAAAGTGTGAGCCGTTACACCACGACTCAACACCCCTGTTGCCCCCTATGCGGATCTCAAGGCAGTACACCCTGAACCAATTCCCCGCACTATCCAATCACTAATACTACGCCGGGAGAAGCCTAATTAATTGACTAAGCTGCCCCATACTCAGTCTTGTGGCGATACTATAAGGCTTAGTGGCTTTCTCCATAAACCGGTCCTTAGAATCCGGCAAGGTTCATACCCCAAAACCCGAGTCTCGTGCGTACTGCACCATCCCAAACAAACATACCCGCCAGATTCCTATCCACTACAATTCAATTCACCATATCTCAATAAATAATCATAACAATTTATAGTAGAACATGTAAGTAGAGAATTTCCCTCCCAAATAATAAGCATGGCTAAGCGTAAAAACAATATTAACATCTACCCAAACCACCCAGTAACAAGAAATTATATGGAAGGGTGCAGTAAATAGGATTCAATTTATTAAGCATGCAACTAACTAAAACTTATTAAAACAGGTGCAAAATGGTCAATGAACTTGCCTTCTTCGGAGTGTGGGTCGGTGAAGTGGTAGTCTTGAAGATTGTAGGTCGGCTCGAGAATCGACTCTAAATACGTCATCGCATGTGGAGCAGAAAATAACAACACGCAATAAGGACAAGCACCCATATGCACAACACAAACAAGAAATCATCAAGGGAAAACCTACGCAACACGTCATTAGCGTTTAATTTCCTAGTTGATGTTTTATTAGTGATGTGGGTTGAATGTTTGGGTTTTAGTGGACATTGGGGTTGATTAACAATTCATGGCCTTTATCTTCATCTTAGAGCATTGCATGAGTTTATTATAATTTTCCCTAGCTCAACATGAATAATAATGCTATGCAGCATGCCACCACAATTTTAAATAGATTATTTTGATGTAAACAAATTAGTAAATGTTAATCAAATAATTTCCCTAATTATTTTGTGCAAAAAGAGAGTGCAAGCTTATGATTGTATGTAAATATCCATGTGTATAGGGGTTTTTATGTAAAACGGACCAGATCAGAGGCTTAGAAATATTTTATAACATAGCCAGGGGGTTAATCATAATTTATAGAGGCTAAAAACATAATTTATGGTGAAAACAGGGGCCAAAATGCTATGTTTATTCAATTTAACAGTGCTGACAGAATTAAATTAAAGTCCAGGGACTATCCATAAATTCCAGGACCTATCTATAATTAAATTAAATTTTGTGCAGGGGGGTCATGTGCAAAACTAGCAACGGTTAAATGCATTTGAATCTGGGCCGTTGGATCTAGAGTGTGCGGCCCAGATTTTAAATAACCAAAGGGGTACGCCCCTTCTAATATCGGGCGTCGGCCCTAGATGGGCGGCCGAGATTGGGCCACGTCGCCCCATGGGCAACAGAGGCGCCGCGCGCGCCGGTCCCGGCGGCGCACGGTAGCGGGGGGCGCCGGAGTTGGCTGGAACGGCCAAACCATTGCCCAAAGCTATGCGGCTACGGTGGAAAAGCGAGAGAGTGGCGAGGGGAGCTCACCGAGGGGGTCGTGGAGCTCGGATTGTGGCCGGAGGGACGTCGACGATGGCCGCGCTCGGTGAAGGTCGTCGGTCTTCGGCGAATCTGGCGAAACGACGGCGAAGGTCCCGAACGGAGGTGCCCGACGTGTTCCTGGAGGCATGGCGCACGCGTTAGGCCAAGAGGGAGGGAGAGAACGTCGGCGAGTCGACGGGAATGGCGGCAACATACCTTGCACCAGCGGCGGCTAGGGTTTGGAGCTTCGGGGAAGGGAGAAATGGGGGTGCCGGCCGGGTTTTATAGGGGGAGAGGGGGCGGCGAAGTAAGGAAAGTGATCCCCGGCGATGGAAGGCGACAGGAGCCATTATGGCCGGAGATTTCATGTCGGCGTTTGAAATCGGGCGGCATCATCGGATGCGGTCGGGCGCGCGGTGGGAGGAAGAGGGAAAGGGCTGACCGGCGGGGTCCATGCGCAGAGAAAGGGAGAGGGAGAGGGAGGCGCGGGCTGAGTTGGGCCAGGAAGGAGATTGGGCCGGCGGGAGGGGAAAAAGGAAAGGGGGAAGGGAGGGAAGGATTGGGCCGGCAGCAAGGATTTGGCCCAAGCGGCGTTTTTCCTTTTTATTATGCTTTTCTCTTTTCTTTTTCATTTCTTTTTACAATTTGAATTTCTTTTCAAATTTCAAACGAATTCTAGCGCATTTTGAAATCTAATTTTCAATCAAATGCAAACATACATGATGCATTCCTAGTACATTTTCCTGGTTTTCAAATTTTGAAAATTTTGGGTGTTACAACTCTACCCCCCTTAAAAGGAATCTCGCCCTCGAGATTCGGACGTCCTAAGAGAAAAGGTCGGGGAACTCGACCTTGAGGTCTTCTTCTCTCTCCCATGTTGCTTCTGCCTCGGAGTGATGCTTCCACTGCACTTTGCACATGCAAATTGTCTTGTTTCGCATGACACGTTCTGATGTCTCTAGAATCTTGACTGGTCGTTCTGTGTAAGACATATCCTCTTGCACATCTATAGCATCCATGGGTAGTTGTTCCTTTGGTACTCTCAAACATTTCTTTAGTTGCGACACGTGGAAAACATCATGCACATCTGACAGTTGAGAAGGTAGCTCGAGACGATAGGCTACTTCTCCTCTTCTCTCCAGTATCTTAAACGGACCAATATAACGAGGTGCTAGTTTTCCCTTCACTTTGAACCGTCTTAGACCTCTTACGGGTGATACCTTGAGATACACAAAGTCTCTGACCTCAAAGGTTAGATCACGACGCCGAGCATCTGCATAACTCTTCTGCCTTGACTGCGCCGTTTTCAAATTATTCCGGATCTCTTGTACCTGTCATTCTGCTTCTCTTAATATCTCCGGTCCAAACACTTGACCTTCTCCGGTCTGATTCCAGAATAAAGGTGTCCTACATTTTCGCCCATAAAGTGCCTCAAACGGGGACATCTTGAGACTAGCTTGGTAGCTGTTGTTGTAAGAAAATTCCGCATAAGGCAGATTTTTGTCCCAACTCTTACTATTCTTCAAGGCACACGCTCGCAGCATATCCTCCAAGATCTGATTTGTGCGTTCTGTCTGGCCATCCGTCTGCGGGTGATACGCTGAGCTGAAATTCAGACGAGTGTCCATTGACTCATGTAGCTTCTGCCAGAATCTTGAAGTGAACTGGGTACCTCGATCAGACACGATCTTCTTCGGAACACCGTGCAAACACACAATTCTTGCCATGTATAATTCTGCCAACTGCGAACCATTGTAGCTTTCCTTGACCGGAATGAAGTGAGTGACTTTAGTCAACCGGTCCACGATAACACATATGGAGTCGTATCCTGACTGGGTCCTTGGCAATCCCACAATAAAGTCCATGCTTATCTCTTCCCATTTCCACTCTGGTATCTTGAGTGGTTGAAGCAGTCCCGCAGGTCTCTGATGTTCCGCCTTGACTAACTGACACGTGTCACACAGAGCCACGTATTCGGCCACATCACGCTTCATACCAAGCCACCAGTATCGATCCTTAAGGTCTTGGTACATCTTGGTACTCCCAGGATGAATAGAGTAGTACGAGTCATGGGCTTCTCTCAATATCAACTCTCGGATACCCTTGACATTCGGCACGCATATCCTCTTTCCTAACCACAGGGTTCCATGTTCATCTTCCCTAAAATCTGGGGCTTTGCCGGCCTTCATCAGCTTCTTAAGTTTCTGGATCTTCTTATCCTCTTTTTGGCCTTCTCTAATGTCCTGTTCCAATGTGGAGTCCACTTCCATAACTACGACATCTGCATTAGACAATATGCACAGGTTTAATCTGGCAAACTCTTCACATAGATGTGGTTGATAAGTCTGGATTGTCATACTGTTGCATTGGGTTTTTTTACTCAAAGCATCTATGACCATGTTCGCCTTTCCAGGGTGATAGTTGATCCCAACATCGAAGTCATTAATGAGCTCTAACCACCTTCGTTGGCGAAGATTAAGGTCCGGCTGAGTGAATATGTAGTTCAAGCTCTTGTGGTCGGTGTAGATTTCTGTCCTTTTTCCGATCAGGTAGTGTCTCCATATCTTCAGTGTGTGAACCACTGCTGCTAATTCCAGATCATGGGTCGGATAATTCTTCTCATGCTTCTTGAGTTGTCTCGAGGCGTAAGCCACCACATGTCCCTCTTGCATCAACACACATCCCAACCCCTGTCCGGAAGCATCACAATAGACCGAGAACTCCTTTTGCATATCCGGCATGACCAACACTGGAGCAGTGGTCAACCTCTTCTTCAATTCGGCAAAGCTTGCTTCACATTCCGGTGTCCACTTGAATGTAGCTCCCTTCTCGAGTAGCTTGGTTAGCGGCCGAGAGATTTTTGAAAATCCCTCAATAAATCGTCGATAATAACCAGCCATTCCCAAAAAGCTTCTGATGTGTCCCACATTTTCCGGCGTCTCCCACTTGAGAACATCTGCCACTTTACCCGGATCCACTGATATTCCTCCTTTTGATATGACATGTCCCAAGAATGATACCTGCTTCAACCAAAACTCACACTTACTGAACTTAGCATACAATTGGTGTTCTCTAAGATTCTTTAGTGCCAACCTCAGGTGTTCCTCATGCTCTTCTTCACTCTTGGAGAATATCAGGATATCGTCGATGAATACGACCACAAATTTAACTAGGTACTCCATAAATACTTTGTTCATGAGGTACATGAAGTAAGCTGGAGCATTAGTCAACCAGAAAGACATAACAGTATACTCATAAAGACCATATCGAGAGACGAATGCAGTCTTGGGAATGTACGATGGTCGAATCTTCAACTGGTGATAACCTGAACGAAGATCAATCTTAGAGAACACACATGCTCCTCGCAACTGGTCAAACAAATCTTCAATCCTTGGCAATGGGTACTTATTCTTGATGGTCACTGCATTCAATGCACGATAATCCACAAACAACCTTTGAGTGCCATCCTTTTTAGGCATGAATATGACAGGAGCACCCCAAGGCGATGAACTAGGGCGGATGTATCCTTTCTCCAACAACTCTTTGATGTGATCCTTTAGCTCGGCTAACTGATTACCGTCCATTCTATATGGCCTCTTATATATCGGGGCTGTTCCAGGCACTAGGTCAATGATGAATTCAATTTCACGGTCAGGGGGCATACTCGGTAACTCCTCAAGGAACACGTCTGGGAATTCACTGACAACACGGATCTCTTCGGTGACCTCAGTTTGATTTAGCCTGATCCTCTATGTTGGAGCTTGATCTGGAGAGAACTCTACCTTGGTACCATCGGGGTGGGTCAAGGAGACTGTTCTTGTGGCACAGTGGATCACCCCATGGTACTTGGTAAACCAATCCATCCCCAAGATAATATCTAGCCCTTGAGATTCCAGAACAATAAGGTTTGCTGGGAAAACTACCCCCCTTATGTCTAGCCTTACATTAGGGCATACTTGCCGGGTTATCATTTCTCCCCCAGGAGAGTGAACTATAAGTTGGTGAGTCATTAAATGCACTACCATGTCATGCCTCCTCATGAATTCCTTAGATATGAATGAATGCGTAGCACCAGAATCAAACAACATTGTAGCTAGATGAGAATCGGCAGGAAATGTACCAACAACCACATCTGGTGCATTGTGTGCCTCCTCAAGTGCCACGTGGTTAACTCTTCCACGTGTAGGTTGCTGCAGCGGCTTCTTCGCGCAACGATTGGCAAAATGTCCCATCTCACCATAGTTATAACACTGCACAGCCGCGTTGTTACCTTGGGATCTGTTACCTCCTTGAGGGTTCTGTTGCGGTTGGCCATTAGGGCGGGGTGCTGGAGCTGCTGGGCGAGGGGGTTGCATTGGTTGGCGTGGAGGCTGTGGTGGTTGGCGCATCTGCTGGTTGTATGGTATGGGTGGCCTGTAGGAGGAGTTTGGGTACCTTTGTCCCGTATGAGAGTTCATGGGACGAGTCATAGGCATCGCAGGCTGAGGGGCATAGCGAGGGCGCACATTATTTCCAAAACTGTGTGCTTGTGCCAGCTTCCTCTTCCTGTCATCATCATCCAAGTCTTTCTTGGTTCTTTCCACTTCAAAAGCCTTGTCCACCAACTTATGGAAACTGCTGTAGTCACAGGAAACCATAATGAACTTCAGCTCCTTGTCAAGCCCCTTCTTAAAACGAAACTGTTTCTTTGAGTCAGTGTCCACGTCTTCGGGTGCATAGCGAGACAATTGTGTGAATTTATTCAGATACTCTCGCACACTCATGCGGCCCTGCTTCAGCATGAGAAACTCCTCACGTCTCGCCTGGACCTCTCCTTCAGGCATGAAATGACTGCGGAAGTAATTCTTGAACTCATCCCATGTGATATTATCCGGGTCCTGATGGGCTTCGATGAAAGCAGTCCACCAGTCGGCTGCAGGTCCCTGAAGTTTGTGCGAGGCTAACAATACCTTCTCCCTTCCTTCACATTGGATAATTCTTAGCTTGCTCTCAACTGTTCTCAGCCAATCGTCGGCATCCATTGGCTCATAGCGGTGGCAAAGGTGGGGGGATGGGTGTTGAGAAAGTCTCTCATGCGGGATCGGGGTCCTGGTGCTGGCTGTGGTTGGGGCTGATTTGGAGGTGGAGGGGCTTGCTGGGCTTGTTGCATGTTGGCCACCACTTGTGTTAAATTCTGCATCATTTGCATCTGCATGGCCATCATTTGCTGCATATGATTCATCGCAGGTGCGCCACGGGCACCTCTCCCATTCCATTGCGGTAGCTGGAATCCAGCTTCATCATCACCGAGGGGCATACCATGGCCACGGCCACGGCCTCTTCCCCTGCCTGCCATCTGAGTACGAAGAGAATAGAGTCTTAGGTACTACTATAACTAGTGGAAGATTACTATACGATACCCTTACTATATGCACAAATCACAGCAAACATGCGTATAAATGAAAATTCTTTATTAATAGCTCACTAATTAAAGAAGTATAAAAAAGGTGCGGTTGTGGACAAGTCGCCAAGGCGTTCCACAACTCACACAACACACCAAGACGAAAATCATAAAAGAAGTAACACAACTCAAGGTCACACAAGTACGTCTACGTTGCTCTTATTTAACTAATGGGGGTGTGCCTATCCTTGAGTAGTGGCATAGGTCGAGGACTACTCGTCGTCAAGCGGGAACTCCTCCGGGTCCTTGTCGTCGTCGTCGTCGTCGGGGTCCTCGGGGTCCTCGGGGTCCTGTGGTGGTGAGGCAGCAGGCGGCGGTGGTGCGGCAGATGCCACACTGGATGGCTCCTCGTCAGAAGACTCCTCATAAGACGACTCACGCTGGCTTTCACGACGGTCTGCAGAGTCTGGGGTCCATGTCGAGGTGTCAGACGCGTAGTCGTCCGGGTCCTCGTCGGTGATCCGGCGATACCTCCTGATCACCGCCTCGTGGCACTGGGCGAGGTCACGTCCATCCTGAATCTCCTGCTGCGCCCTCTGAAGTCGGGCACTAAGCTGGGCCACTTCGTCAACAGTCTGACGAGACTGCGGGAGGTCCAGGGGTCTCGCCACGTGCCTGGAGACGAAGCCCGCAGTGCCACTGGGACGCTGCGGAACGAAGGTGTGCACCGTGTCCTCCAGACGGAAACGGCGGGCGTGACTCCAAAAGTTGGCTGCTTCCCAGCTAGCATCCTGCCCTGCATATCGGCGGGAGCTCCTCCAAGCAGGACTGCTGTGGGTCTTCACCAACTCATCACCATAGTATATGTTGATCTTGCAGCTCCACTCCTTCATGCCGGTGCGCTGCACTCCAGTGGTGTGGTAGGAGAGCGAGAGGCTGTGGTGACGGTAGCCAGCCTCACGGAGTAAGGCCCGGAGATGAAGTCGCAGTCGTCCTGCAGCCCTGCTGTCAGAACGGATCACCACGGGGTGACGGGGATCGATGGCTGGAGAGCGACTGACCAATCTACGCGGGGGCACAAGTCCACCGGTCGACTTACAGGGGGTCGTCTTGGTGCGGGCCATCTACAAATTTTGAAAACAGGAGAGTGTTAGTAACAAAATATATAAATAAAGGAGTAAATAAAACAAGTAGACAAGGTAGGGAATACAAAGAAACTTTATAAATTACTTTTTAGAATATAATAGAGTCCTTAAGTCATCCCTTTCTAACTAGGCTTGCGTCCTACGGGCAACACGGCTCTGATACCACTTTGTCACACCCGGTCCCAACAAGACAACCGAATGGCTTCCACATGTATGCCAGGATTGGTTCACATCATACATGTGTAGACGAAAGTGTAATATCATTTATTACAAGCCATGTTTGAATACATAAATGTCTTACAATAATGACCCGTAGGTCTAAAATAAGATTACAAAGCAAAACAGCGGAAAGGTAAACTAGTGTGGCTCCATGCACAGGCGTTACCCGGGGGTTGCGCCAGCCTAGAACGTCTCCCCCAGATCAGCGAAGAAGTCTTCATTCTCCACCTCTTCTCCATTGTAGACTGAGGAAAGATAAGCAACAAGCAAGTTTGAGTACCAACGATACTCAACAAGTGGGAAAGAGATGACATGAGGGTGTTTAGAAAGGAAGGCCAAATTTGGGTTAAGCACTATATCATTACCTCCTATCCTTAGCTTTCATTAGCACCTACTTCTAAGTGTATGAACCCAACCATAAACCATTTGTAATCCGAGTCCCAACCAACCAAACCACCATTCCCAATCATTGACTAATTATGAATTGTGCACCAAGCCGCTCTTGTTCGTGAGCACAGCTGTCATGACAGTTTCTAAATCTCTGCAGAGAATGTACCCTTTACCCACAAGCTGTGATTTCACCCCCTGTTGCCAGGTGGACTAAGGAAACCTCCCTGATGCCCTTGGTCACGAACCACATTGCAAACTTCCTTTGGTGTGAGGCCAGGAGATCACTACGAGGTCTTTACAAAGGATCCTCCCGACGCGTACTAGTACTCTGAGGTTTCACCCCTGTACAAAAGTGTGAGCCGTTACACCACGACTCAACACCCCAGTTGCCCCCTCTTGAGCCATGCGGATCCCAAGGCAGTACACCCTGAACCAATTCTCTGCACTATCCAATCACTAATACTACACCGGGAGAGGCCTAATTAATTGACCAAGCTGCCCCATACTCAGTCTTGTGGCAATACTATAAGACTTAGTAGCTCTCCATAAACCGGTCCTTAGAATCCGGCAAGGTTCATACCCCAAAACCCGGGTCTCGTGCGTATTGCACCATCCCAAACAAACCAACCCGCCAGATTCCTATCCACTACAATTCAATTCACCATATCTCAATAAATAATCACAACAATTTATAGTAGAACATGTAAGTAGAGAATTTCCCTCCCAAATACTAAGCATGGCTAAGCGTAAAAACAACATTAACATCTACCCAAACCAACCCAGTAACAAGGAATTATATGGAAGGGTGCAGTAAATAGGATTCAATTTATTAAGCATGCAACTAACTAAAACTTATTAAAACAGGTGCAAAATGGTCAATGAACTTGCCTTCTTCGGAGTGTGGGTCGGTGAAGTGGTAGTCCTGAAGATTGCAGGTCAGCTCGGGAACCGACTCTAAATACGTCATCGCATGTGGAGCACAAAATAACAACACACAATAAGAACAAGCACACATATGCACAACACAAACAAGAAATCATCAAGGGAAAACCTACGAAATACTTCATTAGCGTTTAATTTCCTAGTTGATGTTTTATTAGTGATGTGGGTTGAAAGTTTGGGTTTTAGTGGACATTGGGGTTGATTAACAATTCATGGCCTTTATCTTCATCTTAGAGCATTGCATGAGTTTATTATAATTTTCCCTAGCTCAATATGAATAATAATGCTATGCAGCATGCCACAACAATTTTAAATAGATTATTTTGATGTGAACAAATTAGTAAATGTTAATCAAATAATTTCCCTAATTATTTTGTGCAAAAAGAGAGTGCAAGCTTATGATTTTATGTAAATATCCATGTGTACAGGGGTTTTTATGTAAAACAGACCAGATCAGAGGCTTAGAAATATTTTATAACATAGCCAGGGGGTTAATCATAATTTACAGAGGCTAAAAACATAATTTATGGTGAAAACAGGGGCTAAAATGCTATGTTTATTCAATTTAATAGTGCTGACAGAATTAAATTAAAGTCCAGGGACTATTCCATAAATTCCAGGACCTATCTGTAATTAAATTAAATTTTGCGCAGGGGGTCATGTGCAAAACTGGCAACGGTTAAATGCATTTGAATCTGGGCCGTTGGATCTAGAGTGTGTGACCCAGATTTTAAATAACCGAAGGGATACGCCCCTTCTAATCTCGGTCGTCGGCCCTAGATGGGCGGCCGAGATTGGGCCACGTCGCCCCTTGAGCGACAGAGGCGCACGCGCGCCGGTCCCGATGGCGCACGGCGGCGGGGGTCGCCGGAGTTGGCCGAAACAGCCAAACCATTGCCCAAAGCTATGTGGCTACGGTGGAAAAGCGAGAGGGTGGTGAGGGGAGCTCACCGAGAGGGTCGCGGAGCTTGGATTGTGGCCGGAGGGACGTCGGCGACGGCGGCGCTCGGTGAAGGTCGTCGGTCTTCGGCGAATCTGGCGAAACGACGGCGAAGGTCCCGAACGGAGGTGCCCGGAGTGTTCCTGGAGGCATGGCGCACGCGTTAGGCCAAGAGGGAGGGAGAGAACGTCGGCGAGTCGATGGGAACGGCGGCGACATACCTTGCACCGGCGGCGGCTAGGGTTTGGAGCTTCGGGGAAGGGAGAAATGTGGGTGACGACCGGGTTTTATAGGGAGAGAGGGTGGCGGCGAAGTAAGGAAAGCGATCCTCGGCGATAGAAGGCGACAGGAGCCATTATGGCCGGAGATTTCATGTCGGCGTTTGAAATCGAGCGGCATCATCGGGTGCGGTCGGGCGCGCGGCGGGAGGAAGAGGGAAAGGGCTCACCGGCGGGGTCCACACGCAGAGAAAGGGAGAGGGAGGTGCGGGCTGAGTTGGGCCAGGAAGGAGATTGGGCCGGCGGGAGGGGAAAAAGGAAAGGGGGAAGGGAGGGAAGGATTGGGCCGGCGGCAAAGATTTGACCCAAGCGGCGTTTTTCCTTTTTATTATGTTTTTCTCTTTTCTTTTTCATTTTTTTACAATTTGATTTTCTTTTCTAATTTCAAACGAATTCTAGCGCATTTTGAAATTGAATTTTCAATCAAATGCAAACATATATGATGCATTTCTAGTACATTTTTCTGGTTTTCAAATTTTGAAAATTTTGAGTGTTACAGAGTCCCACTCCAGACACAGCGGGCTGCGCAAGGCAGAGAAGGGGGGTGCAGAGAGGGCTTGTAGGTCGCTCAGAGTGGGGTGCGGTGGACGGCGTGGCTGACAGTAGCGAGGGAGAAACCAGAGATTGGGGCTCTTCGGGCAGTTCTGTGCCAAGGCTGGGTGGGCGTGGTGCGGTCTGGGTGGGCGCCGGGCCCGGGCTGGACGCCGGCGAGGGGAGGGGTGCCGGAGCACCCGAGGGGGAAGGTCGCTCACCTCTCTCACTCATAGCGTGCTGGGCTTGTGAGGGCTTTCTCCCTCTCATCCTTATCAGCGCAGCAGGCAGCCATGCCCTCCTTTGCTCGCTTCTTTGTTTCTGGCTCACGCTACGCATCCTGCTCGCCCTCACTGTGCGCCGTCGGCCACGCTGCTGCTTCCTCGCCGAGCGTCCTCGAGCTCCCTGTCCCAGTTGAGCCTGCAGCAGCAAGCGCCAAACTCCCCTCATCCTCCTCGTACCAGCATGTTCCTGCTGCTCCAGCTCTGCAAAAGTCAGTTTCACACCCTGTGCACATCGCCCTCCCGCAAGAAGCACCCGTGTTGCTCACCAGCCTTGCTGTGTTCATCGTCGGCTCTGCTCGTTGCTTCTTCCCTCGACCAATAGCTGTGTCGGCTTCTCCTCCAACTTCCCAGACGTCGAGGTGTGCAGTGAGCTGGCCGTCGTCTGTCCGCCCAATGAAGCCGAGGTTTTGTTCTTCCCCGCTACGTCGAGTTCACGCTGCCCAGCACGTTCCGGCGTTCCTCAACCATACTGAGCGCGCCGAAAGCTGTGTCGTGCCTCCCTCGTCCTCCCCAACATGCCGCTGCAACGTTTCCTTCATGCCCACACGGTGCAAAGGTGGAATTCTCGGCAGTTCCTCTGTTTCGGGCTGCCACTGCGCCTCAACGTCGTTCTGCTCCTTCACCTTCATTCTAGTTCAATCAACCGTACCCTAAGGTTATTTCTCACCTCCTCTTGCTATCCCTGCAATCAATTCGTCGTGCCATAAGCCCTGCACAGCGATGTTCAAATTTCCCCAATTAAGCTCGTCTAAACTGTGGCTGTTAATCCTTGAAATTCCTCTAGCATGCTTGATCAATATTCAATCCGTTTATGCTTTAGAGTCTAAATCTCTTACAGACCAACCCAGCCCAGATAAATCGAAACATTATGAACAAATCAAGCCGGGAACCAAATTTTCCCCATTTTCGGCCCAAACCCTAGTTCATCATCAAAGTTTCTTTTCCAATCGATTTCTTCACGATTTATGTTCAATTTCTTGTTCTCCAAGTACCTAGAATACTTTCAGTGCAAACCATGATCGTTCTGACCCATCTCTGAGCACAAACCGTGCCGCCGCCAGGCCGTGTGCCGCCGCCGCCGTCGCTGGAATGGTTCCCGTCGTCGTCGGGTGCCGTAAAGTTGCCCTTCGTGTGTTCCAAGCTCCGAGGTTTCTTTTACAACTTGAGCCGCTTCCGTTTGTCGCCTTTACGCACGGGAACGCCAACGAGTTGCTACTGACCCGGCGCACTGGTGTACCTGTCCAGAGGTTGAAGATGAACCTGCCCAGTGGGTCCTCCTGTCAGCCAGATGACTAGTTCTCTAGTAGAAGAAAAGTGCTGAAAATCTCAAAACTTATAAAAATCGCTAGAAATAGTAGAAAACTCCTAAAAATGTGAAACAAATTTCTATAGACTCCTCAAGATCTACACTTTGCATTACACTAGTCTAATTGACATGAAAAGCTTTATGAATTTCTCTAAAAATCTGAGAAGCATAAACCATTGGAAAAATTCTTATGCAAGCTCCATACCCTATAAAATTATATAATTTTTCAGATAATTCCCTTCTCATATCTATAGTTCACAGTAAAATTCTCAGGTCAGTTTGACTTGAATAACTTGAACAATAAATCAATAATTGCTCTATGTTAATTAAATTACAGATAATTAACCATAAGACTATAAATCCTAAAAATTGGTGGGAACTTTCTTATAATGTTCTTAATATCCAGTAATTCACTCATGATTCTTAGATTACCAGAACATTAGGGATTTGACGAATCAAATGTACTTTGAGTAATTATCAGCATAATGATCAAATTATGTATTGCAATAATCTTTGCCATATTTCTCTGTTTACTTTTAGATTGTTCTTCGTTATCCATCTCATGCATGCTGAGTTCTTCTTCTTCTCCTTCATCCTCACCATGTGATCATTTGCACATGAGCAATAGCTCTTTTCCTATCTATTTGGTTATTATGCCACATAGGTAATTGCCCTACCTAACTTAAATATTTTGAAGTGGATACATCTAAAAATACCTTACAAACCAGCAGAAACTTCATTTGATTCCTCCTAGTTCTTGGAATCCCTTTTCATTCATAAGTTACTTCGATTCTTAAATCCTAAAGTAAATCTGCTATGCATGTTCATATCAATAGGATTCTGAACGAAGAAGATGGATGAGAAGCACAACTCGGAGGAGAAGGACTAGCGTGGACCCTGCTGTAAAAACAAGATTTGCCCAAGCAACAGTAAAGACAAAGAAAGAAGAAGAACTACGAGAAGCTTTGCCGATGATCAAGCACTGACTTGTTGACATTTACACTAGCCGCAACCTAAGACAAGACCCAATTTGCATTTAAGTTGTTAATATGTTTTGCTTTTATAATCTATACGATGGTAATTGTGCATTAAGTCTAGGGATGTATGATACTCTACATGCATGACCAAAGAATCCCTGGAGTCTTCTTAGAATATGACTTTACATGATATCGGCTGTTATATTAAATTTGAGGAATATGGATGGAAGAAAGATGAGGAAAGGAATGGGATGGAATGGTTAATCTGAGATCGGGCAGGAAGACTAGGACGCTCAAGGGTGTGGTCCTGTGACCATAGTTCCTGTCTGTGTCGATTATGGACCGTATCGCGTGCAGCCCTGCTGGACAAGTTTGAATATGTACCAGATGCATACTGGCTCTAGTGGACCCAACAAACTGATGTAACTTGTTAACCTGGGTATTGAGGCATACCCCACCATCTTAGACATCACCACTCACGTCATGAGGAGAGCAAAGATCACTGCAGCATAGGTCGTCATGTGAATCTTGCCGTCGGACGGTGGGACCGGTTCAATGCTTGGGTGTCTTGTGAAAGGTGGCCATATACGACATCAACGGAATTGGTTGATCCCCTCTTTCAGACGGACGTGCATGTCGTGCAAGACGGGTGTATCTTGATTCGAATCACTGTGGCTCGCGGAAGGGAGCATAGTTGTCCACTGCGCTGTGACATAGTAACAACTTAAACTGGGTGGAACCTGTTGTATGATTAAACAACATGGTTGAAGTAGTTGATAGAAGAACTAAAGTTATAATTGTAAGCAACTTCAGATGTTATTATATACCTGAAACAAGGATCTACTGGTAGTGAACTTTACTTATTGCAGTTTAAATTCAAGTCTTACATTCCCAACATGTAGAGTTTCATGTTTTAGGTGAGACGGTTAAGTTTTGCTGAGCTTTATGCTCACGGTTGCATTTATACGACTTTTGCAGATATATAGCTATGTAGGGTTCCTAGGCTTTGCCCTCGTCGGGGTATATAGCCAATGGAAGCTCTGGACGCCGCTGCTCTCTTTTGTGATGCTAGAGTGGAGTATCCGCGGGCTGGATATGACCGCTACTGCTGTAATGTAGGTTCGAGAGAATAGTATGAATACTTATGCTAATGTAAGCTCTTTTGTATAAAACTATGAGTTTAATGTAAGTTGCTCACTTATATTATGAGTTCTTTGTTCTTTTTTTATGTTGTTCCATTGGGTGTCGCATCGCATGACACCACCCAATGTGATTCCTGGTTTGTCTGGACCTCGGTCCTCACAGCATGATATCAGAGCTACATTGGGAATAGCGCAGGACATATTTTGAAATCTATAGACTACGAGTGAGGATTCGATACTATGCCCGCATAAGGACTGATATTAGCATAGTTACTTAAGGTGGCAAGCTAACATATGTGTTATTAATTCTGTAACGACGCTTCGACGTCAGGTAAGAGGTAAAGTACGCCACCGAAAGCAGATCAATTGCGGTAAGATCCCCGTACGAGAGGTAGTACGGTGATTTTTCCCCGTGGCTTGGCACGGGGGTTAATATGAGTCTCTGAACTTTCTCATGGTTCTGGGAACATATGAAAACGCTGCTCCTCGATGTGCTTTAGGCAAAAGCGTGGATACCCCACCATGTGGTCAAAAACACGATAGTATACAACTCTTGGACAATTCATGTTCAATGAGCCATACGCAACGCTCGTCATCGGCGTGCCTCCGTGAGGTGGGGCAATAGGTGGTATCTGTTGGGTTGATAAAAATTCCCAACCGTGACGACCCGTTCACGCTTTACTCGGGTCCCCCGTCGTGTGGTGTGGAAACACGATTACGTTTCTCGAGATGTGTTCTCCTCTAGGACGGCCTATATGGAACGATAGAGGGCACTAGATTGGAACCTGATATATTATATTATGGCTGCCTGTCATGCTGCCCATGTGGCTCGTCCTTGTGGGGCATTCTATGAAATGGATATTGTGTGTCTTCTCCAAGTACACTAACTCTGGTAGCAACCCGAGGAGAAATCATTTGCGAGTGATTGACTTAGGGCCACCTCTTAGACGTTGATGCCGGCAATGACCGGTTTAGTTTTTTTTTTATTTAGTGAAGAACGTAGTACCGAGATGCATCCCATCGATGCGTCAACCACCCCCCATGATATCATGGACTGCATATCATGAAAGGGTCCAGATACCCGTTGCTAGTAGGTTTTTGGACCAAGGTTTCAAATAGGAAGGTTTAAATCCAAATGAAGCAAAAACTTGGGTTTATGTTTAACTCTTGATAAAATCTGGCTCGGTTTTGTCAAGAGGTACCGAGGGTTAAACCTCATGAAACTTAAGGGTAGAATACATGGGCGAAAAGAGAAATGAATCCTCCACAAATTATTTATCGACCTTCAGGGCAGAAGACCATGATAGGGTAGTGAAAACTCATAATAACTAAAAGTGTTGCCATGCTGAAACCTAGTGAACCAGCCTTTATATTTTTTTCCATATCTCCCTACAGAATAATCTTCTGTACTATTGTGATACATATACGGAAAGTGGAGAGAATGAGCTACAACTTTGTAATTCAAAGTATTTTCAAATTCTATACATAACTATTTTTAAACTTGAGTTGAAACTGGTATTGTAGTATAGATATTACCAGATTCAGCCAGCACTTATCTGAGTTTTAAACAGTCATATCTTTTAATTTACAAATATAACAAGGACATATAAATACATTTCTGAAAAGCTTAGGAAGTACCCTACAAAGATTCAGTTCAACTCTTTGGCTAAATCCTAATGAAACTAGTTGAAAATCGAGTTATCGTCGCAACTGTCCAAACAGTTCAGAATCTGAACAATAGTATGCACAATCTAGAGTTTGCGAGCAGCCACATGTAGAAAGGTTATATGGATCGAATGGAAGCAATTATGGTAATCTCATGTGGTGTGATGCAATCTTGTAGTTGCATGCTGTACATATTTGGGATTATGTGATTGTTTAAACTGTGGCCAAAACCCCATTTTAGGGGAGGTTCTGTCAAATTTTGCCCAGAAAAACAGTCAGTTTCCAACACCCATAACTCGCAAACCCTTGATCCAATGGGGTCACAGGAGTAACCGTTGGAAAGCTGGTGAATCAGCTACATTTTGTGTAATTCGTTCCTGACTTGAAAAGGGCATCTGCATTTTAAAAATTGAGTTTGAATGCAGACTGATAAATCTGGATAGAATACATTGTACTCAATGCTGAAATTTGAACCAACTTTACAACTCCATATCTCCTAAACAAGAACTGATATGAAGACAAATAAATATTATCATATGGTTTACAACTTTGTAAAAGAATAATTCCATATTTGGAACAGAACTGTATAGAAAATGTGGATCAAAACTGTTACTTTTTAAGGAAGTACTGCTGAATTTGCAGAAAAATCTGTCAACTAAAAATATCATAACTTGCAAACAAAAATGATCTGAAAGCAAATAGATACTTTTTGGAAAGGTTTTGAAGTGTACTTCGACTTTGTAATTCACCTGAAGACCTAATCTTTATTTTTACTCGACCAAAATCGATGTTTTGTAGAGACTGATCAGTTTTCAACAGAAAAGTGATCGGTTGGATACATTTGGGTTTGGTTCTGAATTTGGTTCTCGAATTCAACTCGAGAAACTTTGTCACAACACAGGTGTTGTGACAAAACTATTTACTAGTGGAATTGAGTGTTTGACTCAATCAAACCTCATTCATCTTGTTGATTAAGTTTGTGTCCTATTTATGTGATCTTGCCACATCGCATCTTGTGGTGGATGTGGGCATAGGTTTCAATTCTTCGAGTTGCATTTTACCTTCCCATGAGGATCAATTGAGTAAGTTTCTCGCTCTTCTAGCTTGAAACTTTAAGGGGAAAGGAGTGCGCTTGAGCAACTTATGTGTTTAATGACCAACTGAGTTACTTTGTAACACGTCAACATCAAGTGATCAAGTGGGAGTATCTCCTCAAGATACTCCAGCTCCAAGCACAAGAATCATTCATCACAGAAGAAAGGTGATTTCGATTTCACCAGAGCTATGGAGGAAGATATCAATCACCACTACGTGATCGAGGAGAATATTAAGTGAAGCATCATTAGAGACAACTCTAGCAGCCTCGACCTAAGTCTAGTGATGCTAGGTTATTGTGATGACTTAGTTAGCGGATCTCTCCTGAACACATGATTCAGCGGATCAACAGAAGCAGTAGGGTTAGTTGAAGATATAGAGCAATGATTAGAATACATGCAAGTGTATCAAGGTTAAGATAGTGTAGTGAAATTCCCACATTCTTTGTTAATCATCTATTAAAACCTACCGAATTAGATGTTAGATACTTGCTCTTCGAAGGTTACTCTCTTGCCACTTCCGAGGGTTAGCCCGCCTCACCTACTTAAAGATAGACATAGTAGGTTAAGAACACTATTAGCTGAGAAACCTGAACCTTTGCTAATACACTGCAATTCCCCTTGTTCTAGGCGATGGTTAGAAGCTTTCAAGGAACTTTTTGCTAACACTCTTATTTGGAGACCATCGAACTTGGTCGATATGTTGAAGTACCATCTCTTGTTCAACATCTTTCATAACCTAGTTACTCAATCCTTGTGTATCCAAGATACTTCTTTTCATGTTTGAATTATCTTACATGTTCTTGCTCAATCTACAAAAATGAATGCACCATACCTTATGCATAATTCCCCGGGGGATTGCGTTGTGGGTGCATAACATCATCTGATTTGCGATGCATCATGATACCTGAGTAATATTAACTTTTGAGCAAGAATATGTAACCCCATTCATATACTTAAGTAGTGTCTAATACATTGAGCTGTGAACAACTTTATCGTCATAACGTTAGTTGCTTAATTCATCATCTTGATTACTACAAGGGAACTAATTACTTGACACCCTTGTAACTAAGCCACAATTGAGTCTTTGTTCGTGACTTGTTGACACTCAATCACCTTGACTATTGGAAATTGACTGTGTCGGTACCCTGCGTACATACCCCACAATACTGCAAGAAAAGCCAAAGAGTTCCTATGTTCGAGTTGAAGACCCCCGAAGGCAACGCATGTCTGACAACACTAGGCCCACATCCCTCGTTTGGGTAGCTCCGGTACTGCCACATGTCCAGCGGGACCGAACCTACTTCCCTTCACTAAGAATCTCTAGTTCCGCCACGTGTCTAGCAACCCCAGACCTAACCCCAGAGAGGGAAGCTCTGGTGCCGCAACGTGTCATGTGGCTTCGGACCTACCTCCCAGCAGAGGGAAGCTCCAGAGCTGCCACATGTTGTACCTCCGGACCTAAGCCTGCAACAACTACAAGATCACTAACAGCATGAACATCCAAGAGGCTATTAAACAGTCGTTACAAGAACTGATTAACATGTCATTAATTCAGCATTAATGACACATGATCATAGGACCTTCAAGGCCGGTAACACCGCCATTAAGGCGCATTATCACACTAATAATCATACTTAATACATGTGGATTGTGTATTAGGCAATTGAATACCGTCGGGGCCACTTGTTGGGCCAGGCAACCCTGTAATGGTCAACCCTTAGCATATAAAAGTGTTGCGTCGCATGGTAGAAACTAAGTCCGATCAACTCCAACCAAGCAACCACACATACATACAATCAGCAATCACCCCGTGGAGTAGAGTATTACGCTCAGGCGGCCTGAACCATGTAAAAATATCCTGTCTCACTGTCTCATTCTAAATCTTACGCGCGCCCCAGTCGAATATGAACCTCCGCGGACTACACTTTAGTAGTACCGGGGGAAGTGTCGTAGCAACACTTCGACATTTGGCGCGCCAGGAAGGAGCGCCTGATATTTCCAGATGGTGAATTCCACCACAGGATCGTCCAATGACCTCGCCGAGCAGCCTGCTGGAGAAAATCCTTCAACATGCAGTAGCCGACCAACGCTGTTGTCCCTGCGGGTGTTGTTCCAGCACCACCACCACCACCATCGTAGCAAAATGGTGTCTTTGCATCGATCACTGCATCGAAGAACATCTCGGAGAACGCGCTGAATGCAGCGCAAGCTCTTCTTCAGCGTCCACCTGCACCCGGAGCACCTCAGGGTGCGATGGAATAGTGGCGTACTGATGTGCAGCATCTAGTTGTAGCCGCAGCCAATGCCATCAGTAACCAAGGTCCGCCCCTGCTGGACAGGCACTTTCAAGAAAGAGGACCTTGTCTGGCAGACTTGATCCTCAAGTGTCACAGCACAGGAGGCGTGCGCCCTCCCAGCAAGTGATGTCGCTGCCCTCCGGGGCATGCCACACTCACACGACATCAAGGCTATCCACTCATGATCTTCGGTCGGAGCTCGACCGTCCGTACATGAGGCCGGATGGCCGCGTCCTCATGGAGCGTGCTCGAGAGAGGCGAGCTGCTCGTGAAAACCCTTTTCCCTTGGGAGTAGGAGGTGGCTGTTCGGCCCTGCCATGCACCTTCGCATGGTCGAATGGCCACTGAAGTTCTAGCCTCATCTGCCGTAGAAGTACGACGAAATTGCCAACCCCGTCGAGTTCCTCCAGATCTACTCCACCACCATTATCATGGCTAGAGGCAATGAGGCCGTTATGGCCAATTACTTCCTAGTGGCTCTAATCGGGACAGCCAGGTCCTGTTCATGAGTCTTCTGCCTGACTCCATCAACAGTTGGGCGGAGCTTTCCTGCCAATTCACTGCCAACTTCTAGAGCTCCTACACCTGACCTGGCACTAAGTTGGACCTATTTGTCATACAAGAAAAGATGGGAGAGTCGCTACGATCGTTTATCCAATGGTTTTCTCAGGTATGAAACACTATTCCTTCAATCTCCAATGCTTCTGTCGTCGTCGCATTTTGACAGGGTCCTAGAGATAATAAGGTGTTGGAGAAGCTGGCAACGAAAGAAGTTAGCAGCGTCGCAGAACTCTTCAGCCTAGCCGACAAATGTGCTAGTGCTGCAGAGGGCTAAGAGATACACTCCTAACCAGCTCTGTAGGCTGGTAAAAACTCCTCCAAGAATGAAGCCGTTGCCTCTGGCAGTGGAAAAAAGAAGAAAAAGTCCAATGGCAAGAAGAAGCCGTCGGCTGGCACGCCTACTGCTGCAGCAGCTGCAGCTCCGGGTGGCCGGGGGCCATTGCCCCGAAAACGTCCTCGACCATCGTCTGAAGACAGCGGAGGTCAAAAGGTTTGGTGTCCGATTCACGAAACGGACACCCACAATCTTGAAGATTGCTGCGAGGTCCAGCTCCTTGTTGAACGCTTCAACAAGCGCTGAGAAGAAGCTCCTTCCCGCCAACGGGAAGGAAAGCAGAAGGTCTTGAAGGCTGTCTACAACACCGTGGACGATGATTCTGACATCTCCAACAATGAGCATCGGAAGACTCTCCATACGATATATGGAGGGTCATGGGATATTACCTCTCGACGCGTCCTCAAGACATGCGTTCGGAGATGACTGTCGCAGCTCCCACCGCCAAGGCAGAACCCTATCGGAAATGGATGGACACTCTTATCACTTTCTATGCTTCGGATTGCCCAAGAAATATGATCGGAGCTAGCCAACCATCGTTGATGGTTTCTTCTACCATCAATAACGTTCAACTCTATCATGTCTTGGTAGATGGAGGTGCCACTCAACCTTCTCAGCTAGGAAGCGTTTGTGAAGATCCAGCTCAGCCTCTCAGACCTTTGCCCTTCACGTCCCTTATCCGGGGTAGGTCCGGGAGCTATCTCTCCTCTCGGGTCAATTACACTCCCGGTGACCTTCGGGACTCGGGATAGCTACAGGACCGAGAAGCTGGTCTTCAACGTAGCGCACATAAGCCTTCCCTTCAACGCCATCCTAGGCAGGCCAGCCCTTTATAGGTTTATGGCCGCAGCTCATTACAGCTTTTGGTGTTGAAGATGCCGACTCCATTAGGTGTCCTCCAGATTCACGGGGATCGCAGTGCGGGAGTCACCGCGCCGGAAGAACTCCACGCGCTTGCAATGGCGCAGGAGGATAGATCCGGCAAGGAGCAAGCTGCTCAACCTCCCAACACTCATCAGCAAGGCTCAATCAACCAAGCGGCGACACCGATGTTCCCATCATAGTCGTCCAAATTGGTTCCGATGCTGCCCAAAACAGTCGTATATCGGGAGGTCTGGACAATAAATAGGAACTCACGCTCATTATTTTCCTCCAGACGAATGTCGACGTGTTTGCATGGCAACCATCACAAATTCCTGGGATCCCGAAGAAGGTGATTGAGCACAACCTGAAGATATATCCTGACGCACGACCAGTACATTAGAAGCCCCAGAAGCAATTAGTCGAGCGGCAGAACTTCATCAGACAAGAAATCTAGAAGCTGCTCGAAGCTGGTTTCATCCGGAAGGTTCATCATCCTTAGTGGCTGGCAAACCTATTCTTCGTACCAAAGGCCGGCGGGAAGCATCAGATGTGTATCGACTACACCTCCTTGAATAAGGCATGTCCATAAGACCCATTTCCACTACCTAGAATACACCAGATAGTGGATTCCACCTCTGGGTGTGAACTATTGTGTTTCCTAGATGCATACTCTGGGTATCATCAGACGCAAATGTCAAGGGAATATGAAGAGCATACTGCATTCATAACAGTAGATGGGTTGTATTGTTACACTGCTATGCCATTCGATCTCAAAAATGTTGCTTCAACTTTTGTGCGAGCCAGGCACAAAACATTTGGAGAGCTCATTAGGGACTTGTTGGAGGTTTACGTCGATGACATGGTCGTGGAGGTGAAGAACAAGGAATCACTCCTTGATAACCTACAAGTCGTCTTCGACAAGCTACGCGTGATGCGCACGAAGCTAAACCCGAACAAATGTGTCTTCGGGGTTAGCTCCGGGAAGCTCATCGGATTCTTGGTGACTCACCGAGGAATCGAGGCAAATCCGCGGAAGATCAAGGATATTGAAGATATGCGGCCCCCAACCCGTGTCAAGGATGTCTAGAAGCTAACTGCATGTCTAGCTGCGCTAAGCCGGTTCATCTCAAGACTAGCAGAGCGGGCGTTACCCTTCTTCAAGCTATTGAGGAAGTCCGGGCCATTCCATTGACCCGAAGAAGTAGAAAAGGCGTTCCAAGAGCTCAAGCAGCTTCTCACCACACTACCAATCTTGGCAGCTCCGGAGCCTAGTGAGCCTCTTTTGCTTTACATTTCAGCAACTACGGAGGTTGTCAGCATGGTCCTGGTCGTGGAGAGACCGGAGCCATCCTTAGCTCAAGAGTCCAGACCCCTCCAGGAGGGACCAGAGCTACCTGAAGGTGAGTCTGGGTCCCAGCCTCCAGGCACGGATCCTAAAGGCAAGCTGCCTGAGGATCAATCTCTCTCATCTGAGGAAATTCTTACGACTGAAGAAAAGTTCCGGACCCCTCTAGGAGTGTCCGGGAAGCTCAATAAGAAGGTCCGGACCCCTCCGGGAGGGTCCGGGTTGATGAAGAAGGAGCTCTGGGCCCTTCCGGAAAGGTCCGAACTGTCCAACGTCCAATGTACTTCATCAGCGAAGTACTGCATGACGCCAAGACTCGTTATCTCGAGGTGCATAAATTGCTCTACGCAGTTTTTATTGCCTTAAGGAAGCTTCATCACTACTTCCAAGCCCACAAAATACAGTGGTAACTTCTTATCCACTTCGTGCCATATTGCATAACCCCAACTCTACGGGAAATATTGCAAAGTGGGCAGCGGAGCTGACAGAATTCGATCTTGTATTCTTTCCTCGACATGCTATTAAGAGTCAGGCATTAGCCGACTTCGTGGTCGAGTGGACCCTTTCTTCATCAAATCCAGGGGGCCCCATTGAGCAGAAGTCGGAACCTAAGGTACCGGTCTTCACCGAGCCTCACTGGACTCCCTACTTTGACGGCTCCGTGCAGAAGCAGGGGGTTGGAGCTAGAATCCTTCTCCTCGATCCGACCGGGGAGAAGGTCAAGTACATGCTACACCTTAATTTCAAGGCAACCAACAATATGGCAGAATATGAAGCTCTCATCTATGGGCTCAAGGTGACATTATCATATGGCGTCAAGCAGTTGATGGTGAAGGGTGACTTGCAACTCATCATCAAACAAGTCAAAGATGAATGCAGCTGCAACAACCCTCAACTTGCTACTTACCTCCTTGAAGTTCAGAAGCTACAGAAGGACTTTCACGTCCTAGATATCTGTTATGTCCAGCGTCTAAATAGCGCTGAAGCTGATGAACTCTCAACGAAAGCTTCAATCAGAGCTCAAGCTCCCGGTGGAGTTTTTATCAGGAGATTGTCAAGACCTACCGCTCAGCCTGCCGAACTGAGTGAAGGGGGCCAGATCAGCATCCCGAAGCTGGCGGTCTCGATGGCCCTGTTACCATGGCATCCAACAAGGATCGTAGGCATTGCAGGAAGCTCCAAGCAACCCAGCAAGCAAGATCAAGAGTTACTTGAAAGACAACATCCTTCCTGAAGATGGTGCTTTCGCTGACCGAATCGTCATGTTGGCTAAAAGATACATGATGGTAGAAGGGGATCTCTACTGGCGCGGTGCCAACGACATTCTAATGTGGTGCATTACCCGGGAAGAACACCATGAGATTCTCCTGGAATTCATGGATGCGAGTGTGGGAACCACGTATCTTCCTGCACGTTGGTTGGTAAAGCCTTCCGGCATGGCTTTTACTGGCCTACAACACTCTAGGATGCAGTTGAGCTGGTAAAAAAGTGTGAAGCGTGCCAGTTCCACGCGAAACAAATTCACACACCGGCTCAGCCGCTGCAAATGATACCTCCTACATGGCCATTCGCTATGTGGGGGATGGACATTTTGGAACCTTTCCCAAAATCCGTCGAAGGTTACAGGTCCCTGTACGTCACCATCGACAAGTTCACCAAGTGGCCGGAAGCTACTCCAGTTGTGACAATCAACAAGCAATCTGCTATCAAGTTCTCGAAGTCCATAGTCTGCAGATTTGGAGTTCCGAACAAAGTCATCACTGACAACAGAACCCAATTCACAAGTGCAGCATTCCAAGAATATTGCGGCATACAAGTCAGCTACGCATCAGTAGCTTAACTGACAAGTAATGACCAAGCTGAGAGAGCAAATACATATATATTAAAAGGACTCAAGACACGCACATATGATCGCCTGAAGAAACACGGAGCCAAGTGGATGGAAGAGCTTCTATCCGCACTGTGGGCGAGCAGGACAACACCCAACCGGTCAACTGGAGAGACACCCTTTTTCTTGGTGTATAGAGCTGAAGCGGTCCTTCCTCCGGAGATCACCATGGGGTCACTCTGGGTCCGGACCTTCAATGAAGCCGTGCAGGACAAGCTCCGGCGTGAAGACCTAGACCTCGTCGACGAGGGAAGGTGCCAAGCAGCTGTTCGGAATGCACGATATCGCTAGGCACTTCGGCGCTATCATCAAAGATTCATGCACAACCGGCAGCTCAAAGAAGGCGATCTGGTGCGGCGGAGAATACTGACTCGAGAATGGATGAACAAACTCTCCCCAGGCTGGGAAAGTCCCTTCCGAGTGATCAAAGTTTCCCATCCCGGATGTGTCCGCTTGGCAACAGAGGATGGGACCCCGCTTCCCAATCCATGGAACATCGAGCACCTCCACAAGTTCTATGCTTAGTTTCACGGAGGTAAGCCTGTACTTACACATAATGTAAATTATAGAGTCTATGGACAGAGTCGGGTAGGTCTTTAAGAGGAACATCCAGTCTCCTCTGAGAGGGTCTCGACAGTTCAAGCACACTTAACTTGGTCAATGTACTTTAAGTGTGGCTTACCTAGCCTGGGTTAGAACAAGTTGAATACACTCTTAGCCTGGTTCCGTACTCTAAGTGTGTCCTTGTCTCCCCTGTAAGTCGGACCTATAATGAAATACATTGTTGTGTGAAAACAGACTCCACGTGCATTAAATTTGTACATGCTCGTTTCTTTTATATCTTTTACTTCTTGTCTATAACAAAATTGTGCAATTCTTTTTGAGATTTAGTCCAGGTTATTTATATGATATACAAGTTATATTGTTGACCTTCTTTCGGATCTTAGCATTGCTAGATGGTCTACTCGTCTGAAAACCAAAGCCAATTGAAGGTACGAGGTGTGCTATCGACTTAGACTGGTCAAGCACCCTAAGTATGCTACTCTACCTACATTTCGGTAGGTCTCAATGGGGCAGGTCCGGAAGGCATTCAGACCTAAAGAGATTGCATTTATATACTTGTTATCATGTTGAATTCCATCGGATCTAAAATTCAAATAAGAACAGTAAGCCGTAAACAAGTTATAGACGAGAGAGGATGAAACTTACTACTTTTCTTGTCTTTATTGCGTAGGAAAAATGTAAAACACATGGCGATGGTGGGCGATGCCGGAGCTGTCAAGCTCCGACAACTCCCAGGGGGCCCAACGTCGATGTTTTATACGTTGAAAGTGGAGGTCATCGGGGCTAACAAGCTCCGACAACTCCCATGGGGTCCAGCCGTCGACGTGAAGAATTAATGGCGATCTAAACGAAGATGGTGGAGAAATCACCCCGAAGACGTCCGACGTTGACATATTATGATGAGGACATCAACACCCTCGATACATCCACACCAACACAGCTACCAGTTTCTGGTCCGATCACTCACGCTCGTGCACGTCAACTAAACTATCAGGTGAACTTGTTCTTGGCCTTATGTCCATCTTATCTAGACCATGGAACTACGTGCTTTCTTATTTTGCTTAGGAACAATGGAGAGGAGCCAAAGGGAAGGGAATTCATGCGGACGGGATTTGGACAGCAGAACAACACCAACTTGTGATGGCCACCATGATTTCATACGAACACCGATCTTGGCGTTCAAGTACTTCCTGGAAATATTATCAAGTCTACTTTCAAACAGATCTGGCCTCATGTCCATATCTATTCGGAGTCGGCCGCAATCTTTATTTTAATACCAAGACCTTTTTTGTCCATGGTGCTGCGTCACCAAAATTGGGCCCATGACCCATGTATCGTTTGGAGTCCATTACGGACTCGTGATTAATGTTTCTCACGACCCTAGGGAGGTAATATATAGTAACCGCCGCCCTCATTAGCTGGTGGGTTTTGTTTATTCGTAAGTTAGCTTCTGCTGCTTCCTTGTACATGCGCGTGTCGACTAGATCGCCCGTCTACTTGTATCCAGAACCCCACTTCAAATTTATTCAATAGATCAGTGCTTGTTCGTCTCGTTCTTGCATCTTTTTCGATTGCTTGCCGGAACAAAGGCTCTCGTGGTCAGGTTGATTGTGCGCTAGCAAGATCAATACAACTTCAGAGTCGGTGTACCGATCGCTAAGGCGCATCATCTTGGGGACGGTGTAGTCGGATCGCCAACGTCTTCTCCTCAACAAATTGAACCCTCCTATTCTCATCAAAAGATCGGGGACCAAGATCCTATCAAGTGGTATCAGAGCAAGGTTAATCGGTGAGAGTGCTACTATTACTTTTCTTTCTGCTGTATCATCCTATAGTCCAGAAAAAGCCCCAAAAAATACCAGATCTGTTTTTCCATTATTCCTAGACCATTGTACCTTTTACTTTCTCTACTTAGTCTAGACTTATTGAGTTCATGGTTGCTTCGACGAGTCAAGTTGCTGGTCTTTAGTTTTGCACCACTAGAGTTTTGAGTTCCTGTCACACTCAGTCACCTAGTTCGAGTCAGATTTGTAGTTCAAGTTTGAGTCGGATTACTAGTTCAAGTTTGTATCAGATTGCTACTTCGAGTTTGAGTCGGATTGAGTTTGAGTCAGATTACTAGTTCGAGTTCGAATCAGATTGCTACATCGGGTTTGAGTCAGATTAGTAATTTGAGTTTGACAACAAGAAAAAGGCAAGTGCAAAATCAAAAGCCGCACAAAATCCATAACAAATTAGAGAAGAAAAAGGCAAGTGCAAGATCAAAAGTGCACTGGATCAACTGCAAAACCAAAGTTCAGAGAGAGAGAGAGAGAGAGAGAGAGAGAGAGAGAGAGAGAGAGAGAGGGAGTTTGGGTGACCCCTCATCTTTTCGAAAGGCGCATGTGCAAATTTTGTTTTTGGGTCTCCTGATTCCATCTAGAGAGTGTTTGGGTGACCACCCCAACAAAAAAACCGAAAAAAAGGAAAAAATCAGATTGTTGTTTGGTGTGTTTTTGGTGACGACATTGGTGTCTCGGCTCGCATCTCTAGTACGCTCTAGACTAAGACCAACACAGTACTGTCATAGAACATTTATTCAGTTTGTTGTGACTAACGTGGTGAAAGTTTGCTCCTTGTGCTAGTTCAGCCACCTAAAGCCATAGATTGACACCTGCTCTTGAAGTTGTTAATTACTTGCTGGTTGCCATCACCTCCCTGCTGAGCTTGGAAAGAACAGGTAAGAGCTTGATTGAACAGGTTGAGAGTGAGCAAGTTATCCGCACCAGCACCCTTTGTAGCTAGGGATAACGTTACCCTTTCATATTGGACTGTTCCTTTTGTCTACTAACCATGGCAGTAGGAGCAAATACAAATGAAGACGTGCATTCACCTCGCACACGAGGAATTATACAACACTTTGAATGTCAAGTGCGGATACGCACAAAAGTGCTTGATGAGTATTTTCGTGTTACCAGTGACCGGCTTGGTCAATTGGAAAATGTGCAGATCGACACCAACACCAAGATCAGCACGTTGGAGATTTCCATTCAAACATTGAACACTTCTATTGGATCCATCCTACAGCGCCTTGAGGAGAGGGATCGTGGATGCACTGCGGATGGACAGGTGAGCAATGCTCCTAGTATTGTACGTGACAATGAAGATGGCTATTCTGCAGATTCGAGATTGGGGAAGATGAGGAAGCTAGGCCACGACGCTGGCTACAACGCAACCATGAAGGTATGGGTGGACATTGTTGGCTTGAGGTACGCAATCATGATGATACTTTTAACAAGATCAAAATTAAGATACCTCCTTTTGATGGTAAATATGACCCTGATGCATATATTACTTGGGATATTTCTGTTGATAAAAAATTTGCATGTCATGAGTTTCCTAAAACGCAAGAGTTAGAGCAGCCACTAGTGAGTTTACTGATTTTGCTTCTGTTTGGTGGATAGAACATGGTAAGAAAAATCCTAATAACATACCACAAACTTGGGATGCTTTGAAGCGGCTCATGTGGGCTAGATTGTTCCTTCTTACTATGCACGTGATCTGTTAAATAAGTTACAACAATTGAGACAAGGGAGCTAAAAGTGTAGAAGAGTATTTTTAGGAATTACAAATGGGTATGTTGCGTTGTAATTTAGACGAGGATGAGGAACCAGCTATGGCTAGATTTTTGGGTGGTTTAAACCGTGAAATTCATGACATACTTGCTTATAAAGATTACAATAATGTTACTCGTTTGTTTCATCTTGCTTGTAAAGCTAAAAGGGAAGTGCAGGGATGACGAGCTAGCTCTAGAACTAATATTTCTGCAGGAAAGACTAGCTCATGGCAACCACGCACGACTACTCCTTTGACTGGGCGTGCTGCCCCGCCATCTTCTTCACCAAGTCGGGCAGCACCTTATTCCTTTGGCAACAAGCCACATGCTTCTTCCACTAGCTCAGCAGTAAAGACCACCCAAAAGCCAACCGAGAGTGCTTCTTCTGTAGCATCTACCGGACAACCTAGAGACGTTCAATGTCACAAGTGCAAGGGTTTTGGCCATGTGCAACGTGAATGCCCAAGCAAATGTGTTCTAATTGTTAAAGATGACGGTGAGTACTCATCTGCTAGCGATTTTGATGATGATACATGTGTTTTGCTTGCAGCTGACTATGCAGGTAGCGATGAACATCAAGAAGAGCATATTGGTGCAGAAGATGCAGTGCGCTATGATAGTATCATTGTGCAGCATGCGCTTAGTGCACAAATGGAGAAAGCGGAACAAAATCAAAGGCACGCATTATTCCAAACAAAGTGTGTTGTCAAAGAGCAATCTTGCTACATGATCATTGATGGAGGTAGCTGCAACAACTTGGCCAGCAGTGACATGGTGACCATGCTGGCACTAAGCTCAAAACCGCACCCACATCCCTATTACATTCGATGGTTAAACAACAACGTTAAGGCAAAGGTAACTAGACTTGTGCGAATCAGTTTTGCTATTGGATCATATAAGGATGTCGTTGAATGTGATGTTGTGCCTATGCAAGCTTGTAATATTCTGCTAGGAAGACCTTGTCAATTTGATAGAGATTCTATGCATCATGGTAAATCAAATCAGTATTCTTTTCTTTACCATGATAAAAAAATTGTGTTGCATCCCATGTCTCCTGAAGCTATTGTGCAAGATGATGTTGCTAGAGCTAGGAAAACTAAATCTCAGGACTATGCTAATGTTGAGAAGAATAACAATGCCAAATCTGTGTTTGATAAGAAAAATGAGATATCTCTGAAGGGAAAATGCTTGTTTGCTATGAAATCTAATATTAATAAACTGATTGCTTCCACCTCTGTTGCCTATGGTTTGGTATGCAAAGATGCTTTGATTTCCCTTTACGATATGCAACATTCTTTGCCTCCTGCTGTTGCTAACATTTTGCTGGAATATTCTGATGAGTTTCCAAGTGAAATACCACCAGGACTACCACCACTTCGTGGGATTGAGCACCATATTGACCTCATTCCCGGTGCTTCATTGCCCAACCATGCACCATACAGGATAAATCCGGAAGAAATAAAGGAGATTCAGCGCCAAGTACAAGAACTACTCGACAAAGGTTATGTACGTGAGTCTCTTAGTCCTTGTGCTGTTCCAGTTATTCTAGTACCTAAAAAGGATGGATCCTGGTGTATGTGTGTGGATTGTAGAGCAATCAACAATATCACCATTCGATATCGTCATCCTATTCCATACTTAGATGATATGCTTGATGAATTGAGTGGTGCTGTTGTGTTCTCAAAAGTTGATTTGCATAGTGGTTATCTCCAAATTTGCATGAAACTAGGAGATGAATGGAAAACTGCTTTCAAAACTAAGTTCGGTTTATATGAGTGGTTAGTCATGCCTTTTGGGTTAACTAATGCACCTAGCACCTTCATGAGATTAATGAACGAGGTTTTGCATGCATTCATTGGAAAATTTGTTGTTGTGTACTTTGATGATATATTGATTTATAGCAAATCCATGGATGAACATCTGGATCACTTACGTGCTGTTTTTAATGCTTTACGTGAGGCACGATTATTTGGTAACCTTGAGAAATGCACCTTTTGCACGGATCGAGTCTCTTTTCTTGGATATGTTGTTACTCAGGAATTGAAGTTGATCAAGCCAAGGTAGATGCTATTCAGGGGTGGCCTGTACCAAAGACCATCACACAAGTGCGAAGCTTTCCAGGACTGGCTGGGTTCTATCGTTGCTTAGTGAAGGATTTCAGAACCATTCTTGCTCCATTGAATGATCTTACGAATAAGGGAGGGCCTTTTTCTTGGGGCACCACACAAGATAACGCCTTTACCATACTGAAAGATAAGTTGATACATGCACCTCTTCTCCAACTTCCTGATTTTCCTAAGACTTTTGAGCTTGAATGTGATGCTAGTGGCATTGGATTGAGTGGTGTTTTGTTAGAAGAAGGAAAACCAGTTGCATATTTTAGTGAGAAAATGAGTGGGCCTGTTTGTAACACCCTCATTTTCATGCATCATGCCTTGCATGCACTCATATACATGTTTAACATTAACCCACAACAAGAGGAACAAGTTTAAAATTGATTTGGAGCAAAACTGCACTTAAAATGTAGGAAAGTGCGGACTAGTCCGATTTTACTGAGGACTAGTCCGATTTCTCTCTGACTAAAAATGGACTTGTCCGATTTTGTGCGGACTAGTCCGATATTCCAAGAATCCTTGAAAATTTGCTAAGTATCTAGACTTTTCCGGACTAGTCCGGTGTTCCAGCGGACTTGTTCGTTTTCCTCTCTGACTAAAGTCGGACTTGTCCAATTTTAGGCCAGAGTTGTCTGATTTTCTCTCTGGACAACTTCGGACTAGTCCGGTCCTTTTCGAACTTGTCCGATATTTTGTGACTTCGAATTGATCTTTCGTTTTACAACTTGTTTCTTGGGTTTCACGTTAAGTGGGCCTAGGGACATCATGCCTAACTCTTTTAGAGCCCATGTAGGACCCTAAACCTGCCTCTAATCATCCCAAACTCGAAATCCATCTAACCCTAGCCTCCACCTTTATATAAACAACCCCACCCCTTGGCTTGACATCTATTTGCCACTTTTCCACCCCACCCAAACCCTAGTTCATGGAGAGCCACCATCAAGGAGGGAGGAGAAGATCCCAAGAAAGAAGAAGAAGAGGAGGAAACGAAAGAGGATCAAAATCTCCACCATGTTTCGTTCTTCATCACCAATTCATCTCCAAGTTCATCACCAACCCTAGATCACCAAGATCCAAGAGCTACCTCCAAGTTTCTTGATTCATTGGAGTCCTAAACACCTGGTATACCTTGTATTATCTTTTCCTTACGTGAATTCAACACCTAACCTCCAAATTTACGTTGATCTAGAAAACCCTAATCTGCTGATCTTGCAAAGTGCAGACTTGTCCGGTCCCTAGCGGACTAGTCCGGTCTTCCTGGCTAAATTGTGTTGAAATGATTCTAAAGTTTGATCTAATGACATCCAAACCTGTATAAACTTGTTAAAATCTATTAGAATTAGTTAGTGATCATTAAAAGCAATCTATTAATAAGTCCTACCTTGCATTTGCATCAATCATGCATGTCATGTCATGTTGAGTAATATTTGTGCACTCTTTGATTGTGTTTCTTGTCTTGTATGTTTATTGTGTGGATTAGATGGATTTGCGCTAGAGAGTGCCGCGGAGGATCTTCAGCACCAAGAGCTTGAAGGCTTTGACCCTAATCAACCGCAAGAGCAAGGCAAGTGTCCTTGAAGCATATTGATCATGTTTTTAAAATAAATGTTTTGTTTGCAAACTGCATGCTTGTGTCAATTTGATGGGAATCCTATGGTAGGAAGTTTACTAGATTTGTTTAACCACCCTTGTCACCTGAAATATATAGCAGAGAGTCAGGAGGGGCTTTTTACCTTTTTGCTTCACTTAATTAATTAGGATGGGAAAACAACAATACACATTTAATTATGCATTAATGATATTTTGGTTAATGTGAACTGGTCAATATGATATGGTAATGGGTGATCTAAGCAAGCCTGTTATGTGGATGAGTTGGATGTCATGGTGGTTTGCTTGATTTAGATCTAAGGACCGGTTCATGCGAGAATAAGTCAGGACTACAGTGCCACCACGAGGCCAAGTATGGGTGCGGCGTAGCTGATTAGTTAGGACTTTGCTAGTGCTGTTTGGACCATTGTGGATGCTCGGGGAAGGGGTAGACGGATTGGGTTTGTTGATGATTGGTGGGACTACCCTGGGATCCGAATGGCTCCAGAGGGGGCCCTTGGTTGAAGATGTGCTCAGTGGGAGACATCGCCACCGGTGAAACCTCATTGGGGTCTAAATAGGCTACTAATCCCTTTGTAAAGGCTATTTTGTGATCTCTTGGCCATACACCAAAGGAAGTGTAATTGGCGTGAGGGAGGTTCTTTAGTCGCCGACGGGTGATGAAATCACAAACATGTGGGTAAAGTGGTACAAACTCTGCAGAGTCTAATAAAACTATCATGATAGCCGTGCTCCCGGTTATGAGCACCTGGACAACTTCCATGATTAGAGGGAACTCGGTATTGGGATGGTATTTTGGATGGGTATGGTTGGTATTATGGTTATGGATGGTTATAAATTAAATTCTAGTATTGAATATGGATATTGCTATATGATGATGGATATGGAATATGGACTGCTATTATGATTACTACATGGCTTATGATGGGTTTGACTCGTATACATATAATATATTGCTTTTCAAATGTTTTAATGTACTTTTCAGCACTTAGCCTTTATTACATTCGTCATTTGAATTAGCCACATGTCATACTTTCCACACATGCTGAGTACAACATGTACTCACTCTTGCTACCCCCCTCCAACAGTTGCAGGTCAGGATTGGGAGTTTAATGGTGATAATGCTAAATTCTAGGTCGTGTTTACCGTTAGCTTGCCTGTGGTGTTAATTGGACCTGCGCTATACCCTATTGCTCATGCTGCCTAGCTGTTTAGTTTGCTTAATTAGAGTATTTCCGCTGCATTAGTTGAACTTGTCATTAATATTCATTAGAGCTTGTATTGGAGGATAATATGGTTTTTTTTAATAAAATTTGGTTAATTAATCTTGTTCTGTGGTAATTTTCTCTATACTCTTTTGTGAATGCGCTCGTGTATGTGTGACGAACATCCTGGGCACACATATGCGTTAGCTTGGTTCATTTTTCGGAACCGTGCATCACAGATTGATATCAGAGCCACCGGTTGATCGTAGGATGCAACCTAGATAGAATGGACACTTTAGAGCACATAGGAGCACTCAAGAATTGATGTATTTTGGTTGGTGTGTTGTTTGCTATATATTGTTTGCTTGTGTGCTTAATAGAGGATTTTGGGATGCCTTAGCATTGCCATGTCCACCTAGGCTAGTGTAGCTAGCTGTTTAGTTTCATATCCCTTGATGCATATAGTTGGAGACGTTTTCTAATTCTTACATATTGCATTTCTCTAGATGGTGAGGACTCGCAACCAGAGGGATGGCAATGATGAGGAGGAGAACAATGGAGTGCCTCAGAACAACATTGGACAAGGATCTACTCAGGGAGCTATCAACATTGAGCCGCTATTGGCTATGCAAAACCAGCTCATGCAGACCATGATACAAACTATGGGACAGCTGCAGGCTGACAATATCAACAATCAGCCCCACATGCCTCCACCGCCACCCCCGGCTCCTCATAACCAATTGGGAGAGTTTATGAGGACTAGGCCACCGACCTTTGCTCAAGCTGCTGACCCTATGGATGCGGATGATTGGCTCAAGTCTGTGGAGAAGAAACTTGCTATTATCCAATGCAGTGACCGGGAGAAGGTGCTTTTCGCTTCTCATCAACTAGTTGGAGCAGCTGCATATTGGTGGGATTCACTATGCAATGTTCATGAGAACCAAGAGAGAATTACCTGGGCAGAATTCAAGGAGAGTTTCCATTCCCATTATGTGCCGGAAGGTGTTATGATTTTGAAGAGGCAAGAATTTGAGAATTTAAGGCAAGGAAGATCAAGCGTGAGTGAATATCTCAACAAGTTCATCCAACTCTCAAGGTATGCGCCTGAGGATGTGAGGCGGGACAGCCGGAAGCAATATTTGTTCATGAGAGGCCTCAACAATGAAATTCAAGTGCAATTTCTCAATTCTGACTATCCAAACTTTCAGAAGCTTGTGGACAAAGCAATTGTGGTTGAGAACAAGGTCCGTGAGATGGAACAGGACAACAAGAGGATGGCGCCATATCAAGGACAACAACAAGGGAGTAATGTGCGCCCTCGCTTTGCGCCGCCCAATGCACCTTATTGAAGCTCTTCTATTCCTGCTCAACACCCTGGTTATGCACCACACCCAACTCAGTTTGTGCAGCAGCGCCCTGTTATGCAAGCACCTAGGCCTCCAATGCCTTATGCACCTCGTGCTAATTTTCCTGCTGCAAGTGTTCAAAACCAAGCTCGTCCCAATAATTCTGGTGGAGTTAAGAAGTGCTATACTTGTGGAGAAGCTGGACACTTTGCGCACCAATGTCCTAAGTCAGGCCTTTGTCAAGGAAGCAATGCACCGAGGCAAAACCCAAGACCCAATGGAGGACAACCACAAGGGAACCATGGACAGCAAAATTTTGCTCGTGGCAATGTGAACCATGTCTCTACAGAGGATGCTCAACAAGCGGATGACGTGGTCATTGGTATGTTTCTCGCCAACTCCAACCCCGCGACTATGTTATTTGATTCTGGAGCATCACATTCATTCATTGCATCAAAGTATGTTGCCAAGTATAGTTTGCCTATCTCTCATATGAAGTTTTCTCTATTGGTTAAATCTCCTGGAGGAGAGATGAGGACAAATATAGTATGTCCAAATGTAAGCCTTAGAATAAGGGGGGTAGACTTCTCCGCCAACCTCATTGTTTTGGATTCCCAAGGATTGGACATTATACTTGGTATGGAATGGTTGAGGAAGCACAATGGAGTTATTGAGTGTGCCACGAAGACGGTGAAGTTGACCAATGAGGAAGGGATCACCGTAGAATTTGAAGCATCTCAAAACACACCGAAGCAATTAGAGCTGAATCATATGGACGGTGCCGCAATTGAAGAGATTCCGGTGGTGTGTGAATTTTTGGATGTTTCTGCGAAAGAGTTGCCAGGTATGCCACCTGATCGAGACATTGAGTTTGTTATTGATTTAATACCTGGAATTGCACCTATAGCTAAGAGGCCGTATAGGACGCCTCCTTTGGAATTAGCGGAGCTCAAGAAACAAATTCAAGAGCAACTAGAGAAAGGTTTTATTCGCCCTAGTTCTTCACCTTGGGGAGCACCCGTGCTGTTTGTGGACAAGAAGGATGGAACCCAAAGGATGTGTGTGGATTATCGAGCTCTCAATGAGGTAACAATCAAGAACAAGTACACCTTGCCGTGCATAGAAGACTTGTTTGATCAGATGAAGGGTGCTTGTGTCTTCTCTAAGATTGATTTGAGGTCGGGATATTTTCAAATGAAGATTAGACCATCGGACATACCCAAAACAGCTTTTAGAACACGGTATGGATCTTATGAGTACACCGTGATGTCTTTTGGATTGACAAATGCACCTGCCTACTTTATGTACCTCATGAATAAAGTCTTCATGGAGTACTTGGACAAGTTCGTCGTGGTGTTCATTGATGATATTATGATCTACTCGAAGGATGAGAAGGAACATGAGGAACACTTGAGGATTATGCTATAGAAATTGAGGGAGCATCAATTATATGCCAAGTTCAACAAGTGTCAGTTTTGGTTGGGAGAGGTGTCGTTTTCGGGTCATATCATCTCAGGAGGAGGAGTATCGGTTGACCCCGGAAAAGTGAGAGACGTGTTGAAATGGGAACCGCCGCAAAATATCAAGGAAATAAGGAATTTTCTTGGGATGCCTGGATATTACCGTAGATTCATCAAGGACATTTCCAAGATAGCCAAGCCAATGACGGAGTTTATAATTAATGGAAACACTTTCCAATGGACTCAAGCTTGTCAAAACAGGTGTTGAAGAAGAGGTTGACAACAGCCCCAGTTTTGGTACTTCTGGACGTGAGCAAGAGTTTTGGTATTTATTGCAATGCATTGAGACAAGGACTTGGATGTGTATTGATGCAAGAAGGTCAAGTGGTCGCCTATGCATCAAGACAATTGAAGAAACATGAGCAGAATTACCCCACGCACAATTTGGATCTCGCGGCCGTGGTACACGCATTGAAGATTTGGAGGCACTATATTCTTGGACATAGGTGTGAAATTTATACGGATCATAAGAGTTTGAAGTATATTTTCACACAAACAGATATGAACTTGAGGCAACGGAGATGGTTGGAGCTCATCGAAGATTATGATTTGGGGATCAACTATCATCCGAGAAAAGCCAACGTAGTGGCCGATGCTTTAAGTAGAAAAGGAGTAAGTCATCAACTCACAGTTCGAGAGTTACCATTCAAGTTATTTAAGGAGTTTGAACGGTTGAACCTCGGGTTTGTAAATGAGATGGAGATGATGGAGTTAAATCCAACCTTGGAGCAAAAAATTCGAGAAGCACAAACCACAGATGAGGAGATCAAGGAAATCAAGGTAAGGACCTAGGAAGGGAGAGAATTCAGATTTGATGAGGATGAACATGGTACCCTATGGCTCGGAAAAAGGATCGTTGTGCCTAATGTAAAGCACATATGGGAGACGATATTAAAGGAGGCACATGACTCACCGTACTCGATTCATCCTGGTTGTACAAAGATGTACAAAGACTTGAAGGCTTGCTATTGGTGGGATAGCATGAAAAAGGACATAGCTGAATATGTAGCATTGTGTGATGTGTGTCAACGAGTCAAGGCGGAACATCAAAAGCCAGCGGGACTATTGCAACCATTGAAGATCCCGGAATGGAAGTGGGAGGAAATTGGAATGGACTTCATAGTTGGGTTACCACGTACTCAGTCCGGGTATGACTCAATTTGGGTAATTGTGGATCGCTTAACCAAGTCAGCTTATTTTGTCCCTGTGAAGGCCAAATATACAGCTGCACAATTGGCCAAAATATACATGGAGTATATTGTGTGTCGACACGGAGTACCGAAGAAGATAGTCTCGGATAAGGGTTCTCAATTCACCTCCAGATTTTGGCAAAAATTGCATGAAGCTTTGGGAACGAGGTTGAATTTTAGTTCAACATATCAACCTCAAACGGATGGACAAACTGAGAGGACCAATCAAATTTTGGAGCACATGTTAAGAGCTTGTGCTTTAAAGCATGGGAAAAGTTGGGACAAAAGCTTGCCATACGCAGAATTTTCATACAACAATAGTTACCAAGCAAGCTTGAAAATGTCACCGTATGAAACGCTTTATGGGAGGAAGTGTAGGACACCTTTATTCTGGAATGAGGCAGGAGAAACTCAAGTATTTGGTCCGGATGTGTTGCAAGAAGCCGAAAAGCAAGTCCAAATAATTCGTGAAAACTTGAGGGCTGCCCAATCAAGGAAAAAAGGCTATGCGGACAATAGGAGAAGGAAATTAGCCTTTGAAATAGAAGATTTTGTTTACCTCAAGGTGTCACCAGTGAGAGGTCATAAGAGCTTTAACATAAGGGGCAAGCTCGCACCTCGTTATATTGGACCATTCAAGATTTTGGACAAAAGAGGAGAAGTAGCATATAAGTTGGAGATGCCAGCTCATCTTTCGGATGTCCATGATGTCTTTCATGTTTCCCAGCTCAAGAAGTGTTTGAGAGTATCGGAAGAACAAGTGCCAATGGAAGAATTGGAACTAGAGGAAGATTTGACTTATGCCGAACAACCGGTCAAAATATTGGAAACTAAGCAGAGGGCCACAAGGAACAAGGTTATTAGATGGTGTAAAGTTCAATGGAAGCACCACACAGAAACAGAAGCAACGTGGGAATTGGAGGATGATCTCAAGAAGGAATTTCCCAATCTCTTCTCTTCCGCGTTGAATCTCGAGGGCGAGATTCATTTTAAGGGGGGCAGGTTTGTAACACCCTCATTTTCATGCATCATGCCTTGCATGCACTCATATACATGTTTAACATTAACCCACAACAAGAGGAACAAGTTTAAAATTGATTTGGAGCAAAACGGCACTTAAAATGCAGGAAAGTGCGGACTAGTCCGATTTTACTGAGGACTAGTCTGATTTCTCTCTGACTAAAAACGGACTTGTTCGATTTTGTGCGGACTAGTCCAATATTCCAAGAATCCTTGAAAATTTGCTAAGTCCCTGGACTTTTTCGGACTAGTCCGGTGTTCCAGCGGACGTGTCCGTTTTCCTCTCTGACTAAAGTCGGACTTGTCCGATTTTAGGCCAGACTTGTCCGATTTTCTCTCTGGACAACTTCGGACTAGTCCGGTCCTTTTTGGACTTGTCCGATATTTTGTGACTTTGAATTGATCTTTCGTTTTATGACTTGTTTCTTGGGTTTCACGTTAAGTGGGCCTAGGGACGTCATGCCTAACTCTTTTAGAGCCCATGTAGGACCCTAAACCTGCCTCTACTCATCCCAAACTCGAAATCCATCTAACCCTAGCCTCCACCTCTATATAAACAACCCCACCCCTTGGCTTGACATCTATTTGCCACTTTTCCACCCCACCCAAACCCTAGTTCGTGGAGAGCCACCATCAAGGAGGGAGGAGAAGATCCCAAGCAAGAAGAAGAAGAGGAGGAAATGAAAGAGGATCAAGATCTCCACCAAGTTTTGATCTTCATCACCAATTCATCTCCAAGTTCATCACCAACCCTAGATCACCAAGATCCAAGTGCTACCTCCAAGTTTCTTGATTCATTGGAGTCCTAAACACCTGGTATACCTTCTATTATCTTTTCCTTACGTGAATTCAACACCTAATGTCCAAATTTACGTCGATCTAGAAAACCCTAATCTGCTGATCTCGCAAAGTGCGGACTTGTCCGGTCCCTAGCGGACTAGTCCGGTCTTCCTGGCTAAATTGTGTTGAATTGATTCTAAAGTTTGATCTAATCACATCCAAACCTATATAAACTTGTTAAAAGCTATTAGAACTAGTTAGTGATCATTAAAAGCAATCTATTAACAAGTCCTACCTTGCATTTGCATCAATCATGCATGTCATGTCATGTTGAGTAATATTTGTGCACTCTTTGATTGTGTTTCTTGTCTTGTATGTTTATTGTGTGGATTAGACAGATTTGTGCTAGAGAGTGCCGCGGAGGATCTTCAGCACCAAGAGTTTGAAGGCTTTGACCCTAATCAACTGCAAGAGCAAGGCAGGTGTCCTTGAAGCATATTGATCCTGTTTTTAAAATAAATGTTTTGTTTGCAAACTGCATACCTGTGTCAATTTGATGGGAATCCTATGGTAGGAAGTTTACTAGATTTGTTTAACCACCCTTGTCACCTGGAATATATGGTAGAGAGTCAGGAAGGGCTTTTTACCTTTTTGCTTCGCTTAATTAATTGGGATGGGAAAACCGCACTACACATTTAATTATGCATTAATGATATTTTGGTTAATGTGAACTGGTCAATATGATATGGTAATGGGTGATCTAAGCAAGCCTGGTATGTGGATGGGTTGGATGTCATGGTGGTTTGCTTGATTTAGATCTAAGGACTGGTTCATGCAAGAATAAGCCAGGACTACAGTGCCACCACGAGGCCAAGTATGGGTGCGGCGTAGATGATTAATTAGGGCTTTGCTAGTGCTGTTTGGACCATTGTGGATGCTCGGGGAAGGGGTAGTCGGATTGGGTTTGTTGATGATTGGTGGGACTACCCTGGGATTCGAATGGCTCAAGAGGGGGCCCTCGGTTGAAGATGTGCTCAGTGGGAGACATCGCCACCGGTGAATCCTCAGTGGGGTCTAAATAGGCTAGTAATACCTTTGTAAAGGCTATTTTTTGATCTCTTGGCCATAAACCAAAGGAAGTGTAATTGGCGTGAGGGAGGTTCTTTAGTCGCCGACGGGTGATAAAATCACAAACACGTGGGTAAAGTGGTACAATCTCTGCAGAGTCTAATAAAACTATCATGATAGCCGTGCTTCCAGTTATGAGCACCTGGACAACTTCCATGATTAGAGGGAACTTGGTATTGGGATGGTATTTTGGATGGGTATGGTTGGTATTATGGTTATGGATGGTTATGAATTAAATTATGGTATTGAATATGGATATTGGTATATGATGATGGATATGGAATATGGACTGCTATTATGATTACTACATGGCTTATGATGGGTTTGATTCGTATACATATAATATATTGCTTTTCAAATGTTTTAATGTACTTTTCAGCACTTAGCCTTTATTACATTCGTCATTTGAATTAGCCACATGTCATACTTTCTACACTTGCTGAGTACGACATGTACTCACTCTTGCAATCCTCCCCCAACAGTTGCAGGTTAGGATTGGGAGTTTAATGGTGATAATGCAGAGTTCTAGGTCGTGTCTACCGTCAGCTTGCCTGTGGTGTTGATTGGAGCTGCGCTATACCCTATTGCTTATGCTGCCTAGCTGTTTAGTTTGCTTAATTAGAGTATTTCCGCTGCATTAGTTGAACTTGTCATTAATATTCATTATAGCTTGCATTCGAGGATAATATGGTTTGTTTAATAAAATTTGGTTAATTAATCTTCTGCTGTGGTAATTTTCTGTATACTCTTTTGTGAATGCGCTCGTGTATGTGTGATAAACATCCTGGGTACACATATGCGTTAGCTTAGTTCATTTTTTGGAACCGGGCGTCACACTGTTCTGAATTATTCTACTTATAATAAAGAATTATATGCTCTTGTACGAACTTTAGAAACATGGCAACATTATTTGTGGTCCAAAGAATTTGTTATTCATTCTGATCATGAATCACTAAAGCATATTAGGAGTCAAGGGAAACGGAACCGTAGGAATGCTAAGTGGATGGTATTTATTGAGTCTTTTCCTTATGTCATTAAACACAAAAAGGGAAAGTATAATGTTATTGCTGATGCTTTATCTAGACGTTATACTCTTCTATCTCAAGTTGACTTTAAATTTTTTGGATTAGAAACGATTAAAGATCAATATGAACATGATTCTGGTTTCCAAGATGTATTGCTGAAATGTAAAGAGGTAAAAAACATTGAATAAATTTGTCCTCAATGATGGCTATGTGTTTAGATCTAACAAGTTATGCATTCCAGCCAGATCCGTTCATTTGTTGCTGTTATAGGAAGCGCATGGAGGTGGGCTGATGGGGCACTTTGGAGTGAAAAAGACAGAGGACATACTTGCTGGTCATTTGTCTTGGCCAAGGATGAGGCAAGACGTGGAGCGCTTCGTTGCTCATTGCACGACATGTCAAAAAGCTAAGTCACGACTTAATCCACATGGTTTGTACATGCCTCTTCCTGTTCCTAGCATGCCTTGGGAGGATATTTCTATGGACTTTATTTTAGGATTGCCTAGAACAAAGAAGGGGAGGGATAGCATCTTTGTTGTCGTGGATAGATTTTCTAAAATGGCACATTTCATACCTTGTCATAAAAGTGATGATGCTACACATGTTGTTGATTTGTTTTTTCCCAAAGATTGTTAGGTCGCATGGTGTGACAAACACAATAGTTTCAGATCGTGATGCTAAGTTTCTTAGCCATTTTTGGAGAACATTATGGGCAAAATTGGGGACTAAGCTTTTGTTTTCAACTACATGTCATCCCCAAAGTGATGGTCAAACTGAGGTTGTGAATAGAAGTTTATCTACCATGCTTAGGGCTGTTTTGAAAAAGAATATAAAAATGTGGGAAGAGTGTTTGCCTGATGTTGAGTTTGCTTATAATCGTTCCCTACATTCTAGTACTAAGAAATGCCCTTTTGAGATTGTTTATGGATTTGTACACCGTGCTCCTATTGATTTATTACCTCTTCCTTCAATCGAACGAGTGAATTTTGATGCTAAAAATAATGCTGAATTGATCTTAAAATTGCATGAAACCACTAAGAAGAATATAGACTGCATGAATGCCAAGTACAAACTTGCTGGTAGTAGGGGAAATAAACCTATCACTTTTGAACCTGGTGATTTAGTTTGGTTACATTTGCAAAAGGATAGATTTCCTGATTTGAGAAAGTCTAAATTGTTACCTAGAGCTAATGGTCCATTCAAAGTGTTAGAAAGGATTAATGATAATGCATATAACATTATCAAGTACAAACTCGAGTTGCCTGCAGATTTTGGGGTTAGTCCCACATTTAACATTGCAGATTTGAAGCCATATTTGGCAGAAGAAGATGAGCTTGAGTCACGTATGACTCAAATGCAAGAAGGTGAGGATGATGAGGACATCAACACCCTCAATACATCCACACCAACTCAGCTACCGGATTCTAGTCCGATCACTCGCGCTCGTGCACGTCAACTAAACTATCAGGTGAACTCATTGTTGGCCTTATGTCCATCTTATCTAGACCGTGGAACTACGTGCTTTCTTATTTTGCTCAGGAACAATGGAGAGGAGCCAAAGGGAAGGGAATTCGCGCGGATGGGATTTGGATAGCAGAACATCACCAACTTGTGACGGCCACCACGACTCTATACGGACTCCGATCTAGGCGTTCAAGTACTTCCTAGAAAGATTATCAAGTGTACTTTCAAAGGGATCTGGCCTCATGTCCATATCTATTCGGAGTCGTCCGCAATCATTATTTTAATTCCAAGATATTTTCTGTCCATTGTGCCGCGTCACCAAAATTGGGCCCATGGCCCTTGTATCGTTTGGAGTCCATTAAGGGCTCGTGATTAGGGTTTCTCACGACCCTAGGGAGGTAATAAATAGTAGCCGCCGCCCTCATTAGCTGGTGGGTTTTGTTTATTTGTAAGTTAGCTTCTGCTGCTTCTTTGTACACGCGCGTGTCGACTAGATCGCCCGTCTATTTGTATCCAGAACCCCACTTCAGATTGATTCAACAGATAAGTGCTTGTTCTTATTGGTCTTGCGTGTTCTTCGATTGCTTGCAGGAACAAATGCCCTCGTGGTCAAGTTGATTGTGCGCCAGCAAGATCAATACAACTTCGGAGTCAGTGTACCAATCGCTAAGGCGCACGTCTTGGGGACGGTGTAGTCGGATTGCAACCGTCTTGTCCTCCATAAATCAAACCCTCCTATTCTCATCGAAAGATTGGGAACCAAGACCCTATAATATTATGCATTGACAGTGGACACTGTCGAAGCCAGGAATGCTTCGACGATCCTAGGGGCCCCACCGTCGATGTTTCTAAGTGTTGATGGTGGGCGCCATTGGGCCTACCTAGCTATAACAACTCCCAAGGGCATATCGTTGACATTTCTAAGAGTTGATGGTGGGCGCCGTCGAACCTACCTAGCTCCGAAAACTTCCGGGGGGCCTGCCGTCGACTTTGTTAAGCGTTGATAGTGGGCGCTGTCGGACCTACCTACCTCCGACGACTCCCAGGGGGCCGTCGTCGATGTTTATAAGCGCTGATATTGGGCGCCGTCGGACATACTCTAGATCTAACAACTCGCAGGGGGCTCGCCGTTGATGTAACAAAGGGTCCCCAGAGATGCTAGAGGTAAACTTCAGAACTCACAGCATCATTCTGGCTACGAGCGAGAAGTGAAGTCATTAAGACATTGTCAAATCCTTTTGGTACATGTTTGCAATCAAATTGTGCACATCCCCGGGGACCAACAATATAAAGGGCAATGTATTGAAGAGACACAAAATGTATTTCATTCATTCAAAAGATTGGATTTCATTCATACAAAATGAGGATTACAAGTGAAGGCAGAAGAAAAAAGATTTAGATACTTGAGGTCCTATGGAAGAACGAGGCAACTTTCTGTGCAGCTTCTTGAACGCTGGCCCAGGCGGCATCTTCTTCTTCAACAATGGCTCCTTCGACCACTGGATCCAGAGACAAATGAGGGTCCTGACTTTTAAAACACGTCAGCATATATTCGACGACGTTCTTGGCCAAGGACTTCCCCTTTGTCTCCAGTTGGTCGACGATGACGTCACCAATTGCATCTACCTTGTTGCCAGTAGAGCTCAACGCCACCAGTGCCTTGTCCAGCTCTGGCTCTGGGTCATCCGGACGTATCCGTCTGAAGCCAAGCGGCACCAAAGCTTTGTTAGCATGCCCCAGGAAGTCCCAGACTTGCTGGGACTCAGTCGCCCTTAAGTTCTTAAGTTCCTCCAGTGACCTTCTAGCGGCCACAAGCTTAGAACTCTCGAGGGTGACGCACTCGACCTCCTTAGCATGTTGCTGGATCCATTCGACCACATGCTTTTCTCAGTTAGCAAGCTCTGTCTCCCAAAGGTGAATGTGGTTCTAGCGGTCTGCCATGTCCTTCTCCCTGCCCTTCACCCTCTCCTCTCTAGTGGAGACATCAGCTCTCTCATGGAGACTTCTTGTCCCACCTGCCAAATCCTTTCTTTATCCTGAACGCACTTCTGTTCAAACTGTTTAGTGCGTTCAGCCAAACTCTGCTCACCCAGCGACAGCCTCTGGGCGAGCTCCTCCTCCTCTTTAAGAGGTCCTCCTCCTTCTCCAGGAGCTTGTCCTCCTTCTTGTCGAGAGCTCCCCGGCGCTTGAGGAGTACTTCATTAAGCTCATTGAGGCTATCCTGATGATCATCAACAGCCTCGTTGGTCTCCCTAGCATGCTCAAAAATCTCTCGAGTCTTCTCGTCGAGAGCCTTGATGGTAGCCCCCTGCTCATTCAACAAGCAGTCCAAAAGCGCTAACTGAGCCTTTTCCTTGGCCACCCATTCCTTCTGATCAGCCAACCTCGACTGTGTAAGCTTCGTCTCAAAGTGAAGTCTGTTGCGCGAACGCCTTAAGGTGTTGCGCTCTTCTTTGAGGGCTTTGCTTTCTGGTCAAAGGCGAGCTGGACCTGATGGAGACTGGAGCAGACATTGTCTATAGATAGTGTCAAAGGAATTGGCTCCAGACCAGCCTAGATCTCTTTCGGTGGTTCAAGCGGGTCTTCCAAAACTACTAAGGGGCCCCAAGGCGCAATCTCCCTCTCCAACAACTCTATGTCGGCTGGACCGATTGTTGGAAGCTCATATACGTCTACAACACTCGAAGTCGATGTGAAAGGTCCCCCAACCAGATCTTCAATTGTTGGTTTGGTTGGTGGAGGACATGCAGTCGACTCTTCCAAGTGCTCCGGCTCGGACATGGACACTTCTGGAGTAATCACCTCTGGGGTTATCACTGTGGCTTCGTCCGGAGCCCCCACTACCTCTGGTTCAGGTGCTGGGACTTCAACTACCTCCGGCTTGGGTGCCGGAGCTTCAACTACTTCCGGCTCAAGAGCCGGTGAAAGTAAATCTAGTATCCTCGTGGGTTTTGGATGATTGATTATGACAATTAAGTGACTAATGAGCTCATATGACCTTAAGCACAGGTGTGGACTTGATTGGAGAACGTCACCCTCAAAAGGAAAAGGATGAAAAAAGCAATGTCGACAACTCGAAGAGTAAAGTCGAGTTTAGACTAGCCGTAGATGTAGGAGGGTGTGTGTGTGTGTGAAGTGCATTGAGATATAAGTTGGGAGCCCAAAGCGAAATTAGAGATCAAACCCCGTGAGAGAAGAGTGTTGGAGTGCCCTAACAGGAGGCCCAGACTTGTCCGGCCAGGAGGCCGGACTAGTCTGCTTCTTGCCGGCTTAGTCCGGTGCAGGGGCGGACAAAGAGGTCCTGACTGACTTTGGACTTGCCCGTCTGGGGACAGACTAGCCCGTTGTGGTCCTGGAGAGGAGGCTCGCGACTATGTTCTGGAGGACGTACTAGTCCTCCCTATTGGCCAGACTAGTCAAGGCTAGCCAGACTATTCCATTTTGAGACGGACCAAAAGGTTATATCTCAGTTCGGACTAGTCCGCTTTGAGGCGGACTAGTCCGCCTAGCTGAGTGAGGAGCGCCGTGGCGACTAAGTCTTGAAGGACGGACTAGTCCGCCGAGTTGGCCAGACTAGTCCATGCTGTCCACCCTAGTCCGCTTTCACCCGGACCAGAAGGTCCTGTGTGAGATTAGACTGGTTCGTTTTGAGGCGGACTAGTCTGGTGTTAAGTGACCATTTGAATTTGGAATTTTGGCGAGTATCGTGACGATAGCCACGTAGTGCGACAGTTGTCGGGACTTGACCAGAGGTCAGTGGTCCCAACCGGCCAGACTAGTCCTAGCCAAAGGCCAGACTAGTCCGCCCTTCTGCTGAGGTCAGCAGTATGGGCTCGGGACTTCTATAAATAGAAGAACCCCAGGTTCATTTAACACTCCCTTAAACCCTAGCGCTGCCACAACATTCCTAGAGCCATTCCAAGCCCTCTCTCTTGCATTCTCACCCTCTTGAGTTGATTCTTGAGTGGATTGGAGATTGGTAAGGAGAAGAGAAGGAATAACTACGTTCTTGGCTCTCGGTTTGATCTTTTGCACTTGTGTGAGTCTTTGTGATCTGTGGCTCGAGATAATCTTCATGTTTGTTGATCATATTCGTTGTGGGAGCCTCAAATTGTGAGAAGACTCAAGAATCTTGTACTTGCCCTTTGTGATAGTGGAGAACCGAGTTAGGCCCTTGTGGTAAACTTGGTGAGGGAAGGGTTGTTTAACCCGGTCCTTCATGGGCTCCTCAACGGGGACGTAGATTCTTGTGTGGAATCGAACCTTGGGATAAATCCTTATGTCACTTGTGTGCTTTACTATTTGTTAATTGCAAAAATTGGTCTAGGGTTAGGTTTATCGCTAATTGCTCATTTTGGTAATCTTTGCCTATATCTTGCTAGCTACTGTGATTCACTTATTTTGATAGTTGCTAGTATTAATGTGGTTATCCTTCCGCATTTCGTTTCACAAAAATCTATTTAAAAATCATCAGAATCTCGTTTTAGTCTCCCTTTGTAGGCTCACCAGACTAGTCCGCCCCTGAACCGGACTAGTCCGGCCCCTGGGTGCTGATTTCATTTGATTGAGTCATTTCAGGTCAATTAAACCTATTCACCCCCCTCTAGGCAACTTTCAATTGGTATCAGAGCAGGTCTCTCCATCAAGAGTCTAATCACTCGAAGAGAAGATGGACGGAGTGGGAAATGACGAGTGCTCAACCAACAATGTCCAAGTGACACAAGAGGAAACCATTGTGTACCAAGACAAGACAACGAACAATGTAGAAACTCGCCAACTCAAGGCGAGACTTCGAGAGAAGTTGGGAATCACAAAGATTGACACTCCACATCCACAAACAAGTGTCACCCAAAGCTACAAAGCTACAACCAACAAGGCTTCAACTATGAGCGGTTAACCTCCAACAACCACTACTTATCCATCCCATTGGGGAGGCCTCCTCAATTCGATGGAACTGATTATGGGATGTGGAAGCACAACATGAAGATCCACCTTGTGTCCTTAAACCCCGCCTTGTGGCAAATTGTGTTGACCGGGGTACACATCCCAAGGAATGAAGAAGACATCACTCCGGAGCAAGTCGTTCTTCTCCACCGCAATGCTCAAGCAGCCAGAGTGATTATCTCATCTCTAAGTAAAGATGAATTCAACCGAGTAGATGGGCTAGAAGTGGCCAAGGATATATGGGACACTCTCAATACGGCTCATGAAGGAAACCAGATCGTCAAGGAGGCAAAGATTGAGCTCGTTGAAGGAGAGCTTGGGAGATTTTACATTATGGATGGTGAATCTCCCCAAGACATGTACAACCGCCTCAAGATACTCATCAACAACAGTAGGTCCTATGGCTGCACAAGGTGGACTGACCATGATGTGGTTAAGAGGATGATCCGGACATTCATGCCTAGAGATGTCTCTCTTTGCTCCATGATCCGAGAGAGTCCGGGGTTTGCCAAAATGACACCGCAGGAGGTTCTTGGAAGAATCATCAACCATGAGATGATGGAAAAAGAAGCGCGCTTCTACAATGACCTCCAAAGATTTACCACCTCAAAGATGAAAGATGTTGCACTCAAAGCAACATCCTCATCCAAGTAGAAAGAAGCTAGTGACGAGGAGAGCCTCGACACCAATGAGGAAGAGGCACTCTTCATCAACAAATTCAAAAGGATGATGAGAAGAATAAAAGGAGGTTACAACCATGATGGCAAAGGCAAAGAAAAGTCAAGGCCTAAGACGAGAAGAGCATGTTACAACTACGGCGAATATAGGCACTTCATTGTGGATTCCCCACATGAAGAAGGCAAGAAAAGGAAGGAGGGCAAGCCTCAAGAGAAGAAGTTCTTCAAGAAGAAGAGGTCCTCTGGTCATGCTCACTTAGGCAAGGAGTGGGACTCCAATGAAGATTCCTCTTCTGAAGACGAAGAGAAGGTGGCCACCATTGCCATCGGAAGGAGCCCAAAGGGAAGCAAGCTCTTCCCCAACCCCGACGACTAGAAACAAACTTGCCTTATGGCCAAAGAAGGAAGGAGAAAGGTTACTCCTAAATCATACTCCTCTATTTCTTCGCATGATGAATTTGATAGTGCTAGTGAGAATGAACAGATGCTTAAGGATATAAGCAAAAACACCTTGCGAAGAATGAAATTGCTATCGGATGAGATTTTTGAGAAGGAGGAGCTCATCAATAGGAAAGAAGACATGCCCATCCACGAAAAGGAGAGATGTCATGAGCTTATTGAGCTCCTTGAGCTTGAGAGAGAGAAGAGCAATACATTAGAGCATGAACTTGCGTTAAGAAAGAAAACATGTTAAGGTCTTGAGGAAACAACCGTTGGCCTCAAGGATGAACTTGTTAACTTGACAAAGGTTAACAAGATCCTTGAGACACATGTTGGGTCCCTCAAGACCAATGCAACCTCCTCCTCTAAAAGCTCATCCTCCTCAAATGTTGCATCCGAAGCAATCTCAACTTGCAAGTGCTCCAACTTGATCCTTAAGTTAAAGGATGAACTTAATTTGACAAAAAACAAACAATCACCTAGAGATTACATCTTTGACAAGGAGAAGGTGGCGTATGCACGAAGTGCATATACCAACACAAGATCTCCCTATGTCAGGGATGGTCTTGGCTATACTAGGGGAGGAAAACAACATGCTAAAACCTCCAGGTATGGCAAAGACTTGATTGTATTTGTCAAAGGAAGCTCATATCAAACTAAAAGGGGAAAGAACATTGCAACCACTCATGAAATGTCTAAAACTGAACCGCATCCTCTATTCCATAATTTTGATGCTTCTTATGTGTTAATGAGAAATAAGTAAGTAAAAATCCTTTCTAGATATGTTGGGCCACTCTGCAAGAGCCCTAAGCCTTGCGTGTGGGTGCCCAAGTGCCTCACCACTAACATCAAAGGACCCAACTCCGCTTAGGTACCTAAACGGAAGGCATAATTCTATTTTGCAGGCATACTCCTCCGTTGGGTCGAAATGGGTGCTTGATAGTGGATGCACGAACCACATGACCGGAGAGAGGAATATGTTTGTGGAGTATGAAGACAATAATGATCCAAGTGAAGGGATATTCTTCAGGGACAATAGCCAAGAGAAAATCCTTGGCTCCTGTAAAATTGCTATCTCCTCACAACACACTCTTTCTCACGTCTTACATGTTGATTCATTGGATTATAACCTATTGTCCATATCACGCTATGTCACAAGGGTTATAATTGTCTTTTTACTAATAAGGGTGTGAGCATCCTTAGAAGAAGCGACAACTCTATCGCTTTCAAGGGTATGCTCAAGGGAAAGCTTTATCTTTTGGATTTAACCATGGATAAAGCTCAACTTGACACATGCTTAATGAAGAAAACCAATATGGGATGGCTTTTGTATAGAGAACTAGCCCATGTTGGAATGAGGAACTTGCAAAAGCTTCTTAAGGGCGAGCACATCCGCGGTTTGAAAAATGTTTTGTTTGAAAAGGATAGGCCATGTAGTGCTTGCCAAGCCAGAAAGCAAGTGGGAGTCCAACACCTGTCCAAGAATATCATGACGACAACAAGACCATTGGAGCTGCTTCACATGGATCTCTTTGGTCCAATCGCCTACATTAGCATTGGCGGTAACAAATATGGTCTTGTTATTGTTGATGAATTTTCTAGTTTCACTTGGGTGCTTTTTCTTGCATGATAAGGGTGAAACCCAAGGTGTCCACAAGAAGTTCTTAAGGAGAGCTCAAAACGAGTTCTCTTTGAGAATCAAGGCAATAAGAAGTGACAACAGCACCGAGTTCAAGAACACACAAGTGGAAGAGTTCTTGGATGAGGAAGAAATCAAGCATGATTTTTCAGCCCCCTACTCCCCTCAACACAATGGGGTGGCTGAACGGAAGAATAGGACGCTCATAGAGATGTCAAGGACCATACTTGATGAGTAAAAGATGTCATATCGGTTTTAGGCGGAAGCGGTCAACACCGCTTGCCACGCCCTCAACCGACTATACCTTCACGGACTCCTCAAGAAGACTCCCTACGAGCTTCTCATCGGTAACCAACCTAACATTTCCTACTTTCGCGTCTTTGGGAGCAAATGCTATATTCTTAACAAGAAGGCGAGGACTTCGAAATTTGGTTCAAAGTACGATGAGGGTTTCTTGCTAGGTTATGATTCAAACACTCACGCCTATCATGCCTTCAACAAGTCCTCAAGAATTGTTGAAATAGCACGGGACATGGTGTTTGATGAAACAAATGGCTCCCAAGTGGAGCAAGTTAATCAATGTGTGCTAGATCAAGAGGAGCCTCCACAAGAAGCATTGAGAAGCATGGCACTTCGAGATATTCGTCCACAAGAACCACTTCAAAGCTCAAGTGACCAACCACCAAATGATGCATGTCATCCCTCACACAACCAAGTTGACGATCAACCAGATGCACCCCAACAAAATAAAGATGATGGAGAACAAGGGGGAGGCATCGATCAAGGGGGAGACCTAGATGAAGAAGAGGATGAAGATGACTCAAGAGCTCCACCCCCACATCCAATAGTGCATCAAAGTGTTCAACAGGACCATCCCGTTGACAACATTCTAGGAGACATATCAAAAGGGGTAACCACTCGTTCTCGTGTTGCAAATTTTTGTGAACATTATTCCTTTGTCTCTTCTTTGGAGCCTCATAAGGTGGAACACGCACCAAGAGACCCAGATTGGGTGATGGCTATGCAAGAAGAACTTAACAACTTTGAGAGGAATCAAGTTTGGAAACTCATCAAGCGCCCACAAGCAAACGTTGTGGGCACCAAGTGGGTGTTTTGCAACAAACAAGATTAGCATGGCGTTGTGACAAGGAACAAGGCACGACTTGTGGCCAAGGGGTATTCACAAGTTGAAGGTTTGGACTTTGATGAGACTTTCGCTCCCGTAGCTAGGCTAGAGTCAATTCGAATATTACTTGCCTTTGCTACTCACCATGATTTTAAGCTCTATCAAATGGACATCAATAGTGCTCTCCTAAATGGACCAATAAAAGAATAAGTATATGTGGAGCAACCACCGGGCTTTAAAGATCAAAACTTCCCAAACCATGTCTACAAATTGCGTAAGACTCTCTATGGCCTCAAGCAAGCTCCTAAAGCTTGGTATGAGTGCCTTAGAGACTTTCTAACTCAAAATGGTTTCAAAATTGGGAAAGCCGACTATACACTCTTCACTAAGCACTTTAATAATGATCTATTTGTATGCCAAATATATGTCGATGACATTATATTTGGTTCTACTAACAAAGTGTTTTGTGATGAGTTCTCTAAGATAATGATGGAACATTTTGAGATGTCCATGATGGGGAAGTTGAAGTTTGTCCTAGGATTTCAAGTCAAGCAACTCAAGGAAGGCACGTTCAGTACAAGGATCCTGACATGTTGCAACGATTGTACTGCAACGAATACTAAATCATTGCAGTAAGCTTGGATTTTTGCCACGATTGACTAGTTCGTGGCACTAGGATCTATCGCCACGGAACACAATCGTTGCATTAGGATCTGTTGCCACGAATTACTGGTTCGTTGCGTTACAGGATCTAACGCCACGTAACACAATCATTGCATTAGGATCTGTTGCCACGAATCGCTAGTTCGTGGCGTTACAGGATCTATCACCACGGAACACAATCGTTGCATTAGGATATGTTGCCACGAATTACTGGTTCATGGCATTACAGCTTTATTGCCACGGAACACAATTGTTGCAGTAGGATCTGTTGCCACGAATCAGCAAACAGTTGCATTTGGACCGTAATGCAATGAAACAGAATCGTTGCATTAGGATGTGTTGCCACGATACTCTGGTTCGTGGCGTTAGTATCAATGGACATGGACCCCAATCGTAGCAATTAGGATGTGTGGCCACGATTCAATTTTTCGTGGCGTCAGGATGCTAATGCAACGAAACACAATTGTTGCATTAGGATCTGTTGCCACGAATCACTAGTTCGTGGCGTCAGGATGCTAATGCAACGGACCACAATCGTTGCATTAGGATCTGTTGCAACAAATTACTGGTTCATGGCATTACAGGATCTATCGCCACGGACCACAATCATTGCATTAGGATCTGTTGCCACGAATTACTGGTTCGTTGTGTTACAGGATCTATCGCCACGGAACATAATCGTTGCATTAGGATATGTTGCCACAAATCACTAGTTCGTGGCATTACAGGATCTATCACCACGGAACACAATCGTTGCATTAGGATATGTTGCCATGAATTACTGATTCGTGGCGTTACAACTTTATTGCCACGGAACACAATCGTTGCATTAGGATCTGTTGCCACGAATCAGCAAATAGTTGCATTTGGACCGTAATGCAAGGAAACAGAATCGTTGCATTAGGATGTGTTGCCACGATACTCTGGTTCATGGCGTTAGTATCAATGGCCACGAACCCCAATCATAGCAATTAGGATGTGTGGCCACGATTAAATTTTTCGTGGCGTCAGGATGCTAATGCAACGAAACACAATCGTTGCATTAGGATCTGTTGCCACGAATCACTAGTTCGTGGCGTCAGGATGCTAATGCAACGGACCACAATCGTTGCATTAGGATCTGTTGCCACAAATTACTGGTTCGTGGCGTTACAGGATCTATCGCCATAGACCACAATCGTTGCATTAGGATCTGTTACCACAAATTACTGGTTCATGGCGTTACAACTTTATTGCCACGGAACACAATCGTTGCATTAGGATCTGTTGCCACGAATTACTGGTTCGTGGCGTTACAGCTTTATTGCCACGGAACACAATCGTTGCATTAGGATGTGTTGCCACGATACTTTGGTTCGTGGCGTTAGAATCAATGGCCACGGACCCCAATCGTAGCAATTAGGGTGTGTGGCCACGTTTCACTTTTTTGTGGCATCAGGATGCTAATGCAACGAAACACAATCATTGCATTAGAATGTCTTGCCAAGATTCACTGGTTTGTGGCGTCAGGATGCTAATGCAACAGACCACAATCGTTGCATTAGGATCTGTTGCCACGAATTACTGGTTCGTGGCGTTACAGGATCTATCACCACGGAACACAATCGTTGCATTAGGATGTGTTGCCACAATACTCTGGTTCGTGGCGTTAGTATCAATGGCCACAAACCCCAATCGTAGCAATTAGGATGTGTGGCCACGATTCAATTTTTCGTGGCGTCAGGATACTAATGCAACAAAACACAATCGTTGCATTAGGATGTCTTGCCATGATTCACTGGTTCGTGGCGTTAGGATCTATCGCCACGGGACCACAATCATTGCATTAGAATATGTTGCCACGATTCACTTTTTCGTGGCATCAGGATCTATCGCCACGGACCACAATCGTTGCATTAGGATGTGTTGCCACGATTCACTGGTTCGTGGCGTTAGGATCTGTTGCAACGGACCCCAATCGTTGCGATTAGGATGTGTGGCCACGATTCACTGTTTCGTGGCATCAGGATACTAATGCAACAAAACGCAATCTTTGCATTAAGTTCTATTGCCACGATTCAGTAGTTCGTGCGCCAAAGGCAAAGGGATCTAAGGCGGCCGAGGGTGCTGACGCCAAAACGATAAAGATAAGCACCCACAAATTAATGCAATAGTGGGGATGTAATAAATGATTAGTCCCACATGTAATAAATGATTAATTAGTCACACTTCCATATATTAGCCTATCATCACAAATAGTACTCCACTTCACAGCTCACACACGTATACATGCAATACGTACTTAATTATACTAAAAATCATCATCTTCGCTGTCGTCCCCCCACAATGGAGATACATGACCATCATTGGTATATGTATCGTCGTCGTCGTTGTCTTCATTTTCTGATGCAACTCCATCTACCTCAAACCGATCACCTGACGTTGTCATTATAAGAGTGGAAGCATCGCCACTGGCTCCCTCAATGTCATTCCTAGCCCATGCGGTCGTATCCTCATTATTGATATCATCAGTAAGCAGATCATCATGAAATGTCTCAGCCTCCATCATCTCAGTCACATTATTTTCACTGTCTCCAGGGGGGCATGGCAAAAAGGTTCCGTGGCTTCATTTTAACAAATGTAGCCCATTTAGGATGCTTCACACTTGGAACATAAAAAACTTGTTCTGCTTGGGTGGCTAGAATGTAAGGCTCATAATAGAATCGAAACAGAGTAGTGTCAACATCTATCATTCCATATTGATCCTTTTTGTAGCCTCTGCTTTGGTTCTGACTGCTTCCAAAAGGCCGATCAAACCATTCACATTGAAATAACAGAACCTCTTGATTTTTTTTTTCAAAATCAACAACAATGATTTTTTTGATTACTCCAAACCAATCATGATCAGTGCCCCGAATAACAATACCTCTGTTTTGGGTCCGAAATCTTTTTCCACATCTGCAGTTCGAAAGAAGAAGCCATTGATGAATAACCGACTAAAAAAACGTGCCCGACGATCAGGTCCACTAGATAATGCATACAGATAATCGGTTGCTTTGCCTTCTTTGTGTAATGTCGTAATCGTTACACATTAGTATAACAGGGGTTATCGACGACAAACCAATTTCAGAACACATATTTGTTCAATATTTCATCAAAGTGCAAACTTGCATGTACTTACTCGTTTCTGAAACCAATCAACAAACTCATCTCTATGGCGTTTATCAACATCACGAGAATGAATCTTTTTCAGTTCTTCAATATGCTCACTGAAAAGGGTACAAAATTAAATTAGCCATCTACAATAAGCCATATATATAGTATACAACATCTGGGTTATACGTTATTACTTGATCCATGGAGCGGCCTCTTCAACATTAGTAATAAGATAATGCCTGATGTTATGTAGTTCCACCATGGTAAGTTGGTCCCATTTATATCCTTTTTTAGAATTATCAACTTCTGTAAATATGTTAGAATTATCAACAGAAGGTTCATTGTAGCTGCAGCTTCATGACGTTCTGGCCTATTACGCTTGGTGCTGATGTTATCCAAAAACTGACTACAAAAAGTCATACACTCTTCGGCAATATATCCCTCAGCTATAGAACCCTCCGGGTGAGCTTTGTTATGTACATACCTCTTCAATGTACCAAGGTACCTCTCAATTGGATACATCCATCTGTAAGAAACAGGTCCACCCAACTGTGCTTCTTCGGCAAGATGGGTTGGAAGATGTACCATAATACCAAAGAAAGCGGGAGGAAACAACATCTCAAGCTTTCAAATTGTTTCAGGAATTTGTTTGCTCATCTTGTCCAAATCTGGTTCCGCCAATTCTTTAGAATAAATTCCATAAAAGAATGTGCTAAACTCAATTAATGATGCAACAACCTTTTCAGGCAATATGTTACGTATTGCAATAGGAAGGAGCTTCTGAAATATAATATGGCAGTCATGAGTTTTTAGACCCGATACCTTACATGCTTTTATGTCCACACATCTCTTGATGTTTGAGGCATAACCATCGGGCACCTTCACATTCCCCAAAAACTTGCACAAGGTGGTCTTCTCATCTTTGCCCAAAGTATATAATGCTGGTAGGAATGTGTACTTGCTCTTTATGAACTTCGGATGTTGATCTGGCCGTATCCCCATATCCTTCATATCACTACGAGCTTGTAGGCTATCTTTTGTTTTACCATCCATAGCAAGCAATGTCCCCAATATGCTATCACAAATGTTTTTCTCAATGTGCATGACATCCAAGTTATGCCTTATTAGCAATGTCTTCCAATAAGGGAGGTCGAAAAATATACTTTTCTTCTTCCAATTATGCCATCTATTTTCCTCGGTGTGCTTTCTCTTATTATTCGTCGGTCCAAAACTCACTTGATCAAAACACTCGTATTGTTGGAGTACTTCGTCACCACAGAGTGATGTGGAGCCTCTCTATTCTCTGCCTTGTTGTTGAAAGAACCTTTGTTTCGACGCCATTTGTTATCCTGAGGTAGGAAACGATGATGACCCATGTAACAATGCTTTCGTCCATATTTCAACCAGAAGGCGTCAATGTTTATATGGCAGTATGGACATGCTAGCTTCCCTTTTGTGCTCCATCCACATAGCATTGCATATGATGGAAAATCATTTATTGTCCACAATAAAGACGCTCGCATGACAAATGTCTCTTTCTTTAAACTGTCATATGTTTCAACACTGTCAGACCATAATTTCAGTAGCTCATCAATCAAAGGCTGCAGATACACATCAATGTTGTTTCCAGGTGACTTTGGCCCAGGAATTATCATTGACATAACCCAATAAGACTACTTCGTACACAACCAAGGTGGTAGATTATAATGGATTAGAATCACAGGCCATGTACTGTAAGAAACATTCATTACTCCAAAAAGGATTGAAACCATCAGATGCTAGCCCAAGTCTTATGTTGCGAGGATCAGATGAGAAATTTGGGTGAATGCTATCAAAATACTTCCATGCTTTCGAATCGGCGGGATGGCGTAATATTCCATCATCAGCACGACCTTCTTTGTGCCAGCGCATGTTTGATGCCGTTGATTCTCCCATATAAAACCTTTGTAGACGGGGAATAAGAAGGAAGTAACATAGAATCTTGCGTGCTACAAGCTTCTTGGATTTTCCACAAGGTAAAGCATCTCTTGCATCCCCATCAGTACTATTTTTCCATCTTAATTCACCACATTTTGGGCAACTATTCAGCAGAGAATAGTCCTTCTGGAATAACACACAGTCATTGACACATGCATCGATCTTTTGGTAGTCCAGCCCGAGGTCACAAAAAACCTTCTTAAGTTTATCAAGTGTATTAGGAATGCAGTGGCCCTTTGGAAGCGCAAATGAGAATAGTTCAAGAAACATCTCACAAGCTACTACTTTGCTCATACCAGTTAAGCACTTTATCTGGTAGAACCTGGATCACTACCTCGACTGTACGCCGCCGGTCCACCCCAACTCCCTGGCCTCCTCGTCATCAGGCGACTCTTCTGACAGACACTCCTCGGTGTCCTCGAACTCTTCGGGGGACACCTTCCCGCGACCGAAGAGATTCTACTGGCAGCGTGGGTAAGTGGATGAGGCGGATAAGCAGCTCTTTTAGTATGGCTACCAAAGTGTCCTAGCTCATGTGTTACGTTTCCTATGGAAACTAAAAATCCTTTACAAATCCTATCCTTCAAAGGGAGCCTATGTTTGAGAGGATTACGACTGGATTAATTTCCGTGAAAAGATTTCCTGTTTAACATTTCGTTTGTACTTGCTTTTTTTCAAACATTTTCTTCCTCGTATTGTCTTCACTTTTTTCTTTCTAGTCGTAGCTACCGGCCTATTGCATTTTCCTGTTACTACTACTTTTCAGACCGCTTTGCGGGCCCCACTACGGGCGATCTCCTGGCAACTCCACCGGTTTGGGGACAAGGAGGGTTTGGCGATCGGAAAATTCGAACTAATTTTGCACAGATAGTACATACATGAACAAGAACACCAAGTACATTTAACTTAAAAACATTACTCCCTCCGTCCCAAAATACTTGTCCCTTTCGATGGAGGGAGTATCTCCGTCCCAAAATACTTGTCGCTTTGGATGGAGGGAGTATATTACAAACAGAAGAAAAGATAAACTACAACTAAAACCATGAAACGAAAAACTACAACTAAAAACATGAAACGAAAAACTACAACTAAAAACAGGAAAAGAAAACACCTAAATACTACTCTACTCAGCCTCCACCTCCTCCTCCTCGGGTGGGTCCTCGGGCTCCTGACCCTCCTCTAGCGCCTCGGGCTTCGGTGGCGGAAGGTGGCCCAGTCTCAAGGCCGCCGCCACAACGAGGTTGCGACGACAAGCTCGGCCTCCATCGTCTCCCAGAGGGAGTCGAGATGAGAGGCCACGTGCAAGAGGCGGAAGACGTAGTGGCCCGTGGTGTCCATTCTAGTACTTTGTGGAAGGGTACCGAGCCCAAGGCGTTCCATGGAGTGAGATGTATCCGTAAATACATCTCAGGCCATGTTGAACAGGAGGGTATCCTTCACGCGCGGCGGCGAGGGGGGGTCCAGCCGCGGTCGCTTACCGGCGGCCGAGTCCCTCGGCGGGCTCGATGGCGGAGGGTTGCTCGAGCTCAAAAGCATTTGCTGTATACTAGCCGCGGCTAGGTTTTGTGGAGAGAAGAGAGGATGTTGGAACGGTTGTACGGAAAAGACGATGGCGCGGGTGACCATCTTATACTCCCTCCGTCCCAAGTGAACTCTATTTTTAGGATTCAAACCGCACATTAGTCAACGCATAAAATTACCTTAACACCCTTCATCAATACATATGCCCCCACTTTCCATTCAATGCCAGCAAGTTGCTACGACAACAAAGGATAGTAGCTGAAAATGTGCTGAGCACACAGTTGACATGACCATACAGTGAAAGTAAAGTTGAGCTGGGACAAAAAAAATTGGCTAGAAATAATCTTCAGCTGGGACAGAGGTAGTAGCATTGTAGCAGTGGTCAGGGGAGGGGACGCGTCAAATTTAATTCAAAGGACGCGCATGCGCTGCGCATGTTACTCGCCTCAGTTACTGGCTCGCACGGTCGCTCTGTGCACCCGGTCACATCAGTTTCGCGAAAATATTTCCTATTTCACATTTCGGGTCTCCACGCTGTTATACCTTAAATCATACACTACGTACTCCCTCTATCCCCAAAAGTATGAAGTTTTTAGAAGTAGTTCTAACATTTTTGTTAGAACTATATTTTTAGAACTATATTGTTCTAACATATAGGAGTACTACCTATATTTTTCTAACATTTTTGTCATCCTTTCTTTTATTTTCTGGAGTTCATTGTCTCCACTTTTCTTTCCAGTCTTCGCTACCGGCCTGTTGCGTTTTCCATTAGTACTACTACTTTACAGACCGCTTTGGAGTTCAGTGTCTCCACTTTTATTTCAAGTCGTCACTACCGGCCTGTTGCATTTTCCAGTAGTGTGCGCGCGTCTCATCGTGTTCTTGGCTCGTACTAAAGACACACGTCACACACCATCCTCCTCTCCTCCCCACACACCACACGTTCACATCCTCTGCAGTAACTGCCCACACACCACCATCCCTCTTCTCCATGCGTACTAAAAATCACTGGGCGTCTCATCGTCTTCTCCGCGCGTACTAATAAAGAGTAGTAAGACGACACACCATCCTCTACTCCGCCACACACACCATCCTCTTCTCCGCGCGTACTCTTCCTCTCCGTTCTCATTGGTTCCCTTCAAGGCCCATGGAGTTCCCCTTGCCGCATGATATTGCGGTCCTGATCGCGGGGTGGGTCGCCGCAACCTACACCCAGTCCATGGACGACCTCTCTAGTCTACGCGCCACCTGCAAGGCCATGCACGCGGCATGCCGTGATCCCGCCGTGGGCAGGCGCGTGGCGCTGGAGCGGGAGAGCAGCTGGGAGTTGTTCCAACAGCACGGGAACGAGAGCCACGACGCCCTCGTGGAGCGCCTGGCCAACGTGGGCAACCCTCATGCGTGCTATGTCACCGGGTTCGACCTCGTCTTCAACTACACCCGCGCGCAGGCGTAGCGGGGCACCCAGTTCCTTGCCCGGGCGGCCGCGAATGACCACAAGGTGGTGGCCTACGTCCTCGCCATGCTCCGCTACGACGCTGACCGCGGGGACCGCGACGCCCCCGAGTATATCCGACAGTTCGAAGGTGAGGCCCACATCAGCGACAACGCGGCCGGGTCCGTCGCGATGGAGAGGACCAACACGGAGTGCTACCAGTGTCGGAATCAAGCCATGCAGAGGCTCGACGTTTTCGTGAGCTGGAGGTTACTACGAAGTCCTCCTCCAAGATCGCCGACGGTGGCGCTACCTGACATTGACGATGACGTTTGCCGCTGCCAAACAGGGGGGAACCAGGGGCCTGCCCGCTGCGACCGGCGAGGGTGGTACGAGTGGACCGTCTTCTGTACTGAGAACTGTAGGATTGAGCGCGAGTATGACCTATTCTGCCATAACGTGTTGTACTCTATGGGTTATATTCCCTCCATTCCATTTTGGATGCGCTACCCCTAGTTCTCCCAATGCCAATGAAAAGTGAACAAAGGGAGTATATAAAATAGACTTGTATAAGGCATGTTGATGTGTTTCTCCTATATATGCATGCTCGTCTCTGATGAATGTTGCACTTGTTGTGTTTCCCCATATGCGCGCTCGTCTTTTGTTTAGCCCCGTTTGCATCAAAGGAAACTCACGGGGCAGTTTAAAGGAATGGATTCCTCCGAAAGTTACACATGTGCTTTAGAAAATCTAGGTTCTATAAATTTTGGCTTCACTAATAATAAAGTTGTATAAATTGCTACTTCTATACAGGTTCGTAATTAAGTACTACTAGATATAAACACAGTGATATAAACAAGGATTAAAATAAAGCATACGCATAAAATCTCTTCAACCAGCAACACAGTGATATAAACAAAGATTAAATACTAGATATAAACATCGACGGAACCAAACAATAGTGTTCAACGTACCATTCCAGGCAACAAACTAATTAATTTGACAGTACTAGATCTTACATAATCAAAAAACACAAAATAAAATAATCGGCACATCTAGTCCGCACCACATCTCTTCAAGCATCACCTTCAGTCCGTCAGCTAGCTCCATGCATCGTCCTGCACCACCACCTTGCTTGGGTCTACCTCCATGCATCCTGCATCACGACAACCTTGCTTGGACCACCGTCATTGTTTTCAGCAGTGATTAGTTTCTGGCATCATCAAATCTGAAGTAATTTTTCTAGATCATTTGGGGCCAAAAAAATAGTTAACACGCTATATATAAGGAGAAAGATTAGGATATTATATGCTACCTGCGCCGTGGACAACATATCCGACGCTTCATTATTCTGGTCGCCAGGATCATTCTGCCCCAAGTCATCTGGGGCAGCAGGCGGAGGACCTTGATCATCTGGATAAGGACCAGGCAAGACTGGTCCGTGGTAAGGGTGGGGGTTGCCATTGAAAGGCGGAGGGTCCTCCTCATCACCCAGAAGGTGGTCCACAAAATCGAGACCTAGGACGCAAAATGGTACAGTCGATGAACATCCTTCCCCGCCGACTTCGTTGCCTCTCCTGAGAACAAGGCTTCGAGGGATGTCAAGTGGATTATCCACCATCACCAGCAGAATGACCCTAGTCGGGTTTGGATCATTTTAATCCCAATGAAGCAACTGGCCAAAACTGGAGCAGGTTTGTTCAATAAACCTTCGCTCCTTTAGATCCAGAGGATAACCAAGTAGCAAAATCGAACACCTTCTAGTAAACTGAGCACGACGCATATTAAGACTTGCCTCATCATGGTTTTCAAATCAGAACTCCCGATTCCCGACCACGTGGGGATTTGCTAGGACCAAAGCATCTCTCTCGAGTTTATTTCTTAACTTGTAGTACATGCCAATCCCATGGGGATGTGCACCGTAAGTAACTACGTGCATTCTTGCCTAATCTTGGATGTACACTGCTATCTGGTCCATAAATTCATTACGCTGGGCAGGAGTTAGTACCTCATTTGTGACCGCAACCGCATATTCCTCATTTTTCTTCGCGATTTCCCCAGATATGTGAACACGCTTCTGGTCCTTCTCAGAGGACCACCATCTTCTGGGATCATCAGCCGCGGACAAAACCGACGGGGGTCGATGGAGAAGTTTGCCATTAATGAGCGACGAGCGGCGAAGAAACAAATCTGCCTGAGAGAAACAAAGGGTGTACTACTAGTATTTGGAGGTTGCGGTTTCTTGGGAGTCTCCGGAGTACTCCTATATTATAAAGCGAAACAACATGGAACCACCGCACATCCCCTGTAGTACTGCAGGTGCAGTAGCAGGGGCTGACATATGGGCCCCACACCTCATAGGACCCACATGTCAGCCCCTGCTACAACACCTGCCGTACTGCAGGGGATGCCGTGACACTGTAATGATGACACCGCGTATAGGGGTAACTTCCGGCCTGTTCCAGTCTGTGCAATAATAACATCGCGAGTCTCGCGACCGTTCAGATTTTTGCAGGAAAACAACATGACAAAATGTGAAAAGAAAAAATATAAAAAAAAGAGAAACACAACATCACGACTGGAGATGTTTTTCGATTCACGCACGAAGTGGGTTAAAGGTTAAAACTTGGCGTCGTTAAAGGAGATGTTTTTCGATAAAAGGAGAATTTTTCAATAATACATCAGACACATTGTTTATGAACATAAAAAACATATTACATTAACATACTACCAACACATATATTACAAACAAGAGTAAAGAAAACATGGACGAAAGACACGTAGAAACAAGAACAAAACTACTCCTAATCCTATTCTACTCGCAGGCCTTGTCCACCTCCGCCGCCGCACGCACCGCGGCCGACGCATCCTCCGGCAGCTCCGCCTCCGCCTTCGACGGCGGCGATGACTCCTCTTCCATCTCCACACCGAGCTTACAGGCGATGCTGTGCAGAATCTTCCAGCGGCCCTGTACCCCAGCAACCTCCGCGATCGCCTCGTGGAGGGCGTCGAGACGAGCGGCCACAAAGCTTAACCCGAACAAGTAGTAGCCGGCAGAGTCCATGCTGGGGAGCTGGGGAAGCCTCCCAAGACCCAGACGGCGACATATGAGAGATGTATTGTTAAATACATCCTGCGACATTGTGTCCAGCGCTCTTGCATGTTCGATGGCGGAGGACAAATCATCTTCAACATCTTTAATTTGGCTCGTTAATTCGTCGATGCGTGCAATAAAGAGGCAGACAATCTCCTGTAACCAGTCGGGCTGAAGAGATGTGGGCGCCGCCATCAGTTCCAACGGCATTGCTAGCGGTGATGGAAACGGAGAAGGAGGTTCAGAGGACGTCGATCACCTAGAGCGCTTCGGCGCGGGGCTACCCATTTGTGTGGCGACAGAGGTGCAGAGAAAGAGCGAGAGGTCGTCGACGGTGGCGGGGGGAGAAGTTTGGAGGCTAGGATCTAAGGAGCGGTGCGGCGGAGAAGCAAGAGAACAGCGAGCCTTTATAGCGTGTCATCGTCTAATAGCGGGTGTGTGGAGATGATCAGACGCTAGAGGAAAGTGCGATTAATTATGAACCGGTCGGTGGCCCCGGTTTCCTCAAAACCGCGGTTTGCATCCTCTCGGTCCCAACGGCTCGAAGCAATTTAGATTTTCTCAAATCAGGAAATCCATCCTTTCTCAAATGCACCTAGACCAAATCACCAGGTTCAAAAGTAACATGCTTTCTACCCTTGCTACTGGCTTGCTGATACTTAGCATTCATGCGCTCAATGTTTGCTTTAGTTTGCTCATGCATTTTAGGAATTAATTCAGCACGGCGAGAAGCATAAAAAATCAATTTCTCGAAAGGTGGTAGAGCCAAAAGATCAATAGGAGCACGAGGGATAAAACCATATACAATCTGAAAAGGGTACAATTTAGTAGTAGAATGCAGCGAACGATTGTAAGAAAATTCAATATGAGGCAAACATTCTTCCCATAATTTCATGTTATGTTTCAGAACAACCATAAGCATGGTAGATAAACTACAGTTCACTACTTCGGTCCGTCCATCAGTTTGAGGTTACAAGTAGTAGAAAAGAGTAATTTTGTCCCCAACTTAGCCCATAAGGTTTTCTAAAAATGACTAAAAATTTGGCATCTCTATCTGAAACAATATTGTTTGGAGTCCCATGCAAACGAACAACTTCTCGAAAGAACAAATCAGCAATATGGGTAGCATCATCAGTTTTGTGGCATGGTATGAAGTGTGCCATTTTAGAAAATCTGTCCACAACAACAAAAATACTATCCCTCTCCTTCTTTGTTCTAGGCAATCCTAAAACAAAATCCATAGAAACATCCTCCCATGGAGCACTAGGAACAGGGAGAGGCATGTATAACCATGTGGATTAAGACGGGACTTAGCTTTTTGACAGGTGGTGCAACAAGCAACAAATCGCTCCACATCTCTTCTCATCATTGGCCAAAAGAAATGGCTTGCTAGGATGTCTTCCGTATTCTTGACACCAAAGTGTCCCATCAACCCTCCACCATGTGCTTCATGCAATAGTAAGATACACACAGAACCAGCTGGAATGCTTAATTTGTTAGGTCGAAACACAACCATTAGTGAGAACAAACTTGTTCCATGTTTTTACTTTGTTACATTGCAGCAACATATCTTTGAAATCAGCATCAAAAGAATATTGTTCTTTAATTGTTTCCAAGCCAAAAATCTTAAAATGAAGTTGGTACGACATATTATAACGGCGAGATAAGGCATCCACAATGACGTTATCTTTTCCTTTCTTGTGTTTGATGACATAAGGAAAGGACTCAGTGAATTCTACCCACTTCGCATGCCTACGGTTCAGATTAGTTTGGCTCTTAATGTGCTTCAAAGATTCATGATAAGAATGTATAAAAAATTCTTTAGGCCATAAATAATGTTGCCATGTTTCCAAAGTTCGTACTAGTGCATATAATTCTTTATTGTAAGTGGAATAGTTCATGATAGGATCTTGGTTCCCGATCTTTTGATGAGAATAGGAGGGTTTGATTTGAGGAGGAGAACACGTTGGCAATCTGGCTACATCGTCCCCAAGACGATGCACCTTAGCGATCGGTACACTGTCTCCGAAGTTGTATTGATCTTGCTGGCGCACAATCAACCTGACCACGAGGGCCTTTGTTCCAGCAAGCAATCAAAGAACACGCAAGAACAAGAAGAACAAGCACTTATCAGTTGAATCAATCTGAAGTGGGGTTCTTGATACAAGTAGACGGGCGATCTAGTCAACACGCGCGTGTACAAGGAAGTAGCAGAAGCTAACTTATGAATAAACAAAACCCACCAGCTAATGAGGGCGATGGCTACTATTTATTACCTCCCTAGGGTCGTGATAAACCCTAATCACGAGTCCCTAATGGACTCTAAACGATACATGGGCCATGGGCCCAATTTTGGTGATGCAGCACCATGGACAGAAAAGGTCTTAGTATTAAAATAACGATTGCGGTCGACTCCGAATAGATATGTACATGACTTCAGATCCTTTGAAAGTAGACTTGATAATCTTTCCAGGAAGTACTTGAACGCCCAGATCGGAGTCCGTACGAAGTCGTGGTGGACGTCACAAGTTGGTGCTGTTCTGCTGTCCAAATCCCGTCCGCGAGAATTTCCTTCCCATTGGCTCCTCTCCATTGTTCCTAAGAAAAACAAGAAAGCACGTAGTTCCACGGTCTATATAAGATGTACGTAAAGCCAAGAACGAGTTCACCTCATAGTTTAGTTGACGTGCACGAGCGCGAGTGATCGGACCAGAAACCGGTAGCTAAGTTGGTGTGGATCTATCGAGGGTTTTGAGGTCCTCATCATCCCCCCTTGTTGCATTTGAGTCGTCCGTGACTCAAGCTCATCTTCTTCTCCCAAATATGGCTTCAAATCTGCAACGTTAAATGTGGGAGTAACCCCAAAATCCGCAGGCAACTCAAGTTTATATGCATTATCATTAGTCCTTTCTAACACTTTGAATGGACTATCAGCTCGAGGTAACCATTTAGACTTTCTCCAATCAGGAAACCTATCCTTTCGCAAATGTAACCAAACTAAATCACCAGGTTCAAAAGTGATAGGTTTCTTTCCCCTACTACCAGCAAGTTTATACTTGACATTCATGTACTCTATATTCTTTTTAGTGGTTTCATGTAATTTTAAGATTAATTCAGCACGATGTTGAGCATCAAAATTCACTCGTTCCATTGAAGGAAGAGGTAATAAATCAATAGGAGCACAAGGTACAAATCCATAAACATCTCAAAAGGGCATTTCTTAGTACTAGAATGTAGGGAACGATTATAAGCAAACTCAACATGAGGCAAACACTCTTCCCACATTTTTATATTCTTTTCAAAACCTCCCTAAGCATGCTAGATAAACTTCTATTCATAGCCTCAGTTTGACCATCAGTTTGGGGATGACAAGTAGTTGAAAATAAAATCCTAGTCCCCAATTTTGCCCATAACGTTCCCCAAAACCGATGACATACAACTGTGGGAGGCAAGCCATTTGTTGAACGGTAACTGGACAAACAAGCGCACAGAATGGCTTGCTCCCACTCCTGCTTCGCTGCACAACACGCCTCCGCCTCCTTCACCGCCAACCCTTGCTCGCCACCATGGCCGCGCTGGTAACGTCGAGCGCTGCAGTGGTTTGGTCGTCTCGCTCAACATGGGCGATGATAGACCCTTGCCGGTCAGGGATGACTGGGATCTTTGCCCCGGCAAGTTATTTCAAGCGAAGGTCCGCCACAAGTTTCACTCCATGGTTCATCATCTGGATTCCTCGCCCAAGGGCTCCTTCTTCATGATCGCAGCCTTTCGAAGGTACACATTTTGTCTCTCAGAGAGTGCAGTTGGTTGGGCTCTTTGTTCGGTGCTGGGTGGATCACCTCTGGATTTCCATGTTCAACAACTACAAGAGCATTCGTTTCGCTTCTCGGTGGCCAGCAAACAAGTGGGTCTGCTGATCAATGCCAGGAGGAGGATCACCACAACAACCTTTGATGTGTACTTCCACCTTTGGAGCATAGGAGGGCCAGACTGGATCTCCGAGTACAGGAAATGGGAGCTAGAACAGAGGGAAAGCTGGACACGGTTTCAAGGAAAAAGTCAGTAAACAGGTGGGTTTCCTTCGCCTCCCCAATCCGGCAACGTTCTCCTGCGAAAAAGGCAACCCCATTGGTAAAAGGGTTGTGGATCGGCAAAGTTTTATGTGATCTTCACCAAGCTCCAAGAAGTGCCACCGGACTCTGCTTTCCGGCTAATTGGAAGCTCGTTGGAGCTAACCGTCCGACCACCGCGAAGGGAGGTACGTGGCACAAAAATCAATACAACTTTTTGAAGGGTGGACAGTGGGAAGTCTGGTCCCACACCATTCATGCCTCACTGGCCTCCGACGCCATTGAGCGTGAACAATTCGGCGCATTCCCCTGATGTGACCGTACTGAGCAGTAGCAACCCTAGACTTAGCCCTACTACGAGGGAGGTCGGCAAGTGGTCTCGTCAGAAGGGGGGTAGAGCCCTTCCAGTCTCAGTCTCGCAAGGTCTCGAGGGAACTCGGCGTGGACAAGACAGCAAGCAAGAGAGGGAACCGAGGCTGCCAAGCGATCATGACGCTCTGGCGTGGGATGTGAAACGCTACTATAAATGCCTCAGTCCCTTCCATCTGAAACCCCAATGTCGTAATAAGATTCGCTGTAATCTTTGCTTTGGATACGGGCATATCAGAAAAAACTGTTTTTCGGCCTCCAGGAAAACCTAGGTGTGGCGCAAGAAAAGCATACCCCTCATTAAGGCCAGTGGCCTCTCTCCGGAACCGTCATCCACCATCGTCACCCACAAACTCAACTTCCCCCTAAACTTCTCCCCATCCGCTCCATCTTCCTGGCTCCTCCGCATCTTGCACTCCACCTCCATCTCCATTGCTCTCTCGCCGGCCAACTCCCTTGGTCTCATGGCCAACTTGCCGATCGATCCCATCAGGTTATTGGCCAACCAGCACTTCGACTTCCTTGATGGAGGGCCGGACAGGCTACCTAGGATGGTGGTTCACCTGCCTAGGCATCATCACCCGACACACGAGGAGTTTGGAGTGGTAGTGGACGTCGAGCACGTTCTAGCAGAAGACCAGTACGGCGACTTCAGGCTCAGGATACAGAACTTCCTCATGCAAGATATGGGTATCACTGTCACTCACTCTTGTCTCTCTCCTCTGGGCATAGCTTTGTTTGCGTTTCAGACTATCCTGTTTCGGGATCTTCTAGTGATGAGAGAACCAATCATGGTGGATGTGTTCCGTGTGTCTTTCGTCAAGCATGATTTTGGAAGGAATTGTCGGATGCATGAGTTTGGTTGTGTCAGATGGTTCATGATCGTGGGGTATCCATTAGACTATAGATCAGTGGAAGCAATTGAACTGGCAGTTTCCGGTTTTGCAAAGTTACTACAATGGCACACAAGCCCGAGGGCACTAGGATTCAATCTTGTTAAGTGTCTTTACACCCATCCTAGGTTGGTCCCTAGGAGCCTAGTCCTTCATCAAGGTACCAGGGATGGTGTCAGTTACTCTTGGACCTGTCCGGTTTACATCCTTAACTGGATAAGCCAGCATGGCTTTGGAGAAATCCACTGGGGCGTCTCCCTGGAAGATGACTTGACAGAGGATGACAACCAACACCCCCTTCAAGAACCAGAACCAGAGGGGAAGCACCAGCAGGCGGATGACCCCGAGGCAGACGCAGACTGGGCAGTGCACAATGACCAGCAACAAAACAATTATGGATGGGAACCCTGGGGGCCGCCACCTCCCCCTCCGCACCAAGAGATGGCCATCAACTCTTACGCTCCTACTCAGGATGACTCCTCCGGTGTTGCAAACACTGTGCAAACCACTACTAGAGCAGCATGGACAAGACCACAACCTTACTCTCTGGCTAACCCTGCTGATGTCACACAACAGCCAGACTGGATTCACCCCTTCGATTCCGTGGGGCTGAGAAGAATACTCCATGTGGCTTTCCCCAACTCCCCGTCAGCGTGGTGGAATGTGCAGTTCGGTGAGCCCAATGGATGTGGGGGGTTCAATAAGGTCCTCACCATGTCCTTCACCAACACTGTTGATCAGCAGAACACTCATCAGATCAAGGACTAGAGCCCAGGCCAATCCTCTGTGGTCATCAAGGACATCACCTCAGGGCCAACTGCAGACACAGACAGGAAGAAGGGTAAACAACCAGTGAAGTCAGTAGTGGTCGACCTGACAGGCCCCTCCTACTCCAACACGGCACTGGAAGCTAGCAAGCTAAGGAGGAGCCCGCGACTGCAACTGATCAGGCAAGGGCAGCGGTCGACCCCCCCACCTGCTCAGGAGGACGACTCCAGTGCTAGCACACCTGCTAATACTCCTCTGCTCAATCTTTTCCCAGGTCCAGTCAAATTCCCCAGCCTTGATTCTATTGACTCTATCTATCCCTACCCTAAGCTCCCCATCACTTTGCTGCAGGCGATGGTGGTAAAAGACTGCGGTGTTCCCCCTGAGGTGGCACGCCAGATGTTGTCCCTCCTGGAGCTGGATGACTATGTCGACCAACAATCTTAATTTGCTGGGAGCGGGGGGCGTAGGGGACACTGGGAGCTGCTTGGTTGCTCTTCAAACTATTTGCTATTCAGTCTTTTGGGATGTCGATGTGCTGGACATGGGTGTAGTTGTTATGATCAACACTTGTTATTTTGCTATGTTTTTTATTACGCACAGTAACTGTTGTGAGCACCTGCTCATTTGGACCGGTTGGTAGCCTAAATCTAAGGCCAAGTCAGTTATTCCTTTCTGGTGTCTTTTGGCTGTGACCTGTTACAATGTTGCTTGGTCTAATTACCTGACACGTGCTGGCGGTTGGATCAATTTCTGGTTTCTGCATTCTCGCCTTTGGGGGCCGGGCACCCAGTGGATGCTGTCTTGGGGGTACGTTGAGTCGCGTTTGTGCAGGCCCCAGCCCCTCTTCTCTGGCCGGGATTACATCCTGGTCCGCCCATTTACCCTCTATGGTTATCTATGGCGCACAACTTAAACCGTAACTGGAATGTTTTTTACTGGAACATCCGTGGTCTCAACAGTACTGATAAACAGCAGGCAGTCAAAGCCAAAATAGAGGAGGTTCATGAATGTAACATCTTTTGTATTCAAGAGACTAAAAAAGAACATATTGATATATCTTTCCTTAAACGAGTGGCGCCCAGAAGATTCAACAAATTCGCTTATGCACCATCCAGGGGTGCCTCAGGAGGTATACTAGTGGTCTAGAACGACAATCTTCTTCATGGGGAGTCTCTAGAAATTAGGGACATTGCCATTTCTATACGGTTCACATCTCGACAGAATGGGGTCGTTTGGCACCTAGTCTCAGTATATGGACCCTGTCAAGGTCCCTGGCAGCAAGAATTTAGTGAGTGGTTATGGAACCTAGATTTGCAACCGCAAGAGATGGATGATACTGGGGGATTTCAACTTCTATCGTCACAATAGTGACCGTAACCACACCGGAGCGAATGCAGGTGACATGCAGACTTTCAATAGTATCATCCTACACTTGGGACTTATTGAAATACCATTACAAGGAAGGAAATACACTTGGAGCAACATGCAACAGTCCCCCCTGCTTGAACAACTAGATTGGTGCTTTACTTTAGCGCAGTGGTCTCTATCATTCCCAAACTCTACACTTCGGCAGCTAGCCAGGGACACATCTGACCACGTTCCGCTAGTGGCACAGATCAGCACTACCATACCCAAAGCAAAATGCTTCAGATTCGAGAACTACTGGCTCAGGCATCCCCAATTTTTCTCCATTGTTAAAGACTCATGGGATCAGCCCCTAGCCATAGTTGGAAGTGCCAAGAGAGTATCTGCTAAATTAAAATGACTGAGATACAAGCTGAACAAGTGGAGCAGAACACTGGGTGGCTTGAATAAACTGATCAAGCGATGCAATGAAGTTATTTTGATCATGGACACAATGGAAGAACAAAGGACATTATTTCCACAAGAAAGCAGCTTCAGAAACATGATCAAATGCCAACTTGCTCAACTTATCAAGCAACAAAATGATTACTGGAGACAACACTACACAGAGCGATGGGCCATGCTTGGAGATGAGCCAACAAAATTCTTCCTGGCCGCGGCAACGGAAAGGTATAGGATAAACAACATCCCAGTCATTCAGGACGACCAAGGAGTAGAGCTGATGGACCATGGGCACAAAGCTTCCGCTCTCTCGAAGGAATTCAACGAAAGGTTAGGCCAATCTGACCCGACTCATCAATGGCCACAAAATCAGCAATGGGTTTTCCCAGGCAACACTTACAAACACTGTGCAACTCAGTCACCAAAGAGGAAGTTGATGCCACAATCAAGATGATGCCAAGCGATAAAGCTCCAGGTCCAGACGGGTTCAACACAAAATTCTTTCAAGCATGTTCGCACATCATTAAGGAAGATATATATCTAATTTGCTCGGATTTCTTCAATAACAACATCAGTATCCAGCCACTAAATAGCTCTTTAATCACTCTCATCCCAAAGATCAACAATCCCTGCAGGGTTGCAGACTATAGGCCAATATCACTGCTGAACACCACTGCCAAACTGATCACCAAAATACTCTCAGTACGATTGCAGGAATCATCACAACCATCATCCACAAAAATCAATATGGCTTCATCAAACAAAGAACCATCCAGGACTGCATGGCATGGGTCTTTGAATACCTCCACCAATGTAGGAAAACCAACACAGATATCATAATACTCAAACTGGACATTGAAAAAGCCTTTGACAAGGTGGAACATGACTTCATATTACACATGTTGTGAGTTTTTGGTTTTCATGATCAATGGATCAAATGGGTAGTAGACATCCTATCAACTGCCATTTCTTCAGTGCTTCTCAATGGAGTACCAGGCAAGACGTTCCATTGTAGAAGAGGGGTTCGGCAGGGGGACCCACTGTCCCCCCCCCCTTCTTTTTGTATTGGCAGCCGATCTCCTGCAAATATCAATCAACAAAGCGGTTGAGTTGGGACTTCTGACATTGCCACTGCACCAAGGAACAAATGTGGAATTCCCGGTGGTCCAATATGCAGACGACACTATCCTAGTTCCCAAGGCTAATTAGAGAGAGCTCTTCTTTTTGAAAAACCTATTGCAATCTTTCGGAGGAGTGACAGGTCTAAAAGTGAATTGGGTGAAATCAATCATCATGCCAATCAACATTGATGAAGAGAAAAACACAATCCTTGCAGCCACACTGGGCTGCACCATTGGCTCATTCCCATTTACATACTTGGGATTGCATATGAGCCTTGACAGACCAAAAGAAGACGCCTTTGAAGGGCTCGTCTCACGAGTACAGAAGACGCTAACCGGAGTAGCAACGTGGTTATCAATGGCTGGCCGATGCACACTCATTAACAACATCATATCTGCTATACCTATTTATGACATATGCACTATCAAACTGAGAAGTCTAGTCATTCAAGAAATTGATAAAGCCAGAAAGCAATGCTTGTGGAGAGGCTCAGGTATCAATGGAAAAGGCCGTCCTCTGGTGGCCTAGCCTCAAGTGACAACACCAAAGGAAAATGGAGGCCTAGGTCTAAAAAACCTCACTACAATGAATGAAGCCCTGCTCATGAAATTCCTCTGGAAAATCTATAACAAAGTTGACATCCTCTGGGTCCATCTCATACATCAATGTTATTCTAACAATGGTAAGCCATTGCATGGCACAAAAGGAAAAGGATCCTTCTGGTGGAGGGACGTAGTGAGACAATCTGACTCATTTCTCAAGAATTTTGAAGTCAAAGCTGGAAAGGGGGACACAATTCGGCCCTGGCAGGATCAGTGGGAAGGCCACTTGCTCAAAAGGGACATGCCTCGCCTGCACTCCTTTGCGAAAAAAACCAACATCTCTATGGCCCAATTCCTCAGCAGGTCAAATCACCTCAGCCATTTCTTGCAACCAATGTCAGATGAAGCCTTGCTGGAACTGGTCAACCTGGAAGCACTGCTGGATGAGGTTTCTCACAGGGACCCCTCGCAAGACGTATGGAGTCCGACAGGGGGAGTAAGGATATTTAGCTCCTAGAATATCTACAACAACTGCTACAACCACATCAAGCCACCAGCACCCTTTAGTTGGATATGGGCTTCGAGGGTGGTAAAGAAAGTGAAGATCTTCACGTGGCTTATATTTCGGGACTGGCTCAACTCACGCAACCTCCTGAAGAGAAAGAACATAGCCATTGATGGGAATGACTACACCTGCGCGCTCTGTGTTGACAATGTGGAGGAACTCACTTACCATCTCTTCTTTAGCTGCTCCTTCAGCATGGCATGTTGGAACGTCCTTGGGGTTCATTGGGACCACGACATCCCTTTCTTCGACACTCTGCAGAAGGCCAAGCACATGGAGTCGTCGAGCCTTCATGGAAATCTTCTCTATAGCAGCTTGGGAGATTTGGATTGTTCGTAACAACTTCATTTTTAGAAACTCTCCCCCTACTGTAAATGCCTGGAAAAGATCCTTCATTGCTTCTACCAGGCTTCAAGCTTGTCGCTTTAAGCCTGAGGATAGGGACTGGGTGCTCCTATGGCTACAGAGCTTGTAAGGGCTGTTCCTCTCTCTGGAACACCTAGTCAAGTGCTGTTGTGCCTTTGTAACTTAAACTCTATTTCGTTTTTTAATATATTTTCATAGCTGCCGGGGTTCTCCCTTGCAGTTTTTATTGGTCAAAAAAAATGTTTTCCAAAAATGGCTAAGAAAATTAGCATCACGATCTGAAACTATTGTGTTTGGCACACCATGCAACCTAACAATCTCCTGGAAAAACAAGTCAGCAACATGTGTAGCATCATCACTTTTACGACAAGGTATGAAGTGTGCCATTTTAGAAAATCTATCCACGACAACAAAGATGCTATACCTCCCATTCTTTGTTCTAGGCAGTCCTAAAACAAAGTCCATAGAAATATCCTCCCAAGGCATGCTAGGAACAGGAAGAGGCATGTACAAACCATGTGGATTAAGTCGTGACTTAGCTTTTTGACATGTCGTGCAGTGAGCAACGAAGCGCTCCACGTCTCACCTCATCGTTGGCCAAAACAAATGACCAGCAAGTATGTCCTACGTCTTTTTCACTCCAAAGTGCCCCATCAGCCCGCCTCCATGCGCTTCCTATAACAACAACAAACGAACGGAGCTAGCTGGAATGCATAACTTGTTAGCTCTAAACAGATAGCCATCGTTGAGGAAGAATTTATTCAATGTTTTTCCATATTTACATTTCAGCAATACATCTTTGAAATCAGCATCATGTTCATATTGATCTTTAATCGTTTCTAATCCAAAAATTTTAAAGACAAGTTGAGATAGAAGAGTATAACGTCTAGATAAAGCATCAGTAATAACATTATCCTTTCCCTTTTTGTGTTTAATGACATAAGGAAAAGACTCAATAAATTCCATCCACTTAGCATGCCTACGGTTCAGTTTCCCTTTACTCCTAATATGCTTTAGTGATTCATGATCAGAATGGATAACAAATTCTTTGGGCCACAAATAATGCTGCCGTGTTTCCAAATTTCGTACAAGAGCATATAATTCCTTATCATAGGTAGAATAATTCAGAAAAGGCCCACTCATTTTCTCACTAAAATATGCAACATGTTTTCCTTCTTGTAACAAAACACCACCCAATCAAATCCCACTAGCTTCACATGAAAGCTCAAAAGTCTTAGAAAAATCAGGAAGTTGGAGAAGAGGTGCATGCGTCAACTTATCTTTCAGTATGGTAAAGGCGTTATCTTGTGTGGTGCACTAAGAAAAAGGAACTCCCTTCTTCGTAATGTCATTCAATGGAGCAGCAATGGTGCTGAAATCCTTCACAAAGCGATGATAGAATGCAGCCAACCCTAGAAAGCTCCGCACCTGTGTGATGGTCTTTGGTACAGGCCACCCCTGAATAGCCTCTACCTTGGTTTGATTAACTTCAATTCCCTGTGGAGTAACAACATAGCCAAGGAAAGAGAATCGATCCGTGCAAAAGGTGCACTTCTCAAGATTACCAAATAATCGTGCCTCACATAAAGCATTAAAAACAGCACGTAAGTGATCAAGATGTTCATCCACGGATTTGCTATAAATCAATATATCATCAAAATACACAACAACAAATTTTCCAATGAATGCACGCAAAACCTCGTTCATTAATCTCATGAAGGTGCTAGGTGCATTAGTTAACCCAAAAGGCATGACTAACCACTTATATAAACCGAACTTAGTTTTGAAAGCAATTTTCCATTCATCTTCTAGTTTCATGCGAATTTGATGATAACCACTACGCAAATACTCTTTTGAGAACACAACAGCACCACTCAATTCATCAAGCATATCATCTAAGCGTGGAATACAATGACAATATCGAATGGTGATGTTGTTGATTGCTCTACAATCCACACACATACGCCAAGATCCATCCCTTTTAGGTACTAGAATAACTGGAAAAGCACAAGGACTAAGAGACTCACGTACATAACCTTTGTCAAGTAGTTCTTGTACTTGGTGCTGAATCTCCTTTGTTTCTTCCGGATTTGTCCTGTATGGTGCATGGTTGGGCAATGAAGCACCGGGAATGAGGTCAATCTGGTGCTCAATCCCTCGAAGTGGTGGTAGTCCTGGTGGTATTTCACTTGAACACACATCAGAATATTCCTGCAAATTTTTAGCAACAGTAGGAAGTAAAAAATGTTGCATATCGTAAAGGGAAATCAAATCATCTTTGCATACCAAAGCATAGGCAATAGAGGTGGAAGCAATCAGTTCATTAATATCAAATTTCGTAGCAAACAAACATTCTCTCTTCAGAGATATCTCATTTTTCTTATCAAACACAGATTTGGCATTGTTATTGTTCTCAACGTTAGCATGGTCCTGAGATTTTGTTTTCCTAGCTCTAGCAACATCATCTTGCACAATAGCTTCAAGAGACATAGGATGCAACAAAATTTTTTTATCGTGGTACAGAAAAGAATACTGATTTGATCTACCATGATGCATAAAATCTCTATCAAATTGCCATGGTCTTCCTAGCAGAATATTACAAGTTTGCATAGGCACAACATCACATTCAATGACATCCTTATATGATCCAATAGAAAAATTGATTCACACAAGTCTAGTTATCTTTTCCTTACCGCTGTTGTTTAACCATTGAATGTAATAGGGATGTTGGTGCGGTATGGTGCTTAGTGCCAGCTTGGTCACCATGTCACTGCTGGCCAAGTTGTTGCAGCTACCTCCATCAATGATCATGCGGCAAGATCGCTCTTTGACGACACACTTTGTTTGGAATAATGTGTGCCTTTGATTTTGTTCCGCTTTCTCCATTTGTGCACTAAGCACACGCTGCACAATGAGACTATCATAGCGCACTGCATCTTCTGCACCAATATTCTCTTCTTGATGTTCATCGCTACCTGCATAGTCAGCTGCAAGCAAAACACATGTATCGTCATCAAAATCGCTAGCAGATGAGTACTCACCATCATCTTTAACAATTAGAGCACGTTTGCTTTGGCAGTCACGCTGCACATGGCCAAAACCCTTGCACTTGTGACATTGAACGTCTCTAGATCGTCCAGTAGATGCTACGGAAGAAGCACTCTCGGTGGGATTTTTGGTGGTCTTTACTGCTGAGCTAGTGGAAGAAGCACGTGGCTTGTTGCCGGAGGAAGAAGGTGCTGCCCGACTTGGTGAATAAGATGGTGGGGAAGCATGCCCAATCGAAGGAGTAGTTGTGCATGGTTTCCATGAGCTAGTCTTTCGTACAGAAATATTAGTTCTAGAGCTAGGTCGTCGTCCCTGCACTTCCCTTTCAGCTTTACAAGCAAGATGAAACAAACGGGTAATATTATTGTAATATTTATAAGCAAGTATGTCCTGAATTTCACGTTTTAAACCCCCCAAAAATCTAGCCAAAGCTAGTTCCTCATCCTCGTCTAAATTAAAATGCAACATAACCATTTGTAATTCTTGAAAATACTCTTCTACACTTTTAGCTCCCTGTCTCAATTGTTGTAACTTATTTAACAGATCACGTGCATAGTAAGAAGGAACAAATCTAGCCCGCGTGAGCCGTTTCAAAGCATCCCAAGTTTGTCGTATGTTATTATGATTTTTCTTGCCATATTCTATCCACCAAATAGAAGCAAAATCAGTAAACTCACTAGTGGCTGCTCTAACTCTTACGTTTTTAGGAAACTCATGACATGCAAATTTTTGATCAACAGAAATCTCCCAAGTAATATATGCATCAGGGTCATATTTACCATCAAAATGAGGTATCTTAAATTTGATCTTGTTAAAAGTATCATCATGATTGCGTACCTCACGCCGACGATGTCCACCTATACCTTGACGGTTGCGTTGTAGCCGGCGCCGTGGCCTAGCTTCCTCATCTTCCCCAATCTCCATATCTGCAGAATAGTCATCTTCATTGTCACATAAATACTAGGAGCATTCATCACCTGTCCATCCACGGTGCGTCCACGATCCCTCTCCTCAAGGCGCTGCAGGGTGGATCTAATAGAAGTATTCAATGTTTGAATGGAAATCTCCAATGTGCTGATTTTGGTGTTGGTGTTGATCTGCATATTTTCCAATTGACCAAGGCGGTCACTAGTAACACGAAAATCCTCATCAAGCACTTCTGTGCGTAGCCGCACTTGGCGTTCGAAGTGTTGTATAATTCCCCGTGTGCGAGGTGAATGCACGTCTTTGTTTGTATTTGCTCCTCCTGCCATGGTTAGTAGAAAAAAACAATCCAATATGAAAGGTAATGTTATCCCTAGTTACAAAGGTGCTGGTGGAGATAACTCGCTCACTCTCAACCTGTTCAATCAAGCTCTTACCTGTTCTTACCAAGCTCAGCAAGAAGGTGATGGCAACCAGCAAGTAATGAACAACTTCAAGAGCAGGTGTCAATCTACAAGCTGAATAAATGTTCTACGACAGTACTGTGCTAATCTTAGTCTAGACTGTACTAGAGACGCGAGCCGAGACACCAATGTCGTCACCAAAAACACCCCAAACAACAATCTGATTTTTTTTCCTTTTTTGTTTTTTTTTGTTGGGGTGGTCACCCAAACTCTCTATAGATAGAATCAGGAGACCCTAGAACAAACTTTACACATGCGGCTTTTGATCTTGCACTTGCCTTTTTTTTTCTTCTCTAATTGCTTGTGGCTTTTGTGCGGCTTTTGATTTTGCACTTGCCGTTTTCTTGTTGTCAAACTCAAATTACTAATCTGACTCAAACTCGAAGCAGCAATCTGATTTGAACTCGAACTAGTAATTCGACTCAAACTTGAACTAGCAATCCGACTCAAACTCGAAGTAGCAATCTGATTTGAACTTGTAATCCGACTCAAACTCGAACTAGCAATTCGACTCAAACTCGAAGTAGAAATCTGATTCAAACTCGAACTAGTAATCCAACTCAAACTCGAACTACGAATCTGACTCGAACTAGGTGACAGAATGTGACACGAACTCAAAAATCTAGTGGTGCAAAACTAAAGACCAGCAACTTGACTCATCGAAGCAACCATGAACTCAACAAGTCTTGACTAAGTAGAGAAAGTAAAAGGCACAATGGTCTAGGAATAATGAAAAAAAACAGATCTGGTATTTTTTTGGGCTTTTTCTGGACTATAGGATGATAACAGCGGAAAGAAAAGTAATGGTAGTACTCTCACCGATTAACCTTGCTCTGATACGACTTGATAGGATCTTGGTTCCCAATCTTTCGATGAGAATAGGAAGGTTCGATTTGTGTAGGAGAAGACGTTGGCGATCCGACTACACCGTCCCCAAGACGATGCGCCTTAGCGATCAGTACACCGACTCCGAAGTTGTATTGATCTTGCTGGCGCACAATCAACCTGACCACGAGGGCCTTTGTTCCTGCAAGCAATCGAAGATCACGCAAGAACAAGAAGAACAGACACTTATCAGTTGAATCAATCTGAAGTGGGGTTCTGGATACAAGTAGACGGGCGATCTAGTCGACACGCGCGTGTTCAAGGAAGCAGCAGAAGCTAACTTACGAATAAACAAAACCCACCAGCTAATGAGAGCAGCGGCTACTATTTATTACCTCCCTAGTGTCGTGAGAAACCCTAATCACGAGTCCCTAATGGACTCCAAACAATACATGGTCCATGGGCCACTTTTTGGTGATGCAGCACCATCGACAAAAAAGGTCTTGGTATTAAAATAACGATTGCAGCCAACTCCAAATAGATATGGACATGAGGCCAGATCTGTTGAAAGTAGACTTGATAATCTTTCCAGGAAGTACTTGAATGCCCAGATCGTAGTCCGTATGAAGTCGTGGTGGCCGTCACAAGTTGGTGCTGTTCTGCTGTCCAAATATCATCCGCGAGAATTTCCTTCCCATTGGCTCCTCTCCATTGTTCATAAGCAAAACAAGAAAGCACGTAGTTCCACAGTCTAGATAAGATGGACATAAGGCCAAGAACGAGTTCACCTCATAGTTTAGTTGACATGCACGAGTGCGAGTGATCGGACCAGAAACCGGTAGATGAGTTGGTGTGGATGTATCGAGGGTGTTGATGTCCTCATCAGTTCAGACTAGGCCCATTCAGTTTCTCACTAAAATAAGCAATAGGTTTCCCCTCTTGCAACAAGACACCTCCCAATCCAATACCACTAGCATCACATTCCAATTCAAAAGTCTTACTGAAATCTGGTAATTGGAGAAGGGGTGTATGAGTTAACCTATTCTTCGAAGTTGCAAATGCAGCCTCTTGCCCCTTGCCCCATGTGAATGGAGCACCCTTCTTTGTAAGCTCATGCAGTGGGCCTGCTATGGTGCTGAAGTCTTTCACAAAATGACGATAGAATCCAGCAAGTCTGAGAAAGCTTCGTACTTGTGTGACCGTGGTAGGAGTCGGCCAGCTGTGTATCACCTCTATCTTGGCTTGATTGACTTCAATTCCATGTGGTGTCACAACATAGTCAAGAAAAGAGACTCTATCCGTGCAAGAGGTGCACTTGTCAATGTTACCAAATAAGCGTGCATCACGTAAAGCATTGAAAACAACACGAAGATGATCAAGATGCTCTTCTAGAGATGTGCTATAGATCAAGATGTCATCAAAATATACTACCACAAATCTTCCAATAAAAGCACGTAAAACCTCATTCATTAATCTCATAAAAGTTCTAGGTGCATTCGTGAGACCAAAAGGCATGACTAACCACTCATACAAACCGAACTTGGTTTTAAACGCTGTTTTCCATTCATCACCTAGCTTCATGCGAATTTGATGGTATCCACTACGCAAGTCAATTTTAGAGAAAATCATCGAGCCACTAAGTTCATCAAGCATATCATCTAACCTAGAAATAGGATGAAGATATCTAATGTTAATGTTATTAATTGCTCGACAATCTACACACATGCGACATGATCCATCTTTCTTTGGAACCAAAAGAACAGGAATAGAGCAAGGACTAAGGGACTCACGCACATAACCTTTGTCGAGTAATTCATGTACTTGTGGCTGAATATCCTTAGTCTCCTCTGGTTTGGTCCTGTATGGTGCTCGGTTTGACAAAGAAGCCCCATGGATGAGGTCAATCTGATGTTCAATCCCTCTCAATGGTGGCAGCCCGGCTGGTACCTCTTGTGGAAACACCTCAGCGTATTCCTGCAAACGCTTAGTGACAGCAGAGGGCAAAGCTCATGGTTCATCGTGAAGTGAGAACAAAGCTTCTTTGTAAGCAAAGACATAGCAGATTGCAATATTATTTTTTAGTTCAACAAATCAGATTTGGAAGCACGAAAACAAGCACTCTTTATTTTTATTTCATTCTTCTTCACATGAGCAGATTTGGAATTGTCAGTCTTAGGGTGTACCGATTCCTTCGCAACATTTGAATTTTCATTTTGAGTAGATTTATTATTTTTTTCTTTGCAAGCTCTAGCAATGTCATCCTTCAAAATAGCATCAGGAGACATAGGGTGCAAAACAAGCTTCTTCTCATTATGCATGAAAGAGTATCTTTATCAAATTGCCAAGGTCGACCCAATAGAATAGAGCAAGCTTGCATAGGTACCACATCACAATCAATGTAATCATGGTAGGAACCAATTTCAAACTCGACACAAACCAGACGTGTTACCTTAAGCTTACCACTGTCGTTGAACCATTGGATGTAGTAGGGATGTGGATGTGGAAGTGTTGTCATCCCAAGCTTCTCTACCATGGCAACACTTGCTAAATTGATGCAGCTTCTTCCATCAATAATAATGCGACACAATCATTCCAAAACTACACACTTAGTTTGGAATAGATTGTGTTGATGGTTCTGTTCAGCTTTGATCATTTGGGCACTCAAGACACGCCTCACAACAAGACTCTCATAGTGGTCAGCATGATCAGCCCCAATGTGCTCTTCATCATCATTCTTCTTTCCTGCATCTTGTGCAACAAGCATGACATATGTTTCATTATCTAAATCACTAGCGGATGAGTACTTACCATTCTCTCGTACAATCAGCACACGCTTGCTTGGGCAGTCCCTTCGTAGGTGCCCAAAAGCCTTGCACTGGAGGCATTGAATGTCTTTTGTTCTCCCGGTGGAAGCGATGGAAGAAGAAGTGTTGGCTGTAACTTGGGTGGATCCTTTTGTTGTCTCGATAGCACGCGAAGGTGCTGATTTTGAGGTAGTCCTGGGCAACCGATTAGAAGCATCATCTGGAGAATCATGTTTAGGACCAGCAGCACTTGAGCGGGACTGCCATGAGGTAGTTCGACCTGTAGAAATTTTAGTTCTTGTGCGTCGTCCCTGCACTTCTCTTTCAGCCTTACAAGCAAGATGGAATAATCGAGTCACGTTAGTGTATTCCTTATAAGCCAATATGTCCTGAATTTCTCTTGTTAAACCACCTATAAACCTAGCCATTGCAGCCTCTTTATTTTCAACTAGGCCACATCGCATCATGCCTATTTGGACTTCATGATAGTATTCCTCAAAAAATTTGTTGCCTTGCCTAAGTTGTTGTAATTTGTGCAGCAGGTCACGAGCATGATAGGAAGGAACAAAACGACGACGCATGATTCGTTTCAAGGCATTCCAAGTTTGTGGTACGGTAGCTAGATTTTTAGTTTGATACTCATGCCACCAAACAGAAGCAAAGTCAGTGAATTCACTAGTGGCGGCTCTAACCTTTTTATCATAAGGGAAATAATGGCATGCAAATTTTTGATCTACTGATAATTCCCAAGACAGATATGCAAAAGAAGTGTTAATAGCCCCAGCAGTGCTTTCTAATGTGGTCAGCTTGGTGTTGGTGCAAATCTGCGTCGACTCTAATTGACCAATGCGTTCATTGGTGACTTGAATATCCTCGTTGAGAGAATCCGTGTGTAGCTTTACTTGGCGTTCCAAATACTGAATGATGCCCCTCGTTCATGGTGAATGTGGAGATGTCTCATTCGTATCAGCTGACATGGTTTGTAAAGAAAGGAAATGCAACAGCAAGCAGATTAATCCTAGCAGTTGCCAAGAGGTGGTAGGACACAAACACTTCCTCACTAGCAAGAAATAAGGCTCTTACAAGTTCTTACCACGCGATGCAGGAGGCACCAGCAAACAACTAGAACAACAACAAACGGTGGCTGCCAGCACAATATTGTGGTGTTGTAGATGATTTTGTGGAGCTGTAGGTGGCTGCTAGAAATAAGTTGCACAAAGGAAAAGCTAGTACCACATTAGTCACAACAAGTTGAATAAACGTTCCATGATAGTACTGTGCTGGTCCTAGTCTAAACCGTAATAGAGACGCGAGCCGTTACTCCACGTGATGTTAAATTTACTATAGTAGAAAAGTTCGGACAGCACGAACGTTGTGTTTTAACAAAATGTTCAAAACAGCAAGTTGAGCTCCAAAACTTGAAACAAATATTATACAAAGTGTTTCTTTTTTTTGTACTGAGAAACTTTTTCTAGCAATTTCAATCAGTGCGGCTTTTCTTTCTTTGAACATTCCTTTTTCTTGCTGATCCGTGCGGTTTTTCTTTTGCACTTGCCTTTTTCTCAACTTTGGGTAGATAATGAAAATGGATTGAGAACAAAGTGGCATGAACTCGAAATTCTAGCGGTGAAAAACTTAGGACCAGCAACTAGACACAAAAAGTCAACCGTGAATTCAACAAGTCAAGAGCTAAGTAGCAAAACAAAAGGCTCAAAGTGTTTTTAGGATTTTTAGAGCGAACTTTTGTAGGCAAAAGTGGACAGTAGGTAAATTAAGAACAAGGAGAAGGAAATCTCTCACCGAGCAACCTGAAATATGATACCACTTGATGAACCCAACAGGTACGGGGAATGCCCTATCTTTCAATGAGAGAAGTTGGTGGTGAATGAATTTGGTGGAGGTCGACATTGGCTGCCCGACTACCACAACCAGAATGGTGTGGAGCTTTGAGCGACAATTACACGGCCTCCTGGTAACTACGATTTGGGTGGAGGTCGACATTGTGCTACCCGACTACAACAAACACAAGGGTGCTGCACCTTAGCGATTGTTACACCGGCTTCAGTTCTTGCTGTTCTTGTCGTGCCAAGAACAGCCTTGAACCTGCAAGCAATCAAAGAACATGCAAGAACAAGATAACAAGAAAACACTCATGGGTGTGATAAGTTACGGTTCTGTTTCAAGTAATCGGAAGGTCTCGTCGACACTTGCGTTACAAGGAAGTAGCAATGGCTAAACTTACAGAAAACAAAACCCAAGTTCTTCCTATGGCTGCTACTTGTTTATATAGAGGAGGAAGACTAGAACTCAGGATGGAGTCACGAGTCTTGTTGATGAGGACATCAACACCCTCGATACATCCACACCAACTCAGCTACCGGTTTTTGGTCCGATCACTCGCGCTCGTGCACGTCAACTAAACTATGATTGTGACGGCCACCACTACTTCATAAAGACTCCGATCTGGGCATTCAAGTACTTCCTGGAAATATTATCAAGTCTACTTTCAAACGGATCTGGCCTCATGTCCATATCCATTCGGAGTCAGCCGTAATCGTTATCTTAATACTAAGACCTTTTCTGTCCATGGTGCTGCATCACCAAAATTAAGCCCATGGCCCATGTATCGTTTGTAGTCCATTAGGGACTCGTGATTAGGGTTTCTCACGACCCTAGGGAGGTAATAAATAGTAGCCGCCGCCCTCATTAGCTGGTGGGTTTTTTTATTCGTAAGTTAGCTTCTCCTGCTTCCTTGTACACGCGCGTGTCGACTAGATCGCCCGTCTCTTTGTATGAAGAACCCCACATCAAATTGATTCAACTGATAAGTGCTTGTTCTTCTTGTTCTTACGTGTTCTTCGATTGCTTGCAGGAACAAAGGACCTCGTGGTCAGGTTGATTTTGCGCCAGCAAGATCAATACAAGTTCGGAGTCGGTGTACCAATTACTAAGGTGCATCGTCTTGGGGACAGTGTAGTCGGATCGCCAACGTCTTCTCCTCCACAAATCGAACCCTCCTATTCTCATCGAAAGATCAGAAACCAAGATCCTATAAAGTGGTAATCAGAGCAAGGTTAATCGGTGAGAGTGCTACCATTACTTTTCTTTCCGCTGTTATCATCCTATAGTCCAGAAAAAACCCAAAAAAATACCAGATCTGTTTGTTCCATTATTCCTAAACCATTGTGCTTTTTACTTTCTCTACTTAGTCAATACTTGTTGAGTTCACTGTTGCTTCGAAGAGTCAAGTTGCTGGTCTTTAGTTTTGCACCACCAGAGTTTCGAGTTCGTGTCACATTCGGTCACCTAGTTCGAGTCAGATTCGTAGTTCGAGTTTGAGTCGGATTACTTGTATGAGTTTGAATCAGATTGCTACTTCGAGTTTGAGTGGGATTGCTAGTTCGAGTTTGAGTCTGATAACGAGTTCAAATCAGATTGCTACTTCGAGTTTGAGTTGGATTGCTAGTTCGAGTTTGAGTCGGATTACTAGCTCGAGTTCGAATCATATTGCCACTTCGAGTTTGAGTCATATTAGTAATTTGAGTTCGACAACAAGAAAAAGGCAAGTGCAAAATCAAAAGCCGCACAAAAGCCACAAGCAATTAGAGAAGAAAAAAAAGGCAAGTGCAAGATCAAAAGTCGCATGTGCAAATTTTGTTCTAGGGTCTCCTGATTCCATCTAGAGAGAGTTTGGGTGACCACCCCAACAAAAGAAAAAAATGAAAAAAAGAAAAAAATCAGATTGTTGTTTGGGGTGTTTTTGGTGACGACATTGGTGTCTCGGTTCGCGTCTCTAGTACGGTCTAGACTAAGATCAGCACAGTACTATCGTAGAACATTTATTCAGCTTGTTGTGATTAATGTGGTAAAAGTATGCTCCTTGTGCTAGTTCAGTCACCTAAAGCCATAGATTGACACCTGCTCTTGATGTTGTTCATTACTTGCTGGTTGCCATCACCTTCTTGCTGAGCTTGGTAAGAACAGGTAAGATCTTGATTGAACAGGTTGAGAGTGAGCAAGTTATCTCCACTAGCACCTTTGTAGCTAGGGATAACATTACCCTTTCATATTGGATTGTTCTTTTTTTCTACTAACCATGGCAGGAGGAGCAAATATGTAACACCCTCATTTTCATGCATCATGCCTTGCATGCACTCATATACGTGTTTAACATTAACAAACAACCAGAGGAACAAGTTTAAAATTGATTTGGAGCGTTCAAAATTGATTTGGAAAAAAACCCACTTAAAACGCAGGAAAGTGCGGACTAGTCTGATTTTACTGAGGACTAGTTCGATTTCTCTCTGACTAAAAACAGACTTGTCCGTTTTTGCTGCGGACTAGTCCGATTTTAGCTCTGGAGACTTTCGAACTTGTCCGATTTTGTGCGTACTAGTCGGATATTCCAAGAATTCTTGAAAAATTGCTAAGTCCTTGGACTTTTCCGGACTAGTCCAGTGTTCCAGCGGACTTGTTCGATTTCCTCTTTGTTTAAAGTCGGACTTGTCCAATTTTAGGCCAGACTTGTCCGATTTTCTCTTTGGACAACTTCGGACTAGTCTGGTCCTTTCTGGACTTGTCCGATATTTCGCAACTCTGAGTTGATCTTTTGTTTTACGACTTGTTTCTTGGGTTTCATGTTAAGTGGGCCTAGGGACGTCGTGCATAACTCTTTTAGAGCCCATGTAGAACTCTAAACCGGTCTCTACTCCTCTCAAACTCGAAATCCATCTAACCCTAGCCTCCACCTCTATATAAACAACCCCACCCCTTGGATTGACATCTATTTGCCACTTTTCCACCCCACCCAAACCCTAGTTCGTGGAGAACCACCATCAAAGAGGGAGGAGAAGATACCAAGCAAGAAGAAGAAGAGGAGGAAATGAAGGAGGATCGAGATCTCCACCAAGTTTTTGTTCTCCATCACCAATTCGTCTCAAAGTTCATCACCAACCCAAGATCATCAAGATCCAAGTGTTACCTCCAAGTTTCTTGATTCATTGGAGTCCTAAACACCTAGTATACCTTCTATTCTCTTTTCCTTACGTGAACTCAACCTCTAATCTCCAAATTCACATCGATCTAGCAAACCCTAAACTGCTGATCTCGCAGAGGACGAACTTGTCCGGGTCTCTAGCGGACTAGTCCGATCTTTCTTGTTAAATTGTGTTGAATTAATTCTAAAATTTGATCTAATCAACTCCAAACCTGTATAAACTTGTTAAAAGCTATTAGAACTAGTTAGTGATCATTAAAAGCAATCTAGTAACAAGTTCTACCTTGCATTTGCATTAATCATGCATGTCATGTCATATTGAGTAATATTTGTGCACTCTTTGATTGTGTTTCTTGTCTTGTATGTTTATTGTGTGGAGACGGATTTGCACTAGAAAGTGCCGCGGAGGATCTACAGCACCAAGAGTTGAAGGCTTTGACCCTAATCAACAACAAGAGCAAGGCAAGTGTCCTTGAAGCATGTTGATCCTGTTTTAAAATAAATGTTTTGTTTGCAAAACTGCATGCTATGTCAAATTGATGGGGAACCCTATGATAGGTAGTTTACTAGCTTTGTTTAACCACCTTTGTCACCTAGGACATATGATATAGAGTCGGGAAGGGTTTTTACCTTTTTGCTTCGCTTATTCAACTGGGATGGAAACAACTATACCACTCAATTTAACTATGCATGGATGAGATTATGATTAACATGAACTGGATAACATGATATGGTAATGGGTGATCTAAGCAAGCCGGTACGTGGATGGGTTGGATGTCATGGTGGTTTTCTTGCTTTAGATCTAAGGACCGATTCATGCGAGAATAAGCCAGAACTACAGTACCACCACGAGGCCAAGTATGGGTGCAGCGTAGCTGATTAATTAGGGCTTTGACAGTGCTATTTGGACCATTGTGGATGCTCGGGGAAGGGGTAGTCGGATTGGGTTTGTTGATGATTGGTGGGACTACCCTGGGATCCGAATGGCTCAAGAGGGGGCCCTTGGTTGAAGATGTGCTCAGTTGGAGGCATCGCCACCGGTGAAACCTCAGTGGGGTCTAAATAGGCTAGTAATCCCTTTGTAAAGGCTATTTTGTGATCTCTTGGCCACACACCAACGGAAGTGTATAATTTGACCGACGGGTCATGGGCATAAGGGAGATTCATAGTCACCGAAAGGTGATGAAATCACAAACACGTGGGTAAAGTGGTACAAACTCTGCAGAGTTAAATAAAACTATCATGATAGCCGTGCTCCCAGTTATGAGCACCTAGAAAACTTCCATGATTAGAGGGAAATTGGAATTTGGGATGGTTATGGATTTATTTCTGGTATTGAATATGGTTATTGGCAAATGGTGAAATCTAGAATTATTGATGATGGTAGTGAATTCAGACTGGTATTATGATATTAGTTATGATTATGATGGGTTTACCTCACATACATATAATATATTGCTTTTCAAATGTTTTTATGTACTTTTCAGCACTTAGCCATTATTATTGTCGTCATTTGAATCAGCCACATGTCATACTTTCCACACTTGCTGAGTACGACATGTACTCACTCTTGCAATCTCCCCCAACAGTTGCAGTTCAGGATTGGGAGTTTAATGGCGATAATGCGGAGTTCTAGGCCATGTCTACCATCAGCTTTGCCTGTGGTGTTATTGGAGCTGCGCTATACCCTATTTCTTATGTTGCCTAGCTGTTTAGTTTGCTTAATTAGTTATTTCCGCTGCATTAGTTGGACTCGTCACAAATATTCATTAGAGCTTGTATTCGAGGATAATATGTTTTGTGTAATAAAACTTGGTTAATTAATCTTGTTCTGTGGTAATTTTCTGTATACTCTTTTGTGATTGCACTCGTGTATGTGTGATGAACATCCTGGGCACACATATGCGTTAGCTTGGTTCATTTTTCGGAACCGGGCATCACAGATTGGTATCAGAGCCACAGGTTGACCGTAGGATGCATCCTAGATAGAATGGACACTTTAGAGCACATAGGAGCACTCAAGAATCGATGTGTTTTTGCTTGGAGTGCTGTTTGCTATATATATTGCTTGCTTGTGTGCTTAATAGAGGATTTTGGGATGCTTTAGCATTGCCATGTCCACCTAGGCTAGTGTAGCTAGCTGTTTAGTTTCATATCCCTTGATGCATATAGTTGGGAATTCGTGCTACCTCTCTTTTCTTTCTCGCTCGATCTCTACTTCAATGGAAGAAGGACACAACCAGAAGATTTACTGTCTTAGATGAAGCTGTATGGAAGATCAGAACAAAGATGGTGTGTCCAAGAGCAAGTTTTAAAATAAGGGGGGTAGAATCCTTCGCCAACCTTATTGTTTTGGATTCACAAGGATCGGACATGACACTTGGAATGGATTGACTACAGAAGCATAATGGAGTGGTCTAATATGCCACAAGGACAAAGCAATCGACATGTGATAAGGAAGTCAGCATTGGAGTTGATGCGTCGCAATAAATGTCAAAGCTAACCAATCATCAAGGACTACTCCAATGTAGTGAAGCGCATGACTGAGTTGCTAACAAGGGGAAAGCTTCTCAAATGGACTCTATCTTGCTAGGACGACATTGAGAAGGTGAAGAAGAGATTTATAACTGCACCGGTGCTGGTACCACTAGACGTGAGCAAGAAGGTTGGATTTGTACGACGCATCGAGACAAGGGCTTGGATGTGTATTGATGCAAGAAGGTCAAGTGGTCGCCTATGCATCAAGACAATTGAAGAAACATGAGCAGAATTATCCCACGCACGATCTACAACTCGCGGCAGTGGTACACGCCTTGAAAATTTGGAGACACTACATTCTTGGACATAGGTGTGAAATTTATACGGATCATAAGAGTTTGAAGTATATTTTCACACAAACGGATCTGAAATTGAGGCAAAAAAGATGGTTAGAGCTCATCAAAGATTATGATTTGGGGAAAAACTATCATCCGGGAAAGGCCAATGTAGTGGCCGATGCTTTGAGTGGAAAGGGAGTAAGTCATCAACTCACAGTTCGAGAGTTACCATCCGAGCTATGCAAGGAGTTTGAACCGTTGAACCTCGGGTTTGTAAATGAGACGAAGATGATGGAGTTAAACCCAACCTTGGAGCAAGAAATTCGAGAAGCACAAACCACGGGTGAAGAGATCAAGGAAATCAAGGACAGGACCGAAGAAGGGAGAGAATTCAGATTTGATGAAGACGAACATGGTACCTTATGGCTTGGAAAGAGAATCGTTGTGCCTAATGTGAAGCATATTCGGGAGATGATATTAAAAGAGGCACATGACTCACCTTACTCAATTCACCCTGGTTGTACCGAGATGTACAAAGACTTGAAGACTAGCTATTGGTGGGATAGCATGAAGAAGGACATAGCTGAATACGTATCATTGTGTGATGTGTGCCAACGAGTCAAGGCGGAACATCAAAGGCCAGCTGGACTATTGCAACCATTGAAGGTCCCGGAATGGAAGTGGGAATAAATCGGTATGGACTTCATAGTTGGGTTACCACGTACTCAGTCCGGGTATGACTCAATTTGGGTAATTGTGGATCGCTTAACCAAGTCAGCTCATTTTGTCCCTGTGAAGACCAAATATACAACTGCACGATTGGCCGAAATATACATGGATCATATTGTGTGTCGACATGGAGTCCCGAAGAAGATAGTCTCGGATAGAGGTTCTCAATTTACCTCCAGATTTTGGCAAAAAATTGCATGAAGCTTTGGGAACGAGGTTGAATTTTAGTTCAGCATATCATCCTCAAATGGATGGACAAACTGAGAGGGCCAATCAGATTTTGGAGGACATGTTAAGAGCTTGTTCTTTAAAGCATGGGAAGATTTGGGACAAAAGCTTGCCATACATGGAATTTTCATACAACAATAGTTACCAAGCAAGTTTGAAGATGTCACCATATGAAGCGCTTTATGGGAGGAAGTGTAGGACACCTTTATTCTGGAATGAGGCAGGAGAAACTCAAGTATTTGGTCCGGATGTGTTGCAAGAAGCCGAAAAGCAAGTCCGAATAATTCGTGAAAACTTGAGGGCTGCCCAATCAAGGCAAAAAGGCTATGCGGACAATAGGAGAAGGAAATTAGTCTTTGGAATAGGAGATTTTGTTTACCTCAAGGTGTCGCCAATGAGAGGTCATAAGAGGTTTAACATAAGAGGCAAGCTCGCACCTCGTTATATTGGACCATTCAAGATTTTGGACAAAAGAGGAGAAGTAGCATATAAGTTGGAGATGCCAGCTCATCTTTCAGACGTACATGATGTCTTTCATGTTCCCAGCTCAGAAGTGTTTGAGAGTACCGGAAGAACAAGTGCCAATGGAAGAATTGGAACTAGGGGAAGATTTGGCTTATGCCGAACAACCGGTCAAAATCTTGGAAACTAAGGAGAGGGTCACAAGGAACAAGGTTATTAGATGGTGTAAGGTTCAATGGAAGCACCACACAGAAAAAGAAGCAACTTGGGAGCTAGAAAATGATCTCAAGAAGGACATTCCCTATCTATTCTCTTCCGCGTTGAATCTCGAGGGCAAGATTCATTTTAAGGGTGTAGGTTTGTAACACCCTCATTTTCATGCATCATGCCTTGCATGCACTCATATACGTGTTTAACATTAACCCACAACAAGAGGAAAAAGTAAAAAATTGATTTGGAGCATTTACAATTGATTTGGAACAAAACTGCACTTAAAACGCAGGAAAGTGCGGACTAGTCCTATTTTACTGAGGACTAGTCCGATTTCTCTCTAACTACAACAGACTTGTCCGTTTTTGCTGCGGACTAGTCCGATTTTGGCTCTGGAAACTTTCGGACTTGTCTGATTTTGTGCGGACAAGTCCGATATTCCAAGAATCCTTGAAAAATTGCTAAGTCCTTGGACTTTTCTGGACTAGTTCGGTGTTCCAGTGGACTTGTCCGATTTCCTCTCTGTTTAAAGTCGGACTTGTCCGATTTTAGGCCAGACTTGTCCGATTTTCAATCTGGACAACTTTGGACTAGTCCGGTCCTTTCTGGACTTGTCCGATATTTCGCGACTCCGAGTTGATCTTTTGTTTTACGACTTGTTTCTTGGGTTTCACGTTAAGTGGGCCTAGGGACGTCGTGCCTAACTCTTTTAGAGCCCATGTGGGACTCTAAATCGGCCTCTACTCCTCTCAAACTCGAAATCCATCTAACCCTAGCCTCCACCTCTATATAAACAACCCCAACCCTTGGATTGACATCTATTTGCCACTTTTCCACCCCACCCAAACCCTAGTTCCTGGAGAGCCACCATCAAGGAGGCAGTAGAATATCCCAAGCAAGAAGAAGAAGAGGAGGAAACAAAGGAGGATCGAGATCTCCACCAAGTTTTCGTTCTCCATCACCAATTCATCTCAAAGTTCATCACCAACCCTAGATCATCAAGATCCAAGTGTTACCTCCACGTTTCTTGATTCATTGGAGTCCTAAACACCTGGTATACCTTCTATTCTCTTTTCCTTACGTGAACTCAACCCCTAATCTCCAAATTCACGTCGATCTAGGAAACCCTAAACTACTGATCTCGCATAGGGCGGACTTGTCCGGTCTCTAGCGGACTAGTCCGATCTTTCTGGTTAAATTGTGTTGAATTAATTCTAAAATTTGATCTAATCAACTCCAAACCTGTATAAACTTGTTAAAAGCTATTAGAACTAGTTAGTGATCATTAAAATCAATCTAGTAACGAGTTCTACGTTGCATTTGCATCAATCATGCATGTCATGTCATATTGAGTAATATTTGTGCACTCTTTGATTGTGTTTCTTGTCTTGTATGTTTATTATGTGGATTAGACGGATTTGCGCTAGAAAGTGTCGTGGAGGATCTACAACACCAAGAGTTGAAGGCTTTGACCCTAATCAACACCAAGAGCAAGGCAAGTGTCCTTGAAGCATGTTGATCCTGTTTTAAAATAAATGTTTTGTTTGCAAAACTGCATGCTATGTCAAATTGATGGGGAACCCTATGATAGGTAGTTTACTAGCTTTGTTTAACCACCTTTGTCACCTAGGACATATGATAGAGAGTCGAGAAGGGTTTTTACCTTTTTGCTTCGCTTAATCAACTGGGATGGAAACAACTATACCACTCAATTTAATTATGCATGGATGAGATTATGATTAACATGAATTGGATAACATGATATGGTAATGGGTGATCTAAGCAAGCCGGTACGTGGATGGGTTGGATGTCATGGTGGTTTGCTTGCTTTAGATCTAAGGACCGATTCATGCGAGAATAAGCCAGGACTACAGTGCCACCACGAGGCCAAGTATGGGTGCGGCGTAGCTGATTAATTAGGGCTTTGACAGTGCTATCTGGACCATTGTGGATGCTCGGGGAAGGGGTAGTCGGATTGGGTTTGTTGATGATTGGTGGCACTACCCTGGGATCCGAATGGCTCAAGAGGGGGCCCTAGGTTGAAGATGTGCTCAGTTGGAGGCATCACCACCGGTGAAACCTCAGTGGGGTCTAAATAGGCTAGTAATCCTTTTGTAAAGGCTATTTTGTGATCTCTTGGCCACACACCAATGGAAGTGTATAATGTGACTGACGGGTCATGGGCATAAGGGAGATTCTTAGTCACTGAAATTGGAATTTGGGATGGTTATGGATTTATTTCTGGTATTGAATATGGTTATTGGCAAATGGTGAAATCTGGATCTTTGATGATGGTAGTGAATTCAGACTGGTATTATGATATTATTTATGATTATGATGGGTTTACCTCACATACATATAATATATTGCTTTTCAAATGTTTTTATGTACTTTTCAGCACTTAGCCATTATTATTGTCGTCATTTGAATCAGCCACATGTCATACTTTCCACACTTGCTGAGTACGACATGTACTCACTCTTGCAATCCCCCCCCCCCCAACAGTTGCAGGTCAAGATTGGGAGTTTAATGGCGATAATGCGGAGTTCTAGGCCGTGTCTACCGTCAGCTTTGCCTGTGGTGTTATTGGAGCTGCGCTATACCCTATTGCTTATGCTGCCTAGCTGTTTAGTTTGCTTAATTAGTTATTTTCGCTGCATTAGTTGGACTTGTCACAAATATTCATTAGAGCTTGTATTCGAGGATAATATGGTTTGTGTAATAAAACTTGGTTAATTAATGTTGTTCTGTGGTAATTTTCTGTATACTCTTTTGTGATTGCACTCGTGTATGTGTGATGAACATCCTGGGCACACATATGCGTTAGCTTGGTTCATTTTTCAGAACCGGGCGTCACAAAATACAAACGAAGACGTGCATTCACCTCGCACCCGGGGAATTATACAACACTTCGAACGCCATGTGCGGCTACGCACCGAAGCACTTGATGAGGATTTTCGTGTTACCAGTGACCACCTTTGTCAATTGGAAAATATGCAGATCGACACCAACACCGAAATCAGCACGTTGGAGATTTCCATTCAAACATTGAACACCTCTATTGGAGCCATCCTGCAGCGCCTTGAGGAGAGGGATCGTGGACGCACCGCGGATGGACACGTGAGCAATGCTCCTAGTATTGTACATGACAATGAAGATGACTATTCTGCAGATACAAAGATTGGAGAAGATGAGGAAGCTAGGCCACAACGCCAGTTACAACGCAACCGTCAAGGTATGGGTGGACATCGTCGGCGTGAGGTACGCAATCGTGATGATACCTTTAACAAGATCAAATTTAAGATACCTCATTTTGATGGTAAATATGACCCTGATGCATATATTACTTGGGAGATTTCTGTTGATCAAAAATTTGCATGTCATGAGATTCCTGAAAACGCAAGAGTTAGAGCAACCACTAGTGAGTTTACTGATTTTGCTTCTGCTTGGTGGATAGAACATGGCAAGAAAAATCCTAATAACATACCACAAACTTGGGATGCTTTGAAACGGCTCATGCGGGCTAGATTTGTTCCTTCTTACTATGCACGTGGTCTGTTAAATAAGTTACAACAATTGAGACGGGGAGCTAAAAGTGTAGAAGATTATTTTTAGGAATTACAAATGGGTATGTTGCGTTGTAATTTAGACGAGGATGAGGAACCAGCTATGGCTAGATTTTCGGGTGGTTTAAACCGTGAAATTAAGGACATACTTGCTTATAAAGATTACAATAATGTTACCCATTTGTTCATCTTGCTTGTAAAGCTGAAAGGGAAGTGCAGGGACAACGAGCTAGCTCTAGAACTAATATTTCTGCAGGAAAGACTAGCTCATGGCAACCACGCACGACTACTCCTTCGACTGGGCATGCTTCCCCGCCATCTTCTTCACCAGGTCGGGCAGCACCTTCTTCCTCTGGCAACAAGCCACGTGCTTCTTCCACTAGCTCAGCAGTAAAGACCACCCAAAAGCCCACTAAGAGTGCTTCTTCCGTAGCATCTACCGGACAATCTAGAGACGTTCAATGTCACAAGTGCAACGGTTTTGGCCATGTGCAGCGTGACTGCCCAAGCAAACGTGTTCTAATTGTTAAAGATGACGGTGAGTACTCATGTGCTAGCGATTTTGATGACGATACATGTGTTTTGCTTGCAGCTGACTATGCAGGTAGCAATGAACATCAAGAAGAGCATATTGGTGCAGAAGATGCAGCACGCTATGATAGTCTCATTGTGCAGCGTGTGCTTAGTGCACAAATGGAGAAAGCAGAACAAAATTAAAGGCACACATTATTCTAAACAAAGTGTGTCGTCAAAGAGTGATCTTGCTGCATGATCATTGATGGAGGTAGCTGCAACAACTTGGCCAGCAGTGACATGGTGACCAAGCTGGCACTAAGCACCAAACCGCACCCACATCCCTATTACATTCAATGATTAAACAACAGCAGTAAGACAAAGGTAACTAGACTTGTGCGAATCAATTTTACTATTGGATTATATAAGGATGTCATTGAATATGATGTTGTGCCTATGCAAGCTTGTAATATTCTGCTAGGAAGACCCTGGCAATTCAATAGAGATTCTATGCATCATGATAGATCAAATCAGTATTTTTTTTCTTTACCACGATAAAAAAATTGTGTTGCATCCTATGTCTCCTAAAGCTATTGTTCAAGATGATGTTGCTAGAGCTAGGAAAACTAAATCTCAGGACCATTCTAACGTTGAGAACAATAACAATGCCAAATTTTTGTTTGATAAGAAAAATGAGATATCTCGGAAGGGAAAATGCTTGTTTGCTACGAAATCTGATATTAATGAATTGATTGCTTCCATCTCTGTTGCCTATGCTTTGGTATGCAAAGATGCTTTGATTTCCCTTTACGATATTCAACATTCTTTGCCTCCTGCTGTTGCTAACATTTTGCAGGAATATTCTGATGTGATTTCAAGTGAAATACCACCAGGACTACCACCACATCGAGGGATTGAGCACCAGATTGACCTCATTCCCGGTGCTTCATTGCCCAACCGTGCACCATACAGGACAAATCTGGAAGAAACAAAGGAGATTCAGCGCCAAGTACAAGAACTACTCGACAAAGGTTATGTACGTGAGTCTCTTAGTCCTTGTGTTGTTCCAGTTATTCTAGTACCTAAAAAGGATGGATCGTGGTGTATGTGTGTGGATTGTAGAGCAATCAACAATATCACCATTCGATATCGTCATCCTATTCCACGCTTAGATGATATGCTTGATGAATTGAGTGGTGCTGTTGTGTTCTCAAAGGTTGATTTGCATAGTGGTAATCACCAAATTCGCATGAAACTAGGAGATGAATGGAATACTGCTTTCAAAACTATGTTCGGATTATATGAGTGATTAGTCATGCCTTTTGGGTTAACTATTGCACCTAGAACCTTCATGAGATTAATGAACGAGGTTTTGCGTGCATTCATTGGAAAATTTGTTGTTGTGTATTTTGATGATATATTGATTTATACCAAATCCATGGATGAACATCTTCATCACTTACGTGCTATTTTTAATGCTTTACGCGAGGCACGATTATTTGGTAATCTTGAGAAGTGCACCTTTTGCACGGACCGAGTCTCTTTCCTTGGCTATGTTGTTACTCCACAGGGAATTGAAGTTGATCAAGCCAAGGTAGAGGCTATTCAGGGGTGGCCTGTACCAAAGACCATCACACAAGTGCAGAGCTTTCTAGAGCTGGCTGGGTTCTATCGTCGCTTTGTGAAGGATTTCGGCACCATTGCTGCTCCATTGAATGACCTTACGAATAAGGGGGTGCCTTTTCCTTGGGGCACCAAACAAGATAACGCCTTTACCATACGGAAAGATAAGTTGACGCATGCACCTCTTCTCCAACTTCCTGATTTTTTTAAGGCTTTTTAGCTTGAATATAATGCTAGTGGAATTGGATTGGGTGCTTTTTTGTTACAAGAAGGAAAACTTGTTGCATATTTTAGTGAGAAAATGAGTGGGCCTGTTCTAAATTATTCTACTTATGATAAGGAATTATATGCTCTTGTACGAACTTTAGAAACATGGCAGCATTATTTGTGGCCCAAAGAATTTGTTATCCATTCTGATCATGAATCACTAAAGCATATTAGGACTCAAGGGAAACTAAACCATAGGCATGCTAAGTGGATGGAATTTATTGAGTCTTTTCCTTATGTCATTAAACACAAAAAGGGAAAGGATAATGTTATTGCTGATGCTTTATCTAGACGTTATACTCTTCTACCTCAGCTTGACTTTAAATTTTTTGGATTAGAAACAATTAAAGATCGATATGAACATGATGTTGACTTCAAAGATGTATTGCTGAAATGTAAAGATGGAAAAACATTGAATGAATTTGTCCTCAATGATGGCTATGTGTTTAGAGCTAACAAGTACTGCATTCCAGCTAGCTCCGTTCGTTTGTTGTTGTTATAGGAAGCGCATGGAGGCGGGCTGATGGGGCACTTTGGAGTGAAAAATATGGAGGACATACTTGCTGGTCATTTATTTTGGCCAAGGATGAGGCGAGACGTGGAGCACTTTGTTGCTCGCTGCACGACATGTCAAAAAGCTAAGTCACAACTTAATCCACATGGTTTGTACATGCCTCTTCCTGTTCCTAGAATGCCTTGGGAGGATATTTCTATGGAATTTGTTTTAGGACTGCCTAGAACAAAGAAGGGGAGGGATAGCATCTTTGTTGTTGTGGATAGATTTTCTAAAGTGGCAAACTTCATACCTTGTCGTAAAAGTGATGATGCTACACATGTTGCTGATTTGTTTTTCCGAGATATTGTTAGGTTGCATGGTGTGCCAAACACAATAGTTTCAGATCGTCATGCTAAGTTTCTTAGCCATTTTTGGAGAATGTTATGGGCAAAATTGGGGACTACGCTTTTATTTTCAACTACTTGTCATCCCCAAACTGATGGTCAAACTGAGGTTGTGAAAAGAAGTTAATCTACCATGCTTAGGGCTGTTTTGAAAAAGAATATAAAAATGTGGGAAGAGTGTTTGCCTCATGTTGAGTTTGCTTATAATCATTCCCTACATTCTAGTACTAAGAAATGCCCTTTTGAGATTGTTTATGGATTCGTACCCCGTGCTCCTATTGATTTATTACCTCTTCCTTCAATGGAACGAGTGAATTTTGATGCTAAACATCGTGCTGAATTGATCTTAAAATTGCATGAAACCACTAAGAAGAATATAGAGTTCATGAATGCCAAGTATAAACTTGCTGGTAGTAGGGGAAAGAAACCTATCACTTTTGAACCTGGTGATTTAGTTTGGTTACATTTGCGAAAGGATAGGTTTCCTGATTTGAGAAAGTCTAAATTGTTACCTCGAGCTGATGGTCCATTTAAAGTGTTAGAAAGGATTAACGATAATGCATATAAACTCGAGTTGCCTGCAGAGTTTGGGGTTAGTCCCACATTTAACATTGCAGATTTGAAGCCATATTTTGGAGAAGAAGATGAGCTTGAGTAGCGGACGACTCAAATGCAAGAAGGGGAGGATGATGAGGACATCAACACCCTCGATACATCCACACCAACTCTACTACCGGTTTCTGGTCCGATTACTCACGCTCGTGTACGTCAACTAAACTATGGGGTGAACTCATTCTTGGCCTTATGTCCATATTATCTAGACCATGGAACTACGTGATTTCTTGTTTTGCTTAGGAACAATGGGGAGGAGCCAATGGGAAGGACGGGATTTGGACAGCAGAACAACACCAAATTGTGACGGCCACCACTACTTCATACGGACTCCGATGTGGGCGTTCAAGTACTTCCTGGAAAGATTATCAAGTCTACTTTCAAAGGATCTAGCCTCATGCCCATATCTATTCGGAGTCAGTCGCAATCAATATTTTAATACCAAGACCCTTTCTGTCCATGGTGCTGCATCATCAAAATTGGGCCCATGGCCCATGTATCGTTTGGAGTCCATTAGGGACTCGTGATTAGGGTTTATCACAACCCTAGGGAGGTAATAAATACTAGCCGCCGCCCTCATTAGCTGGTGGGTATTGTTTATTCGTAAGTTAGCTTCTGCTGCTTCCTTGTACGCGCGTGTGTCGACTAGATCGCTCGTCTACTTGTTTCCAGAACCCCACTTCAGATTGATTCAACGAATAAGTGCTTGTTCTTCTTGTTCTTGCGTGTTCTTCGATTGCTTGCAGGAACAAAGGCCCTCGTGGTTAGGTTGATTGTGCGCCAGCAAGATCAATACAACTTCGGAGTTGGTGTACCGAGCGCTAAGGCGCATCGTCTTGGGGACGGTGTAGTCGGATCGCCAACGTCTTCTCCTCCACAAATCGAACCCTCCTATTCTCATCGAAAGATCGGGAACCAAGATCCTATCTCTTGTTCGGCCTTTCCTGAGCAGCTCAAGCGTCATCTGCCTTTGATTCTTGATCCAATGGAAAGTAGACGAAGAGACCTTTCCAGCAAGTACTTATTCGCATTAAACAACCTTGGTAGTTGAAAGTTATGCCCCTTTTAAGTTGATACTTACTCTAGTTACGAGGACCGCTCGGGTGGAGCAGCCTTCATTGCATTAATCCCTCCGTTCCTCCTAGCTGGATCAATTTCTAAACGCCTAATAATAACGAGGTCATCACAAGGCTTTAATAGCTCCCCATTTGAAGGATAATTACTTTGAACAGCCAGGAATGAGTTCACATGATAATTATGTTGACGTGCACGAGCGCGTGTCATTGGACCTTGATTAGTTGTAAGTGCTGAATGGGCTGCTGTTATGGTTGTATCAACGGTAGCGATGTCCTCATCAGTTTTCACCCAGACCAGAAGGACCTGTGTGAGATTGGACTAGTCCGTTTTGAGGCGGACTAGTCCAGTGTTAAGTGACCGTTTGAATTTGGATTTTTGGCGGATATCGTGACGATAGCCGCGCAGTGTGATAGTTGTCGGGACCTGACCAGAGGTGAGTGGTCCCAACTGACCGGACTAGTCTGGGCCAGAGGCCAGACTAGTCCGCCCTTCTGCTGAGGTCAGCATTATGGGATCGGGAATTCTATAAATAGAAGAACCTTGGGTTCATTTAACACTCTCTGTTTCACAAAAATCTGTTTAAAACTCATCAGAATCTCGTTTTAGTCTCCCTTTGCAGGCTGACCAGACTAGTCCGCCCCTGAACTGGACTAGTCCGGCCCCTGGGTGCTGATTTCGTTTGATTAAGTCATTTTAGGTCGATTAAGCCTATTCACCCCCTCTAGGCAACTTTCAGCCGGAGCTTTGGTTACCTCCGGTTCAGGTACCGGAGCTTCTGCCATGTCTGGCTCTAATGCTGAAACTTTAGCTACCAGCTCAGCCGGCGCTTGTTCGCGAGCCTCTCGCCCGTGGTCCGACGCTACCACGGAAGCTTCTGGCGTCGTCACTGGATCCAGATCCATGACAGCTGGCGTTGGAGTTGTCATGTCTCCTACCACCACTTGGGGGGACGCAGGGTCAAAGTAGGGGCCTCTGTTTGCACTGCCTCCATTGCTGCAACAGGGGCCAAAACTTTAGTGTTCTTCTTTGACACCCTGGAAGCAAAAGATAAAAAAACTCAAAACATGGAAAAGATAAAAATAGCAACTCAAGGTGAGAAGACAATGCTTACCTTGGGAAGCTTCCACTCCAGTCACTGTAGAACTTTTTCTTCAGTGGCCCAGAGTTAGAGCCCACTAGACCTGGTGAGGCAGAAACCCCGAACTTTGGTCGGGAGCCTGTCACAGGGGTTGGAGCCGCCTCAACTAGGACCTCCCTCATCTGGGAAGGACCTCCAGACCTAGAGCCTGCAACTGGCACTGAAGTCGAGGTCGACTTGTTCGAGCTAGCGCCCCCCGTGGACGCAGGCACCGAAGAAGGTGTGGCCGCTGAAGTTCTGCTCGGCCGGGGAGAAGAGGCTGCTGGAGATGGAGCTGACCTGAGGGAGCTCCCATCAGCATGTCTCAGCTTCCTCTTCTAGCTGGAAGATTCAATCGTCTCCTTGCCCTTGCCCTTGCCCTTGCCCTTCCCGAAGTCATCAACCTTCTGGCTTGGATCAGTGGGAGTCACCCTTTCCGAAGCTCCAGGAATTTAAACCCCAGCGGTCCCACGCCTCTCCGCCAAGCCAAGTTCATCCAACTCCGGCATTCCTTTTCGAAGCTCCCTCCTGAACTCAGTGACCATGTTCAGAGGGAGGAAGGCTGTCGGCGGGGCCAAAGCATCGCCGGGTGATGGCTCCTTTTTGAAGCTTCTGGAGATGGAGCTTCAAAGCTTCATCATCCAAGTTGGTCTGGAAACCGGCTTCTATCCAGTTGTGATCCATCTCACTGTTGAAGGCCCATGCAGGCCACTCCCTAGTCTTAGCGGAGTCCACCTGTTCACCAAGAAGTTGCCAAAGACCATCTGAGGGGTCACTTAATGAGGACATGCCTAGCATTCACTCATCTTCAAATGAAAATCCACTTGATATAGCTGGTCCAATTACAAGGAGTAGAGCTAAACAATTGCAGAAGGAAATTCATTCTCAGGTGAACGATAACCTTATGTTTAATAATCAGTCTATGTTGAATGAGCCTATACTTTGAATTCTTGTTTCAATGTTCTTAGGAATTATGGAGTGTATGAACTAGCATGGAATCAATATGGATTCAAGCCTCTGGACATCTGAACCAAGAAGCCTATGGTGTGCATGAATAAAATGGTGGTTCATCACCTTAGCATGTGAATGCAACCAGAAGCTAGATGGCTGACATATGGTACGAATTACAAGCATCACTGCGGACAAAATACAAGGAGTTACACGGTGTTCTATAAGTAGATGGAAGCGTTTTCAAGTCAACTTTCCAGCCCATCAAACGGTTCATTATTTGGATGTTTTAATAGGGAGTTATGATCATTTTAGTAACTGCTGCCAGAAGCTGAAAAGACGCGCGAACCAGCCACGAAATCCACTAGAGCATGCACATACAGCCATTTACTCAAAGTTGAACGTCCCTATCTCTATATATATCTTGTACTAGACAATGCAAAGGGGAGCTCATTTTATTTAATTCAGAATACACAAACTCGATGAGTTTTTTTATGTGTGAGTCTTGAGAGGTTTACAATACTTGTTCTTTCGATTCCTGAGGGAGTTGTAGAACGCCAAACTGCGGTTCACCCAGTTCGTGCCTTCACGTCTACAGGGCGTGATTGCGTGGGCTGTTTTGTCGATACGTGGAAGGGTGATTGTCTTGGTAGTTCGTCGCGTGGAGAGCCTCGCGGTGCGCTGCCTCTTCACCAGGTCACGCAGCGACAATTTATCAAGTTCGCAAATCCTACAAGAAGATCGGGCCACAACAGCTTGATACACGTGCTGCATAGGCGTGTGCATATCATTTGGTACCAGAGCCTCCGTTTCCTCAGTAGGACTATTCTTGCTTTTGGTAGGATAGATTTTTATATACCTACTGTCCACTAATAGCCAAAAAGAAAACCTACAGCCCAAATTCATACGTGCTACTGATTTTGTAGTTTGCTTCATCGAATTTTAATCCTTTAAGATTTGTCTAGTTTCTGATTTTTTTTCTTTTCCACATCGTTCTAGTTGTTATCTTTGTTCTAATCATCAAATCGCTTGCTTCATATACCACCCATCCCACCCTTGTTTTCTACCCGCCACATATTCCCCACCCGAGTTTTTTTTGTTTTTGTGCTGCACCATCCATCTTAGTTAATCCTTATGCGCCCCTTTAGTTGAAAGTTGTGCTGCATTTTTCACAAAGGTTAAAAAAAAAGTGGAAAGAAGAAATAAAAAGAGAATTGTGTTCAGCATATCCAAAGGGGTTTGGGCAGCAATAAGTTTTGGTTGATGCACTTGGTGTTCATCTATCCACTTCCTACATCTTGTTTCTACATCTTTGTGCATCTTTTCCTTTATATTCAGAAACTTAGACTTGTTTTTTGGATTATTATTTGGTTTTGCATCACTACATTTTTTCAGCGCATTCCACTTACATATTACCCCACCAAACTCCACTTAAAACGCACCATGAGTTGTTGCACCGTCGTCGCTATTACAATCACTCTTCACTACAAATTGCAGACCGGTTCTTGCTTTTTTCAGGGAGAGAAAGAACTTGTTTTGTCAGTGGTGAGGGAGCGATTCCACATATATTTTGTCCTATTACTTTCTTCCTATGTTACTAACATGGCAGGAAATGAGGATTGCCCTTCTCACACTGTTTCTGGTCAAGAAATTCAGGAAGTGCGTGCACAAATGCAACAATTGATGCAGGGGATGCAAGCACTTCAACGATCACTACAGCAGCAACACGGCGAGCATCTACCTCATGATGATGAACACACTGAGGATGATGATCAACATGCCGGTGGCAGTGGTGGTGGTCGTGGCCGAGGATTCGCTGCTGGTTTTGATAACTTTGCAGGTGGCCGTGGCCGAGGATTTGCTGCTGGTTTTGGTCGTGCACGACGTGTTCCTGTTGGGCATCCTCCTGATTTTGATGCTGAAACATTTTCAAATTATAGTGCTGAACATGGAGGTGATCCTTATGGTCGCCGTGATGCATATGATGATCATGGTGGTGACAACTTTGGCCGTTTTGGAGCCCGTGGTCATTATGGTGATCACCGTCGACGTCATCATGAACAACGTCATAATGATGATGGTTTGGGAAGGTTAAAGTGTCCATTCCTCCATTCAGCGGCAAGGAGAATGCTGATGATTACTTTGAATGGGAAACCAAAGTGGAGCAACTATTTGATTTGTATGAATACCCTGCTGAAAAGAAGGCAAAGCTTGCAGCCATTGAGTTTAAAGGCTATGCCATAACTTGGTGGTATCAGGTCCATACTAAATATCAAAGAGTTGGGCATGTTCGTATAACTTGGGAAGACATGAAGAGGGAAATGTGATATCATTTTATTCTTGCATATTATTCTCGTGACCTACATTTGAAGCTGAAACGTCTTTTGCAAGGTACTCGTACTGTTGATGAATATTTTCAAGAATTGGAAATGTGTTTACTTCGTACAGGGATAACTGAAGATGAGGAATCCACAATGGCCCGATTTATGGTTGGCCTCAATAAATCCATTACTGATAAAGTGGATATGACAAAATACACTTGTCTCACTGAGTTGGTTCATTTTGCAAAGAGGGCTGAACGACAAGTTGCTACGTCATACAAAGACAATGCTTCATGGCATCATTCCCAACAGCAAGGGGATGTCACTCCTCAATTCCAACAGCAAGGAGCTGCAATGCTCAAATCTTCATCTCGTGGAACAAATAGATCCATTCCGCCTTCTTCCAAACAATTGGATGCGAAAGGTAAAGCTGTGAGTTCAAATCAGCCCACTTCTTCTACTACAGCCACCCAACGCAAAACAAGCAAGATTGAGTGTTTTAAATGTGGTGGTCATGGGCATAAACAAGCTGAATGTCCCAATCGTCACTATTATTGCCCTTGCTGATGGTTCTTATGATTCACAAAGTGAAGAGTAGGACGAGTTTATCAATGTATTTGCAGATTTTAATCTTGACACTTGTGAGTATTCAGCAGAATATGGTACATTTGAGCTAGGTCTGAATTGTTTAGCGATTCAACCTATTCCATCTTTTGCTCCCAATGACATGTTACAAGATGTTATTTCTCCATCTTCTGATGAGATTACTAGTGCTGATTTTGATGAGTTGCTTGCTGATTTCCTTGCTTTCGAGCCTCCTACAATGAATACACCATCTCCTTCTTTGGTGGTTAGGAGAGTTCATTCCACTCAGTTTGTTGCTGCTGAACAAGGACAACGCCATAATTTATTTCAGTCCCGATGCAAAGTGCAAGGCCAAGTGTGCCGTTTCATCATAGATGGTGGGAGCTGCAATAATATTGTTAGTGCTTTGCTAGTTGAGAAGCTTGGTTTGCAGCCACGTTGCCATCCACATCCGTACCATATGCAATGGTTGAATAATTTCGGGACAGTTAAGGTTTCAGCCATGATTCGTTTGTCATTTTCCATTGGTGGTTATCATGGAGAGGTGGATTGTGATATTGTCCCCATGCAAGCATGCAATTTGCTGCTTGGTTGGCCCTGGCAATTTGATCTGGACTCGGTGCATTTTGGACGGTCTAACAAATACACTTTCATTCACAATGACAAGAAGGTGGTTCTTGTTCCATTATCTCCAGAGGAGATACATACTTCAGATATGGATCGCAAGAAAAGAGAGGAATCAGACAAAAGAATATTGAGCGAGACCCTCAACCCAAGTAAGGGAGAGAGTTCTAACCCATCCAGCCACATAAATCCTAATGCCAATCCTAAACAGCCACACCACACTGAATGTATCTTTGTGAGCAAGAGTTATTTGAGAGAAGTGAGAGACACCACAAACCCATTCTTTGTGCTCTTGCACAAGGAGATCCTACTTTCTACTCACGATTTACCTTCATTGCTGCCTAGTGTTGTTCTTGATCTCTTACAGGACTTTGAAGATGTTTTTCCCGATGAGATACCAGCCGGACTTCCTCCACTCCGTGGAATTGAGCATCAAATTGATTTGGTACCAGGTGCTTCGCTTCCAAATCGTCCAACCTACCACACCAATCCTGAAGAAACAAAGGAAATTCAACGACGGGTAAAAGAGCTTTTGGACAAAGGGTATGCTCGTGAATCCTTATCACCATGTGCAGTTCCCGTTCTTTTAGTCCCAAAGAAAGATGGCTCTAGGCGCATGTGTGTTGATTGTCGTACTATTAATGCTATAACTGTTCGATATCGCCATCCCATTCCACGACTTGATGACATGTTAGATGAATTGAGCGGTTCTATCATTTTCACCAAGATATATTTGCGTAGTGGTTATCATCAAATCTGCATGAAACTTGGTGATGAATGGAAAACAGCGTTTAAAACTAAATTTGGTCTCTATGAATGGCTTGTGATGCCATTTGGTTTGACAAATGCTCCTTCAACTTTTATGCGCTTAAATGAATCATGTTTTACGAGCTTTCATTGGCAAGTTTGTAGTTGTTTATTTTGATGATATTCTGATCTATAGCAAATCATTTGATGAACATCTTGATCATATCCGTCAAGTACTTGATGTTTTGAGGGAAGAGAAATTGTATGGCAACATTGCTAAGTGCACCTTTTGCACACACTGTGTTGTTTTCCTTGGCTTTGTTGTTTCCACAAATGGTATTCAGGTTGATGAAGAGAATATTAAAGCAATAAAAGATTGGCCTACACCGGTAAATGTGAGCCAAGTTCGAAGCTTTCATGGTCTTGCAAGTTTCTATAGGCATTTTGTCAAAGATTTCAGCACTCTTGCTGCACCACTTAACAATCTCACAAAGAAGGATGTTCTATCCAAATGGGGACATGATGAAGACCAAGCATTTCAAACGCTGAAAACAAAGCTTTGTGAAGCACCGCTGCTGCAACTTCCTGATTTTGGTAAGACATTTGAGATCGAATGTGAAGCATGTGGTATTGGCATAGGAGGTATACTGCTGCAAGAAGGTAAACCTGTTGCCTACTTTTCTGAAAAGCTAAATGGTCCACATCTGAATTACTCAATTTATGACAAGGAGCTTCATGCGTTAGTTCACGTTTTGGAAGTTTGGCAACATTACTTGTTACCTAAAGAATTTGTAATTCATTCTGATCATGAAGCTTTGAAATATCTTAAAAGTCAAGGTAAGCTGAACCGTCGACATGCTAAATGGATTGAGTTCATTGAAACGTTTCACTATGTTGTCAAACATAAGCGTGGTAAAGATAACATTGTTGTTGATGCCTTGTCTAGAAGATGTGCGTTGATTACACAACTAGATACAAAAGTGCGTGGTTTGGAATCCACTAAAACACTTTATGCTGCTGATGCTGATTTTAAAGAACCTTTCTCTGGTTGCATTGATGGAAAAGGTTGGGATAAATATTATACGCATCATGGCTTCCTGTTTCGGACTAACAAAATATGCATTCTAGCTTGCTCGATTCGTCAAGTTCTTTTGCAGGAAGCACATGCCGGTGGACTAGCTGGTCATTTTGGTGTCAAAAAGACATTGGACATGCTCTCTGATCATTTCTTTTGGCCACATATGCGACGTGATGTCCAGTGGCACGTTGGGTGCTGCATCGTTGTGTTGAAAGCTAAGTCCCGCCTCAATCCCCATGGTTTATATACTCCATTACCTATTCCACATGTACCTTGGGAAGATATATCTATGGACTTTGTTCTGTGGTTACCTCGGTCTCAGAGGGGGAGGGATTCTATTTTTGTTGTTGTAGATCGCTTTTCTAAAATGGCACATTTTATCCCCTGTCGTAAGAGCAATGATGCTTCACACGTTGCTGATTTGTTTTTCAGGGAGATTGTTTGTTTACATGGAGTTCAAAGACTATTGTTTCAGACTGAGATACTAAATTTCTCAGCTACTTTTGGAAGACATTGTGGGCTAAGCTTGGCACAAAGTTGTTATTTTCAACCACTTGTCATCCACAAACGGATGGCCAAACTGAAGTTGTCAACCGTACCTTGTCAACCATGTCGTGTGCTGTGTTCAAAAAGAATTTGAAGGTCTGGGAAGACTGCCTTCCACATGTTGAATTTGCTTATAACAGGGCAGTCCATTCCACAACAAACTCTTGTCCATTTGAAATAGTTTATGGATTTAAACCGCATACTCCCATGGATCTTTTGCCTTTACCATTAGAGGAACAAGTTAACTTGGATGCCACAAAAAGATCAGACTCTATCAAGCGGTTACATGCGGAGACAAGAAAGAATATTGAGAAGAAATCAGCACAATATGCAAAGCAAGCAAACAAAGGTAAGAAGAAGGTTACATTTCAGCAAGGAGATCTTGTATGGTCGCATCTAAGAAAGAATCGCTTTCCCCAACAGCATAAGAGTAAGTTATCTCCTCGGGGTGATGGTCCATTCAAGGTTCTACAAAAGATAAATGATAATGCTTACAAAATCGATCTGCCACCTGAATATTCCAATGTGAGTACAACTTTCAATGTCAAAGACTTGCTTCCATTTGTTGGTGAGCCTGAGTCGAGGACGACTCCTTCTCAAGAGGGGGAGGCTAATGAGGAAATGCCTAGCATTCACTCATCTTCAAATGAAAATCCACTTTATATAGCTCGTCCAATTACAAGGTGTAGAGCTAAACAAATGCAGAAGAAAATCAGTCTATGTTGAATGAGCCTATACTTTTGAGTTCTTGTTTTAATGTCCTTAGGAATGATGGAGTGTATGAACCAGCATGGATTCAAGATGGATTCAAGCCTCTAGACATCTGAACCAAGATGCCTATGGTGTGCATGAATAAAATGGTGGTTCATCACCTTAGCATGTGAATGCAACCAAAAGCTAGATGACTGACATATGGTATGAATTCCAAGAATCACTATTCTATAAGTGGATGGAAGCGTTTTCAAGTCTACTTTTCAGTCCATCAAATGGTTCATTATTTGGATGTTTTAATAAGGAGTTATGATCATTTTAGTAACTGCTACCAGAAGCTGAAAAGACGCGCGAAGCAGCCACGAAATCCACTAGAGCATGCGCATGCAACCATTTACTCAAAGCTGAACGTCCCTATCTCTATATATATCTTGTACTAGACAATGCAAAGGGGATCTTATTTTGTTGAATTCAGAATACACAAACTCGAGGTGTTTTGTTTATGTGTGAGTCTTGAGAGGCTTACAATAATTGTTCTTTCGATTCCTAAGGGAGTTGTAGAATGTCGAACTGCAGGTCACCCAGTTCGTGCCTTCACGTCTATAGGGCGTGATTGTGTGGGCTGTTTTGTCGATACGTGGAAGGGTGATTGTCTCGGTAGTTCGTCGCGTGGACAGCCTCGCAGTGCGCTGCCTCTTCACCAGGTCATGGAGTGACAATTTATCAAGTTCGCAAATCCTACGAGAAGACCGGGCCACAACAACTTGCTACACGTGCTGCCTAGGCGTGTGCATATCATCACTCCTCCCTCCACGCATTGCTGGATTCTTGTCAAGACGGGCTTGTATGCTTCAGACAACTCCAGAGCTACATTCCAAGCGTCAATGTCGACATTGGGGAGGCTTGTAGGCAACTCCGGCCTGTCGTGATGATCCACCATGATGACCACCCAGTCCTTCTTCCAGGTGTCCTATGTACCAGAGGGGAAGTTCTTCAAGTACTTGAAAGGACAATTCTTGCGTTTCACGAAGTAATAGAAGCCAATCAACTCAGTCCCCTTTCCGGTAATGTCGACCGTGAAAAAGGTCCGGAAGAGCTCGACGCTTGGTGGCACGCTCACCCACATCTCGCAGAAGTGGACAAAGGTCACCACTAGCAAGAATGAGTGAGGGTTGAGCTAATGAAGCTAGAGCTCGTAGAAGTCCAGCGGCATCAAGTGGAATCTGGAAAAAGGCGGGGCCAACCCCACCATGGCGTACGCCGCGAAGTAGACGATCTCTCTAGCGCGTTCCTTCTTGAAGGGAAGCTTGCCGAAGCGGATCGAGTTGTCAAAGGAGGTGCTGGACCGCCCCATGTAGGTCCGAACCCTCGCCAAATCTTCATTCTTCTCGATCGGGGAAGACCCAACTCCATCGCGGCAAAGCGGAGCGAAAGTTGGAAAAGCTAAGTAAAGGTGAAGAGGGTCTGAGCGCAAGTTCAAATGGAAGAGTAAAGAATCCTCAAATCGTGCAGGCTTTCCTTCTTGAGTAAGCCCCCGCAACACTTGGATGGAAACCGCGTCAGGATAAAGATTTCATTTCAAAAATCTACCCCGTCAATGACAAACATGCCCGTGTCCACTTCGGCGGAAAATTCAAAGTTATCACACCAGGTGAACCACTGTCATGATGGGAAGTTGGAAGCCCGAGGGCGATGACCTGACAGGGCACTCAGAACCGATACAGTTTTCGTATTGGAAACTGGCGACCTTCAATTGTGTGAGATCTGCATGCTCGGATCTCACCTACCGCATCAAGAGGAGCCACGTGGCGATGGTTTAACTGTAGACTATCGCCCTAACGGCCCATGAAAAGACATTTGAAGCTGCAGCGCAATAATCGAAGATGGCCCCATCTCTGGTAGAATAATTTCACCCAAAGGGTTTCTCTAAGAGGTGGGCCCGAGGACCACTGTCGGTACCCTGTGTACCGGGTACCCCATGATACTGCAAGAAAATCCAAAGAGTTCCTACGTCCGAGTTGAAGACACCCGAAGGCAACACACGTCTGACAGCACTAGGCCCGCATCCCTCGTTTGGGTAGCTCCGGTACTGCCACGTGTCCAGTGGGACCGAACCTACCTCCCTTCACAGGGAATCTCCGATCCCGCCACGTGTCTAGCAACCCCGGACCTAACCCCAATAGAGGGAAGCTCCCGTGCCGCCACATGTCAAGTGGCTCTGGACCTATCTCCCCACAGAGGGAAGCTCCAGAGCTGCCACGTGTTGTACCTCTGTACCTAAGCCTTCAATGACCACAGGATCTCTAACTGCACGAACATCCATGAGGTTATTAAGCAGCCATTACAAGACCTGATTAACGTGTCATTAATTCAGCATTAACGAACACGATCAGAGAACCTTCAAGGCCGGTAACGCCGCCATTAAGGCACGTTATCACACTAATAATCATACTTAATGCATGTAGATCATGTATTCGGCAATTGAATACCGCCGGGGCCACTTGTCAGGCCATCCCTTGGCATATAAAAGGGTTGCATCGCATGGTAGAAACCAAGTCCGATAAACTCCAACCAAGCAACCACACACTCATACAATCAACAATCACCCCGTGGAGTAGGGTATTACGCTCAGGCGGCTGGAACCACGTAAAAATCTCCTATCTCTCTGTCTCGTTCTAGATCTTACGCGCGCCCCAACTCAATACGAACCTCCGCGGACTATGCTTTAGTAGTACTAGGGGAAGTGTTGTAGCAACACTTCGGCATACCATTTCTAGTTTTTGAGGGGTTTATGTATGAATTCTATACCTTGCGAGAACCTTGCATTTTTTTCTACTTGCAAGATTGTGGCTTGATTACCGAACTGATGGAACTCCTTGACTTGTAATACATGGTGACATTGTGTTGTCCAACCATCTTGTCGTCACCATCTATTGACCATCTTTGTATCTTGATGACACAATAGTAAAACATTAAATTCCTTGACTTGTAACACATGGTGACATTGTGTTGTCCAACCATCTTGTCATCACCATCTATTGACCATCTTTGTATCTTGATGACATAATACAAACAAAACATTAAATTCTCTTATGTCAGTACAAAGCATTTCATCCTTTGACTCATTCATTGAGATCGTGATTTCTTGCAAGTTGATCATTCCTTATTTGGATCTCAAAACAACTTGATTCTTATTCCGTGAAGATACCGAGTTAAATCCTTAAGGACGCAACCAAAGCAAAGTAAGCTGCAAGAATAGCTACATCCCTTATTGCAAGACAGTATTGTAATCAAGTAAATCGGAGAACGGAGATTGGATATTGGAATCAAGATTTGAACAGTAAAGTCCGCAAGAGAGAACATCCATTTATGAAGCCAAATACTGTTAAGTTGAATGCGTCTTCCTTATGGAAACTGGATACATCATAAGATAGTAAAGAAGAACACTTCAAAACACCGTCAGAAATTTGCATAAAAAAGACATAAACTCTACAATTCAATCTCGCCTACCTCGAGTATCTGAATTCAGATCACTCCAAAGAAGATTCATATCACCAGGAATCAGAAGATGTGATGCAGTAGACTGTTACTGATTAACCACATCATTAAGAAACTTCCATGGAAATGCAAAGAGTTCTGCCATCAAACTAAGCGGGATAGTTATTGGCATCACCGGGTAACCTTTCCTATCTTTCTTAGTTCATTAGAATCTTGGGACGAGATTTCTTTAACGGTGAAAGGTTGTAAAAGCCCACTGTTTAGAAGAATACGAATGCAAAAATGCGAACTAAAACAAATTAATTAAGTGAAATTGGGAAATCAAATTCACATGAATTATGCTGATTAATAAAATATGTTAAGAATAGGAACTTGTTAAAACTTTAAACACTATTTGGAGTGTTAGTGTAAATGTTATGGAAAATTGATTACCAAAAGACGGATTCCAAAATTTATCCTAAAAAGCAACATGAAGTTTAAAGTTAAGCTTAAATCAGGGTCCATACCCTGCTAAGGCAAAAATCTTAATTCCAACTCTACTCAGATGTAATATTTAACATTAGCCAAAGTCTTATTAAAAAATAAATCAGAATATGACAATGTAATTAGCTATTAATTCACAAGAAGCTTTTAGTTTGGAAAACCCAAATCAATGCGTAGCACTCGAATTTTAATTCAAATTCAAGTTGCAACCTCCAACAAAGACAAAATCAAAATTTGATATCACCTTGGCATATATTAAAAATTAGTTATTACTTTAAAAGAAACATTTCAACTTATAGATGTATACACGGTAAAATATTTAAAATGTCATTCAAATTTAAACTTTAAATGTCAAAAATCAAACTGCTCTAAATCCAAATCCGATTTCATAATTGGAGTTCTCATATTCTATTTAGCTACCCTAAAAAATTCTAGCAATTGTTGAGCGTAATTACTATTTAATTGAGAGAAAAAGAAGGGAGAACAGAACGTGGGACTCACATGTAAGAACAGAGCAAAGAGGACATTGTTTTCTGTTCCAGCGCGGCAACGAGTGAACACTGCATGCTCCCCACGTAGCAGCCTGCTTCTTCCGATATTTTCCTCTCTCTCTCATCCTCTCTCATCCTTATCAGCACAGCAAGAGCCGTGCCCTCCTTTGCTCGCTTCTTGGTTTCTGGCTCACGCTACGCATCCTGCTCGCCCTCACTGTGCGCCGTTGGCCACGCTGCTGCTTCCTCGCTGAGCGTCCTCGACCTCCCTGTCCCAGTTGAGCCTGAGCGCCAAACTCCCCTCATCCTCCCCGTAGCAGCATGCTCCTGCTGCTCCAACTCTGCAAAAGTCAGTTTCACACCCTGTGCACATCGCACTCCCGCAACAAGCACCCGTGTTGCTCACCGGCCTTGCTGTGTTCATCGTCGGCTCTGCTCGTTGCTTCTTCCCTCGACCGAAAGCTGCGTCGGCTTCTCCTCCAACTTCCCAGACGTCGAGGTGTGCAGCGAGCTGGCCGTCATCTGTCCGCCCAATGAAGCCGAGGCTCCGTTCTTCCCCGCTACATCTAGTTCATGCTGCCCAGCACGTTCCGGCGTTCCTCACCTATGCGCGCTGACAGCTGTGTCGTGCCTCCCTCGTCCTTAGCTGCAACGTTTCCTTCATCCCCACACGGTGCAAAGGTGGAATTCTCGGCGGTTCCTCTGTTTCAGGCCGTCACTGCGCCTCAACGTCGTTCTGCTCCTTCAACTTCATTCTAGTTCAATCAACCGCACCCTAAAGTTATTTCTCACCTCCTCTTGCTATCCCTACACTCAATTCGTCGTGCCGTAAGCCCTGCATAGTGATTTTCAAATTTCCCCAATTAAGCTCGTCTAAATCGTGGCAGTTAATCCTTGGAATTCTTCTAGCATTCTTGATTAATCTTCAATCCGTTAATGCTTCAGAGTCTACATCTCTTACAGACCAACCCAGTCCAGATAAATCGAAACATTATGAACAAATCAAGTGGGGAACCAAATTTTCCCTATTTTCGGCCCAAACCCTAGTCCATCATCAAAGTATCTTTTCCAATTAATTTCTTCATGATTGATGTTCAATTTCTTGTTCTCCAAGTCCCTAGAATACTTTTAGTGCAAACCTTTTAATCTAGTACTTGCTGCAGTTACGAGGACCCCTCAGATGGAGCAGCCTTCATGCATTAATCCCTTCATTCCTCCTAGCTGGATCAATTTTCAAGCACCTAATAATAACAAGGTCATCATAAGGCTTTAATAGTTCCCCATTTGAAGGATAATTAATTTGAACAGCCAGAAATAAATTCATTTTATAATTAAGTTCACGTGCACGAGCGCATATCATTGGATCTTGATTAGCCACAAGTGGTGAATGAGTTGCTGTTGTGGTTGTATCAATGATAGAGATGTCCTCATCATCCTCCCCTTCTTGCAATTGAGTCATTCTTGACTCAAACGTGTCTTCCTCACTCACATATGGTTTCAATTCTGCAATATTAAAAGAGGAAGTAACCCCAAAATGTGCAAGCAACTAAATTTCATATGCATTATCATAAATTTTTTGAAGCACTTTGAAGGGTCCAGCAGCTTTAGGTAGCAATTTAGATTTTCTCAAATCAGGAAATCTAACCTCTCTCAAATGCACCCAAACCAAATCACCAAGTTCAAAAGTAACATGCTCTCTATCCTTGCTACCGGCTTGTTGATACTTAGCGTTCATGCTCTCAATGTTTTCTTTAGTTTGCTCATGCATTTTAAGAATTAATTGAGCATGGCAAGAAGCATCTAAATTCAATTTCTTTGAAGGTGGTAGAGCCAAAAATAAATGGGAGCACGAGGGATAAAACCATATACAATCTAAAAAGGGCACAATTTAGTAGCAGAATACAACGAGTGATTGTAAGCAAATTCAATATAAGGCAAACATTCTTCCCATAATTTGATGTTATTTTTTAGAACAATCCTAAGCATGGTAGATAAACTACGGTTCACTACTTCGGTCTGTCCATCAGTTTGAGGGTGACAAGTGCTAGAAAAAGAGCAATTTTGTCCCCAACATAGCCCATAGAGTTTTCCAAAAATGACTAAGAATATTGGCATCTCTATCTGAAACAGTAGTGTTTGGGACCTCATGCAAACGAACAACTTCTCGAAAGAACAAATCTGTAATATGGGTAGCATCATCAGTTTTGTGGCATGGTATGACATGTGCCGTTTTAGAAAATCTGTCCACAACAACAAAAATACTACCCCCCTTCTTTGTTCTAGACAATCCTAAAATAAAATCCATAGAAACATCCTCCCATGGAGCACTAGGAACAAGGAGAGGCATGTATAAACTATGTGGACTAAGACGGGACTTAGCTTTTTGACAGGTGGTGCAACGAGCAACAAACCGCTCCACATCTCTTCTCATCTTTGGTCAAAAGAAATGGCTTTCTTGGATCTCTTCCGTCTTCTTGACACCAAAGTGTCCCATCAAACCTCTACCATGTGCTTCCTGCAATAGTAAGATACGCACAGAACCAGCTGGAATGCACAATTTGTTAGCTCGAAACACAAAACCATTAGTGAGGACAAACTTGTTCCATGTTTTTCGTTATTTACATTGCAGCAGCACATCTTTGAAATCAGCATCAAAAGCATATTGTTCTTTAATTGTTTTTTAGGCCAAAAATCCTATAATCAAGTTGGGACAACATATTATAACGTCGAGATAAGGCATCCGTAATGAAATTATCTTTTCATTTTTTGTGTTTGATGACATAAGGAAAGGACTCAATAAATTATACCCACTTGGTATGCCTACAGCTCAGATTAGTTTGGCTCTTAAGGTGCTTCAAAGATTCATGATCAGAATGTATAACAAATTCTTTAGGCCATAAATAATGTTGACATGTTTCCATAGTTCGTACTAGTGCATATAATTCTTTATCGTAAGTGGAATAGTCCAGACTAGGCTCATTCAGTTTCTCACTAAAATAAGCAATAGGTTTCTCCTTTTGCAACAAGACACCTCCCAATCCAATACCACTAGAATCACATTCCAATTCAAAAGTCTTACTGAAATCTGGTAATTGAAGAACGGATGTATGAGTTAACATATTGTTCAAAATTTCAAATGCAACCTCTTGCACCTTGCCCCATGTGAATGGCGCACCCTTCTTTGTAAGCTCATGCAATGGCCCTACTATGGTGATGAAGTCCTTCACAAAACGACAATAGAATCTAGCAAGTTTGAGAAAGCTTCATACTTGTGTGACCGTGGTAGGAGTCGACCAGCTGTGTATTGACTCCACCTTGGCTTGATCGACTTCAATTCCCTGTAGTGTCACAACATAGCCAAGAAAAGAGACTCTATCTGTGCAAAAGGTGCACTTATCAATGTTACCAAATAAGCGTGCATCACGTAAAGCATTAAATACGGCACAAAGATGATGAAGATGCTCTTCTAGAGATGTGCTATAGATCAATATGTCATCAAAATATACTACCACAAATCTTCCAATAAAAGCACGTAAAACCTCATTCATTAATCTCATGAAAATGCTAGGTGCATTAGTGAGATCAAAAGGCATGACTAACCACTCATACAAACTGAACTTGGTTTTAAACGTTTTTTCCATTTATCACCTAGCTTCATGCGAATTTGGTAGTATCGACTATGCAAGTCAATTTTAGAGAAAATCATTGAGCCACTATGTTCATCAAGCATATCATCTAACCTAGGAATAGGATGATGATATCTAATGGTAATGTTATTAATTGCTCGACAATCTACACACATGTGCCATGATCCATCTTTCTTTGGGACCAAAAGTACAGGAACAGAGCAAGGACTAAGGAACTCACACACATAACATTTGTCGAGTAATTCCTGTACTTGTCGCTGAATCTCCTTAGTCTCCTCCGGGTTGGTCTTGTATGGTGCTCGATTTGGCAAAGAAGCCCTAGGGATGAGGTCAATCTGATACTCAACCCCTCTCAATGGTGGCAGCCTGGCTGGTACGTCTTGTGGAAACACATCAGCGTATTCCTGCAAAAGCTTAGTGACAACAGAGGGCAAAGCACATGGTATGTCGTGAAGTGAGAACAATGCTTATTTGCAAGGAAACACATGGCAGATTGTAACATTATTTTTTAATTCAAACAAATCAATTTTGGATGGAAGAAAACAAGCACTCTTCAATTTTATTTCATTCTTCTTCACATGAGCAGATTTGGAATTGTCAGTCTTAGGTTGTACTGACTCCTTCGTGACATCTGAATTTCCATTTTGAGTAGATTTCTTATTTTTCTCTTTACAAGCTCTGGCATTGTCATCCTTCAAGATAGCATCGGGAGACATAGGGTGCAAAACAAGCTTCTTCTCATTATGCATGAAAGAGTATTGATTTGATTTACCATGATGTAATGTATCTTTATCAAATTGACAAGGTCAACCAAAAAGCATAGAGCAAGCTTGCATAGGTACCACATCGCAATCAATGTAATCATGGTAGGAACCAATTGTAAATTCGACACAAAACAGACGTGTTTCCTTAAGATTACCACTGTCATTGAACCATTGGATGTAGTAGGGATGTGGATGTGGAAGTGTTGTCATCCCAAGCTTCTCTATCATGGTAGCACTTGCTAAATTGTTGCAGCTTCCTCCATCAATAATAATGCGACACGATTGTTCCAAAACTACACACTTAGGCCCTGCTTGGCACAATGAAACTTATTGAAAAGCAGGATTCTCTATAACTGCTCTGAGAAGTTGCTGCCTGGAGAAGCTGCTGTAAATACAAGCTAGGTGTTTGGCAGTTTGCTTTTAAACGTGCTGATATGTTGTTACAGAATATAAAATGTCTGAATTGCCCATGCTTTTATCCTGATGTTTATATGCATTTAATATGAGTTACTTTTTATTAATTTTTTCACAGAATACAGACTATTTAGCATTCATACACACAAAATAATAATGTATCATAAGTCCATAAAATTATAGAATAAAGTATCATCAAAGGAAAATTAACATAAATATTTATGCATCTAATACAAAATGATCTATACTATATTATCATCAATATTCTCCCACCAAGCCTGCAACAATAGCATCACGTAGGTCTCTCATGTCGCCTTCATCTATAACATCCATGGAGTTAGGTCCGATATCACCATCAACATATGTTTCATCAGATACAAGACTATAAAATCTACATCACTCAAATTGCTATCTCTAATAAAATTATGTCATGCCATGCAAGAAATTATGATCTTCTTTTGCTTTTCAATAGGGTAGCTTGGCACGCTAAGAAGAATGCGCCATTTCATTTTGAGAACACCGAATGAACGCTCAATGACATTTCAAAGAGATGAATGTGCATGGTTGAACACCTCCTTCAATCCCACCAGTTGACCACCACTTTGAAATTCTGGAACATGATAACTTTGACCCTTGTAGGGTGCTAGATAGCCCTTTTGATTTGGATAACCAGAATCAACTAGATAGTACTTTCCTATAAAATAAAGAAAACAATTTAATATGAGATACAAACAATGTGACAATAGTAATATAAAAAATACCTTCTGGTGGATGTGGAAATATGTCCTTGTAGGTAATCAAAGTATCCCTCCATATGCTTGTGTTATGTGCTGATCCAGGCCATCCCGCCACCACAAATATAAACCTCATATCAAAGTCACATACGGCCATGACATTCTGACTGCAATAGCCATGTCGATTCATATGCACCGCCTGCTTTGATGAAGGCACAATCACTGGAATACAATAAAGTTTTTAAATTAGGCCATGACCCATGCTCTCTTATCTTGGGATGCACCACAACAAATGTTGGATCCTTAGGCTTGATGTTACATGCAGCCAATTTATGTACACATTCTAAAACTTCCGAGAACTTTCTACTAACAGTTTCAACAGAATGAGTATATATGTGTTTAGCTTGACAGACGGACTGAGCTGTACCGCACATCCACAAAAGCATACCAAGTGCTTCTATTGAACGCATCTCATTTGTTGATGTTAAACCATAATCGTTAACCAATACTTCATGTAAGTTGTGAAACACTGACCTTCTCATTCTAAACATATCATAACAATTATCTGAATGTCCCAGCTGCCTTTGAACCCATTGAAAACCTGTCTCCACTGGTACTTTTCTTGCTTCATTTGTAGGTTTGTTGCCATATTGAAGACTTACATATGAAGATGCAATCGCAGGAGCCATGCATAACAAATCATCTTCTTTATTTTATGAATCTGTAGCATCAATTTTTGTTGAGTCACTTGAATCACTTTTGTCACTTGACAACTGCCATCAACAAAATAGATACAATAATTAAATTTAACATGACACAGACATACAGTAATCAATATATGACACAAGCACACATTAATTAATATATGACACAAGCACACATTAATCAAAATATGACACAGGCACACCATAAGGACATGGTTCAAGATTCATAAAATCACATAAATGTAAATACTCAAAGTTTCACATTACATAAATAAAGTAACTAATCTAGCGCTTCTTCCTCTCCCCCATGACCTCCTAATCCACTCAAGTTTCGCTTCAAGTTTTTCTTCCCACCATTCCGAGCTAGCTGCAATTGAACCGTTCTTCGGATCTCTTCCAAGGCCAGATGCATGATTTAATAATGTCTTCCAAGTCACATACTCAGCTTTCAATGCATCCCATTGATTTTTAAGTTGTATACGAGTATAATTCCTACAGTACGTTCATTCAATTGTGCTATACGATTGGCATAACCTTTAGCATTCAAGCAACCATGTGGTCTATTATTATCAAGTACTTGTTGCACACATATGTCAATAAAAATTCTGGTTGCATTTGCATCCCAAGTAGCATTAATTTTCCTCCTCTTTTAACCATTATCCATGTACAAATATCATACTTATATGACCAACATCAAGAAATAAAGGAACCATACAAATGAACAATTATGGAACAAAACAATGGACAGCATGTAATCAAATAAAATATTTTACCTCTGCAATACAAGAACTGATCACTTGTTTTCACTTTTGTGGCAACACTCCTGACCCTGCACATGAAAAAAAAAGAAATTGAATCAGAAACCATTACAGCTGTAGCTCACAAAACAGCCACGGCATGGCCACCGCACGGCATGGCTGCCGCATCGCACGTTCTGATGGCGCTAGGACAGCGCAGGGCCGGGCAGGCTAGCCGCGGCGTTGGGACGCGCGTCCGCTTTGACGGGCGGTGCAGCACGCACGCGCACTCACGTTACAGTCAGCCGGAGAGCGGCGGGGACCGTATGCAGGCGCAGCAGCATCGCCCGCAGCCGAAGGCGTGATGGGGAGAAGCATCAGGATACATACCGTGGTGTAGGGGCGGCGACATAGGAAAAGCGTGGCTCTGAGAGGGAGCCGAACAATTGTGCAGCACGGGAGGAAGAGGAAGGGTTATGAGACCTATTATTACAATGGCAATTGCGGGTAATTTCTTCTGAACTTGAGGGGTAGTTTTGTACCCTTTGTTGTGGGAAGCTACTAAAAGCTGGTGGAAGGCAGCCTTTTTTACAAGTTACTTGCTAGTTCATTTTGAGAAGCACTTCTCTAGAAAGTTGGGTGTTTGGGACTCCAAGTGCTTAAATTTGGTGAGAAGGTGGCTGAGAAGCTGTCCCAAACAAGGTCTTGGTTTGGAATGCATTGTGTTGCTGGTTCTATTCAGCTTTGAGCATTTGGGCACTCAAGACACGCCTCACAACAAGACTCTCATAGTGGTCAGCATGATCAGCCCCAATGTGCTCTTCATCATCATTCTTCTTTCCTACATCTTGTGCAGCAAGCATGGTATATATTTCATCATCTAAATCACTAGCGGATGAGTACTCACCATCTAAACACGCTTGTTTGGGTAGTCCCTTTGTAGGTGCCCAAAACCCTTGCACTGGAGGCATTGAATGTATTTTGTTCTCCCGGTGGAAGCGATGGAAGAAGAAGTGTTGGCTGCAGCTTGGGTGGATCCTTTTGTTGTCTCGATAGCACGCGAAGGTGCTGATTTTGATATTGTCCTGGGCAACCGATTGGAAGCATCGTCCGGAGAATCATGCTTAGGACCATCAGTACTTTAGCGGGACTGCCATGAGGTAGTTCGACCTGCAGAAATGTTAGTTCTTGTCCATCATCCCTGCACTTCTCTTTCAACCTTACAAGCAAGATGGAATAATCGAGTGATGTTAGTGTGTTCCTTATAAGCCCATATGTCCTGAATTTCTCTTGTTAGACCTCCCATAAACCTAGCCATTGCAGCCTCTTCGATTCCAATTAGGCCACATGGCATCATGCCTATTTTGAGTTCTTGACAGTATTCCTCAACAGATTTGTTGCCTTGCCTAAGTTGTTGTAGTTTATGCAACAGGTCACGAGCATGATAGGAAGGAGCAAAACAATGACGCATGATTCATGTCGGTACCCTGCAGACGGGGTATCCTTGCACACAAGATGAAGACATTGAGGCACATCTGGCGGCCATGTGTCCCGAGGGTACCTGCAAGAACTCACTCTCCCTCAAAGATCAAGCTTCGGCACGGCCACGAGAGCCTTGAAGATGGGACTTGCCTGCCCCCCCCCCCCCCCCCCCCGCCCCCCGGCGACATGATGGGCTCCCAAGACGCCACGTTTACAGACGGGACCTCCCCCAACCTTGTGGGAGAGCTCTGGGGCAGCCACGTGGCTCAGAGCGCCAGGATCAGCACCCTCCACAGGAAAGAGGCTGGAGCTGCCACGTCCTTTGGAGAGCCCCGGAGCTGCCACACGTCACAAAGGACCGATGCTGGCCTCCCCCGCAGGGGACAGCCCCGACGTTGTCGCGTGTCCTGCAACTTGCCCTGGACGGTAAGATGCGTGAGTTAAGGGATGGTGCGCCCTGTCCAAGTCAATCATTGAAGACGTGCACCCACCTCCGGCGCACAACGTGGAGCACGCCAACTGTCAGAGACTGCTATGACCAATCGCATCATAGTCAAGGCGCTGCAGGCCTATCTGACTCGGCCAAGTGGGTAGCTTGCGGCAACAAGACAGGCCGACAGGACACCTTCTGCCATCGTCAGCAACGGTGCGAGGGCTACTGAAGACTCATGCGGCAAGACGGTGATCTTCAACTCCATGGTCAGAGCAAGCTTATGCGAGGAGCCTTAGATCTTTAGGATAAGATCGCCCCGAGACCACCTGTCGGGCCCCATAACCCACTTGTAAGGTGTCGAACCTTAGCTATAAAAGGCCCAGACCGCCACCGTTACAAAGGACCGAACATCGAATCCCCAATACACACATGCATACACACTAGCAATACAATCCACCATGGACTAAGGTGTTACGCTCCTAACAGCCCGAACCACGTAAAAACCACTGTGTCATACTCCCTCACGCGCTCGTACACTTGATTGAGGAATGAGACCCACCGAACAAGAACCTCCGCGGACTGCTCCTTAGCAGATTTGGGGGAAGTGTCGCATTAACATTTCGACATTTGGCGCGCCTGGTAGGGGTTTTTTCCCTCAAAAAAGTGGTAGCAATTTCACCATCATGGTGTTCATCAAGCATTCGAGTAGTGACAAGATCAAGCCGCAAGAGGTCGACCAGCGTGTCAACGAAGACTTGGAGATGGAGTTCCAAAGGCCGGAAAGCATCGTGGACACGGTCCATGAGGCTGTGAACTTCGACCTCAACAAGACCACGAGTGTCGCAAAGCACTCCACATTATCTGTGGAGGATCTTGGGAACCCGCATCTAGGAATGCAATCAAGACCCTGCGCCGGGCAATGGCTTCAACGAGCTCTACTCATTCTCCAGCGCTTCATCACAGATGGATGGAGATGCCGATCAGCTTCGACACCACCGACTGCCCTGAGAACATGGCAGTAGCCGAGCAGCTGCCCCTCCTCGTCGCTCCCACCATCGCCAACGTGAAGTTCTACCATGTTCTGGTAGATGGTGGAGCCAGTCTCAACCTCATCAACCACGCGACCTTCGACAAGTTGAAGATTCCCATGTCTAGGCTCGCTCCATCGAGACCATTCCTGGGGTAGGACCGGGGAATATTATCCCATACGGCCGCATCCACCTCGGGGTGACCCTCGAGACACCCAAGAACTTCAGGTCGGAGAATATCCTATTCGACGTCGCAGAGGTTAGCCTCCCCTATCACGCCTTCATCGGCAGGCCAGCATTGTACCAGTTCATGGCTATAGCCCACTACGGCTACCTCGTCCTCAAGATGTGACTCCCTCCGGCGTCCTCAAGATCTATGGAGTTCGCACTGCTATGGTGGCGGCTTTGGAGAAGCTCCGAGTGTTGGTAACGGCTCCAACACCTGTCACCGAGCGATGCTGAATCGACTCAGCCTTCGCTAGGCTCACGCGCGGGCGGTCGTGCCGCTGTACAACGGGTGCAGCCCTTTGAGGACGACGACATGCCCATCAAGACAATCCAGGTTGGCTCTGATGCTGCTCACACCACCCATATTGCCGGGAGTCTAGACACCGAGTAGGAGTCGGTGCTCATCGCTTTCCTACGAGCTAACGTCGACGTCTTCACTTGGCAACCATGCAGATGCCAGGCATCCCCAAGGAAGTGATCGAGCACTACCTGAAGATCGACCCTGATGCCTGGCCACAACAACAGAGGCCTCGTAAGCAGTCCATCAAGCGACATAACTTCATCCGCAAAGAGATCAAGAAGCTACTCAATGCTATCTTCATACGGGAGGTCCACCATCCCAGATGGTTGGCCAATCCTGTTATTGTCCCTAAGGCCGGCGGTATGCTCTGGATGTGCATCAACTACACCAACATCAACAAGGCATGTCCTAAAGATCCTTTCACTCTCCCTAGAATAGATCAAATCATAGATTCAACCTCGGATGCGATATGCTATGCTTTCTAGACGCCTACTCGGGATTTCACCAAATCCCAATATCTAGAGAGGACGAAGAACATATCGTATTTATAACCGTAGATGGCCTTTACTGCTATGTCTCCATGCCTTACGGTCTTAAGAATGCCCTCCCCACCTTTGTACATGGCATGAATAAAATATTTGGGGACCTTATTCTGGACCTAGTAGAGGTATATGTCGATGATATTGTAGTTAAGATCCAGACACATACATCATTGCTAGAAAATCTCGCCCTAGTCTTTGACAGACCGCGGACCACACGCACAAAGCTCAATCCTGACAAGTGCGTGTCCGGAGTCAAAGCTTGGAATCTCAGTTTCTTGGTCTCACACCAAGGTATTGAGGCCAACCCAGAAAAGATCAAGGCGATGGAGCTGATGCGGCCTCCAGCCCGCATCAAGAACATGCAGAAGCTCGCAGGTTGCTTGGCCGCACTCAGCTGGTTTATCTCTAGGCTGGCTGAGCGAGCCCTCCCGTTCTTCAAACTCCTACACCAGCCCGGACCATTCGGGTGGACCAAGGAGGCAGAGAGGGTGTTCCACGAGCTGAAGCATCAGCTGACATCGCTACCGATAATGGTGGCACTAGAGACGAGGGATCCCCTGTACCTCTACATCGCCGCCACAACAGAGGTGGTAAGTATGGTTTTGGTTGCATAACGGGACGGTCCCCAACAGCCCGACAGACGGAAGGGGCCCCTGCCGCTGATTCTGAGCCCCATGGCTTGGAGCTCGTAGGGGGCCTTGACAATAGAGAAGCCTCTAGGTCCCAGCCCCCAGAGGATATCTGGGTCCCTCTAGGGGGCCCTGGAGAGCAAGAACCTCTGGGTCCCAGCCCCCAGAGGATGACAGGGTCCCCCTAGGGGGCCTCGGAGATTAAGGAGCCTCTAGGTCCCAGCGCTAAGAGGAAGATCGGGTCCCCATAGGGGGCCTCAGAGATCAAGGAACCTCTGGGTCCCAGCCCCTAGATGATGTCCGGGTCCTGCCAGTAGCCACAGAGGTCAAGGAGCCTCCGGAACCCAGCCCCTAGAGGATGTTCGGGTCCCCCTAGGGGGCCCGGGAGAGCAAGGACCCTCTGGGTACCAGCCAGGGAGATAAAAACGTAGAAGAGTATTTTCAGGAATTACAAATGGGTATGTTACATTGTAATTTATACGAGGATGAGGAAGCAGCTATGGCTAAATTTTTGGGTGGTTTAAACCGTGAAATTCAGGACATACTTGCTTATAAAGATTAAAATAATGTTACCCGTTTGTTTCATCTTGCTTGTAAAGCTGAAAGGGAAGTGCAGGGATGACGAGCTAGCTCTAGAACTATTATTTCTACAGCAAAAAGACTAGCTCATGGCAACCACACACGACTACTCCTTCGACTGGGCGTGCTTCCCCGCCATCTTCTTCACCAAGTCGGGCAGCACCTTCTTCCTCCGGCAACAAGCCACGTGCTCCTTCCACTAGCTCAGCAGTAAAGACCACCCAAAAGCCCACCGAGAGTGCTTCTTCTGTAGCATCTACTGGATGATCTAGAGACGTTCAATGTCACAAGTGTAAGGGTTTTGGCCATGTGCAGCGTGACTGCCCAAGCAAATGTCTTCTAATTGTTGAAGATGACAGTGAGTACTCATACGCTAGCGATTTTGATGACGATACATGTGTTTTGCTTGCAGCTGACTATGCAGGTAGCGATGAACATCAAGAAGAGCATATTGGTGCAGAAGATGGAGTGCGCTATGATAGTCTCATTGTGCAGCATGTGCTTAGTGCACAAATGGAAAAAGTGGAATAAAATCAAAGGCCCACATTATTCCAAAAAAAAGTGTGTCGTCAAAGAGCGATCTTGCCGCATGATAACTAGACTTGTGCGAATGAATTTTGCTATTGGATCATATAAGGATGTCATTGAATGTGATGTTGTGCCTATGCAAGCTTGTAATATTCTGCTAGGAAGACGTTGGCAATTTGATAGAGATTCTATGCATCATGGTAGATCAAATAAATATTCTTTTCTTTACCACGATAAAAAATTGTGTTGCATCCTATGTCTCTTGAAGCTATTGTGCAAGATGATGTTGCTAGAGCTAGGAAAACTAAATCTCAGGACCATGCTAACGTTGAGAACAATAACAATGCCAAATCTGTGTTTGATAAGAAAAATGAGATATTTCTGAAGTGAAAATGCTTGTTTGCTATGAAATCTGATATTAATGAACTGATTTCTTCCACCTCTGTTGTCTATGCTTTGGTATGCAAGATGCTTTGATTTCCCTTTACGATATGCAACATTGTTTGCCTCCTGTTGTTGCTAACATTTTGTAGGAATATTCTGATGTGTTTCCGAGTGAAATACCACCAGGACTACCACCACTTCGAGGGATTGAGCACCAGATTGACCTCATTCTCGGTGCTTCATTGCCCAACCGTGCACCATACATGACAAATCCAGAAGAAACAAAGGAAATTCAGCGCCAATTACAAGAACTACTTGACAAAGGTTATGTACGTGAGTCTCTTAGTCCTTGTGCTGTTCCAGATATTCTAGTACCTAAAAAGGATGGATCCTGGCGTATGTGTGTGGATTATAGAGCAATCAACAATATCACCATTCGATATCGTCATCCTATTCCACGCTTAGATGATATGCTTGATGAATTAAGTGGTGTTGTTGTGTTCTCAAAAGTTGATTTGCATAGTGGTTATCACCAAATTCGCATGAAACTAGGAGATGAATGGAAAACTGCTTTCAAAACTAAGTTCAGTTTATATGAGTGGTTAGTCACGCCTTTTGGGTTAACTAATGCACCTAGCACCTTCATGAGATTAATGAATGAGGTTTTGCGTGCATTCATTGGAAAATTTGTTGTTGTGTATTTTGATGATATATCTATTTATAGCAAATCCATGGATGAACATCTTGATCACATACGTGCTGTTTTTAATGTTTTATGTGAGGCACGATTATTTGGTAATCTTGAGAAGTGCACCTTTTGCATGGATCGAGTATCTTTCCTTGGCTATGTTGTTACTACATAGGGAATTGAAGTTGATCAAGCCAAGGTAGAGGCTATTTAGGGGTGGCCTGTACCAAAGACCATCACACAGGTGCGGAGCTTTCTAGGGCTGGCTGGGTTCTATCGTCGCTTTGTGAAGAATTTCAGCACCATTGCTGATCCATTGAATGACCTTACGAAGAAGAGAGTGCCTTTTTCTTGGGGCACCACACAAGATAACGCCTTTACCATACTGAAAGATAAGTTGACGCATGCACCTCTTCTCCAAGTTTCTGATTTTTCTAAGACTTTTGAGGTTGAATGTGATGCTAGTGGGATTGGAATGGGTGGTGTTTTGTTACAAGAAGGAAAACCCGTTGCATATTTTAGTGAGAAAATGAATGGGCCTGTTCTGAATTATTCTACCTATGATAAGGAATTATATGCTCTTCTACGAACTTTAGGAACATGGCAACATGATTTGTGGCCCAAAGAATTTGTTATCCATTCTGATCATGAATCACTAAAGCATATTAGGAGTCAAGGGAAACTGAACCATAGGCATGGTAAGTGGATGGAATTTATTGAGTCTTTTCCTTATGTCATTAAACACAAAAAGGGAAAGGATAATGTTATTGCTGAAGCTTTATCTAGACGTTATACTCTTCTATCTCAACTTGACTTTAAAGTTTTTCGATTAGAAATGATTAAAGATCAATATGAACATGATGCTGATTTCAAAGATGTATTGCTGAAATGTAAAGACGGAAAAACATTGAATAAATTTGTCCTCAATGATGGCTATGTGTTTAGAGCTAACAAGTTATGCATTCCAGCTAGCTCCGTTCGTTTGTTGTTGTTACAGGAAGCGCATGGAGGCGGGCTGATGGGGCACTTTGGAGTGAAAAAGATGGAGGACATACTTTCTGGTCATTTCTTCTGGCCAAGGATGAGGCGATACGTGGAGCGCTTCGTTGCTCGCTGCACGACATGTCGAAAAGCTAAGCCACGACTTAATCCACATTGTTTGTACATGCCTCTTCCTTTTCTTAGCATGCCTTGGGAGGATATTTCTATGGACTTTGTTTTAGGACTGCCTAGAACAAAGAAAGGGAGGAATATCATCTTTGTTGTCGTGGATAGATTTTCTAAAATGGCACACTTCATACCTTATCGTAAAAGTGATGATGCTACACATGTTGCTGATTTGTTATTCTGAGAGATTGTTAGGTTGCATTGTGTGCGAAACACGATTGTTTCAGATCGTGATGCTAAGTTTCTTAGCCATTTTTGGAGAATGTTATGGGCAAAATTGGGGACCAAGCTTTTATTTTCATCTACTTGTCATCCCCAAACTGATGGTCAATTTGAGGTTGTGAATAGAAGTTTATCTACCATGCTTAGGGCTGTTTTGAAAAAGAATATAAAAATGTGGGAAGAGTGTTTGCCTCATGTTGAGTTTGCTTATAATCATTCCCTACATTATAGTACTAAGAAATGCCCTTTGGAGATTGTTTAAGGATTTGTACCCCGTGCTCCTATTGATTTATTACCGCTTCCTTCAATGGAATGAGTGAATCTTGATGCTAAACATTGTGCTGAATTGATCTTAAAATTGCATGAAACCACTAAGAAGAATATAGATGTAAAATCCCACATTTTCCTTCATATGGGGTTCAGTTGTAAAGTGGTTGATAACCCTAATGGAGACCAATTATAGCCATGTTTATGAACTTGATTTCATCAAATCTTTTTCTTCTACTCATGTTTAAATTTATAACATGAGGAATAAACTTCACCAATGAACTTAGATTAATTCTTTTGACCTCTGTTCAAAGTTTGGATTTATTTGAAGAAAGATTGCTAGGCCAATTTAATATGCAGTACCAAATAGATATTCAAATTAATATAAATTGAATATATACTACTGTATATTTGGCTCTCTCAAAAATTATTCAATTCAGAGGCCATAAATTTTTCTATGGTTTTCTAATATTCGAAATAGACTTCCTGCAAAGTTTCATGAATTTTGAACTTCATTTGCTATTTTACTTGAAACACTTAGCAAATTCAAACCATGTTTTGAATTCAAATTACGAATTCTGTTCAACTAAATTGAACATCAAGATTTGAACACACATTTATGTCCAACATATGTTGCTTGACTTATTCCATAGTTTCACAATTTTTGGAATTTAATTGCTATTTAAAACAGTGGCACCATTGAATTCCATTCAAATTCAAATTTGAATTTGAAATCCAATTGAAACTTGCTCCAATTCAAAATCCAATTGCAGAATAAAATTTTAGATATTTATTTGAGTCCCCCCACAAAAATCTAGAATTTTTGGACACCATTTGGTAGGAGAATTGAAGTCTGCAGAGGAGGGATAGGGATAAGGGTCGTGGGACCCACTAGTCAGTGGAACTCACTCGAAGCGGCTCTGCACGCCGTTTTTATGGTGTTCCTCCGCTCGACACCGCGCGGCATGCAAACCCCCGCGGAGCTGCTCGCCTGCCTGCTTCATGGCGCCCCCCTACTCCCCCCCCCATCGCAGTGGACACCACCCCGAGCCCCCACCTCTATTTTCTTTCTTCTGCCACTGCACCGCACCGCCGCCGCCATTCTCGACGTGCTGGCCAAACAAGGCAAATAATCGCAGCGCTTCCAACAGCAAAAGGTTGCTCAACTAGTTGCTCTTCATTCCTGTCCAATTGCTTGTTTGATTCACTGCTTATATGTGTGGTATTTCAAAGTTCCTCGACACTCGCAGGTAAGGTCGCGAAGGGAAGCTTCCTGTTCCACGAGGACAGACCACTCCAAGCCGATTCCGTCTTCCTCTTTGAAGCAATAAGGTGCGCAAAGGTACCTAGATGCTTCTTGTGAAGTTCCAGACACTGTCATGCTTCCTAGCGCCTTTATCTCCAGTTTTCCCCAAAACAGTTCATACCAATGTCGATAAATTGCCATTTAAATTCCGTTTCTACATATGATTAATTGTCAATCCAGTAAGGTATTACTTCCTAGACCTACACGCGCATCACCTCTCAATAATTGAGAGGAAGCCATCGAGAAACGAGGTTGGATTTTGAGTTTTCATGGCCGCCGATTGAAAACCCATACCTCGCCGTCGAGTTTGACTTTGCTGATGATTTCTCCCCAATCTGACCCCCAAATCATCATCCTGGAGTTCCCAGGAACCTTCCCGAGCTTTTCCCATGTCGATTGAGCCATTCCCAAGCATTTCCGATGAAGACCGACTTCCTAGCTCCGCCGTCGCCGTCGCGCCGCCGTCTCCGGCAATCGCCGGCATGATTGGACCCCACCATCGTCCTTAGCAGTCGATTTTAGGGTGGAGCGGTCACGGCGAGGCCAAGAGGAGGTCAACGCACCAGTTCCAGCGAGGCACCGCCGCAGTTTCTGGCGAGGAGCGCCGCCGCGCCGGGAGGTAGACGAAAACGCGGGCCCCACCGGTCAGCGTAACCCTCTCGCTTGGGATCAGTTGCGGATAGGATCCGGTGTGGCTGTGCGGTTAAACCCGGTGACCCCCGGTGTGGATCCAATTCGATTGGTCAAATTCAAATAAAGTGGGACCAGCCCCTTTTATTTGAAATTTCCAATAGGAAATTAAATCCAGATTCAATTCCAACTTAGAAAATCCATCACTTCCAGTAGAATTATCCAAAAATTCCCAAATAAATTTTGTTAGAACGAGCATAAAGAATACTGTCCAGGGTGGCACATTGATTTGTATGAAAAGCCATACAAATTTCTCCAAAATTCAGATAAGAGAAATGCTTAAAGAATTCATTCCTACAATTCTGTTAAATGGAAAATTCCCAATTTTGGTCAGAACCCTATAATTGATACATGAGATCTCCAGTAAAAATTTCAAGTTCTTTGGACTTAAAATACTTGGTTGATCTATGTCCCAAACCACTATGTAGCTATAAATTGAGAAAAATGGAATAAAATGAATTTCCAGAAATTTACCCAAACTTTAAAAATCAGTTTCTTCCTGTGGAAAACTCAGAAATTTTGAAACAAATTTTCCTAGAATCAATGAGACTCCCTCTACATGATACAACCCTTGGTAGCCATAATACATCTCCAAAAAATTTCAACCAAAATTTAAGGAAGCTTATTGATTACCATAATTGTTAAGAATAACAAATATCATTTATCATCTCCTATTCTTTGCAAGAGTCTCCCCCATAATATCTAGTATACACCATAAAATCCCAAAGTCAATTAAGATAATTGCCTTATTGTATATTAATATACACACCCCACCTTAAGCATATTAGTTATTCACAAAATCATTTATACCTAGTATATGCATATCGTGTAGTAGCTGAAGTCGACGAGCAGCCGGAAGCCTTGGAGGTCCAGCTGCTAGAAACTAACATAGACTCAAACTTGCTTTCAGGCAAGCTCCAGTTTGCATTTAAGTACCTTACAATATTTTACAATTTTCCTTCACCTTACGTCTTCAGATGATTGTGCATTACGTTTAAGGTGTTTGACATCCACTTGCATGGCCCATAAATCCTATGGAGTCTTGGGTAGGTCTACGGCCTGTCGAGTAGACACTGCTATGCTTATGCTCATAGGAATTCGATAGAAGTCGAGTAGTTGGAATCTACTCGCGAGATAGGAATTTATCACATGGGAGATTTTAGAATAAGAAAATGGTTTGTGAATACAAAATGAGACCGAGCAGTGGATAGGATGCAGTGAGACGTGGTCTCATGTGCGTAGCCCTGCTTGTGCTGATTGAGGACCGTTTCGTGTGCGGTCCTGCTGGACAAGCTTGAATTGTACCGGCGACATACTTGAGGAATGGGCTCCAGTAAACTGACGTAGCTCGATACTTGTTTGTCGAGGCATTCCGTTCCGTTTTATAGACATGGCTTGAGGGCAGCGAGGTGTAAATCAGCTGGTGGGCACGTCAGAGTACGCCCCACGAGTGACCTCATGCTCGTGACGGATCAACCGGTTCGACATTCGAGAGTTTAGTGACAGGTGGCCATATACGACTAGTACTGAACTGTTATGTAGGTACTGCTGAAAGTACTCGCTGGCATTTCCGAAAGTGCGTATGTGTCGTGTTGTTCCGGGTATGTCCTGATTGCAATCATCGTCCCTCGCGGTAATAGAGTACCACTTGTTCACTGTATCGTGACGTAGTAAATACTAAAGAAGTCAGATGAATATAATGTATTGGTTACAAATTGCTTGAACAACCTTGTTTGGTTTAGAGATAGTACAATTAAAAGTTTACAGTTTCCCCATACTTTAGCTGTAATAGCATTTTGTGCCTTGTGCACGTCATATCATCGACAAAGCGTTTCATGTTTGATTGTGGAGTCTATGATGTGCCGTGCCTGAGGAATGCCAGCTACTAAATAAAACATGACTATAAGGATCCACTTATAGGCGAGTCCTTATGCTTTACTTACCTATGTTTAGTACTCATCCTTGCATATGTCTAGTGAGACGGGTTAGTCTTGCTGAGCCTTATGCTCACGTTTGCAGTTAACGAGTTTTTGCAGATTATATGACTGATGATGGGTTTAATGATGAGGTTGCACCCCCTCCAGGGTTTACGGCCGAGTGGGAACCCTGCACGCCACGTGAATTGCGTGTTGCTAGTGTAAAGTATCCAGGGCATGGATGACCTTGCTTTTGCATAGCTAGAGCTGAGAGTGTAGATATGATGTATAGTTCTCTTTCCTTCCGCTAGTAATTTTGAAAACTTCCGCTGTGTTTGTCAATAAAGACTTGGTATTGTAAATTTGTTCTCGTTCTATTCTTGTATACTGTTGGGTGTCGCATCGCACGACACAACCCAATGAGATCCTTGGCGGTCGGGATTCTGGTCCCCACAGGCATGGTATCAGAGCATCATTGGGAACAGTGTACTTGAAAAGAACATATTTTCAAAAATTAGGATTTGAGTGAGGAATTAGCTATATGCCCTTATAAGGAGTACTATTAGTATAAGATATAAAGGTAGTAAACTAACTTATATGTTACTAATTCTGTAACGATGCTCCGACGTCAGGTAAGAGGTAAGATACACCACCGTAAGTGGATCAATTGTGGTAAGATCACCATGTGAGAGGTAGCATGGAAATTTTCCGTGGCCTAACACGGAAACGTTAATAGGAGTCTCTAAAACTTTCTATGTTTCTAAGAACCTATGACACGCGGTACCCCAGCGTGCTTCAAAGTTAGTGGGAGCCCCCGTTGGGTGGTGTATAACCCGATAGTATGTCTCTCTAGAATCATTCATATTCTAAGGGAGCATGCGAAACATGTATGCCCGAGCGTGTATAAGCCGATTCGTATGGGAGTCTTTGATTTATAGACGTATTTACAGCCATGTACCTCGAGACATGACCTCACTCGAGGGCGACTCACACCAGAGTCATATGCATTTATTTTCATATATATTATTATGACTGCCTGTTGTGTTTCCCCATGCCGCCCTTGAGGTGTGAAGGTGTGAGAGGGGATTGCTTGTATTTCGCAGCATTGACTACGGTAGCAACCCGTGTAGCACACGTTTGCGAGTGAACGATGCTAGGACCACCTATAAATGTATCCGGAAATAACCGGTTAGAATTTTCTTTGGTGAGGCACGTAGTACTGTCAGTATCAACTTTGATACTTGACCATCCCCAACAATGACAAAAATTGGATGCATTGTATTTTGGAAAGTCCGACTATCAGGTGCTGGTAGGTTTGGACTCTGTAAAGATAAAAGTTCGATTCAACATGGGTGAGCACCAGGATTCTTGATTTCTGGCCAAACTTTGCTCAACTTCGCCAGGTTGTAATCTTGGTTAGTTAGAAATAAACATAGGGGTATGCTATATGGATGAAAAGATCTCGAAGTCCTCTATAACTTTTCTGTTGACCATCAAGGCAGGAAAGCTTGATAAATCATTTGAAATTCGGAGTATGCTTAAACTACTCCAGATAACCCTACCGATGTACCCGTCTCAGTAATTTTTCTATAACTCACTGTAGAAAAGTCTTCTGCCTTATTATGATATATATATATGAAAAGGAGAGAAGCTAATCTAGAATTTTGTTGTTCAAAGTTACTCTTGTTTCGAATCTGAAACAATTCAAACTTCGAGCTCAAAACAGTGAACTGCAGGGCTGCTGTTGAACGACAGACAGTTCATCTGTTAAGTTTAGGTAGCTTTAGTTTTTGATCCAGAATAGTGACATGGTAATATATATACTTTTCTGTGAATATTATCAAGTCCTCTATCAACTTCGTGTTGTACTCGTGGCCTAAATCTGGGTATAGCTGTGTTGAATTCCTATGGTTGCAAACTTGGTTCTGGCAGATCAGAACTTGAACAGTTGGCACCTAGTTTAGAATTACCACACTATACCTATGTAACAAATGTTTCATGGGCGAAATCTATTACCAATGGATTGTTAACTTGATGTTATACAATGTTTATTTGTCATTACCTCAAAATATTGTCATGACATACCTGTATAAGTTGCGGAAATCACCACATATACAGGGTAGGTTCTGTCAAAATTTCCATAAAATATGGGTCAACTTAAAACCTGTATAGATTCTATTTCCTAGCTCACCTGGAGCTGTATGAGTACAATATGGAAAGGTTGGAAAGTTTACTACAACTTTTGTATTCAACCCAACACATGGTTCTGACGTTTCCTATATGAAAATTTTGAATTTATACAGGAAGGTCAGCTGGAACAGACTGTGATTACAACTCCAGTTTTAAATTTTCATAAACTGTGGAGAGTTGGAAACCTTCTAATTGTTCTAGTATATTTTTCACAGATTGCTGATTCTATGGTATACTTACCAAACGGATGGCTGTTCACGAAGTATACGCTTTTGAAGGGTTTTCCGGATTTGTTGATTGCGATGCTTCAACGGTTCGTGTATCGGGAAATACCGGACTATTGGGGCAAGGAGATCGATGATCGGGGGGGGGGGGGGTAACGAGGTGCACCATTTATGTGGATGTGCCTGCTGCTCCATTAAATGTTGGATGGGCCCCCTTTTCCATCCAAGTACAAGGGATTCAATTGGAAGACACGTGGTGTTATGCCGCAAGTGTGGCCATCACGAGGTTTTGCAAACTTCATTACCATGCTATGGCTGGCACTCCATTCGAGCTTTTTCCGGTTGACGGTAGAGCCGGTGATGAGTGGGCATGTCAGATGGTTGCAGCATATGGGCATGCTGAAGAAGTAGATTTTAGCCTCATATGCGGCATCAGCGTGTCAGGAGAGCCTTGATCAGCATATTAGCCTAGGAAAAATGATGAGTGACCTGAAGCAGGCCTTGATTCGAGGGGATCACTTTGAAGGTGCCAACGACTCACTTAGGGCCATGGTTGCTCCCCTAAATCGCCGTTTAAACTTAAGGGAGAAGCAGTGGCACCAGGCTGTTCAAGCTCGATCGGAGGCTCGCATGAAAACACAACACGCAAAAAGCACGTTGGAAGCGAGTCAACTCGAGGTGGAACTGTTGGATGAACAGATGAGTGAGGTGACTCAAGAAAGGGATCAATCCAGAGGGGAAACTCGGGATTGGAAGGCCAGTTGCAAAAATGCACAGAAGGAACTGGAAGACTTGAGGATGTTTCTTCTGCAGGCTGATGTGAAATCTTTAGTTGCTGCGACGTCATCAATGGTAGGTGGGATAGCAACTCTTACTCCCGCAACCGCACCTGTGGCACCAATTTTGAATGATGAAGAAGAAGAAGAAGATCCTGAGGAACTGTAGTACGTCGAGTAGGACGTATTGGAGTGGGATGTGGCAGCACTTCTGCCGTCACGAGGCAACATATAGTTTAAAAGTTGCTCGTGTGTTTCTTTTGTGCCCATGTTTGTGTCATATTAAGAATAGTAGTGGGTATGTCTAAACTGATAAGATGTGTATGACATCTCATGGGAACCAAGTATGGTAGAGATGTATTTCCATAGTGGGAGTCCATCATTTTGATGTACACTACTATAAACTTGCTCATGAGATAATATATCTTGTATAAAGTTTGTACTTTATCACTATATGTGAATGTGATGCACTTATTTCCTTATCAAAAAGTCGTACTACTGATTGATAAACTAGATAAAGGAAAGAAAAACATGTGCTGATTTTAAGTCATTTGGATGCAGAATGGTGCGTACTCGCTTGACACCTGAAATGGGGGGTTCCAGTCGTGGTCGTGAGGACGAATCTCCAACCCAAGAGACAGCTGCAACACCGCAGCAACAAGTTCCTCCACCACCACCTCCGGAACTTCCAAGGAGTCTAGCGGAGGTTCTCGTCACGGTACTTGGCTCGCGCGATGAGCAAACGGAGTTACTACGGAATCTGGTCCAGCATTCGTCCCGTCAAGGCGGGCGACCAGATGCGGGTCCACGACAACCTTCTCCGAGCTCATACTCGGATTTCATGTCGACACAACCGCCGGTCTTCATGGAGGCCGATGAACCATTGGAGGCGGACAACTGGCTCCGCTCCATTGAAGGGAAGTTCAGTTTGCTACGAATGACCGAACACCATAACACCCTGTTCGCGGCCCAACAACTACAAGGGTCCGCCGGTGCGTGGTGGGCGAATTACGTTGCCGCACGATCAGTCGGCTACACCGCAAGCTGGGAGGAGTTCCGGGAGGCGTTTCGCGCCTATCACATACCTCCCAGTGTAATGAGGAAGAAGCTTCAAGAGTTCTTGGAGCTGAAACAAGGAGGAAGGAGTGCTTACGAGTACTCCAAGATATTCAACTACTTGGCCCAATATGCTCAGGACCAAGTGAATACTAAGGATCGGAAGCGGGAATGCTTCTATCGGGGTTTGAACCCCAAGATGAAGGACAAGCTTGCCTTGTTCAATAGCGGCAGCTTCAACAACATGGTCAATGCTGCCATCGTACAGGAGGACGCTACTAAGGAGCTGTTCTCTGACAAGAAGAAAAGGAGTGCTCCGCAGAGCAGCGGAGGAGGTACTCCTTAGAAATACCACATGGTGTATCGATCACCATCCGACCAGAGGTGGCAGCCGCCATCACGACCATCGAAGTTTCATGGTCGCCCATTCAAAAATGCCGGTTTCTGCCCACAACAGCAACAAGGGATGATTCCGCGTGCACCTCTACCTCCACCGCGTGCACCGGGATTCCGTCCTCCACTCTGTACCGGTTAGACCCCGTACACGTGCTATACGTGTGGACGTACGGGGCACTTTGCCAAGGACTGCCCGCAGAGCGGAGGCCAGTCATCGTACCAGGGGGCAAATCAACATCGCAACCAGCCCAAGAAGCCAACCACCAGAACCGGCAGCGTCCACCACCTCGCCATCGAGGACGTTCCAGAAGCAGCACCTGTACTGACGAGTACGTTCTCTCTCTTTGGTCATCCCGTAGTCATCCTTCTTGACTCCGGTGCTTCCCATAATTTTATTAGCAAGTCTTATGTCAATCAATACCAATTGCCTATCATTTCCACAAAAACCCTATATATGATTTGTTCTCCGGGAGGCAAAGTAGTAGCTGATAAGATGGTCTATAGGGTACCTCTTAATCTGGGTGGTAACATATACCCTATGTCTCTCATTATATTAGAGCATCAGAAATTAGATGTCATTTTAGGGATTGCATGGTTGCAATTCAACGGTGCTATCATTGACATCATTCCTCGAGGAATATATCTAAATTCTTCGTTCCACTCTCCCCAAATTCTCACCCTTGAGAGTAATATCCATATGCCTCCAACTGTTGATAACACTGAAGCCTGTAAACTCGAAGATATTCCGGTAGTATGTGAGTATCCAGATGTTTTTCCCGAAGATCTTCCTGGTATGCCACTAGAAAGGGATGTCGAGTTTAAGATTGAACTTGTACCGGGAACAATACCAATCTCGAGAAGGCTGTATAAGATGGCACCTAAAGAACTGGCAGAACTGAAAGAGCAGCTGAATGAACTGTTGGACAAGGATTTCATTCGTCCAAGTTTGTCACCTTGGGTTGTTCTGCACTGTTCGTGGAAAAGAAGGATAAAACATTGAGACTATGTGTGGACTATCGTCCACTCAATGCTGTCACAGTCAAGAACAAATATCGACTATCCCGTATCGATATTCTGTTCGATCAGTTGGTAGGTGCTCGGGTATTTTCAAAGATGGATCTTCGCTCTGGTTATCGTCAGATCAGAATTCGACCCGAGGATATACCTAAGACAGAATTCTCGATGAGGTATGGCTTACATGAGTACCTTGTCATGTCCTTCGGATTAACCAATGCACCGGCCCATTTCATATATCTCATGAATTCGCTGTTCATGCCGGATTTGGACAAGTTTGTCGTGCTCTTCATCGACGACATCCTTGTATACCCAAAGTCTGAAGAATAACATGCGCAACATTTGCACATCGTGCTTCACCGATTGCGGGACCACAAGTTGTACGCTAAGTTCAGCAAATGTGAGTTCTGGATCAACCAAGTAACATTTCTGGGGCACATCATCTCTGCTGAGGGGATTGCAGTTGATCCAAGCAAGATTAAGCAAGTACTCAAATGGGAGTCTCCCAAGTCTGTGCATGAAGTTTGAAGTTTCCTAGGTTTAGCTGGGTATTACCAGAGGTTCATCCCAATCTTTTCCAAGATAGCTAAACCAATGATGAAACTTCTGAAGAAAGACAAGAGGTATACCTGGACAAAGGAATGCGAAGAGGGTTTCCAAGCATTGGTGAAACACCTCACAACAGCACCAGTATTGGCCCAACCAGACGCAACAAGATCCTTTGATGTTTATTGTGATGCATCTGGGATTGGTCTGGGTTGTGTATTAATGCAAGACAGAAGGGTGATCGCTTATGGATCACGGCAGCTTCGGAACCATGAGCAGCATTACCCAACTCATGATCTTGAGCTCACTGTTGTGGTACTAGCTTTAAAGATGTGGAGACACTATCTATGGGGTAACCTAGTACATCTCTACACCGATCACAAAAGCTTGAAGTACATCTTCACCCAGAAAGAATTGAATATGCAACAACGAAGATGGTTGGAGTTAATCAAAGACTACGAGATTGAGATCCACTACCATTCTGGAAAAGCAAATGTAGTTGCAGATGCACTAAGTTGCAAGTCCCATATCAATAACCTTTCTATCACCTTGATAGAGGAAGAAGAACCGAGTCTCTACTTGGTTCCGTATGGGGCACTCTACAACCTAGCCCTCATTCCCACCATAAGGGAGGAAATTATGGAGGCTCAGAAGAAGGACAAGGGCATATCCCATATTCGTCAACAAATGAAAAAGGGAGAAATGAAGTGTTTCTGAGGTGACGATGACGGTACCATCTGGTTCAAAGACTGCATCGTGGTACCCGGCGATGTAGAACTTTGGAAGAAAATTTTGGACGAGGCTCATTTGTCCAAATATTCTATTCATCCGGGGAGTAACAAATTGTACCAAGATTTGAAGAAGAAATTTTGGTGGACTCGGATGAAGAGGGAAATAGCGAAGTATGTATCCGAATGTGATACATGTCGACGAGTGAAAGCCGACTATCTGAAAGCAGCCGGACAATTACAACCGTTAAGCATACCTTCCTAGAAATGGGAGGACATCAGCATGGATTTCATTGTCGGGTTACCTCTCACTTTTCTCAAACATGACTCGATTTGGGTGATAGTCGACCGACTCACCAAGTCGGCTCACTTTATTCCAGTCAATGTCAATTATGTGGCACGGCAATATGCAGAGCTGTATATTGCCAGGATCTTATGCTTACACGGAGTACCCCACACTATCATATCAGATAGTGGAACTTTGTTTGTTGCTCGATTTTGGGAGCAACTCCATGCATCTCTAGGTACCAAATTGATTCGAAGCTCAGCTTACCACCCACAGACTGATGGTCAAACGGAACGAGTAAACCATGTACTAGAGGATATGCTCTGTGCCTATGCCATCCACCATGGTAAGAATTGGGATGATCACCTACCATTGGCGGAGTTTTCACAACAATGGCTATCAGACTAGCATTCAAATGGCACCATATGAAGCTCTTTATGGCCGGAAGTGCCGCACACCGTTGAACTGGTGTGAATCCGGTGAACGAGTAACCTATGGTATAGACTTGGTAAAGAAAGCCGAAGATCAAGTACGAGTTATTCAGGCCAACCTCAAGGCTGCTCAGTCTCGCCAGAAAAGCTATGCAGACAAACGACGTCGACCGCTTCATTTTGATATCGGGGATCACGTTTACCTTCGGGTATCCCTAATGAAAGGGATTCATCATTTCGGAGTAATAGGGAAACTAGCTCCGCGTTTCATCGGACCTTTCGCAATAAGTGAGCAGTGCGGACCTGTAGCCTATCGGCTAGAGCTGCCAACATCACTTTTAGGGGTCCACAACGTGTTCCACATTTCACAATTGAGAAAATGTCTCAAGGCCCCAGCAGAAGTCCGTAGGGAGGATATTGAAGCTCTCCAACCAGATCTTACTTACTCCGAACATCCAACCCAGATAATTGATGAGAAGACTCGTACCACAAGAAACCGCACCTTGCATTTCTAAATGGTCTTGCTGGACAACCACACCGCTGATGAAGAAACGTGGGAAAGCGAGGAATATCTTAAAACCAATTATCCGGACTTGTTAACATCATATGTTCATTAGGTCTTTTCTTTTATCCTTCCTTTTTGTAATCTCGGTACGAGATTCTTTTAAGGGGGGAGGAATGTAAAATCCCACATTTTCCTTCATATGGGGTTCAGTTGTAAAGTGGTTGATAACCCTAATGGAGACCAATTATAGCCATGTTTATGAACTTGATTTCATCAAATCTTTTTCTTCTACTCATGTTTAAATTTATTAACATGAGGAATAAACTTCACCAATGAAATTAGATTTATTCTTTTGACCTCTCTTCAAAGTTTGGATTTATTTGAAGAAAGATTGCTTGGCCAATTTAATATGCAGTACCAAATATATATTTAAATTAATATAAATTGAATATATACTACGTTATATTTGGCCCTCTTAAAAATTATTCAATTCAGAGGCCATAAATTTTTCTATGGTTTTCTAATATTCCAAATAGAATACCTGCCAAGTTCCATGAAATTTGAACTTCATTTGCTATTTTACTTGAGACGCTTAGCAAATTCAAACCATGTTTTGAATTCAAATTTTGAATTCTGTTCAACTAAATTGAACATCAATATTTGAACACACATTTATGTCCAGCATAAGTTGCTTGACTTATTCCATAGTTTCACAATTTTTGGAATTCAATTGCTATTTAAAATAGTGGCACCATTGAATTCCATCCAAATTCAAATTTGAATTTGAAATCCAATTGAAACTTGCTCCAATTCAAAATCCAATTGCAGAATGAAATTCTAGATATTTATTTGAGCCTCCCCACAAAAATCTAGAATTTTTTCACACCATTTGGTAGGAGAATTGAAGTCTGCAGAGGAGGGACAGGGATAAGGGTCATGGGACCCACCAGTCAGTGGGACTCACTCGAAGCGGCTTTGCACGCTGTTTTTCTGGCGTTCCTCCGCTCAACACCGTGCGGCATTCAAACCCCCACGGAGCTGCTCGCCTGCCTGCTTCATGGCGTCCCCCTACTCTTCCCCGGCCTATAAATACTCCCCCCCGGTCGCAGTGGACACCACCCCGAGCCCCCGCCTCTGTTTTCTTTCTTCCGCCACTAAAACGCACTGCCGCCGCCGTTCTCGACGCGCCGGCCAAACAAGGCAAAGAATCGCAGCGCTTCCCACAGCAAAAGGTTGCTCAACTAGTTTCACTTCCTTCCTCTCCAATCGCTTGTTTGATTCACTGCTTAAATGTGTGGTATTTCGATGTTCCTCTACGCTCGGGGGTGAAGTCACGAAGGGAAGCTTCCTGTTCCACGAGGACAGACCACTCCAAGCCGATTCCATCTTCCTCTTTAAAGCAATAAGGTGCGGAAAGGTACCTAGATGCTTCTTGTGAAGTTGTAGACACTGTCATGCTTCCTAGTGCCTTTATCTCCAGTTTTCCCCAAAACAGTTCATACCGATGTCGATAGATTGCCGTTTAAATTCCATTTCTACATACGATTAATTGTCAATCCAGTAAGGTATTATCTCCTAGACCTCCACGTGCATCTCCTCTCAAAAATTGAGAGGAGCCATCGAGAAACGAGGTTGGATTTTGAGTTTTCATGGCCGCCGATTGAAAACCCATACCTCACCGTCGAGTTCGACCTTGCCGATGATTTCTCCCCAATCTGACCCCCAAATCATCATCCTGGAGTTCACAGGAACCTTTCCAAGCTTTTCTCGAGTCGATTGAGCCATTCCCAAGCATTTCCGATGAAGACCGACTTCCTAGCTCCGCCGTCGCCGTCGCACCACCGTCTCCGGCCATCGCCGACATGATTGGACCCCACCATCATCTTTAGCGGTCGATTTTAGGGTGGAGCGGTCACGGCGAGGCTGAGAGGAGGTCGACGCACCAGTTCCGGTGAGGCACCGCCATAGTTTCCGGCGAGGAGCGCCGCCGCGTCGGGAGGTAGACGAAGACGCGGGCCAGGAATCGGATCCTCCTCAATATTGGTGTGTACTCCTTCATCAACCCCTGGAAAGCTTCCCAGGCGAGGGGATCTGAAGTCAGACCTTCAATGGGCATCTTCAATGCAGGATGGGCCTCGACCTGCACGATCACCCAATCTTCCCTCCAGGTCTTCCACTTGCCCCCTTTGAGCAAAGGGATGTAGGATCTAGAGGTCTTGTCGCGGTGCCGAAAGTAGTAGGCACCCACCTGGGTCGTCTCACTCTTTCCTGTGATCTTCATCACAAAGAAGAACTAGAACAACTTTACTGTTGGCTTACAGCCCACGAACACCTCACAAAAGTGGATGAAGAAAGTGATCATGGCGATGAAGTTCGGCGACAGGTGGTGAAACTGCATCCCATACTCCTCCAACACAGCGAGGAAGAACCTCAACGGCGGGAGCCCAAGCCCCGCAACCACGTAGGCGGCAAAGAGGACAATCTCGTCTTCATGCAGGTCTTCAAGAGTGGGAGATCCGCACCGAATCATCCACGCACACTCCGCCTCCAACCAGCCAAGCAGTCGCCGCACTAACAACAGGTCATCAACTTACTGGAGGCGAGAAGGAGGCACAGGGGAAGCTATTGGAGCAGGCGAAGGTGAGAGATTTGGCTGAGGGGTGAAGGCTCGAGCGCTCGAGGAAGAATGCGAAAACTTAGGATGCAGGGCGTGAGTAAGGAATGAACTATTTCCTCTAACAAAGGTTTCCTTTTTGATCACCCCCGTGACGCCTGAGTACTTTGTGCGTATCACAAAGGTTCGGCCGCAGCACTCAACGCGCAGCACCCATGACAATGGGCCCTACACCCCCTATCAGAAGCACTAGCCCAGGCAGTCAGCCACTTGAAGAAACATCTCAAGCAGCTCCCATAAAGGCGGAGTGAACGAAAGTGCTATAGCTGCATCGGGAACTGTCGCGGTTAAAGGCGCCGCAAATGAAATAGATACTACAACAAGCAAAGATTCTGTCGCCATAGTTTCACTATAGGGTGTGGACGCGTGGTGAAGTTGGCAGAAGCGCCCACCGCTTTGACTATACAAGACAAAATTCAAAGCACAGTGCTGGAAAGCATGGAAAGGGCTACACCATTGGGCTCTTCACCTCGCCCCAAGGTGGACCCAGGGGCAACTATCGGTACCCTACAGACGGGGTACCCTTGCACACAGGATGAAGAAACTAATGAATGTATAGCAGTGCCATGTATCCCGGGGTGCCAAGACCTCAGTCTCCCTCAAAGATCGAGCTACGGCACGACCACGAGAGCCTTGAAGATGGGACTCGGCCCCCCAGCGTGATGGGCTCCCAAGGTGCCACGTGTAGGGACGGGACCTCCCCCAACCTTGGGGAGAGCTCCTGTGCAGCTACGTGGCTCAGAGCGTCAGGATTAGCACCCTCCATGAGAAAGGGGCCGGAGCTGCCACGTCCCCTGGAGAGCCCCAGAGCTGCCACGTGTCATGAAGGACCGGGGCTTGCCTCCCCCGCAGGGGTCACCTCCAACGCTGCCACGTGTCCAGCACCTTGCACCGGATGGCAAGATGCGTGAGTTAAGATATGGTGTGCCCTATCCATGTCAAGCTTTGAATACGCACACCCACCTCCGGTGCACAACGCGGAACACGTTAGTGGTCTAAGACCGATATGACCAATCGCATGACAATGAAGGTGCTATAGGCCTATCCCACTCGGCCAAGTGGGTAGCTTGCAGCAACAAGACAGACTGACGGGACACCTTCTGCCATCGTCAGCAACAGCGCTTGGTCTACTGATGACTCAGGCTGCAAGACGGTGAGTCTTCAAGTCCATGGTCAGAGTAAGATTATGCGAGAAGCCTTAGATCTTTAGGATAATATCGCCCCGGGACCACCTGTCGGGCCTCAGACCCCACTTGTAAGGCGTCCGCCATAGCTATAAAAGACCTGGACCGCAACCATTACAAAGGACCGAACATCGAATCCCCAACACACACACACACACACACACACATACACACACTAGCATTACAATCAACCGTGGAGTAGGGTATTACGCTCCTAGCGGTGCGAAACACATAAAAACCACCGTGTCATACTCTCTCACGCGCTCGTACACTTGATTAAGGCCTAAGCCCCGCCAAACAAGAACCTCCGTGGGCTGCTCCTTTGTAGATCCGGGGGAAGTGTCGCATTAACACTTTGGCAATTCGTTTCAAGGCATTCCAAGTTTGTGGTACGGTAGTTGGATTTTTAGTTTGATACTCATGCAACCAAACAGAAGCAACGTCAGTGAATTCACTAGTGGCAGCTCTAACCTTTTTTATCATCAAGGAAATCATGGCATGCAAATTTTTGATCTGCTGATAATTCCCAAGAAAGATATGCATCCAGATCATATTTCCCATCAAAGGGTGGTATGGAGAATTTAATGTTGTGTAGAGAATCATAATTATCACGTACCTCCAGTCGTAGGGCTCGACCACCCATACCACGATGGTCGCGACGTGGCTACCGTCGATACCTGAAAGGTCTATCATCAAGCTCGGTATCCACTGAATACTCAAGCTCGTCATATCTTGCAGCGCTGCCAACGGAGTCGTGGCTGTCATCAACACGTCTTTGCCTCTCTCCGTGTCCAACCTGTTCCATCCTCTCCAATCACTCAATGATTGCTGCAAGAGAAGTGTTAATAGCCCCAACAGTGCTTTCTAATGTGGTCAGCTTGGTGTTGGTGCAAATCTGCGTCGACTCTAATTGACTAATGTGTTCATTGGTGACTTGAATATCCTCGTTGAGGGCATCCCTGTTCAGCTTTACTTGGCGTTCAAAATGCTGAATGATGCCCCTCGTACGTGGTGAATATGGAGATGCCTCATTCGCATCAGCTAACATGGTTAGTAAAGAAAGGAAATACAACGAAAAGCAGATTAACCGTAGCAGTTGCTAAGAGGTGGTAGGACACAATCACTTCCTCACTAGCAAGAAATCAAGCTCTTACAAGTTCTTACCACGCGATGCAGGAGGCGCCGGAAAATAGCAAGAACAACAAACAGTGGCTGCCAGCACAACCCTGTGGTGTTGTAGATGATTTTTTAGAGCTGTAGGTGGCTGTTAGAAATGAGTTGAACAAAGCAAAAGCTAGTACCACATTAGTCACAACAAGTTGAATAAACGTTCCATGATGGTACTGTGCTGGTCCTAGTCTAAACTGTGATAGAGACGCGAGCCGTTACTCCATGCGATGTTAAATTTACTATAGTAGAAGAGTTTGGACAACACGAACCTGTGTTTTAACAAAACGTTCAAAACAGCAAGTTGAACTCCGAAACTTGAAACAAATGTTACACAAACTGTTTCTCTTTTTTCTACCGAGAAACTTTTTCTAGCAATTTTAATTAGTGCGGCTTTTCTTTCTTTGCACGTGCCTTTTTCGTGCTGATCCTTGCGACTTTTCTTTTGCACTTGCCTTTTTCTCAACTTTGGGTAGATAATGAAAATGGACTGAGAACAAAGTGGCACGAACTCGAAACTCTAGCGGTGAAAAACTTAGGACCAGCAACTCGACACAAAAAGGCAACCGTGAATTCCGCAAGTCGAGAGCTATGTAGCCAAGCAAAAGGCTCAAAGCGTTTTTAGGATTTTTAGAGCTAACTTTTGTTGGCAAAAGTGGACTGCTGGTAAATGAAGAACAAGGAGAAGGAAATCTCTCACCGAGAAACCTGAAATCTGATACCACTTGATGAACCCAACGGGTATGGGGGATGCCCTATATTTCGATGAGAGATGTTGGTTGTGAACGAATTTGGTGGAGGTCGACGTTGGCTGTCCGACTACCACAACCAGAATGGTGTAGCGCCTTGAGCGATAGTTACACCGTCTCCTGATAACTACGATTTGGGTGGAGGTCGACGTTGTGCTACCCGACTACAACAACCACAAGGGTGCTAAGCCTTAGTGATAGTTACACTGGCTCCTGTTGTTGCTGTTCTTGCCGTGCCAAGAATAGCCTTGAACCTGCAAGCAATCGAAGAACAAGCAAGAACAAAATAACAAGCTAACACTAACAGGTGTGATAAGTTGGGGTTCTGATTCAAGTAATCGGAAGGTCTCGTCGACACTTGCGTTACAAGGAAGTAGCAATGGCTAAACTTACAGAAAACAAAACCCAAGTTCTTCCTATGGCTGCTAGTTGCTTATATAGAGGAGGAAGACTAGAACTCATGATGGAGTCACGAGTCTTGTTCGGCCTTTTTTGGGCAGCTCAAGCGTCATCTGCCTTTGATTCTTGATCCAACGGAAAGTAGACGAAGAGACCATTCCAGCAAGTACTTATTTGCATTAGACAACCTTCGGAGTTGAAGGTTATGCCCCTTTTAAGCTGATACTTGCTGCAATTACAAGGTCATCATAGGCTTTAGTAGTTCCCCATTTTAAGTATAATTAATTTGAATGCCAGGAATGAATTCACCTGATAATTAAGTTCACGTGCACGAGCGCATGTCATTGGACCTTGATTAGCCGCAAGTGGTGAATGGGCTGATGTTGTGGTTGTATCAACAGTAGTGATGTCCTCAACAATGTTCATATCAATAGGACTCAGAACGAAGAAGATCGATGAGAAGTGAAACTCAGAGGAGAAGGACTAGCGTGGACCCTGCTGCAAGAACAAAATTTGCCCAAGCAACAGTAAAGACAAAGAAAGAAGAAGAACGATGAGAAGCTTCGACGAGATGATCAAGCACTGACTTGTTGTCATTTACACCAGCTGCAACCTAAGGCAAGCCTTGGTTTGCATTTAAGTTGTTAATATGTTTTGCTCTTACAATCTATGTGATGGTAATTGTGCATTAAGTCTAGGGATGTATGATACTCCACATGCAAGACCAAAGAATCCTTGGAGTCTGGTTAGAATAGGACTTTACATGATATCAGCTGTTATATTAAATTTGAGGAATATGGATGGAAGAAAGATGAGGAAAAGAATGGGATGGAATGGTTAATTTGAGACAGGGCAGGAAGGCTAGGACACTCAAGGACGTGGTCCTGTGAGCATAGTTCCCGTCTGTGTCGATTAAGGACCGTACCATGTGCGGCCCTGCTGGACAAGTTTGAATATGTACCGGATGCATAGTGGCTCTAGTGGACCCAACAAACTGATATAACTTGTTAACCTGGATATTGATGCATACCCCACCATCTTAGACATCACCACTCACATCATGAGGAGAGCAGAGATCACTGCAGCATAGGTCGTCATGTGAATCTTGCTGTCGGGACGGTGGGACCGTTTCAATGCTTGAGTGACTTGTGAAAGGTGGCCATACACGACGTCAACGGAATTGGTTGATCCCCTCTTTCAAACGGGCGTGAATATCGTGCAAGCCTGGTGTATCTTGATTCGAATCACCGTCGCTCCCAGAAGGGAGCATACTTGTTCACTGCGTTGTGACGTGGTAACAACTGGAACTTGGTAGAACCTGTTATATGATTAAGCAACTTGGTTGAAGAAGTTTATAGAAGAAATAAAGTTACAATTCTAGGCAACTTCACATGTTATTATATCTGAAACAAGGATCTACTGATAGTGAACATTACTTATTGCAGTTTAAATTCAAGTCTTACATTCCTAGCATGTAGAGTTTCATGTTTTATGTGAGACGGTTAAGTCTTGCTGAGCTTTGTGCACATGGTTGGATTTATACGAGTTTTGCAGGTATATAGCTATGAATGGTTCTTTTGCTTTGCCCTTGTCAGGGTATATAGCCAATGGAAGCCCTGGATGTCGCTGCTCTCTTCTTTGATGCTAGAGTGGAGTATCCGCGGGCTGGATACGGCCGCTACTGTTGTAATGTAGGTTCGAGAGAATAGTATGAAGACTTCCAATGATGTAAGCTCTTTTGTATAAAACTACGAGTTTAATGTAAGTTGCTCACTTATATTATGAGTTCTTTTTTCTTTTCTGTGTTGTGCTATTGGGTGTCGCATCGCACAACACCATCCAATGTGATTTATGGTTTGTCTGGACCCCGGTCCTCACATGGTGCCACTGCCAAACGCTTCTCTACTCCATCAGTCCAAAGAATGTAAGTCACGTCTCATTCATGACTCGACTGAGCTCTGAGTGCGAAGACCGACCCCTCCCCTCGGGATTCACGACCGCCCAAAATGAACCAGAGTGTGGAGCGAACGACCGTGAGACGGTCCCGCAAGGGGCATTTTTAGAGGTTGTTGATACCTCTGACGCCTCCAACGCTTCATATCTGAGTCTTAGGTCAGCAATTTAGTGGTAACCCACAAAGGGTCGGTATTGTGCCTCCCAAATCCCTGAAAGGTTTGCGTTCGGCATGAATGTATCGAACATAATCCTATGAAACATGGGCATCAAGCGACGACCTCAATTGTCCTTCAAAACCGGGTGTTGGGTTCTATTTGCCCTCACAACTGAGGGTGATCGGTTTTAACTCAGATTCTCCCCAAAGGTAGAACAAGCAAGCTCGAGAATTCAGCCATTGAGGTAACCTTCCCGGGCCTACCCCGTCACTTCCAAAGAACTCTCTGAGCAAGAAATGATCGTTCATTGATCCTGTGAGATCTATGCACGTTAGCCTCCGACTGAGCAAGCCCCTCATTCAGAGACTTGGGGGCTACTGATGGAGTACGGATACCTTTGTGTCTGGTGTCTATGCTTGGTCCGGCCAATCCCGAATTTACGTGGTCAGACAAGTCTGGGTCCCATCGGTGGACCTGCCCCTCCCCTCTGGCCCGAGCAGCTAGGAGAGCAAGCTTCCCGACCGTGCCTTGCGAGATTCCGCGCCCATCTAGCCAAGCCTCGACCACGGGGGTCGAGATCATGTTCATCGTGTCTCCGCATGGGAGACCTCACCAATGCCATTGCCAACCCCTACGCGCCATGTCCAGTCTTGTCGTGGACAGCACGCCTGCCCGGATACCGAGGCGCTGATAGGGGGCTTGAAGTAACCAAACATAGTAGATGTAGTGCTTGCAGCCTCCATTTTTGACCCTGTCGTGAGGAGCGGGATGGATAGGAACGAATATGTAACACCTGCTTCCCATATGAGGAAAGCGGGAGTAGCTAGGAAGTAGAGGGTCCGCACCCGCCTATAAAAGAGGGTCGAAGCTGCCCTGTGAAGAAGGGAACAAAGAAGACAACCAAAAAAGAGGGACATCATCCCCTCCATGAGAGCACTAGAACCACTCCTTATACATGTACCCTCCCACCATTTGTAATGAGAAGAGATCCCCGACTAGACGTAGGGCACCTTGTCTGAACCAGTATACATCTTCTATTCTTGTTTTTAGGCCGCCTCGAGGTGAAACGGGCGATATATACAGTACTCGTCATCAAATCGATATGCCGACACATACGGTAAAGATGCATAAGATATGGTGCATTGTCTTTTATTATGTTGAGCGACACCGGTGATGAGGTTTTGTACCCCGGCTACCAGAAGGTATGAGTTGTTCACAACGTGTTGGTACATCGTCCTGTACCCCCACCGAAATGATGCCCTAACGCGAGGGCTCGGAGGGGTGCCCCCTTGGAGGACCAAGATGGCAGGTTGGAATTCGGGGTGCCTGAGCTTGACGTGCGGGTAGTCTTCAATGTGAAGTGGGCACCGTCACAATCAAGTCAGGAACACTCAAGTATGCCCCTGGTGCACTCTACCGTATTAACTTCCACATTCTACGCCCCATCACATCTGATGATATGGTGGGTCTGTACAGTACGGCGGGCGTGTGCGCGCACTGGTATGGCTCTGCCCATTGACAAGAAGGGCACACACGAGACAATGATGTTTGCGCCCCGACTTTTTCCCGAGGCACTCTGCCTGATATGTGGGGTGCATACACACCCTTGTAAATGGGTCCCATTGATGAGTAGTCAAGGGGCAGGTGTAGGATTAGGTGGGGCAAGTTGGGCGGCCTATAGAAAGGGGTCGACTGCCATCCCTACGGAGAGAGAACTCTTGCTTGTAAGAGAACTTCTCCATTTTAAACAAAAAAGTGTGAGACACACGAACTATATGTAGGGAACCTTGCCCGAACCAGTATAAATCCCTTATGTTCATAGCTAGGCCTCCTCAAGGACGAACTGCCGTGCAGATGATACTAGTCAGTAGTCCGGACGACATGCCAAGTAGGGGATTGTTGTGTGTTCTAGTCTCTTCTTCCTCGATGGCTCCACCACACTCATCTTTCTTGCCCGGCTCAAAGGTATCCTTCAGACTTCGAGTTCACTGCCAAAAACGATGACAGATCAGAGCTCGCCTATGTGAGGACGGGGTCCCAACATTCCAGGAATCATATTGGGTGGTATCGTGCGATGTGACACCCAACAGCACACATGAAAAGAATACGTAAAACACAAAAAATCTTTATTTCATAAGATATTCGAGTTTACAACATAATGTACATAAGGAGTACATAAGCAGCAGAAAGAATATACTCAAACTCTCAACCTATCTAAGCATGAGAGAAAACGTCCATGCCCGCGGATGCTTCTCACTAGCAACACGAAGAAGATGAAGCATCGGCGCATTGTATCGTGAGCCATACACCTAGGAAGGTCCGAGGTCTCACGGACAACAACAAAAGAAGTAGAAATAACATAACCTTGAAAACCATATATAGCAACTGTGAGCACAAAGGCTCAGCAAGACTTATCCGTCTCACTTAAACACGAAACTCTATATGCATGGACTTGTAATATCGAAAAGCTGAATTGCATAAAAGTCTCGCCTCATAGTAAATCCATATTTTCATATTTTAAGTAGCAGATGTGCACTCTGTGGGCATGGCATATCATAAATTCCACAATCAAACAAGAAACACTTCGTCTACAATGTTACAGGCCCAAAGTTACATAGGCTGCATACAAATTAACTATTTGTGAATGATAAATTTAATTGCAATACTCCTAAGCCATACAAGTTACAATACAATAATATATTCATTTCAGCAAATTCATAATATTCCAGATACTCTTAATACCTACGTCACAGCGCAGTGAACAAATATGCTCAGCTCATAACTGTGAGCGACGGTGATTCGAATCAATAACAACCCGGAATGCACGATACGCATGCTCGCAAGGAAGACATGCTGGTGCTCTTCTCTCTACATCACACACAACCACTTTTCGCCAGCCATCCCAACGCCAAACCAGTTCTATGTTCCTCACTGAAGTCCACTACAAGGACACGTTGGAGTTGTTTGCTAGCAGATTTCCACCTCCCGTCATCTTTCCCCCCGAGGACCACGTTATAAGTTTCGATGCGAGGGTGCCTGAGTTACATCAGTTTCTTGGATCCTATATACATGTATGCATCCGGTACAACTCAAACTCGCCCAGCAGGGCCGCACATGGCACTGTCCTTAACCGACACCGACAGAGCTACCAACCCAACCTTAAATATTTGTCTCGCCATTACCAACCCAGGCACAATGTGGTCACAAGCGTTGTCCCACCCTTCTGGTCGAGATCAACCTTGTGTGACCCATCCTACAAAAATATCCATCCACATCTCAACTTTAAGAGTGAGTATTGTGGTGACATCTCCCGAGTAGGTTTCCCTCACTTGACTTCTCTCGTAAGTATAATTCAACTAATTGACTTCTGGTCGATAAAATGTGACCATTCTCGCGTGTAGATTCCAACTACTCGACTTCTACCGACCTATCCACTAAACAATTAAGCATAGCAACATAATACGATTGAGAAATGTCCTAGCCAACCACTCCAAGAATTAATTGGTCATGCATGTGGAGTATCATCAAAGCCTAACCAAATGAACAATACATACCTCATACATATAGTGATTACAAAAGAAAATTTTATAAAAGATGTTATGCAAACTGGGGTTTGCCTTAGGTTGCGACTAAGTGAATGTCAAATAGTGAGACTTGCTCTTCTGACTTAAGCTTCTCGTCGTTCTTCTTCTTTCCTCATCTTTACTATTGCTTGTGCAAATCTTATTCTTTTGTACTGCTTGAACGAATCTTGCTCTTGTTACGGGGTCCATGGTAGTCCTCCTCCGAGTTGTGCTTCTTGTGGATCTTCTTCGTTATGAATCATATCGATATGAATATGCACATATGATTCAACTTTGTGATTTAGGAATTTAAGTCTCTTAAGAACCAACAGAAAGGTAAAAATCTACTAAGTACTTAAGATGAAATCCCTGCTGGGTCTAAAGTGTTCTAAGATCTTTATTTACATAACTATGGTTATGTAAGGCATCATCTATATGGCTAACCATAACCATATAGGAAAATGGATTGTCAAAGTCTTGATGATAAAATGGTGAAATTGAAAAGGAAGAATTCAGAATGTAAGAGGTGGAGAACAGAAAAGCTCGAAAGTTATTTAGAGAGGAATGACAAGGAGGATGGTAATAGGCATAAGTGAATTACTATGTGGATATAATATACAAATTTCATGTGATTAATCAATTCTCAATATTCTGGTTGACCTATGATCATAGGTAATTTAATGGAGCTGTAGTACATGACAAGTAACTGTGCTACCAATTTTCGAGATTAGTAGAGCTGTTTGGAATTATCTGCAATTTAATTAACAGTGAGCACTTTGGACTTTATTGTTCAAATTACTCAAGTCTAAGTGCCTTGGGAATTTTGCTGTGGTCTCTAGATAAGATGGGGAGATCACCAGAATATTTTCAGAATTTTCTAAGTTAGGGAGCTTGCAAAAGAATTATTTTAAGGTTATAGCTTCTCAGATTTTTAGAGACATTTAGAAGGTTTTTCGTACCAATTAAAATAATACACTGCAAAGATCAGGACATATGGAGTCCAGAGATTTTTGTTTCACATTTTAGGACATTTATATGATTGATAGTGATTTTTAGAAGTTCTGCCCATTTTCTGCATTTTTCTTTTACAGGAAATCGAGTACTTTGGCTGACAGTGGGCCACTAATTTGAATGCAGCCACTAGCAATGAAGCAACATGTGGGGCCACGAGGTTTATTTCATGTGGACACAGAGGATCCGAGCGCCACAGAGAATCAAGTAGAGCCATAGTGTGAGGCTGACCGAGGGACCCCACACGGTCATCTTCATCCTTAGGCATGGGCGGCGCCCAACTCGACGGTGGCTGGCGGCCGGTTTGCTGCAACCCTTACTCCGACGCTCTTCCTCAATAATTTTCACTGTCTGGAACTAACATGAGAGGGTGAATATACTGGGAGGGTCTTTCTGGCTTGGCGATGGCCGAAACTCGCTCGGCGACGGCGCGGCGGCCCGGAGAAACTACGGCGAGGTGGAATTCAATCATTGATGCACTAAATCGAGCTCGATTTTGGTCCAGGAGAACCTTGGCGACAAAAGGAACAATGAATTGTATCAATCTTGCGATGAGACGCACTGGAGTAGAACCTCAACAGTTGACAGCGGTTTTTGGATTGGAACATGGGGAAAACTTGGCTTTCTGCCTAGAATCTAGATGATTTTACAATAAGATTGTTTGAGAAGCTCCGCATACCTTCCTATATTACGGTGCCTAACCGAAATGAGTTTAAATCAAGCGTGCTCCATGAATTTTAAGATTCTTTACCGTTGGTTTAACATGAAGGCCGGTGCAAGAGTTGAAATTCACCGGCACTACGAGAGGAACAGCTGATTGGGGAGTACGAACTATATGATTTGACTAACCGGTGAGTGATGTTTGCATAGCAGGAGAGGCATCATGGCAGTGGAACTGTAACACCCCCATTTTTAGTATCATGCATTACATACATTCTCATGCATAAAAATTAGTAGAACAAAAGAGAAAAAAATAAAAGAATATATATATATATATATATATATATACATATATATATATATATATATATATATATATATATATATATATATATATATATAAGCAAAAAGAAAAAAAAAACCACCGCCAGCCGCCGAGTCCGAGTGGACTCAGTCCCTTGCCCACGCGCGCCCGCGGGGGCTCTCCCTCACGCCCGAGATTTTGGCCGAGGCCGAAAGGGATTGGGTCCCGAGGCTCGTAGCCACCCGGGACTCCATATCCTTTATGTAGACTCCGCCTATATAAGAGGACCGAGGGCCCCATTCTGCATGCCCTGTCCACGAAGAGAGAAAAGCAGCGCCTGTTACGTAGTCGCTAGCCCTCAGTAGAGAAAAAAAAAGAGAGGAAGCCCTAGCCGCCATGAGCAAAGGAGGAAGGCCACAGCAGGGAGGAGGAGAAGAGAAGGAAAAAGAAGAAGAAAGAAGGATCTGCCATCCGCCAGAGATCGTCGTGCTGCCGTCGTCTCATCGCTAAAGGATCGCTGCGCCGTCTACTTCATCTACAATACACATCCATCCTGCAACCCTCGAAGCCGCTGCACTTACGGTAGGATACATTTTCCGAGATGAATTTTAACGACGTAATAGATCTAATACCCAGAGTTAAATTGTAATTGCACCTATTCTATTTCAGCAACCCTAATTATCGCTAAAACTCCCGTAAACCCGCATGAACACATATGAACTAGTTGCATCTAATTAATAAATAACCGTAGATAATTAATTATTGAGCATGCATTCATGTCATTGCATATTGATTAATATGTGTGCATTGTATTGATTCATATATGTTTTCTTGTATGTGTGTGATCATGAGTAGAGGGACGTTCTCAAGAGGCCGTGTACAAGGATTTTCAGAACCAAGACTTCGAAGCGCTTGAGCAACCCTACCTATCGGAGCAAGGCAAGTGTCCTTGACCATATTGAACCTACATTTTAAATGTTTTGTTTGCGAAATTGCATGCTTGTGTCAATATGATGAGAAACCCATACGTAGAAGTTTACTAGTGTTGTATGCCACCCTTGTTGCCGGGATATACATAATGAGTCAGGTATGGGTACTTTTCTCTTTTGCACCGCATCACTACACAGGTTATGGGTAACTTTATAATAATATGCTTGACAAGTTTAATAATGAGAATTTGGGATGGTAACGGGATCATGATTAATTTAGCAACATGGAGCATGGTTTTGTTGAATGGGTTGGATGGTACTGTGGTTTGCTTGCCTCAGAATTAAGGACCGGTTCATGCAATATATGCAGGACAACAGTACCACCACCAGGCAAAGTATCAGTGCGGCATAGCTGAATAATTAGGAGTGCTGCTAGTATTGTATGGACCATAGGATGTCGCGGGGTATGGGAGTTGAGTAGGGCTATACTAGGATCCGCATGGCACACGAGGGGGCCGTTGGTGGGAGAATGGAGATTCAAGCCTGCCGGTGAAACCTTAGTGGGTTTGTACATACTAGTAGTCCCTTTTGAATGGCTATTTTATGATCTCTTGACCACACACCAATGGAAGTGTGATAAGGCATAATAGAGGTTCTTATTCACCGAAAGGTGATGAAATCAGGAATACGTAGGTAAAGTGGTACAAGCTCCACAGAGTGTTAAAAACTATTATGATAGCCGTGCTCCCGGTCACGAGCACCTGGACATGATTAGAATTGGACTTGGGTTTTGGGGATTGTTTGATTATGTCACATGAGTATGGTCGGTTATGAGAGGATATGAAATTTGCATATGGTGATGATACCAATTGTTGGCTGGTTATAATTACATTATGATGGTATGATAATTACTTGGGTTATGTTGGGATTTAATCACACCTAGACATTGCAGGATGGTTTTACTCGTTTATGAACTAAAATTGGCTTGTTGCAATGAACCATCCATGTTTTTAGCTACATGTCATAATTTTCCACACTTGCCAAGTACGACTTGTACTCACCCTTGCAATCCCCCCACTAACAGCTATAGGAGACACTTGGGAGTACCATGAGGATCACGTAGAGTACTAGGTTGCGTGCTACCGTCAATTGCCTGTGGAATAGAGTCATGCTACTTATTTATTTTCCGCTGCAATAGTTAGAGACTTGTCATTCAAGAACAATTAGACTATTGAAATAGGATACTTATTTAATATTTGAGACGTGGTTAAATTATGTATATCCTTTGTGATGTTTTCATTTATGTGTGATAAACGTCCTGCGCACACATATACCTATACTTGGTTCATATTCGGAACCGGGTGTCACAAACTGATATCAGAGACGTGTTGACCATAGGACGCAAGCCTAGATAGAATGGACACTCTAGAGCACATAGGAACACTCCTCTAATATGCTATTTTCAAAATTTCATGCTGCTGTTTTGATTTTTGTCATTTCAGCCACCGTAAGGTTCTGATTGCTGCCGCCTTTTCAAGGCAATTTCAGCCACGGTTTATTGCGCTTGCTGCTGTAATTACCAATTATATTTTTGTGTAAAATTCATGTTTTTGCTGCTGCTATGCATGGGCAAACTTATTTTCTGAGCTGCTGCATTTTTCCTCTCTTTTCATTTCTTTTGGACAGCCGCACCCCTCTTTTCATTTATGTTTTGGCTGCTGCAATTTTCAGATTTATGTTATAATACTCTGTCCTCTAATGCACTCTTGTTTTTTATAGATACCGATCACTAGGAGTACAGCGCGCATGAGGACTTGCCCGCTGCCCCTTGGAAATGCGCTTAGGCCCGCCAAGAACCGCGACGATGCAATTCAAGAGGAGGAGAATGTCAAGCCCGAGGTGGAGGGAGCTGATCCCTCAAGCACTATGGAGGAGGATCCGCGGGAGCTTGAGACGTATGTAGAAGATATGGAAGATGAACCTTATGAGGAAGAACCGCAAGAACATGATATGGGAGATGGTCCTTATGTGGAAGAGTACTATGCACCCTCCCCACATGAGGGGGAACACGGAGAAGGACATGAAGAGGAGCCACCACTGGGTGCAAACGAGAATGGACACAATAGCTCAGAGTTCCGCCAAGTTGAGGAGCTTTGGACCACCAGAGCCAAAGGAGAACACGCATCGCTGGAACTGAAGGAATTCCTCCTTTCCCGTGGCATGTATGTGAATTACTTCGTGAAGAAAGTCCCGCATCCCGGACGCAATAAATGGCATGCTGAAGCTGTCATTTTCTTCACCAACAAAGTGGTCTCTCGGCACTATGATCCCACCTGGAGGTCTACACAAAAGGATGATACGGATGATGCTGCATGTGCAGCACTCACAAGTTTGTACCATACTCGCCGCTTTGAGCTTGAGGACACCACATTTGAGCTGCACCCTCAGCGGGAGAGTGGTACGGAAAAGATAATTGGACCACAAAAAGCCACACCCAACTTGCCAGCGATGGATAGGTCTCAGAAGGCACTACTGTACATGAGCAACCGCTATACAACCACACAAGGGGAGATCCACTACCTTTGCAAGGAGCTAGCTCATTTGGAAACCAGCATGGAGATGAAAGAATGGGAAGAAAGAGGAGAACCGTGGTCTGTAGGATCGAAGAGCATGTGAAAAGCTACCTGAGGGGGGTGAATGGTAGATTTAAAAAATCTTACACAACGGAAACAATTAAATCCCAACCCCTTCGGCAGAAAAACAATCTGTTAAAGAAATTGTGTGTGAGACTAATCTAAACGTGTTTCACCGTGAAAAAATGATATATTTCAGAGAGAATCAAGTCACGACGAAAACACAAGAAGAATCAATCAAATCCGTCGAGAGAAACTCAAGTTATGATCGAAAGATCGAACAAAGGTCAATCTATCCTACCCGAGAAAAACAGTTATGAAATGCTGCAAAGAAACTTGTGTAGATCAGAAACCACAAATCCAATTACCGTGAAATTTTGACAGATGATAGATAATTAAGTTTTAAAGACAACCCAAAAAGAATAACGTCAATTGGATCTGTAAAACTCGAGTTATGATAAAACAACCAACGAAATGTAGTGCTGTCTAGAAACTCGACGAGCAAAACTTGTTTGGAACAAGTCGGACGAACAAGGCACAAAAGTTCCTTCAAACTACAAATTTTATACAATAGAACACAATAGGAACAGCCCAAAAGTCGTCACCCACGAGCTCTGGCCTCCCTTGCTTATATAACCAGCTCGAAAGCCAACTCAACTCAAATCAGTACCCTAATCCTACTCCGTTCACGAATCGAAACTTTCCATAACTGCTTAGGACTCTTCTATACGTAGATAGAAGCAATCTTAAGACTTCCAAACACATTAGGAACATATCCCATATTCCTAAAACAACCCAAATTCGTGACCCACACGAAATCCTAACATAACCAACTCGATACTTTCCATACTGAGCCATAACCGACTCCGCAGCCAAAGTCATCAACCTATACGATCTGATCCTTCCAACCAGATCTTCCCATCCATAAACCATCTTCAGAACCATGTTGCTATGTCATGCACCGCATGCATACGTGCGAACACCTTCCTTCAACGTTCAGTAACCTTCATATGCACCGCCCTTGATTCAATCATCCTGCGCGACCTCCTGATCAGCTCAACCACAGTTCCTCCCGAACTTGGTTGTTGGAACCTCATCTCCTCCCTGAGACTAGTCCAATGGATCCCGTCACCAGCCATGACTTGAACTCAAGCAACACCTGCACATGAATAAACAACCAATCCATACGAGCCCAAGTCCGCGACTTGACTCAAGTTAGTTCTGAACACAACATCTTACGTGAGCACCTGACATAAGCATGTTGCAAAGCATATCAAAATGATATCAGCCATATCAACCAAAACGCACCAAAAACATAGAAAATGAATACTAAGCAATCTTTCTAAGAATATAAAGCAAGTTCGAAATATTGCAAGATAAAAGTAGGAACATTGCGATCAAGCTCTGAACCTAACCAAAGCTAACCGAAGCTTGAGCCGGAGCTTACCTAAGCTAGTACAACCTAGCGTCGGAGCTTACCAAAGCTAGTACAACCTAGCGCCGGAGCTTACCAAAACTAGTCAGAACTAGTCATCCCAAAAGTCGGAGCTAGAAAAATATGTCGGAGCTAACCAACATAAGTCGGACCTAGCAAAACATATCGAAGCTTAACAAAGACATGCCAGAGCTATCAAAGACATGCTGGAGCTAGAGACAAAGCTCACGGAGCTACCCAAAAACATGTCGGATCTAGACAAAGAAAGTCGGACCTATTGTCGGACCTTGCAAAAGCTCGGAGCTAGAGTCGGACCTTGCTAAAAAGATGTTATGGCAACATTCAAAACTTTTATTATCAAAGCCAATGTATTCAACATACATAGGTCTCACAATCTCCCCCTTGATGAATGCATTGGCAAGACCATTTAAAATCCGAACATTGGCATAAAATGTTTTGAGAACAATTTTCCCTTTTTTTTGAAAATGAAATGAGATAGAAATAAATTTCTCCCCTATACATATTTCTCCCCCTTGCATAATTCACCATATTATCTTTCCCCTTTGACAATGTATTCAGCAAGGTTCAAAAGAGAAATTTTAATTGTTATGAGCATATTATAACATGTTAATATAATACAAAGCTCATCCAAGTCATACTATCAAGTAACATACACCATCACATCAACGAAATACATAAAGTAGTGTAAGCCATGCTAGAGATCAAGTGTAGTTTTCAATTTAAGCAAGTCATTGTCTCACAAACTTACTATTTCAAAACCTGAAAGCATGACACTTGTTGCTGCATTTTATTATTTTTCAAAGCATAAATTTAGATCATATGATATTTGCAAGAGATTATATGCGCATCTGCCTTATTATAACCAACCAAGCCAAGCCTATGTCATTTGACAATCAGAAGCTTAAGGACATGGTTTTTGTCATACACAACTTCTTCCAAGTTCATATCTAAGTGCAATGATAAGCCATCTCAAAAGAAGAAGTGCGATGCATGCATATTCTCTTGATCTTTTCTCATTTTTATTTGATCATAAAAGCTCAACATGTAAGTTAATTACTTGATTAATTCTTTATGATTAAAAGCACTTGTGAGCATGCAATAAGTTCAAAACAGCAAGAAAGTTTGACCATTACCAGATTTAGTGTAAGTAATTATTCCAATTACTAGACATGGCAAAGACTACAAAATGTATAACACGAGTAATGTAGTAAGAACTTTTAGTATGTAAAAGGAATCACAAAGTCATATATGTATGAAATACTATGCTCATATTATTTTAATTTCAGATTCACACAAAGACTTCTCAAGTTTAAAACTCCCCCTCAATGTAAGCCATGAAAATGCATAACCCCTATTTCACTACGAATATAACAAAAACGAGTGATATTCAAAGGTTTTGTAAAAATGTCAGCCAATTGTTGTTCGATATCTACATGATGAAGCATAATGTTTCCTTTTTCAACATTATCACGGAGAAAGTGATACCTAATATCAATGTGCTTAGTTCTAGAATGTTGCACAGTGTTTTTAGAAATGCAAATGGCACTAGTGTTACCACAAAACAGTGGAACACTATCTAGATCAACCCCATAGTCCTTAAGTGTTTGAACAATCCAAAGAATTTGTGAGCAAGCACTAGCAGCAACTACATATTCAGATTCTGTTGTGGATTGTGCAACTGAATTTTGTTTTCTAGAAGACCAAGCAATAAGTGAATTACAAAGAAAATGAAAAGCACCGAAAGTACTTTTCCTATCAATCCTACAACCTCGAAAGTCAGCATCGAAAAAAGCATTCAAAGTAACGGTTGAGGAAGAAGGAAGAAAAATGCCAAATTATTGAGTTGCATGTAAGTACCTAAGAATCCTTTTGACGGCTTGACGATGTGAAGCACGTGGGGAGGCTTGAAACCGTGTGCAAAGACATACGCTGAATTGTATGTCCGGTCTTGATGCCGTGAGATACAAAAGTGATCCGATCGTGCTTCTATATTCTTTTTGATCCACAGATTCACCATATTCATCAAGTTCAAGTGTTGTTGCTATTCCCATTGGTGTCTGAAAAGGCTTGCTTTTGTCCATGTTGAAGCGCCTTAGGAGGTCTTTTGTATACTTCATTTGATGCACAAAGGTACCCTCCTTGGTTTGCTTGATTTGCAGCCCCAAAAAGTACGTGAGTTCTCCCATCATACTCATCTCAAATGCTGAACTCATCATAGCTGAAAACTTGGACACAAGATCATGAGAAGCACAACCAAAGATAATATCATCCACATACACATGAACAAATAATGAATCATTGCCATGCTTAAGCACAAAAAGAGTTTTATAAACCTTGCCCATGGTAAACCAATTTTCAAGTAAGAATGTTTTTAACCTATCATACCATGCTCTAGGGGCTTGTTTGAGACCGTACAAGGCTTTGGACAGTTTGTAAACATGATTAGGAAAATCTGAATTTTCAAAACCCGGTGGTTGTTTGACATAAAACTCCTCATCTATGTAGCCATTAAGAAAATCACTTTTAACATCTATTTGATATAGCTTAAAACCTTTAGATGCAGCAAAAGCTAACAAAATTCCTACGGCTTCTAATCTAGCAATAGGAGCAAAAGTTTAATCAAAATCTAGACCTTCAACTTGAGTGAAACCTTGAGCAACCAACCTAGCCTTATTCCTAACCACAACCCCATCCTCACTTTGTTTATTTTTAAACACCCATTTAGTTCCAATTAAAGTGTGACCCTGAGGAGGAAGTACAAGTTTCCAAACATTATTTCTTTCAAAATTTTCTAACTCTTCTTGCATGGCAATAATCCAAGATTCAGTAGTTAGTGCGTGTGATATATATTTGAGTTCAAAAGAAGCAATAGAAGCAGAATGAGCATGAGAGTTTGGATCGCAAAATCTGGACCGTGTAACTCGTTCGTGCAAGCTTTCAATAATTTGTTGTGGAGGATGAATTTTGAGGACCCGGAGGGGAGTGGACACTTCACTAGCTTCTTCTTCTTCATGTTCATCACAAATCGATGAGCTTGTGACTTGAGGAGGATCTGGACCAGCAATGGTGGTCGTCGGTGCTGGCTGTGAATCAAAATCAGGAGCTCAAATAATGTCATTAGCTGCTGAATTTTCAGGCAGCAGCTCCACCTCTTCCTCATCTTCAACGAAAATGCTCTCTCCCTGCGGATATGGATCTGGACCTACAATGTTTGAGCTGGTACCTGGGCTAGATTCATCAAAAGACACTTCACAAGTCTCCACAAATTTGTTAGTGTCAAGTAAAAGCACACGGTAGCCTCTAGTATGAGATGGATAACCAAGAAACATGCCATCAATGGATCTAGGTTCAAAAAGAAACTCATGTAGATCAGAAACCACAAATCCAATGACCGTGAAATTTTGACAGATGATAGATAATTAAGTTGTGAAGACAACCCAAAAAGAATCACGTCAATTGGATGTCTGGAACAAGTCGGACAAACAAGGCACAAATGCTCCTTCAAACTACTAATTTTATTCAATAGAACACAAGAGGAACAGCCCAAAAGTCGTCACCCACGAGCTCTGGCCTCCCTTGCTTATATAACCAGCTCGAAAGCTAACTCAACTCCAATCAGGACCCTAATCCTACTCCGTTCACGAATCGAAACTTTCCATAATTGCTTAGGACTCTTCTATACGCGGATAGAAGCAATCTTAAGACTTCCAAACACATTAGTAACATATCCCATATTCCTAAAACAACACAAATTCGTGACCCACATGAAATCCTAACATAACCAACTCGACACTTTCCATACCGAGCCATAACCGACTCCGCCACAACCAAAGTCATCAACCGATACGATCCGATCCTTCCAATCAGATCTTCCCATCCATAAACCATCTTCGGAACCATGTTGCCACGTCATGCACTGCATGCATACGTGCGAACACCTTCCTTCGACGTTCAGTAACCTTCATATGCACTGCCCTTGATTCAATAATCCTGCACGACCTCCTGATCGGCTCAACCATAGTTCCTCCCGAACTTGGTTGTTGGAACCTTATCTCCTCTCTGAGACTAGTCTAATGAATCCCGTCACCTGCCATGACTTGAACTCAAGCAACACCTGCACATGAATAAACAACCAATCCGTACGAGCCCAAGTCCGCGACTTTGTAAGACCTATGTGTGCTGAATACATTGTCTTGTAATGAATACACTAGCATTGACGATAAAAGTTTTGAATATCACCAAAACACCTTTTTATTAAGGTCTGGCTAGTTTTGGCTAGCTCCGGTGAGTTTTGTCTTTAGCTCTGAGTTGATTTTTCTAGCTCCGGCTTTTGGGTTTACTAGTTCTGACTAGTTCTGGTTTGTTCCGACGCTAGGTTCTACTAGCTTTTTTTAGCTCCGGCTCAAGGTCCGGGTTGCTCTGGCAAGGTCTGGAACTTGACCGCAATGCTTCTGTTTTTTATTTGCAATGTTTCGTACTTGCTTTACATCTCTGGAAAGATTGCTTAGTATTGATTTGCTAAGTCTTTGGTGCGTTTTTGATTGATATGGATGATATCGCGTTACTGTGGTTTTGCAACATACTTATGTGAGGTTCTCACGTAAGGTGTTGTGTTTTGAACTAACTTGAGTCAAGTCGAGGACTTGGGCTCGTATGGATTGGTTTTTTTTTCATGTACAGGTGTTGCTTGAGTTCAAGACATGGATGGTGACAGTATCCATTGGACTAGTCTCAGGGAGGAGATGAGGTTCCAACAACCAAATTTAGGAGGGATTGTGGTTGAGCTGATCAGGAGGTTGCGCGGCATGATTGAATCAAGAACAATGCATGTGGAGGTATCGTGGACGTCATTGGAAGATGTTTGCACGTGTGCAAGGAGTGCATGGACGTGGCTACATGGTTCTGAGACGTGATGAAGAGATGTGGACGTAAAGAGTTGGTCGGAAAGGTCCAACCGACTAAGTTATGGACTTATGCTGCGCCTGAGTCGGGTTTTACTCAAATATGGAAAGATTTGAGTTGGTTATAATAGGAATTCGTGTGGGTCACGAATTTTAGTTGTTTAGGAATGTGGTATACCTTCCTATGGTTTTTGGAAGTCTTAAGGTTGCTTCTATCTGCGTATAGAAGAATCCTAAGCAGTTATAGAAAGTTACGATTCGTGAACAGAGTAGGACTAGGTTCCTGATCTGAGTTGAGTTGGCTTTCGAGCTGGTTATATAAGCAAGGGAGCCCAGAGCTCGGGGTGCACGACTTTGTGGCTGTTCCTCTTCTGTTTCTATTGTATAAAATTCGTTGTTTGAAGGAACTTTTGTGCCTTGTTCGTCCGACTTGTTCCAGACAAGTTTTACTCGTCGAGTTTCTGGAAAGTACTACCTTTCGTCGGTGGTTTTATCATAACTCGAGTTTTACAGATCCAATTGACGTGATTCTTTTTGGTTTGTCTTCACAACTTGATTATCTATCATCTTTCAAAATTTCACGGTCATTGGTTTTGTGGTCTATGATATACACGAGTTTCTTTACAGCGTTTCAGAACTGTTTTTTTTCGGGTAGGGCAGATTGACCTTTGTTTGATCTTTCGATCGTAACTTGAGTTTTTCTCAAAGGATTTGAGTGATTCTTGTTGTGTTGTCTTCGTGACTTGATACTCTCTGATATCTATCACTTTTGTCATGGTGAAACACGTTTAGATTAGTCTTACACACAATTTCTTTAACAGATCGTTTTTTTGCCGAAGGGGTTGGGGTTTAATTGTTTCCGCTGCGTAAGATTTTTAAATCTACCATTCACCCCCCTCTGGTAGATTTTCACGTGCTCTTCAGTCCTACAATTGGTATCAGAGCCACGTTGCTCTAATCTTTGTGATTTGCGCGTGTTTTTGACTAATTGTCATGGAGAAGTACTCTGCCAAACCTTGTGTGTTCGCTGGTATTGATTTTTAGGTTTGGAAGGCACGCATGGAGGCTTTCATCCAGGCACAAGGCTTTGCAATATGGGAGAAGGTATACAAGCCTTACGAAGTGCCATCAAACGATCAAGTTACATCTACAAATCTGAGAGATGTCGACAACAACAACAAGGCTCGAAACTTGATCTTACAAGGATTAACACAAAGCGACTTCGACCGTGTTGCACACCTCCAATCTGCATACGATGTGTGGAAAGCACTTTGTGACTACCACGAAGGATCCAACACGATCAAAGAGGTAAGGCAAGACATGTTCAAGAAAGAATACATGCACTTCGAGATGCAACCCGGTGAGTCTATTGATGACCTTTTTGCTCGATTTAATAAGATTCTCAACAACTTGCCTAGTGTCAATGTTAACTTTCCATATGTTGAAAATGCTAGGCAATTGCTAAGTGCATTAGATATGTCAATTTCGGAGATGAAAGTCACATCTATTCGTGAATCTACTGTCATGAGTCCACTTACTTTAGATGTGCTATATTCCAAGTTAAAAACTCATGAAATTGACATAATCTCACGTACGAACCCCAACAAGTCTATTGCTTTTGTTTCTCAACGTGACATGCCTAGTTCCAATACATCATCTTCTGGTACACTTGCTTTGCTGTCCTCTCTAGCCCTTGAACAGATTGAGGAGTTTCCAGAGGAGGAGCTAGCACTTCTCTCTACGAGGTTCTCAAAAGCATTGCAAAATGTGAGAACTAGAAGGAGAGGAAGCTCCGGACCTCAACGATGCTTTGAGTGTGGTAAGACAGGACATTTCCATTCAGATTGCCCTAACCATTCAGGTCCTACTTTCCGGGATGAAAAGAAAACAAGAACGAAGCACTCCTCTACAAAAGATACGAAGAAAAAGAAGGTTTTTACAGGACGTCAATTGGTGAGCAGTTTTATCTCAGCACTCCAGGAACTTGGCTCAAGCGACGTGGACATTGGAAGTGATGAAGATGAAGATGATCTGGCAAACTTGTGCTTCATGGCGGGCAAGTCAAGATCAAGTATGGAGGAGGTAGAACACAACAGCGACAATGAAGAGGTATGTCCTACTTGCGAAGAAATTTGTGATGCTATTTCTCGTGCCACTGTTATTGTTAAGAAAAAGGACAAAAAGCTTAGGGACAATGTTGTTAAAATTGAGTCACTAGAATCTGAAATTAATCGTTTGAAACCCTTGAGTCCTAGTGATGATTCTTGTTCCTCACGTGACTTAATATATGAACAATTGTCCTCTCTAAGAAGTGCACATACCCCCACACTTGATAAACTTGAACTTGAAATTGAAAAGAACAAAAAGCTTGCTACACTTAATATTGGAAACTTAAAAGATGCTTCTTGTTCTACAATTGATCTGCATTGTTCTAGTTGTGATGATCTTGATAAGAAACTGCAAGATGCTATGAATGAAATCTCTATATTGAACAATGCTTTACGTTGTCATGAAGTTAAATATTATTCCAATTGCAAATTAAAAGGAAAAACATCATGTGAAAATTGCCTTGATCTGTCCAATAAACTTGATAACATTCATAAGACATTTGATCGGTTTTGTAATGGGAATAAGAACCTAAACTTGCTGCTGAATTCATCCAAGTCTTGCAATGATGAAACTGGTTTAGGTTTTGATTCTCATGCTCATGCTAAGGCACATCCACCTAAAATTGTAAAGTCATTAGGAAGTGGATTGATTCATACAGTTCTTAAACAAAAAGAAGTGGTTTTCAAATCTTCAGGAGTATTATCTCATTCGGTTTCAAATAAAAATGTTAATTGCTCATCTAGACATGAACACAAAGTTAAATTTCATTGTACATACTGTAGTAGAGATGGTCATGTCATAGATTTTTGTTATAGACTAGCTAAACAACAGAAAAGGGAAAGAATGGTTGCTAGATCTCATAACTTTCATGCAAAATTTGCTGCACATATTGAACCGAATGTACAACCTGCTGTTTTGAGTAAAAAACATTCAAAGTTTACCTTCAGACCTTCTATTTTTGCCTCCGGAGCTACTGATTTTTGTGCTACACAAGTGACACCTTATAGGTCAGTAGTTAAGAATAAAAAAATCTCAAACTTTGACTCATAAATCTGCTGTTTTGTCTCAGCTTTCGCGTGTTTTCCTGCAACACGTCGCGTGACTCAGTACTAGATTCCTAAATGCCTTTTGACTAACCCCAGTATTGAGTCATCGACGTATTGTGCTTCTATGTAGGTTACACGTTTGAGGAAGGAGAACATTTGGATTGTGGATTCAGGTTGCTCACGCCACATGACCAGTAACAAAGAATGGTTCTCCTCCCTCTCTTTTGTGTCATGTGTACAGAATGTTACTTTTGCCGATAATTCTTGCACTCCTATAATTGCTAAGGGTTCGGTTAGAGTAAATGATCACTACACTTTGAAGGATGTGGAACTTGTGAACAATTTGAAATACAACTTGCTTTCTGTTTCCGTATTGCTAGATGAAAATCTGGAAATTATTTTCAATAAAAATTGTTTCAAAGTTGTAAGTTCAAATAGTGAGCTTATTTTTAACATGTCTCGGTTTAGAAGAGTTTTTAAAGCTGATTTTTTATGTCTTCCTCTAAGCATAGGTGTCTAGTTTCTAATGATTCAAAGGACCTATATTTTTGGCATCGTAGACTTGGTCACGTAGGCTTTGATCACCTAACGCATGTTAGTGCTCTTGATCGCATACGTGGGCTGCCTAAGTTTAAAGGGGACAAAGAAATTGTGTGCCCTTCTTGTAGACATGCTAAGATGGTTGCAGGTTCACATACTCCTCTCACAATGATCATGACAACTGAACCATGTCAACTTTTGCATCTTGACACCGTAGGACCTTCACGTGTTCAATCCTTCGGAGGTAAAAGGTATGTACTTGTGATTATTGATGATTATTCTAGATACTCTTGGGTTTACTTTATGGCGTCTAAGAATGAAGTTTTTAGTCACTTTAGAACTTTATTTCTTATATTATCAATTGATTACCCAGGATCTTTAAAAGTAATTAGAAGTGATAATGGAACTGAATTTAAAAATCAAAAGATCACTTTTGTGCTGAAAATAGAATAGATCATCAATTTTCTTCACCATATGTACCTCAACAAAACGGTGTTGTAGAAATAAAGAACAGAACCTTAGTTGAGATGGGTAGGACTATGCTTGATGAATATCAAACTCCTAGGAAATTTTGGATGATGCGTTAGCAACCGCTTGTTATGTCCCAAATCCTGTTTTCTTGCGTGCTAAGCTAGGTAAAACACCATATGAGCTCCGGTTTGGACATAGGCCTAGTGTTACACACTTTTGTGTCTTTGGTTGCAAATACATTGTTAAGAAACATGGTAATCTTGATAAATTTGAACCTAGATCCATTGATGGCATGTTTCTTGGTTATCCATCTCATACTAGAGGCTACCGTGTGCTTTTACTTGACACTAACAAAATTGTGGAGACTTGTGAAGTGTCTTTTGATGAAGCTAGGCCAGGTACTAGCTCAAACATTGCAGGTCCAGATCCATATCCTCAGGGGGGGGGGCATTTTTGTTGAAGATGAGGAAGAATTGGAGCTGCTGCACGAAAATTCAGCAGCTAAAGACTTTGGTTCAGCTCCGGATGTTAATTCTCAACCAGCACCAACAACCATCAATGCTGATTCAAATCGTCCTCAAGTCACAAGCTCATCGATTTGTGATGAACATGAAGAAGAAGAAGCTTGTGAGAAATCTGTTCCCCTACAGTTTTACAAAGATCATCCCCCAAAACAGATTATTGGAAGCTTGCATGAACGAGTCACACGGTCCAGGTTTTGCGATCCAAACTCTTATGCTCATTCTGCTTTTGTTGCTTCTTTTGAACCCAAAGATATATCACACGCACTCACTAATGAATCTTGGATTATTGCCAAGCAAAAAGAGTTAGAAAATTTTGAAAGAAATAATGATTGGAAACTTGTACCTCCACCTCAAGGTCACACTTTAATTGGAACTAAATGGGTATTTAAAAATAAATAAAGTGAGGATGGGGTTGTGGTTAGGAATAAGGCTAGGTTGGTTGTTCAAGGTTTCACTCAAGTTGAAGGTCTAGATTTTGATGAAACTTTTGCTCCTGTTGCTAGATTAGAAGCCATAAGAATTTTGTTAGCTTTTGCTGCATCTATTGGTTTTAAGCTATATCAAATGGATGTTAAAAGTGCTTTTCTTATGGCTACATAGATGAGGAGGTTTATGTGAAACAACCACCGGGTTTTGAAAATCCAGATTTTCCTAATCATGTTTACAAACTGACCAAAGCCTTGTATGGTCTCAAACAAGCCCCTAGAGCATGGTATGATAGGTTAAAAACATTCTTACTTGAAAAAGAGTTTACCATGGGCAAGGTTGATAAAACTCTTTTTGTGCCTAAGCATAGCAATGACTCATTATTCGTTCAAGTGTATCTGGATGATATTATCTTTGGTTGTGCTTCTCATGATCTTGTGTCCAAGTTTTCAGCAATGATGAGTTCCGAATTTGAAATGAGTATGATGGGTGAACTCACTTACTTTTTGGGGCTGCAAATCAAGCAAACCAAGGAGGGTACCTTTGTGCATCAAACGAAGTATACAAAAGACCTCCTAAGGCGCTTCAACATGGACAAAAGCAAGCCTCTTCAGACACCAATGTGAACAACAACAACACTTGAACTTGATGAATATGGTGAACCTGTGGATTAAAAAGAATATAGAAGCATGATCGGATCACTCTTGTACCTCACGGCATCAAGACCAGACATACAATTCAGCGTATGTCTTTGTGCACGGTTTCAAGCCTCCCCACGTGCTTCACATCGTCAAGCCATCAAAAGGATTCTCAGGTACTTACATGGAATTCAAGAATTTGGAATTTTTCTTCCTTCTTCCTCAACCGTTACTTTGAAAGCTTTTTCGGATGCTGATTTTGGGGGTTGTAGGATTGATAGGAAAAGTACTTCCGGTGCTTGTCATTTTCTTGGTAATTCTATTGTTGCTTGGTCCTCTAGAAAACAAAATTTAGTTGCACAATCCACAGCCGAATCTGAATATGTAGCTGCTGTTAGTGCTTGCTCACAAATTCTTTGGATTGTTCAAACACTTGAGGACTATAGAGTTGATCTAGATAGTGTTCCACTATTCTGTGATAACACTAGTGCCATTTGCATTGCTATAAACCCCGTGCAACATTCTAGAACTAAGCACATTGACATTAGGTATCACTTTCTCTGAGATAATGTTGAAAAAGGAAACATTGTGCTTCACCATGTAGATATCGAACAACAATTGGCTGACATTTTTACAAAACCTTTGGATTTCACTCATTTTTGTTACATTCGTAGTGAAATAGGGGTTATGCATCCTCATGGCTTAAATTGAGGGGGAATTTTTGAAACTTGGGAAGTCTATGTGTGAATATGAAATTAAAATAATATGAGCATAGTATTTCATACATAGATGACTTTGTGATTCCTTTTACATGCTGAAAGTTCTTACTACATTACTCGTGCTATACATTTTGTAGTTTTTGCCATGTCTAGTAATTGGAATAATTACTTACACTAAAACTGGTCATGGTCGAACTTTCTTGCTGTTTTGAACTTGTTACATGTTCACAAGTGCTTTTAATCATTAAGAATTAATCAAGTAATCAACTCACATGTTGAGTTTTTATGAACAAATATAAATCGATAAAAGATCAAGAGAATATGCATGCATCACACTTCTTCTTTTGAGATGGCTTATCATTGCACTTAGATATGAACTTGGAAAAAGTTGTGTATGACTAAAACCATGTCCTTATGCTTCTGATTGTCAAATGACATAGGCTTGGCTTTGTTGGTTAAAATAAGGCAGATGCGCATATAATCTCTTGCAAATATCATATGGTCTAAATTTATGCTTTGAAAATAATAAAATTCAGCAACTAGTGTCATGCTTTCAGGTTTTGAAATAGTTAAGTTTGTGAGATCATGACTTGCTTAAATTGAAAATTACATTTGATCTCTAGCATGGCTTACACTACTTTATGTATTTCATTGATGTGATAATGTAAGGTACTTGATAGTATGACTTGGATGAGCTTTGTTTATATGTATATGTTATAATATGCTCATAACAACTAATGTTGGAGAGATAATTTGTTTATATGTTCATGACTTGCTGAATACATTGTCAAAGGGGGAGAGATAAGCATGAAGAGAAAGAGAATATGTGCATAAGGAGAGATAAAGTGACGATCAAGAACAAGTACTCGCTGCCCCGTACAGAGGATTTGTTCGACCAAATGAAGGGCGCCTGCATTTTCTCCAAGATCGACCTACAGTCAGGATACATCCAAATGAGGATTAGACCATTGGATATACTCAAAACGGCTTTTCAGACACAGTATGGATCCTATGAGTACACCGTTATGTCATTTGGATTGACGAACTCGCCTGCGTACTTTATGTATCTCATCAATAAGTTCTTCATGGAGTATCAGGATACGTTTTTAGTGGTGTTCATTGATGATATTATGATATACTCGAGGAGCAAGGAAGAACATGAGGAGCACTTGAAGCTTACATTGCAAAAACTACGGGAACACTAGTTGTATGCCAATTTCAACAATTGTAAATTCTAGTTACGGAAAGTGTCATTCTTGGGCCATATCTTCTCCGAAGGAGGAGTATCGGTCGACTCAGGGAAAGTGAGAGATGTGCTAAAGTGGGAGCCACCACAGAACGTGAAGGAAATTCGGAGTTTCCTGGAATGGTGGATATTACTGCCGATTTATCAAGGATTTCTCCAAAATAGCGATGCCCATGACTAAAATACTAATGGAAGGGAAATCATTCCAATGGACTCAAGCTTGTCAGGATTGCTTTGAGGAGTTAAAAAGGAAATTGACAACCGCACCTAGGTTAGTATTGCCAGATGTGAGCAAGAGCTTTGATATATATTGTGATTCCTCAAGTCAAGGACTCGGATGCGTGCTCATGCAAGAAGGCCAGGTGGTAGCTTATGCATTGAGGCAGTTAAAGAAACATGAGCTGAATTATCCTACGCACGACCTTGAACTCGCAGCTGTGGTACATGTCTCAAAGATATGGAGACACTATGTTTTTGGACACTAATGTGAGATTTACACAGCTCACAAGAGCCTCAAGTACATATTCACCCAAACGGATCAGAATTTGAGGCAACGCCAATGGTTGCAACTCATCAAAGATTAGGATGTATGGATCAACTTCCACCTGGGGAAGGCCAATGTAGTAGTAGACGCCTTGAGTTGAAAGGGAACATGTCACCAGCTCACGGTCCAGGAGTTTCCACCCGAGCTATGCAAGGAGTTCAAACGGTTGCACTTTGGGTTCATAAATGAAATGGTAGTGATGGAGTTAAATCCGACACTAGAACAAGAGATATGGGAAGGGCAAACGAGGGATAGAGAAATCCAGAAGATCAAGGAAAGAATTCAAGAAGGAAGAGAATGGAGGTTTCACGAAGACGACAATGGCACACTATGGTTGGGAAAGCAGATTTATGTGTCTAACAAAAAGCGCATCCGCGACCTATTCCATTCACCCTGGATGTACGAAGATGTACTAGGACCTGAAAACTCGCTAATGGTGGGATGGCATGATGAGGGACATAGCCGAATCTATTGCCCTACGTGACACGTGTCAATGAGTAAAGGCAGAGCATCAGCAACCTACTAGATTATTGCAGCCGCTGAAAATACACGAGTAGAAGTGGGAAGAAATTTGTTTGGACTTCATAGATGGATTGCCACGCACCCAGTCCGGTTACGACTCTATATGGGTTATTGTGGATCGGTTGACAAAGTCTGCTCATTTTATTTCTGTACGTACCAAATACAAAGCGGCAAAGCTAGCAGAGCTCTACATGAAACACATTGTATGTCGACATGGAGTTTCGAAGAAAATAGTTTCTGATCGAGGTTCTCAATTCACCTCTAGGTTCTGGGAGAAGCTACACGAAGCTATGGGTACCAGGTTAAATTTCAGCTCTGCGTATCACCCACAGACTGGTGGACAAACCGAGAGGAAAAACCAGATATTTAGTACATGTTGAGAGCTTATACATTGAAACATGAACATAGCTGGGAAAAGAGTTTGCCATATGCCGAATTCTTGTACAACAATAGTTACCAAGCCATCTTGAAAATGTCACCCTGTGAAGCACTATACGGGAGAAAGTGTAGGACACCTTTGTTTTGGAATGAGACAATAAAGAACCAAGTATTTGGACCTGATGTGTTACAAGACGCTGAAAGGTAAGTTCAAATAATACGTGAAAACCTAAGGGCTGCTCAGTCACAAGAAAAGGGCTATGAGGAAGGAATGTGGCTTTTGAAGTTGGAGATTTCATGTATTTCAAGGTGTCACCTATCCGAGGTCAACGACGGTTTAACGAAAGGCAAACTGGCATCTCGTTACATTGGGCCATTTAAGATTTTGGACAAGCGAGGAGATGTAGCATATCGACTCAAGCTGTCGGCGTATCTCTCCGATATGCATGACGTGTTTCACGTGTCTAACCTCAAGAAGTGTTTGAGAGTGTCGGAAGAACAAGTGCCGATGGACGAGCTAGAACTACAGGAGGATTTGACCTATGCCGAGCAACCTATCAAAATCCTGGATATGAAGGATAGAGTCACGAGGAACAAGAGAGTCTGTTGGTGCAAAATGGAATGTAACCACCATACAGAAGCTAAAGCTACGTGGGAGTGCGAAGAAGAGCTCAAGGCAGAATTCCCTCATCTTTTGTCCGCCCTATCGGATCTCGAGGGTGAGATTCATCTTAAGGGGGCTAGGTTCGTAACACCCTAATTTTTAGTATCATGCATTGCATACATTCTCATGCATAAAACATTAGCAGAACAAAAGAGAAGAAAAATAAAAGATAAAATATATATAAATATGTGTAGGTAATAACAAAAGTAAATGAGAATATAAAATATAGAATAGAGAAATAAATATAAATAAATGGATAGTATATTTGAAAAAAAATAGTAAAATAAAGGATTAGAAAATAATATATATATATATATAATAAATAAGCATAAAAAAAAACAAAAAACACCACTACTGGCCACCGAGTCCAAGTGGACTCGGCCCCTTGCCCGCGCGCGCCCGCAGGGGCTCTCCCGCACGCCAGCGATTTTGGTCGAAGCCAGGCGGGATTGGGTTCCAAGGCTCGTAGCCGCCCGGGACTCCACGTCCTTTATGTGGCCTCCGCCTATATAAGAGGACCGAGGGCCCCGTTCGGTATGCCCTGCCCATGAAGAGAGAACAGCAGCACCTGCTACGTAGTCGCTAGCCCTCGATGGAGAAAAAGGAGAGGAAGCCCTAGCCACAAGGAGCAAAGGAGGAAGAACACGACAAGGAGGAGGAGAAGAGAAGGAAACAGAATAAGGAAGAAGGAGATTGCGTCCGCCGGACATCGTTGTGCCGCCGTCGTCTCTTCGCCGGAGGATCGCTTGCACCATCTACTTTGTCTACACTACGCCTCCATCTCATGACCCTCGAATCTGCTGCACTTATGGTAGGATACGTTTTCTGAGATGAATTTTAACAACGTAATAGATCTAATACTCGAAATTAAATTGCAGTTGCACCTATTCTATTTGAGGAACCCTAATTATTGCTAAAACTCCCGTAAACCTGCATGAACACATATGAACTAGTTGCATCTAATTAATAAACAACTGTAGATAATTAATTATCGAACTTTGCATGCATTCATGTCATTGCATATTGATTAATATGTGTGTATTGTATTGATTCATATGTGTCTTCTTGTATGTGTGTGATCGCGAGTAGAGGGACATGCTGAAAGGGTCATGTACGAGGATTTTCCAAGCCAAGACTTCGAAGCACTTGAGCAACCCTACCTGTCGGAGCAAGGCAAGTGTCTTTGACCATATTGAACCTATGTTCTAAATGTTTTGTTTGTGAAACTGCATGCTTGTGTCAATATGATGGGAAACCCTTACGTAGGAGTTTACTAGTGTTGTATGTCACCCTTGTCGCTAGGATATACATGATGAGTCGGGTATGGGTATTTTTCTATTTTGCACCGCATCGCTACACAGGTAATGGGTAACTTAAAATAATATGCTTGACAACTTTAATAATGAGAATTTTTACGGTAATGGGATGATGATTAATTTAGCAACATGGAACTTAAGTGATCTAAGCAAGCATGGTTTTGTGGAATGGGTTCGATGGTACGGTGGTTTGCTTGCCTTAGATCTAAGGACCGATTCATGCAAATATATGCCAGGACAACAGTGTCACCACAAGGCCAAATATGGGTGCAATATAGCTGAATAATTAGGAGTGCTGCTAGTATTGTATGGACCATTGGATGGCACAGAGAACGGGAGTTAAGTAGGGCTAAATTGGGATCTGCATGGCACACGAGGGGGGCCGTGGGTGGGATATTGGAGATTCAAGCCTACCGGTGAAACCTTAGTGGGTAAGTACATACTAGTAGTCCCTTTTGAAAAGCTATTTTGTGATCTCTTGACCACACACCAACGGTAGTGTGATAAGGCATAATAGAGGTTCTCAGTCACCGAAAGGTGATGAAATCACGAACATGTGGGTAAAGTGGTATAACATCTGTAGAGTGATAAAAACTATCATGATAGCTGTGCTCCCAGTCACGAGCACCTGGACAACTTCCATGTTTAGAATTGGACTTGGGTTTTGGGGATGGTTTGATTATGTCACATGAGTATGGTTGGTTATGAGAGGATATGAAATTGGCATATGGTGATGATATCAATTGTTGGCTGGTTATATTATAATGGTAAATGAGGATGTCATTATGTGGTATGATAATTACTTGGGTTATGTTGGGATTTAAACATACCTAGAAATTGCAGCATGCTTTTACTTGTTTGTGAACTAAAATTGGCTTGCTGCAATGAACTATTTATATTCATCCTTGTTTTTAGCTACATGTCCTAATTTCCCACACCTGCTCAGTACGACATGTACTCACCCTTGCAATTCCCCCACCAACAGCTACAGAAGACACTTGGGAGTACCCTGACGATCACGTGGAGTACTAGGTTGCGTGCTATCGTCAATTGTCTGTGGAATGGAGTCGTGCTACTTAGTTTATTTTCTGCTGCAATAATTAGAGGCTTGTCATTCAAGAACCATTGGATTATTGTAATAAGATACTTATTTACTATTTGAGACATGGTTAAATTTTGTATATCATTTGTGTTGTTTCCGTGTATGTGTGATGAACGTCCTGGGTACACATATACGTTATACTTGGTTCATATTCAGAACTGGGTGTCACAGGAACACTGTGGTTATGCCGTGGACGCCCGAAACAGAGGAGCCGAAGAGGAGTCCATGCTCAGCACTGCTTGGGAGGAAGGAGCAATGCCGCTTCACATTGGAAAGGAGGAAGAAGATGCGGTGCAGCTAGCTGACAGCACAACCAGGGAGAGGAGCCCCTGAACACGGCGGGCGTCATGGTCGTGCTTGGTGCGGCAGTTTTTCCAACATAAGAAAGAACGTCTCGGCCAACTCGAGAGGAGTAGGGGATAGTGTAGCGACGGTTTTGAGGACGTCGATGAGGTGCTTGCGCCGCTTGTAGCGCTCTCAGCCTAGTTGTAGAGCAGTGCGGAACGACGGTCGTTGTTGCTCACCGGAGTAGTGAGTGGCACGACAGGTGCACGTTTCGAGCAAGAGAACAGTCAAGCGAGAAAAGAAACTGGCTTGTCTTGTGGACGGGGGAAAAAAGATCAAAGGATGGATAAAAGCAGATAGGAGAACTATCGATGAAGGCACCAAGCTAGAGCGGTGGCTTTACGTGGCGCGTGCACGCTGAACAAGGGAGTTGGTTCATGCCATGAGTCTCTGTTAAGTGGGTCCGACCTCCATTATCCTCTCTCCCCCTCTCAATGAAATAGAAAATAGGTCCAACAAATGTCACAAAATTACAGTCTAGCTAACAAATTATGAGGAGTTCAATTTTGAATTCAAAATTGAAATTGGAGCAAAATGATGTTGACCTTCTTCAATTTGAATTGCATTTATATTTGAAGTTTCACCTTTCATGTAATAATCTCATATTAGCACCTGAATTTGTAAAACATTGAATGGTCACTGAATTAAGCATGAATATTAAAAATGATGATCTCCAACCTTGCATTTTTCTTGATTATTATTATCAAATAAATGTGTGTTTCCGATTTCAATAGATATGTAGTGATTGGAAATAATTTTTGTGATTTGTATGTGAATTTAGAAGTTGTGCCTAGGCATCGTATTTGAATTTTGATTAAAGTTTATATTCAAATTCTGGTTTGATTTTTGACTTGACATTTAGGAATTCCTTTTCACTGATACTTTTCTTAATTGCAACTATACAATCAAGAGTTCTTCTCTACTTTAAAGTTTAAATAAACCCCAAATATGTTTTGAACCTCATTTAAAAACTGACACAATTCATTTGACTTAAAAAATTTTAAGTTAATATTTTTGCTGGTTCTTCTCAAATGTGAGCTTTTAAAACCCCCACCCATCTCCGCTACTTCCCTCTTGACCATATCTTAACCAGAACATTGTAAAATTGTTTAATCAAGGGTACTTTATATTCTTCAACATAGTAATTTCCCTAATTATACCCTTATTGATCTTAATCCTTCTCTTAGCCACATAGGATTTCTAATCCTAATGTTATCACTGTTATATACATAAGCATTAAACCTTCATCTTAACCATTTGGCTAATGAAGCATTAGCACTCCATATCACCATCCCTAGGCATCCTAGAAACACATATGAATGATTTCCTTCCTAATCAAGTGGAGAAAGAGGAACATTCATACATGCTTAAGAACATTCTTTTAATTGATAAGAATCTTTAATGGCGAAATCGTTAAGTAAATTTCATTATGCATCTTCATACCGGTATGACCCAGGATGAAGAAGATCGACGAGGAGCACAACTTGGAGAAGGAACTAGCGTAGCCCCCGATGCAAGAACAAGATTTGCTCAATTAACACACAAGAACAATATTTTCTCAAGCAGCACCCAATCACCAAATTTGAGCAAGCAACAGTAAAGACAAGGAATGAAGAAGAATGACGAGAAGCTTTAGTGAGAAGATCAAGCCTGGCTATTGATATTTAATTATAGTCGCAACCTAAGGCAAGCCCCAATTGTTATTTAAGTTGTTAATATGTCTTCCTTTTATAATATGAATGATGGTTAGAATGGATGATGCATTAAGTCTAGTGATGTATAATACTCCACTTGCATGACCCAAGAATTATTTGAGTCTGGGTAGAATAGGACTTCACATGATTATAATTGTTATGGTAAGTTGAGAACTGGAGATGGCATGATATGACTCGAGTAGACAAACTCTACTCGTGAACAGTAATAAGTGAGATCGATTGGGATGAAACTAGAGACCGAGCAGGAAGGTTAGGATGCTCAAGGACATAGTCAAGTGGGCATAGTTCCTGCGTGTGTCAATTGAGCCCCATTTCGTATGCGGCCCCGTTGGACAAGTTAAAACTTGTACGGGATGCATACTAGACATATCAGACAAAATTGGTGTAACTTGTTAACCTGGATATCGAGGCAATCCTCACCACCCTAGGTCAGAAGCCGACAGAAGAGTCGACACTAAAGTGGCATAGACCGCATGTTTGACTTGCTTCCGGGACGGTGCAACCCGTTCGACATTTGGGTGTCTTGTGAAAGATTGTTGTGTACAATGTTAATGGGAGAGTTCGCCTCTCTTTTAGATGGGTGTACATGATGTGCAAGCTGGGTGTTTCATGATTTGAATCACCGTCGCTCATAAAAGGGAGCATACTTGTTTACTTAGTTTTGACGTATTAACAACTGGGAATTTGATGGTACCTGCTGTATGATTAAGCAACTTGGTTGAAGTATTTGGATACGAGAAGTAAAGTTATGATTCTAATCAGCTTCACAAGCTATTATAAACCTGAAACAAGGATATACTGATAGTGGACTTTTACTTACTGCAGTTTAACTTCCAGTCTTACGCTTTCGGTAGTAGAGTTTCATGTTCTTAGGTGAGATGGTTAAATCTTGCTGATCCTTGTGCTCACGGTTGCATTTATATGAGTTTTGCAGGTATAGAACTATGATCGGTTTCTAGCCAGTATGCTCTGTGGGTATGTAGCCAATGGAAGCCTTGGACGCCGCTGCTGTCTTCTGTGATGCTAGAGTGGCGTATCCGCAGGCTAGATACGACTACTACTGTTGTAGTGTAGGTTCGAGAGTGTAGTATGCAAACTTTCACTGATGTAAGCTCTTTTGTATAAATCTCTGAGAATAATATAAGATGCACACCTATGTTATGATTCTTGTGTTCTTTTTTTGTGTTGTGCTATTGGGTGTCGCATCGCACGACACCACCTTGGCCCTCATAGTTTCCATCCTCTCCCACAATGCCTTTGAGCACAACATCATTGTGGTGGCCGCTCCAACCATCCTTCAGTTGTCAAGAACGGGGATCACGTTCGACCAGTCCGACCATCCCGACCACCTAATGTAGCTTGAGCATTTCCCCATAATCTTGGATTAAATAGTCAATCCCCAAGTGCTTGACCAAGGTGATGATAGATGGCAGGAGAGGCCTCAACATCCTATGCATCCGGACCCTAGAAGTGATGATGAGAATATTGCACTCCCATCTTCGCCTGGCTCGAGCACCTTTCTATGACATCGTCCCTTGCAAGTGTGACACCCGGTTCCGAAAATGAACCAATTGAACGCATATGTGTGCCCAGGATGTTCAACACACATACACGAGTGCAATCACAAAAGGATATACAGAAAATTTCCACAGAACAAGATTAATTAAGTACTTTTATTACACCAACCATATTATCCTCGAATACAAGAACTAATGAATATTAATGACAAGTTTCAACTAATGCAGCATAAATAAACTAAACTGGGCAAACTAAGGAAAGGGATAGCGCAGCTCCAACACTCCACATACAAAGCTGATGGTAGACACGGCCTAGAACTCCGCATTATCATCGTTAAATTCCCAATCTTGGCCTGCGACTGTTGGGGGGGGGGGTTGCAAGGGTGAGTACATGTCGTACTCAACAAGTGTGGAAAGTATGACATGTAGCTGATTAAAATGACGACAATAATAATGGCTATGTGCTGAAAAGTACATTAAAACATTTGAAAAGCAATATATTTTATGTATGTGAAATAACCCATCATAAACCATAATTAATGACATAGTACCAGGCCATACTCCATATCCATCAACCATTATACCAGATTTCACCATTACCATTAATCATATACAATACCAGCATTTAATCTATAACCAGCCATAACCATATTATCAACCATAACCATTACAAAAGCATCCCACATTCCAAGTACCCTCTAATCATGGAAGTTGTCCAGGTGCTCATAACCGGGAGCACGTCTATCATGATAGTTTTATTAGACTCTGCAGAGTTTGTACCACTTTACCCACGTTTTTGTGATTTCATCACCCGTCGATGACTAAAGAACCTCCCTTATGCCAATTACGCTTCATTTGGTGTATGGCCAAGAGATCCCAGAACAGCCTCTACAAAGGGATTACTAGCCTATTTAAACCCCACTGAGGTTTTACCGATGGCGATGCCTCCAACTGAGCACATCTTCAACCAAGGGCCCCTCTTGAGCCATTCGGATCCCAGGGTAGTCCCACCAATCATCAACAAACCCAATCCGTCTACCCCTTCCCCGAGCATCCTTAATGGTCAAAATAGCACTGGCAAAGCCCTAATTAATCAGCTACACCGCACCCATACTTAGCCTCGTGGTGGCACTATAGTATTAGTTTATTCTCGCATGAACCGGTCCTTAGATCTAAACAAGCAACCACCATATCATCCAATCCATCCACATACCGGGCTTGCTTAGATCACCCATTACCACATCATATTGACCAGTTCATATTAACCATAATCTCATTAATGCATAATTAAATGTGTAGTGTTGTTTTCCCATCCCAATTAATTAAGCGAAGCAAAAAGGTAAAAAGTTCATCCCGAGTCTCTACCATAAATTCCAGGTGACAAGGATGGTCAAAAAAATCTAGTAAACTTCCTATCGTAGGATTCCCATCAAATTGACACAAGCATACAATTTTGCAAACAAAACATTTATTTTAAAAATTGGATCAATATGCTTTCAGGACACTTACCTTGCTCTTGGGCTTGATTAGGATCAAAGACTTCAAACTCTTGGTGCTGGAGATCCTCCGCGGCACTCTCTAGTGCAAATTCGTCAAATCCGCATAATAAACATACAAGACAAGAAACACAATCAAAGAGTGCACAAATATTACTAAATATGACATGATATGCATGATTAATGCAAATGCAAAGAAAAACTAGTTAATGAGTTGCTTTTAATGATCACAAACTAGTTCTAATAGATTTTAACAAGTTTATAGAGGTTTAGAGTTGATTTGCTCAAATTTTAGATTTAACTCAACACAAGTTAACCAGGATGATCGGACTAGTCCGCTGTGGACCGGACAAGTTCGCACTGTGCACGATCAGCAGATTAGTGTTTTCTATATCAACGTGAATTTGGAGATTTGGGTTTGAATTCACGTAAGAAAAAGAGAATAGAAGGTATAACAGGTGATTAAAACTCCAATGAATCAAGGATCTTGGGGGCAACACTTGGATCTTGACGATCTAGGGTTGATGAAGAACTTGATGGTGAATTGTTGATGAAGAACGCGAAGTTGATGGAGATCTTGATCCTCTTTTGTTTCCTCCTCCTCTTCTTCTTGCTCTAGATCTCCTTCTCCCTCCTTGGTGGCGGCTATTCATGAGCTAGGGTTTGGGTGTGGTGGAAAAGTGGTAAACAGATGTCAAGCCAAGGGGTGGGGTTGTTTATATAGAGGTGGAGGCTAGGGTTAGATGGATTTCAAGTTTGAGGTGAGTATGGGCCGGTTTGGAGTCCCACATGGGCCCTAAAAGAGTTAGGCACGATGTCACTGGGCCCACTTAACATAAAACCCAAGAAACAAGTCGTGAAGCAAAAGATAGCCTCGGAGTCGCAATTTATCGAACAAGTCTGAAAAGGGCGAGACTAGTCCAAAGTTGATCAGAGAGATATCGGACAAGTCCGGACTGGATATCAGACAAGTCCAAACTTATCCAGAGGGGAAAAATAGACTAGTCTAACCAAATATCAGAATGTCCGACTTTAGTCGGAGGAAAAACGGATAAGTCCGCTGGAACACCAGACTAGTCCAGACAAGTCCATGGACTTAGCAAATTTTCAAGGATTGTTGGAACACCGGCCTAGTCCGCACAGGACCGGACAAGTCCGAAAGTGTACAGAGGGGAAAACAAACTAGTCTGCAGAAAAATGGACAAGTCCGAGTGAGGTTAGAAAGAAATCAGACTAGTCCGCACCAAAATCAGACTAGTCCGCACTTCCCATAATTCTTAAGTGCGGTTTTGTTTCTAATTCATTTTAAACTTGTTCCTTTTTATGTTGATGAATGTTAAACATGTATTAGAATGTATGTAATGCATGATGGATGAAAATGAGGGTGTTACAGCAAGCAAGCGATACCACTCGGAAGATCATCCTCTCGGTCACGTTCGGGGATGAAGCCAACTTCCACAAGGAAACCCTCAGGTTTGAGATCCCCTAATTTGACGACCCTTTTTATGCCATTTTGGGACGACCGTGCTACACAAAGTTCATGTCCGTCCCAAACTACACCTACCTAAAGCTAAAGATTCTTGGCCCCAAGGGGGTCATCACCATGCAATCGAATGCCCGACAAGCCCTTCTATGAGAACTGAGCGCCTGCGAGCTGGCATCAACATCGGTAGTGATGGTGGAGTTCAGCGAGATCCAACTACCCATGGTGGAGGGCTTGCCCTATATGGCTGTCAGATGTGGCATCTTCCGCCCCACGAAAGACAAGAAGGTGATCCAGGTCGAACTCAGAGAGCTAGCCAAGATGAAGCGGGTCAGCACCAGCCTGAGACATGATTTTATGGTGCCATTGCCGGGGAATGGTTGTTGCTGATCTTTGAACCTTGTCCACCCTCGTATCTTTTTTTTATCTTAATTCCTTTCCTTTACCATCCACACAATGAAGCAACCAACCCTTCGATCACTTTTTTCTCCCAAGGGTGATTTATGCAAGCCACTGCCATCGGCAAATCCCTTGTGCTCAACAACCTATGAACTCCACCTTGGCTTAATAGACGTGGTTCAGGAACAATCCTTCTCTGGGATGGATTGTAAGAACCCATACCACTATATGCGTAAGTTTAAGCAATTGTGTCTATGTCATCACATTGAAGGCATTACATGAGAAACTGTTAAGTGGATATTGTTTCCTTTCTCCATCAAGGAGAGATCTAAGCAATGGTACACTACTATCATTAGGGGAAAAAATGGGAATCAGGAAGACCTGCGAAACAATTTTTTCTTGCATTCTTTCCTATAACCTGTGTTGTCTCCTTACATGTAGAAATACTCACTTTCCGGCAGATGGAGAATGACTTAAAGGGTAGGGTGGGAGAGAGTGTTATTATTAGAAAAATCATGCCCAAATTTCTTAATTCCAGAATCCATGTTGCTCCAACATTTTTGTAAGGGATTGACCCAAAAATCTACCCTATATCTCGAAATAGTGGCTGGAGGATCTTTCGTCCACAAGACCCCGATTGAAGCAAGGGAAATTCTAGATCGAATTCTAGAAAATATCTCTTTTATCGCGGATCTTGAACAACCTCTCCAAGAGGAAGCCCCCGATCGAGACATGAGGATTCCTCCATAGTCAAACTAGAAACCATACCAAGTTCATCTCATGTTTTGACTATGAAATTCTCACCCGGGCCTGAAGCACCGAAGGATGAAGAAATTCGACCTTCGCAGTTTCCATTATGCTTCGAGGAAGACCTTTTCAAATATTTTGGCAAGGCCTTGAAGCATTGTTATCAAAGGAAGCCATCATTATATCCCTCACTCCTAGATCCACCTAAAGGAAAATTCCTTCACGAAATGATCAAGGAGTTGACCTGGAACATTAGTAGGGAATGGACGGTGGAGATTGAGCTTTCACTTGAGATAATTTAGGTAAACTCACCCTCATCAACCATTTGATGTCTTATTTGAGGGGTAATGGTGAACATCCTTTATAATCCCACTGTTGGAGCCAATACAAATTCCGATAGATGTGGTTTAGCCATTTTGGGTGACCTACTCTTCGTTCCAACAAGAAAATCCTTTAGAGGTTCCTATGGAAATATCACTGAAGGATATGGGATTTTACAAAATATGTCAATAAAACACGAGAACATTGAGTTTTGCATTGATTTTCATGTCTTCAAAGTCCAAGACTTTGATGTAATAATAGTGTTACCCATTGAGAAATTACTCGTGGATGGACCCTCAAAATGCAGCTGAGATGTTAAACTCGGTGGGAAGAAGTTTTCCATTACCATTCTACAATCAAAGAACACATCAGCAACCACTCCTAAGAGTGAGCCAATCGAATAAGCCCTGGCCCTTCAATTCTTACACTCTCTGGAGAACAAATGTGACACCCGGTTCCGAATATGAACCAAGTATAGTGTATATGTGTGCCCAGGACATTGATCACACATACATGGAAACATCACAAACGATATTCAGAATTTAACCATGTCTAAAATAGTAATTAAGTACCATATTACAATAATCCAAAAGTTCTTTAATGACAATCCTCTAATTATTGCAGCGGAAAAATAACTAAGTAGCATGACTCCACTCCACAGGCAATTGACGGTAGCATGCAACCTAGTACTCCATGTGATCCTCATGATACTCCCAAGTGTCTCCTGTAGTTGTTGGTGGGGGAATTGTAAGGTGGTGAGTACATGTCATAATCAGCAAGTGTGGGAAAGTATGACATGTAGCTAAAAACAAGGATGGATATAAATGGTTCATTGCAGCAAGCAAATTTTAGTTCGCAAATGAGTAAAAGCATCCTGCAATGTCTAGCTGTGATTAAATCCCAACATAACCCGAATAATTATCATAACACATAATGACATCCTCATTTACCATCATAATGTAATTACAACCAACCAACAATTAATATCATCATTGTCGAAGTGTGCCAACGAAACTTCCCCCGGTACTACTAAGAAGTAGTCCGAGGAGGTTCGTATTTAGGCGGGGCGCTAATCAAGATCCAAGAGCAAGGTGTGCAAGACCTATGTGTTCTGAATACATTGGCTTGTAGTGAATACACTTGTCTTTGATGATAAAAGTTTTAAATATCACCAAAACACCTTTTTATCAAGGTCTGACTCTAGCTCTGAGCTACAGCAAGGTCTGACGGTAGGTCCGGCTTGTTTTGGGTAGCTCCGGTTACGTTTGATGCTAGGTCCGACTAGCTTTGGTCAGCTCCGGTGAGCTTTATCTTTAGCTCCGACATGTCTTTGATAGCTCCGACATGTTTTTGCTAAGCTCCGAGTTGATTTTTCTAGCTCCGGCATTTGGGTTTACTAGTTCCGACAAGTTCTGGTTAGCTCCGGTGCTAGGTCCTGCTAGTTTTGTAAGCTGTGACGGGAACTTGGTTACTAGTTTTTGTAAGCTCCGGCGCTAGGTTCTACTAGCTTTTGTTAGCTCTGGCTCAAGGTCCGGGTTTCTCTGGCAAGGTCCGAAACTTGACCGCGGTGCTTCTGCTTTTCATATGCAATGCTTCGTACTTGCTTTACATTGTTGGAACGTTTGCTTAGTATTCTTTTACTATGTTTTTGGTGCGTTTTGGATGATATGGCTGATATCGTTTTTCTATGCTTTGCAACATGCTTATGTGAGGTTCTCACGTAAGGTGTTGTGTTCGGAACTAACTTGAGTCAAGTCGAGGACTTGGGCTCGTATGGATTGGTTGTTTATTCATGTGCAGTTGTTGCTTGAGTTCAAGACATGGCTGGTGACGGGATCCATTGGACTAGTCTCAGGGAGGAGATGAGGTTCCAATAACCAAGTTCGGGAGGAATTGTGGTTGAGCTGATCAGGAGGTTGCGCAGCATGTTTGGATCAAGAACAATGCATATGAAGGTATCATGGACGTCATTGGAAGATGTTTGCACGTGTGCAAGGAGTGCATGGATGTGGCTGCATGGTTCCGAGACGTGATGAAGAGATGTGGACGTAAAGAATTGGTCAGAAAGGTCCAACTGACTAGGTTATGGACTCAGACTGCAGCTGAGTCGGGTTTGACTCAAATATGGAAAGATTTGAGTTGGTTATGATAGGATTTCGTGTGGGTCATGAATTTGAGTTATTTAGGAATGTGGTAAACGTTCCTAAGGTGTTTGGAAGTCTTAAGATTGCTTCTATCTGCGTATAGAAGAATCTTGAGCAGTTATGGAAAGTTACGATTCATGATATGATTAGGATTAGAGTCCTAGTTGATATTGGGTTGGCCTAAGGGCTGGTTATATAAGCAAGGGAGCCCAGAGCTCGTGGTGCACGACTTTGGGGGCTGCTCCTCTCGTGTTCTATTGAATAAAATTCATAGTTTGAAGGAACTTTTGTGCCTTGTTCGTCTGACTTGTTCAAGACAAGTTTTACTCATCGAGTTTCTGGACAGCACTACCTTTCGTCGGTGGTTTTATCATAACTCGAGTTTTACAGATCCAATTGACGTGATTCCTTTTGGGTTGTCTTCAAAACTTGATTGTCTATCATATGTCAAAATTTCACGGTCATTGGATTTGTGGTCTATGATATACATGAGTTTCTTTGCAGCGTTCCAAAACTGTTTTTTTCTCGGGTAGGGCAGATTGCCCATTGTTTGATCTTTCGATCATAACTTGAGTTTTTCTCGACGGATTTGAGTGATTCTTTTTGTGTTGTCTTCGTGACTTGATTCTCTCTGATATCTATCACTTTTGTCACGGTGAAACACGTTTAGATTAGTCTCACACACGATTTCTTTAACAGATCGTTTTTCTGCCGAAAGGGTTTGGGGTTTAATTGTTTCCGCTGCGTAAGATTTTTAAATCTACCATTCACCCCCCTCTGGTAGATTTTCACGTGCTTTTCGATCCTACAATTGGTATCAGAGCCACGGTGCTCTAATCGTTGTGATTTGCGCGTGTTTTTGACAAATCATCATGGAGAAGTAATCCGCCAAACCTTGTGTGTTTGCTGGTATTGATTTTCAGGTTTGGAAGGCACGCATGGAGGCTTTCATCCAGGCACAAGGCTTTGCAATATGGGAGAAGGTATACAAGCCTTACGAAGTGCCATCAAACGATCAAGTTACAGCTACAAATCTGAGAGATGTCGACAACAACAACAAGGCTCGAAACTTGATCATACAAGGATTAACACAAAGCGACTTCGACCGTGTTGCACACCTCCGATCTGCATACGATGTGTGGAAAGCACTTTGTGACTACCACGAAGGATCCAATACGATCAAGGAAGTAAGGCAAGACATGTTCAAGAAAGAATACATGCGCTTCAAGATGCAACCCGGTGAGTCAATTGATGATCTCTTTGCTCGCTTTAATAAAATTCTCAGCAACTTGCGTAGTGTCAATGTTAATTTTTCAGATGCTGAAAATGCTAGGCAATTATTAAGTGCATTAGACACGTCAATTTGGGAGATGAAAGTTACATCTATTTGTGAATCTACTGTCATGAGTACACTTACTTTAGATGTGCTATATTCCAAGCTAAAAACTCATGAAATTGATATAATATCACGTAGGAACCCCAACAAGTCTATTGCTTTTGTTTCTCAACGTGATATGCCTAGCTCCGGCCAATCTTCATCTTGTAGTATACTTGCTTTATTGTCCTCCCTAACCGTTGAACAGATTGAGGAGTTTCCAGAGGAGGAGCTAGCACTTCTCTCTACGAGGTTCTCAAAAGCATTGCAAAACGTGAGAACTAGAAGGAGAGGAAGCTCCGAACCTCAACGGTGCTTCGAATGTGGTAAGACAGGACATTTTTGTTCGGATTGCTCTAACCTTTCAGGTCCTACTTCCCGAGATGAAAAGAAAACAAGAACGAAGCACTCCTCTACAAAAGATACGAAGAAAAATAAGGGTACCATAGGACGCAAGATGATTAACAGATTCATCACGACACTTCTAGAACCTAGTTCAAGTGATGTAGACTTTGAAAGTGATGAAGATGATGACGATCTGGCCAACTTATGCTTCATGGCAGGCAAAACAAGATCAAGATCAAGTCAGGAGGATGCAAAACACAACAGTGAAGACGATGAGGTATGTTCTACCTGCAATGAAATGTGTGATGCTATTTCTCGTGCAACTATTATTGTCAAGAAAAAGGACAAAAAGCTTAGGGATAATGCTGCTAAAATTGAATCACTAGAATCTGAAATTAACCGTTTAAAAACTTTGATTCCTAGTGATGATGCATGTCCCTCATGTGACTTAATATATGAATAATTGTCCTCATTAAGAAGTGCGCACACCTCCACACTTGATAAACTTGAGTTAGAAATTGAAAAGAACAAAGGGCTTGCTGCACTTAATGATAAAAACTTGAAAGATGCTAGCTGTTCAACAATTGATTTGCATTGTTCTACTTGTGACGATCTTGATAAGAAACTACAGGGTGCTATGAATGAAATTTCTATATTGAACAATGCTTTACGTTCTCATGAAGTTAAATTTTGTTGAAATTGCAAACTAAAAGGAAAAACTTCATGTTGCCTTGATCTGTCCAATAAACTTGATGACATGCATAGAACATTAGATCGGTTTTGTAATGGGAATAAGAACCTAAACTTACTGCTGAATTCTTCCAAGTCTTGCAATGATAAAACTGGTTTGGGTTTTATTCTCATGCTCATGCTAAGGCACATCCACCTAAAATTGTAAAGTCATTAGGAAGTGGTTTGATTCAAACAGTTCCTAAACAAAAAGGAGTGGTTTTCAAATCTGCAGGAGTGTTGCCTCATTCGGTTTCAAATAAAAATATTGCTTGCTCATCTAGACATGAACACAAAGTTAAATTTCATTGTACCTTCTGTGGTAGAGATGGTCATGTCATAGATTTTTGTTATAGACTAGCTAAACAACAGAAAAGGGAAAGAATGGTTGCTAGATCTCATAACTTTCATGCAAAATTTGCTGCACACATTGAACCGAATGTACAACCTGCTGTTTTGAGTCAAAAACATTCAAAGTTTACCTCCGGACCTTCTGTTTTTGCCTCCGGAGCTGCTGATTTTTGTGCTAAACAAGTAGCACCTTATAGGTCAGTAGTCAAGAATAAAAAATCTCAAACTTTGACTCATAAACCTGCTGTTTTGTCTCAGCTTTCGCGTGTTTTTCCTGCTGCACGTCGCATGACTCAGTACTGGATTCCTAAATGCCTTTTGACTAACCCCAGTATTGAGTCAACGACGTATTGTGCTTTTATGTAGGTTACACGTTTGAGGAAGGAGAACATTTGGATTGTGTATTCAGGTTGCTCACGCCACATGACCGGTAACAAAGATTGATTCTCCTCCCTCTCTTTTGTGTCACGTGTAGAGAATGTTACTTTTGCCGATAATTCTTCAGCTCCTATAATTGCTAAGGGTCCGGTTAGAGTAAATTATCACTACACTTTGAAGGATGTGGCACTTTTCAAAAATTTGAAATACAACTTGCTTTCTGTTTCACAATTGCTAGATGAAAATCTGGAAATTATTTTCAATAAAAAATGCTACAAAGTTGTAAGTTCAAATAGTGAGCTTATTTTTAACATGACTCGGTTTGGATGAGTTTTTAAAGCTGATTTTGATATGTCTTCCTCTAAGCATAGGTGTCTAGTTTCTAATGATTCAAGGGACTTATATTTTTGGCCTCGTAGACTTGGTCACGTAGGCTTTGATCACCTAACGCGTGTTAGTGCTCTTGATCGCATACGTGGGTTGCCTAAGCTTAAAGGGGACAAAGAAATTGTCTGCTCTTCTTGTAGACATGCTAAGATGGTGGCAGGTTCACATACTCCTATCACAATGATCATGACAATTGAACCATGTCAACTTTTGCATCTTGACACCGTAGGACCTTCACGTGTTCAATCCTTCAGAGGTAAATGGTATGTTCTTGTTATCGTTGATGATTATTCTAGATACTCTTGGGTTTACTTTATGGCGTCTAAGAATGAAGTTTTTAGTCACTTTAGAACTTTATTTCTTAGATTATCAATTGATCACCCAGGATCATTAAAAGCATTTAGAAGTGATAATGGAACTGAATTTAAAAATCAATCTTTTGATCACTTTTGTGCTGAAAATAGAATAGATCATCAATTCTCTTCACCATATGTACCTCAACAAAACGGTGTTGTAGAAAGAAAGAACAGAACCTTAGTTGAGATGGCTAGGACTATGCTTGATGAATATCAAACTCCTAGGAAATTTTGGGCTGATGCGTTAGCAACCGTTTGTTATGTCTCAAATCGTGTTTTCTTGCGTGCTAAGCTAGGTAAAACACCATATGAGCTCCGGTTTGGACATAGGCCTAGTTTTACACACTTTCGGGTCTTTGGTTGCAAATGCTTTGTCAAGAAACATGGTAATCTTGATAAATTTGAACCTAGATCCTTTGATGGCATGTTTCTTGGTTATCCATCTCATACTAGAGGCTACCGTGTGCTTTTACTTGACACTAACAAAATTGTGGAAACTTGTGAAGTGTCTTTTGATGAAGCTAGCCCAGGTACTAGCTCTGGTGTTGCAGGACCAGATCCGTATCCTCAGGAGGAGGGTATTTTCGAAGATGAAGAAGAGCCGGTGATACTGCCTGGTAGTTCCGAAGTTGACACGTGTCCAACTCCGGACATTGAACAAGCTCCGGCTATCACCTATGCTGGTGCTGATCATCCTCAAGCCACAAGCTCATCGATTTGTGATGAACATGAAGAAGAAGAAGCTTGTGAGACATATGTTCCCCTACGGTTTTACAAAGATCATCCCCCACAACAGATGATTGGAAGCTTGCATGAACGAGTCACACGGTCCAGGTTTTGCAATCCAAACTCTCATGCTCATTCTGCTTTTGTTGCTTCTTTTGAACCCAAAGATATATCGCACGCACTCACTAATGAATCTTGGATTATTGCCATGCAAGAAGAGTTAGAAAATTTTGAAAGAAATAATGATTGGAAACTTGTACCTCCACCTCAAGGTCACACTTTAATTGGAACAAAATGGGTATTTAAAAATAAACAAAGTGCGGATGGGGTTGTGGTTAGGAATAAGGCTAGGTTGGTTGCTCAAGGTTTCACTCAAGTTGAAGGTCTAGATTTTGATGAAACTTTTGCTCCCGTTGCTAGATTAGAAGCCATAATAATTTTGTTAGCTTTTGCAGCATCTAAAGGTTTTAAGCTATATCAAATGGATGTTAAAAGTGCTTTTCTTAATGGCTACATAGATGAGGAGGCTTATGTCAAACAACCACCGGGTTTTGAAAATCCAGATTTTTCTAATCATGTTTACAAACTGTCCAAAGCCTGATATGGTCTCAAACAAGCCCCTAGAGCACGGTATGATAGGTTAAAAACATTCTTACATGAAAAGGGGTTTACCATGGGCAAGGTTGATAAAACTCTTTTTGTCCTTAAGCATGGCAATGACTCATTATTCGTTCAAGTGTATGTGGATGATATTATCATTGGTTGTGTTTCTCATGATCTTGTGTCCAAGTTTTCAGCAATGATGAGTTCCGAATTTGAAATGAGTATGATGGGTGAACTCACTTACTTTTTGGGGCTGCAAATCAAGCAAACCAAGGAGGGTACCTTTGTGCATCAAACGAAGTATACCAAAGACCTCCTAAGGCGCTTCAACATGGACAAAAGCAAGCCTCTTCGGACACCAATGGGAACAGCAACAACACTTGAACTTGATGAAGATGGTGAACCCGTGAATCAAAAAGAATATAGAAGCATGATCGGATCACTTTTGTACCTCACGGCATCAAGACCGGACATACAATTCAGCGTATGTCTTTGTGCACGGTTTCAAGCCTTCCCACGTGTTTCACATCGTCAAGCTGTCAAAAAGATTCTCAGGTACTTACATGGAACCCAAGAATTTGGCATTTTTCTTCCTTCTTCCTCAACCGTTACTTTGAAAGCTTTTTCAGATGCTAATTTTGGGGGTTGTAGGATTGATAGGAAAAGTACATCCGGTGCTTGTCATTTTCTTGGTAATTCTCTTGTTGCTTGGTCCTCTAGAAAACAAAATTTAGTTGCACAATCCACAGCCGAATCTGAATTTGTAGCTGCTGCTTGTGCTTGCTCACAAACTCTTTGGATTGTTCAAACACTTAAGGACTATGGGGTTGATATAGATAGTGTTCCACTGTTTTGTGATAACACTAGTGCTATTTGCATTGCCAAAAACCCCGTGCAACATTCTAGAACTAAGCACATTGATATTAGGTATCACTTTCTCCGAGATAATGTTGAAAAAGGAAACATTGTGCTTCACCATGTAGATACCGAACAACAATTGGCTGACATTTTTACAAAACCATTGGATTTCACTCGTTTTTGTTACATTCGTAGTGAAATAGGGGTTATGCATCCTCATGGCTTAAATTGAGGGGGAGTTTTTGAAACATGGGAAGTCTATGTGTGAATCTGAAATTAAAATAATATGAGCATAGTATTTCATACATATATGACTTTGTGATTCCTTTTACATGCTGAAAGTTCTTACTACATTACTCGTGTTGTACATTTTGTAGTTTTTGCCATGTCTAGTAATTGGAATAATTACTTACACTAAAACTGGTTCATGGTCGAACTTTCTTGCTGTTTTGAACTTGTTACATGTTCACAAGTGCTTTTAATCATAAAGATTTAATCAAGTAATCAACTCACATGTTGAGTTTTTATGAACAAATATAAATTGAGAAAAGATTAAGAGAATATGCATGCATCGCACTTCTTCTTTTGAGATGGCTTGTCATTGCACTTAGATATGAACTTGGAAGAAGTTGTGTATGACTAAAACCATGTCCTTAAGCTTCTGATTGTCAAATGACATAGGCTTGGCTTGGTTGGTTAGAATAAGGCAGATGCGCATATAATCTCTTGCAAATATCATATGATCCAAATTTATGCTTTGAAAAATAATAAAATGCAGCAACTAGTGTCATGTTTTCAGGTTTTGAAATAGTTAAGTTTGTGAGATCATGACTTGATTAAATTGAAAATTACATTTGATCTCTAGCATGGCTTACACTACTTTATGTATCTCATTGATGTGATAGTGTAAGTTACTTGATAGTATGACTTGGATGAGCTTTTTTTATATGTATATGTTATAATATGCTCATAACAATTAAAATTTCTCTTTTACCTTGTTGAATACATTGTCAAAGGGGGAGAGATTAATCACATATTCAAAAAGGGAAAGATAATGTGCATGGGGAGAGAGATAAAAGGGGAGAAATTGTCTTCAAAACTTTTATGTGAATAAGCCAATGTTCGGATTTTATGTGGTGTTGCCAATGCATTCATCAAGGGGGAGATTGTAAGACCTATGTGTGCTGAATACATTGGCTTGTAGTGAATACACTTGGCTTTGATGATAAAAGTTTTAAATATCACCAAAACACCTTTTTATCAAGGTCCGACTCTAGCTCTGAGCTACAACAAGGTTTGATGGTAGGTCCGGCTTGTTTTGGGTAGCTCCAGTTACGTTCGATGCTAGGTCTGACTAGCTTTGGTCAGCTCCGGTGAGCTTTATCTTTAGCTCTGACATGTCTTTGATAGCTCTGGCATGTTTTTGCTAAGCTCCGAGTTGATTTTTCTAGCTTCGGCTTGTGGGTTTACTAGTTTCGACAAGTTCTGGTTAGCTCCGGCGCTAGGTGCTGCTAGTTTTGTAAGCTCCGGCGGGAACTTGGTTACTAGTTTTTGTAAGCTCCGACGCTAGGTTCTACTAGCTTTTGTTAGCTCCGGCTCAAGGTCCGGGTTTCTCTGGCAAGGTCCAGAACTTGACCGCGGTGCTTCTGCTTTTCATTTGCAATGCTTCGTACTTGCTTTACATTGTTGGAAAGTTTGCTTAGTATTCTTTTACTAAGTTTTTGGTGCGTTTTGTATGATATGGATGATATAGTTTTGCTATGCTTTGCAACATGCTTATGTGAGGTTCTCACATAAGGTGTTGTGTTCGGAACTAACTTGAGTCAAGTCTAGGACTTGGGCTCGTATGGATTGGTTTTTTATTCATGTGCAGGTGTTGCTTGAGTTCAAGACATGGCTGGTGACGGGATCCATTGGACTAGTCTCAGGGAGGATATTAGGTTCCAACAACCAAGTTTGGGAGGAATTGTGGTTGAGCTGATCAGGAGGTTGCACAGCATGTTTGAATCAAGAACAATGCATATGAAGGTATCATGGACGTCATTGGAAGATGTTTGCACATGTGCAAGGAGTGCATGGACGTGGCTGCATGGTTCCGAGACGTGATGAAGAGATGTGGACGTAAAGAATTGGTCAGAAAGGTCCAACTGACTAGGTTATGGTCTCAGCCTGCGGCTGAGTCGGGTTTGACTCAAATATGGAAAGATTTGAGTTGGTTATGATAGGATTTCGTGTGAGTCACGAATTTGAGTTGTTTAGGAATGTGGGATACGTTCCTAAGGTGTTTGAAGTCTGAAGATTGCTTCTATCTGCGTATAGAAGAATCTTGAGCAGTTATGGAAAGTTACGATTCATGATCTGAGTAGGATTGGAGTCCTAGTTGATATTGGGTTGGCCTAAGGGCTGGTTATATAAGCAAGGGAGCCCAGAGCTTGTGGTGCACGACTTTTGGGTCTGTTCCTCTTGTGTTCTATTGAATAAAATTTGTAGTTTGAAGGAACTTTTGTACCTTGTTCGTCCGACTTGTTTCAGACAAGTTTTACTCGTCGAGTTTCTGGACAGCACTACCTTTCGTTGGTGGTTTTATCATAACTCGAGTTTTACAGATCCAATTGATGTGATTCTTTTTGGGTTGTCTTCAAAACTTGATTGTCTATCATATATCAAAATTTCACGGTAATTGGATTTGTGTTCTATGATCTACACGAGTTTCTTTGCAGCGTTCCAGAACTGCTTTTTTCTCGGGTAGGGCAGATTGACCATTGTTTGATCTTTCGATCATAATTTGAGTTTTTTTCGACGGATTTGAGTGATTCTTTTTGTGTTGTCTTCGTGACTTGATTCTCTCTGATATCTATCACTTTCGTCACGGTGAAACACATTTAGATTAGTCTCACACACGATTTCTTTAACAGATCGTTTTTCTGCCGAAAGGGTTTGGGGTTTAATTGTTTCCGCTGCGTAAGATTTTTAAATCTACCATTCATCCCCCCTCTGGTAGCTTTTCACGTGCTTTTCGATCCTACAAGGTGACATGAGTTTTACGTGGTTTGGGCCGCCTGAGCGTAATACTCTACTCCACGGGGTGTGTGTTGCTTGTATGAGAATGCGTGAGTATGGATGACTTGAGATTGCTTTCTACCGTGCAGTGCAGCCCTTTTATATGTCAAGGACTGGCTGTTATAGTTTGCGCCGTGGTCTAAAAGGTGGCCCCAGTTGTAATAACCGCCCTATACCCAATCTACGGGTGTTAAGGGTGGTTAATAGTGTCATAACGTGCCTTAGTGGCAGCGTTACCAGTCTTGATAGTCCTCTGATTGTGCGTCATTAATATGGTATTAACAACGCATTAACCAGGTCTTGTAATGGTCAATTGATAGTCCTTGAATGTCCGAACCATTGGAGATCTCGATGTCTTCCCGTTGTAGACATAGATCCGGACGCATGACACATGGTATCTTTGGAGCTTCTATCTACGGGGACGCAGATCTGGAGCTACTAGACACGTGGCAGCAACGGAGCTTCCCCTGTTGGAGAGGCAGGTCTGGCACCCTGAAACACGTGGCAGCATCGGAGCCACCTTAAGGAGGGAGGCAGGTCTGGCACTGTGGGACACGTGGCAGCATCGTAGCCACCCTAAGGAGGGAGGCATGTCTGGCACTGCGGGACACTTTTGCCTCTGGATGTCCACAATAGTGGAAGGTGGAACATGACACGTTTTCTTCTGGTACGATGGGATACCTGGCATGCAGGATATCGAGAGCGGCCCCCGAGCCCACCTCTGGTGATATCACGAGGTTTTGATGCCGGAGGTGGAGCCATTATCTTTCCCAAACTGCTGCTTCATCTTTCCACTTGGGACATGCAACCCTTCTTGATTTGGTAGGTGAGATACATGACTTGAAGATCTCACAAAATTGAAGGACGTCGGTTCCCAATATAATTTCTGTATCAGTTCCCAGCGTAATCGTTGTAGTCCTGTCAGGCCGCCGCCCTCGTGCTTCCAACTTCTCATCATGACAATGTTTCACCTGGTGCAGCGAAGTGGACCCGGACCCCTTGTCATTGACGAGGTAACTTCGCAGAGCATGATTATGGTTTGGATGCAATTGCCATCCAAGCATTGCGGAGGCATAATAAAGGAGAGGCGGTGCAAGGTGAGAGAACTCTTACGCATTGTTCTATTCTTGCCCATAGAGTCCTCCGCTTGAACCCTTACATCGCACTCCCATTTTGCTCCACTTTGCAGCGATGAAACTCGGACTTTCCCCCAGCAAGATTGTGAGCGAGAGTGATCTCACAAGAGTTTCAAAATTGATGGGCTGGCAGAGCAACTCCTTCAACAATGCTATTCGCTGTGGCAAGCTCCCGTTCAAGTAGAAGTCCCGCGGCGACATCGTCTACTTCTCGGCATACTCCATGGTTGGGCTGGTCCCGCCAATATCAAACTTCTTGCTGATGCTGCTGGAGTCGTACCGGCTCCAACTGCACCACATTGGACCTTATTCAATCTTGCTGGTGGTGATCTTCATCCACTTCTGCGAGATGTGGGTGGGTGTGCCACCCTCCATCCCTCTGTTCTGGACCTTCTTCACTCTCTGGCTGGAGCTACCGGAAGGGTTTCCAACGACAGAGTTTGACTCCTGGGAGGAGCTCCTGAAGCTGACCGAAGAGTACAACCGCATGCTAACCAGAATTCAGAACTTGGTGGACGGTGGATTGACATCTCTGATAGTCCTCAACAACTTCCCCACCGACCGTTGGGCGCCACTCAAGCAACGTGAATTTGCATCTTGGTCATACTCTGGAGAAATGGATTTCTTGCGGATTGAGGTTGGTCGAGGAATCAACTTAGATGAGAATGCCTTGAAGCTCCATCTGCAGAAGCTGAACAGTGGAACTATGTCAAGAGATGATCTCACACCTCAGGCTGACTTCTTGCCTTTGAATGTAGCTCCGAAGGTCAGGAGGGAGCTGCATAAGATGATGCAACTGCTTGAAGACACAGGTCTTGCAGTGCGTCAAAGGAGCACTTCGCCAGCAGGGATTGCAATCCCCAGAGCTTCAACCCCGTGCCACATGAAGGGTCCGACTCTGCACCTGTCAGCAGGAATAGCAAGGCTCTTGCAGATCCAAGCCAAAAAAAGCCTGACTGAAGTCGGGGCAAAGGCAAGGAGCCCGTCGACACCTCTAGTTGAAAGAGGAAGTTGACACTGACTGATGGCAGCTCCGTCAGATCAACTCTGACGCAAGCGGTGCCTCTACCTCGGCCAAGCCTCAAGTCAGTGCTGGTTGTGCCTACAGCAATGGCAACTCCGGCCCCGACGGTCAGATCATCTTCGGATCCAGTGCCTACGGTGAGTACTAGGTTCGACAAGTCAACTCTGGTCCCGATGCCAGTGGTCGGCTCTCTGTCCGAAGTCCCTTCTCAGACGACGAAGATCCCAACTGAGGAAGCACCGGTGGTTGCCACAACCCTTGGTGATAAACACAACGAGTACGGGGGATGCCCTATCATTCGATGAGAGATGTTGGTGGTGAATCAATTGATGGATGCCAATGTTGGCTGCCCGACTACCACAACCAGAATGGTGTGGTGCCTTGAGCTATAGTTTCATCGTCTCCTGGTAACTATGATTTTAGTGGAAGTTGACGTTGTGCTACCCGACTACAACAACCACAAGAGTGCTGCGCCTTAGCGATAGTTACACCGACTCATGTTGTTGCTGTTCTTGCCGTGCCAAGAACAGCATTGAACCTGCAAGCAATCGAAGAACAAGCAAGAACAAGATAACAAGCAAACACTCACGAGTGTGATAAGTTGGGGTTCTGATTCAAGTAATCAGAAGGTCTCGTCAACACTTGCGTTACAAGGAAGTAGCAATGGCTAAACTTACAGAAAACAAAACCCAAGTTCTTCCTATGGCTGCTAGTTGTTTATATAGAGGAGGAAGACTAGAACTCAGGATGGAGTCACGAGTCTTGTTTGGCCTTTCCTGAGCAGTTCAAGCGTCATCTAACTTTGATTCTTGATCCAATGGAAAGTAGACGAAGAGAACTTTCCAGCAAGTACTTATTTGCATTAAACAACCTTGGGAGTTGAAAGTTATGCCCCTTTTAAGTTGGTACTTGCTACAGTTATGAGGACCCCTCGGGTGGAGCAACCTTCATTGCATTAATCCCTCCATTCCTCCTAGCTGGATCAATTATCAAGCACATAATAATAACAAGGTCATCACAAGGCTTTAATAGTTCCCCATTTGAAGGACAATTAATTTGAACAGCCAGGAATGAGTTCACCTGATAATTAAGTTGACGTGCACGAGCGCGTGTCATTGGACCTTGATTAGTTGCAAGTGTTGAATGGGCTGCTGTTGTGGTTGTATCAATAGTAGCGATGTCCTCATCATCCCCCACTTCTTGCAATTGAGTCGTCCTCGACTCAAATGTGTCTTCCTCGCCCACATATGGTTTTAAATCTGCAATATTAAAAGAGGAAGTAACCCCAAAATGTGCAAGTAACTCAATTTCATATGCATTATCATTAATTTTTTGAAGCACTTTGAAGGGTACAATAGCTCTAGGTAGCAATTTAGATTTTCTTAACTCAGGAAATCTATCCTTTCTCAAATGCACCCAGACCAAATCACCAGGTTCAAAAGTAACATGCTTTCTACATTTGCTATTGGCTTGTTGATACTTAGCATTCATGCTCTCAATGTTTGCTTTAGTTTGCTCATGCATTTTAAAAATTAATTCAGCACGGCGAGAAGCATCAAAATTCAATTTCTCCGAAGGTGGCAGAGCCAAAAGATCAATGGGAGCACGAGGGATAAAACTAAATACAATCTGAAAAGGGCACAATTTAGTAGTAGAATGCAGTGAACGATTGCAAACAAATTCAATATGAGGCAAACATTCTTCCCATAATTTGATGTTATATTTCAAAACAGCCTAAGCATGATAGATAAACTACGGTTCACTACTTCGGTCTGTCCATCAGTTTGAGGGTGACAAGTGGTAGAAAAAGAGCAATTTTGTCCCCAACTTAGCCCATAAGGTTTTCTAAAAATGACTAAGAAATTTGGCATCTCTATCCGAAACAACAGTGTTTGGAACCCCATGCAAACGAGCAACAAACCGCTCTCGATCTCTTCTCATCTTTGGCCAGAAGAAATGGCTTGCTAGGATGTCTTCCGTCTTCTTGACACCAAAGTGTCCCATCAACCCTCCACCATGTGCTTCCTGCAATAGTAAGATACGCACTGAACCAGCTGGAATGCACAATTTGTTAGCTCGAAACACAAAACCATTAATGAGAACAAACTTGTTCCATGTTTTTCCTTCTTTACAATGCAGCAGCACATCTTTGAAATCAGCATCAAAAGCATATTGTTCTTTAATTGTTTCCAAGCCAAAAATCTTAAAATCAAATTGGGACAACATATTATAATGGCGAGATAAGGCATCCGCAATGACGTTATCTTTTCCTTTCTTGTGTTTGATGACATAAGGAAAGGACTCAATGGATTCTACCCACATGGCATGCCTACGGTTGAGATTAGTTGGAATCTTAATGTGCTTTAAGATTCATGATCAGAATGTATAACAAATTCTTTAGGCCATAAATAATGTTGCCATGTTTCCAAAGTTTGTACTAGTGCATATAATTCTTTATCATAAGTGGAATAGTTCAGACTAGGCCCATTCAGTTTCTCACTAAAGTAAGCAATAGGTTTCCCCTCTTGCAACAAGACACCTCCCAATCCAATACCACTAGCATCACATTCCAATTCAAAAGTCTTACTAAAATCTAGTAATTGGAGAAGGGGTGTCTGAGTCAACCTATTCTTCAATGTTGCAAATGCAGCCTCTTGCGCCTTGCCCCATGTGAAGGGAGCACCCTTCTTTGTAAGCTCATGCATTGGGCCTGCTATGGTGTTGAAGTCTTTCACGAAACGACGATAGAATCCAGCAAGTCCGAGAAAGCTTTGTACTTGTGTGACCGTGGTAGGAGTCGGCCAGCTGTGTATCGCCTTCACCTTGGTTTGATCGACTTCAATTCCCTGTGGTGTCACAACATAGCCAAAAAAAGAGACTATCCATGCAAAAGGTGCACTTGTCAATGTTACCAAATAAGCGTGCATCACGTAAAGCATTGAAAACAGCACGAAGATGATCAAGATGCTCTTCTAAAGATGTGCTATAGATCAAGATGTCATCAAAATATACTACCACAAATCTTCCAATAAAAACACGTAAAACCTCATTCATTAATCTCATAAAAGTGCTAGGTGCATTTGTTAGACCAAAAGGCATGACTAACCACTCATACAAACCGAACTTGTTTTTAAACGTTGTTTTCCATTCATCACCTAGCCTTATGCAAATTTGATGGTATCCACTACGCAAGTCAATTTTAGAGAAAATCATCGAGCCACAAAGTTCATCAAGCATATCATCTAACCTAGGAATAGGATGACGATATCTAATGGTAATGTTATTAATTGCTCGACAATCTACACACATGCACCATGATCCATCTTTATTTGGAACCAAAAGAACAGGAACAGAGCAAGGACTAAAGGACTCACGCACATAACCTTTGTCGAGTAATTCTTGTACTTGTCGCTGAATCTCCTTAGTCTCCTCCGGGTTGGTCCTGTATGGTGCTCGGTTTGGCAAAGAAGCCCCATGGATGAGGTCAATCTGATGTTCAATCCCTCTCAATGGTGGCAGCTCGGCTGGTACCTCTTGTGGGAACACATCAGCGTATTCCTGCAAAAGCTTAGTGACAGTAGGGGGCAAAACACATGGTTCGTCGTGAAGTAAGAACAAAGCTTCTTTGCGAGCAAACACATAGCAGATTGCAGCATTATTTTTTAATTCAAACAAATCAGATTTGGAAGCAAGAAAACATGCACTCTTCAATTTTATTTCATTCTTCTTCACATGAGCAGATTTGGAATTGTCTGTCTTAGGGTGTACCGATTCTTCGCAACATTTGAATTTTCATTTTGAGTAGATTTCTTATTTTTCTCTTTGCAAGCTCTAGCAATGTCATCCTTCAAAATAGCATCAGGACACATAGGGTGCAAAACAAGCTTCTTCTCATTATGCATGAAAGAGTATTGATTTGATTTTTCATGATGTTATGTATTTTTTATCAAATTGCCATAGTCGACCAAATAGCATAGAGCAAGCTTGCATAGGTACCACACATCACAATCAATGTAACCATGGTAGGAACCAATTGCAAATTCGACACGAACCAGACGTGTTACCTTAAGCTTACCACTGTCATTGAACCATTGGATGTAGTAGGGATGTGGATGTGGAAGTTTTATCATCCCAAGCTTCTCTACCATCACTACAGGAATCCCGACAATAGACGACGGCCAGAAATCGTCTTCTATAAATAGCTTACCATCATCTATAAGTTATAGACGACGGTAAATGCTTATTGACGATGGTTTTTGGCCGTCTACGATTATTTGTCGTCTATAAGCTTATAGACGACGGTTACCGTCATCTATAACATAATTGACGACGGCCTCGTCCACCCGTCGTCGATTAGCCAACTACACCACATGGCAGCAAAAGACATTTATAGACGATGGCCATAGAAAAATCGTCGTCTATAAGGTTCCTTATAGACAACGGCCACAAGAAAACTGTCGTCTATAAGCTCCTTATAGACGACAGCAACAGAAAAACCGTTGTCTATAAGAGGCTTATAGACGACGGCCTTATCGAAACCGTCGTCTTTAAGTCCTTATAGACGACGGTCATAATTAAACTGTCATCTATTAGCCCCTTTATAGACGACAGCCAAAAGAAAACCGTCGTCTATAAGATTTGCATTAAAAAAAAAACAGAAAATGATGTCCTAGCTTCGAGGCCAGCCGTGGCTCGATGACCAACTCACACAGGCATATGAAAACAGCATATATATCACAACAACCATTGTAAAACACTAATTCCGAAACAGTGTACCTGTAGTATTTATTTCCAAAATCTTGAGATTCCTGAGTTGTAGTATTTCAGCTGTCACCTGACAGCACGTTTAGACGTCACACAAGGTGTGGAAGCGGTGCTGGCACTTGTAGCAGCAGGAGTAGAGCTGCTCTCTGTGGTCCTTTGGTTGGTCAAATCAGTAGAGGGACCAACTTCAGCAGAGGATGTTGTTGGGTTATCTTCTGTTCTTCTACTGCCTCTAGTCTCCAGACGCTCCATCATCCTTGACACGGACGCAATCCCAGCGTTATCTTCTCTTCTCACTTCTGAACCAAGATCTGCCACAGATGAGTTACGTGAAAACAGCCTCTCCTTCCACCCTCTGGTGCTTTTTGTAATAGATTCTTTGTACCTGAATTGCACAAAGGAGAGGCTTAAGGATGACAATTCATTAAGCTGGAAGGCCCAAGATGAAAGTAATTATTCATACTTCGTAGAGACAGCATTTAATCGAGACTTCAAAGAGTCTGAAAAAGACTGCATATCGGATGGTCCAGCCCTGTCCGGAGTTGACTGCCCAGTGGAGTGCCTCGTGATATTCCAGAATAATCAATTAGCTTGACTTGATCAAAAAACCAAATTAGTTTAATCACCACAAAAGACTACCGTGAACATAGAGTAGCTGAATATAGATGAGTGCCTGTTAAAAAACCTAGGACTAGATACAGGAGTAATTCCTAAAGAAACAACAGCATCTTGTTCGTCATCATAGGTAAGCATGACAGGACTTTGGTTACCAGTATCTCAACTGAAATTAGCACGTGGAGATGACACACCAGCTCTATGGGTGACAGGATTCGAATCATTATCTCCTTCCACATGGGCAGAAGATGAAGAAACCGCTACAGCAGAAGGCGAGTTGGAATGTGCAGAGAAAATTAGAAACTGTGAGCGATTGTGAGGGCCAGATCGGCCCCTGTGCCCCTCTCTTCTTCCAAGATGGTGTGCCCTTCCCATAGCAGCTGCCGTAGCTAGATGCTGTAGTATACGATCCTCAAGTTCAGCATCATTACCAGTGACAGGAAGCTACACAAGTGCATCTAGCTGGTTAGGACAACTTAAAAAAAAACAATTTCTGCACACATTAAGAGAAATATATCACATTAGTTTTGAATCACATACGTGCTGTAATTCAAAATACCCAAAAGCAGGATGATGAAATATCGTAGTATTTCGAGTTTGATCAGTTCCAGATGCCATTGCAAAGGAGTCTGTCGGTACCCTAAAAACCGTACACCCCTTGAGGTTACAAAGATCTCAAAGGAAAGCCATCTACTTGGTTTGAAGACCCTCGGAGGCCCACTTGTCAGACATGACCAGACCCGCTTCTCCAACATGGTTAATCCCTGGGTCGCCACGTGTACAACTAACCCGGAGCTACCTCCCACAAGGGGGAAGCTCCGGGCCACGTACCAAAACGGCACCTCCGAACTTAACCCCAGACCGAGAAAAGCTCCGGACCTGACATGTGTCTGATAGCCCCGGAGCTACCTGCTTCCCACAGCAAGCTCCGGAGCTGCCACGTGTCAAATCGTCGGACCTTCCAGCTTCTAACCTCCGGAAGACCTTGTAACGGCTCCGAATCTTCAAAGGAGAGCCAAGGACTTCAAGACCCGATTAAGTGCCATTAATACCATATTAATGACACTTAATCGGACGATCTTAACACCAGTAACGGTGCTGTCAAAGTCCGTTACAGGATCATTAAGAGCAATTAAGCGTGTGTCAATACTAGTAACCGCCGGGGCCACATGTCGGGCTAGGCTAACTTGTAACGGTCTGTCCTTGTACTATAAAAGGACAGGCCGACGATACATTCGGGGACGGACGTTCACGAAGGAGCTCACGCACTCCATACACTCGTGACAAGCTCTTACTGCTAATACAACACCAACACACCCGTGGAGTAGGGTATTACGCTCAGGCGGCCCGAACCACGTAAATTCTTGTGTCTCCTGTGCCAAACTCCAATTCACCTTCTTGAATCTCCGCGCACCCACACCGAACTTCAAACTCCCCAATCACTTTAGTAGTGTTGGGAGATCTGCCAGTTCTCAACCGCCGACAGTTGGCGCGCCAGGTAGGGGCGCCTGAGATTTTCGAGAATGATGAACTCCACTGCTGGATCATCCAACGGCCAACCTGCTGCTCAGGCTGTTGAGGGCAATCCCTCCAACAGGCAGCCACCAGCAGGAGCCTCAGCACCAGCAGGAGCCACACTCCCACCACCAGCAAATCGTGCTGGGCAACGTGATGGTGCGCCGACGTCGCTTACTGCGTCGGCGAGTCATGACAACCCGGAACACGCTCTCCATGCAGCGCGTGCTCTTCTTCAACGTCCACCACCTCCGGATGCATCTCGAGATGCAATGGAGCAGTGGAGGGCTGATGTGGAGCATTTGGTCGCAGCAGCGGCCGAACGCCTCAACAACCAGGGTCCTCCTCCTTCAGGAAGAGCCCCGTCGCAGTGGCGGACTTTGTCTGGAAGACTTGGTCCGCATGTCTCCAATAGCAGGAGACGTGCTGCGTCACAACAAGTGACGTCGTTGCCCTCCGGGGCTCGATGCACTCACACGGTATCCAGGCTTTCGGCTCATGACCTTCGGGCGGAGCTTGATCGCCGATACCGCCAGCAGGATGGCCGTGTCCATATTGAGCGTGCCCATGAAAGATGGGAAGCTCAGGACCTTTCTACTCTTGAAGGAGTAGGAGGAGGCTGTTCAGCCCTAGCCATGCACCTACGCATGGTCAGATGGCCACAAAAGTTCCGGCCTCACCTGTCGGAAAAATTAGACGGGACTGTCAACCCCGCCGAATTTCTTCAGATATACTCCACTGCAATCTTGGCAGCTGGAGGAAACGAGGCCGTGATGGCCAATTATTTTCCAGTGGCCCTAACTGGGACCGCCAGGTCCTGGTTTATGAGCCTTCCACCCAACTCTATCAATAGTTGGGAGGAGCTGTGCCGTCAGTTCACTGCCAACTTCGGGAGTTCGTACACCCGACCAGGCACCGAACTGGACCTTTTAGCGGTCGTGCAAAAAGGGGGAGAACCTTTGCGGTCATTCATTCAAAGGTTCTCTCAGCTACGAAACTCTATCCCTTCTATCTCTAGCGCCTCTGTCATTGTGGCATTTAGACAGGGCGTACGGGACAAGAAGATGTTGGAGAAGCTGGCGATCAAGGAGATCACCAGCGTCACTGAACTCTTCAGCCTGGCAGATAAATGTGCCAGAGCTGCGGAGGGCCGTGAAATGCACTCCAAACCAGCCGCGGAGGATCATAAGAAGTCCTCCAAAGAAGAAGCCGCAACCTCCGGGAGTGGCAAGAAGAAAAAGAAGACCAACGCCAAGAAGAAGCCGTCGGCCGACACATCCAATGTTGCAGCTGCTGCAGCTCCGGGTGGCCGGGGGCCACGCCCCGAGAAGCGACCTCGACCGTCTTCTGAAGACGGTGGAAAACCCAATGTGTGGTGTCCCATTCACAAGACGGGCAGCCACAGTTTGGAAGACTGTCGGGAGGTCCAAAACCTTGCCGAGCGCTACAGCAAGCGCCGATAAGAATCTCCTTTCCGACAGAGGGAAGGGAAGCAAAAGGTCGACGAAGCTCCGGCTGAAGAGGAGTTAGGGTTCCAGGATCCTAAAAAGTTCCTGAAAGCCGTCTACACCTTCGTCGACGATGATTCTGACGTCTCCGACAACGAGCGTCGGAAGACCATGACCACCATTTTTGGTGGATCATGGGATATCACCTCTCGGCGCGTCATCAAGACTATGCGTCGAGATATGGCCGCTGTAGCTCCTACAGTCCGGCCGGAACCTCATCGAAAGTGGATGGACACAGCCATCACTTTTGATGCTTCGGATTATCCCCAGAGCATGGTTGGAGCAGGACAGTTACCCTTGATGGTATCTCCTACCATCAACAACATTCAGCTCCACCACGTCATGGTAGATGGAGGTTCGGGGCTTAACCTCATCAGCTTCGAAGCTTTCACTAAGCTTCAGCTCCGACCTTCAGATCTCCAGCCCTCTCGACCTTTTTCCGGAGTAGGTCTGGGGGCCATTACCCCACTCGGAGCTATTACTCTCCCCGTTACCTTCAGGACACGGGAGAAGTATCGCACGGAGAAGTTGGTCTTCGACGTCGCACAGATCAACTTACCATTCAGCGCCATCTTGGGTAGACCTGCCCTGTACAAATTCATGGCAGCTGCTCATTATGGATACCTGGTGTTGAAGATGCCAACAGCAGTAGGCGTTCTCCGGATCCGCGGAGACCGCACTGCCGGAGTAACTGCTTTGGAGGAACTCCACGCACTCACCACGGCGCAAGAGGAGGACTACAGACAGGAGCAAGCTCTGAAACCCCCGAGCATTCGTCAACGAGGCTCGACCTCTGCACCCCGTGTGCAGCCAAGCGGCGACACTGACATTCCCGTCAAAGTCGTCCAAATTGGTTCCGATGCCGCTCAGACCACCCGAATATTGGGAGGATTGAACGACAAATAGGAACTCGTGCTCATCACTTTCCTCTGGGCTAACGTTGACGTGTTTGCTTGGCAACCGTCACAAATGCCTGGGATCCCCAGGGAAGTGATTGAGCACATTCTGAAGATCTTCCCCGATGCCCGGCCTGTGCATCAGAAGCCTCGGAAGCAATCCGTAGAGCGGCAGAACTTTATCCGGCAAGAAGTAAAGAAGCTACTCGAAGCCGGATTCATCCGAGAAGTCTTCCATCCAAAATGGCTAGCGAACCCAGTCGTTGTGCCCAAGGCCGACGGGAAGCTTCGGATGTGCATCGACTACACCACACTAAATAAGGCATGTCCAAAAGATCCATTCCCACTACCTAGAATAGATCAGATAGTGGATTCCACCTCCGGGTGTGAATTACTGTGTTTCCTAGACGCATATTCTGGGTATCACCAAATCAGGATGTCTAGGGAGGATGAAGAGCATACTTCATTCATCACAGTAGATGGATTATACTGCTACACAGCCATGCCCTTTGGTCTCAAGAATGCAGCTTCAACTTTTGTACGAGCTATGTACAAACTTTTGAAGAACTCATTAGAGACGTAGTGGAAGTGTACGTCGATGGCATCGTGGTCAAGGTCAGAAACAAGGAGTCACTCCTCGACACCTTGAAGGCTGTATTCGACAAGCTGCGGGCCACCCGCACAAAGCTAAACCCAGACAAGTGCGTGTTTGGGGTTAGCTCCGGAAAACTTCTTGGTTTCCTGGTAAGTCACCGGGGCATAGAAGCTAATCTGGCGAAGATAAAATCCATTGAAGACATGCGGCCACCAACCCGCATCAAAGACGTCCAAAAGTTAACTGGCAGCCGGTTCATTTCAAGACTTGCGGAACGGGCACTCCCCTTCTTCAAGTTATTGAGGAAGTCCGGACCATTCCAATGGTCCGAAGAAGCAGAGAAGGCATTCCAGGAGCTGAAACAGTTCCTCACCACCCTACCAATTCTGGTAGCTCCGACCCCTGGTGAGCCTTTATTGCTTTACATTTCAGCTACTAACGAAGTCGTCAGTATGGTTCTGGTTGCGGAGAGACCGGAACTACCCCACACTCAGGAATCTAGACCCCTTCGGGAGGGTCCGGAGGTTCCTGAAAGTGAGTCTGGGTCCCAGCTCCCAGATTCGAACCCACAAGAAGTCACTTCAGGAGACTTAGACCCCTCCGGGAGGGTCCGGGTCATTTCTGAAGAAGCTCCGGGTTCCTCCAGCCAGAACCCGGAGGTCCCCGAAGAGAATCTGGACCCCTCCGAGAGGGTCCAGATCAATGAAGAGGAAGCTCCGGACCCCTCCGGGAGGGTCCGGACCATTCAACGGCCGATATACTTCATCAGTGAAGTATTACATGATGCCAAGACTCGATACCTAGAGGTGCATAAGCTGCTCTATGTAGTTCTTATTGCCTCTAGGAAGCTTCGACATTACTTCCAAGCTCACAAAGTCTCGGTGGTGACCTCCTACCCACTTCGAGCAATCTTGCATAATCCCAATTCAACTGGGAATATAGCAAAGTGGGCTGCGGAATTGGCTGAATTTGATCTTGAATTTATTTTAAGACAAGCAGTCAAGTGTCAAGCATTGCAAGATTTTGTGGTGGAATGGACTCCCTCTCCTTCAAACCCTGGGGGTCCCAGTGAACAGAAGACGGAGCATCAAGCTCCAACCTTCACCGAGCCTCACTGGACCCTCTACTTCGACGGCTCCATGCAGAAGCAGGGGGCCGGAGCTGGAATCCTTCTCCTTGCACCGACTGGGGAGAAGGTAAAATACATGGTACACCTTGACTTCAAGGCAACCAACGACATGGCGGAGTATGACGTGCTCATCTACGGACTAAAGGTGCCACTGTCATACGGTGTCAGGCAACTGCTGGTCAAAGGAGATTCACAGCTCATCATCAAACAGGTGAAGGGTGAATGCTCCTGCAACAATCTCCAGCTAGTTGCTTACCTCCTAGAAGTCCAGAGGCTTCAGAAGGACTTTGAAGTCCTAGACCTCCACCATGTTCAGCGTGCCCACAACGCTTAAGCCGACAAACTCTCGACAAAAGCGTCAACCGGAGCTCTGGCTCCTGATGGAACTTTTGTCCGGAGATTGTCGAAACCCACAGCTCAGCCTGCCGAACTGAGCGAAGGGGGCGAGATCAGCATCCCGAAGCTGACGGTCCCGATGGCCCTGTTAACATGGCAGCCATCAAGGGTCGTAGGTGCTGCCGGAAGCTCTGAGCAACCCAGCACGCAAGACTCAAAAGCTCAAGCTAGCTCCGATGCATGGATCTCGGAGATCCGGAGCTACTTGAAAGACAACATCCTTCCTGACGATGATGTATCCGCTGACCGGGTAGTCAGATTGGCTAAAAGATACACGTTGGTAGAAGGGGATCTCTACCGGCGCGGTGCCAACGGCATCCTAATGAGGTGCATCACAAGGGAAGAAGGCTGCGAAATTCTCGCAGAAATCCATGGAGGCGAGTGTGGGAACCACACATCTTCCCGCACGCTGGTCAGAAAAGCCTTTCGGCATGGCTTACTGGCCTACAGCGCTCCAGGATGCCACTGAGCTGGTGAAGAAATGTGAAGCATGCCAATTTCATGCGAAGCAAATTCATACACTGGCTCAACCCTTACAAATGATACCTCCTACATGGCCCTTCGCTGTTTGGGGGATGGACATCTTAGGACCCTTCCCAAGAGCCGTCGGAGGTTACAGGTTCCTGTATGTCGCCATCGACAAGTTCACCAAGTGGCCGGAAGCGACTCCAGTTGTGACGATCAACAAGCAATCTGCTATCAACTTTCTGCAATCCATTGTAAGCAGATTTGGAGTCCCAAACAAAATCATCACTGATAATGGGACTCAAATCACATGCTCCGCATTCCAAGGATATTGCGAAGACCTCGGCATACAAGTTTGCTACGCCTCCGTAGCTCATCCAGCCAGCAATGGCCAAGCCGAGAGAGCAAATGCAGAAATCCTTAAAGGACTCAAAACGCGCACCTATGAGCGCTTGAAAAAACACGGAGCCAACTGGATCGAAGAGCTTCCGCCCACTCTGTGGGCCAACAGGACTTCTCCAAACCGGTCAACCGGAGAGACACCCTTCTTTCTGGTGTACGGAGCTGAAGCAATCCTTCCTTCGGAAATCACCTTGGGTTCGCTCCGGGTCCGGACCTTCGACGAAGCCGCGCAGGACCAGCTCCGGCGTGAAGACCTAGACCTCCTCGAGGAGGGAAGGTGCCAAGCAGATGTTCGGAATGCCCGATATCGCCAAGCTCTACGGCGTTATCACCAGCGGCATGTACACAACCGACAGCTCGAGGAAGGCGATCTGGTGCTACGGAGAATACTATCCAGAGAAGGGTTAAACAAACTCTCCCCCGGCTGGGAGGGGCCCTTCCGAGTGATAAAAGTATCCCGTCCCGGAAGCGTTCGCTTGGCTACCGAGGATGGGACACCTCTCCCAAATCCTTGGAACATCGAGCACCTCCGTAAGTTCTACACTTAATACCACGGAGGTGAGTCTTAAGTAACTTGGAGTGTATGTTATAGAGTCATTGTACAGAGTCGGGTAGTTCCTCTGGGAGAACAGCCGGACCTTTCCCGAAAGGTCCGCAAAGTTCGTGCAGCACTTGTCACAGTCTCCAGACTAAAAGTGCGGCTAACTACCCTGGGTCAAACGAGAAACCAAACACACATAGCCTGGTTCCGTACCCTAAGAGTGTACTTGTTTCCCCTGTACCCCGGACCTATAATGAAAGACATCTTCATGTGAAATAGACTCCACGTGCATTTATTTTGTACAGGCTCAACATTTTTATTTTTCTCTTTCTTGTCTATAACAAAAAGGTGCAATTCTTAAGAAATTTTAGTTCAACCGATTTTATACGATTCGAGTTGTATTATCAGTTCTTTTAGATTCAAATATCGTTCATGGCCAACTCGCCTGAAAGCCGCCAAGCCAATCTAGGGCCGTAGTGTGCTATCGACTTAGCCTGGTCAAGCACCCTAAGTACGCCACTCTACCTACACCCCGGCAGACCGAAGTAAGGCGGGTCCATGAACAGTTGAATCTAAGAGAAAAGGCAATGCATCCGGTTGTATTTAAAATCGCGTTCAACTTAAAGTTTTCTTGAGAATCGTAAGCCGCGACGAAATTATAGACAAGGAATGAATTTTACTATTTTTCTTGACTTAAGTGTGCAGGAAAAATAAAGTCTACGTTGATGGGGAAAAGCCGGAGCTAACTAAGCTCCGACTCCCCTAAGGGGGCCAGCCGTCGACGCTGAATATAAGATGGTGTGAAGACCCCATAAATGGAGTCTGCTGCCAACAAACCAAGTGTTGGCAAATGTCACTGCCGGAGCTACCCAGCTCCGACACCCCGGAGGACTAACTATCGACGCTCTACGTGTTGATAGAGGCTATTGCCGGAGCTACAAGCTCTAGCGATGGACAATGCCGGAGCTTCTAAGCTCCGACAACCTCAGGGGACCTTCACTATCGAAGACTTCGGACCTAAATGCTACAAGTTCGGAGCAAATGAGTCTTCAACAAAACACAATATCCTTTTGGTACATGTTCACAATCAAATTGTGTACATCTACCAGGGGGGCCAAGTGAAGATAAAGGTGTTGAAGACAAAAAGTGAAATTCTCAAAAAATTTGGGGATTTCATTCATCTGGAGACAGGAGATTACATCTGGAGACAAGGGATTACAAAATTGAGGAAGAAGAAGAGAAAATACAAGTGAGAGCTAAAGAGATGGTCCTAGACCCTATGGAAGAACTCAGCGACCTTCTGGTTGACCTCTGATACGCTGGCTCTGGTAGCTTTGCCTTCTTCTTCGACGGGGCCTTCAAGCACCGGGTCCAGAGGAAATTGTGAGTTCTGGCTGGTGTAGCACGTCAGCACATACTCTGCGACGTTCTTCACCAGGGATTGCCCCTCAACCTCCAGTTGGTCTGCGATGACATCGCCCACCTTGGAGAGCTTGCTACCTGCTGCGCTCAACACCTGCAGCGCAAGGTCCGGCTCCGGCTCCGGATCATCCGGGCGCACGGGGCTGAAACCCATCGGTGTCAGCGCGTCATTGGCCTTGCCCAGGAACTCCCAAATCTGTAGGGAGTCCGCCGTCCTCAAGCTCTTCATCTCTTCCAGGGATCTACTGGCCGCCGTCAGTTCGGAATTCACGCGGGCGAGGCGCTCAACTTCTTTGGCGTTTTGCTGAATCTTTGCAGCAACCCGCCTCTCGAGTCTTCCGAGCCCTCCTCCCGGAGGTGGATCTTGTTCCGGCGATCGACCAGGTCCTTCTCCCTAGCCTCCACTTTTTTCTCCCGGGCAACAAGGGCACACTCGTATTCGTAGAGTTCCTGCCCCCGCACCCAAGTCTTCTCCTCTTCCTCTTGGCAGCGCTCTTCCAATTTCTTGGTGCGCTCCTCGAGGCCCTTGTCCGCCAGAGCTACTTTCTCGGCGAGCTCCTCTTCCCTCCTCAGGACGTCATCCCGCAGCTCCAGGAGTTTCTGCTCTTCATCCTCGAGTCGTCTCTCCCTCTCTTCAAGTGCCTCTCGGCGCTTGATGAGTGCGGTGTCAATGGCCTCAAGATGTTCGTGCCGAGCATCGGCCGCGTTATTAGCAGCTTTGGCCTGATCGTAGATCTCCCGAGATTGAGCGTCAAGGGCATGAGTCATGCTCCCCCTGTCATCCAGCAGCTTGCCCCAGTACTCCAGGCGGATCTTCTCCCGCTTGATCCACTCCTTGTCATCCGCTAGCCTCGACTGCGCCAGCTTGGTCTCGAAGTGGAGCCGATTACGCCACCGCCTAAGGGTTTGGCGCTCCTCTTCAAGAGCCTTGCTGTCGTGGAAGAAGGCCAATTGGACTTGACGCAGACTGGAGCAGGCGTTGTCGATAGACATCGACAGCGGGATGGGCTCCGGACTTGCTGGGGTCTCCTCCGCTGGTTCCAGCGGGTCTTCACATACAAAAATTGGGTCCCACTCTACGAGAGTGGATCCCTGAGCTTCCAAGGCACTAGGGCCATCCTCTGGGATGGCCTCAGTCGCCATCGAAGAAGGCCCCGCTGCCAAGTCTTCATTCGCCCCCTCGGGCAGGGGGCCAGCGACTTCGCTTGGGCACTCCGGCTCTGCTGTAGGCACCTCCGACGTCGTCGCTTCCAGAGCAGGAGCTCCTACTAGCTTTGCTCTGGGCACCTCTTCCGAAGGAGGCTCGAGTTCCATCGCCTCTTCGACCACCGGCTCAAGAGCCGGAGGATCTTCAACTTCGACCGGCTCTGAGGCCGGAGCTCCAACAATAACCGGCTCAGCGGCCGATGCTTCGGAGGTAACCGGCTCAACTGCCGGAACTACCTCGACCTCCGGCTCGCATGCTGGGGCTTCAGTCACCTCCGGCTCAACCGCCGGGGCTTCAACACTTTCCGGCTCTGAGGCCGGGACTACTACTTCCTCCGGCTCAACAGCCGGAGCTTCCATCACTGCAGCACCAAGACCCGAAGCTTCAACCTCCGGGACAGGTGCCGCTGACGTGTCTTCACTCCCGTGGTCCGGCGCTACCACGGGAACTTCTGGGGACGAGTCGAGGTCCATGACCACGACCGCCGGCGCCGGAGCTGTCGCAGCCTCAGCCACCACCTGAGGCGGCACCAGGACAGGAGCAGAAGCTCCCACGGCCTCAGACACTGTGGCTGAGGGTGGAGCTTCACTCCCCTTCTTGGGGACGCTGCAGATGATGAACGAAGAAAATCAACAAACAGTTGCTACAATTAAATAGTTAACCAATGTAAAGATTCAAAGTTATCTTAGAAGGCTTCCGCACCAGCATGCGTGGAACCTTTTTCCTGGACGTTCCGGGCTGGCCACGGTCGGTGTAGGAGCTCCGGAAGGCCCCCTGGAACTTGTCGCAGCCACGGGCGTTTCCCGGGTTGAGGCTCTCCTCGATCGGGAGGAACCCCTGGACCTGGAGGCTCCCACCGTCCCAGGTGCCGGAGTCGTGCGCCCGGAGCTAGCACCCCAAGAGGATCCCACCACGGGGACAGATGCGCTCCGGGAGGATCCCACTGCAGGAACGGTATCATTCCGGAAGGACCCCACTACGGGGACAGCAGCCACGGTGGTAGAAGATCTTCCCCTCTGGGGAGAAGGAACCGAGGCGGAAGTAGCGGGCCTGACGGACCTTCTGTCGGCGTGTCACAGCTTCCTCTTCCGGCTTTTCGGCTCATCCGCCAGCTCCTTGCCCTTGCGGACGACCTCGACCCTCGGCAATGGGGCAGGGACGGAGCCATCTTCGGGCATCTTGGGGATCACCACCCGGGTGGTTGGTCTTCTCTCAACGACACCAAGGTCGTCAAGTGCAGGCATCGTCCGCCGGAGCTCCCTGCTGAACTCCACTTCCACGTTCAGAGGGAGAAAGGCCGACGGCGAAGTCAAGTCGTCACCGTCGACGTCGATGCCGTGCTGGAATTTCTTGATGTGGAACTCCAAGGTCTTCCCCACCATGTTGGACTTCAACCCAGTCTCAACCCGGTCCTCGTCCATCATGCTCTTGAGGGCCCAAGCGAGCTTCTCCCTCCTCTTCAGCGGCGCCCACCTGTTGGCCAGGAAGTTGCAAAATACCGCCTGAGGGGTCAATCCCCCCTCCACGCATTGCCGGATCCTGGTCAAGGCGGGGTTGAGAGCTTCCGCCAGCACCGGAACCTCACTCCAGATCGTCGTGTCAATGCCGGGCAGACCGTCGGACAGCTCCAACCTTTCGTGCTCCTCCACCCTGACGACTATCCAATCTTTCTTCCTGTCATCCCACTTCCCGGAAGGGAACGACCGGAGGTACTTGAATGGGCACTTCTTGCGCTTCACAAAGTAGTAGAAGCCAAGATACTCATTGCTCCGGCCGGTGGTGTGGACGGTGAAGAAGGTCTGGAAGAGTTCGATGCAGGGGGGATGCCCACCCACATCTCACAGAAGTGGACAAAGATGGACACGAGGAGAATGGAGTGAGGGCCAAGGTGGTATAGCTGCAGACCATAGAAGTCTAGCAGCATCAAGAAGAAGGAAGAAAAAGGTGGGATCAACCCCACCATGGCGTACGAAGAAAAGTACACCATTTCGCCGGCGCGCTCCTTCTCGAAGGGGAGCTCTCCGCCGGCACGGACCAAGTGGTTGAAGAAGTCCGAGGACCACCCCATGAGGGCCCGAACCTTCTTCAAATCGTTGTCGGTCTTCAAGCGACTCTCGCGCAGACCCAACTCCATCGCGGCACAGCTAGGCAAGAGAAGAAGAGCGAAGCACGAGTTGGGAGTTTGAGCGCAAGATCAGATGAGAGGCGTAAAGAACTCCCGACGGTGCGCGTTTTCCTTCTTAAGTAAGCCCTCGCAACACTCGGATGGAAACCGCAGGGAAGTCGAAGATACAACTCAAGAATTCAACCCAACCAATGACAAGAGGGCCCGAGCCCACCCCGACGATCAAGTCGAGGCTCTTACCCAGGCGAACAGTTGCCATCACACAGCGGAAAACCCAAAGGCGGCGGCCTGACAGGGCGCGCGGAACCGATACGATTTTCGTATCGAGAACCGGCGACCTTCAATTTCTTGAGATCCGCACGTCAAAGATCTCATCTGCCGCCTGAGGTGCGCCACGCGGCGGGATCTAACTGCAAATCCTTGCCAACGGCACCTTCGAAGACCCTTGAAGACCCAGTTCAAGAGTCGTAAGGATGGACCCACCTCAGACGGAATGACTTCACCCCAGTGATCTTCCTCGGAGGTAGGTCCAGGGGGCCACTGTCGGTACCCTAAAAACCGTACACCCCTTGAGGTTACAAAGATCTCAAAGGAAAGCCATCTACTTGGTTTGAAGACCCTCGGAGGCCCACTTGTCAGACATGACCGGACCCGCTTCTCCAACATGGTTAATCCCTGGGTCGCCACGTGTACAACTAACATGGAGCTACCTCCCACAAGGGGGAAGCTCCGGGCCACGTACCGAAACAGCACCTCCGGACTTAACCCCAGACCGAGAGAAGCTCCGGACCTGACATGTGTCTGATAGCCCCGGAGCTACCTGCTTCCCACAGCAAGCTCCGGAGCTGCCACGTGTCAAATCGTCGGACCTTCCAGCTTCTAACCTCCAGAAGACCTTGTAACGGCTCCAAATCTTCAAAGGAGAGCCAAGGACTTCAAGACCCGATTAAGTGCCATTAATACCATATTAATGACACTTAATCGGACGATCTTAACACCAGTAACGATGCTGTCAAAGTCCGTTACAGGATCATTAAGAGCAATTAAGCGTGTGTCAATACTAGTAACCGCCGGGGCCACATGTCGGGCTAGGCTAACTTGTAACGGTCTGTCCTTGTACTATAAAAGGACAGGCCGACGATACACGCGGGGACGGACGTTCACGAAGGAGCTCACGCACTCCATACACTCGTGACAAGCTCTTACTGCTAATACAACACCAACACACCCGTGGAGTAGGGTATTACGCTCAAGCGGCCCGAACCACATAAATTCTTATGTCTCATGTGCCAAACTCCAATTCACCTTCTTGAATCTCCGCGCGCCCACACCGAACTTCAAACTCTCCAATCACTTTAGCAGTGTAGGGAGATCTGTCGGTTCTCAACCGCCGACAGAGTCACAGCGTGAAATCAAATTCACAAAAAACAATATGCACAAAATCAATTACTGAGTTAAAATGAAAACAATAAACATGTCCAGTTATTCATGATGCTTTAATAAAACCAGTAAGACCGTAATAGGACTCATAATGAACTGTTTAGAGATAATAGACATCTCATTCCGAAAGTATCCACTGAACAGACACTATAACAAGTAATCAAGTAGAACACTTCAACATTAGAATATCAATCCAAAAGAATTCTCCATTGGCTTATAACAAAATACCAGTTGAAGGAAGAACATCTTATCCTTTTTTACCATTTCAACGCAGCAGTATACATGTGAATCTTCACCCATTTATGCAAATACTGCTCCAGGATCTCTTAAAAATTTTAAAGTGCATAATAAAGGCACAAGAACAAACTTAATGGCATTTGAAATTTTGTCTCAGTGGCCAAAGCACTTGAACACATACATGTGATACTATACAAAGAAACACCCATGAGAAATGCAATGTTTACTCATGTGATACAGTTCCCACCAAAAAGTAGCACAACAATAGCAAAGCCTTTGTCCTAAGAAAAGTTTGGGTAGGTTACTCTTTTGAGCCACTAGCGCGTAGAGACACAATTCGGATGAGAACAAATCAACATTCCAAACCAAAGTTGTTCAAATTAGTACTCCCTCTGGATTTACTTGTCATTTTAGATCTAGGCATGGCGCATGGCATCTAAGGAGCGGTGAAAAAGCATTGTGAACAGGAAATGAGGAGATAGAGATAGATAAGTATTGTGAAGATAAAAGGTGCATTGGGAAGTGAGAGAGCAAGTAATTTGGGAAAATTAGAAGGATAGGATGGCGAGTTCTGTGGGATGGAGGGAGTACATCTCAAGCTCAAATAAAAACAAAGCCACATCACAAAACATAACTATGAAATTTCTTTGTGGAGCTCAAGATCAATCGGCTAAATCAAAACAGAACAGTCAAAGCTACCCGAATGATGTCCTCAACATCTCAACTCAAGATACAACACAAGGAACATAACAGAGTCTATTTAGCAGAGTCTATTTAGCAGGGTAAGGAAATACCATCACAGTCCTGGCCTGAGTCTAGTATATTCTAAAAAGAATTACAAAAGGTTGCCACATTCGTATGAATCAAGTTCCAACAAAACAAATGAGCGTGAGTGCAACGTGCGTCAGGGGCATGACAAGTTCCAAATTTGCCCGAGCAAATTAATCAAGAAGAGATATACTACCTGATGAAAACTACAAGATAATTCAATGATTCTGTGACAGTATCTCTAAAATGTAAGCACGGTCTGTTTTGTTTCCGAATAAATTAATTCAACCAGGAATTAATTTATTCGGAAATAAATAATTCCGAAACAGTAAAATCTAGAGACAGACCCAAATTCACCTGTTTAACGTGCAACTGAAAAGTGCTGAAGGAGTCTGATGACAGGAGCAGCACGTAACTTCCCCGTCAGTCTGATGCATACACTAGTAGATGCAATCATCAACTTTCATTTCCTTGACAGTCTACTTCACATACTAGTAGATGCAATCATCAACTTTGTTCTGTGTCTTCAACCTTGCATCAACAGCACTAACACGCACCAAACACCAGTCACTTTTATTAATAGAAGCAGTGCAGCACACTGACGACTAGGAGCAAAAGGAGAGATAGAGACAGCTCGTGAGGTCCTAGTATTCTGTACTGTAGTGAGAATATGAGAATTTCAATTTCGTCTACTGCTAGTTGATTATAATTGAGTGAAGACACTCTTCTACAGGCTAAGGGCTACTTTATCACACTACTAGTAGTGTACATAGCAGCATGAACCCCCACAGGCGCAAAACCAAATAATACAGAACAAAACCAAATCACATTAGGAATTTCCAAGAACAGAGGAAGGAAGCATCTGGATGGTTACTATCTGATTTTCTTGTTCATCTTGCCAGCGAGCATGATTCACAGCAATGACTCACTAATTTGGATTTGATTTTTATTACATAAGAGTATCAATTTTAGTGTTCATTAGATTTCAAACATTCCCCCTCAAGCAAGGTCCCGGCAGCCACGGTGAGGGGCCGGGGAGGGGGCGGCGGGGAAGGGGAGGCGCACGTTGAGGACTTCGGGGAGGGGACGCCGGGGAGGAGGCGGCGGGGAGGGGCGGCGTACCTCGACTTGCGGCAGCGGACGACGACGCGGACAGGTGCGGGTGCGGCGGTCCTCCTCGACAGCGTGGTGGCAGGACGACGGCGCGGTGAGGGCAGGGCGACGCGGCGGCGGAGAGTGGCGGCGGCAGCGAAACTGGAGCTCGGGCGAAAATGAGGTCGGCGGGTGCGAAACGTCGGACAAGGAAATGGTGTGGGGCCGGGAAATACAGGCCAATAGACGAGGGTTTAGGTCACCGTCGTCTATAAGGCCATAATGGACGACGGTTATATTGAACCGTCGTCAATTAATGACTTGGTCGGGCTCGAAATTCGACTTATATATCGACGGCCGCTAGTTAACGACGGTTGGCCGTCGTCTATAATGCCCGGCACTTAATAGACGACGGTTCTAGCCGTCGTCAATAAGTTAATTGACGACGGTACCATCATCAATAAATTTAGCCGTCGTCTATTGTCGCGATTCCTGTAGTGCATGGCAACACTTGCTAAATTGTTGCAGCTTCCTCCATCCATAATAATGCAACACGATGGTTCCAAAACGACACACTTAGATTGGAATAGATTGTGTCACTGGATCTGTTCAGCTTTGATCATTTGGGCACTCAAGACACACCTCACAACAAAACTCTCATAGTGGTCAGCATGATTAGCCCCAATGTACTCTTCATCATCATTCTTCTTTCCTGCATCTTGTGCAGCAAGCATGGCATATGTTTCATCATCTAAATCACTAGCGGATGAGTACACACTATTCTCTCGTACAATAAGCACACGCTTGCTTGGGCAGTCCCTTCGTAGGTGCCCAAGACTCTTGCACTGGAGGCATTGAATGACTTTTGTTCTCCCGGTGGAAGCGATGGAAGAAGAAGTGTTGGCTGCAACATGGGTGGATCCTTTTGTTGTCTCGATAGCATGCGAAGGTGCTGATTTTTAGGTAGTCCTGGGCAACCGATTCGAAGCATCGTCCGAAGAATCATGCTTAAGACCAGCAGCACTTGAGCCGGACTGTCATGAGGTAGTTCGATCTTCCGAAATGTTAGTTCTTGTGCGTCGTCCCTACACTTCTCTTTCAGCCTTACAAGCAAGATGGAGTAATCGAGTGACGTTAGTGTATTCCTTATAAGCCAATATGTCCTGAATTTCTCTTGTTAAACCACACATAAACCTAGCCATTACAGCCTCTTCATTTTCAACTAGGACACATCACATCATGCCAATTTGGAGTTCTTGATAGTATTCCTCAACAGATTTGTTTCCATGCCTAAGTTGTTGTAATTTATGCAGCAGGTCACGAGCATGATAGGAAGGAAGAAAATGACGACGCATGATTCGTTTCAAGGCATTCCAAGTTTGTGGTACGGTGGCTGGATTTTTAGTTTGATACTCATGCCACCAAACAGAAGCAAAGTTAATGAATTTACTAGTGACAGCTCTAACCTTTTTATCATCAGGGAAATCATGGCATGCAAAATTTTGATCTACTAATTCCCATGACAGATATGCATCCGGATCATATTTATCATCAAAGGGTGGTATGGAGAATTTAATTCTGCATAGGGAATCATCATTGTCACGTACCTCACGTCGTAGGGATCGATCACCCATATCATGATGGTCGCGACGTGGCTGCTGTTGATACCTAGAAGGTCCATCATCAAGCTCGGTATCCGCTGAATACTCCGCCTCGTCATATCTTGCAGCGCTGCCAACGGAGTCATGCCTACCATCAACACGTCTTTGCCTCTCTTCGCGTCCAACCTGTTCCATCCTCTCCAATCGCTCAATGATTGCTGCAAGAGAAGTGTTAATAGTCCCATTAGTGCTTTCTAATGTGGTCAGCTTGGTGTTGGTGCAGATCTGCGTCGACTCTACCAATGTGTTTATTGGTGACTTGAATATCCTCGTTGAGAGCATCCGTGTGTAGCTTTACTTGGCGTTCGAAATGCTGAATGATACCCCTCGTATTTGGTGAATGTGGAGATGTCTCATTTGCATCAGCTGACATGGTTAGTAAAGAAAGGAAATACAACAGCAAGCAGATTAAGCCTAGCAGTTGCCAAGAGGTGGTAGGACACAATCACTTCCTCACTAGCAAGAAATTAAGCTCTTACAAGTTCTTACTACGCGATGCAGGAGGCGCCAGCAAACAACGAGAACAACAAAAAATGGTGGCTGCAAGCACAATCATGTGGTGTTGTAGATGATTTTGTGGAGCTGTAGGTGCTGCTAGAAATGAGTTGTACAAAGGAAAAGCTAGTACCACATTAGTCACAACAAGTTGAATAAACATTCCACGATGGTACTGTGTTGGTCCTAGCAAGCCGTTACTCTACGTGATGTTAAATTTACTGTAGTAGAAAGGCTCGGACAGCACGAATGTTGTGTGTTAACAAAATGTTCAAAATAGCTTGTTGAACTCCGAAACATGAAACAAATGTTACACAAACTGTTTCTTTTTTTTTGTACTCAGAAACTTTTTCTAGCAATTTCAACGAGTGCGACTTTTCTTTCTATGCTCGTGCCTTTTTCTTGCTGATCCGTGCGGCTTTTCTTTTGCACTTGCCTTTTTTTCTCAACATTGGGTAGGTAATGAAAATGGACTGAGAACAAAGTGGCACGAACTCGAAACTCTAGCGATGAAAAACATAGGACCAGCAAATCGACACAAAAAGTCAACCTTGAATTTAACAAGTCGAGGGCTAAGTAGCAAAGCAAAAGGCTCAATGTGTTTTTAGGATTTTTAGACTGAACTTTTGTAGGCAAAAGTGGACAGTAGGTAAATGAAGAACAAGGAGAAGGAAATCTCTCACCGAGCAACCTGAAATCTGATACCACTTGATAAACCCAACGGGTACGGGGGATGCCCTATCTTTCGATGAGAGATGTTGGTGGTGAATGAATTTGGTGGAGGCCGACGTTGGCTGCTCGACTACCACAACTAGAATGGTGTGGCGCCTTGAGCGACAGTTACATCATCTCCTGATAACTACGATTTAGGTGGAGGTCGACGCTGTGCTACCCGACTACAACAAGCACAAGGGTGATGCGCCTTAGCGATAGTTACACCGGCTCCTGTTATTGCTATTCTTGTTGTGCCAAGAACAGCCTTAACGTGCAAGCAATCGAAGAACAAGCAAGAACAAGATAGCAAGCGAACACTCATGGGTGTGATAAGTTGGGGTTCTGATTCAAGTAATTGGGAGGTCTCATCGACGCTTGCGATACAAGGAAGTTGCAATGGATAAACTTACAGAAAACAAAACCCAAGTTCTTCCTATGGCTGCTAGTTGTTTATATAGAGGAGGAAGACTAGAACTCAGTATGAAGTCACGAGTCTTGTTCGGCCTTTTCTGAACAGTTCAAGCGTCATCTGCCTTTGATTATTGATCCAATAGAAAGTAGACAAAGAGGCCTTTCCAGCAAGTACTTATTTGCATTTAACAACCTTGGAAGTTGAAAGTTATGCCCCTTTTAAGTTGGTACTTGCTGCAGTTACGAGGACCCCTCGGGTGGAGCAACCTTCATTACATTAATCCCTCCATTCCTCCTAGCTGAATAAATTCCCAAGCACCTAATAATAACAAGGTCATCACAAGTCTTTAATAGTTCCCCATTTGAAGAATAATTATTTTGAATAGCCAAGAATGAGTTCACCCGATAATTAAGTTGACGTGCACGAGCGCGTGTCATTGGACCTTGACAAGTTGCAAGTGGTGAATGGACTGCTCTTGTGGTTGTATCAACGGTAGCAATGTTGTCATCACTTTGGATGAAGTCCAAAGCCTCTGCCTCACCGACGACAGTGGGTTCTGACTCCGTCCATCCAAGGAAGAAGCTCTGTGCCGACTAGAGTGGCAATGTGCCAAGGTAATGATCGACTCTTAGACTTGTGTTTTTTTTTTTTTTGCTTTTTCCTGAATTCTCTATCCTCCATTTCCAAAGTATGGAGAGGAGCTTCTGCTCTGGCATCTGCTAGCGCCGCGGTCACAGAAGCAACACCGACAGGTGCTCCTGTTATTGATACGACTTCTTCTATTGCGGATGACACGATAGCTCCGGCGCCAACTGTCATCGACATGATGTTGGTGCCAGCGCCTAAAAAAGTTGTGGTTGCACCGGTGGATGTGGAAGAAGCATCGAGGCAAGCTTCAGCTGCTCTAAAGCCAACACCGGAGGTACCGACATCAACGCCGGAGATTTCAAAAGTTGCAGCAAAAGTTCCCAACCAGTTCCGGAGGTGATGGCGTTGTTGGCTGATGTTTATATGTCAGAAATGGCCATTCCTACACTGTTGCCTGAAGATCCAGCTGCGGGACCCTCTCCATCTGCGTCGATGGTCGATGAGCTCCTGGAACTCAGCGCCGCAGATGTGGAGCTATTAGAGTCCATGCTTGTGCCATGGGCTCCAACAACAATCCCGAAAGACTCATTGGAGTCAGAGGAGGAACCTCAGGCAGGTCCAGAGCCAATCCCCCTAGCCATGACGATCGATAATGCTTGCTCAAGCCTCCGCTAAGTTCAGGTCGCCTTCTACTACGAGCGCAAAGCCCTGGAGGTGCGTGACACCCTGAGGCGCTGGCGCAAGCTGCTCTACTTCAAAATGAAGTTGATGTTGTCCCAGCTAGTAGACCAAAAGGAGAGGCTGAGAAAGCTCGGCAGACGCGCTTGAATAATGTGCTGGATGAAAGAGAGGCTGCTATAAAAGCCCTCAATGACAAGACCTGGGAGATCTACGAGCATGCCAAGAAGGTCAATGAACTGGCAGATAGTTGCACGGAGAGTCTCAACGCTGTTAGGTAACAACTCCTCAAGTAATAGGATCTTGGTTCCCGATGTTTTGATGAGAATAGGAGGGTCCGATTTATGGAGGAGAAGACGTTGGCGATCCGACTACACTATTCCCAAGACAATGCGCCTTAGCGATTGGTACATCGACTCTGAAGTTGTATTGATCTTGCTAGTGCACAATCAACCTGACCACGAGGGCCTTTGTTCCTGCAAGCAATCGAAAAACATGCAAGAACAAGAAGAACAAGCACTTATCAGTTGAATCAATCTAAAGTGGGTTTCTGTATATAAGTAGACGGGCGATCTAGTCGACACGCGCGTGTACAAGGAAGCAGCAGAAGCTAACTTATGAATAAACAAAACCCACCATCTAATGAGGATAGCAGCTACTATTTATTACCTCCCTTGGGTCGTGAGAAACCCTAATCATGAGTCCCTAATGGACTCCAAACGATACATGGGCCATGGGCCCAATTTTGGTGATGCAACACCATGGAAAGAAAAGAATACTGAATTGATCTACCATGATGCATAAAATCTATATCAAATTGCAAAGGTCTTCCTAGCAGAATATTACAAGCTTGCATATGCACAACATCACATTCAACGACATCCTTATATGATCCAATAGCAAAACTGATTCGCACAAGTCTAGTTACCTTTGCCTCACCGCTGTTGTTTAACCATTGAATGTAATAGGGATGTGGGTGCGGTTTGGTGCTTAGTGCCAGCTTGGTCACCATGTCACTGCTGGCCAAGTTGTTTCAGCTACCTCCATCAATTATCATACGGCAAGATCGCTCTTTGACGACACACTTTGTTTGGTCTAATGTGTTCCTTTGATTTTGTTCCGCTTTCTCCATTTGTGCACTAAGCACACGCTGCACAATGAGACTATCATAGCACGCTGCATCTTCTACACCAATATGCTCTTCTTGATGTTCATCGCTACCTGCATAGTCAGTTGCAAGCAAAACACATGTATCATCATCAAAATCGCTAGCAGATGAGTACTCACTGTCATTTTTAACAATTAGAACATGTTTGCTTGGGCAGTCACGCTGCACATGGCCAAAACCCTTGCACTTGTGACATTGAACGTTTCTAGATCATCCGGTACATGCTACAGAAGAAGCACTCTCGATGGGCTTTTGGGTGGTCTTTACTGCTGAGCTAGTGGAGGAAGCACGTGGCTTCTTGCTGGAGGAAGAAGGTGTTGCCTGACTTGGTGAAGAAGATGGTGGGGAAGCACGCCCAGTCGAAGGAGTAGTCGTGTGTGGTTGCCATGAGCTAGTCTTTCCTGCAGAAATATTAGTTCTAGAGCTAGCTCATCGTCCTTGCACTTCCCTTTCAGCTTTACAAGCAAGACGAAACAAACGGGTAACATTATTGTAATTTTTATAAGCAAGTATGTCCTGAATTTCATTGTTTAAACCACCCAAAAATATAGCCATAGCTGGTTCCTCATCCTCGTCTAAATTACAATGCAACATACTCATTGGTAATTCCTGAAAATACTCTTCTACACTTTTAGCTCCCTGTCTCAGTTGTTGTAACTTATTTAACAGATCACGTGCATAGTAAGAAGGAACAAATCTAGCGTGCATGAGCCGTTTTAAAGCACCCCAAGTTTGTTGTATGTTATTACGATTTTTCTTGCCATGCTCTATCCACCAAACAGAAGCAAAATCAGTAAACTCACTAGTGGCTGCTCTAACTCTTGCGTTTTCAGGAAACTCATGACATGCAAATTTTTATCAACATAAATCTTCCAAGTAATATATGCATCAGGGTCATATTTACCATCAAAATGAGGTATCTTAAATTTGATCTTGTTAAAAGTATCATCATGATTGTGTACCTCACGCCGATGATGTCCACCCATACCTTGATGGTTGCGTTGTAGCCGGCGCTGTGGCCTAGCTTCCTCATCTTCCCCAATCTCCGTATTTGCAGAATAGTCATCTTCATTGTCAGGTACAATACTAGGAGCATTGCTCACCTGTCCATCCATGGTGCGTCCATGATCGCTCTCCCCAAGGCACTGCAGGATGGCTGCAATAGAAGTGTTCAATGTTTGAATGGAAATCTCCAACGTATTGATTTTTGTGTTGGTGTCGATCTGCATATTTTCCAATTGACCAAGGCAGTCACTGGTAACACAAAAATCCTCGTCAAGCGCTTTTGTGCGTAGCCGCACTTGGCGTTTGAAGTGTTGTATAATTCCCCGTGTGTGAGGTGAATGCACGTGTTTGTTTGTATTTGCTCCTCCTGCCATGGTTAGTGGAAAAAAAAGAACAATCCAATATGACAGGGTAACGTTATCCCTACTACAAAGGTGCTGGTGGAGATAACTCGTTTACTCTCAACCTGTTCAATCAAGCTCTTACCTGTTCTTACCAAGCTCAGCAAGAAGGTGATCGTAACTAGCAAGTAATGAAGAACTTCAACAGCAGGTGTCAATCTATGGCTTTAGGTGGCTGAACTAGCACAAGGAGCAAACTTTCACCACGTTAATCACAACAAGCCAAATAAATGTTCTATGACAGTACTATGTTGATCTTAGTCTAGACCGTACTAGAGACGCGAGCCGAGGCACCAATGTCGTCACCAAAAACACCCCAAACAACAATCTGATTTTTTTTCCTTTTTTTTTTGATTTTTTTGTTGGGGTGGTCACCCAAACTCTCTCTCGATGGAATCAGGAGACCCTAGAACAAAATTTGCACATGCGGCTTTTGATCTTGCACATGCCTTTCTTTTCTTCTCTACTTGCTTGTGGCTTTTGTGCGGCTTTTGATTTTGCACTTGCCTTTTTCTTGTTGTCAAACTCAAATTTCTAATCTGTCTCAAACTCGAAGTAGCAATCTGATTCGAACTCGAACTAGTAATCCGGCTCAAACTCGAACTAGCAATCCGACTCAAACTCGATGTAGCAATCTGATTTGAACTCGTAATCTGACTCAAACTTGAACTAGCAATCCGACTCAAACTCGAAGTAGCAATCTGATTCAAACTTGAACTAGTAATCCGACTCAAACTCGAACTACGAATCTGACTCGTACTAGGTGACCGAATGTGACATGAACTCGAAACTCTAGTGGTTCAAAACTAAAGACCAGCAACTTGACTCGTCGAAGGAAGCATGAACTCAACAAGTCTTGACTAAGTAGAGAAAGTAAAAGGCACAATGGTCTAGGAATAATGGAAAAAACAGATCTGGTATTTTTTTGGGCTTTTTCTAGACTATAGGATGATAACAGCGGAAAGCAATGTAATGGTAGCACTCTCACCGATTAACCTGGATCTGATTACCACTTCATAGGATCTTGTTTCCCGATCTTTCGATGAGAATAGGAGGGTTCGATTTGTGGAGGAGAAGATGTTGGCGATCCGACTACACCGTTCCCAAGACAATGCGCCTTAGCGATCGGTACACCGACTCCGAAGTGGTATTGATCTTGCTGGCGCACAATCAACCTGACCACGAGGGCCTTTGTTCCTGCAAGCAATCGAAGAACATGCAAGAACAAGAAGAACAAGCACTTATCAGTTGAATCAATATGAAGTGGGGTTCTGGATACAAGTAGACTTGCAATCTAGTCGACACGCGCGTGTACAAGGAAGCAGCAGAAGCTAACTTACAAATAAACAAAACCCACCAGCTAATGAGGGTGGCGGCTACTATTTATTACCTTCCTTGGGTCATGAGAAATCCTAATCACGAGTCCCTAATGGACTCCAAACGATACATGGGCCATGGGCCCAATTTTTGTGATGCAGCACCATGGACAGAAAAGGTCTTGGTATTAAAATAATAATTGCGGCCGACTCCGAGTAGATATGGACATGAGGCCAGATCCATTTGAAAGTAGACTTCATAATCTTTCCAGGAAGTACTTGAAAGCCCAGATCGGAGTTCGTATGAAGTCGTGGTAGCTGTCATAAGTTAGTGCTGTTCAGCAGTCCAAATCTCGTCGGCGTGAATTCCCTTCTGTCGGTACCCTAAAAACCGTACACCCCTTGAGGTTACAAAGATCTCAAAGGAAAGCCATCTACTTGGTTTGAAGACCCTCGGAGGCCCACTTGTCAGACATGACCGGACCCGCTTCTCCAACATGGTTAATCCCTGGGTCACCACATGTACAACTAACCCGGAGCTACCTCCCACAAGGGGGAAGCTCCGGGCCACGTACCGAAACGGCACCTCCGGACTTAACCCCAGATCGAGAGAAGCTCCGGACCTGACACGTGTCTGATAGCCCCAGAGCTACCTGCTTCCGACAGCAAGCTCCGGAGCTGCCACGTGTCAAATCGTCGGACCTTCCAGCTTCTAACCTCCGGAAGACCTTGTAATGGCTCCGAATCTTCAAAGGAGAGCCAAGGACTTCAAGACCCGATTAAGTGCAATTAATACCATATTAATGACACTTAATCGGACGATCTTAACACCAGTAATGGTGTTGTCAAAGTCCGTTACAGGATCATTAAGAGCAATTAAGCGTGTGTCAATACTAGTAACCGCCGGGGCCACATGTCGGCCCAGGCTAACTTGTAACGGTCTGTCCTTGTACTATAAAAGGACAGGCCGATGATACACGCGGGGACGGACGTTCACGAAGGAGCTCACGCACTCCATACACTCGTGACAAGCTCTTACTGCTAATACAACACCAACACACCCGTGGAGTAGGGTATTACGCTCAGGCGGCCCGAACCACGTAAATTCTTGTGTCTCCTGTGCCAAACTCCAATTCACCTTCTTGAATCTCCGCGCGCCCACACCGAACATCAAACTCCCCAATCACTTTAGCAGTGTAGGGAGATCTGCCGGTTCTCAACCGCCGACAGTTGGCGCGCCAGGTAGGGGCGCCTGAGATTTTCGAGAATGGTGAACTCCGCTAATGGATCATCCGACGGCCAACCTGCTGCTCAAGCTGTTGAGGGCAATCCCTACAATAGGCAGCCACCAGCAGGAGCCTCAACACCAGCAGGAGCCACACTCCCACCACCACCATCTTCTCCAGCAAATCGTGTTGGGCAACGTGATGGTGCGCCGGCGTCGCTTACTGCGTCGGCGAGTCATGACAACCCGGAACACGCGCTCCATGCAGCGCGTGCTCTTCTTCAACGTCCACCAGCTCTGGATGCATCCCGAGATGCAATGGAGCAGTGGAGGGCCGATGTGGAGCATTTGGTCACAGCAGCGGCCGAACGCCTCAAGGTCCTCCTCCTTCAGGAAGAGCCCCGTCGCAGCGGCGGACTTTGTCTGGAAGACTTGGTCCGCATGTCTCCAATAGCAGGAGACATGCTGCATCACAACAAGTGACGTCGTTGCCCTCCGGGGCTCGACGCACTCACACGGTATCCAGGCTTTCGACTCATGACCTCCGGGCGGAGCTTGATCGCCGATACCGCCAGTAGGATGGCCGTGTCCATATTGAGCGTGCCCGTGAAAGACGGGAAGCTCAGGACCTTTCTACTCTTGAAGGAGTAGGAGGAGGCTGTTCAGCCCTATCCATGCACCTGCGCATGGTTAGATGGCCACGAAAGTTCCGGCCTCACCTGCCGGAAAAATTCGACGGGACTGTCAACCCCGCTGAATTCCTTCAAATATACTCCACTGCAATCTTGGCAGCTGGAGGAAATGAGGCCGTGATGGCAAATTATTTTCCAGTGGCCCTAACTGGGACCGCCAGGTCCTGGTTTATGAGTCTTCCACCCAACTCTATCAATAGTTGGGAGGAGCTGTGCCGTCAGTTCACTGCCAACTTTGGGAGTTCGTACACCCGACCAGGCACCGAACTGGACCTTTTTGCGGTCGTGCAAAAAGGGGGAGAATCTTTGCGGTCATTCATTCAAAGTTTCTCTCAAGTACGAAACACTATCCCTTCTATCTCTAGCGCCTCTGTCATTGTGGCATTTAGACAGGGCTTACGGGACAAGAAGATGTTGGAGAAGTTGGCGATCAAGGAGATCACCAGCGTCACTGAACTATTCAGCCTGGCAGATAAATGTGCCAGAGCTGCGGAGGGCCGTGAAATGCACTCCAAACCAGCCACGGGGGATCATAAGAAGTCCTCCAAAGAAGAAGCCGCAACCTCCGGGAGTGGCAAGAAGAAAAAGAAGACCAACGACAAGAAGAAGCTGTCGGCCGGCACATCCAATGTTGCAGCTGCTGCAGCTCCGGGTGGTTGGGGGCCACGCCCCGAGAAGCGACCTCGACCGTCTTCTGAAGACGGTGGCAAACCCAAAGTGTGGTGTCCCATTCACAAGACGGGCAGCCACAATTTGGAAGACTGTCGGGAGGTCCAAAACCTTGCCGAGCGCTACAGCAAGCACCGGGAAGAATCTCCTTTCCGACAGAGGGAAGGGAAGCAAAAGGTCGATGAAGCTCCGGGTGAAGAGGAGTTAGGGTTCCAGGATCCTAAAAAGGTCCTGAAAGCCGTCTACACCTCCGTCGACGATGATTCTGACGTCTCCGACAACGAGCATCGGAAGACCATGAACACCGTTTTTGGTGGATCATGGGATATCACCTCTCGGCACGTCATCAAGACTATGCGTCGAGATATAGCCGCTGTAGCTCCTACAGTCCAGCCGGAACCTCATCGAAAGTGGATGGACGCAGCCATCACTTTTGATGCTTCGGATTGTCCCCGGAGCATGGTTGGAGCAGGACAGTTACCCTTGATGGTATCTCCTACCATCAACAACATTCAGCTCCACCATGTCATGGTAGATGGAGGTTCGGGGCTTAACCTCATCAGCTTTGAAGCTTTCACTAAGCTTCAGCTCCGACCTTCGAATCTCCAGCCCTCTCGACCTTTCTCCAGAGTAGGTCCGGGGGCCATTACCCCACTCGGAGCTATTACTCTCCCCGTTACCTTCGGGACACGGGAGAAGTATCGCACCGAGAAGTTGGTCTTTGACGTCGCACAAATCAACTTACCATTCAACGCCATCTTGGGTAGACCTGCCCTGTACAAATTCATGGTAGCTGCTCATTATGGATACCTGGTGTTGAAGATGCCAACACCAGTAGGCATTCTCTGGATCCGCGGAGACCGCACTGCCGGAGTAACTGCTTTGGAGGAACTCCATGCACTCACCACGGTGCAAGAGGAGGACTCCAGACAGGAGCAAGCTCCGAAAACCCCGAGCATTCGTCAACGAGGCTCGACCTCTGCACCCCGTGTGCAGCCAAGCGGCGACACTGACATTCCCGTCAAAGTCGTCCAAATTGGTTCTGATGCCGCTCAGACCACCCGAATATCGGGAGGATTGAACGACAAATAGGAACTCGCGCTCATCACTTTCCTCTGGGCTAACGTTGACGTGTTTGCTTGGCAACCGTCACAAATGCCTGGGATCCCCAGGGAAGTGATTGAGCATAATCTGAAGATCTACCCCGATGCCCGGCCTGTGCATCAGAAGCCTCGTAAGAAATCCGTAGAGCGGCAGAACTTTATCCGACAAGAAGTAAAGAAGCTACTCGAAGCCGGATTCATCCGAGAAGTCATCCATCCAAAATGGCTGGCGAACCCAATCGTTGTGCCCAAGGACGGCGGGAAGCTTCGGATGTGCATCGACTACACCACACTAAATAAGGCATGTCCAAAAGATCCATTCCCACTACCTAGAATAGATAAAATAGTGGATTCCACCTCCGGGTGTGAATTACTGTGTTTCCTAGACGCATATTCGGGGTATCACCAAATCAGGATGTCTAGGGAGGATGAAGAGCATACTTCATTCATCACAGTAGATGGATTATACTGCTACACAGCCATGCCCTTTGGTCTCAAGAATGCAGCTTCAACTTTTGTACGAGCTATGTACAAAACTTTTGAAGAACTCATTAGAGACGTAGTGGAAGTGTACGTCGATGACATCGTGGTCAAGGTCAGAAACAAGGAGTCACTCCTCGACACCTTGAAGGCCGTCTTCGACAAGCTGCGGGCCACCCGCACAAAGCTAAACCCAGACAAGTGCGTGTTTGGGGTTAGCTCCAGAAAAATTCTTGGTTTCCTGGTAAGTCACTGGGGCATAGAAGCTAATCTGGCGAACATAAAAGCCATTGAAGACATGCGGCCACCAACCCGCATCAAAGACGTCCAAAAGTTAACTGGATGTCTAGCAGCCCTCAGCCGATTCATATCAAGACTGGCGGAACGGGCACTCCCCTTTTTCAAGTTATTGAGGAAGTCCGGACCATTCCAATGGTCCGAAGAAGCAGAGAAGGCATTCCAGGAGGTGAAATAGTTCCTCACCACCCTACCAATTCTGGTAGCTCCGACCCCTGGTGAGCCTTTATTGCTTTACATTTCAGCTACTGACGAAGTCGTCAGTATGGTTCTGGTTGCGGAGAGACCGGAACTACCCCACACTCAGGAATCCAGACCCCTTCAGGAGGGTCCGGAGGTTCCTAAAAGCGAGTCTGGGTCCCAGCTCCGAGATTCGAACCCACAAGAAGTCACTTCAGGAGACTTAGACCCCTCCGGGAGGGTCCCGGTCATTTTTGAAGAAGCTTCGGGTTCCTCCAGCCAGAACCCAGAGGTCCCCGAAGAGAATCTGGACCCCTCCGAGAGGGTTCGGATCAATGAAGAGGAAGCTCCGGACCCCTCCGGGAGGGTCCGGACCATTCAACGCCCGATATACTTCATCAGTGAAGTATTACATGATGCCAAGACTCGATACCTAGAGGTGCATAAGCTGCTCTATGCAGTTCTTATTGCCTCTAGGAAGCTTCGACATTACTTCCAAGCTCACAAAGTCTCGGTGGTGACCTCCTACCCACTTCGAGCAATCATGCATAATCCCAATTCAACTGGGAATATAGCAAAGTGGGCTGCGGAATTAGCTGAATTTTATCTTGAATTTATTTCAAGACAAGCAGTCAAGAGTCAAGCGTTGGCAGATTTTGTGGCGGAATGTACTCCCTCTCCATCAAACCCTGGGGGTCCCAGTGAACAGAAGACGGAGCATCAATCTCCAACCTTCACCGAGCCTCACTGGACCCTCTACTTCGACGGCTCCATGCAGAAGCAGGGGGCCGGAGCTGGAATCCTTCTCCTTGCACCGACTGGGGAGAAGGTAAAATACATGGTACACCTTGACTTCAAGGCAACCAACAACATGGCGGAGTATGAAGCGCTCATCTACGGACTAAAGGTGGCACTGTCATACGGTGTCAGGCAACTGCTGGTCAAAGGAGATTCACAGCTCATCATCAAATAGGTGAAGGGTGAATGCTCCTGCAACAATCTCTAGCTAGCTGCTTACCTCCTAGAAGTCCAGAGGCTTCAGAAGGACTCTGAAGTCCTAGACCTCCACCATGTTCAGTGTGCCCACAACGCTGAAGCCGACGAACTCTCGACAAAAGCGTCAACCGGAGCTCCGGCTCCTGACAGAACTTTTGTCCGGAGATTGTCGAAACCCACAGCTCAGCCTGCCGAACTGAGCGAAGGGGGCGAGATCAGCATCCCGAAGCTGACGGTCCCGATGGCCCTGTTACCATGGCAGCCATCAAGGGTCGTAGGTGCCGCCGGAAGCTCCGAGAACCCAGCACGCAAGACTCAAAAGCTCAAGCTAGCTCCGATGCATGGATCTCGGAGATTCGGAGCTACTTGAAAGACAACATCCTTCCTGACGATGATGTATCCGTTGACCGGGTAGTCAGATTGGCTAAAAGATACACGTTGGTGAAAGGGGATCTCTACCGGCGCGGTGCCAGCGGCATCCTAATGCGGTGCATCACAAGGGAAGAAGGCTGCGAACTTCTCGCAGAAATCCATGGAGGCGAGTGTGGGAACCACGCATCTTCCCGCACGCTGGTCGGAAAAGCCTTTCGGCATGGCTTCTACTGGCCTACAGCGCTCCAGGATGCCACTAAGCTGGTGAAGAAATGTGAAGCATGCCAATTTCATGCAAAGCAAATTCATACACCGGCTCAACCCTTACAAATGATACCTCCTACATGGCCCTTCGCTGTGTGGGGGATGGACATCTTGGGACCCTTCCCAAGAGCCGTCGGAGGTTACAAGTTCCTGTATGTCGCCATCGACAAGTTCACCAAGTGTCCGGAAGCGACTCCAGTTGTGACGATCAACAAGCAATCTGCTATCAACTTTCTGCAATCCATTGTAAGCAGATTTGGAGTCCCAAACAAAATCATCACTGATAATGGGACTCAATTCACAAGCTCCGCATTCCAAGGATATTGCGAAGACCTCGGCATACAAGTTTGCTACGCCTCCGTAGCTCATCCAGCCAGCAATGGCCAAGCCGAGAGAGCAAATGCAGAAATCCTTAAAGGACTCAAAACGCGCACCTATGAGCACTTGAAAAAACATGGAGCCAACTGGATCGAAGAGCTTCCGCCCACTCTGTGGGCCAACAGGACTTCTCCAAACCGGTCAACCGAAGAGACACCCTTCTTTCTGGTGTACGGAGCTGAAGCAATCCTTCCTCCGGAAATCACCTTGGGTTCGCTCCGGGTCCAGACCTTCGACGAAGCCGCGCAGGACCAGCTCCAGCGTGAAGACCTAGACCTCCTCGAGGAGGGAAGGTGCCAAGCAGCTGTTCGGAATGCCCGATATCGCCAAGCTCTACGACGTTATCACCAGCGGCATGTACACAACCGACAGCTCGAGGAAGGCGATCTGGTGCTACAGAGAATACTATCCAGAGAAGGGTTAAACATACTCTCCCCCGGCTGGGAGGGGCCCTTCCGAGTGATCAAAGTATCCCGTCCCGGAAGCGTTCGCTTGGCTACCGAGGATGGGACACCTCTCCCAAATCCTTGGAACATCGAGCACCTCCGTAAGTTCTACACTTAGTACCACAGAGGTGAGTCTTAAGTAACTTGGAGTGTATGTTATAGAGTCATTGTACAGAGTCGGGTAGTTCCTCCGGGAGAACAGCCGGACCTTTCCCGAAAGGTCCGCAAAGTTCATGCAGCACTTGTCACAGTCTCCGGACTAAAAGTGAGGCTAACTACCCTGGGTCAAACGAGAAACCAAACACACTTAGCCTGGTTCCGTACCCTAAGAGTGTACTTGTTTCCCCTGTACCCCAGACCTATAATGAAAGACATCTTCATGTGAAATAGACTCCACGTGTATTTATTTTGTACAGGCTCAACATTTTTATTTCTTGTCTATAACTAAGACGTGCAATTCTTAAGAAATTTTAGTTCGACCGGTTTGTATACAATTCGAGTTGTATTGTCAGTTCTTTTGGATTCAAATATTGTTCATGGCCAACTCGCCTGAAAGCCGCCAAGCCAATCTAGGGCCGGAGTGTGCTATCGACTTAGCCTGGTCAAGCACCCTAAGTACGCCACTCTATCTACACCCCGACAGGCCGAAGTAAGGCGGGTCCATGAACAGTTGAATCTAAGAGAAAAGGCAACGCATCCGGTTGTATTTAAAATCGCGTTCAACTTAAAGTTTTCTTGAGAATCGTAAGCCGCGGCGAAATTATAGACAAGGAACGAATTTTACTATTTTTCTTGACTTAAGTGTGCAGGAAAAATAAAGTCTACGTTGATGGAGAAAAGCCGGAGCTAACTAAGCTCCGACTCCCCTAAGGGGGCCAGCCGTCGACGCTGAATATAAGATGGTGAGAAGACCCCGTAAATGGAGTCTGCTGCCAACAAACTAAGTGTTGGCAAAGGTCACTGCCGGAGCTACCCAGCTCCGACACCTCGGAGGACTAACTATCGACGCTCTACGTGTTGATAGAGGCTATTGCCGGAGCTACCAAGCTCCAGCGATGGACAATGCCGGAGCTTCTAAGCTCCGACAACCTCAGGGGACCTTCACTATCGAAGACTTCGGACCTAAATGCTACAAGTTCGGAGCAAATGAGTCTTCAACAAAACACAATATCCTTTTGGTATATGTTCACAATCAAATTGTGTACATCTACCAGGGGGCCAAGTGAAGATAAAGGTGTTGAAGACAAAAAGTGAAATTCGCAAAAATTTTGGGGATTTCATTCATCTGGAGACAGGAGATTACATCAGGAGACATGGGATTACAAAATTTAGGAAGAAGAAGAGAAAATACAAGTGAGAGCTAAAGAGATGGTCCTATACCCTATGGAAGAACTCGGTGACTTTTAGGGCAACCTCCGATACGCTGGCTCGGGTAGCTTCGCCTTCTCCTTCGACGGGGCCTTCAAGCACCAGGTCCAGAGGAAATTGGGAGTTCCGGCTGGTGTAGCACGTCAGCACATACTCTGTGACGTTCCTCGCCAGGGATTACCCCTCAAACTCCAGTTGGTCCGCGATGACATCGCCCACCTTGGAGAGCTTGCTACCTGCTGCGCTCAATGCCTGCAGCGCAAGGTCCGGCTCCGGCTCCGGATCATCCGGGCGCACAGGGCTGAAACCCATTGGCGTCAGCGCGTCGTTGGCCTTGCCCAGGAACTCCCAAATCTGTAGGGAGTCCGCCGTCCTCATGCTCTTCATCTCTTCCAGGGATCTACTGGCCGCCGTTAGTTCGAAATTCACCCGGGCGAGGCGCTCAACTTCTTTGGCGTTTTGCTGAATCTTTGCAGCAACCCGCCTCTCGAGTCTTCCGAGCTCCTCCTCCCGGAGGTGGATCTTGTTCCGGCGATCGACCAGGTCCTTCTGCCTAGCCTCCACTTTTTTCTCCCGGGCAACAAGGGCACACTCGTATTCGTAGAGTTCCAGCCCCCGCACCCAGGTCTTCTCCTCTTCCTCCTGGCAGCGCTCTTCCAATTTCTTGGTGCGCTCCTCGAGGTCCTTGTCCGCCAGAGCTACTTTCTCGGCAAGCTCCTCTTCCCTCCTCAGGACGTCATCCCGCAGCTCCAGGAGTTTCTGCTCTTCATCCTCGAGCTGTCTCTCCCTGTCTTCAAGTGCCACTCGGCGCTTGATGAGTGCGGTGTTAATGGCCTCAAGCTATTCGTGCCGAGCATCGGCCACGTTATTGGCAGCTTTGGCCTGATCGTAGATCTCCCGGGATTGAGCATCGAGGGCATGAGTCATGCTCTCCCTATCATCCAGCAGCTTGCCCCAGTACTCCAGGCGGATCTTCTCCCGCTTGATCCACTCCTTGTCATCCGCTAGCCTCGACTGCGCCAGCTTGGTCTCGAAGTGGAGCCGATTACGCCACCGCCTAAGGGTTTGGCGCTCCTCTTCAAGAGCCTTGCTGTCGTGGAAGAAGGCCAATTGGACTTGACGCAGACTGGAGCAGGCGTTGTCGATAGACATCGACAACGGGATGGGCTCTGGACCTGCTGGGGTCTCCTCCGCTGGTTCCAGCGGGTCTTCACATACAAAAATTGGGTCCCACTCTACGAGAGTGGACCCCTGAGCTTCCAAGGCACTAGGGCCGTCCTCCGGAATGGCCTCAGTCGCCATCGAAGAAGGCCTCGCTGCCAAGTCATCATTCGCCCCCTCGGGCAGGGGCCAGCGACTTCGCTTGGGCACTCCGGCTCTGCTGTAGGCACCTCCTACGTCGTCGCTTCCAGAGCAGGAGCTGCTACTGGCTCCGGTCTGGGCACCTCTTCCGAAGGAGGCTCGAGTTCCATCGCCTCTTCGACCACTGGCTCAAGAGCCGGAGGATCTTCAACTTCGACCGGCTCTGAGGCCGGAGCTCCAACAATAACCGGCTCAGCGGCCGATGCTTCGGAGGTAACCGGCTCAACTGCCGGAACTACCTCGACCTCCGGCTCGCATGCTGGGGATTCAGTCACCTCCGGCTCAACCGCCGGGGCTTCGACAATTTACGGCTCCGAGGCCGGGACTACTACTTCCTCCGGCTCAACAGCCGGTGCTTCCATCACTGTAGCACCAAGACCCGAAGCTTCAACCTCCGGGACAGGTGCCGCTGGTGTGTCTTCACTCCCGTGGTCCGGCGCTACCACGGGAACTTCTGGGGACGAGTCGAGATCCATGACCACGACAGCCGACGCTGGAGCTGTCGCAGCCTCAGCCACCACCTGAGGCGGCACCGGGACAGGAACAGAAGCTCCCACGGCCTCAGACACTGTGGCTGGGGGTGGAGCTTCACTCCCCTTCTTGGGGACGCTGCAGATGATGAACGAAGAAAATCAACAAACAGTTGCTACAATTAAATAGTTAACCAAGGTAAAGATCAAAAATTACCTTGGAAGGCTTCCGCACCAGCTTGCGCGGAACCTTTTTCCTGGACGTTCTGGGCTGGCCACGGTCGGCGTAGGAGCTCCGGAAGGCCCCCCGGCCTCGGAACCTGTCGCGGCCACAAGCGTTTCCCGGGTCGAGGCTCTCCTAGATCGGGAAGAACCCCCGGACCTGGAGGCCCTCACCGTCCCAGGTACCAGAGTCGTGCGCCCAGAGCTAGCACCCCAGGAGGGTTCCACCACGGGGACAAACGCGCTCCGGGAGGATCCCACTGCAGGAACGGTATCGTCCCGGAAGGACCCCACTACGGGGACAGTCACCACGGTGGCAGAAGATCTTCCCCTCTGGGGAGAAGGAACCGAGGCGGAAGTAGCGGTCTTGACGGACCTTCCGTCGGCATGTCGCAGCTTCTTCTTCCGGCTCTCCGGCTCATCTGCCAACTCCTTGCCCTTGCTGACGACCTCGACCCTCGGCTGTGGGGCAGGGACGGAGCCATCTTCGGGCATCCCGGGGATCGCCACCCGGGTGGTTGATCTTCTCTCGACGACACCAAGGTCGTCAAGTGCGGGCATCGTCCGCCGGAGCTCCCTACTGAACTCCACTTCCACGTTCAGAGGGAGAAAGGCCGACGGCGGAGTCAAGTCATCACCATCGACGTCGATGCCGTGTTGGAATTTCTTGAGGTGGAACTCCAAGGTTTTCCCCACCATGTTGGACTTCAACCCGGTCTCAACCCAGTCCTCGTCCATCACGATGTTAAGGGCCCAAGCGAGCTTCTCCCTCCTCTTCAGCGGCGCCCACCTGTTGGCCAGGAAGTTGAAAAATACCGCCTGAGGGGTCAATCCTCCCTCCACACATTGGCGGATCCTAGTCAAGGCGGGGCTAAAAGCTTCCGCCAGCACCGGAACTTCACTCCAGATTGTCGTGTCGATGCCGGGCAGGCCGTCGGGCAGCTCCAACCGCTCATGCTCCTCCACCCTAACGACTATCCAATCTTTCTTCTAGTCATCCCACTTCCCGGAAGGGAACGACTGGAGGTACTTGAATGGGCACTTCTTGCGCTTCACAAAGTAGTAGAAGCCAAGATACTCATTGCTCCGGCCGGTGGTGTGGACGGTGAAGAAGGTCCGGAAGAGTTCGATGCAGGGGGGATGCCCACCCACATCTCACAGAAGTGGACAAAGATGGACAAGAGGAGAATGGAGTGAGGGCCAATATGGTATAGCTGCAGACCATAGAAGTCTAGAAGCATCAAGAAGAAGGAATAAAAAGGTGGGATCAACCCCACCATGGCATACGAAGAAAAGTACACCATTTTGCCGGCGCGCTCCTTCTCGAAAGGGAGCTCTCCGCCGGCACGGACCAAGTGGTTGAAGAAGTCCGAGGACCACCCCATGAGGGCCCGAACCTTCTTCAAATCGTTGTAGGTCTTCAAGCGACTCTCGCGCAGACCCAACTCCATCGCGGCACAGCTAGGCAAGAGAAGAAGAGCGAAGCACGAGTTGGGAGTTTGAGCGCAAGATCAGATGAGAGGTGTAAAGAACTCCCGACGGTGCGCGTTTTCCTTCTTAAGTAAGCCCTCGCAACGCTTGGATGAAAACCGCAGGGAAGTCGAAGATACCACTCAAGAATTCAACCCAACCGATGACAAGAGGGCCCGGGATCACCCCGACGATCAAGTCGAGGCTCTTACCCAGGCGAACAGTTGCCATCACACGGCGGGAAACCCAAAGGCGGCAGCCTGACAGGGCGCGCGGAACCGATACGGTTTTCGTATCAGGAACCGGCGACCTTCAATTTCGTGAGATCCGCACGTCAAAGATCTCATCTGCCGCCTGAGGTGCACCACGCGGCGGTATCTAACTGCAAATCCTTGCCAACGGCACCTTCGAAGACCCTTGAAGACCCAGTTCAAGAGTCGTAAGGATGGACCCACCTCCGACGGAATGACTTCACCCCAGTGATCTTCCTCGGAGGTAGGTCCAGGGGGCCACTGTCGGTACCCTAAAAACCGTACACCCCTTGAGGTTACAAAGATCTCAAAGGAAAGCCATCTACTTGGTTTGAAGACCCTCGGAGGCCCACTTGTCAGACATGACCGGACCCGCTTCTCCAACATGGTTAATCCCTGGGTCACCACGTGTACAACTAACCCGGAGCTACCTCCCACAAGGGGGAAGCTCCAGGCCACATACCGAAACGGCACCTCCGGACTTAACCCCAGACCGAGAGAAGCTCCGGACCTGACACGTGTCCGATAGCCCCGGAGCTACCTGCTTCCCACAGCAAGCTCCGGAGCGGCCACGTGTCAAATCATCGGACCTTCCAGCTTCTAACCTCCGGAAGACCTTGTAACGACTCCGAATCTTCAAAGGAGAGCCAAGGACTTCAAGACCCGATTAAGTGCCATTAATACCATATTAATGACACTTAATCGAACGATCTTAACACCAGTAACGGTGCTGTCAAAGTCTGTTACAGGATCATTAAGAGCAATTAAGCGTGTGTCAATACTAGTAACCGCCGGGGCCACATGTCGGGCCAGGCTAACTTGTAATGGTCTGTCCTTGTACTATAAAAGGACAAGCCGACGATACACGCGGGGACGGACGTTCACGAAGGAGCTCACGCACTCCATACACTCGTGACAAGCTCTTACTGCTAATACAACACCAACACACCCGTGGAGTAGGGTATTACGCTCAGGCGGCCCGAACCATGTAAATTCTTGTGTCTCCTGTGCCAAACTCCAATTCACCTTCTTGAATCTCCGCGCGCCCGCACCGAACTTCAAACTCCCCAATCACTTTAGCAGTGTAGGGAGATCTGCCGGTTCTCAACCGCCGACACCTTCCCATTGGCTCCTCTCCATTGTTCCTAAGCAAAACAAGAAAGCACGTAGTTCCACGGTCTAGATAAGATGGACATAGAACGAGTTCACCTCATAGTTTAGTTGACATGCACATGCACGAGCGCGAGTGAAACCGGTAGCTGAGTTGGTGTGGATGTATCGAGGGTGTTGATGTCCTCATCATCAAACGCCGTGATGATCTTGATAATAAGGAGGACAAGCTCCAAAAGAGAGAAGATGAAATCAGTCAGAAGTTAGAATGCGGTGAGCAGGACTTGGTCGACTGCGTCGAGAAATTCAAGTCCTGGTGCGAAAAAGAAAAGCACCAAGTATGGCTGAACCTCCAAGAGAAGCAAATCGCCGACCAACAGAGGTTGCTGGCTGAATAGATCAAGCAGCATGCCAAAGAGGTCGAGCGGTTCTCTAAGGAGGGTTCTGTGGAGCTATCCTCCGCAAGAAGGCCAGTGGAGGAGCTCCGGGGTACGAGAGCGATTGAGTCCAAGTAGGTCTGGGACATCCTTGGGCAAGCGGAAGAGGCTCTAATGCCTCTGGGATTCAGTCCGGTTCGGTCGACTGACCTGAAGCCATAGATTTACAGAGCCTTGGTGGCGCTCAACTCCGTCAGAGCTAAGCTGGATGTGCTGGGAGATGTGATCGTCTACCAGCTCGAGATTGAGGGAAAGTCCCTAGAAAGGAATGTCGCAGCATATGTGCGGACATGCTTCCGAAGCCGGGGTCCCTCTATGTCTCTAGCTTCGGTGGTTGAATGACCTATCACTGAGGAGGAAGAAGCGGCCAAGGCAAGCGTCCAAGAAGCTGCCTGGAAAGTTGCTTCGTACTTCTAGCGGAACTCGAGTAGCTACGGTCCTCTCTTTTGTACCTTCATCTTGTATATCTCCAATTTTGAATGAGTGCAATCCTTTCGAATTCCATTTTTGTCTTCAATATATCATTGCCTTTATCTTGTTGGCCCCCTGGTAGATATGCTCAATTGATTGAGGACATCTACCATAAGAAATTCGGCAATGTCTTGAATGTTTAATTGCTCTGAACTCGTAGTAAATTTTTTTGAATAGGTTCAAGGCTTGCATCCGAAACCTCCAAGGACCCTTTGTCGCATTGTTGACATCGACGGCTGGCCCCCTGGGAGTTGTCGGAGCTTAGTTACTTCGACGATGCCCACTGCCAATGCATGAAACATTGACGGCAGCCCCCTAGGTGTCGTTGGAGCTTGGTTGCTTCGACGGCGCCCACTCTCAACGCATGAAACATCGATAGCGGGCCACCTAGGTGTCGTTAGAGCTTATTGCTTCAACGGCGTCCACTCTCAATGCATGAAACAACGACGGTGGGCCCCTAGGGTGGTGCCGAAGCTAAGTCCTCTGGCAGCATCCACCATAGGCATACAGATTGCCATCAATTATTCATTTTTCATGCGCATGAGAGACAAGTAAAGCAGTAAAATTCATCCTCTTGCCTATAGCTTATTTGCGGCTTATTACTCTTCTTTGAGTTTTATATCTTAACAAACTTACCGTGACAACATAAGTATACTGATTAAACTTCCTTAGGTTTGTATGCTTTTCGGACTCACCTTACTGAGACCCACCAGAATAGGTAGAGTGGCGTACTTAGGATGCTGGACCTGACTAAGTCGATAGCGCACTCCAGACCTATCATTGGTTTTGGTTTTCAGGTGAGTAGGCCATCCAGCAATACTAAGATCTAATAGAAGATTACCAATAAAACTTATATATCACATGAATCTATAGGACTAAATTTCAAGTGGATTGCACAACATTTCTATTGACAAGAAGGTATAAGATGGTAAAAATAATGAGCATGTGCAAAATTAATGCATGTAGAGTCTGTTTGCACATAAAGGTATTTCATTATAGGTTCGAATATCAGGGGAAGTGTAAAACCCCACTTTTATGGCATGTTAAGTTCATATGGGTTTTGTGATCAACTATTTTGGATCTCCAATATAATGGTACACATGAACTATGCCATCCAAAACTTATCTTGCACTCTTTGTTAGATTCTTTTATCATAGGTATTAGACTTCACCATGAATTCAAATTATATTCTATTCACCTTTTAAAGAATAAGAATTTTTGGATAAGGATTAGTAAGCAATGCACAATGAAGCCCTAATAAGCTCTAAACCAAATATTCAAATTAAGGGCTCTAAATTTTTCCATGAGCTCCTAAATTCCTCAATAGCATGCTTACAAAGTTTCAAGATTTTAGAAACTCATCTACTATTTTTATTGAGGTGCTTAGCAAATTTGAATCAAATTCAAATCTGAATTTTTAATTCATCTCCAACTTCTTTAAACATAAGAATTGAGTTCACCATTGTGTTCAGAATAATTCATTTGCCATCTCCACAAAATTTCATGATTTTTGGAGTTGATCTTCTATTTTTAAATGAATTAGTAACTGAGCTGTGGGGAGAATCACTGGACAGTGGGCCCCACATGTCAGCTCCCCTTTTAAACGGATCAGCTCAACCCCGACACCTCTGCACCGCCGCGCCCCCGCTCGACACCGCGCGCGCGCATGCAGCTCCAGCGAGCTGCCTGCCTGCTCGCCGCGGCCCTATGAAAGGCCGGCCGAAGCCCCCTTTAATCCTCATCCCCGATCACAGCTCCGCTGCCTCGCCACAATTCTTCCGCCGCGCGCCATCGCCGCCGCTCGCCACTGCTCCGCGGCGTGCCGCCATTCCGCGCCGTTTCAAGCCTAGCTCCAAAGAGCAAAAAGGTGCGCCTGATCAAACTCTAGCTCATGGTACAAACCGTTTCCCTTATCGTTGAAGCCTGAGCAAGTTATTGTTCGTTTCCTCTACGGCCGAGGGTAGATAGCTAGCTATGATTTCATGTCAAATTCCTTTTCGACAAGCAATCATCCTTTGCAATTACTTAGAGATAGTTTCTATAGGCCCTAGCGATCCTGTCTGAGCAAAAACCTTTAAGGATCATCAAGCAACGGCTCTGAATTTCGAGTTTTGCTCGCCGCCGGTGAGAAAACCTCGGTTCACCGTCGAACTCATGATTCCCGGCAACTCAATCCCCTTCTGCGCCCATATCCTTGAACTCCATCATCCCAGGAAGGTTTTGGAGCAATTCCCAAGTGATTTGAGCTACTCTATAGAGAGTTCTATGATGCCCGAGCGCTCATCGCCGCCACCGCCGTCGCACGACCTTTTCCGGCGAGCTTCAAGACCCACTGACCTCACCATCGTGCTCAGCGACCCCAAAAACCCCCAGGCGGCAAGTTTCCACGAATCTGGTGCGTTGGATTGGCCGGCGGCGAGGCTCGCCGGAGAGCACCGCCGCGGGAGCCCCGCGCGCCGCCCGCGTCGGGAGGTAGAAGACGACGCGGCGGGTCCCGCGTGTCAGCGGCGGTAAATCCCGTCGGATCAGGTGTGGCCACGGGATTTGCTGTGGCTACGCGGTGGGAATCTGTGGCCCCCGTGTGGCTTAAATACTATTGGTTCATTTTAAAACAGTGGGGCCCACGAGTTAAATCAAATTAGGAAATTATTCCAGAATAGGCTCCAACTTAGAAAATCCATAACTTTCTGTAGGATGCTCCAAAATTCTTCAAACAAATTTTGTTCGAAAGCACTCGAGCTCTAGTTTCTATCAATACAAATTAGGTTCTGTGAAACTCAGAGTTAAATTCTGTAGAAAATAATCTTTCCTAATGCAAATGAAATTTTTCCAGACAAGATATCCACAGGAAAAATCCCCAAAATTCACATAAAATTTATTGTCCTATTCTTATTTATCAGGCAAAATTTGGGAGCCATAGCACCTGTTTAACTCTCTGTATAATTCAATTTCCTTTTTCAGCTATTGAATTTTCACAGCTTTTAGGTTGCTTTAGTAGATCCCAAAATTTTGCTGAGTCTTCCTTTAGTCATACCCTAGCCCCTGTTAAAGTCTTGGATTTAATTAACCTACTATGCTGGTCCTAAATCAGTTACAAACTAAATATTGATTTAATATCTAGAAACTCAAATATAAAGTAAGTTCAGAAATTCTTGCCGAATTAGAAATACAATAACTCCTTCCCCACAGCTTAGAAAATTATGAAATAAATTTTGCTAAGACCAGAACCACTCCCTCCATCTTGATTATCAACTGTTAGCTAGGTTCAAGCTACAGTTTCCTCTCGGAAAATTTTGGAAGTTGGTTTGCTTGCCATACTTTCGGAGACCACAATCTGCTATGATCATCTCCTGTTCTTTGCAAGAGCTTTGATCATATTCCCTAGTATCTACCATCGAAATTCCAAAGCCAATTAAGGTCCCTGTCATATAGTGATCACCATGAATTAATTTATGGTCTTAAAATAAATAAATTTCAAAGTCATTTATATATCCATGTTATCTGCATATCGTATAGTGACCGAAGTCGAGGAGGAGCCAGAAGCCTTGGAAGAGAACCTTCCAATTTTTAACTCAGAACCTGACCTGCAACAAGGCAATCCCCGGTTTGCATTTAAGTCGTTTATAAAACTTTTGCTTTATCACTATGATGAATAGTATATGAATTGTGCATTACGTTTAGGGTGAATGATACTCCACTTGCATGACCAAAAATCCCAGGGGTTTATTTGGCACGAGTTACAGTTTGACCTGTAGTAACTGCTTTGCTAATGCATAGGAAATCCGGTAGAAGTCGAGTAGTTGGAATCTACTCGCGAGAGATGTATCTCACAGGATTGGTTGAATAGAAAATGGCTTAATATAATGAAACTGAGACCGGGTAGGGAATGGATAGGAAGCGGCGAGAATTGAGTCTCGATCGCATAGCCCTGCCTGTGTTGATTAAGGCCCGTCCGTATGCGGCCCCGCTGGACAAGCTTGAATTGTACCGGCAATATAATGGACATATGGAATCCAATAAACTGACGTACCTTGGTCACTTGGGTGTCGAGGCATACCGTTCCGTTTTATAGGTGTGGGTTGAGGGTAGCAAGGTGTAAATCCACTGGTGGGCACGTGAGAGTACGCCCCACGCAGGGACCTCCTGCCCGTGATGGATCGACCGGTTCGGCATTTGAGTGTCTTGCGAAAGGTTGCCATATACGCCTAGTACTGAAGTGCTATGTAGGTACGGGTGTGCTCGCTGACACTTCCGAACGACGTATGTGTCGTGTTGTCCGGGTGAGTCCTGATTGCAATCACTGTCCCTCGCAGTAATAGAGTACCACTTGTTCACTGTGTCGTGACGTAGTAAATACTAAAGGAGTCAGGAAAGTCATATGATATTGAATTATAATTACTTTGCAACTTTGTTTGGTTTAGAGATAGTATAACTAAAGATTTACAATTTCCCCATACTTTAGCTGTAATAGCATTATGTGCTTTCGGCATGTCATATCATCGGTAAAGCGTTTCTTGTTTGATTGTGGAGCCCATGATGTACCGTGCTCAGAGAATGTCATTTGCTACTTAAAACTTGGTTATAAGGATCCACTTGTAGGCGAGTTATTTATGCTATTCCTTACCTATGTTTAGTGTCCCCGTGCATCTGTCTAGTGAGACGGTTAAGCCTTGCTGAGCCTTAAGCTCACGTTTGCAGTTAACGAGTTTTTGCAGGTTACCCTATTGAGGATGGGTTTGACGATGAGGCAACACCCCCTCCAGGGTGTACAGCCGAGTGGGAACCCTGCACGCCGCCATAGTTTGAGTGTTGCTAGTGCAAAGTATTCCTGGCATGGAAAACTTTGCTTTTTGCATAGCTAGTGCTGAGAGCGTAGCTATGGTATGTATATATTTCTTTACATCCGCTAGTATTGTGAAAACTTCCGCTGTGTAGTAAATAAAAGACTTGGTATTGTACTTTATTCTGGTTCTATTCTTGTAAACTGTTGGGTGTCGCATCGCACGACACCACCCAATGAGATCCTCGGATGTGTGGACCCCGGTCCCCACTGACATGGTATCAGAGCTTCGTTGGGAACAGTGTACCGGAAAAGAACATATTTTCAAAAATTAGGAACTTGAGTGAGGAATTAGTTATATGCCGTTATAAGGAGTATTATTAGTATAAGATATAAAGGTGGTAAACTAACTATGTGTTATTATATTCTGTAACGACGCTCCGACATCAGGTAAGAGGTAAGGTACGCCACCGAAAGCGGATCAATCTCGGTAAGCTCAGCATACGAGAGGTGGTATGTGAAATTTCCGTGGCTTGGCACGGAAAGTCAATATGAGTCTTTGAAACTTTCCATGTTTCTAAGAACATATGACACGCGGTACCCCAGCGTGACACAAAGTTAGAGGGAAACCCCGTCGGGTGGTATGTAACCCGATAGTGTGTTCTCATATCTATGAGAACATGCGAACACGTATGCCCGAGCGTGTATAAGCCGGATCGTACGGGAGTCTTTGCTGTACAGACGTATTTACAGCCATGTACCTCGAGACATGGCCTCGCTCGAGGACGACTCACGCCAGAGTCGTATGTATTTACTTTTAGTTATATATTATTGTGACTGCCTGCCGTGTTTCCCCGGGCCGCCCTTGAGGTGCGAAGGTGTGAAAGGGGATTGTTTGTCTTCTGCAGGTAACCTAACTCCGGTAGCAACCCGTGTAGAAGCCGTTTGCGAGGGAACGATATAGGAACCACCTATAGACGTAACCGGATGTACCGGATAGAATTTCCTTTCGTGAGGCACGTAGCACCGTCAGTATCAAACATGATACTAGACCCTCCCCACCGACAGAATGGTTGCATTGTGTTTTGAGAAAGTCCGACTATCAGATACTGATAATTTCGGGCTCGACTTGATAAGGTGGATAGAACCAAGATTCTTGTTTTCTGGTAGAAGTAGCTCAACTTCGCCAGGTTGTAATCTTGGTTAGCAATTAGATATCATAAGAGTATCCTACATGGATGGAAAGCTCGTGAAGGTCTCTCCAACTTTTCCGTTGACCATAAAGACAGAAAAGCTTGTTAATCTGTTGAAAACTGGGGTTTACTGTAATTACTCCATATGAACCCACCTTTGTACCGTTTCTGTATTCTTGCCATAACTCACTGTAGAAAAATCCACTACCTTATTGGGATATATGTTTGAGAAGGGTAGGTGGAGATTCACGAGTTTGTTTTGGGGAGTCCTTCCTGATTTTAATTGGAGTTTAACCAAATTGGGAAGTCAGCACAGTAAACTGCATGGCTGCTGATGCAAACCAGTCAGCTTTACTGTTGAGTTTGGATAACCCCTAATCCAGAACAGTGATATGGTTACGCATATACATTTCTGGAAAGCTTAGGAAGTCATCTATCAACTTTATTTATCACTCCTGACCTGAATCTAGGTGTAGCTATGCCTAATTCCATTTGTCGCAAATTTGGTTCCTGCAGTCCAGAACTTGGAACAGTTTGCACATAATTGTGAATTGATGCATAATAACTTCATGGCAAGGTTGTCGTGGTGGAACTTCTTTAGTCTGGATTGTTAACACGATGTTACTCAATGTGTATTTTGACACTACCTCAATATCTTATCATGATGAACCTGTATAGAATGTGGAGATAAGCCCATATACAGGGGAGGTTCTGTCGAAATTTTCAGAACCCTTGAGTCAATTTAAAACTGGTATAGATTGTTCATACTAGTTCAAGAGTGGCTGTATGAGTACAATCTGGAAAGGTTTTGAAGTGTACTACAATTTTTCTATTCAACATAAAGTTTAGTTCTGACTTCTTCTGTATGCAACTTACGGGTTACTGCAGACAGGTCAGATAAACCAGAACTGTACTCATTTCCAGATTGCAGCTTTGACTGAACCAATTGATTATGGATATTTCTTTTTGTCCCACATCACCAGTGATTGGGTCGAATACTTAAACGGTGTATTGACATTCGGGTATAATTGTCCACAGATGGCAGCACCAAGAATTCAGTTGCCTAATGGATGGGTGTTCTCAACATACACCGGGCACGCCGGTTTTCCGGACGTGTTTGCACGGTTGCTCGGCCAGTTTGGCTATTTGGTGTTACCTAGCTATTGGGGCAAGAAGTTCCAGGAGGGCGGTATGTGGAGTTGCACCATCTACGTCGATGTGCCTGCCGGTCCACCGCACCTCGGATGGGCTCCATACTCCATCAAGATCAAAGGATTGATATTAGAAGAAACATGGAGCTACGCTGCAAGTGTTGCCATAGGGAGGTTTTGCAAACTCCATTACCGTCATCTGGTGGGTACTCCGTATGAGTTCTTTCCAGTCAACGGCAGAGCTTCTGAAGCCTGGGCAACCCGCTTGCTTGCGGAGGTGGGAGAGCATGGCGAAACATCCGCAACAGCCTTAGCGATGTATGCAGCAGCCTCACATCGCGAAAAGGGTAATCAGAGGACATGCATAAAAGAATTGACAAACAATCTGAAGCAAGCCATGAAGCGAGCGAATCACTTTGAGTGGGCAAATGACGGACTTAGGGATATGATGGCTCCTCTTAATCATCGTTTGAACCTTAGGGAGAATCAATGGCATGACGCTGTTATGGATTTGGCCGCGTCTCGCCAGGAGACTCTAGAGAGAGATATTGATCTGGAGGCAAGCCTACTTTATGGGCACCAACGGGACACACAGTTGAACGTGGTGACTGCAGACAGGGATCAGTCCAGAGTAGAGGCTCAGAGCTGGAAGACCAGCTGTGAACAGGCTCAGCAAGAGAATGAGGCCTGGGGGATGTTTATGATACAGGCAGATTGGCAAGCTATGGCTGCCAAGAAGACGTTGATGTTGAACGATGTATCAACTTCTACTCCAGCACCCGTATCAGAGGTGCCTAGCCCTGAAGATGAAGAAGAAGAAGAAGACCCAGAGGAACTTGAATACGTCGAGTAGAGCGTATTGAAGTTAGATGTGGTAGCACTTCCGCCAACACCGGGCGGCATATAGTTACATGGTTGCTAGTGTTTCTCTTTTGTGACCATGTTTGGGTCATATTAAGAGTGATGGTTGTGGTGTCTAGTTAACTAGATGAGTATGACATGTCAGGAAGGCCAAGTATGGTAGAGATGTGTTTCCATAAAGGGAGTCCATCATTTTGGGTTTACTACTGTAAACTTGGTCTAGAGATGATATATTTTGTATAAAGTTTGTGCTTTATCAATATATGTAAATGTCATGCATCGTCTATTATTGTCTACCGCATTTCTAAGGGAGGATAAACTTGAGGCAATGGGACTTACCGTGTTATTCATTATATTGCAGTATGGTGCGTACTCGTACAGCCTCAGAGGTGGGAGGATCTAGTGGAGGACAGGGGGATGACACACCACCCCCGGGGCAGAATACACCTCAGACGCAACCACCTCCACCACCTCCAACCACACTTCCCAGGAGTCTCGCGGAGGTTCTCGCTGCAGTGCTCGGCTCGCGTGATGAGCAAACCGAGTTGCTGCGGACGTTGGTGCAGCACTCGTCCCGTCAAGGGGGACGACAGGATGATGGACCGCGTCAGCAATTTCAGAGTTCCTACTCTGATTTCTCATCGACACACCCACCAGTATTCAGAGAAGCCGATGAACCGTTGGACGCGGATAACTGGCTCCGCACCATTGAAGGAAAGTTTGGTTTACTCGCGGTAACCGAACAGCAGAAGACATTGTTTGCAGCGCAACAACTGCAGGGGTCTGCCGGTGCGTGGTGGGCCAATTACCTTGCCGCACGCCCCGCAGGCCATGTTGTAAGTTGGACCGAATTCCGGGAGGCATTTCGCGCCTACCACATCCCTCCCGGGATTATGAGGAGGAAGCTTCAAGAGTTCTTGGAGCTAAGACAAGGAGGAAGGAGTGCATACGAATACTCCAAATCATTCAACCACTTGGCCCAATATGCTCAGGACCAAGTGAATACCGAAGATCGGAAGCGGGAATGTTTCTACCGGGGTTTGAACCCCAAGTTGAAAGACAAGCTTGTCCTGTTCAACCGCGGCAACTTCAACGACATAGTCAATGCCGCTATCATGCAGGAGGACGCTACGCGCGAGCTGTCCTCCGATAAAAAGAAGAGGGGTGCTCCACAGAGCAGCGGAGGTGGTACTCCTCAGAAGTACCGTATGGTGTATCGATCACCATCCGGCCAGAGGTGGCAGCCGCCATCGCGACCACCAATGTTCCGTGGTCGTCAGTTCAACAACGGCGGATTTCGACCGCAGCAACAACAGGGGGTGGTTCCACGTGCGCTTCCACCTCCACCACGTGCACCGGGATTCCGTCCTCCCCTTCGTATTGGCCAAACCCCGTACACGTGTTTCACGTGTGGACGTACGGGGCACTTCGCCAAGGATTGTCCGCAGAATCGACAAAGCGGAGGGCAATCATCTTACCAGGGGGCCAACCAACCCCGCAATCAGTTCAAGAAGCCAGCCACCAAACCCGGCAACATCCACCATCTCGCCATTGAGGGCGTTCCGGAAGGCGCACCCGTGCTCACGGGTACGTTCTCTGTCTTAAATCATTCCGTAGTCATACTTTTTGACTCCGGAGCTTCACACAATGTCATTAGTAAATCTTTTGTCGTTAAAAGTCAATTGCCTGTTATCTCCACAAAAACTCCATATATGATTTGCACTCCAGCAGGGAGGGTAGTAACATATGAGGTAGCCCATAAAGTGCCTCTTGACCTAGATGGGAACGTCTATCCTACCTCTTTCATTATCCTAGAAACTCAAAAGCTAGATATCATCTTAGGAATGGCATGGTTGCAATACCATGGTGCTATCCTTGATATCGTTCCTCGAAAAATTTATCTAAACTCTCCACTCCATCAGCCCCAGGTTCTCAATCTTGAGAACATCATTCCATTAGAACCATCCACTCACAACACCGAGGTTATGGAACTTAAGGATATTCCGGTAGTATGTGAATACCCCGACGTGTTTCCTGAAGATCTCCCTGGGATGCCACCAGAAAGGGATATAGAGTTCAAGATTGAACTTGCGCCCGGAACAGTGCCAGTTTCAAGACCACCCTACAAGATGGCACCCAAGGAACTTGCAGAACTGAAGGAACAATTAACTGAACTTGAGAGCAAAGGTTTTATTCGTCCAAGTTCATCACCATGGGGTTGTTCTGCACTGTTTGTAGAAAAGAAAGATAAGACCTTGAGGCTATGTGTAGACTATCGTCCACTTAATGTTGTCACCATCAAGAACAAGTATCCGCTACCGCGCATTGATATTCTTTTCGATCAATTAGTGGGTGCTAAAGTGTTTTCGAAGATGGATCTTCGTTCTGGTTATCATCAAATTAGAATCCGACCAGAAGATATATCCAAGACAGCATTCTGAACAAGGTATGGACTGTATGAGTATCTGGTTATGTCCTTCGGATTAACCAACGCCCCGGCTCATTTCATGTATCTCATGAACTCAGTGTTCATGCCGGAATTGGACAAGTTCGTCGTGGTCTTCATTGACGACATACTTGTGTATTCAAAATCCGAAGAAGAACATGCTCAACACTTGCATATTGTGCTTCAGCGATTACGGGACCATCAGTTGTATGCTAAGTTCAGCAAGTGTGAATTTTGGATCAACCAGGTGCCATTTTTAGGGCACATCATTTCAGCAGAAGGTATTGCAGTTGATCCAAGCAAGATCAGGCAAGTCCTCAAATGGGAGTCTCCAAAGTCTGTACATGAAGTCCGAAGTTTCTTGGGTTTAGCAGGATATTACCGGAGGTTTATACCCAGTTTCTCCAAAATAGCTAAACCAATGACAGAACTTCTGAAGAAAGGACAAAAGTATGTATGGACTGAGGCATGTGAGGCAGGTTTCAAAGCATTGGTGAAACACCTTACAACGGCACCAGTTTTAGCCCAACCAGACACTACCAAAGCATTTGATGTCTATTGTGATGCATCTGGGATTGGTTTAGGTTGTGTGTTAATGCAAGAGCGAAGAGTGATCGCGTATGGATCACGACAGCTTCGGAACCACGAGCAGCACTACCCGACTCATGATCTTGAACTGGCTGCTGTGGTGCTAGCATTGAAGATGTGGAGGCATTATCTACTGGGTAATTTAGTACACCTCTACACTGATCACAAAAGCTTGAAATACATCTTCACCCAGAAGGATTTGAATATGCGACAAAGGCGATGGTTAGAATTGATCAAGGATTATGAGATTGAGATCCACTACCATCCAGGCAAGGCGAATGTAGTCGCCGATGCACTGAGCCGCAAGTCCCATATAAACAATCTTTCCATTACCTGGATGGAGGGAAAAGAAGAACTGAGTCTCTACTTGGTTCCATATGGGGCGCTCTACAATCTCGCTCTCATTCCTACCATCAGAGAGGATATTATGGCAGCTCAGAGGGCGGACAAGGGGATGTCACATATTCAGCAAAGAATAAAGAAGGGGGAGATGAAATGCTTCCGAAGTGACGATGAAGGTACCCTCTGGTTTAACGACCGTATAGTGGTACCCCGAAACATGGAACTTCGGAGGAAGATACTGGATGAAGCTCATTTATCCAAGTATTCCATTCATCCGGGGAGTAACAAAATGTACCAAGATTTAAGAAAGAAGTTCTGGTGGACTCGGATGAAGCGGGAAGTAGCTAAATATGTATCCGAGTGTGATACATGCCGGCGAGTGAAGGCCGACCATATGAAAGCAGCAGGACAGCTTCAACCTTTAAGCATACCAGCTTGGAAATGGGAGGATATCAGCATGGATTTCATTGTTGGGTTGCCTCCCACTCTCCATAAGCACGACTCAATTTGGGTGATAGTTGACCGACTGACTAAGACGGCGCATTTCCTTCCCGTCAATACCAACTATCATTCCTCAAGATACGCGGAGTTATATATTGCCAGAATCGTATGCCTCCACGGAATACCCCGCACCATCATCTCAGATCGTGGGGCTGTATTTGTTTCGCGATTCTGGGAGCATCTCCACGCTGCACTGGGGACCAAGTTAATTAGAAGCTCGGCCTATCATCCTCAGACTGATGGACAAACTGAACGGGTGAATCAAGTGCTTGAGGACATGCTTCGTGCCTGTGCCATCCACCATGGTAAGAATTGGGATGACCATCTACCATTGGCAGAATTCTCGTACAACAACGGTTACCAGGCTAGCATCCAGATGGCGCCATATGAAGCTCTTTATGGCCGCAAGTGTCGCACACCCTTGAACTGGTGCGAATCAGGTGAACGGGCAGTGTACGGCATCGACTTAGTAAATGAAGCCGAGGATCGAGTTCGCACTATTCAGGCGAATCTCAAAGCTGCTCAGTCTCGTCAGAAGAGCTACGCGGACAAACGACGTCGACCTCTTCACTTCGAAGTTGGAGATCAAGTTTATCTCCGAGTATCCCCTATGAAGGGTATCCATCGCTTCGGGGTAAGAGGGAAGCTAGCTCCCCGCTTTATTGGGCCTTTCGCAATAATCGAAAGATGCGGACCTGTGGCATATCAATTGGAGTTACCAACGTCACTTTCCGGAGTCCACAATGTGTTCCACATTTCCCAATTGCGGAAATGCCTTAAGACTCCAGCTGATATCCGCATAGAGGATTTGGAAGCTCTCCAACCAGATCTCACCTATTCCGAGCATCCAACTCAGATCATCGATGAAAAGACTCGCACCACAAGAAGCCGCACCTTGCGTTGCTACAAGATCTTGTGGCGCCACCACAGTGCCGAAGAGGCCACGTGGGAAAGCGAGGAGTATCTTAGAACGAACTATCCGGACTTGTTAGCATCATATGTTCGATAGATCCTTTTTCCTTTGCCTTCTTTTGTAATCTCGGGACGAGATTCTTTTAAGGGGGGAGGAATGTAAAACCCCACTTTTATGGCATGTTAAGTTCATATGGGTTTTGTGATCAACTATTTTGGATCTCCAATATAATGGTACACATGAACTATGCCATCCAAAACTTATCTTGCACTCTTTGTTAGATTCTTTTATCATAGGTATTAGACTTCACCATGAATTCAAATTATATTCTATTCACCTTTTAAAGAATAAGAATTTTTGGATAAGGATTAGTAAGCAATGCACAATGAAGCCCTAATAAGCTCTAAACCAAATATTCAAATTAAGGGCTCTAAATTTTTCCATGAGCTCCTAAATTCCTCAATAGCATGCTTACAAAGTTTCAAGATTTTAGAAACTCATCTACTATTTTTATTGAGGTGCTTAGCAAATTTGAATCAAATTCAAATCTGAATTTTTAATTCTTCTCCAACTTCTTTAAACATAAGAATTGAGTTCACCATTGTGTTCAGAATAATTCATTTGCCATCTCCACAAAATTTCATGATTTTTGGAGTTGATCTTCTATTTTTAAATGAATTAGTAACTGAGCTGTGGGGAGAATCACTGGACAGTGGGCCCCACATGTCAGCTCCCCTTTTAAACGGATCAGCTCAACCCCGACACCTCTGCACCGCCGCGCCCCCGCTCGACACCGCGCGCGCGCATGCAGCTCCAGCGAGCTGCCTGCCTGCTCGCCGCGGCCCTATAAAAGGCCGGCCGAAGCCCCCTTTAATCCTCATCCCCGATCACAGCTCCGCTGCCTCGCCACAATTCTTCCGCCGCGCGCCATCGCCGCCACTCGCCACTGCTCCGCGGCGTGCCGCCATTCCGCGCCGTTTCAAGCCTAGCTCCAAAGAGCAAAAAGGTGCGCCTGATCAAACTCTAGCTCATGGTACAAACCGTTTCCCTTATCGTTGAAGCCTGAGCAAGTTATTGTTCGTTTCCTCTACGGCCGAGGGTAGATAGCTAGCTATGATTTCATGTCAAATTCCTTTTCGACAAGCAATCATCCTTTGCAATTACTTAGAGATAGTTTCTATAGGCCCTAGCGATCCTGTCTGAGCAAAAACCTTTAAGGATCATCAAGCAACGGCTCTGAATTTCGAGTTTTGCTCGCCGCCGGTGAGAAAACCTCGGTTCACCGTCGAACTCATGATTCCCGGCAACTCACTCCCCTTCTGCGCCCATATCCTTGAACTCCATCATCCCAGGAAGGTTTTGGAGCAATTCCCAAGTGATTTGAGCTACTCTATAGATAGTTCTATGATGCCCGAGCGCTCATCGCCGCCACCGCCGTCGCACGACCTTTTCCGGCGAGCTTCAAGACCCACTGACCTCACCATCGTGCTCAGCGACCCCAAAAACCCCCAGGCGGCAAGTTTCCACGAATCTGGTGCGTTGGATTGGCCGGCGGCGAGGCTCGCCGGAGAGCACCGCCGCGGGAGCCCCGCGCGCCGCCCGCGTCGGGAGGTAGAAGACGACGCGGCGGGTCCCGCGTGTCAGCGGCGGTAAATCCCGTCGGATCAGGTGTGGCCACGGGATTTGCTGTGGCTACGCGGTGGGAATCTGTGGCCCCCGTGTGGCTTAAATACTATTGGTTCATTTTAAAACAGTGGGGCCCACGAGTTAAATCAAATTAGGAAATTATTCCAGAATAGGCTCCAACTTAGAAAATCCATAACTTTCTGTAGGATGCTCCAAAATTCTTCAAACAAATTTTGTTCGAAAGCTCTCGAGCTCTAGTTTCTATCAATACCAATTAGGTTCTGTGAAACTCAGAGTTAAATTCTGTAGAAAATAATCTTTCCTAATGCAAATGAAATTTTTCCAGACAAGATATCCACAGGAAAAATCCCCAAAATTCACATAAAATTTATTGTCATATTCTTATTTATCAGGCGAAATTTGGGAGCCATAGCACCTGTTTAACTCTCTGTATAATTCAATTTCCTTTTTCAGCTATTGAATTTTCACAGCTTTTAGGTTGCTTTAGTAGATCCCAAAACTTTGCTGAGTCTTCCTTTAGTCATACCCTAGCCCCTGTTAAAGTCTTGGATTTAATTAACCTACTATGCTGGTCCTAAATCAGTTACAAACTAAATATTGATTTAATATCTAGAAACTCAAATATAAAGTAAGTTCAGAAATTCTTGCCGAATTAGAAATACAATAACTCCTTCCCCACAGCTTAGAAAATTATGAAACAAATTTTGCTAAGACCAGAACCACTCCCTCCATCTTGATTATCAACTGTTAGCTAGGTTCAAGCTACAGTTTCCTCTCGGAAAATTTTGGAAGTTGGTTTGCTTGCCATACTTTCGGAGACCACAATCTGCTATGATCATCTCCTGTTCTTTGCAAGAGCTTTGATCATATTCCCTAGTATCTACCATCGAAATTCCAAAGCCAATTAAGGTCCCTGTCATATAGTGATCACCATGAATTAATTTATGGTCTTAAAATAAATAAATTTCAAAGTCATTTATATATCCATGTTATCTGCATATCGTATAGTGACCGAAGTCGAGGAGGAGCCAGAAGCCTTGGAAGAGAACCTTCCAATTTTTAACTCAGAACCTGACCTGCAACAAGGCAAGCCCCGGTTTGCATTTAAGTCGTTTATAAAACTTTTGCTTTATCACTATGATGAATAGTATATGAATTGTGCATTACGTTTAGGGTGAATGATACTCCACTTGCATGACCAAAAATCCCAGGGGTTTATTTGGCACGAGTTACAGTTTGACCTGTAGTAACTGCTTTGCTAATGCATAGGAAATCCGGTAGAAGTCGAGTAGTTGGAATCTACTCGCGAGAGATGTATCTCACAGGATTGGTTGAATAGAAAATGGCTTAATATAATGAAACTGAGACCGGGTAGGGAATGGATAGGAAGCGGCGAGAATTGAATCTCGATCGCATAGCCCTGCCTGTGTTGATTAAGGCCCGTCCGTATGCGGCCCCGCTGGACAAGCTTGAATTGTACCGGCAATATAATGGACATATGGAATCCAATAAACTGACGTAGCTTGGTCACTTGGGTGTCGAGGCATACCGTTCCGTTTTATAGGTGTGGGTTGAGGGTAGCAAGGTGTAAATCCGCTGGTGGGCACGTCAGAGTACGCCCCACGCAGGGACCTCCTGCCCGTGACGGATCGACCGGTTCGGCATTTGAGTGTCTTGCGAAAGGTTGCCATATACGCCTAGTACTGAAGTGCTATGTAGGTACGGGTGTGCTCGCTGACACTTCCGAACGACGTATGTGTCGTGTTGTCCGGGTGAGTCCTGATTGCAATCACTGTCCCTCGCAGTAATAGAGTACCACTTGTTCACTGTGTCGTGACGTAGTAAATACTAAAGGAGTCAGGAAAGTCATATGATATTGAATTATAATTACTTTGCAACTTTGTTTGGTTTAGAGATAGTATAACTAAAGATTTACAATTTCCCCATACTTTAGCTGTAATAGCATTATGTGCTTTGGGCATGTCATATCATCGGTAAAGCGTTTCTTGTTTGATTGTGGAGCCCATGATGTACCGTGCTCAGAGAATGTCATTTGCTACTTAAAACTTGGTTATAAGGATCCACTTGTAGGCGAGTTATTTATGCTATTCCTTACCTATGTTTAGTGTCCCCGTGCATCTGTCTAGTGAGACGGTTAAGCCTTGCTGAGCCTTAAGCTCACGTTTGCAGTTAACGAGTTTTTGCAGGTTACCCTATTGAGGATGGGTTTGACGATGAGGCAACACCCCCTCCAGGGTGTACAGCCGAGTGGGAACCCTGCACGCCGCCATAGTTTGAGTGTTGCTAGTGCAAAGTATCCCTGGCATGGAAAACTTTGCTTTTTGCATAGCTAGTGCTGAGAGCGTAGCTATGGTATGTATATATTTCTTTACATCCGCTAGTATTGTGAAAACTTCCGCTGTGTAGTAAATAAAAGACTTGGTATTGTACTTTATTCTGGTTCTATTCTTGTAAACTGTTGGGTGTCGCATCGCACGACACCACCCAATGAGATCCTCGGATGTGTGGACCCCGGTCCCCACAGGAAGACAATGAAACACTTAAAGTACAGGGCCGAGTTAAGTGTGCTATTCATCTTGTACTAACCTAGGGAAGGCAAAGACACACCTAAAGTACAGGACCAAGTTAAGTGTGCTTTTCATCCTGGACCAACCCGCTTTGTTCATAGACTCTATGAGATACATTTTATACAAACACAGACTCACATCCGTATAACTAAGCGTAGAACTTACAAAGGTGCTCAATATTCGAGGGGTTGGAAAGTGGTATCCCATCCTCTATTTCCAAGCGAATGCATCCGGGGCGAGAAACTATGACGACTCGGAAGGGACCTTCCCAGCTGGATGAGAGTTTGTTCATCTCTTCGCGAGTGAGTATTCGCCGCAACACCAGATTGCCTTCTTCCAACTGACGGTTGCACACATACCTTTGATGATTGCGTTGGAGCGTCTAGTGGCATCACGCATTTCGAACAGCTACTTGGCACCTTGCCTGGTCGTCGAGGTCTAGGTCTTCACGCTAGAGCTTGTCCTGCGAGGCTTCGTCGTAGGCTCCGTATACCATGAAGAAGGGTGTTTCTCCTCTTGCCCGACTGGGTGTTGTCCGACTGGCCCACAATGCTGACGGAAGCTCTTCTATCCAGTTGGCACCATGTTTCTTCAAGCGCTCATAAGTGCGCGGCTTGAGTTCCTTGAGTATTTCTGCATTTGCTCTCTCAGCTTGGCCATTGCTTGACGGATGAGCTACTGATGCGTAGCTGACTGTTATGTTGAGTTCTTTGCAGTACTCTTGAAATGTTCCGCTTGTGAATTGGGTTCCGTTGTCAGTGATTACTCTGTTTAGAACTCCAAATCTAAAGACAATGGACTTCAAAAACTTGATAGCAGATTGCTTGTTGATTGTCACAACTGGAGTAGCTTCAGACCACTTTGTGAACTTGTCGATGGAAACTTATAAGAACGGGTACCCTTCGACGTCTTTTGGGAGAGGTCCCAAAATATCCATCTCCCACACAACAAATGGCCATGAGGGAGGAATTATTTGTAGTGACTGTGCTGGTGTATGAATTTGCTTCGCTTGGAACTGGCACGCTTCACACTTCTTGACCAGCTCGACTGCATCCTGAGTGTTGTAGGCTAGTAAAAACCATGCCGGAAGGCCTTATCGACCAGCGTGCAGGATGATACGTGGTTCCACACTTGCCTCCATGGATCTCTGCTAGGAGTTCGCAACCTTCTTCCCAAGAAATGCACCGCATTGGAATATCATTTGCGCCATGTAGTGGGACCGCTGGCTTCGGGGTGCTGGTCTCTCCTCCATCACTCAGTTCAACAGGCTGAGTGACAGGTGTCGGTAGTCTCCTGACAAAAACCCCATCGGGTGCCGGAGCCCCGGTTGAAGCTTTTGTCGAGAGATCGTCAGCTTCAGCATTGGTGAGACGCTGGACATGGCAGGGGTCCACGATGTGGAAGTCTTTCTACAACTTATGGACTTCAAGTAAATATGCAGCAAGCTGAGGGTTATTGCAACTACATTCACCTTTGACTTGTTCAATGATGAGTTGCGAATCTCCCTTCACCAGCAGCTACCGAACACCATATGATAGCGCCACTTGAGTCCGAAGATGAGAGCTTCATATTTTGCCATGTTGTTGGTTGCCGTGAAGTCAAGGCGAACCATGTACTTGACCTTCTCCTCGGTCGATGTGAGGAGAAGGATTTCAGCTCTGGCCCCCTACTTCTGCACGGAGCCATCAAAGTAGAGAGTCCAGTGAGTCTTAGTGAATACTGGGACCTTAGGTGAAAGTGCATCTAGGACTCTCTTGTGGGTTTTGGATGATTTATGACAAGCAATTGGGATCCTAACCTATTTGTTGAGATGAGTGCAGGCCTATGGTAGGAAAATGAGCAAAATACCATAAAGAAGAAGGATGAGGAGCAAAATGGAGATGAGCTCAAGGAAGAAGAGTAATAGATTATTGTGTATGGAGTGTGTTAAGGGAACTCACCCCAAGAGCTCAATCGCAATTTAAACACACACATTGCACAAAGTTACACATGACCAGACTAGTCCGATCTCAACCGGACTAGTCCGATAACCTTTCCGCACCAGATCGAACAAGTCTGATACCTGTCGGACTAGTCCGATATTCTTCTGACTAGAATCGGACTAGTCCTCCCCAGTACGAACTAGTCCTCAAAACACTTTACAAGTCACACAAAATCGGACAAGTCCGATCACAAACGGACTAGTCCGATATTCTTTCTGATCCAAATTGGACAAGTCCGATGTCGACACGGACTAGTCCGAAAAACCCTCTGATCTACATCGGACAAGTCCTCCAAGTGCGGACTTGTCATCTAACTCACTTAGGGTTTCACATGTCCGGACAGGTCCGATGGATATCGGACTAGTCCGAAGATTTCCAGTAGCAAAATCGAACAAGTCCATTTTCAGCCGGACTAGTCCGATATTTCGGGGTACTTAGGGTTTGCTACACACAGCACACCGGACTAGTCCGGTGACCTTCACGGACTAGTTCGAACTGTCTGAACCCTAACGGTCACTTTTAGAAACCCCATATAAATAGAGGTACACAACCTTCTTTTGCCGCTCTCGAACCCTAGCGCCGTCACACCTCCCAAGAGCCTCAAAAACTACATCTCTCCACGAAATTAAGTGCAACAACGATCAATCCTTTGAGGATTCACTCTAGATCATTGGAGAGACACTTGGAACGTCACATTGAGCTCTTGGTTTGATTCTCTAACACACTCCTGCGTTTTAATTGTAATCTTTTGAGTGTGTTTTCGGTGGAAATTTGTGTTGTAATCTAAGGGAGCTCTCAACGTGTGAGAAGGCCCCTTGAATTCGGTTAATCACCCATTTGTGATTAGTGGAAGAGGATTGGCCTTCGTGGCGATCTGACGAGGGTAGGGTTGGAGAAGACCCGGTCCTTTGTGGACTCCTCAACGTGGATGTAGGTTGCCTTTTGTGGTAGCCGAACCACGGGATATATCTTTGTGTTTTGCTTTCGGTGTTGATCATTCACATTCATCAATATAATCTAGGTTTTCAACAATCATTTCTCATCTTACGTTGAATTGTTAAACATAAGAATTAACTGTGATATAATCTAATATATAACTGTGAAACCTTTATTTGGTTCTATTTTTCCGCCGCACACATAAAATAATCAACTTAATTGATCTAGCTTAATCAACTTAGTCCGTGAACACCGGACTAGTCCGCACGTTACCGGACTAGTCCGATATCTCTGGTATTGAGCTTGTTGTTGAGTGTTCCAGGATCCGAAAACTTTCAAAAAGGCCTATTCACCCCCTCCAGGCCCAAATTCAATTGGTATCAGAGCAAGGTTCTTCAAGAAAGAGTCTAACCACTCGATGATATCATGTCGGACATGAAGGATGCCCACAAGATCAACAACCATGAGGAGGTTAACAACGACAAGACCCAAAAAGTGGAAAAGTACCTCGAAGTCATTCAAGACTTCGAGGACGACGATGAAGAGACGCTGGAGCTAAAGGCGCTCCTCAGAAAGAAGGCACTTTCCAAAGGAATGAAAGTTGAAGAGAAGAAGAAGGGGAGTAGTCACACCGACTACTCTTGATATCCTTTTAACTATGATCGTCTAAATTCCAATAACAATCATTACTTATCTATCCCACTTGGAAAATCCCCACACTTCGATGGAAGTGATTACTCAATGTGGAGGTAGAATATGAAAATGCATTTGATTTCCCTCAACCCAGGTCTATGTCATGTTGTATGCACAGGGATAGATATTTCTGATGACGACGAAGAGCTCACCCCAAGCCAAGAGCAGGCCATTCATAGAAATGCACAAGCCACAGCTGTAATCACCTCCTCACTCAGTCGAGACGAGTTCACCAAGGTGGATGGACTCGAAATTGCTAAGGAGATATGGGATACACTACAAACTGCACATGAAGGTGACCGACATGTGCGTGAAGCAAAGATTGAGATGATCGAAGGCGAACTAGGAAGATTCGCAATTGAGGAAGACGAGTCACCCCAGGATATGTACAATCGATTGAAGACACTTGCCAACAAAGTTCGATCATACGGGAGCAAGAAGTGGAATGACCACGAGGTGGTAAAGCTCATCCTTAGAGCTTTTATGCATTGCAATGTCACGCTATGCTCCATGATTAGAGAAAGCCCCGGATACAAAAGGATGACTCCGGAATGAATTGCTTGGAAAAATCATCAACTTTGAGATGATGAAAAGACAAGCAAAGCACGTCAAGGAAATTGCCAATCTCACCTCGGCTAAGAAGAAAGGGGTTGCTCCACTCTCAAGTCTCTATCCAAAGAAGCAAGGGAAGCACAACTAGAGGAAGACAGTAACGACGAATGCAGTGAGCTAGATAAAGAGGACATGATATTGTTCATGAGAAAGTTCAAGAGAATAATGAAGAAAAGACAAGGAACAAAATCAAGTGAGGGAAAGTACAAGGAAAGAACGAAACCGAAGTTGAGGAGGGCACGCTACAATTGTGGTGAGTATAACCACTTTATAGTCGATTGCCCATATGAGGAGAACAAGAAGAAGACCAAAGAATCCAAGCCTCAACCTAAGAAATTCTTCAAGAAGAAGAAGCAAGCCGAACAAGCGCACATTGGGAAGGAGTGGGACTCAAACGATGAGTCCTCATCATCCGAAGAAGAAGAGATGCCTAGCGTAGCCATCGAGAGCACATCCAAGAAATCTACACTCTTCCCCACACTCGGCGCAAGGAAGGGAAATGGCACTTGCCTTATGTCAAAGGAAGGTAAATGCAAGGTAATCATCAAAACCCCATCCGTGCATTCCTACTCTAGTGATGATGAAATAATTAGTGATGATGAAGACATGCTTAGTGGACTAGATAGGAAAGCTGCAACAAAAATGAAACTTTTAGTTGATCAACTTGTTGAGAATGAGAGGTTGATTCATCGTCAAGAGGACATGATTATCTTCCAAGAGGAGGAGTATGTCGAACTTGACAAACTTCTAGAACTTGAAAAGGAGAAAAACAATTTACTAGAGCTTGAGTTAGCTTCAAGCAAGAAAGCTTGCTTGGAGTTAACTGACTCAAATGTTGCAATAAGGACCAACTTACTGACCTGATCAAGGTTAACAAGATCCTTGAAGTGCAAGTTGAGTCACTCAAGCTGAGTGAACCTTCCTCCTCTTCAAGTTCACCTTCTCAATCCACTAAAACTGATTTTGCTCATATGTGCACATGTAGTAAAATAGACACCAGTTTGAAGGAGAAGTCAACCTCCACAAAGGATAAAATCCTACCCAATGTGGCATATTTGACAAGGAGAAGATCAACTATGCACGTAGTGCATACTTGGTCCAAAGACCTCCAAATGTCAAGTATTGCATTGGTTACCCTTATGATGAAAAACAGCATGCTGGAAGTCATAAGAATAACAAGGGTAGGATTTCCTTTGTGAAGGAAAGACCCTCTCAAACTCATAAGTCGAAGGGTAAAACCTGAACTCACACAAACACCGGACTAGTCCGGTGAGTGTCCAGACAAGTCCGGTCCTTCGAACAAGTCCGGCCTTCCAGACTAGCTCTGTATACAAACAACAACAATTACTCTTTAGAACCTTTGATGCCTCCTATGTGTTAATGATAAATAATCTTGGCAAGGTTTATGCTAATTATGTTGGGCCACGCCATGGGAAAACCAAATCTCATGTGTGGGTGCCCAAATGTATTGTAACTAACCTTCAAGGACCCAAGCAAGCTTGGATACCTAAAACCAAAGCATAATTTGTTTTTGCAGGCCTATTCCTCCGGTGCATCCAAATGGGTGCTAGACAGTGGCTGCACCAACCATATGACCGGAGAAAGAAGGATGTTCATGGAGTATGAAGAGAATAAGGACCCAAACGAAGGCATCTACTTTGGAGATAATAGTCAAGGAAGGGTGCTCGGTACCGGTAAAATTGCAATATCTTCTACACACACATTTTCTCATGTTTTACATGTTGAATCCTTAGATTATAACCTGCTGTCCATATCTCAGCTATGTGACAAAGGTTATAATTGCTTGTTCACTAACGAGGGTGTGACCGTCTCTAGGAGGAGTCATGGTTCCATTGCATTCAAGGGTATGTTGAAGGGAAAGCTTTACCTCGTTGACTTCAACAAGGATAAAGCCGAACTTGACACATGCTTGATTGCAAAGACCAACATGGGTTGGCTGTGGCATAGACGGCTAGCGCATGTTGGTATGAGGAATCTTCAAAAACTCCTCAAGGGCGATCACATCCGCGGTTTGAAGGATGTTGTTTTTGAGAAAGACAGGCCTTGTAGCGCGTGCCAAGCCGGGAAGCAAGTTGGAGCACCTCATCCCGCAAAGAACGTCATGACTACGACAAGACCGCTCGAACCACTTCACATGGACTTGTTTGGTCCAATTGCTTACATAAGCATCGGTGGTAACAAATATGGTTTAGTAATTATTGATGACTTTTCTCGCTTCACTTGGGTTTTATTTTTGCACGATAAGTACTAAACACAAGGAACACTCAAGAAGTTCTTCAAGCGAGCTCAAAACAAATTCTCATTGACAATCAAGAGTATTCGTAGCGACAACGACACGGAGTTCAAGAACACACAAGTGGAGGAGTACCTTGATGAAGAGGGTATCAAGCACAAATTTTCAGCGCCATACTCGCCACAACAAAACGGAGTTGCCGAAATAAAGAACCGAACACTCATAGAGATGGCAAGAACAATGCTCGATGAGTACAAGACCTCGGATCGATTTTGGGCGGAAGCGTTAACACCGCTTGCCACGCCGTGAATCGACTTTATCTTCATCGACTACTCAAGAAGACATCCTATGAGCTACTCACTGGTAACAAACCAAATATCTCATATTTTCAAGTTTTTGGTTCTCCATGTTATATCCTGAACAAGAAGCCTAGGACTTCAAAGTTCGCTTCGAAGTCCGATGAAGGTTTCTTGCTTGGTTATGATTCGAACACTTACGCCTATCGTGTTTTCAACAAGGCCTCCAGACTCGTTGAAATAGCACAAGACGTAGTGTTCGATGAGACTAATGGCTCCCAAAAAGGAGCAAGTTGATCCATGTGAATTAGGTAAAGAAGAAGCTCCATGTCAAGCATTGAAGAGAATGGCTCTAGGTGAGGTTCGACCACAAGAGCCACCTCCACACGTACATGAGGAAGATGAATTACAGGAGGAGATCAACGATCAAGGGGGAGCTTCAGCACAAGATCAACCACAAGAATACAAAGATGATCAACAAGTCAACGAAGGCAACTACTTAGGGGGAGAAGCAAACAATCATGAAGACAAAACTCCTCAAGTGCCACACCCAAGAGTACACCAATGCATCCAAAGGGATCACCCAATCGACAACATCATCGGTGACATCAAAAAGGGAGTAACCACTAGATCACACTTAGCTAACTTTTGTGAACACTATTCGTTTGTATCCTTTTTGGAACCACGCAGGGTTGAAGATGCATTGAAAGATCCGGACTGGGTGGTGGCGATGCAAGAAGAATTGAACAACTTCAAGCGAAACGAAGTATGGGAACTTGTGGAATGACCCAATGCAAACATCATCGACACCAAATGGGTCTTCCGCAACAAACAAGATGAACACGGGGTGGTGACAAGGAACAAGGCACAACTTGTGGCCAAAGGTTATTCACAAGTAGATGGTTTGGATTTCGATGAGACTTTTGCTCCAGTAGCTAGGCTTGAATCTATTAGAATATTACTTGCATATGCTACTCACCATGATTTCAAGTTGTATCAAATGGATGTAAGAAGCGCCTTCCTCAATGGACCAATCAAGGAGGAGGTGTACGTGGAGCAACCACCCGGGTTTGAAGACGAAGAGTTCCCCAACCACGTATTCAAATTGCATAAGGCTCTCTACGGCCTCAAACAATCTCCTAGAGCTTGGTATGAGTGTCTTAGAGACTTCATAATTGAGAATGGTTTTCAAATTGGCAAAGTAGATTATACACTATTTACAAAGAATTTAGACAATGATCTTTTTATTTGTCAAATTTATGTTGATGATATATTCTTTGGGTCAACTAATCAATCGTTTTGTGAGGAATTTAGCAAAATCATGATAGACAGGTTTGAAATGTCAATGATGGGAGAATTAAAGTACTTCTTGGGATTCCAAGTGCGGCAACAAAAGGAAGGGACATTCATAAGCCAAACCAAGTACACACAGGACGTACTTAAGAAGTTTGGTATGGACAAAGCAAATCCCATAAAGACCCCCATGGCAACAAATGGCTACTTGGATCTCAATGAAGATGGACCTAGCGTCGACCAAAAGGTATATCACTCCATGATTGGATCTCTACTCTTTTTATGTGCATCTAGGCCAGACATTATGTTGAGTGTATGTTTGTGTGCAAGATTTCAAGCCAACCCTAAGGAATGTCACTTGACAACCGTAAAAAGGATCTTGAGATATTTAGTTCATACATCCAACCTTGGTCTTTGGTACCCAAAAGGCTCAAAATTCAATCTCATTGGTTACTCCGATGCAGATTATGCCGGGTGCAAAGTAGATAGAAAAAGCACCTCCGGCACATGCCAATTCCTAGGGAGATCCTTAGTTTCTTGGTCCTCCAAGAAACAAAATTCCATTTCCTTATCCACAGCCGAAGCAGAGTATGTTGCAGCCGGGAGCTGTTGTGCACAACTCCTTTGGATGCGAGAAACGTTAAGGGATTACGTTACAATATGAACCGTATTCCTCTCCTTTGTGACAACGAGAGTGCCATTAAAATTGCCCACAATCCAGTTGAGCACTCTAGAACTAAACACATAGACATAAGACATCATTTTTTGAGAGACCATTCCATGAAAGGAGATATAGCCATCTCACATGTCAATACCGAAAAACAATTGGCCGACATATTCACCAAGCCACTTGATGAAAAGCGCTTTTGCAAACTCCGAAATGAACTAAATATCCTCGATGCTTGGAGTGTGGCTTGAAAAGTTGCATACCTGTATGAATTCTTCAAAATATCTTGATTGAATTGTGAAAATCACTATCTCTCAATTTTTCCCGAAAAACTACGTCAATTACTAGATCTTGGTGAATTATGATCATTGCTTGATTGTTGTATGCTTACTGGTCATATTCATCAAGATCATTTGATTTAATTTGCCTCCCTATTCTCTATTTATGAACCTTCAAATTTATATGAATGGGCTATGCAAATTTCACCTGGTGACCACGAACTAGTCCGTGGTTACCCGGACTAGTCCGCACGTGCAGACCAGTCCGCTGAGTGCCGGTTTGGCCGGACTAGTCCGCTAATATCACGGACTAGTCCGATGTTGCTCTCTGGATGAGTTCGGACTAGTCCGGTCATCTCCGGACCTGTCCGATTTTTCGTGTCCATAACCCTAGCCGCCACCAAACCCTAATCCCTTCATCCTCCACTCTTGCTCACGCATTCTCTCTCCTCCGCTCGAGCTCCCAAGGCGATTTCTTGCTCACTCCATCAAAAATCTCCGCATTTGGGCGGAAATCAAGCTTGCTCTCTTGAGGATTGAAGCTAGCGGACTTGTTCGGCCTTCAACACCCTCATCTCCAAGCTTCAATCGATTTCTTCGGTAATTTTCACCCAAACCCTAGAAATCTCATTTTTTTTCATTATTGATTGAATAGCCTAGCATCCTTCACTATATACATGCCTCCTTTATGTATCACGTGTATGCTAGACTTATTGTGCATTAGGAATCAGCTTTTGTCAAATCTCTAGGTTTTTGAGGATGAACACCGGACTAGTCCGATCCTTGAACGGACAAGTCCGATCCCCCCGGACTAGTCCGTACCTGTGCACCGAACAAGTCCGATGTTTCTGAATTCAAAACCTAACTCTTCAATTCCTAAATGAAATTCCTTGCTATCCTTTCATACCTATGCCTTGTATCATTCATTATCATTCTTGGAACTCATTCTAAGGTCATGTCGAGCTCAAATGATGAGGTTTCCGATTTTGAGGCCGAGATGGACCACGAAGTGGCACCTCGAACCTCAACGAGTCTTGGCAAGAAGCGCCAAGAGCGACCTACCGAGCCAGCTCCGTCTCCTCCACAAGTTCGGAGGAAAGTGCTGGAAAAGAAGCCAGTCTCCAAGGCAGCCGCTTCATCAAGTGTCCCTCGCCAAGCAAAGGGCAAGGGCAAGGGGATAGCGACGGGTCCAGTTGGACCATTGAAGCTGCATGCTCCCAGGGATGGGGTCCGGGACCCCACTGAAGAAAGGTTCAACGGAAAGGGCAGTGACTCAGTGGCCAAATTCAGAAGCATTGATTGGTATGGCCGACCGAAGCAAGCAGCTGATGGAAGATTCTGGTGCAACTTCTATGTTGATTTCTACAGATCGGTGTATCTACTGATGAAGACACCAGTGGTGCGCAGTCAGTGGATCGACTGGGCACATCTTAAGAAGAAGAGATGCTCTGCTTTTGATGAAGTGATTGCAGCAGCTGAAAGACATGGCTTGAAGGACCTCTTTGCCTTCAAGTACAATTGGAATTATGAAGTGGTGGCTCAGTTCTATGCCAACTTCCAATTTTCAAGCGATGAAGAGGAAAGAGTGACTTGGATGACTCATGGATCCAAGTACACTATCACTTATGAAGAATTTGCAAGGATGTTGCATCTTGACACCTCCAGCAATGATAATGTGATTATTCACAATGTTGGTGTCATCGATAAGGAGAGGATGAAGTTTCTCTATGAGCCCAATTCAAAGTTCATCCCTCCTTCCACAAAGAACATGAAGCCATTCTTTGTGGTACTAAACAGATTCTTGAGGAAGACCATTGCCCCTAAGGATGGGGATGCAGGGGGTGTACAAGGGTACCTCCGGACCCTAATGAGGATCATAAGCAAGAACAGACAGTTTGATGTGTTTGACTACATATGGAACGATATGGTCAACATCTCCAGCACCCCCAACAGGTCCTGTGGCTATGCTCCCTATCTAATGTTTATGATTGAGAAAGTCGGATTAAGTTTGTCAAGGATGTGGAGCACACTCCTTTGAGGGCTCAGAAGCCTCAACTAGTAAATGTCCAGGCTGCTCCCTCGCCGGCCTCCAGTCCCGAGGCACCGGCAAGATCAAGAGAAGATGCTAGAGCTGTCCCAACGTCAAGGGCAGCCCCTTAGAGAGGATCAGCTAGTGGAATCCTCAAATACCTGGCTGCCATCTTCACCTCCTGCAAAAAGGCCGAAGTGAAGGCCCACAAGCTCAACATGAAAAGAAAGGAGGATATGAAGTACATCAAGGCAAACATGAAGCAAATTTGCCAGAAGCTGGAGATAGACCCCATTGGATCTCCAGTGATCTCTGAGGACTCCAACCCGGACTACACTAAGATCGGGCCCTTGACCCCATCCGAGCTTGCCTACTTTGGCATTGGGGGCTCGAGCGTCTCTGCCCCTCCTCCTTCTCCTCCTCATCAAGCTGAAGATGAAGAAGATAAAGACGACGATGAGAGGACCGACAGTGAAGAGTGAAGACCCTAGGACCCTTCTCTCCTTCTTTTTGGTGTCTTGATGCCACAGGCGGAGAGATTGAGGGGGAGTCTTATCTTTAGCTGTAGGATGCGAGGAGAGAGCTCTTTTTATGCTTCTTGTCTATTTTTTGAGTTATGCAGTGCTTTAACTTTGTTCCTAAGTTAGTTATGTGATGCAATCCTTAATTAATTTGAGAAGTATTTTTTGAAATCTGTAATCTTGCTCCTGGAATGACATATATGCTTGGCAATGGTTGATTAATGTAAATTATGTCATTCTCAATGTCTCAATATACTTAGTTATGCATCCCACCATAAAGAATGCACATATGGATAATTCTTTCACTACTTGATGTATTTTTTGACTCATATGTGCATACTTTATGAAAATCTCAATTTTTATCATATTTTGTGAAATCTCAATTGGCTGTCATCAATCACCAAAAAGGGGGAGATTGAAAGTGCATCTAGGACTCTCTTGTGGGTTTTGGATGATTTATGACAAGCAATTGGGATCCTAACCTATTTGTTGAGATGAGTGCAGGCCTATGATAGGAAAATGAGCAAAATACCAAAGAGAAGGAAGGATGAGGAGCAAAATGGAGATGAGCTCAAGGAAGAAGAGTAATAGATTATTGTCTATGGAGTGTGTTAAGGGAACTCACCACAAGAGCTCAATCAAAATTTAAACACACACATTGCACAAAGTTACACAGGACAGGACTAGTCCGATCTCAACTGGACTAGTCTGATAACCTTTCTGCACCAAATCGGACAAGTCTGATACCTGTCGGACTAGTTCGATATTCTTCTGACTAGAATCGGACTAGTCCTCCCCAGTACGGACTAGTCCTCAAAACACTTCACAAGTCACACAAAATCGGACAAGTCTGATCACAACCGGACTAGTCCGATATTCTTTCTGATCCAAATCGGACAAGTCCGATGTCGACACGGACTAGTCCGAAAAACCCTCTGATCTACATCGGACAAGTCCTCCAAGTGCGGACTTGTCATCTAACTCACTTAGGTTTTCACATGTCTGGACAGGTCCGATGGATATCGGACTAGTCCGAAGATTTCCTGTGGCGAAATCAGACAAGTCCGTTTTCAGCCGGACTAGTCCGATATTTCGGGGTACTTAGGGTTTGCTACACACAGCACACCGGACTAGTACGGTGACCTTCATGGACTAGTCCGAACTTTCTGAACCCTAACGGTCACTTTTAGAAAACCCATATAAATAGAGGTACACGGCCTTCTTTTGACCGCTCTCGAACCCTAGCGCCATCACACCTCCCAAGAGCCTCAAAAACTACATCTCTCCACGAAATTAAGTGCAACAATGATCAATCCTTTGAGGATTCACTCTAGATCATTGGAGAGACACTTGGAACATCACATTGAGCTCTTGGTTTGATTCTCTAACACACTCCTGCATTTTAATTGTAATCTTTTGAGTGTGTTTTCGGTGGAAATTTGTGTTGTAATCTAAGGGAGCTCTCAACGTGTGAGAAGGCCCCTTGATTTCGGTTATTCACCCCTTTGTGATTAGTTCAAGAGGATTGGCCTTCGTGGCGGTCCGACGAGGGTAGGGTTGGAGAAGACCCGGTCCTTTGTGGACTCCTCAACGTGGATGTAGGTTTCCTTTTGCGGTAGCTGAACCACGAGATAAATCATTGTGTTTTGCTTTTTGTGTTCATCATTCTCATTCATATATATAATCTAGGGTTTCAACAATCATTGCTCATCTTATGTTGAATTGTTAAACATAAGAATTAATTGTGATATAATCTAATATATAACTGTGAAACCTTTATTTGGTTCTATTTTTCCGCTTCACACATAAAATAATCAACTTTATTGATCTAGCTTACTCAACTTAGTCTGTGAACACCGGACTAGTCCGCACATTACCGGACTACTCCGATATCTCTGGTATTGAGCTTGTTGTTGAGTGTTGCAGGATCCGACAACTTTCAAAAAGGCCTATTCACACCCCCTCTAGGCCCACATTCATTAGGTTCTGACTTCTCCTCGTTGAGGCCCCCCTAACTTGATGAAGGTGTCCACTCCACCACGAAGTCAGCCAGCATTTGACTCTTGATTGCATGTCGAGGCAGGAATTCAAGATCAAATTCTTCCAGCTCTGTAGCCCACTTGGCGATATTTCCCGTTGAATTAGGATTATGTAAAATTGCACTCAGTGGATAAGATGTTACCACTCATATCTTGTGAGTTTGGAAGTAGTGTTGTAGCTTCCTTGAGGCAATAAGTACTGCGTACAACTTCTTATGCACCTCAATGTATCAAGTCTTGGATCATGAAGTACTTCACTTATGAAGTACACTAGCCGGTTGACAGTTCGGACCCTCCCGGAGTGTTCTGAAACTTCTTCTTCATCAACTTGGACACTCTCGGAGAGGTTCGGATCTCCTTCTTGAGCAACAGATACTCCCTTGGACGAGAGAGTTTGATCCATAGGCACCATGCCTTTAGGATTCGTGTCGGGGCTGGGACCCATACTCACCCTCAGGTAGCTCTGAACCCTCCCGAAGGGGTCTAAGTTTCCAAGTTGACGATGTCTCTAGTGTTTATACTACCAGGACCATGCTCACAACCTCCGCAGTTGCAGCGATGTAAAGCAGAAGAGGCTCACCAGGTTCTGGAGCTACCATGATTGGTAGTGTTGTGAGGAGCTGCTTGAGCTCTTGGAACGCCTTCTCTGCTTCCTTAAACCAATGTAATTGTCCGGACATCCTCAACAGCTTGAAGAAGGGAAGTGCCCGCTCTGCCAGCCTTGAGACAAACCAGATGAGCAAAGCTTGACACCCAGTAAGATTCTGGACGTCCTTGATTCGGGCCGGAGGCTCCATTGCTTCGATGGCTCTTATCTTTGCCGAATTTGCTTCAATTCCTCGATGAGTCACTATGAAACCAAGAAGCTTTTCGGAGTTAACCCTGAAGACACACTTGTCAGGTTCGAGCTTCGTGCGCTTCAGGCACAACTTGTCGAAGCGGATTGAAGGTTGTCGAGGAGTGAGTTTTTGTTCTTCACCTTGACAACGATGTCATCGACGTAGACTTCCACTAGGTCCCGAATGAGCTCCCTAAAGGTTTTGTGGATAGCTCACACAAAGGTGAAGAGTGCATTTTTTAAACCATAAGGCAGTGACGTGTAGCAGTAGAGACCATCTACTGTAATGAAAGCAGTGTGCTCTTCATCTTCCTTAGACATTGGAATTTGATGAAATCCAGAATATGCGTCTAAGAAACATAAAAGCTTACAGCCAGATGTAGAATCCACTATCTGATCTATTCTTGGTAGTGAAAATTGTTCTTTTGGACATGAATTATTCTAAGTGGTGTAGTCGATGCACATCCGAAGCTTCTCATCGGAATTTGGTAAGACGATTGGGTTTACTAGCCATCGTGGATGATGGACCTCCCGGATGAATCCAACGTCAAGCAGTTTTTTGACTTCTTCTCTGATGAAGTTCTACCGCTCAACGAATTGCTTTCAGGGCTTCTTTTGTATAGACCATGTGTCGGGGTAGATCCTCAGATTGTGCTCGATCACCTCCTTGGGGATCCCAGGCATCTGTGACGGTTGCCATGCAAACACGTCGACATTTGCGAGAAGAAAAGCAACGAGCGCTGGTTCCTATTTGTCACCCAGACCTTTCAATATGCGAGTGGTCTGAGCGGCATAAGAACCAATTTGGACGACTTTGACGGGAACGTTAGTGTCGCTGCTTGGCTGCACACGAGGTGCAGAGGTTGAGCCATGCTAGCGCGAGCTTGGTGGTTGCTGAGCAGATTGCTCCTTGCCAGATTCATCTTCTTGCGTTGTTGCAAGCGCATGAAGTTTCTCCAATGCAGTGACTCCAGCAGTGCGATCCCCTCGGATCCAAAGGACATCTGACGGAGTTGGCATCTTCAACACTAGGTAGCCATAGTGGGCCACCGCCATGAACCTATATAGGGTTGGCTTGCTTAGGATGGCGTTGAAAGGTTGATGTGTGCCACATCAAACACCAGCTTCCCGAACCGGTAATTCTCCGAGGTCCTGAAGGTTACCGGGAGAGTGACAGACACGAGCAGTGTGATAGATCCCGGACCCACTCTAAAGAATGTACATGAGAGCATGAGGTCCGAGAGGCTGAGCTGGAGATTCACAAAGGCTAAAAAGCTTATCAGGTTGAGAGTCGCGCCTCCATCCACCAATACATGGAAGAGCTGGATATTGTTGATAGTCGGGGAGACCATCAGGGGCAATTGTCCAGCTCCTGCCATATTCTTCGGATAGTCCAAAGAATTGAAGGTAATGGGAGTGTCCATCCACTTTCGATGAGGTTCTGCCTTGGTGGTCGGAGCAGCAACAACCATCTCCTGATGCATAGTTTTCAAAATGCATCAAGAGGTGATGTCCCAAGACCCTCCATACATCATATGGCGAGTCTTCCGACGTTCATTGTGGAGTTGGTCTCGTAGTCGTCGATGGTGTTGTAGACCGCCTTTAATGCCTTCTTGGTGTCTTGGAAGCCTAGCTCCTGATCAGACAGAGCTTCGTCGACTCTTTGCTTTCTTTCCCACTGGAGGAAAAAGGGTTTTGTCTTGACGCTTGCTGTTGCGTTCATCAAGCCTCTTGACTTCACGACAGTCTTTAAGATTATGGCCTGTGGATTTGTGGATCGAGCACCACATCTCGTCGCCATACTCCAATGATGGTTGAGGCCACATGTCAGAGCGTGGCCCCCGACCACCAGGTGCTGCGACGGCGGCAATTGTAGGTGTGGTGACAAGTGACTTCTTCTTGCCACTTGACTTATTTTTCTTTTTGCCACTGCCACTAGCAGTAGCTTCGCCTTTGGAGGCAGATTGACCAGCCTCCGCAGCTGGTTTGGAGTGCATCTCACGACCCCCCGAAGCTCTGGCACATTTGTCAGCCAGGCTGAAAAGTTCCATAATGCTACTGACATCTTTAATTGCTAGCTTCTCCAACATCTTCTTGTCTCGAACTCCCTGTCGGAATGCAACCACGATAAAAGCGTTGGAGATAGAAGGTATAGTGTTTCGTACCTGAGAGAATCGCCAGATGAAGGATTTCTGTGACTCCCGACTTTTGTTTTACGACAAAGTGGTCCAGCTTGGTGCAAGGCCGTGTGTAGGACCTCCCGAAGTTGGCGGTGAACTGGCGACATGGTCCCCCCCAACTGTATATGGAGTTAGGGGGTAAGCACATAAACCAGGACCTTGTAGTCATGGTCAAAGCCACAAGGAAGTAGTTGGCCATGACGGCCTCATTCCCTCTAGTCCTGGCATATATTTGCATGAACCGGTCCTTATATATAAGGCAAGCAAAGCCACCATACCATCCAACCCATTCCACTATACCATGCTTGCTTAGATCACCTAAGTTCCATGTTGCTAAATTAATTATCATCCCATTGCCTTCCTAAATTCTCATCATTAAAGTTGTCAAGCATATTATTTACATTAGCCATAACCCGGGTTGCGATGTGGTTTAAAAGAGAAAAATACCCATACCCAACTCAATCATGTATATCCCGGCGACAAAGGGTGGCATACAACACTAGTAAACTCCTATGTATGGGTTTCCCATCATATTGACACAAGCATGCAGTTTCGCAAACAAAACATTTAAACATAGGTTCAATATGGTCAAGGACACTTGCCTTGCTCCGACGGATTGATTTTCTCAAGCGCTTTGAAGTCTTGATTCTGAAGGTATACGGCCTCTTGAGCACGTCCCTCTACTCGCGATCACACACATACAAGAAAACAAATATGAATCAATACAATGGACACATATTAATCAATATGCAATGATATGAATGCATGTGAAGTTTCATAATTAATTATCTACGACTGTTTATTAATTGGATGCAACTAGTTCATATGTTTTCATGCAAGTTTACGAGGTTTTAGCAATATTTAGGGTTGCTGAAATAAAATAGGTGCAACTATGATTTAATTATGGATATTAGATCTATTACATTGTTAAAATTCGTCTCGGAAAACATGTACTACCGTAGGTGCAGCGACTTCGAGGGCGCGGGATGGAGGCATAGTGTAGACAAAGTAGACGGCGCAGCGATCCTCCGGCGAAGAGACGACAGCGGCGCGACGGTCTCCAGCGGACGGCAGCTCCTTCTCTTCTTCTTCTTTTCCCTGGCTGTGTCCTTCTCTTCTCCTCCTTTTTCCCTGGCGGCTAGGGCTTTTCTCTCCCTTCTTTCTACCGTGGCAGGAACTCACGTACGTGCGGCTAATTCCTTATGATGGCTGGAGTTTACGTAGCATGGACAGCTGGCTAGGGGCTCTCGGTTCTTTTTATAGGCGGAGGGCCAGCCACGAGAGAGTCCCGAGCGGCTAAAGGACTAGGGACCAAGTCCCGCTCGGCCACAGGCCAACTGCGCTGGCGTGCGGGTCTGAGTTCACTCGGACTTAGTGGTGGCCAGCGGTTGTTTTCTTTTTTTCTTCTTTTTTATATTCTTTTTGTTTATTTATTTAATATTTTTTTTTATTTTTTTATCTCTATTATACATACTCTTATAATATTATATATATATATATGTTTCCTTTCCTCTTTTTTCTTCTTTATTACTTACTAATCCCTATTCTTTTATTTAATACAATCATTTTTTTCTTTTGCTCTACTAATAATTTATGCATGAAAATGTATGCAATGCATGATACTAAAAATGAGGGTGTTCTAACGAAGAAGTGGAACAATTCATCCAGAAAGAGGATGAACTGTAGGAGACATTTGATTTGTCCAAGAAGAGCCATCACAAAAGCCCGCGATTGAGTTGAAAACCCTACCTCCTGGCCTAAGTTGTGCTTTCCTACATGGTGACGCGAAAGCACCTGTCATCGTAAGTGACAAGCTTTCACAACAAGAAACCGCTAAACACATAACCGTCTTAGAAAAGCATAGATCCGTCCTAGGCTACTCACTCTAAGACCTTAACATAATCAGATGTGCGCTTTGCACCCATCACATTCCCACTGACCCATTTAGCACACCATCTAGGGAACCTCAAATGAGGATGAACACTGCTATGCGGGGGGTTGTCAAGAAGGAGGTCTTGAAAGTCTTGCACGTCGGGATAATTTATCCCGTTCCTCATATTGAGTGGGTTAGTCCTGTCCAAGTAGTGCCCAAGAAAGGAGGAATGACAATCGTTCGTAATGGGATGAATTAACTCATTCCCCAACAAACCGTCACAGGGTGGAGGATGTGTATTGACTACACAAAACTCGATGAGGCAACAATGAAAGACCATTTCCTGATGCCTTTCGTTGATAAAATGCTCGAGCGGCTAACGAAACATTTTTTTCTTTTGTATCCTTGTTGGGTATTCTGGTTACCATCATATTCTGATCCACCCTGATTAGCAAAGTAAGACCACATTCACATGCCCTTACGGAACATACGCTTATCGACGGATGTCGTTTGGGTTGTAGTGCACCCGCTTCGTTCCAAAGGTACATGATGTCTATTTTGTCAAGCATAATCGAGGAAATCATGCAAGTTTCCATGGAAGACTATTCTGTTTGCGAAAAAACTATTGATCATTGTCTTGTGAACCTAGGCAGGGACTTAGAAAGATGCCGAGAGAAGAGCTGGTGCAAAATTGGAAAAAGTGAAATTTTATGGTCCGTGAGGGCACTGTCTTAGGACATGTCTTAGGACACTAAGTGTCCTAAAGGGGAATATAAGTAGACAAAGCTAAAATTGAAGTCAATGAAAAGCTTCCACCTCCCACCAACATTATGGGTGTCTGTAGGTTCCTAAGCTATGCGGGGTTCTACCAACACTTTATCAAGCATTTTTCCAAAGTCGCTAGAACCCTCACAAATAAGTGGTATTAGCTAACGATGTGTTTTTGATTTTGATGATGAGTGCCACAAATCTTTTGACATCCTCAAGAAGGCACTAATCACAGCTCCAATCATTCAACTCCTTGATTGGTTGATGCGATTCAAAATCATGTGTGATGCTAGTGATTATGTCATTGGACAATCCTTGGTCAAACCAAGGATAAGAAGTATCACACAATAGCCTATGCTATCAAGACTCTAACAGAAACTCAGCTTAACGATGCCACAACTGAAAAGGAGCTCCTAGTAGTTGTCTTTGCTATCGATAAGTTTAGATATTACTCTGTGGAAGCAAAAGTCATAGTCTACATATACCATGTTGCTTTGAAATTTTCGCTCACCAAGAAAGATGCTAAACTTAGGCTAATTTGATAGATTATCCTACTCCAAGGGTTTGACTTAAAGATAAGTGATACAAAGGGAGTATAGAATCCTGTCACTGATTATCTCTCATGTATGGAAATCACAAATACACTACACATACCTATCATTGATTTCCTACATGATGATATGTTGCTCAAGATGACTGACTCTAACTCTTGGTATGCGGACATTCTAAACTGATCATAAATCCTTATTAAAACATCCAAATAATGAACCGTTTGATGGGCTGGAAAGTAGAACACAGTTTAACTCCTTGTATTCTGTCTGCAGTGATGCTTGGAATTCGTACCATATGTCAGTCATCTAGCTTCTCGTGGCATTCACATGCTAAGGTGATGAACCACCATTTTATTCATGCACACCATAGGTTTCTTCGTTCAGATGTCCAGAGGCTTGAATCTATTTCGATTCCATGCTGGTTCATGCACTCCATCATTCCTAAGGACATTGAAACAAGAACTCGAAAGTATAGGCTCATTCAACATAGACTGATTATTAAACATAATGTTAACGTTCACCTGAGAATGAATTTCCTTCTGCAATTGTTTAGCTCTACTCCTTGTAATTGGACCAGTTATATCAAGTGGATTTTCATTTGAAGATGAGTGAATGCTAGGCATGTCCTCATTAGCCTCCCCCTCTTGAGAAGGAGTCGTCCTCGACTCAGTTTCACCAACAAATGGAAGCAAGTCTTTGACATTGAATGTTGTACTCACATTGGAATATTCAGGTGGCAGCTCGATTTTGTAAGCATTATCATTTATCTTTTGGAGAACCTTGAATGGACCATCAACCCGAGTAGAAACTTACTCTTACGCTGTGGGGGAAAGCGATCCTTTCATAGATGCAACCATACAAGATCTCCTAGCTGAAATGTAACCTTCTTCTTACCTTTGTTTGCTTGCTTTGCATATTGTGCTGATTTCTTCTCAATATTCTTTCTTGTCTCCGCATGTAACCGCTTGATAAAGTCCGATATTTTTGTGGCATCCAAGTTAACTTGTTCCTGTAAAGGTAAAGGCAAAAGATCCATGGGAGTATACAGTTTAAAACCATAAACTATTTCAAATGGACAAGAGTTTGTAGTGGAATGGACTGCCCTGTTATAAGCAAATTCAACATGTGGAAGGCAGTCTTCCCAGATCTTCAAATTCTTTTTCAACACAGCACGCAACATGGTTGACAAGGTACGGTTGACAACTTCAGTTTGTCCATCCATTTGTGGATGACAAGCGGTTGAAAATAACAACTTTGTGCCAAGCTTAGCCCACAATGTCTTCCAAAAGTAGCTGAGAAATTTAGTATCCCGGTCTGAAACAATAGTCTTTGGAACTCCATGTAAACGAACAATCTCCCTGAAAAACAAATCAGCAACGTGTGAAGCATCATCGCTCTTATGACACGGAAAAGAATGTGCCATTTTAGAAAAGTGATCGACAACAACAAAAATAGAATCCCTCTCCCTCTGAGACCGAGGTAACCCCAGAACAAAGTCCATAGATATATCTTCCCAAGGTACATGTGGAATAGGTAATGGAGTATATAAACCATGGATATTGAAGCGGGACATAGCTTTCAAGCAAACGATGCAGCACCCAATGTGCCGCTGGACATCACGTCGCATATTTGGCCAAAAGAAATGATCAGAGAGCATGTCCAATGTCTTTTTGACACCAAAATGACCAGCTAGTCCACCGGCATGTGCTTCCTGCAAAAGAACTTGACGAATCGAGCAAGCTGGAATGCATATTTTGTTAGTCCGAAACAAGCAGCCATCAAGCGTATAATATTTATCCCAACCTTTTCCATCAATGCAAAGAGAGAAAGGTTCTTTAAAATCAGCATCAGCAGCATAAAGTGTTTTAATGGATTCCAAACCAAGCACTTTTGGATCTAGTTGTGTAGTCAACGCACATCTTCTAGACAAGGCACCGGCAACAATGTTATCTATACCACGCTTATGTTTGACAACATAGGGAAACATTTCAATGAACTCAATCCATTTAGCATGTCGACGGTTCAGCTTGCCTTGACTTTTAAGATATTTCAAAGCTTCATGATCAGAATGAAATACAAATTCTTTAGGTAACAAGTAATGTTGCCAAGCTTCCAAAACGCGAACTAACACATAAAGCTCCTTGTCATAAACTGAGTAATTCAGATGTGGACAATTTAGCTTTTCAGAAAAGTAGGCAACATGTTTACCTTATTGCAGCAGAGTACACCTCCTATGCCAATACCACTTGCATGACATTCGATCTCAAATGTCTTACCAAAATCAGGAAGTTGCAGCAGTGGTGCTTCACAAAGCTTTGTTTTCAGCGTTTGAAATGCTTGGTCTTCGTCATGTCCCCATTTGAATAGAACAACCTTCTTTGTGAGATTGTTAAGTGGCGCAGCAAGAGTGCTGAAATCTTTGACAAAACGCCTATAGAAACTTGCAAGACCATGAAAGCTTCGAACTTGGCTCACATTCACCACTGTAGGCCAATCCTTTATTGCTTTAACCTTCTCTTCATCAACCTGAATACCATTTGCGGAAACAACAAAGCCAAGGAAAACAACACGGTCTGTGCAAAAGGTGCACTTAGCAATGTTGCCATACAATTCCTCTTCCCTCAAAACAGCAAGTACTTGATGGATATGATCAAGATGTTCATCAAATGATTTGCTATAGATCAGAATATCATCAAAATAAACAACTACAAACTTGCCAATGAAAGCTCGGAAAACATGATTCATTAAGCACATAAAAGTTGAAGGAGCATTTGTCAAGCCAAATGACATCACAAGCCATTCATAGAGACCAAATTTAATTTTAAACGCTGTTTTCCATTCATCACCAAGTTTCATGCGGATTTGATGATAACCACTATGCAAATCTTTCTTGGTGAAAATGATAGAACCACTCAATTCATCTAACATGTCATCAAGTCGTGGAATGGGATGGCGATATCGAACAGTTATAGCATTGATAGTACAACAATCAACACACATGCGCAAAGAGCCATCTTTCTTTGGGACTAAAAGAACGGGGACTGCACATGGTGATAAGGATTCACGAACATACTGTTTGTCCAAAAGCTCTTTTACCTGTCGCTGAATTTCCTTTTTTTCTTTGGGATTGGTGCGGTAGGTTGGACGATTTGTAAGCGAAGCACCTGGTACCAAATCAATTTGATGCTCAATTCCATGGAGTGGAGGAAGTCCGGCTGGTATCTCATCAGGAAAAACATCTTCGAAGTCCTATAAGAGATCAAGAACAACACTAGGTAGTGATAAAGGTAAATCGTGAGTCGAAAGTAGGATCTCCTTGTGCAAGAGCACAAAGAATGGGGTTGTGGTGTCACTCACTTCTCTCAAATCACTCTTGCTCACAAAGAGACATTCAGTGTGGCGTGGCTGTTTAGGATTGGCATGAGGCTTTATGTGACTGGATGGGTTAGAACTCTCTCCCTTACTTGGGTCGAGGGTCTCGATCAATTTTCTTTTGTCTGATTCCTCTCTTTTCTTGCAAGCCATATCTAAAGTATGTGTCTCCTCTGGAGATAATGGAACAAGAACCACCTTCTTGTCATTGCGAATGAAAGTGTATTTGTTAGACCGTCCAAAATGCACCGAGTCCACATCAAATTGCCAAGGCCGACCAAGCAGCAAATGGCATGCTTACATGGGGACAATATCACAATCCACCTCTCCATGACAACCACCAATGGAAAATGACAAACGAATCATGGCCGAAACCTTAACCGTCCCGGAATTATTCAGCCATTGCATATGGTACGGATGTGGATGGCGACGTGGCTGCAAACCAAGCTTCTCAACTAGCAAAGCACTAACAATATTATTGCAGCTCCCACCATCTATGATGAAACGGCACACTTGGCCTTGCACTTTGCATCGGCACTGAAATAAATTATGGCGTTGTCCTTGTTCAGCAGCAACAAACTGAGTGGTAAGAACTCTCCTAACCACCAAAGAAAGAGATGGTGTATTAATTGTAGGAGGCTCGAAAGCAAGGAAATCAGCAAGCAACTCATCAAAATCAGCATTAGTAATCTCATCATAAGATGGAGAAATAACATCTTGTAACGTGTCATTGGGAGCAAAAGTTGGAATAGGTTGAATCGCTAAAAAATTCAGACCTAGCTCAAATGTACCATCTTCTGCTGAATACTCACAAGTGTCAAGATTAAAATCTGCAAATACATTGGTAAACTCGTCCTCCTCTTCACTATGTGAATCATAAGAACTATCAGCAAGGGCAATAATAGTACGACGATTAGGACATTCAGCTTGTTTATGCCCATGACCACCACACTTAGAACACTCAATCTTGCTTGTCTTGCGTTGGGTGGCTGCAGTAGAAGAAGTGGGCTGATCTGAACTCACAGCTTTACCTTTCGCATCCAATTGTTTGGAAGAATGTGGAATGGATCTATTTGTTCCACGAGATGAAGATTTGAGCGTTGCAGCTCCTTGCTGTTGGGATTGAGGAGTGAAATCCCCTTGCTGTTGGAAATGACGCCATGAAGCATTGTATTTGTAAGACGTAGCAACTTGCCATTCAGCCGTCTTTGCAAAATGAACCAACTCAGTGAGACAAGTGTAATTTGTCATATGCACTTTATCAGCAATGGATTTATTGAGGCCAACCATAAACCGGGCCATTGTGGATTCCTCATCTTCAGTTATCCCTGTACTAAGTAAACACAATTCCAATTCCTGAAAATATTCATCAACAGTACGAGTACCTTGCACAAGACGTTTCGGCTTCAAATGTAGGTCACGAGAATAATATGCAGGAACAAAACGACGTCGCATTTCCCTCTTCATGTCTTTTCAAGTTATACGAACATGCCCAACTCTTTGATATTCAGTATGGACCTGATTCCACCAAGTTATGGCATAGCCTTGAAACTCGATGGCTGCAAGCTTTGCCTTCTTTTCAGCAGGGTATTCATACGAATCAAATAGTTGCTCTACTTTGGTTTCCCATTCAAAGTAATCATCAGCATTCTCCTTGCCGCTGAATGGACGAATGGACACTTTAGCCTTGCCCAAACCATCATCATTATGATGCCATTTATGATGATGTTGATGGTGATCACCATAACGACCACGGGCTCCAAAACGGCCAGAGTTGTCACCAAAATGATCATCATATGCATCACGGCGACCATAAGGATCACCTCCATGTTAAGCACTATAATTTGAAAATGTTTCAGCATCAAAATCAGGAGGATGCCCAACAGGAACACGTCGTGCACGACCAAAACCTGCAGCAAATCCTCGGTCACGGCCACCTGCAAAGTTATCAAAACCAGTAGCGAATCCTCAGCCACGACCACCACCACCACCACCGGCATGTTGATCATCATCCTCAATGTGTTCATCATCATGAGGTGGATGCTCCCCGTGTTGCTGCTGTAGTAATCGTTGAAGCGCTTGCATCCCCTGCATCAATTGTTGCATTTGTGCACGCACTTCCTGAATTTCTTGACCAGAAACAGTTTGAGAAGGGGAATCTTCATTTCCTGCCATGTTAGTAACAAAGGAAGAAAGTAATAGGACAAAATATATGTGGAATCGTTCCCTCACCACTGACAAAACAAGTTCTTTCTCTCCCTGAAAAGAGCAAGAACGGGTTACAATTTGTAGTGGAAGAGTGATTGTAACAGTGACGACGGTGCAACAACTCATGGCGCGTTTTAAGTGGAGCTTGGTGGGGTAATATGTAAGTGAAATGCGCTAAAAAATGCAGTGATGAACAACCGAATAATAATCCAAAAACACAAGTCTAAGTTGCTGAATATAAAGGAAAAGATGCACAAAGATGTAGAAACAAGATGTAGGAAGTGGATAGATGAACACCAAGTGTATCAACGGAAACTTATTGCTGCCCAAACCCCTTTGGATGTGCTGAACACAATTCTCTTTTTATTTCTTCATTCCTCTTTTTTTTAAACCTTTGTGACAAATGCAGCACAACTTTCAACTAAAGGGGCGCATAAGGATTAACTAAGATGGATGGTGCAGCACAAAAACAAGAAACTCGGGTGGTGAATTTGTAACGGGTAGAAAACAAGGGTGGGATGGGTGGTATATGCAGCAAGCGATTTGATGATTGGAACAAAGATAACAACTAGAACGATGTGGAAAAGAAAAAATTCATCAACTAGACAAATCGTAAAGGATTAAAACTCGATAAAGCAAACTAAAAAATCAGTAGCACGTATGAATTTGAGCTGTAGGTTTTCTTTTTGGCTATTAGTGGACAGTAGGTATATAAAAATCTATCCTACCAAAAGCAAGAATAATCCTACTGACAAAACGGAGGCTCTGGTACCAGATGATATGCACACGCCTAGGCAGCACGTGTAGCAAGTTGTTGTGGCCCGATCTTCTCGTAGGATCTGCGAACTTGATAAATTGTTGCTGTGTGACCTGGTGAAGAGGCAGCGCACCGCGAGGCTGTCCACGCAACGAACTACCGAGACAATCACCCTTCCACGTATCGACGAAACAGCCCACGCAATCACGCCTGTTGTAGTGTGATTCCGGCAATTCTCCCGCTACTACCGTTGGTAGCCCACAGATTTTCGTAATTCGGTTAGGGCGCACGAAGATTCCGAAGAAGGTGGCGATTTGACACAAGTATTTACGTGGTTCGGGCCGCCTGAGCGTAATACCCTACTCCACGAGTATGTTGTTGTTGTATTGAGCATCTCAGCGCTAGAGAGTCTGAGACTAGAGTGTCTTGAGCACGTGTGGAAGTGTTCCCCCCTGTGTATCGCTTGGCCAGTCCTTTTATAGTACAAGGACTGGCCGTTACATCGTCAGCCTGGCCCGACATGTGGCCATGGCGGTTAATGATGCTTAATACATAGTTAAGGTACTTAATTACCCTTAACAACGTGATACCTCGCCTTGATGGCGGCGTTACTGGTATTAAGGGTCCTCCGATCGTGTGTCATTAAGATAGATTTAATGACACATAATCGGATCTTGAAGCTTTAATTGTTTCTTGAAGGTCCGAGCCGTTGGAGGTCCACCAGTCTGCTTGTTGAGGTTAAGGGTCCGGACGGCTGGACGCATGGCAGCTCCGCAGCTTACTGTCTTGGACGAGTAGGTCCGGTGCTGTTGTACATGTGTCTGTACCAGAGCTTCCCTTTGTCGGGGGTTAGGTCCGAGGGTGCCACACAGATATCTAGTCTGGAGCTTTCCCAGGTATGGAATGTAGCTCCGGTTTAATGATACACATGGCGGCACTGGGACTAAGCATAGAAGGGAGGCAGGTCTAGTTCCGTATCACAAGTGGGGCCTTCGAGGTCTTCAACTCAGATAGGTCCTTCGCATTCTTTACAGTCCCAAGGGGTATCCGGTATGCAGGGTACCGATAGTGGCCCCCTAGGCCCACCTCCGGGAGAGACCTTTTGGATTAAGTCATTCTGCCGGAGGTGGGTCCATCTTTTGATTTTGACACCGTGTCTTCAAGGATTTTTGGGTGTGCCGTTGAGGTGGTGGTTCGCAGTTAAACCACCGCCGCGTGGCATCTTCAAAATGCGGCAGGTGAGATCTGTGCGTGCGGATCTCACGCAATTGAAGGTCATTGGTTCCTGATACGAAAACCGTATCGGTTCCGCACGCCCTGTCAGGATGCCGCCCTCGGGTTTCCCGCCTCTCATGATGACAACTGTTCGCCTGGGGTAAGGACCTCGACTTGATCGTCAGGGTGGCCCCGGGACCCCTTGTCATTGGCAGGGTGATGTTTTTGAACTGTATCGTTGGCTCTTCTGCGGTTTCCATCTGAGTGTTGCGGGGGGTTGCTTAAGAAGGAAAGCGCGCACCGTTTGGGAATTCCTTACACCTTCATTTGAACTTGCGCTCGAATCCTCCAAACTTTTGCTTGCTATTCCTCTCTCGCCCCGCCGCGCTGTGATGGAGTTGGGTCTCGGCAAGAGCTATCTCACGACCGACGGCGATTTAAAGAAGGTCCGGATCTACATGGGGTGGTCTAGTGACTCCTTCAACCACCTGGTGCACGCCGACAAGCTCCCATTCAAGAAGGAGCGCGCCGTCAACATGGCGTACTTTTCTGCGTACGCCATGGTGGGACTGATCCCACCCTTCTCCACTTTTCTCTTGATGCTGCTAGACTTCTATGGTCTGCAGCTGTACAACCTTGGCCCCCACTCCATTCTTCTTGTGTCCACATTCGTCCACTTTTGCGAGATGTGGGTGGGTATTCCCCCTTGCGTCGAGCTTTTCTGTACCTTCTTCACCTCCACACTACCGGCAAGAGCGATAAGTATCTTGGCTTCTACTACTTTGTGAAGCGCAAGAAGTGCCCTTACAAGTACTTGAGGTCGTTCCCTTCCGACAAGTGGGACGATTGGAAGGACTAGATTTTCATCACGATAGAAGAGCACGAGAAGCTGGAGCTGCCTGAAGGCCTCCCCAACGTTGACACTGAAGCCTGGAGTGAAGTTCCGGTGCTGTCGGAGGCCTTCATCCATGCCTTGACCAGGACCCGCCAATGTGTGGAAGGAGGAGTGACCCCCCAGGCGGTCTTCTACAACTTCCTGGTCAATAGGTGGGCTCCGCTGAAGAAGAGGGAGAATCTTGCCTGGGCCCTCAACAGCGTGATGGACGATGACTGGATTGAGACCGGTTTGAAGTCCAACCTGGAAGGCGCAGCTTTGGAGCTTCATCTCAAGAAGTTCCAGCACGACATCAACGTCGAGGGTGATGACTTGACTCCGCCGGCGGCTTTCCTGCCTCTGAACATGGAGGCGGAGTTTAGTAGGGAACTTCAGCGGAAGATGCCAGTGCTTGACGACCTCAGTGAAGTTGAGAGGCGTCCGACCACCAAGCTGGCGATTCTCGGAGCTTCTGAGGGTGGCCCTGCTCCTGTGCCGAACAGAGAGTTGAAGTTGTAGGCAAGGGCAAAGAGTTGGCCGAGCCCTCGAGCTGAAAGAGGAAGTTGAAGCACTCTGACGGGAGGCTCGTCAGACCTGCTCCTTCCACGACAGCTCCTTCTCCCCGACGGGGGAGGTCTTCGACAGCGACAACCACTGCAGCATCGGCGTCTCCCCGGGATGCCAGCTCCGCCCAGTTGACTCCAGCACTGGAGCCAGCTAAGGGATCTAGGTCCGAGGGTCCTTCTCAGTCAAGGGGGGCCTCAACCAAGACGTCGATGGCAGCAGCAGCAAGCTCCAGAGGGCCTTCCGGAGCTACTACCCCAGTTGCGACTGGGTCGGGCTCCGAGCATCCGACGAAGAGGTTCCCCGCTAGCTGGAGCGGAAGTCTCCCAAGGTAAATTTTCTTTTTTACCTCAGTTGGTTATTTTTTGTTGTAATCATATTTTGAGTTTCTTCGTCCTCCATCCACAAGGTATCCAAGAAAGGGGCTGAATCTCCGGTTCTTGTGACAGCAACTGATGCTGTACAGGCAGAGGCTTCGGCTCCCGTTTTAGCGCTGCCCCAGGTGGTGGCTAAGGACGCGGCAGCTCCGACGCTAGCTGTCGTGGTCCTTGACACTGACTCATCTCCCGAAGCTCCCATGGTAGCGCCGGACCATGGAAATGAAGACGTACCAGCGGCACCAGCTCTAGAGGTTGAAGCTCCGGTTTTAGAGCGAGATGTTGTTGAAGCCCCAGCGATGGAACTGGTAGTTGATGAAGTTATAGCACCTGAGCCGGTTGTCACGGAGGTGCCAGCACCCGAATCGGTGGAGGTTGAAGCACCAGCGCCTGGACTGGCAGTGGAGGCGGCGCCAGCACCGGAGCCGGATATGGCCTCAGCTCTGGCTGAATCTTCAATGCCTGCACCGGAGGTGGTGGTTCTGGAGGCACCCAGGCCTGAGCCAGGGTGCCAAGGCAGAGCGACCGGTCCTCTGCCAGAGAGAGCAGTTGCTGATGACCTAGCGGCGGGACCTTCGCAGCTGACTCTGGAGGTAGGATCTTCCGTTGCAGGACCTTTCTCGGCGGCGATCGAGGCTACCCCGGAGGGCGACCCTAGTGCCGCTGAAGCTCAGGGGACCGCTCTTGTAGAGTGGGACCCAACTTTTGTTATGGAGAACCCACTGGAGTCAGCGGAGAGGACCCCGACAGGTCTGGAGCCGATCCCTCTGTCGCTGTCCATCGGCAACGCCTACTCCAGCCTTCGTCAGGTACAGCTTGCTTTTTACCATGACAGCAAGGCCCTCGAGGAGCTGCGCCAGACCCTTAGGATGTGGCGCAACCGGCTCCAATTTGAGACCAAGCTGGCGCAGACAAGACTGGCTGACAACAAGGAGTGGGTCAAGAGGGAGAAGGCCCAGATGGAGTACTAGGGCCAGCTGCTGAATGAGAGCGAAAGCATGGTGCGATCCCTTGACAACCAGTCATGGGTCATCCACGAACAGGTCATGGCTGCTAATGAAGCAGCGAACGATCGCCAGGAGAAGCTCAGTGTGATACACGACAGCCTCATCAAGCGTCGGGAGGCTCTTGAAGAGAAGGAGAAAAAGCTCAAAGGTGAATAGCAAAAACTCCTGGAGCTGCGGGATGACCTCATGAAGAGGGAGGATCTTGCTAAGAGGCTAGCTCTGGGTGACAAGAGCCTCACGGAGCGCACCAAGAAGCTGGAGGAGCTCTACGAGAGTGAGGAGAAGAAGGCCTGGCAGCGGCGACAGGACCTCACCAAGAGGGAGAATGAAGTTGCTGCCAGGGAGAAGAAAGTGCGGGGTCGGAACAGAGACCTAGTCAACTGCCGGAACAAGATCCACGTCCGGGAAGAGGAGCTTGCTAAACTCAAAGGGCAAGTTGCTTAAAAGATTCAGCAGCACGCCAAAGAGGTAGAGCGCCTTTCCCGGGTGGATTCAGAGCTTGCGGCGACCAAGAGGTCCTTGGAATAGGTGCGAGGCTCAAGGGCTGAGGAGTCCCAACAAGTATGGGACTTCTTGGGCAAAGCCAATGACGCGTTGACGCTGCTGGGTTTTAGTCCTATGCGTCCGGATGATCTAGAGCCGGAGCTGGACCACGCGTTGAAGGCGTTGAGCTCGGCGGGCAGCAAACTCAACAAGATGGGCGATGTCATCGCGGATCAGTTGGAAACTAAAAGGAAATCCCTTGCGCAGAACGTCGCAGAGTACATGCTGACGTGCTACACAAGTCGGGGTCCTCACTTTCCATTAGATCCGGTGCTTGAAGGTCCCATCGACATGGAGGGAGATGCCGCCAAGGCTAGCGTGTCAGAGGTTGCCCAGAAGGTTACCTTGTTCTTCCGTAGAATCTAGGACTTTCTCTTTGTAGCTTCCACTTGTATCTTTTCTTCTTTTCTCCAATTTTGTAATCTCTTGTCATCAGATGAATGAAATCCAAGAAATTTATGAATTTTATTTTTTGTCTTCAACCTTTGTCTCACTTGTCCCCCTGATAGATGTACACAATTTGATTGCGGAGATGTACCAAGAGGATGTAACATTTTGTTGAACACTTGAGTGCTTCAAACTTGTAGAGTATAGGTCCTAAGTCACCGATAGTAGGGGCCCTTGAGGTTGTCGAAGCTTAGTAGCTCCGGCAGCGATCATTGTCAACACGTAGAACGCCGACAGCGGGTCCTCTATGGTTGTTGGAGCTTAGTAGCTCCGGCAGTGTCCACTATCAACACGTAGAGCGTCGATAGCAGACCCCATTAGGGTGTCCTTCTATCATCTTTCCTTCACGTTGATGGTTGGCCCTCTGGATTTGCCGGAACTTGGTAGCTCCGGTGACGCCTACTATCAATGTTTAAAACATCAACAATAGGCCACCTTAGGGGATATCAAAGCTTTGATAGCTCTGGCATCATCCACCATCATTATGAGATTTCTATTTTTCCTGCACACTCAAGTCAAGAAAAACATTAAAATCCATTTCTTATCTATAACTCGTTTGCGGCTTACTATTCCCAAAAGAAATCATTAGGTCGACCGTAATTCTATATACAATCGAGTGCATTTGCTTATTTTCTCCTGATCCGAACGTTTTCTGGACTCACCTTACTCAGGCCTGTCGGGGTGTAGGTAGAGTGGCGTACTTAGGGTGTTGGACCAGGCTAAGTCGATAGCACACTCCGGACCTAGATTGGCTTGGCATTCAGGTGAGTAGGCCATTCAACAATGTTAAGACCCGAAAGAATTAACAAAGTGACTTAAATTATACATGAATTGTTCGAGCTAAAGTTTCTTGACAATTGCACAACTTTGTTATAGACAAGATAAAAAAAATATTGAGCCTGTACAAAATAAATGCACATGGAGTCTGTTTTCACATAATGATGTCTTTCATTATAGGTCCGGGGTACAGGGGAAACAAGTACACTGTTAGGGTACAGAACCAGGCTAAGTGTGTTACATTTCTTGTTTGACCTAGGGTAACTAGCTACACTTTTAGTTCTGAGACTGTGTCAAGTGTTTCCTGAACCTTGCGGACCTTTCGGGAAAGGTCCAGCTGTTCTCCCAGAGGATCTACCCGACTCTATACAATGATGCTATAACATACATCATATGTAACTACAGACTCACCTCCGTGATATTAAGTGTAGAACTTACGGAGGTGCTCAATGTTACAAGGATTAGGGAGCGGTGTCCCATCCTCGGTTGCCAAGCGAATGCATCCGGGATGAGATACTTTGATCACTTGAAAGGGTCCCTCCCAGCTGGGGGAAAGTTTGTTTAACCCTTCTCGAGTTTGTATTCTCCGTAGCACCAGATCGCCTTCCTCGAGCTGTCGGTTATGCACATGCCTTTTGTGATAGCAATGAAGCGCTTGGCGGTATCGTGCATTTTGAATAGCTGCTCGGCACCTTCCCTCTTCAACGAGGTCAAGGTCTTCACACCGGAGCTGGTCCTGCGTGGCTTCGTCGAAGGTCCAGACCCAGAGTGACCCCAAGGTGATTTATGGAGGAAGTACTGTTTCAGCTCCGTACACCAAGAAGAAGGGTGTCTCTCCAGTTGACCGGTTTGGAGTTGTCCTATATGCCTACAAGGTGGGCGGAAGCTCTTCAATCCAGTTGGCTCCATGTTTTTTCAGGCGCTCATATGTGCACATCTTGAGTCCTTTTATGATTTCTGCATTTGCTCTCTCAGCTTAGCTATTGTTTGTCGGGTGAGCTACGGAAGCGTAGCTGACTTGAATGTCGAGGTCTTCGCAATATCCTTGGAATGCAGAGCTTGTGAATTGGGTCCCTTTGTTAGTAATGATCTTGTTTGGGACTCCAAATCTGCATACTATGGACTGCAAGAAATTCATAGCTAATTGCTTGTTTATTGTCACAATTGGAGTTGCTTCTGGCCACTTTGTGAACTTGTTGATGGCGACGTATAGGAACTTGTAACCTAAGGTCCCAAGATATCCATCCCCCACATAGCGAATGGCCATGTAGGAGGTATCATTTGTAGGGGTTGAGCTGGTGTATGAATTTGCTTCGCATGAAACTGGCATGCTTCGCATTTCTTCACTAGCTCGGTTGCATCCTGGAGTACTGTAGGCCACTAAGAACCATGCCGGAAGGCTTTGCCGACCAACGTGCGGGAAGACGCGTGGTTCCCACACTCGCCTCCATGGATTTCCGCGAGGAGCTCGCGGCCTTCTTCCCTTGTAATGCACCGCATTAGGACGGCGTTGGCACCACGTCGGTAGAGATCACCTTCGACCAGTTTGTATCTTTTAGCCAATCTAACTATCTGATCAGCAGATACATTGTCTTCAGGAAGGATGTTGTCTTTCATGTAGCTCCGGATCTCCAAGATCCATGCATCGAAGCTAACTTGAGCTCTTGAGTCTTGCGTGCTGGGTTGCTTGGAGCTTCCTGCAGCACCTACGACCCCTGATCGACTCTATGGTAACAGGGCCATCTGGACTTCAAGCTTCGATGTCGTAAGGATCGGATGCGCAAGAGGGGGGGTGAATTGGGCTTCTTTTCAAAAATTAAAGCGATAAACACTTAATTACTAAAAGCCCAATTCTCTATGCAAACAACCTATGCAGTCAAGTGAATAGTAACTTTGTGATATATGAAATGCATAAGTGTAAGGGGAGAGGAAGAAAGCGCAAACTCCCGAGGAGACACGAGGACACGGAGATTTATCCCGTGGTTCGGCAAGATCGTCAAGATCTTCCTACATCCACGTTGTGGCACCCACCAAAGGGTATAGCCACTCCCAAGTCACCGAGACCAGGGAACTTCACTATACTTCTCCGTTCGCCAACCTCAGCAAGGTGGAGCTCAAGCCTTGTACAAGTTGGATCCTTCGAGCTTCCACAACCGTCACCAAGGCTTGTGGTGGGAGAGCTCCGAAAGGCTCTCTCCAATACAATCACCAAGGGACACTCCCGTACAGCTCTCACTACACTAGAGACTCCAATCACCAAGAATGGAAGCACACAAGCACTATCTCTAGCAAGTTCTACCCTATCTCTTGGTGTGTAAATGGTGTAAATGATGTATAAGTTGTAGCTCAACGTCTTGAATGCTTGTGAATGTGTAGAGTAGCTCTGGTTGTCAAGACATGTCGAATAGACAGGTTGAAGGGGTATAAATAGCCAGCCTCCATGAAATAGCCGTTGGAAAAGTAGGCTGACATCACTGTTCTGCGAACACCGGATGATCCGATGTTCTCCCTTCAGTTATCATCGGTCGAATCCAAATTAGCTGATGTCACTGTGTCAGATATGACCGTTGTTAGACCAATGTTACACTTGCCTTCTCATCAGATGATCCGGTGGCACTTCATCCAGAATTGGTTCAGAATTAATGCTTACTGGAGTGATTGACTGATGTGATTATTAGTTGTACATCGGATGGTCTGGTGTTACACTTGGTCCAGGGAGATTGCTTACTGTACTGATGGACCGATGTAACATTCCCTTCATCATTGGATGATCCAGTGAGTACTTAGTTCTGAGGTCTTCTTCTTCTGCTAAACCAACTCGACCGATGTATTGTTTTATGGAAACATCGGTTGATCCGGTGAGTTTATTTTGTTTGCTTCGAGTTGTTCTAAGTGATTCTTTTGGAATTTTCTCGAGTGACCTCTTATACATTGGTTTGAAATATTCTTCTGATGATTATCAAGCATAGAGTGCTGTCAATATTGGTTGAATAATTTTGACATATGAGCTTTTTCTTCTAATCTTCATAAAAATCGATTGACCTCATAGAATGATTGTTTAGGGGTCTCCAGTTATACCCAATGAGCAGTAGATGATATTCATATAGATTTCGTTTGATTGTGATGAGTGATATGGGAGACCTTGCATCCACAAATTCATTAGTAAAATCCAACGGTTGTCATTAATCACCGAAACCATACCTCATGGGGGTAGATGATTTTAATCTCCCCCTTTTTGGTGATTGATGACAACACAACAAGTAAAGTATAATAGTAATGAATTTAAGAATGCGATACTCAAGAGGATATGCAATAAGTACAAGATTTAACACACTTAAACTTGAAGGCTCAAAAACGATCAATAACTCGAGAGAATTAAGTGGCACACGAATACTCAATAAAAAGCAAAAGAGTAGCAAATCACCAAATTACAAGAGTAGAAAAAACACGAAATTACAAAAGACCCTTAAAAGAATAAACTCCCCCTGCAGCTAGGACTCCCCCTGGGACTAATCTAACCCTCCCCCTAACTCTTCTCCCCCTTTGGCATCAAGACACCAAAAAGGAAGTCGAGTGCCTAAGGATCCTGAGCGCTCGGGGCGATGACGAACTGGTCACCGTCGGGGGTGCTGTCGTCAGAGCTGCTGCTGGCTGCTGCCGAAGCTGGAGTAGAAGTGACGGGAGTTGTGGGAGCTGCTGTCGGTGCCTGCTGAGTCTGGACTGCTGGTAACAGGGCACTGACAACGGACGCCAGCGTCTGCTAGAAAAGCATCGTAGCCGGCAAGGGAGAGTGGATAGGAGCGCCCGGAGCAAGCAGTGGTGACATGCTGATTGACGGGATCGGCGTAGTCGGCACTGGAGCTAAAACTGTAGCTAACACAGGCGGACCTGGAGCTAGGCCTAGAAGCTGCGACGGTAGGGCAATCCTGGTGTGCGTGTAGAGGTTGGTGATCAACTGCAGAATGCCCATCATAGCCTGCTGCGTCTGCTGCTGCTGGTCGAGAGAACGCTGGTGCATCTGATCAATCAGCCCAGTGAGCCTGTCAGTGTCCTCTCCCCTCTCATAGGCTATCTGTCGCTGCATCTCCTGCTGCTGCTGCTAGAGCTCCAAGAGACGCGCAGCCTGCTCAGCTCGGGCCTGCTCAGCTACAAGCCTATCTTGACGCTGCTGCTCAACCATTTGCTGGAGAAGAGAGGTAAGCTCGGACGGCTGAGAGACATGTGCCTCTGACACCAGAGGTGGAGTAGGAGGTGGCACAGTTGAGCCTCCAGCCTTCGCGTCGTGCTTCCTGGGTGAGGGAGGAGGTGGGAAGTACTCCTCGACACTATCGCTGGTGTCACTCTCAGACCAAATGTGCTGTAGATCCCCACCCTAAGCCTCTGCCTGTGCAAGTATCTCATGTTCCTTCTCCAGGTCTGACCATTCTTCCTCTGAGAGACGGGCACAGACCTGGCGCTCAACTGGGTAGCCAAGGCGGCGGTCTCCAGGAGCTAGAGCATGATAGTGCCCGAACCGTGTGATGCTCTCATCGGTGAGACTGTCACGTACGATGGACCCCTCTGGAGCTATCATGTAGAGCAAGAAACTGATCCAGTGGCCAAACACAAGCTGCCTCATCATCCCAACTCCATCAGTGATGACATCCTCCATCTCACAAATCAGGATGTCCACAATGTCGAATTCCATCCCGTTCATAACAAAGAACAGGAGAGTCTGCTGCAAGCTGGTGAACCCCTCAAGGTAACCGGAACTCGGCAAAAGTGTGCGACGCAAGGCAAGGTGCACAGTGCACACAGTTGGAGTGAGTAGTGCCGGTACCCTCGGCTGGTCTGGAGAGAAAGGCTGAGCGAACAGTGAGTGTATATCCTCAAACGGTGGTGCCACACCTCCAGTGAGTGGCCTCCTCGGTGGGTCAGCCTGTCCATACACTCTCTCGTATAGGCATGTGTCATGGAGATCCACTCCTAGCAGCTGTCCCAAAGTCTGCCTGGTCAAGTGGTGATGTTGGCCCATAAATAGGAAGTCAATGGATCTATGGCCCTCAGAGACGTAAAGTGTGGCATAGAATACTCGGACCCAGTCCTCCACGTAGGAACCTCTCTCGTAAGACATCAGCTCCACTAGCCCTCTATAACTCTCAAAGTAAGGGCGTATCTCCGTCCCGGCTGCAAGTGCAAGCTGATCCCAATTGAGGAAATTGTGCTGGAAGAGCTTATGTCCCCGACGCCTGTATGTCTCGTGCAGTGACACCTGTGTCAGGGTCCAAAAGCGGCTGTCCACAAGTGCCTCTTTGTGCTGCGGGAACCACTCCTCAAGTAAAATGCTCAGCCTGAGCTTCCTGAGCTGCTTGGCCTTCAACTTCCTGTAATCTGTCAGGTAGACACCCTCAGCGACATGGACGTTGGTGTCCATCTCATAGACGGCTCTCTGGGCCGCCCTATCCTCCCGAAGGTCAGTTGCTGACGGTCTCGGTCTAGGTGCTGCAGCAGGATGACCCATACGGGTCCTAACTCAGCGCCGTCGAACTAGCAGCACTTCGGGCTCCTCTTCCTCCTCTGACTCCTCAGGCACGGGAGGCTGCCTCTGTCGGGCCTCGCGGATCCTCAACGATCCTCCTTGGCCTCGCTCTCGCTCCTCAGCGGCGCGAGCAGCCATCAGAGCTTTCTTCGCCTCCTTCGACAACTTTTGCTTTTTGGCGCCCGGATCCTCAATAGCCTTGCCCTTTCCCTTCTTGTCACGGCCCATGACGACGACGAGGATGACCACACAGGACAAACGAGCTCGAGAACACGGGACGGTGACGCAAAGATCGTCGCGGTCGTGGAACCCTAGCGGTGAAGCGGCGGTGACCGTAGGGGGGGGGCACCACGGTGGCGCAGAGGGCGGTGGTGCGTTGTGGGCGGTGGTAGAGGTGCGGCAGCTGTGAGGCGTGGGGAGTAGTGGCGGCGGCGCTTAGGGTGGTGGAGGCTGGATAACGGCGGCGGCTAGAGGGTGGCGGCGCTGCGGCGGCGGCCGGAGGGCAGCGGCGGCCGAAAGGCGGCGGTTGTCGGAGGCGCGGAATGGCGGCGGTGCGGTGGCGGAGGCCGGAGGGTGACAACAGGGCAAGGGAGCGGCGGTAGTGCGGTGGCGGAGGCTGGAAGGCGGCAGCAGGGCGAGGGAGCGACGGCGGCGTAGGTGAAGCACGTAGCGTCGGTGGTGGTGAGCAGAGTCGGGGAGTGAGAAAAGAGAGGTGAAACGGCGCGCTAAATAGGTGGGGCCCGAACCCTAGCTCAAAATTTAGCATCGGATGAACCGACGTAGGATGAGGGCTGCATCGGTCGAATAGTACAGTAAGGGTATTCTAAAAGTACTATTGACATCGGATGTTCCAACGATGAGAGGATTAGCATTGGGTTATTTTGGCACAACTCCAGAAATGTGAACATCGGATGCTCCGATGTTTCTTAGAATGAACTCGTCGGTTGATTTGACTTTTTGACTAAGTTGACCCTTGGCACTTGAACACAAACTGATCCGATGATGGTTCTGCCCTAAGCATCAGATAATCTGATGACTACAAAACAGCAACATCCCTGATATGTCCTTTGACTTAAACACACAAACACGAAGAAACACATGTCTTAGAACTTTTTGGGCAACCCCTTACCCCTCAGAAAGACTAGTTGCCAATAACTTGGCTAAGCCCTAAAGCAAATAGAACAACGAAAAAATCAAGGAAGAAGACATCCAAATAAAATGTAAGGCCCATGCTTTGTGAGCTAGGGGATGAAAACTTCTATCTCTTTAAAGCATGTTCCTTTAGGCATTAATGCACCTAACATTTTATTCTTTCCACATCATATGAGTTGAGATACTGCATTTGAAACAAGTCTCTTTCTCATGAAGTGGGTTCCCCTTTGTGACAATCTACCGTATGCAATGCCAAACTATTTATAATGCAGGAAATTAAACGTGAGTGCAAGTCTATATGGCAGGCATCATGCAAGACATAAATTAAATCTATCTTGCCAAATTTGAACCTTTCAAAGGCTTCTTCAGGGAGAGCCACTCTCCAAGCCTTGGGGAAACCCAAAGGAACCTCCATCCCAAGCTAACCCTCACTCACCCCTATCCTTTGAAAGTTAGACAAGACATATATGAGATGCATTCTTACATGATCATGGCAACTTACATGACGTTCGATGCATCTAGCACATTTAATTCACTTCTTAGTCTAGAAAAAGTTTTCTCATCAAGTGGCTTAGTGAAGATATCCGCCAGTTGTTCTTCGGACCTAACACCTTGCAAGGAGATGTCTCCCTTAGCTTCATGGCCCCTCAAGAAATGATGGCGAATATCAATGTTCTTAGTGCGGGAGTGTTGAACGGGGTTCTTAGCAATCTTAACTGCACTTTCATTTTCACAAAGGAGAGGCACACAACCAAGTTTAATACCAAAGTCCAAAAGGGTTTGATTCTTATAAAGAATTTAGGCACAACATGCACCAGCTGCAATATATTTCGCTTCCGCTGTGGACAAAGCAACGAAATTTTGCTTCTTGCTAGACCAAGATACTAGGGAATGCCCAAGCAAGTGGCACCCACCGGAGGTACTCTTGCGATCCACACGGCATCCGGCAAAGTCCGAATCCGAGTAACCCAAGAGATGAAATTTTGCACCTTTAGGGTACCACATGCCTACACTTGGGGTATGCTTGAGATACCGAAGTATCGTAAAGAACACCTTCCGATGCGATTCTTTAGGTGCCGCTTGAAAGCAAGCACACAAGCATACACTAAACATGATATCTGGCCTAGATGCGGTAAGATAAAGAAATGAACCAATCATAGAATGGTAATTAGATTGGTCAATAGATTTACTGTCCTTATCCGCGTGGAGATGACAATTTGTTGACATTGGAGTGCTTCTTGAGCTACAATCTCCCATCTCAAATTTCTTCAAGAGGTCCTTGGTATACTTTTCTTGACAGATGAAGGTTCCCTCTCGAAGTTGCTTGATTTGAAATCCAAGGAAGAAGTTGAGCTCTCCAATCATCGACATCTCGAATTCCCCAGACATCATTTTGCCAAACTCATGGCTAAGAGCTTTGTTAGTTGAACCAAAAATAATATCATCGACATAAATTTGACAAATAAATAATTCTCCGTAGATGTCTTTGGTGAAGAGTGTAGTGTCCACCCTCCGGATTTTGAATCCTTGCATGATCGAGAAATCCCGTAGTCGTTCATACCACGCCCTAGGTGCTTGCTTGAGCCCGTAGAGCGCCTTGTGCAACCAAAACACATGATTAGGATTCTTCGGATCTTCAAACCCGGGAGGTTGTTCAACATAGACAAGCTCGTTAATATAACCATTAAGAAAGGCATTTTTCACATCCATTTGATAACGCTTTATGTTATGATGTGATGCAAAGGCAAGAAGTATACAAATAGCTTCTAGTCGGGCAACCAGAGCAAATGTTTCTCCAAAGTCTAGTCCTTCAACTTGCGAGAAACCCTTGGCCACAAGTCTTGCCTTGTTGCGGACCACAACGCCGTTCTCATCTTGTTTGTTGTGGTACACCCACTTTGTTCCGGTGACGTTCTTGTTCTTGGGTCGCTCCTCCAACACCCAAACTTCATTGCAGATGAAGTTGTTGAGTTCTTCTTGCATGGCCATCACCCAATTTGGATCTTGGAGTGCTTCCTCAATGTGAGTGGGTTCTACACATGAAACAAACGAGTAGTGCTCACAAAATGTAGCGAAATAGCGAGAACGTGTACTTACTCCCCTTGACGGACTTTCGATAATTTGGTCAAACGGATGCACCTTGGAGATGCGTCCATGCCTCATAAGTGGTTGTGAAGCACTTGGCGGTGGTGATGCGAGTTGCTCTTCTTGTGGTTGGACTTGATCATTGACTTGATCTTCTTCTTGATGTTGTGTAGCTTGTGAATCTTGTGTCGGTAATGGATCATCCTTTTCTTCTTCATCAACTTGAGGTGCCATAGATGTGTTGATGTTGGAACTTGAAGCTCCCCCTTGATCATGGCTCTCCTCAACTTTAGGCTTGATGTCTCCAATGGTCATGTTCTGCATAGCTTCTCGTAGAGGCTCGTCATCTATTTCATCATGACCAAACTCTCCTCTTGGGAGCCATTAGTTTCATCAAACTCAACATCACAACTTTCCTCAACTAAACCGGAGGCTTGGTTGAATACTCGATATGCTTTTGAGTTTGATGCATAACCAAGAAATATAGCAACATCACATCTTCTTTCAAACTTACCGAGCCTTTTCTTGCAGTAGATGTAGCACTTGCACCCAAAGACTCGGAAATAGGAGATGTTGGGCTTTCTCCCAATGAGAAGTTCGTATGGGGTCTTTTGAAGTAATCGATGTAGGTAGACCCAATTTGCGGCATGGCATGCCGTGTTGATTGCTTCGGCCCAAAACTTCTCGGACGTGCCATAGTCATCAAGCATTGCTCGCGCAAGAGTGATGAGAGTCTTGTTATTACTTTCAACGACACCATTTTGTTGAGGAGTGTATGTGGCCGAAAACTCATGCTTCACGCCTTCACGATCACACCACTCCCCAATGTTGTAGTTCTTGAATTCGGTGCCGTTGTCACTCCGGACCTTGATGATGGTAAGTTGAAATTCCCTTTGAGCACGGTTAGCGAAGGTCTTGAAGACATCTGGAATTCACTCTTGTCACCTAGAAACAAAGTCCAAGCATAGCGAGAGTAGTCATCAACTATAACAAGACAATAGAGGTTATCACCAAGACTTTGATATGTGGATGGTCCAAAGAGGTCCATGTGGAGTAACTCAAGTGGCTTGGAGGTTGACACAATTGTCTTCATCGGGTGGTGTGAATCAACTTGCTTCCAGGCTTGACAAGCGCTACAAAGCTTGTTCTTCTCAAATGTGACATCCTTCACGCCGGTCACCATCCCGAGCTTGAATGACCTCTTAAGCTTGCTCATTCCTATGTGAGCTATGCGTCGATACCATAGCCAACCCAAACTCGTCTTGGTGAAAAGACAAGTGGTCAACCTAGCATCCTTGTTGGAGAAGTCTACTAGGTAGAGATGTCCATGCTGAAATCCTTTGAAGATTAGTTCTTGGCTTGTTTCACTAGTCACAACAACATCATTCTTGCTAAAGGTGCACGTTAGTCCAAGATCACGTAATTGTGCAATAGAAAGCAAATTGAAACTAAGTGACTTAACATACAATACATTTGAAATAGATAAATCATTTAAAATTGCAATCTTACCTAACCCAATTACCTTCCCCATAGAGTTATCACCAAAGGTTACTTGTTCATGATTGCCAGGGTTTTCTATGGTGGTGAACATACCATCGTTGCCAGACATATGTTGAGTGCACCCGCTATCGAGTACCCAATGCTTTCCGCCGGCTTTGTAGTTCACCTACACACATGAATTCAATTTTTGACTTTAGGAACCCAAGCCAACTTAGGTCCTTGTATGTGTGATACAAGTGTTTTTGGGACCCAAAGTTCCTTGGGGAGCTTTCCCTTCATGCCCTTTATGTCCATGCCAATGAACCTTGCCTTCACCTTGCTATCTACTTTACTCAAGAGATAATAATGATCATTGAAAGTATACTTGTAGTTAGTAGGAAATTTTGGAGAAGGCCGGTTAGGATGAGGACACTCCCTTGTATGGTGATCGGTGACCTCACAATGTTGGCAATAGGAACCAACTTCCTTGATGAAGCTTGTTCTAAGCCCCAGTGAGGGCACCTTTCCTTTGTTATGCACCGGGAAGGATCCAAGTCCTCTATTGTTGAAGGCCCTTGCTTGTTGGAAGAGGATTTCCTTGTGCTTGACTTCTCCCTTAGATAGTCTTGCCACACTAGTGCGGAGACTTTCAATTTCTTCCAACAAGTCCTTCTCCCTAGCATTCTCTTTCAAAGGCAAAGACTTGTGCACGATATTAGTGGCATGAGAAGTAATAGATACCTTATCATTAAGGGTTTCTTTTTTTAAAGTTTTCTATTCTTGATCAAGAACTTCATAAGCAATGTTATGTACTTGATGCTCTTGAATTAACTCATTGTGCTTTCCCAAGCGTGCTTGGTGTGCTAAGTCAAGCTCATGATGATCTAGCTTGATTTGAGCCTTATCCTCCTCAATTTGCTTGACATGAGATTTGAGCGTGTCATGCTCCTTAAGTATGCTTTCATACTTGTCAAGCAAATCGAGGTTAGCACTCTCAAGCTTAGCACGAGTTTCTTCAAGAGCCTTGACCTTACTCTTTTCCCTCTTAATGATAGTGTGATATTCATTTATTAATGAAGTTAAATCATCGGGGGAAAGCTCATCATCGCTAGAGTCATCACATACCTTGGTGTTACCTTTAGCCATGAGGCACATGGGAGGTGGATGAAGAAATGAGTCATCATTGTTGGCAATGGCAAGGCTGACGAAGCTTTCTTCATCCTGTTTCACTCTCTTCATCACTTGATTCTTCGTCGGTGATCCATTCATTTGCCTCACACATGAACACCTTTTTTGGACCTTTCCTCTTCTTTGGGAAGAGCTTTGCCTTCTTGCCTTTGTCATGTTTCTTCTAACCAAAGGATCTTAGTTTTGGCTTGACCTCTTCTTCATCATCTTGACTATCTTCAAGCTTGCGATGCTTTCCCTTGTGGTTCTCTCTTCTTTTGACCGGTTTTGGACAATCATAGGAGATGTGGCCTTGACCACCAAAATTGTAGCAAGTCTTGTTGTCATCTCTCCTTGGTAGAAAGGCTTTATTCTTGGGATCAAAGGTGTATCCCTTCTTGGCAATCTTGGAGTTCAAGCGAGAGAACTTTCTCATCATCAATACAAGCTCATCATCGTCATCTTCACTTGATGCTTGCTCTTCTTCACTTGAGCTAGGCTCAACCACTTTCTTTTTCTTGAGACTTGTTTTCTTGGTGGAAGCCTTTAGAGCAATTGTCTTTGAAGATGATTGCTCCATCATCCCAAGTACACTCATCTCATGAGCGTGAATCTCTCCAATAAGTTCCGAAACTTCAATGTGATCAAGAGATTCTTTTTGAAGCATGGAGTTGATGATGTTGTACATTGGCTTAGGGAGGAGCATAAGAATCTTGCGGTTGATGAGTCCCTTGCCAAGAGAAGCAATGTCAAGAGCATTAATTTCCTCAATAAGCACATTCAAGCGAGAAAACATTTCATTGACATTTTCATGAGGTAGCATTTTGAACTCATCATATTTGGCTTTAATCATATGATATTTTAGTTCTTTGACACGAGAAGAACCCTCATGAATTTCAATCAAGCAAGCCCAAATTTCACAAGCTTTCTCTTTGCTAGCAATCTTAGCAAATACATCTTCACTAATGCATTCATAAATTGCATTTCTAGCTTTAGCATCCCACTTGATTTGATCACCAACATAATTATGCTCACCAAACCCCGCATGGGTCGCTTCCCATACCTCGGGAGCAATAGCCTCTAGATAAGCACGCATGCGTGCTTTCCAATAGGCAAAGTTCTTGCCCTCGAAGATAGGAACTGAAACCCCATTCTTGGCCATTTTAGTTCTCTAGCGGTGAAGCTAGAATGATCCAATGAGCAACCTCGCTCTGATACCAATTGTAAGGATTGAATGCCCAAGAGGGGGGGGGGGTGAATTGGGCTTCTTTTCAAAAATTAAAGTGATAAACACTTAATTACTAAAAGCCCAATTCCCTATGCAAACAACCTATGCAGTCAAGTGAATAGTAACTTTGCGATATATGAAATGCATAAGTGTAAGGGGAGAGGAAGAAAGCGCAAACTCCTGAGGAGACACGAGGACAAGGAGATTTATCCCGTGGTTTGGCAAGATCGTCAAGATCTTCCTACATCCACGTTGTGGCACCCACCAAAGAGTATAGCCACTCCCAAGTGACCGAGACCAGGGATCTTCACTATACTTCTCCGTTCGCCAACCTCGGCAAGGTGGAGCTCAATCCTTGTACAAGTTGGATTCTCCGGGCTTCCACAACCGTCTTGGCAAGCTCCGGAAGGCTCTCTCCAATACAATCACCAAGGGACACTCCCTTACAGCTCTCACTACACTAGATACTCCAATCACCAAGAATGGAAGCACACAAGCACTATCTCTAGCAAGTTCTACCCTATCTCTTGGTGTGTAAATGGTGTAAATGATGTACAAGTGGTCGCTCAACGTCTTGAATGCTTGTGAATGTGTAGAGTGGCTCTGGTTGTCAAGACTTATCGAATAGACAGGTTGAAGGGGTATAAATAGCCAGCCTCCATGAAATAGCCGTTAGAAAAGTAGGTTGACATCACTGTTCTGCGAACAGCGCATGATCCGATGTTCTCCCTTCAGTTATCATCGGTCGAATCCAAATTAGTTGATGTCACTGTGTCAGATATTACCGTTGTTAGACCGATGTTACACTTGCCTTCTCATCAGATGATCCGATGGCACTTCATCCAGAATTGGTTCAGAATTAATGCTTACTGGAGTGATTGACCGATGTGATTATTAGTTGTACATCGGATGGTCCGGTGTTACACTTGCTCCAGGTAGATTGCTTACTGTACTGATGAACTGATGTAACATTCTCTTCATCATCGGATGATCCGATGAGTACTTAGTTATGAGGTCTTCTTCTTCTGCTAAACCAACTCGACCGATGTATTGTTTTCTGGAAACATCGGTTGATCCGGTGAGTTGATTTTGTTTGCTTCTAGTTGTTCTATGTGATTCTTTTGGAATTTTCTCGAGTGACCTCTTATACATTTGTTTGAAATATTCTTCTGATGATTATAAAGCATTGAGTGCTGTCAATATTGGTTGAATAATTTTGACATATGAGCTTTTTCTTCTAATCTTCATAAAATTCGATTGACCTCATAGAATGATTGTTTAGGGGTCTCCAATTATACCCAATGAGTAGTAGATGATATTCATATAGATTTTGTTTGATTGTGATGAGTGATATGGGAGACCTTGCATCCACAAATTCATTAGTAAAATCCAACGGTTGTCATTAATCATCGAAACCATACCTCATGGGGGCCTAGATGCTTTTAGAGGTGCTGGTCTCGCCCACTTCGCTCAGTTCGGCAGGCTGAGCTGTTGGTCTTGACAATCTCTGGACAAAGGTTCCGTCAGGAACCGGAGCTCCGGTTGAAGCTTTCGTCGAGAGTTTGTCAGCTTCACCATTGTTGAGACGTTGGACATGGCAAAGATCTAGGATTTCGAAATCCTTCTGAAGCTTCTAGACTTCAAGTAGATATGCAGCTAGTTGAGGTTGTTGCAGCAACATTCACCTTTGACTTGTTTTATAATGAGCCATGAATCACCCTTTACCAACAGCTGCTTGACACTATATGATAGTGCCACCTTGAGCCCATAGATTAGTGCTTCATACTCCGCCATGTTGTTGGTCGCCTTGAAGTCAAGGTGAACCATGTATTTGACCTTCTCCCCAATTGGATCGAGGAGAAGGATTCCAGCTCCAGCCCACTGCTTCTGCACGGAGCCGTCAAAGTAGAGACTCTAGTGAGGCTCAGTGAAGATTGGAACCTTGGGTTCCGACTTCTGCTCACTGGGGCTCCCAAGATTTGATGGAGAGGGGGTCCATTCTGCCATAAAGTCTGCTAGTGCTTGACTCTTGATCGCTTGTCTTAAGACGAATTCGAGATCAAACTTGGCCAATTCCGCTACTCACTTTGCAATTGTCCCAGTAGAGTTGGGGTTATGCAAGATTGCACATAGTAGATAAGAAGTTACCACTGAAATCTTGTGAGCTTGGAAGTATTGTCGAAGCTTCCTAGAGGCAATAAGAACTGCGTAGAGCAGCTTATGCACCTCTAGGTACTGAGTCTTGGCGTCATGGAGTACCTCGATGATGAAGTACACTGGGCGTTGGACCGCCCGGACCTTCCCGGGGGGCCTGGAGCTTCCTCCTCAACAACCCGGACCCTCCCGGAGGGGTCCGGACCTTCTTCGGAAACCTCCTGGTTCCTGCTGGAGGAATCCGAAGCTTCTTCTTAAGTGACCTAGACCTTCCTAGAAGGATCCGGATCTTCTTGCCCAGCAACAGTAACTCATTCATCTGAGAGAGGTTGATCCTCTGGCGTCTCACCTCGAGGATCCAGGTCTGGGGGCTGGGACCCAGGCCCCCCTTCAGGTAGTTCCGGACCCTCCCGGAGGGGTCTGCATTCCTGAACTGGACATGGTTCTGGTCTTTCTGCAACTAGGACCATGCTGAAAACTTCGTCAGTTGCCGAAATGTAAAGAAGAAGTGGCTCACTAGGATTCGGAGCTACCAAAGTTGCTAGAGTGGTGAGGAGTTGTTTTAGCTCTTGGAAAGCCTTTTCTGCTTCTTCAGACCATTGGAATGGTCCGGACTTCCTCAATATTTTGAAGAAGGGTAGCGCCCGTTCTGCCAGTCTTGAGATGAACCGGCTGAGGGCAGCTAGACATCCAGTCAGCTTCTGGACATCCTTGATGCGGGTTGGTGGCCGCATGTCTTCAATAGCTTTAATCTTCGCCGGATTCGCCTCTATTCGTCGGTGGTTCACCAAGAATCCAAGAAGCTTTCCGGAGCTAACCCCGAAGATGCACATGTCTGGGTTCAGATTGGTGCTAGTAATTCGCAAATTGTCGAAGATAGCTTGCAATGTGTCAAGGAATGACTCCTTGTTCTTGAGCTTGATGACGATGTCATCGCTGTACACTTCCACTACATCTCTGATGAGCTCTCCAAAAGTTTTGTACATAGCTCGCACAAACGTTGAAGCAACATTTTTGAGACCGAATGGCATGGTAGGGTAACAATATAATCCATCTACTGTGATGAAGGAAGTATGCTCTTCATCTTCCCTAGACATTCTGATTTGATGATACCCAGAATATGCATCTAGGAAACACAGTAATTCACACTCGAAGGTGGAATCCACTACCTAATCTATTCTAGGTAGTGGGAATGGATCCTTGGGACATGCCTTATTCAGTGTAGTGTAGTCAATACACATCCGAATCTTCCCGCCGGCCTTAGGTACAACGACTAGGTTTGCAAGCCATTTTGGGTGAAAGACTTCCCGGATGAATCCAGCTTCGAGCAACTTCTTCACTTCTTGATGCATGAATTTTTGTCGCTCTATTGATTGCTTCCGAGGCTTCTGATGTACAGGCCGAGCGTCGGGAAAAATCTTCAGATTGTGCTCAATCACTGTCCTAGGGATCCCATGAACTTGTGACGGTTGCAAGGCAAACACGTCGACATTAGCTCAGAGGAAAGTGATGAGCACGAGTTCCTATTTGTCATTCAAACCTCCCGATATACGGGTGGTCTGAGCAGCATCAGAACCAATTTGGACGACTTTGACAGGAATGTCGGTGTCGCCGCTTGGTTGCACGCAAGGTGTGGGGGTTGAGCCTTGATGACGAATGCTCGGAGGTTTCGAAGCTTGTTCCTTTCTGGATTCTTCCTCCTGCGCTGTAGGAAGCACGTGATGTTTTTCTAGAGCAGTAACTCTGGCGGTGCAGTCTCCGCGGATCCGTAGAACGCCTGAGGGTGTTGGCATCTTCAACACCAAGTAGCCATAATGAGCAGCAACCATGAATTTGTACAAGGCTGGCCTGCCCAAGACGGTGTTGAATGGTAAGTTGATATGTGCCACGTCGAAGATCAACTTCTTGGTCCTATAATTCCCCCGAGTCCTGAAGGTCACTAGGAGAGTAATGGTGCCGAGTGGAGTTATGGCCACCGGACCTTCACCGGAGAAAGGTCGGGAGGGGCGAAGATCTAAAGGTCAGAGCTGGTGCTTAACGAAGGCCTCGAAGCTTATGAGGTTCAGCCCCGAACATCCGTCCACCATTACATGGTGAAGCTGGATGTTGTTGACGGTTGGAGACACCATCAGTGAAAGTTGGCCACATCCAAGCATGTTCCGCGGGCAGTCCGAAGCATCGAAGGTGATGGTTGTATCCATCCACTTCCGATGAGGCTCCGCCCGGGCAGTGGGAGCTATAGAGGCCATGTCCCGCCGCATTGTCTTGAGGACACGACGGGAGCTGATGTCCCACGAACCACCAAAGATGGTGTCCATGGTCTTCCAATGCTCGTTGTCGAAGACGTTGGAGTCATCGTCAACGGAGGTGTAAACAGCCTTCAAGACCTTTTTGGGGTCCTGAAAGCCTAACTCCTCTTGAGCTGACGCTTCGTTGACTTTTTGTTTTCCTTCCCTTTGACGGAAAGGAGCTTCTTCCCGGCGCTTGTTGTAGCGCTCGGCGAGGTTCTGGACCTCTTAGCAGTTTTCTAGGTTGTGGCTGTCCGTTTTGTGTATGGGACACAACATCTTGGAGCTTCCACCGTCTTCAGGCGATGGCCAAGGTCGTTTCTCGGGGCATGGCCCCCGGCCACCTGGAGCTGCGGCAGCAGCGGTAGTAGGTGTGCCGACCGATGGCTTCTTCTTGTCGTTGGACTTTTTATTCTTCTTACCACTCCCAGAGGTAGTGGCTTCACCCTTGGAGGACTTTTTGTTGGTCTCCGGGAGTGGTTGGGAGTGCATTTCACGGCCCTCCGTAGCCTTGGCGCACTTGTCTGCCAAGTTGAAGACTTCAGTGACGCTGGTGACTTCCTTGGTCGCTAGCTTCTCCAACATCTTCTTGTCTTGAATGCCCTGTCTGAATGCTACAATAACAAAAGCGCTTGAAATAGAAGGAATGATGTTTCGTACCTGCGAGAATGTCTGGATGAAAGATCGCAAGGACTCTCCCCCTTTTTGCTTGACAGCAAAAAGGTCCAGTTCCGTGCCTGGTCGGGTGTATGAGCTCCCGAAATTGGCAGTGAACTGTTGGCACAACTCTGCCCAACTGTTGATAAAGTCAGGCGGAAGGCTCATGAACCAAGACCTGGCGGTCCCAGCCAAAGGCACAGGGAAATAGTTAGCCATCACGACCTCATTTACCCCGGCCGCAAGGATAGCGGTGGAGTAGATTTGAAGAAATTCAGCGGGGTTAACAGTCCCGTCAAATTCCTCTAGCAGATGAGGCCAGAATTTCTGTGGCCATCTGACCATGCACAGGTACATGGCCAATGCAGAAAAGCCTGCTCCCACTCCTTCAGGAGCAGGGCTGTCTCGAGCCTCTTGCCTCTCGCGAGCATGCTCGATGTGGACGCGACCGTCCTATTGACGATAACGATGATCGAGCTCCGCCCGGAGGTCATTAGTCGAAAGCCTCATTATCGTATGACTACGTCGCGCCCCGGAAGGTAGCGACGTCGCCTGCTGAGATGCAGCGCGCCTCCTGGGCTGTGAAGCTTGCAGACCGAGTCTACCCGACAAGGTCCGATGCTGTGATTGGGCCCACCCCGAGGGGGAGGATCTTGATTGCTGATGCGATCAGCTGCTGCTGCAACCAAATGATCCACGTCAGCTCTCCACTGCTCCATTGCACCCTGGGATGCTTTTGGAGGCGATTGACGTTGGAGAAGAGCACGCTCAGCATGAAGTGCATGTTCAGGGTTGTTGTTTGCCGATGCAGTGATCAACGCGGATGCCCCATCTCGCTGTCCAGCTTGATTCATCGGTGCGAACGGTGGCGGTGGTGGCATGACTCTAGCTGGAGCCACAGCACCTGCTGGCTGCTGCATGTTGGGGGGATTGCCTCCAGCAGGTTGTGCAACATGGTTGCCGTTGGACGATCCAGCAGTAGAATTCACCATCTTTGAACCTCAGGCGCTGTCCCCCTACCTGGCGCGCCAACTATCGTAGTGTGATTACGGCAATTCTCCCGGTACTACCGTTGGTAGCCCACAGAGTTTCGTAATACGGTTAGGGCGCGTGGAGAGTCAGAAGAAGGTGGCGATATGACACAAGTATTTACATGGTTCCGGCCGCCTGAGCGTAATACCCTACTCCATTAGTGTGTTGCTGTTGTATTGTGCGTCTCAGTGCTAGAGTGTCTGAGACTAGAGTGTCTTGAGCGCGTGTGGAAGAGTTCCCCCTTGTGTATCGCTTGGCCAGTCCTTTTATAATACAAGAACTAGCCGTTACGTTGTTAGCCTGGCCCGACATGTTGTCCTAGCGGTTACTGATGCTTAATACACAGTTAAGGTACTTAATTACCCTTAACAGTGTGATAACGCGCCTTGATGGCAGCGTTACTGGTATTAAGGGTCCTCCGATCGTGTGTCATTAAGATAGCATTAATGACACATAAATGGTTCTTGAAGCTTTAATTGTTCCTTGAAGGTCCGAGCCGTTGGAGGTCCACCAGTCTGCTTGTTGAGGTTGAAGGTCTGGCGGCTGGACGCATGGCAGCTCCAGAGCTTACTATCTTGGTCAAGTAGGTCCGGTGCGGTTGTACACGTGTCGGTACCGGAGCTTCCCTCTGTCGGGGGTTAGGTCCGGGGGTGCCACAAAGGTATCTAGTCCGGAGCTTTCCCAAATATGGAATGTAGCTCCGGTTTTACGATACACGTGGCGGCACTGGGACTAAGCATAGAAGGGAGGCAGGTCCGGTTCCGTATGACATGTGGGGCCTTTTGAGGTCTTCAACTCAGATAGGTGGAGTTCCTTTGCACTCTTTACAGTCCCAAGGGGTATCCGGTACGTAGGGTACCGACAACGCCCTATAGACGTGAAGGCACGGACTGGGTGAACCGCAGTTCGATGTTCTACAACTCCCTCAGGAATCGAATGAACAAGTATTGTAAGCCTCTCAAGACTCATGCATAAACAAAAATCCTCGAGTTTGTGTAGTCTGAATTCAATAAAAATAAGCTCTCCCCCTTTGCATTGTCTAGTACAAGATATATATGGAGATAGGGACGTTCAGCTTTGAGTAAATGGCTGCATGCGCATGCTCTAGTGGATTTCGTGGCTGGTTCGCGTGTCTTTTCAGCTTCTGGCAGCAGTTACTAAAATGATCATAACTCCTTATTAAAACATCCAAATAATGAACCGTTTGATGGGCTGGAAAGTAGACTTGAAAACGCTTCAGTCCACTTATAGAACACCGTGTAACTCCTTGTATTCTGCCCGCAGTGATGCTTGGAAATCATGTCATATGTCAGTCATCTAGCATCTAGTTGCATTCACATGCTAAGGTGATGAACCACCATTTTATTCATGCACACCATAGGTTTCTTGGTTCAGATGTCCAGAGGCTTGAATCCATCTTGATTCCATGCTGGTTCATACACTCCATCATTCCTAGGGACATTGAAACAAGAACTCAAAAGTATAGGCTCATTCAACATAGACTGATTATTAAACATAAGGTTCGCGTTCACCTAAGAATGAATTTCCTTCTGCAACTGTTTAGCTCTACTCCTTGTGATTGGACCCGCTATACCAAATGGATTTAAATTTGAAGATGAGTGAATGCTAGGCATGTCCTCATTAATTCATTCATCCATTCACAATAAACAAATATTTGAAGAAAAAGGAGTAGAAGGCATGGCTAAAAGAAAAATAAAATGTACTCTCAACAAAATAGTATGATAAGAAAGAAGAAAAAACGGTAGCTGCTTCATCCTTGCATAAAAATAGAGTATACATTTGGGAGTCATTCTCATACCTCCACCACAAGTGACAAGAATTTTTTTTTTTGCCAATATTTGTATTGCTTAGTCCCCTCGTAGGATCCAGTCTTTGACTTAGTGATATATGAATTGCAAGTGAGTCCCTCTTTATCCCTACCAAGCTTCACAAAAAGCCATATTTAGTTGTAGGAAAAGAAGTGGCAACTCATGCCAAGGTAAGCACTAAAAACATCGAGAGGCGAGAGAATTCTTTTGAGGAGTATGGCAATATATTTTTAACTTGTGAAAATATAGAAATTTCTAAGTTTATTTCAACAGGAAGAGTCCAGGTGAACTACAGTCAATCCGTTGCATCTCTCAATCATCCAAAATGCTCTGGAAGCAACATTAAAGTTTCTTGAACACTGGTATGTGTTGAAAGGTTTGGTGTACATATTTCATACTTGTAGCAAAATTATGCTATCACTTAGTTCTTCTTGCCTTCACTCGAGGATGAGTAAAAGACTAAGTGTGGGGGAGTTTGTTGATGGTCCATAAATGCCACATCCTACTATTAATTTTCTGCATAAAAGATATGAACTGGACAACCAACACAGTGGGAGGAGTTATTTACTAAAGAAATCCATAAGTGTTAGTATAATTTTGTATGTAGGTGAGTTAGGCCTATAATTAAGGGTATTTGCAGGGACCAATCCAAGAAACACACCTTCCGACCAATCAGCAACAAGTACGAGGTTTCATGGGCCCACTCGAGGGATTAAATAACCTAAAATGCTCATGAATCACACATACCAAGGTTGGGGCCCACAAAACAGCCTCCTAGATGGAAAAACTCCATATTTAGGCCCACTTGGAGGTCGGCCCAACCACCAGGTCGCCCGAACTGGTATTCGCGCGAATCTTGGTCAGCATTCATGTGGAGACTTCTCACGGCTCCCTGATAACGATGCCGACTGATTCTCGAGCATATTCTGGTGCCAAACCGGCCTTTGGAGGGTATAAATAGGGGGTGAGGCTCACTCTTGTCCACACACCAAAAGCTTAAGTTCAATACTTCACTCCAATGATGTAGCTCTGCCCATGTGCTTAGAAAATAAGGAGAGGGTGAGGAAGAGGAGGATGAGGCTCCGGCTTGTTGAGCTTCTTCCACTTAAGGATACGGTTCGAGCTTGTCGAACCCTCTCCACCCTTGTACCTTGACAGGTGCTTTCTATTCAAGTAAGTGTTCGTGATTTCAATTGAGTTTGGTCCTCCAATTCTAGCAAGTTATTTTCTTTAGGTACTTGTTCGTTCATCGCTCTATTCATTTAGAGGCCCTAGTCTTTGCTATAGAGGTTTGGGAAGTAATCGATAGAATAGGCATGGTGTCTAGGCTTGATGTTACTTTTGATTATCTCGTAGTCCATGGGTCGTAGAGGTAGGCGTTAGGTGGTGATAATACTATTTGTCTGTTGAAATCCTCCATGTTCGGGCTCTTGGCGGGAGTCGTCTGACACACCATGGTAAGCCCTGCCAAATACAAATAGTTATTGATCGACTTGCCTTGAAGTAGAAACTCTTCTCTTAGGAAACCCTCTCACCCCTTGACTACCACCATGCTTTGTGTCCTTGGGTGAACTAGCTTGAAGATTAGCACACACGTTCCTTGAGATTTGATACCTAGGGATGGCAACAGGTCGGGTTCGAGTCGGGTAGAGTGAAAAGCCGACCCCAAAAAAATATGTTCGGGTATAATTTTGTACCCGAATCCGCACCTGCGGGTAAAAAATGTTATCCAAATCCAAACCTGACGTGTTTCGACCAGGTTTTGGGTACTCGACGGGTACCCGTTAGCACTCAACATGTTAGAGTTTGAGCAGGCACCTGATCTCCATTTATAGTCGCACCTCGGTAGCAACTTGGTTCATATGGTGAGGTGGGACTAAACCGCTCAATTACTGCCACCTGCACGCCTGGCTCCCACAAGCCGAATAAAAAATCCCCATCCCACTGGCCGCCTGTTCTTGATTCCTATCACCTGTTCCCAACGCCCAGCCAAATAAAAAAAATCCTGATGCCTGCCTGTTCCCGATGCCCAGATGAATAAAAAAATCTCGATGCCCAACGCCTTGTCCAAGGCGGCCTGCAAGCGCCCTGCCACTCCTGCACTCTTCCCGAGCACATGAAGCCTCGCTGCCCTGCAGTGATGACACGGCCGTGACATCGGCACATGGAGCATCGCCGCACAAGCCCAAGGAGCCTGGCCGTTGTTGCCTTCATCCTCGAATTTCAAGCTGCGGATAACACGCCGGGTAATTGCGGTAGGATCAAAACCCGAACCCGTACCCGTACCCGCGAAACATCAGTTCGGGTACGAGTTGTACCCGCGGGTAAAAATTTTATCTGGACCCGTAGCTGTCGGTATCCGAACCCGCGGATACAATTGCCACCCCTATCGATACCATTGGGTATACACTTTAAGGAGAAGTGCTACAACAGTATCTCCGTGCTCTTATAGATTTTCAACTGTGACATATCAGCCATCAACACTAATCCTGTGCTCGTCAAAAAGAAGAGCGGGGAATGGAGGATGTGCGCTGACTACACAAACCTAAACAAGGCATGCCCATAAGACCCTTTCCCACTACCGCGTATCGACCGGGTCATCGACGTCACTACAGGGAGTGAATCCTTATGTTTACCGGATGCCTACGCTGGATACCACCAGATCGCCCTCAACGAAGAGGATGTGACACCTGATTCTGAAAAAGAACCAAGAGCAGGGTATGGCTGCCCAAGATGTTCATCACACACACACACATCAATATCAGAAATGATAAACAGAAATAACCATGTCACCAATAGTAAATATACCTTGATTCTATTGCAGCGGAAAATAAACTAAGTAGCACGACTGCAACTCCACAGGCAACCGATGGTAGTACGCATGCCTAGCGCTCCACGTTGACCTCCAAAATGTCTCTTGGAGCTGAATTAATTTTGGAAATAGCAAGGGTGAGCACATATCGTACTGATCAAGTGTGGGAAAATATGACACGTAGCTTAAACAAGGATAGAAATAAATGGTTCATTGCAGAAAGCTAATTTTAATTCACAAACATGAAAAAAAAACATATAATGTCTAGATCTGGTTAATCCCCATATATCCCAAGTAATTATCATACTCCATTTTTAGCATCCTCATTTACCATCATAATTCATTTATAACCAGCCAACAGTTAATATCATAACCATATGCGAATTTCATAACTTCTCATAACCATTCATACTCATATGACATAACCAATCCCTTACCGAACCATCCCAAAACCCAAATCCAATTCTAATTATGTAGGTCATCCAAGTGCTCTTAACCGGGAGCACGAATAGCATGATAGTTTTACACTCTGCAGAGGTTGTACACTTTACTCACTTGTTCGTGATTTCATCACCTTTTGGTGGCCAAGAAACCTCCATTATGTTGTCTCACACTTCCGTTGGTGTGTGGCCCAGATATCATAAAATTGCCTTTCCAAAGGGACTACTAGTATGTACGGACCCACTAAGGTCTCACCGGCAAGCTTGAATCTCCATTCTCCCACCCACGGGCCCTCTCGTGTGCCATGCAGGTCCCAGGGTAGCCCTACTCGACTCCCATTCCCTACGCCATCTAATGGTCCATACAATACTAGCAGCACACCTAATTATTCAACTATGCCGCACCCATACTTGTCCTTGTGGTGGCCCTGTTGTCCTGGCATGTTCTCGCATCAACCGGTCCTTAGATCTAATGTAAGCAAAACCACCATCTCATCCAACCCAGTCCACAAACCATGCTTGCTTAGATCACCTAAATTCCATAACTAAAATGATTCATCATTATTGCATCTTCATTAATCCACATGTTTAGAGTTGTTAAGCACGTTTATTTTGTTTCCCATAACCCGTAAAGCGATGCGACTCAAAAGAGAAACACCCATACCCGACTCATCATGTACTCGACGACAAGAGATGGCAAGCAATACTAGTAAACTCCTACAAATAGGTTTCCCATTAAGTTGACACAAGCATGAAATTTTGCAATCAAAACATTTAAAACATTTGCCTTATTAAGCAATTCAATGCTCAATCAAATCAAAGTCTTGCACATGAAGATCTTCGAACATCCGCTTCTCAATCGTAACCACTTGAGCGTACCCGTCTACTCGCAATCAAACACATACACATATATAATAAATGCATTGCAAATACTAATCAATATACAAAATATGGATGCATGCAAAAAATAAGTTCGTATTAATACTAAATAAATTTCTATGGCTTTTTAGTAATTTTCGATAATGATTTCCTATTTACATGGGCAAGTTTGGGATTAACTACAATTAATTCAGAGGCAAAATAATTATTACAGAGTATTAACTATGCTGAAAATATTATTAATAACTTCCTATAATTTATTCTAAATTTTCTGGAATTTTCTGGATTTGATTTGATACTTTTTGAATTAACTAGGCTTAATCTTATTTATTAAATCTGGAAAACAGATTAAATAATACTGAAAATATAAAATTTGGTAAAATCTATAATAACACATTGATCTTGTATGATTTAATGTAATATATAAGTTTCAAGTGATTTAACATGATTTGACGATGATTAATGGACGCATGAATAAATTAAACCCTACACATTGTATAATTTAAGTATTAGATTAATACTTTTCTTTTATATATAAACCGTAAAACCTAACATGTGTGTGGTTATTCGCGACGGTTGTGGAATGGCAGCATGACGTGTGTCTTCAGGATCTAGGGTTTTATTGACGAAGAGGAGGATGACATGACGTAGATGAAGAAGATGACGATGACGTAGTGACTCCGTCGAGTATCGGCGCCATGATGTAGACGAAGAAGTCAATGATGATGCGTTGACGAAGAAGAAGGCGACGTAGCAATCTCCTGCGAAAAAGACGACATCGCGTCGATCTCTGGTGGAAACGGTGGCTCCTCCTCTTTTCTTCCTTCTCTTCTTTCCCTTCTTCTGTGGCCGTGCCTTTTTTTTCCTCCGTTTCCTTGGCGTCGGCTGCTTGCTGCTAGGGTTTCCTTTCCCTTGGCTCCTGGTCACGGCGGCTTTTATAGGCGGTGGGGGCATAGCCTGGAGCTGGTGGGCGCCTCTGTCGGATGAGTCCCATGCGTACACGAGACACGCCTGGCGCACGAGTTGGAACAGAGACTCGATTCCTGGCGGGAGCGGTCAGAGCTGAGTTGACTTCTGTATTTTTTCTTTTTGCCTTTTTTATTTCTGCAGCGGGTGGGTTTCTTTTTTATTCTTTTTTAGTCACGGTGTGCGCCCACCTCTGATCACAGTTGACTTTCTTTTCTCTTATTTTTTTGCTTTTGTTTGTGCGGCCAGGGCTGCTGCCGAGTTGACCTTTATTTAATTTTCCCTTTTTTGTTCTCTTGTTTATTCTTTCTTTCTTTTGCTTCATTTTTTGTTACATTTTCTTTTTTTTTTTCTTTTTTTTCATTTCTTTTCTTTATTTCTTTTACCTTTTTATTTATTGATTCGTATTTTATTTTTCTTCTTTGCATATTATTAGTTTACTAGTTATTTAATTTTCTTTTTATTTATTAGTGTTGTTTTATTTCTTTTTCCTATTTATTTTTCTATGTTCGTTTATTTTATATTTTTTATTTGACATTAATTATTGTTTCTTTCTTCATTTTTTGTTATTGTTTTTCTTTTATTTTTCTTTTCTTATCTAATTTTCTACATTTCACTTGTTATAAATGCTTTTGGCAATTAAATTATTTTTACCAAATTTATTTTGGTAAATAATTTTTAATACCTAAGGATGAATGAAAATGCAAGATGGGGTGCACATATTTTATATTTTTTTCTAAAATAATTTTTCTTTCTATTATTAAATTTGAACCTCTTATTCAAATTTGAAAATCGGGATGTCACGGAGGAACAACTAGCGATCACATTCATCACCTCTTTCGGCTCTTACTGCTACACGAGGACGTCCTTTGGGCTATAGAACGTGGTAGCAATGTACTAGCATGCATGCAGAAGTGTTTCCAGCCGCACCTCGGGCAGCACCACAAAGTCTTTGTTGACGACATCGTGGTAAAGTCCAGGAGAGCATCCACCCTCATCGCTGACCTCGGAAACACAATCGGCAACCTCCGCAGTAACAACATCAAGGTCAACCCAGAAAAGTGCATGTTTGGCTTTCCTCGAAGCAAGCTGCTTGGCTACATTCTCACGAAGAGGGAAATCAAAGCCAATCCCGAGAAGATGACGACGATCACCAACATAGGCCCCATTTGTGATGTTAAAGGGATACAAAGGTTGATGGGCTGCCTTGCAAACCTGAGCCTTTTCCTCGCTCAGCTCAGGGAAGGGGGGCTTCCCCTCTATAGGCTTCTAAGAAAGTCCCAACTTTTTAAATGGATGGAGGAAGCACAAAAAGCCATCGTTTAGCTGAAGTCCTTCCTCGCAAATTCCCTGATACGGGCATCCCCCATGTCGGATGAGCCACTCCTCCTATACATTGCTGGTATAGACGAGGTGGTCAACATCGCCCTAGTCATAGAGCGGGAGGAGGCCTAGCATGCCTATCGGGTCCACCATTGTGAGATGTGCTATCCAATGTACAGAAGCTTCTATTTTCCATCCTGATAACGAAGCAGAAGCTTCTGCACTACTTTCAAAGCCACCCGGTACGGGCCGTAACTACATACAGGTTCAACGTGATCATCGATAGTCGGGATTTGTCAGGTTCGACCACCAAGTGGGCCCTCAAGCTCATGGGATTCGACATATTCTATGTCGTCCGCACGATGATCAGATCCCAAACCCTTGCCGACTTCGTCCCCAAATGGATTGAGACCCAAGCCGCGATGATCTCGAGCCGTCATGAAAACTGCATCATGTATTTTGATGGGTCGCTGACCCTTAACCGCATTGGGAGCAGGATTGTCCTCACCTCCACAGAAGGTGATCAGTCTAATATGCGTGGTGGCTATACGTCAAGGTGGCCAACAACATCACTGAGTACGAGGCACTGCTCAATGAGCTTTGCGTCGCAGTCGAGCTCGGCGTGTGATGCCTCTATGTTCATGGCGACTCCAGGCTCGTGGTCAACCAGATGATGAAAGAATCAAGCTGCCATGATCTGTGCATGGAGGCTTACTGTCAAGACGTGTGGAAGCTAGAAGATGGGTTCTAAGGGCTCAAGCTCTACCACGTCCCAATGTGATATAACGGCACAGCCGACTCCCTGGCCAATCTCTCTTCCAGCCACAAGGCCCGACCCCTAGTTGATAAGGGGTTTAGGCCCAATCTTACGAAAGGTAAGTCGATTGAGGTTGATGATCTGCGGTACTCGAGCAGCTCGAATAACCCTGCAATCACTACACTACTGCTCCATTGGTTATCAATCGTGCTGCACATGCTTGACCTCACCAAGAATGCTAATCCCTGCAAGTGCAATCGAGAACACAAGCAAGAACGTATATGAACGATCTGAAATCGCGAAGTTGAGGTCTCACAAACCGTAGAACGGCGATATTATTAATCTAAGTAATACCCACAGATTATGGCCGGTGGCTGCAATATTTAAAGGCTATGGTTCGGCCAAAAAGACTCTTACATGTGTCCCTCATGGACTCTTGCGGGATACAAGATCCCAAGGCCCAATTATGGTGGCGCAGCACCGGACAGAAATCTGGACTCGACTTGTTTAGATGATTCCTGGTGACCACGGAGGAATTTTGATGTGGAACGAGAGCCACTGGAAAGTTATCTTCTTCTCTTTCCGTGCATATGTAGAACATCGAAAACGTAGTCTGTATGCATCCTGGGCATCTGTTTTAAGGTGGACTGCTTCTGGACACTGAGTTGAACTCGAGTCCGAGTTGTAAACTGTTTCCATCAGCTTGTGGACGTCCTAGCTGGTTATCCACATTCCTGAGCTCTCCTCCCTTCACCTTTTGATCTTCCCATTGTACCTAATAACAATTAAATGATTACATAGCAACCTATTCACAAACTCACATGAAAAGGAAGTTAGGAACAAGTTCACCTACTGATTTAGAACCGTGTTCGTGCTCTCGTCATTGTTCCTTGTAGTTCAATGTGTTTATCCTCTGTTGTGATGTCCTCGTCACTAGTATATTCGCTATCAACCTTCTGCGCCCTTTAGTCTGCATCGGAGAAACTAGCCCGAATCCTCAGTCCGGGCCCGACCCCAACGTGCTTACCTCCCTCTTGGCAACCTCCATTCATCGAATACTTGTCGTTTGGAAAGCTATTTGTTGAGGAGATAGAGGCTCAATGAATCGCACGTCGGGCCAAGACATTCGTCCTTGCCGACGGCAACCTTCTCCGGCACAGCATCATCGAAATCCTGCAGTGGTGCATCCTGAATGAGCAAGGAAGAGAGCTACTACTCGACATCCACGAGGGGGTCTGCAAACACCACACGTCCACAAGGGCTTTGGTCAGGAAGGCATACCAGTAGGGTTTCTACTAGCCGACCGTTGTCGCCGATGTCGAGCAGGTCATGTGCACTTGCAAAGGTTGCTAGTACTTTGCTTGACAAACACACCTCGCAGCCCAAGAGCTCCAATCCATCCCCATCACATGGCCCTTCGCCGTGTGGTCCTCGACCTCCTGATCCCCTTCAAGAAGGTGCCAACGGCAATTCGTCATGACCTTATCAGAGCAAGGAGTAGGCTTCTTCCGTGACATTGTCTACCCCTTTGGGGTGCCAAATGCCATCATCACTGACAACGACACCCAATTCATGAGAAGGTAGTGCCTCGAGTTCTGCTATATCTTCCACATCCAGGTCGACTGGGCCTCAGTAGCCCAACCGCGAACCAACGAACTGGTTGAGCGCACAAATGGCATGATCCTATAAGGACTAAATCCCCGCTTCTTCGTCCGATAGAACAAGTTTGTAGGACGCTGGACCACTGATCTATCGTCCGTACTATGTAGCCCATGCACCACACCGAACCGCTCCACCGGGTTCTCACACTTCTTCATGGCTTATGGCTTGGAAGTCATCCTGCCGATTGAGCTGGAATATGGCTCACCTCGAACCAAGTCTTACGAAGAAGTCCGGTTTGAGAATGCACTACAGGAATCTGTCGACCAACTCAACAAAGGTCGGTGACATCGCACGTTTTAGATCGTCTAAGTACCAACAGATGCTACAGCGCTACCACGAGCGGCGGATTCAGCCTCGAGCTTTTCAAGTCGGTGATCTGTCCTCCAAATGATTCAGAACAACAAGGACAAGCACAAGTTGTCCTCTCTTTGAAGGGCCCGTACAAAGTTACGGGCGTCCCACCTGATGGACACCAATGACAGCTTTGTTCCCAACGCGTCTTATATCTAAGGACCGGTTCATGCGAGAATATGTCAGGACAACAGTGCCACCACAAGGCCAAGTATGATGCGGCGTAGCTGAATAATTAGGTGTGCTGCTAGTACTGTATGGACAATTGGGTGGCGCAGGGAATGGGAGTTGAGTATGTCTACCCTGAGATCTGCATGGCAAATGAGGGGACCCGTGGGTGGGAGAATGGGGATTCAAGCTTGCCTATGAAATCTTATTGTGTCCATACATACTAGTAGTCCCTTTTGGAAGGCTATTTTGTGATCTCTTGGCCAGACACCAACAGAAGTGTGAGACGGCATAATGGAGTTTCCTTAGTCACGAAAGGTGATAAAATCATGAACACGTGGGTAAAGTGGTACAACCTCTACAAGGTGTAAAACTATCATGATAGCCGTGTTCCCGGTTAAGAGCACCTGGATGACCTACGTGATTAGAATTGGACATGGGTTTTTGGGACGGTTTGGTTATCTCGCGTGAGTATGGTTGGTTATGTGAGGATATGAAATTGGCATATAATGATGATGTTAATTGTTGGCTGGTTATAATTATATTATGATGGTAAATGTGGATGTCATTATTGTAAGGATCGAATGCCCATGAGGGGGGGTGAATTGGGCTTCTTTTAAAAAATCTAAGCAATAAAACTTAATTCCTAGAAGCCCAATTCCCTACGCAAACTATCTATGCATTGAAGTAAATGGGAACTTTGCGGAATGTAAAATGCATAAACGTAAGGGAAAGGAGGAGGATGCAAACTCCCGAGGAGACACGAGGATTTATCCCGTGTTTCGGCAAGATCGTCAAGATCTTCCTACATAAACGTTGTGGCACCCACCAAAGGGTTTTGTCACACCCAAGTCACCGAGATGAGGGATCTTCACTATTCCTCTCCGTTTGCCAACTTTGGCAAGGTGGAGCTCAAGCCTTGTACAACTTCGACCCTCCGGGCTTCCACAAACGCCTTGTCAAGCTCCGGAAGTCTCCTCACAGTTACAAACACCAAGGGCACTCCCTTGAGGCTCTCACTATCCAAGAGAATCCACTCACCCAGAATGGAGGCACACAAGCTCTCTCTCTAGCTAGTTCTAGCCTAACTCTTGGTGTATAGGTGATCGAAACGGTGTGGAAGTGATTGCTCTTGGTCTTGAACGCTTGTGAATGTGTTGATAGTGTCTGGTGATCAAGACTTGGCGAAATGACAGGTTTAGGGGGTATTTATAGCCAGCCTCCCCGAAATAGCTGTTGGAAAAGTAGGCTGACAGAACTTTACTGTGAACACCGGATGATCTGATGTCTCCCCTTTAGATATCATCGGTCAAGTTTACTTTAGCTAACGTCATTGTGTCAGATATGACCGTTGTTAGACCGATGTTGCTCCTGTCTTCTCATCGGATGGTCCGGTGGCTCTTCCTCCAGAATTGACTCAAACTTGATGCTTACTGGAGTGATTGACCGATGTGTATATTTCTGTACATCGGATGATCCGGTGCTACACTTGGTCCAATGATAATTCAAACTGTACTAATGGACCGATGTAGATGAGCCATTCACATCAGATGATCCGGTGAGTGCTCTGTTCTGAGGTCTTCTTCTTTAGTTGAACCAACTCGACCGATGTGTATATTTCTGGAACCATCGGTTGATCCGGTGAGTTGATTTTGTTTGCTTCGAGTTGTTTCGAAGTGATTTTGTATCTTGCTCGATGGACCTCTTTGATATTTGTTGCAAAGGCATTTCTGATGATCTTCAAGCATTGAATGTTGTAAATTTAAAGTTGAATGATTTTGACATAAGAGCTTTCACTTCTTTTCTTCATATAATTGATTTGATCTCATAAATTTATTGTATATGGGTCTCCAATGACATATTGATTTCATTTGATTGAGTGATTATGGGGACCTTGCATTCACAAATTCATTAGTAAAATCCAATGGTTGTCATTAATCACCGAAACCATACCTCATGGGGGCCTAGATGCTTTCAATCTCCCCCTTTTTGGTGATTGATGACAACACAACATTTTAAAGCACAATAGTAATGAATTTGATAGTACGAAGCTTAAGAGGATATGCAATGAATACAAGATTATTACACTTAAAATTTGAAAGCTCAATCAAAGAATAACTCAAGTGAATAAGTGATCATAAGATAGGCACCAAATAAGCTCAATCGATTAACAACTTAAGGGTACTCAATAAACACCAAATGTGTAGCAAAAGTATCGAATTACAAAAGATGATATAGATAAACTCCAAATTACAAAAGATAACTCAAAAGAAGGACTCCCCCTATAGCTAGGACACTTCCCTTGAGACTAAGCTCTCCTCCCCCTGACTCCTCTAACTCTTCTCCCCCTTTGGCATCAAGACACCAAAAAGGGATCCGAGTGCCTAAGGACCCTGAGAACTGGGCGCGATGACGAACTGGTCACTGTCGCTGTCGTCGGAGCTGCTGCCTGGAGTAGTGGAAGGAGCTGTCGGAGCCATAGGTGCCGCCGTTGGTGCCTGCTGTGTAGGAGCTGTTGGAATAGGGGCACTGATGACGGAGGCCGACGTCTGCTGGAACCGGGTCGTAGCCGGCAGCGGGGAGTGAATCGGTGCGCCAGGAGCCAGCAAAGGAGACATGCTGAAGGAGGGGATCGGCATAGACGGCACCGGAGCGGCAGCTGGAGCCAGGACTGGTGGTGGTGGAGTGACGCCTGGCAGCTGTGACGGGAGGGCAATCCCGGTCTGGGTGTAGAGGTTGGTGATCGACCCCAGGATGCCCATCATCACCTGCTGCGTCTGCTGCTGCTGGTGGAGGGTGCGCTGGTGCATCTGGTCTATGAGCACAGTCAGCCGGTCAGTGTCCTCACGCCTCTCACAGGTGATCTGGTGCTGCATCTCCTGTTGCTGCTGCTGGAGCTCCAGAAGGCGTGCAGCCTGCTCCGCTCGGGCCTGCTCAGCTGCAAGCCGGTCCAAGCGCTGCTGCTCAACCATCTGCTGGAGGAGCGAAGTGAGCTCTGACGGCTGAGTGACCTGTGCCTCAGTGACGGGGGGTGGAGTAGGTGGTGGCACTGTAGAGCCTCTAGCCTCCGCGTCGTGCTGCCTGGGTGAGGGTGGAGGTGGAAAGTACTCCTCGACACTGTCGCCGGTGTCGCTCTCAGACCAGATGTGCTGCAAGTACACACCTTGAGTGTGGGCCTCAGCCAGCCTCTCATCCTCCTTCTCCAGATCCGACCAGTCCTCCTCAGATAGCCGAGCTCTGACCTGACGCTCAACTGGACGGCCAAGACGACGGTCTCCAGGAGCTGGGGCACGGTAGTGACCGAACCGTGTGACACTATCGTCAGTGAGACGGTCATGCACGGTGGACTCCTCAGGGACCGTCATGGAGAGCAGATAGCTGATCCAGTGTCCATACACGAGGTGCCTCATCTTGCCCACTCCGTCAGTGATCACATCCTCCATCTCGCATATGAGGACGTCGACTATGTCGAACTCCATCCCGTTCATGATGAAGAACAGGAGAGTCTGCTGTAGGCTGGTGAACCCCTCCAAGTAACCGGACATCGGCAGGAGTGTGCGGCGCAAGGCGAGGTGCACTGTGCCCGCAGCTGGAGTCAACAAGGCCGGTACCCTTGGCTGGTCTGGAGAGAAGGTAGGACCAAATAGGGAACAGATCTCCTCTAGTGGTGGTGCCACTCCTCCAGTGAGCGGCCTCCTCGGTGGATCTGCCATCCCATAGACCCTCTCATGCACGCAAGTGTCGTGCAGGTCCACTCCCAGTAGCTGTTCCAGCGTCTGCCTCGTCAGGTGATGGTGCTGTCCCATGAACATGAAATCAATCGACCTGTGGCCCTCAGAGACGTATAGGGTAGCATAGAACACACGTACCCAATCCTCCACATAAGCACTCCTCTCATAGGACATCAGCTGCACCAAACCTTTGTACCTCTAAAAGTATGGGCGAATCTCCGTCTCGGCAGCAAGAGCGAGCTGATCCTAGTCCAGAAAGTTGTGTTGGAACAACTTGTGGCCTCGGCGTCTGTAGGTCTCGTAGAGGGACGCCTGCGTCACAGTCCCGAAACGACTGTCCACAAGGGCTTCTCTGGGCTGCAGGTACCATTCCTCAAGCAGCACACTACACCTGAGTCTGCAGCGCTGCTTGGCCTTCATCTTCCGGTAGTCGGTCAACCGGACTCCTTCAGCGACATGGACAGTGGTGTCCATCTCGTAGATGGCTCGCTCGGCCTCCCTGTCCTCACGACGATCGGTAGCCGTCGGTCTCGGACGTGGTGCTGTCACGGGATGCCCCCGCGGGTTCGGGCTGAGCGCCGGCAGACGAGAGGCTCTTCCAGCTCTTCTGCGGCCTCGGAGTCATTGATCACAAGAGGGTGCCTCGGACGAGCCTCGCGGATCCTCAAAGATCCTCCTCGGCCACGCTCTCGCTCCATGGCGGCGCGAGCGGCCATCAACGCCTTCTTTTCCTCCTTCGATAGCTTCTGCTTCTTCGCGGCCAGCTCCGTAATGGCCTTGCCCTTGTTCTTCTTGTCGCGAGCCATTGCGATCGGGTGATGCACGAGAATGAAGAACGATCACGGCTGGCAACCCTAGCAACGACGAAACGGCGGCCGTTGAGGGTGGCACCAACGACGCAGAGGGTGGTGGTGGTGTGGCTGGGCGGCGGTGGTGCGCGAGCGGTGGTCGGCGGTGCAGGAGCGGCGGCGGCGACGCTTGGGTGGAGCGGCGGCAGCGCTTGGTGATGCAGGCAGCAACCTTGGGCGACGGTGGCTGCAGTGGAGGCGAGTGGCAGCGGCGGCGATGGTGCTGTGGTGGTGCGGCGAGCGGAGGCGGCGGGCGGCGATGGGCGGTAGCGGCTGGAGGGCGGCGGCGGCGTCCGGCGACGGCGGTGGCGCAAGGGCGAGTGAGGTCGGCGGCGGAGGTGCGTGGCGGCGCGGGGATCGGGAGAGAGAAGGGAAAAAGACGAACGGCCGTTTAAATAGTTGGTCCCAAACCCTAGCCAAGTTTTTAACACCGGATGGACCGATGTTGAGCGATAGATGCATCAGTCGAATGCCACAGTAAGGGTTTTCAGAAAAGTTCCGTTGACACCGGATGGACCGACGTTGAAGGATGGGAGCATCGGTCGAATGGCACAGTAAGGGTATTCAAAAATGGAATGTTGACACCGGATGGTCTGACGTGGGATGAAGTGGCATCAGTGGAATTTGGCACAGCTCCAGAATTGTGAACACCGGATGGACCGATGCTTTTCAGGATGAACTCATCGGTCGATTTGTCACACTGACTAAACTAACTCTTGGCTTTTGAACACCAACTGATCCGATGATGGACTGACCTAAGCATCGGATAATCCAATGACTACAGAACAACAACATCCCATATATGTCCTTTGACCAAATCAAACAAACAATGAGAAACACATGCCTTAGGACCTTTTGGGCAACCCCTTACCCCTCAAAGATACTAATATGCCAATAACATGGCTAGGCCTTAAATCAAAAGGAACACCGAGAAAAACAGGAAGAAATTATCCAAAATGAAATGTAAGGCCCATGCTTTGTGAGCTAGAGTATGAAGACTTCTATCTCTTTAAAGCATGTTCCTCTAGGCATTAACGCACCTAACATTTTTTTCTTTCCACCTTATATGAGTTGAGATATTGCATTTCAAACAAGTCTCTTTCTCATGAGGTGGGTTCCCCTTTGTGACAATCTACCGTATGCAATGCCAGACAAATTATATTGCAAGAAATTTAAATATGAGTGCAAGTATATATGGCAAGCATCATGCAAGACATAAAGTAAATCTATCTTGCCAAGTTTGAACCTTTCAAAGGCTTCTTTAGGGAGAGCCACTCTCCAAGCCTTGGGAAAACCCAAAAGAACCTTCATCCCAAGCTAACCCTTGCTCACCCCTATCCTTTGAGAGTTAGGCAAGACCTATATGATATGCATTCTTACATGATCATGGCAACTTACATGACGTTTGATGCATCTAGCACATTTAATTCACTTCTTAGACTAGAAAAAGTTTTCTCATCAAGTGGTTTAGTGAAGATATCCGCCAATTGTTCTTCAGACCTAACACCTCGCAATGAGATGTCTCCCTTAGCTTCATGGTCCCTTAAGAAATGATGGCGAATATCAATGTGCTTAGTGCAGGAGTGTTGAACAGGTTTTTTAGCTATCTTAACCGCACTTTCGTTGTTACAAAGGAGAGGCACACAACCAAGTTTAATACCAAAGTCCAAAAGGGTTTGCTTCATATAAAGAATTTGGGCACAACATGCACCGGATGCTATGTATTCCGCTTCCGTCGTGGACAAGGCGATGGAATTTTGCTTCTTGCTAGACCAAGAAACTAGGGAACGCCCAAGCATGGCACCCACCGGAGGTACTCTTGCGATCCACGCAGCATCCGACAAAGTCCGAATCTGAGTATCCCAAGAGGTGGAATTTTGCACCTTTAGGGTACCACAAGCCACACTAGGAGTATGCTTAAGATACCTAAGTATCCTAAAGACCGCCTTCCTATGCGATTCTTTAGGTGCCGCTTGAAAGCGAGCACACAAGCATACACTAAACATGATATCGGGCCTAGATGCGGTAAGGTAAAGCAATGAACCAATCATAGAACGGTAGTTAGATTGATCAATAGGTTTACCGTCCTTATCCGCATCGAGATGACAATTTGTTGCCATTGGAGTGCTTCTTGAGCTACAATGTCCCATCTCAAATTTCTTCAAGAGGTCCTTGGTGTACTTCTCTTGATAGACGAAGGTCCCCTCTTGAAGTTGCTTGATTTTGAATCCAAGGAAGAAGTTGAGCTCTCCAATCATTGACATCTCGAATTCCCTAGACATCATTTTGCCAAACTCATGGCTAAGACCTTCGTTAGTTGAACCAAAAATAATATCATCAACATAAATTTGACAAATAAACAAATCTCCGTTGATGTCTTTGGTGAAGAGTGTAGTGTCCACCCTCCCGATCTTGAATCCTTGCATGATAAGGAAATCCCGTAGTCGTTCATACCATGCCCTAGGTGCTTGCTTGAGCCCGTAGAGCGCCTTGTGCAACCTATACACATGATTAGGATTCCTCGGATCTTCAAACCCGGGAGGTTGTTCAACATAAACAAGCTCGTTAATGTAACCATTAAGAAAGGCACTTTTCACATCCATTTGATAAAGTCTAATATTATGATGTGAAGCAAAAGCATGGAGTATACAGATGGCTTCTAGCCGGGCGACCGGGGCAAATGTCTCCCCAAAGTCTAGTCCTTCAACTTTCGAGAACCCTTTGGCCACAAGTCTTGCCTTGTTGCGGACCACAATGCCGTTCTCGTCTTGTTTGTTGCGGTACACCCACTTTGTTCCGATGACGTTCTTGTCCTTGGGTCGCTCCTCCAACACCCAAACTTCATTGCGGATGAAGTTGTTGAGTTCTTCTTGCATGGCCATCACCCAATTTGGGTCTTGGAGTGCTTCCTCAATGTGAGTGGGTTATACACATGAAACAAATGAGTAGTTCTCACAAAATGAGGCGAAATGGCGAGAACGTGTACTTACACCCCTTGACGGACTTCCAATGATTTGGTCTATTGGATGCGCCTTGGAGATGTGTCCAAGCCTCATAAGTGGTTGTGAAGCACTTGGCGATGGTGATGCGTGTTGCTCCTCTTGTGGTTGGACTTGATCATGGACTTCTTCTTCTTCTTGATGTTGTTGGGCTTGTGAGTCTTGAGTCGGCAATGGATCATCCTTCTCTTCTTCGTCAACTTGAGGCGCCATAGAGGTGTTGTTGTTGGAACTTGAAGCCCCCCCCTTGATCATGGCTCTCCTCAACTTTAGGCTTGACATCTCCAATGTTCATGTTCTTCATGGCTTCTCGTAGAGTCTCATCATCTATTTCATCATGACCAAAACTCTCCTCTTGGGAGCCATTAGATTCATCAAACTCAACATCACAACTTTCCTCAACTAAACCGGAGGTTTTGTTGAATACTCGATATGCTTTTGAGTTTGATGCATAAGCAAGAAATATACCAACATCACATCTTCTTTCAAACTTACCGAGCCTTTTCTTGCGGTAGATGTAGCACTTGCACCAAATACTCGAAAGTAGGAGATGTTGGGCTTTCTCCCAATGAGAAGCTCGTACGGGGTCTATTGAAGTAGTTGATGGAGATAGACCCTATTTGCGGTATGGCATGCCGTGTTGATTTCTTCGGCCCAAAACTTCTCCGACGTGCCGTAGTCATCAAGCATTGCTCTCGCAAGAGTGATGAGTGTCTTGTTCTTCCTTTCAACGACACCATTTTGTTGAGGGGTGTATGTGGCCGAAAACTCATGCTTCACGCCTTCACGGTCACACCACTCCCCAATGTTGTAGTTCTTGAATTCGGTGCCGTTGTCACCCCGGACCTTGATGATGGGAAGTTGAAATTCCCTTTGAGCGCGGTTGGTGAAGGTCTTGAACACTTCCGGAGTTTCACTCTTGTCACCTAGAAATGAAGTCCAAGCATAGCGAGAATAGTCATCAACAATAACGAGACAATAGAGGTTACTGACAAGACATTGATATGTGGACGGTCCGAAGAGGTCCATGTGGAGTAGTTCAAGTGGCTTGGAGGTTGACACCATTGTCTTCATTGGGTGGTGTGAAGCAACTTGCTTCACGGCTTGACAAGCGCTACAAAGCTTGTTCTTCTCAAATGTGACATCCTTCACGCCGATCACCATCCCAAGCTTGAATGACATCTTGAGTTTGCTCATCCCAATGTGTGATATGCGTCGGCGCCATAGCCATACCAAGCTTTTTTTAGTGAAAAGGCAAGTGGTCAAGCTAGCATTCTTGTTGGAGAAGTCTACTAGGTAGAGATGTCCATGCCGAAATCCTTTGAAGACTATGTCTTGGCTTGTTTCACTACTCACAACAACATCATTTTTGCTAAATGTGCATGTTAGTCCAAGATCACATAGTTGTGCAATAGAAAGTAAATTAAAGCTAAGTGACTTAACGTACAAAACATTGGAAATGGATAAATCATTTGAAATAGCAATTTTACCTAACCCAATTACCTTGCCCTTAGAGTTATCACCAAAGGTGACTTGTTCATGATTTCCGGGGTTTTCTATGGTGGTGAACATACCATCATTGCCGGTCATATGTTGAGTGCACCCGCTATCGAGTACCCAATGCTTTCCTCCGGCTTTGTAGATCACCTACACACATGAATTCAATTTTTGACATTAGGCACCCAAGCCAACTTAGGTCCTTGTATGTGTGATACAAGTGTTTTTGAGACCCAAAGTTGCTTGGGGAGCTTCCCCTTCATGCCCTTCATGTCTTTGCCAATGAACCTTGCCTTCACCTTGCCATGTACTTTACTCAAGAGATAATAATGATCATTGAAAGTAGATTTGTAGTTAGTAGGCAATTTTGGAGAAGGTCGTTTAGGAAGAGGACACTCCCTTGTGTGGTGACCGGTGACCTCACCATGTTGGCAATAAGAACCAACTTCCTTGATGAAGCTTGTTCTTAGCTCCGGTGAGGGCACCTTTCCTTTGTTAGGCACCGGGAAGGATCCAAGTCCTCTCTTGTTGAAGGCCTTTGCTTGTTGGAAGAGGATTTCCTTGTGCTTGACTTCTCCTTTTGAAAGTCTAGCCACACTAGTGCGGAGACTCTCAATTTCTTCCAACAAGTCCTTCTCCCTAGTGTTTTCTTTCAAAGGCAAAGACTTGTGCAAAGCATTAGTGGCATGAGAAGTAATGGATATCTTATCATTAAGAGTTTGTTTCTTCATAGTTTTTAACTCTTGATCAAGCACTTCATAAGCAAGGTTAAGTGTTTGATGCTCTTGGATTAACTCATTGTGCTTTCCCAAGAGTGCTTGGTGGGCTAAGTCAAGCTCATGATGATCTAGCTTGATTTGAGCCTTATCCTCCTCAACTTGCTTGACATGGGATTTGAGCATGTCATGCTCTTTGAGTATGCTTTCATAATTGTCAAGCAAATCAAGGTTAGCACTCTCAAGCTTAGCACGAGTTCCTTCAAGAGCCTTAACCTTACTCTTTTCCCTCTTAATGATAGTGTGATATTCATTTATTAAAGAAGTGAAATCATCGGGGGAAAGCTCATCATCACTAGAGTCGTCACATACCTTGGTGTTACCTTTCGCCATGAGGCACATGAGCGGTGGATGAATAGGTGAGTCATCATTGTTGGCAATAGTGAGGCCGGCCAAGCTTTCTTCTTCCGCTTCACTCTCTTCATCGCTTGTTTCTTCGTCGGTGACCCATTCATTTGCCTCACACATGAACACCTTTTGTGGGCCATTTCTCTTCTTTGGGAAGAGTCTTGCCTTCTTGCCATTGTCATGTTTCTTCTTCCCAAAGGATCTTGTCTTGGGTTTGGCCTCCTCTTCATCTTCTTCACTTTCTTCAAGCCTGCGATGCTTGCTCTTGTGGTTCTCTCTTCGTTTGTCCGGTCTTGGACAATGATAGGAGATGTGGCCTTGATCACCACAATTGTAGAAATTCTTGTGATCATCTCTCCTTGGTAGAAATGCTCTCTTCTTGGGATCAAATGTGTATCCTTTCTTAGTAATCTTGGAGTTCAAGCGTGAGAACTTCCTCATCATCAATGCAAGCTCATCATCATCATCCTCACTTGATGCTTGCTCTTCTTCACTTGAGCTAGGCTCAACCACCTTCTTCTTCTTGAGTCTTGTTTTCTTGGTGGAGGCCTTTAGAGCAATTGTCTTTGAAGATGATTGCTCCATCATCCCAAGCACACTCATCTCATGAGCGTGAATTTCTCCAATGAGCTCCGAAACTTCAATGTGGTCAAGAGACTCTTTTTGGAGCATGGAGTTGATGATGTTGTACTTTGGCTTGGGAAGGAGCATGAGGATCTTGCGGTTGATGAGTCCCTTGCCAAGAGAAGCAATGTCAAGAGCATTAATTTCTTCAATAAGTACATTCAAGCGAGAGAACATCTCATTGACATTTTCATGAGGTAGCATCTTAAATTCATCATATTTTGCTTTTAGCAAGTGATATTTTAGTTCTTTCACACGAGAAGAACCCTCATGAATTTCTATCAAGCAAGCCCAAATTTCACAAGCTTTTTCTTTACTAGCAATCCTAGAAAACACATCTTGACTAATACATTCATAGATTGCATTCCTAGCTTTAGCATCCCATTTAATTTGATCACCAACATAATTACGTTCTCCAAACCCCGCGTGGGTCACTTCCCGTACTTCGGGAGCAATAGCCTCTAGATAAGCGCGCATGCGTGCTTTCCAATAGGCAAAGTTCTTGCCCTCGAAGATAGGAACTGAACCCCCAACCTTGGCTATTTTAGCTCTCTAGCGGTGAAGCTAGAATGATCCTATGAGCAACCTTGCTCTGATACCAATTGTAAGGATCGAATGCCAAAGAGGGGGGGGGGTGAATTGGGCTTCTTTTAAAAAATCTAAGCAATAAAACTTAATTCCTAAAAGCCCAATTCCCTACGCGAACTATCTATGCATTCAAGTAAATGGGAACTTTCCGGAATGTAAAATGCATAACGTAAGGGAAAGGAGGAGGATGCAAACTCCCGAGGAGACATGAGGATTTATCTCGTGGTTCGACAAGATCGTCAATATCTTCCTACATCCACGTTGTGGCACCCACCGAAGGGTTTTGCCACACCCAAGTCACCGAGACGAGGGATCTTCACTATTCCTCTTCGTTTGCCAACTTCGGCAAGGTGGAGCTCAAGCCTTGTACAACTTCGACCCTTTGGGCTTCCACAAACGCCTTGGCAAGCTCCGGAAGTCTCCTCACAGTTACAAACACCAAGGGCACTCCCTTGAGGCTCTCACTATCCTAGAGAGTCCACTCACCCAGAATGGAGGCACACAAGCTCTCTCTCTAGCTAGTTCTAGCCTAACTCTTGGTGTATAGGTGATCGAAATGGTGTGGAAGTGATTGCTCTTGGTATTGAATGCTTGTGGATGTGTTGATAGTGTCTGGTGATCAAGACTTGGCGAAATGATGGGATTAGGGGGTATTTATAGCCAGCCTCCCCGAAATAGCCGTTGGAAAAGTAGGCTGACAGAACTTTACTGTGAACACCGGATGATCCGATGTCTCCCCTTTAGTTATCATCGGTCAAGTTTACTTTAGCTGACGTCATTGTGTCAGATATGACCGTTGTTAGACCGATGTTGCTCCCGTCTTCTCATCGGATGATCCGGTGGCTCTTCCTCCAGAATTGACTCAAACTTGATGCTTACTGGAGTGATTGACCGATGTGTATATTTCTGTACATCGGATGATCCGGTGCTACACTTGGTCCAATGATATTGCAAACTGTACTGATGGACCGATGTAGATGAGCCATTCACATCGGATGATCCGGTGAGTGCTCTGTTCTAAGGTCTTCTTCTTCAGTTGAACCAACTCGACCGATGTGTATATTTCTGGAACCATCGGTTGATCCGGTGAGTTGATTTTGTTTGCTTCGAGTTGTTTCTAAGTGATTTTGTATCTTGCTCGATTGACCTCTTTGATATTTGTTGCAAAGGCATTTCTGATGATCTTCAAGCATTGAACGTTGTCAATTTAAAGTTGAATGATTTTGACATAAGAGCTTTCACTTCTTGTCTTCATATAATTGATTTGATCTCATAAATTGATTGTATATGGGTCTCCAATGACATATTGATTTCATTTGATTGAGTGATTATGGGGACCTTATATTCACAAATTCATTAGTAAAATCCAATGGTTGTCATTAATCACCGAAACCATACCTCGTGGGGGCCTAGATGCTTTCAATTATGTGGTATGATAATTATTTGGGTTATTTTGGGACTTAATCACACCTAGACATTGCAGGATGCTTTTACTTGTTTGTGGACTAAAACTTGCTTGCTGCAATGAACCATTTATATCCATCCTTGTTTTTAGCTACGTGTCATATTTTCTTACACTTGTTGTGTACAACATGTACTCACCCCTGCTATTCCCACAATTAATTCAGCTGCAAGAGATATTTTAAAGACAACATGGAGCACTAGGCGTGCGTACTACCGTCGATTGCTGTGGAGTTGAAGTCGCCTATGCTAGATTATTTTCCGCTGAAATAAAATCAAGGTATATTTATTACTCGTGACATTGTTAATTTTTTATTTTCATTTCTGATGTTGATGTGTATGTGTGAAGCAACATCCTTGGCACACATACACTGCACTTGGTTCGTTTTTCAGAACTGGGTGTCACATAGCCGCCTTGCTCCGGGTGACCCTACACTCTTCTCGAGCTCCTGCAAGCTCGGTGGTCGACCTTGCCTCCTTGGCAATGGCGATCGCCTCGCTCCGGGTGGCCTCCTCCGCTTCCCCGTGGACCCGCGCGTGCTCTGCGTGCACCTTCACCAGTGTTGACGGATCATAACAAACACTAACAAATCATCCCTAGCAACGACGCCATAAATTCTTGTTGATGTTTCTTACGAATATAATAAATTCCGCAAGCGCACAAAAACTGTTGATGTAGTATTTTCCCTTAAAGGAGTATTCCAACGGTGTCATTTATTTTATCCCAAGGGATGGCTAGGTGGAAGTGTAGCAACCATCAAATGGAAATGGTAGAATTGTCTAGGTAGGGTTCTAGTGAGGGTGGATAATAGATAATTGGAGGTAGTGTGACACACACAAGAGCATTCTATTCTAGGAGGGATAAATACGTTCTATGGAGATTAGACTAAGAGTTAGTGAGTTGATCCTACAATACTTCAAATATATTTATACATATACAAATCCTAGTTTAGATACTAATGAGCATGTAAATGGGGCACGAGTTTACCCCTAGAAAAACTAGGACGACTTCCACCAAGAACCTATGGCATAGTCGAACGTGGAGGATTATAGAGTACAGATAGGGCTGTCACCACCTACTGCCTACCTCTTCGATCCGTGGATCTACGAGACATTCAACGCTACTTACCTATCCAAGCACCATGCTAGCATATTAAGTAAATACCTTAAAGGCCTAGGCACAAGCCATCCTAAGGCAAGGAACTAAATCATCATTGAAGTCAATGGTGATACATATCATAATTATTCATATTAACATGATCATATCCTAGGTAATTAGACTATAGTGGGGGTTTATAGTGTTTATGATGATAGATTATGATAATTATGGCATAATCATAAAGACTATTCCTACCACATACATGGACTCCACAATCAAATAAGAAACGATTCATCCAAGCATATGTATAAAGGAAGACTAAAAATAACATCTTTATTATGCATAAAGTTGCCAATACAAGAGGGAATATGAAAGCATCTAGGCCCCCGTGAGGTATGGTTTTGGTGATTAATGACAACCATTCGTAATTACTAATGAGTTTGTGGATGCAAGGTTTCACATATATCACATCAAGCGTTAACGACTATCTATTCAAATCATCTACCACTCATTGGATACGAATGGAGACCCCTCAAACGACCTATTCTAAGGGGGTTATTCAATTCTCATGAAGGCTAGATGAAGAACTCACACAACAACTCTATTCTATCAAAATTGGCAACACAAGAAGATCAATATTCATCAGAACATTATTTGCAACAAGTGTCAAAGAGGTCACTCGAGAAGCTTCTAAAAGTTCAACTCGAAGCAAACAAATTACACTCACCAGATCGTCCGATGGTCTGGAAAATGCACACATCGGTCGATTAGGGCTCAACAGAAGAAGAAGACCTCAGAATGAAGTGCACACCGGATCATCCGATGCTAGAGACAAGTGGACATCGGTGAAGTTCAACAGAAATATTAATTTGTCTCAACAATTCTGGAGAAACACTCACCGGATCATCCGATGCAGAAGCAAAGTGTACATCGGTCTAGTTCAACAGAAACATTATTTCTGGACCAAATCTGAAGACAAAGCTCACCGGATCATCTGATGATTGAGAAGGGGCAGCATCGGTCGAATAACGATCACTTCTGACACAGTGACGTCAGCTAATCTAATTAGACCGATGCTCAGAAAAGGTGGTCATCGGATCATCCGATGTACACAGAAAAAGTAATCAGCCAACTTTTTCAACGGCTAATTCAGTTGGGCTGGCTATTTAACCCCCTTCCACCAGTCATTTCGACAACACATGACAACCAGAGCATGCCTACACATCCTCAAGTGTCCAAGACCTAGAACAATCATTTACACACCCTTTCCGTCCATCTACACCTCAAGATATAGGCTAGACCTAGCTAGAGAGAAGCTTGTGTGCGTCCTCTCTGGGTGAGTGGAGTCTCTAGACCAGTGAGAGCCGTGAGGGAGTGCATTCTTGGTGATTGCATTCACCTTGTATCAAGAGGAGAGTAGAGAGATCGCTCCGGAGCTTGCCGAGACAATTGTGGAAGCCCGGAGGATCGAAGTTGTACAAGGTTTGAGCTCCACCTTGCCGGAGATGGCGAACGGAGAAAGCTAGTGGATTCCCTCGTCTTGGTGACTTGGGAGTGGCAATACCCTTTGGTGGGTGCCACAACGTGGATGTGGGAAGATCCTAGTGATCTTACCGAACCACGAGAAAAATCGCCGTGTCTCCGCGTCTTCGAGCGTTTGCATTCCTCTCCCTACCCCTTTACGATTACGTTTTACTATTCCGCACTTAACTCTCTTGATTGCGTAGTTGACTTGCATAGGGAATTGGGCTTAACAATTAAAGTTTTTAAATTGCCTTAAAATTTGAAAAAGCCCAATTCACCCCCCCTCTTGGGCATTTCGATCCTTACAATTGGTATCAGAGCAAGGTTGCTCATAGGATCATTCTAGCTTCACCGCTAGAGAGCTTAAATGGCCAAGAATGGGGGTTCGGTTCCCACCTTCGAGGGCAAGAACTTTGCCTATTGGAAAGCACGCATGCGTGCCTACCTAGAGGCTATTGCTCCCGAAGTTTGGGAAGCGACCCATGCGGGATTTGGAGATCTCAATTATGTTGGTGATCAACTAAAATGGGATGCTAAGGCTAGAAATGCTATCTACGAATGCATAAGTCAAGACGTATTTGCTAGAATTGCTAGTAAAGAGAAAGCATGTGAAATTTGGGCATGTTTAATTGAAATACATGAGGGCTCATCTCGTGTTAAAGAACTCAAATATCACTTGCTTAAATCCAAGTATGGTGATTTCAAAATGCTCCCTCATGAGAATGTTAACCAAATGTTTTCCCGTTTAAATGTACTCATTGAGGAGATTAACGCACTTAACATTGCCTCTCTTAGTAAGGGACTTATTAACCGCAAGATCCTCATGCTTCTACCCAAGCCCAAGTACAACATTATCAATTCAATGCTCCAAAAGGAATCGCTTGACAACATTGAAGTCTCGGAGCTTATTGGAGAAATTCATGCTCATGAGATGAGCGTTCTTGGAATGATGGAGGAGTCATCGTCAAAGACCATTGCTCTCAAGGCCTCAACCAAGAAGACAACTCCCAAGAAGAAGAAAGTAGTTGAGCCTAGCTCAAGTGAAGAAGAGCAAGCAACAAGCGAAGAGGACGATGACGAGCTTGCATTGATGATGAGGAAATTCTCACGGTTAAACTCCAAGATTGCAAAGAAGGGTTACTCTTTTGATCCCAAGAAGAAAGCCTTCCTTCCAAGAAAAGATGAAAACAAGATATGCTATAATTGTGGTGATCAAGGCCACATATCGTATGATTGTCCAAAACCGGACAAGAGGAAGGACAACCACAAGGGAAAGCATCGAAAGCTAGAAAAAAGTGATGAAGATGAAGAAGAGGTCAAGCCCAAGCGCTCCTTTGGAAAGAAGAAATTTGACAAAGGCAAGAAGACCAAGCTCTTTCCAAAGAAGAGAAGAGGGCCTCAAAAGGTCTTCATGTGCGAAGCCAATGAGTGGGTCACCGATGAGGAAACAAGTGACGATGATAGTGAAGATGAGGAAGAAAACTTGGCAAGCCTCGCTATCGTCAACAAGGATGACTCACCTCTTCCCCCACCGCCCATGTGCCTCATGGCGAAAGGTAACACCAAGGTATGTGATGACTCTAGTGATGATGATGAACTTTCTCCCGATGAATTAGCATCTATGATTAATGAATATCATGCCATCATAAAAAGGGAAAAAGGCAAGGTTAAGGCACTTGAACAAGCTCGTGCTAAGCTTGAGAGTGCTAACCTCAATTTGCATGACAAGTATGAAAGCATACTTAAGGAGCATGACATGCTCAAGTCTCATGTCAAGCAAATTGAGGAAGAGAAGGCTCAAATCAAGCTTGATCACCATGAGCTTGACTTAGCTCATCAAGCACTCTTGGGCAAGCACAATGAGCTGGTTCAAGAGCATCAAGTACATAACCTTGCTTATGAAGCTATTGAACTAAAATTGAACAACTTGAAGAAAGAAACCCTTGATGGCAAAATACCCGCTAGTTCACATGCCACTAACAATTTGCATGAGTCTTTGCCGTTGAAAGCAAATGCTAGGGAGAAGGAGCTAATGGACGAGATTGAAAGTCTCCATGCTAGCGTGGCAAGACTAACCAAGGGAGAGGACAAGCATAAGGAAATCCTCTTCCAACAAACCAAAGGCTTCAACAAGAGAGGACTTGGATCCTTCCCGGTGCCAAACAAAGGGAAGGTGCCCTCACCAGAGCTTAGGACAAGCTTCATCAAGGAAGTTGGTTCCTATTGCCAACACTGTGAGGTCACCGGACATCACACAAGGGAGTGTCCTCTTCCTAATCGTCCTTCTCCCAAATTGCCTCCTAACTATACATCTACCTTTGATAATCACTATTATCTATTGAGCAAAGTAGGTGGGAAGGTGAAGGCAAAGTTCATCGGCAAAGACATCAAGGGCATGAAGGGGAAGCTCACCAAGCAACTTTGGGTCCCAAAATCACTTGTATCACACATACAAGGACCTAAGTTGGCTTGGGTTCCTAAACTCAAAAACTAACTTCATGTGTGTAGGTGAACTACAAAGCTGGAGGAAAACATTGGGTACTCGATAGTGGGTGCACTCAACACATGACCGGCAATGATGGTATGTTCACCTCCATAGAGGACCCCGGAAATCACGAACAAGTCACCTTTGGTGATAACTCAAAGGGGAAGGTAATTGGTTTAGGTAAAATTGCTATTTCTAATGATTTGTCTATCTCTAACGTGCTTTATGTTAAGTCTCTTAGTTTCAATTTACTTTCTATTGCTCAATTATGTGATCTTGGACTAACGTGCACATTTGACAAGAATGGTGTTGTGGTGTCTAGTGAGTCTAGCAAAGAACTAATCTTCAAGGGGTTTAGGCATGGACATCTTTACTTGGTGGACTTCTCCAACAAGAACGCTAGCTTGACCACTTGTCTTTTCACCAAGACAAGTTTGGGTTGACTATGGCATCGACGCATTGCTCACATAGGGATGAGCAAGCTCAAGAAGTCATTCAAGCTCGGGATGGTGACCGGCGTGAAGGACGTCACATTTGAGAAGAACAAGCTTTGTAGCGCATGTCAAGCCGGGAAGCAAGTTGCCTCGCACCATCCGATGAAGACAATGGTGTCAACCTCCAAGCCACTTGAACTGCTTCACATGGACCTCTTCGGACCGTCCACATACCAAAGTCTTGGCGGTAACCTCTATTGTCTCGTTATTGTTGATGATTATTCTCGATATGCTTGGACTTTGTTTCTAGGTGACAAGGGTGAAACTCCGGAAGTCTTCAAGACCTTTGCAAAACGAGCTCAAAGGGAATTTCAACTTCCCATCATCAAGGTCCGGAGTGACAACGGCACCGAGTTCTAGAACTACAACATTGGGGAGTGGTGTGACCGTGAAGGCGTGAAGCACGAGTTTTCGGCCACATACACCCCTCAACAAAATGGTGTCGTTGAAAGGAAGAACAAGACTCTCATCACCCTTGCAAGAGCAATGCTTGATGACTATGGCACGTCGGAGAAGTTTTGGGCCGAAGCAATCAACATGGCGTGCCATGCCGCTAATAGGATCTATCTTCATCGACTACTTCAAAAGACCCCCTATGAGCTCCTCATTGGGAGAAAGCCCAACATCTCCTACTTTCGAGTCTTCGGATGCAAGTGCTACATCTACCGCAAGAAGAGGCTCGGTAAGTTTGAAAGAAGGTGTGATGTTGGTATTTTTCTTGGTTATGCATCAAACTCAAAAGCATATCGAGTATTCAACCAAACCTCCGGGTTAGTTGAAGAAAGTTGTGATGTTGAGTTTGATGAGACTAATGGCTCCCAAGAGGAGAGTTTTGGTCATGATGATATAGATGATGAGCCTCTACGAGAAGCTATGAAGAACATGACCATTGGAGACATCAAGCCTGAAGTTGAGGAGAGCCATGATCAAGGGGGAGCCTCAAATGCTAACATCGACACCTCCATGGCGCCTCAAGTTGACGAAGAAGAAGAAAAAGATGATCCATTGCCTACGCAAGATTCACAAGTCCTACAACATCAAGATGAAGAAGAAGAAGTCCAAGATCAAGTCCATCCACAAGACGAGCAAAACGCATCACCACCGCCAAGTGCTTCACAACCACTCATGAGGCATGGGCGCATCTCCAAGGCGCATCCGATGGATCAAATCATCGGAAGTCCATCACGGGGAGTAAGTACTCGTTCTCGCCATGTCGCTTCGTTTTGTGAGCAGTACTCGTTTGTTTCGTGTGTAGAACCCACTCGCATCGAGGAAGCACTTCAAGATCCAAATTGGGTGATGGCAATGCAAGAAGAGCTCAACAACTTCACCCGCAACGAAGTTTGGGTGTTGGAGGAGCGACCCAAGGACAAGAATGTCATCGGAATGAAGTGGGTGTACCGCAACAAGCAAGATGAGAATGGCGTTGTGGTCCGCAACAAGGCAAGACTTGTGGCCAAGGGTTTTGCGCAAGTTGAAGGACTAGACTTTGGAGAGACATTCGCTCCGGTCGCTCGGTTAGAAGCTATTCGTATACTCCTTGCTTTTGCTTCACATCATAACATAATGCTTTATCAAATGGATGTGAAAAGTGCCTTTCTTAATGGCTATATTAATGAGCTTGTTTATGTTGAGCAACCTCCCGGGTTTGAAGATCCGAGGAATCCTAATCATGTGTATAGGCTACACAAGGCGCTCTACGGACTCAAGCAAGCACCTAGGGCGTGGTATGAACGACTAAGGGATTTCCTAGTCATGCAAGGATTCAAGATCGGGAGGGTGGATACTACACTCTTCACCAAGGACATCGACGGAGATTTATTTCTTTGTCAAATTTACGTTGATGACATTATTTTTGGCTCAACTAACAAAGCTCTTAGCCAAGAGTTTGGCAAAATGATGTCTAGGGAATTCGAGATGTCAATGATTGGAGAGCTCAATTTCTTCCTAGGATTTCAAATCAAGCAACTTCAAGAGGGGACCTTCATCTATCAAGAGAAGTACACAAAGGACCTCTTGAAGAAATTTGAGATGGGAGATTGTAGCTCAAGAAGCACTCCAATGGCGACAAATTGCCATCTCGACGCGGACATGGACGGTAAACCTATTGATCAATCTCATTACCGTTCTATGATTGGCTCATTGTTATATCTTACCGCATCTAGGACCGATATTATGTTTAGTGTGTGCTTGTGTGCTCGCTTTCAAGCGGCACCTAAAGAATCGCACAAGAAGGCGGTCTTTAGGATACTCCGGTATCTCAAGCATACCCCAAGTGTAGGTTTGTGGTACCCCAAGAACGCTAGTTTTCATCTCTTAGGCTACTCGGATTCGGACTTTGCCGGATGTCGTGTGGACCGCAAGAGTACCTCTGGAGGGTGCCACCTACTTGGGCGTTCCCTAGTATCTTGGTCTAGCAAAAAGCAAAATTCTGTGGCTTTGTCCACCGCGGAGGCGGAGTATATAGCGGCCGGTGCATGTTGTGCCCAAATTCTATATATGAAGCAAACCCTTTTGGACTTTGGAATTAAGTTTGGTTGTGTGCCTCTCCTTTGTGACAATGAAAGTGCGGTTAAGATAGCTAGAAACCCCGTTCAACACTCCTGCACCAAGCACATTGATATTCGCCATCACTTCTTGCGGGACCATGAGGCTAAGGGAGACATCTCATTGCAAGGTGTTAGGTCCGAAGAACAATTGGAGGATATCTTCACCAAACCACTTGATGAGAAAACTTTTTCTAGACTTAGAAGTGAATTAAATGTGCTAGATGCATCTAACGTCATGTAAGTTGCCATGTTCATGTAAGGTTGCATATCATATAGGTCTTGTCTAACTCCAAAAGGATAGGGGCGAGCTAGAAATAGTTTTCCCTGAGGAAGCCTTTGGAATGTTTAAACTTGGCAAGATAGATTTATCTTATGCCTTGCATGATTCATGCCATATAAACTTGCACTCATTTAATATCTCGCATTAACTTGTTTGGCATTGCATACGGTAGATTGTCACAAAGGGGAACCCACATCATGAGAAGAAGACTTGTTTGAAATGCAATATCTTAACTCATATGATGTGGAAAGAGCAAAACTCTAAAGGAACATGTTTTAAAGAGATAGAAGTCTCCATACTCTAGCTCACAAAGCATGGACCTTACATTTTCTTGTTTTTTCCCTCCTAATTTTCCTTGTGTGCTCTATTTGTTTAAGGGCTTAGCCAATATGTGGCACTATATTGAAAAGCCTATATTTTTAGGGGTTAGGAGGTGCCCAAAAGGTCCTAAGACTCGTTTTCTCTTTGTGTGTTTTTAGTCAACAGACATTTATGGGTATTCTTAGGTTTTCTGTAGTCATCGGACTATCCGATGCTAGGGTCAGCAGCTACATCATATCAATTGATGCTCCAATTCATCGATCAGATCAGTGAGAACCAAGAAATCGACCGATGGGTTCATTTCAGGAAACATCGGAGCATCCGAAGTTCAATCCTCTGTTACCCTGCAGAATTCGACCGATGATCGACGTAGCAACATCGGATCATCCGATGTGCAAAGAGAGTTTTTGGACCAACTCTCTGTTGAACTCGACCGATGACCCCACCCGATGCGCATCGGTCGATCCGGTGTTCGCGTAACCGTTAGGTCATCGGGTTCCCATTTAAAGTCGTACGGGCGCTTCGTCTTCGCCATCTCCTCGCGCCGCCACCTCCTCGCGCTGCCACGCCTCCCGCCGCCGCCGCGTCTCCTCGCCGCCGCCGCGTCTCCTCGCGCCGCCATCTCCTCGCACCGCCATCTCCTCGCGCCGCCACCTCCTCGCGCCGCTGCGCCTCCCGCCGCCGCCGCGTCTCCTCGCGCCGCCATCTCCTCGCGCCGCCACTTCCTCGCGCCTCCACCTCCTCGCGCCGCCACCTCCTCGCGCCGCCGCCGTGCCTCCCGCTGCCGCCGTGCCTCCCCCGCCGCCACCTCAAGCCAAGCCGCAGCCGCGCCTCCATCGCCGCCACAGGCCGAGCCGCTGCCGCGCCTCCACCGCCGCCGCGCATCCATCGCCGCCGGCAGCCCTCCGTTCGACGACTTTCGTCGCTAGGGTTCCCACGAACCGTGCGACATCATTCCGATCACTGCGTCGCCGTTCATCGTTCGTGTGATCCTTTTCATCGCTAAGGTTTGTACTGTACCGTGCGACATCCATCCTTGTTTCTCGTCGATCATGTTTCCACTAACCCTAGGCCTCTCTTTTGCATCAAGATGGGCCGTGATCGCAAGGGAAAAGGCAAGGCCATCGAGGAGCCCGCAGCGAAGAAACAAAAGCTCTCGAAGGAAGCTCGCCGGGCAGAGTTGGCCGCTCGCGCCGCCGAGGAGCGTGAGCGCGGCCATCGCGGTTCCTTGCGGCTCCGCGAATCTCGGCAGAGGCAGCAGCGGCCCACAGTGCAGCCCGTGCCGCCCGACGACTCTGAGGATGAGGAGGATACTGCGGTGACGCCACTGGTTCGCCGGCGCACCGTCAGGACCCGAGGGGGAGGTCAGACCCCCACCGCGAGTCAGCGCCCCACTGCTGCCGACCGCGCAGAGGACAGAGAGGCCCAGAGGGCCATCTACGAGATGGATACCGCTGCCAGAGTTGCCGAGGATGTCAGGCTTACAGACTATCGCAAGTTCAAGGCAAAACAACTGAAGAAGCTCAGATGGACAGCGTTGCCGGAGGAGTGGTTCCCGCAGCCCAGGGACACTAGGGTTGATCCCCGCTTTTGGACCCTGACACAGGCGTCCCTGTACGAGACGTACAGGCGTCGGGGCCATAAGCTGTTCCAGCACACTTACATCGACTGGAATCAGCTTGCAACAGCAGTTGGACATGGGATCAGGCCATTCTTCGAGAGGTACAGAGGCCTTGTGGAGCTGCTCTCACGCCAGAGGAGCGCTTACGTGGAGGAGTGGGTTCGAGTCTTCTAAGCCACTCTCTATATCTCAGAGGGTCGGCGCTCGATCCACTTCATGTTTCTGGGGTAGCAGCACACCGTGTCTCGAGAGTGACTGGCACAGCTGCTTGGAGTGGACACACAACTCACCTGTCTGCACGAGGTGGTCTACGGAGGAGCCGACCCGCCGAGGAGGCCGCTGACAGGGGGAGTGTCACCGCCATTTGAGGAGATCAGAGGTCTGTTCACCCCTCCTTTTACGCCAGACCAGCCGAGGGTGCCAGCTCTACTCACTCCAGCCGCTCGGACAGTTCACCACATCCTCAGGCGTACCCTTCTACCGAGGTCCGGCTACCTAGAGGGCTTCACGAGCCTCCAGCAGACCATCCTGTTCTATGTGATGAACGGGATGGAATTTGATATCGTGGACATCTTAATCTGCGAGATGGAGGACATGATCACTGACGGAGTCGGGATGTTGAGGCAGTTGGTCTACGGGTATTGGATCTGCCGTCTGCTGTTCTTGCTAGCACCTGAGGACTCGCCAGCCACTGCTCCTCTTACAGAGCTCCACGCCACTCGGTTCGGCCACTACCGAGTGCCTACTCCTGGAGACCGCCGCCTTGGCCGTCCAGTCGAGCGTCAGGTCAGAGCCCATCTCTCCGAGGAGGACTGGACCGAGCTAGCCCAGGAGGACGAGGCACTCGCCCAGGCAGAGGCACAGGGTGAAGGACTGGAGCACGTCTGGTCGGACAGCGACACCAGCGACAGCGTCGAGGAGTACTTCCCTCCTCCGCCTCCTTCTCCGAGGCAGCACGATGCGGAGGCGGGAGGTTCGACTGCTCCACCACCTCCAGTGTCCGAGGCTCAGGTGTCACAGCCGTCAGAGCTCACCTCGCTGCTCCAGCAGATGGTCGAGCAGCAGCGCCAGGACTGGCTTGCAGCTGAGCAGGCCCGAGCGGATCAGGCTGCTCGGCTCGCGGAGCTACAGAGACAGTAGCAGGAGATACAGTTGGATATCGCCCGCCAGAGGCGAGAGGACACTGACCGCTTCACGAGCCTGGTGGATCAGATGCACCGGAGGACCCTGGACCAGTAGCAGCAGACTCAGCAGGCGATGATGGGCATCCTGGGGTTGATCACCAACCTCTACCAGCAGACCGGGATAGCCCTTCCGCCTCAGCAGCCGGGTCTTGGTCAGGCTCCAGCAGCTTCTCCACTGGCACCTACTGCAGCTCCAGCACCAGCGTCGCCCATACCAAGCTTCAGCATGTCACCTCTACTAGCCTCGACAGTGCCATTCCAGTTCTCTCCTCCACCGGCAGTACCTTCTCCGCTAGCGCCAGCAGTCCCAGCAGATCCCCCAACAGCGTCAGCAGCTCCAGCTCCTCCCGCTCCAGCGCCAGCACCTGCGACCTCCACCTCGAGCAGCTCCGACGACAGCACCGCCGACGTCGACCGCTTCACCGTCGCCCCGAGTGCTCCAGAGTCCTAGGTACTCATCTTCCCTTTTTGGTGTCTTGATGCCAAAGGGGGAGAAGAGTTAGAGTCAGGGGGTTTTTAGCTCTAGGGGGAGTCAGTCTTAGGGGGAGTTTGGGGAGTTTTACCCTTTATCTATTTGGACTTATTGTCTTTTGCTTCTATTGTAATCCAGTGTGCTATTTTATGACTTATTTGATCACTGTTTGAGCCTTCGAGCTCCTTGTGTTGCTTTTTGTTCCAGTTACAATCTTTATGAGCGTTGTGTTATTAAATTCATTTACTTCTATGCTCTACTCGTTGTGTTGTCATCAATCACCAAAAAGGGGGAGATTGAAAGCATCTAGGCCCCCGTGAGGTATGGTTTTGGTGATTAATGACAACCATTCGTAATTACTAATGAGTTTGTGGATGCAAGGTTTCACATATATCACATCAAGCGTTAACGACTATCTATTCAAATCATCTACCACTCATTGGATACGAATGGAGACCCATCAAACGACCTATTCTAAGGGGGTTATTCAATTCTCATGAAGGCTAAATGAAGAACTCACACAACAACTCTATTCTATCAAAATTGGCAACACAAGAAGATCAATATTCATCAGAACATTATTTGCAACAAGTGTCACAGAGGTCACTCGAGAAGCTTCTAAAAGTTCAACTCGAAGCAAACAAATTACACTCACCGGATCGTCCGATGGTCTGGAAAATGCACACATCGGTCGATTAGGGCTCAACAGAAGAAGAAGACCTCAGAATGAAGTGCACACCGGATCATCCGATGCTAGAGACAAGTGGACATCGGTGAAGTTCAACAGAAAGATTAATTTGTCTCAACAATTCTGGAGAAACACTCACCGGATCATCCGATGCAGAAGCAAAGTGTACATCGGTCTAGTTCAACAGAAACATTATTTCTGGACCAAATCTGAAGACAAAGCTCACCGGATCATCCGATGATTGAGAAGGGGCAGCATCGATCGAATAACGGTCACTTCTGACACAGTGACGTCAGCTAATCTAATTAGACCGATGCTCAGAAAAGGTGGTCATCGGATCATCCGATGTACACAGAAAAAGTAATCAGCCAACTTTTTCAACGGCTAATTCAGTTGGGCTGGCTATTTAACCCCCTTCCACCAGTCATTTCGACAACACTTGACAACCAGAGCATGCCTACACATCCTCAAGTGTCCAAGACCTAGAACAATCATTTACACACCCTTTCCGTCCATCTACACCTCAAGATATAGGCTAGACCTAGCTAGAGAGAAGCTTGTGTGCGTCCTCTCTGGGTGAGTGGAGTCTCTAGACCAGTGAGAGCCGTGAGGGAGTGCATTCTTGGTGATTGCATTCACCTTGTATCAAGAGGAGAGTAGAGAGATCGCTCCGGAGCTTGCCGAGACAATTGTGGAAGCCCGGAGGATCGAAGTTGTACAAGGTTTGAGCTCCACCTTGCCGGAGATGGCGAACGGAGAAAGCTAGTGGATTCCCTCGTCTTGGTGACTTGGGAGTGGCAATACCCTTTGGTGGGTGCCACAACGTGGATGTAGGAAGATCCTAGTGATCTTACCGAACCACGGGAAAAATCACCGTGTCTCCGCGTCTTCGAGCGTTTGCATTCCTCTCCCTACCCCTTTACGATTACGTTTTACTATTCCGCACTTCACTCTCTTGATTGCGTAGTTGACTTGCATAGGGAATTGGGCTTAACAATTAAAGTTTTTAAATTGCCTTAAAATTTGAAAAAGCCCAATTCACCCCCCCTCTTGGGCATTCGATCCTTACAGAATACATGAGTCATACCTTTTCCAACATTAAATCGGGACTTCCTAATTTGGACTAGGGATTAGAGACTCTCCTCTCTACAGCCTAAACTCCTCTAAGAATATGGAAAATAGTGGATACAATAGAATGAAGCTCAAGTGGTGTGTGTTAAAGTGAGGGTAGGGGTTCCTATTTATAGCTGGAGAAGGGTCGGTTCCCGCCATCAAAAGCGCGTAAATCAGTCTTCATCGTTGCCAGAACACCACAGGGAGTCGAAAGGTGTATGTTGACCGCGTTTGGCGTTAGGAACTAGTCGGCCGAACAGGGTGTTCGACCGACCTGGTCTTGGCTCCATTTCGTGTGTGCTTTCTCCAGGTCACTTCCAAGTGGGCCCTATTGACTGATATTGGTGATATATCGTTGGATCTCCTCGGATACATCTGTTTGTGGGCCATATGATCCATGTGATGCCACATGCCAGCGCTTGATTGGCTGGGATGATACTTTTAGTATTGCTCTCTTCTACCTCAATTCCTACATAAAAAGCCTGCATGCACTATTTTTCTAAGCCTAGTGGAAATATGTTAAGTAGAAAGGTGATGTGTGCAAGAAATGACTTATCTTTCACATAATTGAGTTATAGTGATGGGTGAAATTGGGATATAACAGCCGTAAAAAAACTCCCCATGATTATCCTTTGCTCGTCCTGAGAAAAGTCAAGACTTTAGGTTGATGATCAGGAGTTGCTAAAATGTTCTATCTTTCAAAAGTATCAAGTGCGCAACAAAATACTCTACCTAATATTGCAAAAATTGGCTATGGTACTTTACCCTTCTTAAATCATTATGGGGCTTATGCCTTCTCCTATATTCATGGGTAGTTGAAAGATAGAATAGTAAATGGATCAAGCATAGCCTAGATATCAAGTTCCACTCAAATTCCGGAGAGTTTCGATTTAGATTCTAAGTACCTCAATTTGATTGTCTCAGTCACTCCTTTTTGTGTAGCGGAAATATATCCTCACAAAGTCCTTTGCCTATACTAATTGTACCACTTAAATAAGGCTTTTATGTGGAGCTTGGTAAGGAATGTAGTAGGTATATCTGTAATATATAATATTGCTAAGTCGAAAGAGTAATCCTTAAGAGAAATCAATTTAAATCATTTTGATTCAAGACTTGTGCTTGTATGATGGAATGTAAATGGAAGGGGATGTTGAGATGACTCCTTTGATGTGGACTCTCTTTATTGCAGAAATGAACATGGCTACTTTCATCTTTCTTTTTTTTTCTCATGCTTATGATGTAAGCATGCATTTTCTATTTCTTTTTCTTGTAGCCATGTCTTCTACTCCCTTTTTATGCAATAAATATGAAAAGAGTACTAAGTATGAAAGGCATGGAGTTTCTCTTCTTATTGTGGAATGATGATATGATAAAATTTTTGTAACTTCCAGTGTAGAAGTATAGCATGTGCGAGTGAAGTCCTAAATTCAAAAGAAATGAATGAATTCTCACATAGGACTATACTAGTTTCACCAGACTCAATGTGAAAGCAAATAGCATATGCATAAGATTTATCAATGTACAACATCATATGACTTTGGTAGGTATTTCCAATCAAATGAGGGTAACTTAAACCTTTTAAAAATTTCTCCGAGATCTAAGTTTCACCTTCAAACTAGGAATAGCAGTACAATCACTATCTCAAATCTCGGGATAATTCCTGCATGTGTCGATTAAGGACCATACCGTGTGCGACCCTGCAAGATAAGTTTGAATACAACCTAGAATTAGATTAAGCATTTGCTAACAACAATTTCTAAACCAAGGCAAAGTTAGTTTAAGCCAATGAAAGCAATATTTGGAGAGTAGCAAGTTGTAAACTAGGGACTCAGGAAAAATAAAACAGAACAACTATTAATCATTTTGTCTATGTGAACTCTAAATTATTCTTACCGCACATCTTTATTTTCTGGAAAGCAAATCTACATTACTTTTTTATATGCAAGGTGATGGTGGATGAATGGAAAATAAATATGCAATGGGTGTGATACAAGTTACCTCAAGTGGGGGTCCCCCCCAAGCTTGTTCTTAATTCACCTCCGTGATAAGGGTTGAACCCTTGATGACAGAAGTATGCCGCGAGATCGGCTTGTTGTTGTTGTAGCGTGGAGTTGATGTTGGTGAACTGAGTGTCCATGTGTTGTTGCATGGATAGCTTGGACATGTTCTTCGAGTGTGTTGTAGATGTCTCCCGTCCTCACTTCAAGGTCTTTCATACGTGTAGTGTGATCCGTCATTCCTTGTCAATAGTCATAATGACTTCTAACCGAAAAGGAACTACGTCCTCTCATTGACATTGGAGGCAAGCTGTTAGAGCTTGAAGTGGATAGGGAGGGCTCCCATGCGGTACTCAGCCATCCATGCCAAGACGGTCCTCTGGCCTCATACAGTTGAGGTTGAGTCCGTCCAGGTGCATCACCCGTTGGGTCCTCTTCCTATTTTTACTCATGGACTGGGGAGATTGCTGGAGGCATGCCCATGGTCGTACTCCTTGCACGGCTTCTAGTTACCCTACCAGAGACATTGCTTCTAGCTTCCTCCTTGGGAAGACGATCAATGGTTAGTCTCTGACATTTGTACAAATGAAAATCCGGGTTAGGTAACTGAATTTCATTGACAAAGTCAGGATAGAAAAATACCAAAGAGTCAGTATGATCATGCTTAAGGGTATGTCCTTGCACTAGATAATATTTATTAATTAATTCTCCTTCAGTTTCAATCTACTCAAATGAAGTATATTCTAATGCTCCTACCCTAGTAGCAATGTAGGTAAGAAATGAAGTGCATTCAATTGGCCTTGTCCATGAAATATAATCTAACCATTGTGTCATCATAGCTATAACAGGAGCAACTTTTATCTTCTTAATCATGGGAAGTAAAATCCTCATTTCATCGTCACAAACTACTGTAACATCTCCTCTAGGGAACATAGTCATAGACACCCACCTATGCATGAAGCGCACAATAGGATTATGCAAGTGGCTATTTTTAGGAGCATTACAAGTGACCTCACTAGTCAATTCATGCCAAAAACTTTATCTGTTAAATCTAGTCAAAGTGTCTAAATCTAGCATACGACATTTATGGAAGCCTAGGATTTTACTTAATTATTTCCATAGGATGTTGTTTTCTTTTTAAAATAATCTAAAAGTAATACCATCAAATCCTATTTTGAGGGTGCAAAGGAATTGAATAGTGAGAAGGCGTGAACCTTTCTCCTCTATGTGAGCAAAATTTTTCCATCCTAATGCATGCCAAACAGAAAAGAATTTGGAATCCATACCTATTTTAGAGATCAAATCCGAATCATAAGCTTTAGTGCGATAAAACTCACAATCTTGGAGGAGCTTGTGTGCTTGATCTTCAACTCCACTTTGTATGTCGAGGTCATTGTCGTGGAGAAGTTGATGCGGATTGCTCCACTCATCCATGGGATGTCTTCACACATACTCCTCCTCTGTGGACTTGGTGTAGCAACGGAGGAGAGGTGTGCACTTGAATCTCCACCATGGCTTGAGCTTGCAGTCCCCTTCCTCTTTCCGAACAAAATCTTCATTCCTTTCATGGCCACAACAAGAGAGAACACGACAAGACAAAAACTCGAAAAGAAGTGATGTTAGGGGAAACAAAGCCCTCGATGAATTTTCTCCTTGAAGAACTTGAGAGCAAATTGTAAATGCAAATGAAAGCAAATCTTTTTGGGTTGGATTTGAGCAAGAGTGCTTCAATGAAGAGCAAGAAAATAATATGAGGAAGAGAGTGACTTGGAGAGGTGAAAAATGAGGTGAAGTGTGAAGAGAGGTCCTCCTCACGGCCACCATTTATAGTGTACACCCCCATATGGCCATAAGAGGCACAAATGTAGCCGTTGGAGGGGAGAGATCCACATTAGCTCTTTCCCCACTTCGACTGACCAAGGGGTGTTCAATCGACCAGAATGGTGGGCCCCCTGGTCCCTTTTTTGTCAGGTAGCTTCCCAACGGCTATAAAATCAGCTCGTTGGTGAATTGCTACATTTGCAGCTTAGAAAAAATATTTTTCGAATAAATTTTTTTCCAAATCCAACAATTTTTTTTTGAAAAATAAAGAAATAAAGATGATGGTTGAAAATATAAGATTCTCAACTTTCTAAGAAAAAACAAATATGCAGTGGAAAAAAATCAAACTAAGTGGGAAAAATCGAATGGGGTGAAAAATTAAATAAAAGATTAGTACCAATTATCCTATTGGCTAGGTCTCACCAAAGTCCGAGATGGACTTTTCCTCCGTCTTCATTTGTTGGCATCCTGGCCCAAAGGCATCGGCTCGGACGGCTTGTCTTGCTTCTTCCGCCATTCCTTCTTTGGCACTTTGGTAGACTTGGGCCTTTGAGAAGGCCCGGGCTTCTCCGTCTTCTTAGGATGTCGGCATGGACAAAAAGACGAGGTATCCTCATATATTAGTTTTCTCATGAATGCAATGAGAGTGTCCATCTTTGGAGGTCTGATTCGACCTCTTGAATGTGTTTACCATTCGACCCATACTTGATTCGAATCATGGAGCATTGCTTCGACTTCGGGCGAAAGTTAAACTTCTCCTCCTTGCCATTGATACAAAAGTGGATTTCTCTAGCCCCCACATCTATGCGAGCTTTTGCGGTGCTAACGAACGGGCGCCCAAGAATGAGTGGTGTATCCTTCTCGACATACATGTCGAGCACCACGAAAGCCACGGGTATGTAGGAATTCTGAATTTTCACCGGAACGTCTTTAGCAATATCTATGGATAAAGGACTGAAGAGTCAGCGAGTTGTAGTTGCATTAGTGTTGGAGTGAGCTCCGTGAAGTTCAGCTGGTCGAAGACCACCTTAGGCATAACACTCACACTTGCTCCAAGGTTGCAAAGTGCCTTGTCAAAGTAGTGAGCCCCAAATTGAGCAGGATATATGAAGGGATATCCAGGGTCCTTCAGCTAGATGCCTTCCCGTGGAGAAATCATATTGACATTTTCCACCGGAGGCTCTGGCTGTCCTGGCTTCTTGCCATTTTCCAATGGCAGCTGCCAGTTGAGCCACGTGAGTTTCCAACATTTGTTAAAGCTCAGTTGATTCTTGAAGGCTGAGGATAGTCCTTCAATATTGGCGTTGATGCTTTCTAGGGTCTTGTCATTAGGCGATAGCTTCTTAGACAATGCATCGTTGATCTTCAATTGGCTAATGGCAAGTTCTCTCAGGTTGCGTTGATTGCCATTGTTACCATTGTTGTTGTTGTACCCTCTTTGAAAGAAAGGGCATGGTTGGCCCCACCCAAAACCTCCTGGACGATAGCCATTGCTGTTGTTGAAGTTCTCATTGTTGGCTATGTATAGGGCATACTCACGAGTTTATGGGCAGTTATTGCCCATGTGACCCGTGTCACCACAGACTTCACACGTGATGTGAGAGTCGCACAGACATTGCCACATACTTCACCACTGGCTTGTCCGTGAATATTCTTCATGAGGAGGTCCGATTTGTCAGCGATGATGTCCACCGCTTTCAAGGTGTGCATTCCTCGCTGATGGGTTTGGAGACGCTCGTCGCTCCAACCCATATTAGACACCATCTTCTCAATCAAATCCTTAGCTTTGGGCACTGTTAATGAGAAGAAAGCTCCTCCAGCAACAGTATCCACATGGTCACGAGCGGAAGGGATCACCCGTTGTAGAAATTTTGTAATATAAGCTAGTCGTCCGTCCCATGGTGGGGCCAGGCCAGGATGTACTCCTGCAACCTTTTCCATGCCTCGGGAATAGACTCCTTAGCATCTTGCTGGAAGCTGGAAATTCTTCCACGTAGGACATTATTCTTGCCCAACGAAAAGAACTTGGCGAGGAATGTCGTAGAACACTTCTCCCAAGTGTCTACAGCACTTCGGTTCACATAGAACCACTGGTTCGCTTTCCCAAGAAGGGAGAATGGAAATGTCCTAAGATGGATGGCGTCAGGAGAGACGTCCTTGATCTTGAAGTACTGCAGATCTCAAGGAACTATTGCAGGTAAGCACTTGCATCCTCGTTAGCCTTCCCATAAAATGGGTTGGCTTGCACCATAGTGATTAACCAGTCTTGATTTCAATGTTCACGTCTCCCGTGTTAACAGTGGCCCAAACAAACACATTGTTAGCACAGGGAGCTGAAAACTCACAAAGGGTCTTCTGGGCCATTGGTATTTTGGTTGTTGGTGCAGAAGAGCTAGTTTGCTTTGCCGCTTGAAGCTTCTAAGGAGTAACAACATGAGGTCAATCTCTCAGAAGGGGTTCGAGATTTCAATAATGTTTTCCAGGAAGCGGAAATCAGACATACACTACCATGTTTTCACATATATGTAAAACAAAGAAGGGTTATCCTACTAAAAACCTACCCAGGGTCCTATCCTATTCACTCAACCATGCAATACTTCAGCTGCCTTCACCGGCAACGGCGCCAAAATGCTTGTTGACGTCTCTTACGTACAGAAGAAATTCCGCAAGCGCACGGAAACCATTGATGTAGCATTTCCTTCAAAATAGTATTCCAAGGGTGTCATTTATTTTATCCCAAGAGAAGGCTGGGTTGAAGTGTAGCAATCATCAAATGAAAAGGGTAGAATGGTCTAGGTAGGGTTCTAGTGAGGGTGGATAATAGATATAATTGGATGTAGTGTGACACACACAAGAGCATTCTATTCTAAGGGGGATAAATATGTCCTATGGAGATTAGACTAAGAGTTAGTGAGTTGCTCCTACAATGCTTCTAATATACATTTACATAGCCTAGGTTAGATAGAAATGAGCATGTCAATGGTGAATCTTTATCCTAAGTTATTCAACACATCAGGCACGGGTGTAGTCCTAGCAAAACAATAACGACTCCCGCCAAGAGCCTGTGGCATAGCCGAACATGGAGGATTACAAAGGTTAGATAGGACTATAACCACCTATGACCTACCTCTTCAATCCATGGGTCTACAAGACATTCAACGCTACTTAGCTATCCTAGCACCATGCTATCATATCAAGTAAATACCTTAAGAGCCTAGGCACAAGCCATCCTAAGGCAATTATTTGAATTGTCGTTGAAACCAATGTTGATTGTGACATCTGGTTCTGAAAAATGAACCAAGTGCAGTGTATGTGTTCCCAAGATGTTCAGCACACATATACATCAACATCACAAATGATAATCAGAATTTAACCATGTCATGAATAATAAATATACCTCGATTCTATTGCAGCGGAAAATAATCTAGCGTATGCGACTCCCACTTTACAAGCAATCGATGGTAGTACGCATGCCTAGGGCTCCACGTTATCTTGCAAAATATCTCTTGTAACTGAATTAATGTGGGAATAGCAAGGGTGAGCACATGTCTTACTCAGCAAGTGTGAGAAAATATGATATGTAGCTTAAACAAGGATGATATAGTGGCTAATTGCATAAAAGTACATTTCATAAACTTGTAAAAGCAGTCTAAAATATCTATGTGCGTTTAATTCCCATCATATCCCAAGTAATTATCATATTCCATATTCAACATTTTCATTTACCATCATAATTCATTTATAACCAGTCAACAATTAATATCATAACCATATGCCAATTTCATATCTTCTCAGAACCAACCATACTCATATGAGATAACCAATCCCATACTGAAACATCCCAAACCCAAGTCCAATTTTAATCATGTAGGTCATTCAGATGCTCTTAACCCGGAACACGGCTATCATGAAGTGTTTAACACTCTACAAAGGTTGTACCACTTTACCCACAAGTTCATGATTTCTCACCCGTCAGCGACTAAAGAAAACCTCCATTATGCCAAATACACTATCATAGGTGTATGGCCAAGAGATCATAAAATATCCTTTACAAAGGGACCGCCAGCATGTGTAGACCCACTAAGGTTTCACCGGAGGTGATGTCTCACAACTGAGCACAAACATCCAAGGTTCCCCTCTTGTGTCGTTCGAATCCGAGGGTAGTCCCATCACTCAGACAAAACCAACTGACTCCCATTCCCCGCTCCCAAAATGATACAAACAATGTTGATGATACGCCTTATTAATTAGCTAAGCCACACCCATTTTTGGTCCTGCAGTCGCACTATTGTACTGACATATATTTGCATGAACCGGTTCTTAGATCTAAGGCAAGCAAAACCACCATCCCATCCAACCCAGTCCACAAACCATGCTTGCTTGGATGACCCAAATTCCATATCACCAAAATAGTCATTATCACCAATTCACTTAGTCCATATGTTTATTAGTTGTTAATTAAGACATTTGATTATTTCCAATCCCAAATTAAGCAAAGCGGAGCAAAACTGAAAAATATCCTTCCCGACTCTTTACATAATATCCTAAGCGACAAGGATGGGCATACAAATCTAGTAAACACCTATTCATGGGTTTCTCATCAATTTGACCCAAGCATGCAATTTTGCAAACAAAACATCTAAAAACATGGTCAAAATGGTCAAGGACACTTGCCTTTATATTCCGCAATTTGATGATCAATAAAATCAAAGTCTTGCACATGATGATCCTCGGATATTCGCTTCTCGATCGTAACCTCTTGAGCGAACCGTCTACTCGTAATCAAGCACATACGCAAGCAAACATACACAATAAATGCATTGCAAATACTAATCAATATGCAAAATATGGATGCATGCAGAAAACAAGTTTGTATTAATGCTAAATAAATTTCTATAGCCATTTACTAATTTTCGATAATGATTTCCTATTTATTAGGTCAAGTTTGGGATTAATTACAATTAATTCAGAGGAAAAATAATTATTAAAGAATATAAACTATGCTGAAAATATTATTAATAACTTCCTTTAGTTTATTCTAAATTTTTGGATTTATTTTGTTACCTTATGAGTATATTAGTCTTAAATCCTATTTATTAAATACTGAAAACAGATTACATAATACTGAAAATATTAAATTCGTCAAATCTATAATAACATATTGATCTTGTATGATTTAATCTAATTTGTAAGTTTCAACTGATTCAAGATGATCTGGCAATGATTATTGGCCGCTAAATAAATTAAACTCTAAGCATAGTTTAATATGAAAATTTAATCAATCGTACCGTTTGGATCTAAACCGTAAAATCTACTGTGTGCGTGGATATTCTCAACGGTCGTGAAACTGCAGCGTGATGTGTGTCTTCGGCGTCTAGAGTTTCGTTGACGACGAGGATGACGACATAATGTAAATGAAGAAGACGGCGGCAACATACTACCCTCCCGCAAAAACGGCGATGGTGCGACGAACACCGACGGAAGAGGCGGCTCCTTCCCTCCCCTCCCCTTCCTCTCTTCCTTCTCTGATCGTGCCCTTTTCCTTCGGATGGCAGCGGCTAAGGTTTTACATTTTTCTTCCATCTCTGGAGGATGCGTACGTGCGAAAGGCAGCAGTGGTTTCTCGGTCCTTTAAATAAGCAAAGGCTAGGCACGTAAGGGACTTGGACTCCTATCGGCCTCGGCGGACGCGCCACGTGAGGCGGGAGTCCCGCGCGTGTACGCACTGGTGCGCGCTGCGAAAGCCCATGCCAAGTCCTGGCTGCGGCAGGACTCTGGTGGGTCGACTTTTGTTGTTTATTTTTTTGTCTCCGGTTGTTTTTTATGCATGGCGGTGGTTTTTTTCCCTTTATTTTTTTCTTTTTTGTGCTGTCAGGCTCTGTGCGGTCACGGTTTTGGCATGGTTGACTTTGTTTTCTTGTTTTTCTTTTTTTTCACATTGGTTGTTTATTATTTATAGATTATTTTTTCTTTTTTTCTTTTCTTTATTGACTGTTATTTATTATTTCTCTCTTTGTTTCTTTATTTATTTAAATTATTGGTTTACCTTATTTTTATTTATTTATTGTTCATATTCTATTTATTTTATTTTATTTTATTTTATTATTATTATTAATTATTTTTTGTTTCTTTCTTCTATATTAATTTTTTTATTTTAATTTATTTCCATCCATAATCTTTTTATAATTAAATTACTTTTAATGTACTTATTTTGGTGGATGAATTTCAATAGCGGAGGATGAATGCGAATGCAAGATGATATGCATATACTTTATATCTTTCTTTTATAAAGTAATTTTTTCTTAGTATTTAAATTTCAACTTCTTATTCAAATTTTACTTTGCCCATGTTTGAAAATCGGGATGTTACAATTCTACTCCCCTTAACATGAATCTCGAACTTGGGATTCGAGTGGACCGGAGAAGATATTTTGAAATAAAATAGTAGATTCTTATTTCGATTTGATTTTTGCCAAATTTTGAAAATTGGGGATGTTACAATCTACCCCTTAATAGGAATCTCACTCTCGAGATTCAAAGAGATTAGAGAATAGATAAGGAAAAATTTTATCTTGATATCATCTTCATACTCTCATGTAGCTTCTTCCGGAGTAGTGATTCCTCCAATTGTGTCCATTTTCCATTAAAGTAGAGATCGAAAGAGATAGAAAAGAGAGATAGAAGGAATCGCAACCAATATGCATGCATCAAGGTATATGATCCTAAATTAATACATTATCTATATAATGGATGAGGAAGTGAATAAATGCCAAAACGTTCCACAATGCACAACCAAGCACACAAACAAATAAACAAGCAATCATACAATCATCACACCAAACATAAGCAAGCGCACTAATGAACTAAGCGTTTATTACAACTTATTCAAGGGTAAACTTAAGTCCTAATTACAAGATGCAACATTTTTCATAGCTACGGAATGGTGAAGGCATCCTTATGGGCTAACTGTTTAGGTTCTACGTGTTTCGGTGTAAGATGTCTAATATGGTGTCCTCAAGTATGTTTACGAATGTTTTGTTTAGTGGTAGCCATCTATAACGTGAACAAGAGAAACATTAGAAGAGAGAGGTGTTATGACCTGAAAATTGCAGCAGCAAGGAGAGACAAGAAAAGAGAATTGCGGCAGGAAAAAGAGAGAAAAACATAGCAGCTAGCAATTCATCCTCACGTTGCAACAACAAAACACACAAATTTTTCAAGGGTATTATTGAGAAAAACATAATAAACGCAGCAGCAAGTAGCTCAAGGTGTAGCTGAATTTGGAAGAGAGAGGCGGTAGCAAACAACACTTTATAGTGGATGAATCGTAAAAAATAAAATGCTGCAGCAAGCAATTCGAAAATAGCTTTTTAGAAAATAGTTACTATATGGTTCGTGATGTTCATTCTACCTAGGCTGACGTCCTACAGTAGACACTGCTCTGGTACCAATTTATGACACCCGATTCTGAAAACAAACCAAGTGTAGTGCATGTGTGCCCAGGATGTTCATCACACATACACATCAACATCACAAATGAGAATCAAAATTTAACCATGTCACAAATAATAAATATACCTTGATTCTATTACAGCAGAAAATAATCTAGCATAGGCGACTCCCACTCCGCAAGCAATCGACGGTAGTACGCACGCCTAGGGCACCACGTTGTCTTTCAAAATATCTCTTGTAACTGAATTAAAGTGAGAATAGCAATGGTGAGCACATTTCGTACTCGGCAAGTGTGGGAAAATATGACATCTAGCTTAAACAAGTATGATCAATAATGTCTAATTGCATAAAAGTACATTTCATAAACTTATAAAAGCAGCCTAAAATATCTATGTGCGTTTAATTCCCATGATATCCCAAATAATTATCATAGTCCATATCCAACATTCTCATTTGCCATCATAATTTATTTATAAGCACCCAACAATTAATATCATAACCATATGCCAATTTCATATCTTCTCATAACCAACCATACTCATATGACATGACCAATCCCATACCGAACAATCCCAAACCCAAGTCCAATTCTAATCATGTAGGTCATCAAGGTGCTCTTAACCGGGAGCACGGCTATCATGATAGTTTTTAACACTTTACAGAGGTTGTACCACTTTACTCACAAGTTCGCGATCCCGTCACCCGTCGGCGACGAAAGAAAACCTCCATTAGGCCAAATACACTATTGTAGGTGTATGGCGAAGAGATCACAAAATAGCCTTTACAAAGGGACCACCAGCATGTGCAGATCCACTAAGGTTTCGCCAGAGGTGATGTCTCACAACTGAGCACATCCATCCAAGAGCCCCCTCTTGTGCCGTTCGGATCCCAGGGTAGTCCCGCCACTCATGCAAACCCAACTGACTCCCATCACTCGCCCCCCCCCCCCAAATGATCTGAAAAATGCTGGTGATACGCCTAATTAATTGGCCAAGCTGCACCCAGGCTTGGCCCTGTGGTGGCACTGTTGTCCTGGTATATATTTGCATGCACCAGTCCTTAGATCTAAGGTAAGCAAAACCATCATCTCATCCAACCCAGTCCATAAATCATGCATGCTTAGATCACCCTAATTCCATATTACCAAAATAGTCATTATCACCAATTCACTTAGTCCATATGTTCATTTGTTGTTAATTAAGCTATTTGATTATTTCCAACCCCAAATTAAGCAAAGCGGAGAAAAACTAGAAAATACCCTTCCCGACTCTTTATATAATATCCCAAGCGACAAGGATGGACATACAAATCTAGTAAACACCTATTCATTGGTTTCCCATCAATTTGACACAAGCATGCAATTTTGCAAACAAATTATTTAAAAATAGGATCAAAATTATCAAGGACACTTGCATTTATATTCCGCAATTTGATGATCAATAAAATCAAAATCTTGCACATGATGATCCTCGAATATTCGCTTTTTGATCATAATCTCTTGAGCAAATCGTCTACTCGCAATCAATCACATACGCAAGCAAACATACACAATAAATGCATTATAAATACTAATCAATATGCAAAATAGGGATGCATGCAGAAAATAAGTTCGTATTAATGCACAATAAATTTCTATGGTTTTTAGTAATTTTCGATAGTGATTTCCTATTTATTTGGGAAAGTTTGGTATTAATTACAATTAATTCAGAAGAAAAATAATTACTAAAAATATTAACTATGCTGGAAATATTATTATTAACTTCCTTTAATTTATTCTAAATTTTTTGGATTTATTTTGGTAACGTATGAGTAAATTAGTCTTAGATCCTATTAAATAAATCTAGAAAACAAATTAAATAATACTAAAATATAAAATTTGGTCAAATCTATAATAACGTATTGACCTTGTATGATTTAATCTAATATGTAAGTTTCAAGTAATTCTAGGTTATTTGGCGATGATTATTGGCTGCTGAATAAATTAAACTCTAAGCATTGTTTAATATGAAAATTAAATCAATTGTGCCATTGGGATCTAAACCGTAAAACCTACCGTGTGTGTGGTTATTCTCGACGATCGTGAAATGGCAGCTTGACATGTGTCTTTGGCGTCTAGAGTTTTGTTGACGAAGAGGATGATGACATGATGTAGATGAATGAGACGTCGACAACGTAGTACCCTCCCGCGAAAATGGCGACAGTGCGACGAACCCCGACGAAAGCGGCGGCTCCTTCCCTCTCCTCTTCCTCTCTTCCTTCTCTGATCGTGCCCTTTTCCTTCGGATGGCAGTGGCTAAGGTTTTTTTTCTTTATCTCTGGCGGCAGCATACGTGCGAAAGGCAGCAGTGGTTTCTCTTTTTTTTTTTGTTTACGTTGGCAGCGAATGGTAGGGCATCGGTCCTTTAAATAAGCGGAGGCCAGGCGCGCAAGGGACTTGGAGTTCCGTCGGCCTCAGAGGACGCGCCACGCGCGTGCAGAAGTCCAGCACGGGTAGGCGCTAGTGCACGCTGCGAAAGCCCGTGCTAAGTCCAGGCCGCGGCAGGACTCTTGTGGGTTGACTTTTGTTGTTTATTTTTTTTTTTGTCTGCGGTTGTTTTTTTTTTTGCATGGCGGTGGTTTCCTTTTCTTTATTTTTTTCTTCTTTGTGCTGTCACGCTCTTTGCCGTCACCATTTTTGCATGGTTGACTTTGTTTTTTTTCATATTTTTTGTTTATTATTTATATATTATTTGTTTCTTTTTCATTTTCTTTATTGATTGTTATTTATTTATTTTTTTTGTTTACGTATTTTTTGTTTATTTATTTGTTCATATTCTATTTATTTTATTTCATTATTCTTATTAATTATTTTTTTGTTTCTTTATTCTATGAATTTTTTCTTTGTTTTAATTTCTTTCCTTCCATATTCTTTTGACAATTAAATTACTTAATGTACTTATTTTGGTAGATGAATTTCAAAAGCAGAGGATGAATGCAAATGCAAGATGAGATGCATATATTTTATATCTTTCTTTTATAAAGTAATTTTCTTCCTAATAATTAAATTTCAGCTTCTTATTCAAATTTTAATTTGCCCAAGTATGAAAACCGGCTTGTCACATTGATACATAACATAATTATTCATATTAACATGATCATATCATTTCTTATTAGACTATAGTGGGAGTTTATAATGTTTATGATGATAGATTATGATAATTATGGAATAATCATAAAGACTATCTCTACCACATACATGGACTCCAGAATCAAACAAGAAACGATTTATCCATGCATATGTATAAAGGAAGACTAAAGATAACATCTTTATTATGCATAAAGTTACAAATACGAGAAGGAATACATGAACTATACCTTTCCTAATATGGAATTGGGAAGAGAGACTCCCTCTACTCCTGTCCTAATTTGGACTAGGGATTAGAGACTCTCCTCTCCACAGCCTAAATCTTATAAGACTATGGAAAATAGTGGATACAATAGAATGAAGCTCAAGTGGTGTGTGTTGAAGTGACGGCTAGGGGTCCTATTTATAGCTGGAGAAGGGTCGGTTTCTGCTACCAAAAGCGTGTGAATCAGTCTTCATCGTCATTAGGGCACCACAGGGAATCGACACGTGGAACTTGACCGCGTTTGGTGCCAGGAACTAGTCAGCCGAACAAGTGTTCGACCAACCTGGTCTTGGCTCCGTTTGGCGTGTCCTTTCTCCAAGTCAGTTCCGGGTTGGCCCTATTAACTGATATGGGTCATACACTGTTGGATCTCCTCAGATAATTCTGTTTGTGGGCCATTTGATCCATGTGATGCGACATGTTGGTGTTTTATTGGTTCGGATGATACTTTTTAAGATTGCTCCCCTTCTTATACCTCAATTCCTGTATAAAAAGCCTACATGCACTATTTTTCTAAGGACAAGTGGAAATAGGTTAAGTAGAAAGGTGATGTGTGCAAGAAATGACTTATCCTTCACATAATTGAGTTATATTGACATGTGAAATTGGGATATAACAATCGTCAACAGCCAACTCATCCTCCACTCCACCCCGGTGAAGTTTACTCTCTCGGATGAGCCGTGACTTCTTGGAAGCCCATTGGGCAACCCCTGCGAAATTGAGAGATGAAATGTAAAAAATGCGAGGCTAATGAGAGCAGAAGCGAAGTACTCACCTGATCGCTGGGAGTCATCCTACAAAGCTGTTAGAGCACGTCGTGCACGTGCTTATATTTAGTAACGAAGCTCGCTCGGGCAATTGCAAGCTTGATTGGAGCATGCTCAAAGAGTGAAGCATCTAGGAAAAGGGCTGAGTTTCCTCGGTCAGTCTCCATGGTCGACCCCTTGATGGCAGAAATATGGACATCAAGGGTCGAACCCGAACTACCCGGGGGGATCCCCTCGACGATGACCCGAGCCTAGGGATCGGACCCTCAAGGGAAAGGACGGGTCCTCCCCGAACAGACTCTGCTGCTGACAACCCTCACCCGCTGGCATGATACATGGGATCGGGTCCTAGGTATCCCTAGCCCCGACCTCCTCGGTAGTCGACCCTGCACTAGGCGCCCCATCATCAGGCACGATTTGTGCTGAAGGATCTGCGATCTTCGGTGTTGTATCGACCTCCAAGATGGTAGACAACGATGACACCAAGGCATTAGACGACCCGGCAATATCAGCAATTAGAGTCTCAACCGGCACCTAGCTTTGACGATCGGGCAACGATGAGAGCAGCCACTCCTCCATTGCAGGCGGAGCCGGACGAATCGCCTTCGTCAGGCCCTCGATCAGAACTTTTATGTCAGGATCACACCTCGTGCACCATGGGGGAGGGGGTAAGGTCATTAGGCGCCACGCAACCCCTGCCTCAAACGGGGACGCAAAAGGGGAAATATGCTTGCCTCTTTGAGCAATGAAGTAACACGCCCACGTTGGCCTTCTCAATCGACTTATGGTCTGAGGGACTGGTAGCTCGGGCTTCATCTTCCTCTTCCTCAGCACTAGGCCCGGGACGTGCCCTGATGCCCGCTCTCGAACGGCGTCCGGTGCTGGGGACGACTCAGGCGAATTGGGATAAGCTCGAACTAGGGCCTAGTTCGAAGACAGAGGGAGCATAGGAGGGTCAATTTTGTCCGTTGGGGCCAATTTTGAAAGATCCCGCACCCTTGCTGCAACCTGTGAAGGTAAGAGATCGGGCTCTAACTCCCTCGCTAGATCCACTGGGCCCGAGTAAATCCCACATTGGGCTGACCCAGATGTGGAGGGGTTGAATCCTCCGCTCCACAAAGGAACGAAGCATATCCGTGCTAATGAAGCCTCTCCCTTTTAGGTCCTTTAGCCGAGGGAAAAGCGGCCCCAACATGCCCATCTCACTACTACGGACCCCTTCACGCCAACAACATCTTGTTTCGCGTGGGTTATTGGTGAAACGCAGAAGCCCGAGTGCTACACTCCGGATGTAGAACCGCCCCCGCTGCCACCCCATGAGGGGTGATTGAATGGGGATTGTGAAGTAACGTGTCTGCTATGCACAAAGTTGGACGCAGGCACCAGCAAAGTCAGGCAGCGGTCGCTCATTGACCGAGGCCTGCATTAAGAAGAAGAACCTCCATAGGTTCATATCTGCTTCTATCATGAGGAAGGCTCCGCAAAGAGTAACAAATACCAACATGTGGAGGACGCCATTTGGCATTAGTTGATGAAGTTTGATGTCGTACTCCTCGAGGAGCCTCCTGAAGAACGAGTGCGCCGAAATCCCCATTGCTCATGTATGTAATGCGAGGAGCAACAACCTCACCACCATGGACTAAGAATGCTTTCTCCATTGGCAAGGCCGATGGCAAGGGCCTCCCTTGCCGAGAGCAGCCTCTAATTGACATGATCGAAAATGTGGTCTGACTGGCGTGCGACATCGTCCATGCTAACATGGTGGCTAGAGGAAAAGAAGAAAGTGGCGGCCCCCTCTCTGGCTTGGCATGACTCAGCCTCCGGATGGTCACATGCGAGGAATGCAAAAAGGAGACGAAGGGAGCGGGGATGAAAAAGGAGGGCTTACTTGGGAAGAATGCCTCGGAGAAATCTTATAAGGACAACAAAGCAACATGGGCTATGACAACTGCTAGAGGGCTTGCAACCTCTTGCACCCTTCGAAATTGGCGCCGCTTCAATCCGTCCAAGCATCCCAGATTGGAACAAGAAGGTTCCCGCAATGTGGGAGTCAAGTTGAGTGGCGCCTCGTCGATTTAGTGAAATATGGACCCAGGTGCGATCAAGGTAAGGAAGGTAAGTTTTCAACACACTCTTGAGGTTCTATAAGTTTCTGGTTCGAAGGCTAGCCCATCGAGTTTCGAAGCTGCCCGAAACACCCTTGAGCGAGGTGCGAACGATATGAGGTGCTTTACGATAGAGATGACCTTGGGGGGGGGGGGGGTGGTACCGATGCCTCTAAGTCCATGATAGAGTCTTAACCTCACAAGACCGCAGTAACTCTCTGAGGGTCAGCATTGGGTCGACCGGGCCCTCAGAAGCCCCGAGATCTACATCGATGCCATGAGCTAGGATCTAATGAAATGCGGGCACCAAGCCTCGACCTGGACACCTGTGTAGAACATGGTAAATGGTTATGACCGCCCTTCCAAAATTGTGAGGTCGGGTTTCACTCAGTTCCACCTGATAGCCAGCTCATCGAGCCCGGGGGTTCGACCGCCAAGGGAAGCCTCTGACTTTCTGAGCCCCTCCGAGTCATGAACGACTCACAGACAGGGAGCGAAGCGAATTCTCTATAACAATAACTCGGCCCCTGCAGAACCACACGGGGGCTCACCGCGGGGTATTGATGGGAACTGGTGATGGCCGTGAACGGCAATCGGAGGCCCAATTATCGCGGTGACCATGATCGAACTGAGTGCTCACGTTTTTCATCTCATTTTCCTACAGGATTTGAGCTGACCGATTCCATCCTCCGGCCAACTGTAATGCTCTACTAGAGGCTCAGGATTTACTATCGGGGTTTCTTACCCTGGCTACTAGAAGGTTTGAGTTGTTTGTAGTGTGTAAGTAAACCGTCCCATACCACCACCAAAATGTGCCCCCGCATGGGGGCTCTGAGGGGTGCCACCTCGAAGAACCATGATGGCAGGTCGGGATCCGGGGTGATCGACCTTGAGCTCAGACGGCAGGTGGGCAGGTAGTCTTCGATGCGAAGTGGGTGTTGCTGGTACCCGGCGTATCGGGTACCCTTGCACGTAGGCTAAAAGCACCCAAGTGCCCTAACTCCTAGCTAAGGCAGGGTCCAATGGCGCCACGTGCCCAGAAGGTCCGGACACCGCCCTACCTCAGGTTTGGGATCCGGCGCTTCCACATGAACCTCGAGACGGTGTCCAGCTCCCCCAACGGGACTGGCTCCCAAGCGGCATCGTGTCCAGTAGGACGGGACCCCGCTCCTACATAAGAGCTCGCTCCGGTGCTGCCACGTGGTCTGAAGCACTAGTACGGCCACCTCCTCAGGAACGGGTTCTGGGGCTGCCACGTGGTCCATGGTTCGGGACCCTGCCTCCCCTGCAGAGGCTAGCTCCTGAGATGCCACGTGTCCTGCAACTTGCTCTGGACGATGGGTGGCGGGAGTAAAGGGGCGGTGCGATTTGTCTAAATTGGGCATTGACAGGCTCCTTCTACAGGCATGTGACGTGTCGCATACCTACTGTAAGGTACCGCTACGCCCAATTGCATCACAGTGGACACACCATAGGCCTACCCCGCTCTACCAAGTGGGTAGCTTACGATGACAGGACGGTTGGACGGGACATCCCCTGCCATCATCAACAACTACGCATGGGCAACTAACGTCTGAGGCGGCAAGAGGCGGGTCTTCAAGCCATGGTTAGAGGAAGCTTATGCGGGAAGTCTTAGATCTTTAGGATAAGATCGCCTCGAGGCCACCTGTTGGGCCCCAGACCCCACATGTAAGGTGTTCGGCCTTTTCTATAAAAGGACTAGACCACCACTGTTACAAGAATCCCCATCTAAACTCAACTCACACCATGGAGTAGGGTATTACGTTCCGACGGCCCAAACAACATAAAACCACCGTTTAACCATCTTTCATATGCGCAATCTCACCTGAGGACTAAGACCTGCCGATCTAGAACATCCGCGGGCTGCTCGCATAGCAGGTCTGGGGGAAGTGTCACAAGAACACTTCAACATTTGGCGTACCAGGAAGGGACTTTTTTCTTTAAAAAGTGGTTGTGCTTCCACATCAATGGTGTACATTAAGCCCATGGATGGTGGTTTCCGTGGCCGTTGTCCGGTGACTAGATCCTACGCTCGGGAAGCACAGTCTAGTCCATCATGCCCGCGCATCGAGGCAGCTGGCCTTGGCGGTGCATCCGGGCACATCCTGGCCCAGTCGGCACCCCTGGAGTCACCGGCTGCAAGTCGGGAGAGTGCTCTGGCAGCAGCCAGGGCCCTTCTCCAACACCTACCATCCTTGAACGCTTCGCAAGGAGTGGCTCAGTAGTGGGTCCATGACATCGACCACTTCATCATTGCAGCCATCAACTCCCCCCTCAAATGGAGGCGTTACGTGTCTCTATCGCGCACGCCGTCCATCGACCATCGCTCCGCCAACTCCCATTCCACCAGGCGTAATAGCGTTAGCAGGATCCCCACGGTTGACCTGAGGGCCGAGCTTGAGTACTGTCAAGATCAGATAGACGGCCGTGTCATCATCGAGCGGCAGCAAGAGAGGCGGAACAACCTTGACGCTAAATACGGTTGTCAGGTGCTTGAGCAGGAGGCATCCTCTGTCCAAGATGTGCCACAGGTAAACCCTCAGCCGCCCTCACCAGGATTATGTCAGGTCGACCGCCCACCCGCAGTACTCTACACAGCAGGTGCCACAACAACAGTACTTTGCGCAGCAGGTGCCACAGCAGCTGTACTTGGCACAACAGGTGCCACAACAGCAAGCTCCGCAGCAGCCGCATGTCGTGCAAGCAGCAGCACTACATTAACCATAAGTGTGTAACAAACCCCCCAGGGTATGCTATACCGTACGCTTCTTCGGTGAACCCCATCGTAGTGTGCACGGCTTTGGCTCCATACCTCCAGCTGGCGACATGGTCAAGCAAGTTTCGGCCACACCTATAAGAGAAGTTTGACAGAAGAATCAACCCTGCTGACGAAACTCCTTGCTGCAGGAGCAGATGAGCTCACCCTGGCAAACTACTTCCCTGTCGCCCTGATCGGCTCAGCCTGATCATGGCTCATGAACCTGCCCGAGGGGTCCATAACCTCTTGGGAAGAGCTTTGCTGGTAGTTCACGGTGAACTTCGGCAGCTTCTACACGCGCCCCCGAACCAAGCTCGACCTCCACGCCGCGCGCCAACAACAAAAGGAGACATTGCGATCGTTTATCCAGTGCTTCTCTCAGGTACGTAACATCATCTCCAAAATCCTGAATGCTTCTGTCATAGTGGCGTTCTAGCAGGGAGCGCTTGATAAGAAGATGCTCGAGAAGTTAGCCATGCAAAACATGTAAGATGTCTTCGAGGTCTTCTCCATCGCCGACCAGTGCGCCAGGGCAACAGAAGGCCGTGACTGGCACACATAGCCCGCCTCCGGGGCAAAAAAAGCCGACCAGATCGGCGAAGGTGCCGCTACCATGGGTAGCTAAAAAAAATAAAAACAAGAACCGGGGTGGTGGCTAGAACAAGCAGCTGTAGGGGGCACCCGTTGTGACAACAACTGCGACAGGTGGCGCCAGACCCCAATGCCCCGACAAATGCCCACGTCAGCCACCTGCCACCAATGACAGTGTTGAGCCGTGCCCAAAGCACAAGACTCACGACCACAACGCGAGCAAGTGCTGGGAGATCAAGAGGTGCGTCGAGCGATACCAAGAGCAGGCGCAGAAGCATCCTGAAGGCGCACCCTTCTGCCAGCGACAGGGCAAGCAGAAGGTCGACCCCAAGGTCGACGATGACAAGGAGATGGAGTACCAGAAGCATGAACAGGCCAACAAAGTGGTCCACCAGGACAAAGACTACGACACCAGCAGTGGCCACGAGCGTCACAAGACACTCCACGTCATCTTCAAGGGGTCTTGGGATCTTGCGTCTCGAAACGCAGTCAAGACCCTGCGTTGAGCAGTGGCCTCGATAGCTCCTACCCCCACTCCGGCGATGCACCACAAGTGGAAGGAGACACTGATAAGCTTTCGATCCCTCTGACTGCCCTAAGAATATGGCGGGATCCAGGATCCTGCCTCTCTTGGTCGCCCCCACAATCGACATCATCAAGCTCCATCGTGTCTTGATACATGGCGGGGCCAGCCTCAACCTCAGCAGTCATGCGGCCTTCGACCAACTACAGATCCGGGTGTCCAAGCTCACCCAATCGAGCCCGTTCTCGGGGGTGGGACAAGGGAACATCATCCCTTACGGCAACATCCACCTTTGGGTGACCTTCAGGACACCCCAAAACTTCATGACTGAGAACATCCTGTTCGACATCGCGGAGGTCAGTCTCCCCTTGAACGCCATCATCGGCAGGCCCGCCCTATACCGATTCAAGGCCGTATCCCACTCTATGGCTACCTCGTTGATGAGGACATCAACACCATCCATACATCCACACCAACTCAGCTACTGGTTTCTGGTCCGATCACTCGCGCTCGTGCACGTCAACTAAACTATCAGGTGAACTCGTTCTTGGCCTTATGTCCATCTTATCTAGACCGAGAAACTACATGCTTTCTTGTTTTGATTAGGAACAATGGAGAGGAGCCAAAGGGAAGGGAATTCGCGCGGACAGGATTTGGACAGCAGAACAACACCAACACCAAAATCACACGTTGGAGATTTCCATTCAAACATTGAACACTTCTATTGGAGCCATCCTACAGCGCCTTGAGGAGAGGGATCGTGGTTGCACCGCGGATGGACAGGTGAGCAATGCTCCTACTATTGTACGTGACAATGAAGATGACTATTTTGCAGATACGGATATTGGGGAAGATGAGGAAGCTAGGCCAGGGCGCCGGCTACAACACAATCGTCAAGGTATGGGTGGACATCGTCGGCGTGAGGTACGCAATCATGATGATACTTTTAACAAGATCAAATTTAAGATACCTCCTTTTGATGGTAAATATGGAAGAGAGAGGCGGTAGCAAACAACACTTTATAGTGGATGAATCGTAAAAAATAAAATGCTGCAGCAAGCAATTCGAAAATAGCTTTTTAGAAAATAGTTACTATATGGTTCGTGATGTTCATTCTACCTAGGCTGACGTCCTACAGTAGACACTGCTCTGGTACCAATTTATGACACCCGATTCTGAAAACAAACCAAGTGTAGTGCATGTGTGCCCAGGATGTTCATCACACATACACATCAACATCACAAATGAGAATCAAAATTTAACCATGTCACAAATAATAAATATACCTTGATTCTATTACAGCAGAAAATAATCTAGCATAGGCGACTCCCACTCCGCAAGCAATCGACGGTAGTACGCACGCCTAGGGCACCACGTTGTCTTTCAAAATATCTCTTGTAACTGAATTAAAGTGAGAATAGCAATGGTGAGCACATTTCGTACTCGGCAAGTGTGGGAAAATATGACATCTAGCTTAAACAAGTATGATCAATAATGTCTAATTGCATAAAAGTACATTTCATAAACTTATAAAAGCAGCCTAAAATATCTATGTGCGTTTAATTCCCATGATATCCCAAATAATTATCATAGTCCATATCCAACATTCTCATTTGCCATCATAATTTATTTATAAGCACCCAACAATTAATATCATAACCATATGCCAATTTCATATCTTCTCATAACCAACCATACTCATATGACATAACCAATCCCATACCGAACAATCCCAAACCCAAGTCCAATTCTAATCATGTAGGTCATCAAGGTGCTCTTAACCGGGAGCACGGCTATCATGATAGTTTTTAACACTTTACAGAGGTTGTACCACTTTACTCACAAGTTCGCGATCCCGTCACCCGTCGGCGACGAAAGAAAACCTCCATTAGGCCAAATACACTATTGTAGGTGTATGGCGAAGAGATCACAAAATAGCCTTTACAAAGGGACCACCAGCATGTGCAGATCCACTAAGGTTTCGCCAGAGGTGATGTCTCACAACTGAGCACATCCATCCAAGAGCCCCCTCTTGTGCCGTTCGGATCCCAGGGTAGTCCCGCCACTCATGCAAACCCAACTGACTCCCATCACTCGCCCCCCCCAAATGATCTGAAAAATGCTGGTGATACGCCTAATTAATTGGCCAAGCTGCACCCAGACTTGGCCCTGTGGTGGCACTGTTGTCCTGGCATATATTTGCATGCACCAGTCCTTAGATCTAAGGTAAGCAAAACCATCATCTCATCCAACCCAGTCCATAAATCATGCATGCTTAGATCACCCTAATTCCATATTACCAAAATAGTCATTATCACCAATTCACTTAGTCCATATGTTCATTTGTTGTTAATTAAGCTATTTGATTATTTCCAACCCCAAATTAAGCAAAGCGGAGAAAAACTAGAAAATACCCTTCCCGACTCTTTATATAATATCCCAAGCGACAAGGATGGACATACAAATCTAGTAAACACCTATTCATTGGTTTCCCATCAATTTGACACAAGCATGCAATTTTGCAAACAAATTATTTAAAAATAGGATCAAAATTATCAAGGACACTTGCATTTATATTCCGCAATTTGATGATCAATAAAATCAAAATCTTGCACATGATGATCCTCAAATATTCGCTTTTTGATCATAATCTCTTGAGCAAATCGTCTACTCGCAATCAATCACATACGCAAGCAAACATACACAATAAATGCATTATAAATACTAATCAATATGCAAAATAGGGATGCATGCAGAAAATAAGTTCGTATTAATGCACAATAAATTTCTATGGTTTTTAGTAATTTTCGATAGTGATTTCCTATTTATTTGGGAAAGTTTGGTATTAATTACAATTAATTCAGAAGAAAAATAATTACTAAAAATATTAACTATGCTGGAAATATTATTATTAACTTCCTTTAATTTATTCTAAATTTTTTGGATTTATTTTGGTAACGTATGAGTAAATTAGTCTTAGATCCTATTAAATAAATCTAGAAAACAAATTAAATAATACTAAAATATAAAATTTGGTCAAATCTATAATAACGTATTGACCTTGTATGATTTAATCTAATATGTAAGTTTCAAGTAATTCTAGGTTATTTGGCGATGATTATTGGCTGCTGAATAAATTAAACTCTAAGCATTGTTTAATATGAAAATTAAATCAATTGTGCCATTGGGATCTAAACCGTAAAACCTACCGTGTGTGTGGTTATTCTCGACGATCGTGAAATGGCAGCTTGACATGTGTCTTTGGCGTCTAGAGTTTTGTTGACGAAGAGGATGATGACATGATGTAGATGAATGAGACGTCGACAACGTAGTACCCTCCCGCGAAAATGCCGACAGTGCGACGAACCCCGACGAAAGCGGCGGCTCCTTCCCTCTCCTCTTCCTCTCTTCCTTCTCTGATCGTGCCCTTTTCCTTCAGATGGCAGTGGCTAAGGTTTTTTTTCTTTATCTCTGGCGGCAGCATACGTGCGAAAGGCAGCAGTGGTTTCTCTTTTTTTTTTGTTTACGTTGGCAGCGAATGGTAGGGCATCGGTCCTTTAAATAAGCGGAGGCCAGGCGCGCAAGGGACTTGGAGTTCCGTCGGCCTCAGAGGACGCGCCACGCGCGTGCGGAAGTCCAGCACGGGTAGGCGCTAGTGCACGCTGCGAAAGCCCGTGCTAAGTCCAGGCCGCGGCAGGACTCTTGTGGGTTGACTTTTGTTGTTTATTTTTTTTTGTCTGCGGTTGTTTTTTTTTTTGCATGGCGGTGGTTTCCTTTTCTTTATTTTTTTCTTCTTTGTGCTGTCACGCTCTTTGCCGTCACCGTTTTTGCATGGTTGACTTTGTTTTTTTTCATATTTTTTGTTTATTATTTATATATTATTTGTTTCTTTTTCATTTTCTTTATTGATTGTTATTTATTTAATTTTTTTGTTTACGTATTTTTTGTTTATTTATTTGTTCATATTCTATTTATTTTATTTCATTATTCTTATTAATTATTTTTTTGTTTCTTTATTCTATGAATTTTTTCTTTGTTTTAATTTCTTTCCTTCCATATTCTTTTGACAATTAAATTACTTAATGTACTTATTTTGGTAGATGAATTTCAAAAGCAGAGGATGAATGCAAATGCAAGATGAGATGCATATATTTTATATCTTTCTTTTATAAAGTAATTTTCTTCCTAATAATTAAATTTCAGCTTCTTATTCAAATTTTAATTTGCCCAAGTATGAAAACCGGCTTGTCACATTGATACATAACATAATTATTCATATTAACATGATCATATCATTTCTTATTAGACTATAGTGGGAGTTTATAATGTTTATGATGATAGATTATGATAATTATGGAATAATCATAAAGACTATCTCTACCACATACATGGACTCCAGAATCAAACAAGAAACGATTTATCCAAGCATATGTATAAAGGAAGACTAAAGATAACATCTTTATTATGCATAAAGTTACAAATACGAGAAGGAATACATGAACTATACCTTTCCTAATATGGAATTGGGAAGAGAGACTCCCTCTACTCCTGTCCTAATTTGGACTAGGGATTAGAGACTCTCCTCTCCACAGCCTAAATCTTATAAGACTATGGAAAATAGTGGATACAATAGAATGAAGCTCAAGTGGTGTGTGTTGAAGTGACGGCTAGGGGTCCTATTTATAGCTGGAGAAGGGTCGGTTTCTGCTACCAAAAGCGTGTGAATCAGTCTTCATCGTCATTAGGGCACCACAGGGAATCGACACGTGGAACTTGACCGCGTTTGGTGCCAGGAACTAGTCAGCCGAACAAGTGTTCGACCAACCTGGTCTTGGCTCCGTTTGGCGTGTCCTTTCTCCAAGTCAGTTCCGGGTTGGCCCTATTAACTGATATGGGTCATACACTGTTGGATCTCCTCAGATAATTCTGTTTGTGGGCCATTTGATCCATGTGATGCGACATGTTGGTGTTTTATTGGTTCGGATGATACTTTTTAAGATTGCTCCCCTTCTTATACCTCAATTCCTGTATAAAAAGCCTACATGCACTATTTTTCTAAGGACAAGTGGAAATAGGTTAAGTAGAAAGGTGATGTGTGCAAGAAATGACTTATCCTTCACATAATTGAGTTATATTGACATGTGAAATTGGGATATAACAATCGTCAACAGCCAACTCATCCTCCACTCCACCCCGGTGAAGTTTACTCTCTCGGATGAGCCGTGACTTCTTGGAAGCCCATTGGGCAACCCCTGCGAAATCGAGAGATGAAATGTAAAAAATGCGAGGCTAATGAGAGCAGAAGCGAAGTACTCACCTGATCGCTGGGAGTCATCCTACAAAGCTGTTAGAGCACGTCGTGCACGTGCTTATATTTAGTAACGAAGCTCGCTCGGGCAATTGCAAGCTTGATTGGAGCATGCTCATAGAGTGAAGCATCTAGGAAAAGGGCTGAGTTTCCTCGGTCAGTCTCCATGGTCGACCCCTTGATGGCAGAAATATGGACATCAAGGGTCGAACCCGAACTACCCGGGGGGATCCCCTCGACGATGACCCGAGCCTAGGGATCGGACCCTCAAGGGAAAGGACGGGTCCTCCCCGAACAGACTCTGCTGCTGACAACCCTCACCCGCTGGCATGATACATGGGATCGGGTCCTAGGTATCCCTAGCCCCGACCTCCTCGGTAGTCGACCCTGCACTAGGCGCCCCATCATCAGGCACGATTTGTGCTGAAGGATCTGCGATCTTCGGTGTTGTATCGACCTCCAAGATGGTAGACAACGATGACACCAAGGCATTAGACGACCCGGCAATATCAGCAATTAGAGTCTCAACCGGCACCTAGCTTTGACGATCGGGCAACGATGAGAGCAGCCACTCCTCCATTGCAGGCGGAGCCGGACGAATCGCCTTCGTCAGGCCCTCGATCAGAACTTTTATGTCAGGATCACACCTCGTGCACCATGGGGGAGGGGGTAAGGTCATTAGGCGCCACGCAACCCCTGCCTCAAACGGGGACGCAAAAGGGGAAATATGCTTGCCTCTTTGAGCAATGAAGTAACACGCCCACGTTGGCCTTCTCAATCGACTTATGGTCTGAGGGACTGGTAGCTCGGGCTTCATCTTCCTCTTCCTCAGCACTAGGCCCGGGACGTGCCCTGATGCCCGCTCTCGAAAGGCGTCCGGTGCTGGGGACGACTCAGGCGAATTGGGATAAGCTCGAACTAGGGCCTTGTTCGAAGACAGAGGGAGCATAGGAGGGTCAATTTTGTCCGTTGGGGCCAATTTTGAAAGATCCCGCACCCTTGCTGCAACCTGTGAAGGTAAGAGATCGGGCCCTAACTCCCTCGCTAGATCCACTGGGCCCGAGTAAATCCCACATTGGGCTGACCCAGATGTGGAGGGGTTGAATCCTCCGCTCCACAAAGGAACGAAGCATATCCGTGCTAATGAAGCCTCTCCCTTTTAGGTCCTTTAGCCGAGGGAAAAGCGGCCCCAACATGCCCATCTCACTACTACGGACCCCTTCACGCCAACAACATCTTGTTTCGTGTGGGTTATTGGTGAAACGCAGAAGCCCGAGTGCTACACTCCGGATGTAGAACCGCCCCCGCTGCCACCCCATGAGGGGTGATTGAATGGGGATTGTGAAGTAACGTGTCTGCTATGCACAAAGTTGGACGCAGGCACCAGCAAAGTCAGGCAGCGGTCGCTCATTGACCGAGGCCTGCATTAAGAAGAAGAACCTCCATAGGTTCATATCTGCTTCTATCATGAGGAAGGCTCCGCAAAGAGTAACAAATACCAACATGTGGAGGACGCCATTTGGCATTAGTTGATGAAGTTTGATGTCGTACTCCTCGAGGAGCCTCCTGAAGAACGAGTGCGCCGAAATCCCCATTGCTCATGTATGTAATGCGAGGAGCAACAACCTCACCACCATGGACTAAGAATGCTTTGTCCATTGGCAAGGCCGATGGCAAGGGCCTCCCTTGCCGAGAGCAGCCTCTAATTGACATGATCGAAAATGTGGTCTGACTGGCGTGCGACATCGTCCATGCTAACATGGTGGCTAGAGGAAAAGAAGAAAGTGGCGGCCCCCTCTCTGGCTTGGCATGACTCAGCCTCCGGATGGTCACATGCGAGGAATGCAAAAAGGAGACGAAGGGAGCGGGGATGAAAAAGGAGGGCTTACTTGGGAAGAATGCCTCGGAGAAATCTTATAAGGACAACAAAGCAACATGGGCTATGACAACTGCTAGAGGGCTTGCAACCTCTTGCACCCTTCGAAATTGGCGCCGCTTCAATCCGTCCAAGCATCCCAGATTGGAACAAGAAGGTTCCCGCAATGTGGGAGTCAAGTTGAGTGGCGCCTCGTCAATTTAGTGAAATATGGACCCAGGTGCGATCAAGGTAAGGAAGGTAAGTTTTCAACACACTCTTGAGGTTCTATAAGTTTCTGGTTCGAAGGCTAGCCCATCGAGTTTCGAAGCTGCCCGAAACACCCTTGAGCGAGGTGCGAACGATATGAGGTGCTTTACGATAGAGATGACCTTGGGGGGGGGGGGGGGTGGTACCGATGCCTCTAAGTCCATGATAGAGTCTTAACCTCACAAGACCGCAGTAACTCTCTGAGGGTCAGCATTGGGTCGACCGGGCCCTCAGAAGCCCCGAGATCTACATCGATGCCATGAGCTAGGATCTAATGAAATGCGGGCACCAAGCCTCGACCTGGACACCTGTGTAGAACATGGTAAATGGTTATGACCGCCCTTCCAAAATTGTGAGGTCGGGTTTCACTCAGTTCCACCTGATAGCCAGCTCATCGAGCCCGGGGGTTCGACCGCCAAGGGAAGCCTCTGACTTTCTCAGCCCCTCCGAGTCATGAACGACTCACAGACAGGGAGCGAAGCGAATTCTCTATAACAATAACTCGGCCCCTGCAGAACCACACGGGGGCTCACCGCGGGGTATTGATGGGAACTGGTGATGGCCGTGAACGGCAATCGGAGGCCCAATTATCGCGGTGACCATGATCGAACTGAGTGCTCACGTTTTTCATCTCATTTTCCTACAGGATTTGAGCTGACCGATTCCATCCTCCGGCCAACTGTAATGCTCTACTAGAGGCTCAGGATTTACTATCGGGGTTTCTTACCCTGGCTACTAGAAGGTTTGAGTTGTTTGTAGTGTGTAAGTAAACCGTCCCATACCACCACCAAAATGTGCCCCCGCATGGGGGCTCTGAGGGGTGCCACCTCGAAGAACCATGATGGCAGGTCGGGATCCGGGGTGATCGACCTTGAGCTCAGACGGCAGGTGGGCAGGTAGTCTTCGATGCGAAGTGGGTGTTGCTGGTACCCGGCATATCGGGTACCCTTGCACGTAGGCTAAAAGCACCCAAGTGCCCTAACTCCCAGCTAAGGCAGGGTCCAATGGCGCCACGTGCCCAGAAGGTCCGGACACCGCCCTACCTCAGGTTTGGGATCCGGCGCTTCCACATGAACCTCGAGACGGTGTCCAGCTCCCCCAACGGGACTGGCTCCCAAGCGGCATCGTGTCCAGTAGGACGGGACCCCGCTCCTACATAAGAGCTCGCTCCGGTGCTGCCACGTGGTCTGAAGCACTAGTACGGCCACCTCCTCAGGAACGGGTTCTGGGGCTGCCACGTGGTCCATGGTTCGGGACCCTGCCTCCCCTGCAGAGGCTAGCTCCTGAGATGCCACGTGTCCTGCAACTTGCTCTGGACGATGGGTGGCGGGAGTAAAGGGGCGGTGCGATTTGTCTAAATTGGGCATTGACAGGCTCCTTCTACAGGCATGTGACGTGTCGCATACCTACTGTAAGGTACCGCTACGCCCAATTGCATCACAGTGGACACACCATAGGCCTACCCCGCTCTACCAAGTGGGTAGCTTACGATGACAGGACGGTTGGACGGGACATCCCCTGCCATCATCAACAACTACGCATGGGCAACTAACGTCTGAGGCGGCAAGAGGCGGGTCTTCAAGCCATGGTTAGAGGAAGCTTATGCGGGAAGTCTTAGATCTTTAGGATAAGATCGCCTCGAGGCCACCTGTTGGGCCCCAGACCCCACATGTAAGGTGTTCGGCCTTTTCTATAAAAGGACTAGACCACCACTGTTACAAGAATCCCCATCTAAACTCAACTCACACCATGGAGTAGGGTATTACGTTCCGACGGCCCAAACAACATAAAACCACCGTTTAACCATCTTTCATATGCGCAATCTCACCTGAGGACTAAGACCTGCCGATCTAGAACATCCGCGGGCTGCTCGCATAGCAGGTCTGGGGGAAGTGTCACAAGAACACTTCAACATTTGGCGTACCAGGAAGGGACTTTTTTCTTTAAAAAGTGGTTGTGCTTCCACATCAATGGTGTACATTAAGCCCATGGATGGTGGTTTCCGTGGCCGTTGTCCGGTGACTAGATCCTACGCTCGGGAAGCACAGTCTAGTCCATCATGCCCGCGCATCGAGGCAGCTGGCCTTGGCGGTGCATCCGGGCACATCCTGGCCCAGTCGGCACCCCTGGAGTCACCGGCTGCAAGTCGGGAGAGTGCTCTGGCAGCAGCCAGGGCCCTTCTCCAACACCTACCATCCTTGAACGCTTCGCAAGGAGTGGCTCAGTAGTGGGTCCATGACATCGACCACTTCATCATTGCAGCCATCAACTCCCCCCTCAAATGGAGGCGTTACGTGTCTCTATCGCGCACGCCGTCCATCGACCATCGCTCCGCCAACTCCCATTCCACCAGGCGTAATAGCGTTAGCAGGATCCCCACGGTTGACCTGAGGGCCGAGCTTGAGTACTGTCAAGATCAGATAGACGGCCGTGTCATCATCGAGCGGCAGCAAGTGAGGCGGAACAACCTTGACGCTAAATACGGTTGTCAGGTGCTTGAGCAGGAGGCATCCTCTGTCCAAGATGTGCCACAGGTAAACCCTCAGCCGCCCTCACCAGGATTATGTCAGGTCGACCGCCCACCCGCAGTACTCTACACAGCAGGTGCCACAACAACAGTACTTTGCGCAGCAGGTGCCACAGCAGCTGTACTTGGCACAACAGGTGCCACAACAGCAAGCTCCGCAGCAGCCGCATGTCGTGCAAGCAGCAGCACTACATTAACCATAAGTGTGTAACAAACCCCCCAGGGTATGCTATACCGTACGCTTCTTCGGTGAACCCCATCGTAGTGTGCACGGCTTTGGCTCCATACCTCCAGCTGGCGACATGGTCAAGCAAGTTTCGACCACACCTATAAGAGAAGTTTGACAGAAGAATCAACCCTGCTGACGAAACTCCTTGCTGCAGGAGCAGATGAGCTCACCCTGGCAAACTACTTCCCTGTCGCCCTGATCGGCTCAGCCTGATCATGGCTCATGAACCTGCCCGAGGGGTCCATAACCTCTTGGGAAGAGCTTTGCTGGTAGTTCACGGCGAACTTCGGCAGCTTCTACACGCGCCCCCGAACCAAGCTCGACCTCCACGCCGCGCGCCAACAACAAAAGGAGACATTGCGATCGTTTATCCAGTGCTTCTCTCAGGTACGTAACATCATCTCCAAAATCCTGAATGCTTCTGTCATAGTGGCGTTCTAGCAGGGAGCGCTTGATAAGAAGATGCTCGAGAAGTTAGCCATGCAAAACATGTAAGATGTCTTCGAGGTCTTCTCCATCGCCGACCAGTGCGCCAGGGCAACAGAAGGCCGTGACTGGCACACATAGCCCGCCTCCGGGGCAAAAAAAGCCGACCAGATCGGCGAAGGTGCCGCTACCATGGGTAGCTGAAAAAAGAAAAACAAGAACCGGGGTGGTGGCTAGAACAAGCAGCTGTAGGGGCACCCGTTGTGACAACAACTGCGACAGGTGGCGCCAGACCCCAATGCCCCGACAAATGCCCACGTCATCCACCTGCCACCAATGACAGTGTTGAGCCGTGCCCAAAGCACAAGACTCACGACCACAACGCGAGCAAGTGCTGGGAGATCAAGAGGTGCGTCGAGCGATACCAAGAGCAGGCGCAGAAGCATCCTGAAGGCGCACCCTTCTGCCAGCGACAGGGCAAGCAGAAGGTCGACCCCAAGGTCGACGATGACAAGGAGATGGAGTACCAGAAGAATGAACAGGCCAACAAAGTGGTCCACCAGGACAAAGACTACGACACCAGCAGTGGCCACGAGCGTCACAAGACACTCCACGTCATCTTCAAGGGGTCTTGGGATCTTGCGTCTCGGAACGCAGTCAAGACCCTGCGTTGAGCAGTGGCCTCGATAGCTCCTACCCCCACTCCGGCGATGCACCACAAGTGGAAGGAGACACTGATAAGCTTTCGATCCCTCTGACTGCCCTAAGAATATGGCGGGATCCAGGATCCTGCCTCTCTTGGTCGCCCCCACAATCGACATCATCAAGCTCCATCGTGTCTTGATACATGGCGGGGCCAGCCTCAACCTCAGCAGTCATGCGGCCTTCGACCAACTACAGATCCGGGTGTCCAAGCTCACCCAATCGAGCCCGTTCTCGGGGGTGGGACAAGGGAACATCATCCCTTACGGCAACATCCACCTTTGGGTGACCTTCAGGACACCCCAAAACTTCATGACTGAGAACATCCTGTTCGACATCGCGGAGGTCAGTCTCCCCTTGAACGCCATCATCGGCAGGCCCGCCCTATACCGATTCAAGGCCGTATCCCACTCTATGGCTACCTCGTTGATGAGGACATCAACACCATCCATACATCCACACCAACTCAGCTACTGGTTTCTGGTCCGATCACTCGCGCTCGTGCACGTCAACTAAACTATCAGGTGAACTCGTTCTTGGCCTTATGTCCATCTTATCTAGAGCGAGAAACTACATGCTTTCTTGTTTTGATTAGGAACAATGGAGAGGAGCCAAAGGGAAGGGAATTCGCGCGGACAGGATTTGGACAGCAGAACAACACCAACACCAAAATCACACGTTGGAGATTTCCATTCAAACATTGAACACTTCTATTGGAGCCATCCTACAGCGCCTTGAGGAGAGGGATCGTGGTTGCACCGCGGATGGACAGGTGAGCAATGCTCCTACTATTGTACGTGACAATGAAGATGACTATTTTGCAGATACGGATATTGGGGAAGATGAGGAAGCTAGGCCAGGGCGCCGGCTACAACACAATCGTCAAGGTATGGGTGGACATCGTCGGCGTGAGGTACGCAATCATGATGATACTTTTAACAAGATCAAATTTAAGATACCTCCTTTTGATGGTAAATATGGAAGAGAGAGGCGGTAGCAAACAACACTTTATAGTGGATGAATCGTAAAAAATAAAATGCTGCAGCAAGCAATTCGAAAATAGCTTTTTAGAAAATAGTTACTATATGGTTCGTGATGTTCATTCTACCTAGGCTGACGTCCTACAGTAGACACTGCTCTGGTACCAATTTATGACACCCGATTCTGAAAACAAACCAAGTGTAGTGCATGTGTGCCCAGGATGTTCATCACACATACACATCAACATCACAAATGAGAATCAAAATTTAACCATGTCACAAATAATAAATATACCTTGATTCTATTACAGCAGAAAATAATCTAGCATAGGCGACTCCCACTCCGCAAGCAATCGACGGTAGTACGCACGCCTAGGGCACCACGTTGTCTTTCAAAATATCTCTTGTAACTGAATTAAAGTGAGAATAGCAATGGTGAGCACATTTCGTACTCGGCAAGTGTGGGAAAATATGACATCTAGCTTAAACAAGTATGATCAATAATGTCTAATTGCATAAAAGTACATTTCATAAACTTATAAAAGCAGCCTAAAATATCTATGTGCGTTTAATTCCCATGATATCCCAAATAATTATCATAGTCCATATCCAACATTCTCATTTGCCATCATAATTTATTTATAAGCACCCAACAATTAATATCATAACCATATGCCAATTTCATATCTTCTCATAACCAACCATACTCATATGACATAACCAATCCCATACCGAACAATCCCAAACCCAAGTCCAATTCTAATCATGTAGGTCATCAAGGTGCTCTTAACCGGGAGCACGGCTATCATGATAGTTTTTAACACTTTACAGAGGTTGTACCACTTTACTCACAAGTTCGCGATCCCGTCACCCGTCGGCGACGAAAGAAAACCTCCATTAGGCCAAATACACTATTGTAGGTGTATGGCGAAGAGATCACAAAATAGCCTTTACAAAGGGACCACCAGCATGTGCAGATCCACTAAGGTTTCGCCAGAGGTGATGTCTCACAACTGAGCACATCCATCCAAGAGCCCCCTCTTGTGCCGTTCGGATCCCAGGGTAGTCCCGCCACTCATGCAAACCCAACTGACTCCCATCACTCGCCCCCCCCCCCCCCCCAAATGATCTGAAAAATGCTGGTGATACGCCTAATTAATTGGCCAAGCTGCACCCAGACTTGGCCCTGTGGTGGCACTGTTGTCCTGGCATATATTTGCATGCACCAGTCCTTAGATCTAAGGTAAGCAAAACCATCATCTCATCCAACCCAGTCCATAAATCATGCATGCTTAGATCACCATAATTCCATATTACCAAAATAGTCATTATCACCAATTCACTTAGTCCATATGTTCATTTGTTGTTAATTAAGCTATTTGATTATTTCCAACCCCAAATTAAGCAAAGCGGAGAAAAACTAGAAAATACCCTTCCCGACTCTTTATATAATATCCCAAGCGACAAGGATGGACATACAAATCTAGTAAACACCTATTCATTGGTTTCCCATCAATTTGACACAAGCAGGCAATTTTGCAAACAAATTATTTAAAAATAGGATCAAAATTATCAAGGACACTTGCATTTATATTCCGCAATTTGATGATCAATAAAATCAAAATCTTGCACATGATGATCCTCAAATATTCGCTTTTTGATCATAATCTCTTGAGCAAATCGTCTACTCGCAATCAATCACATACGCAAGCAAACATACACAATAAATGCATTATAAATACTAATCAATATGCAAAATAGGGATGCATGCAGAAAATAAGTTCGTATTAATGCACAATAAATTTCTATGGTTTTTAGTAATTTTCGATAGTGATTTCCTATTTATTTGGGAAAGTTTGGTATTAATTACAATTAATTCAGAAGAAAAATAATTACTAAAAATATTAACTATGCTGGAAATATTATTATTAACTTCCTTTAATTTATTCTAAATTTTTTGGATTTATTTTGGTAACGTATGAGTAAATTAGTCTTAGATCCTATTAAATAAATCTAGAAAACAAATTAAATAATACTAAAATATAAAATTTGGTCAAATCTATAATAACGTATTGACCTTGTATGATTTAATCTAATATGTAAGTTTCAAGTAATTCTAGGTTATTTGGCGATGATTATTGGCTGCTGAATAAATTAAACTCTAAGCATTGTTTAATATGAAAATTAAATCAATTGTGCCATTGGGATCTAAACCGTAAAACCTACCGTGTGTGTGGTTATTCTCGACGATCGTGAAATGGCAGCTTGACATGTGTCTTTGGCGTCTAGAGTTTTGTTGACGAAGAGGATGATGACATGATGTAGATGAATGAGACGTCGACAACGTAGTACCCTCCCGCGAAAATGGCGACAGTGCGACGAACCCCGACGAAAGCGGCGGCTCCTTCCCTCTCCTCTTCCTCTCTTCCTTCTCTGATCGTGCCCTTTTCCTTCAGATGGCAGTGGCTAAGGTTTTTTTTCTTTATCTCTGGCGGCAGCATACGTGCGAAAGGCAGCAGTGGTTTCTCTTTTTTTTTTGTTTACGTTGGCAGCGAATGGTAGGGCATCGGTCCTTTAAATAAGCGGAGGCCAGGCGCGCAAGGGACTTGGAGTTCCGTCGGCCTCAGAGGACGCGCCACGCGCGTGCGGAAGTCCAGCACGGGTAGGCGCTAGTGCACGCTGCGAAAGCCCGTGCTAAGTCCAGGCCGCGGCAGGACTCTTGTGGGTTGACTTTTGTTGTTTATTTTTTTTTTGTCTGCGGTTGTTTTTTTTTTTGCATGGCGGTGGTTTCCTTTTCTTTATTTTTTTCTTCTTTGTGCTGTCACGCTCTTTGCCGTCACCGTTTTTGCATGGTTGACTTTGTTTTTTTTCATATTTTTTGTTTATTATTTATATATTATTTGTTTCTTTTTCATTTTCTTTATTGATTGTTATTTATTTAATTTTTTTGTTTACGTATTTTTTGTTTATTTATTTGTTCATATTCTATTTATTTTATTTCATTATTCTTATTAATTATTTTTTTGTTTCTTTATTCTATGAATTTTTTCTTTGTTTTAATTTCTTTCCTTCCATATTCTTTTGACAATTAAATTACTTAATGTACTTATTTTGGTAGATGAATTTCAAAAGCAGAGGATGAATGCAAATGCAAGATGAGATGCATATATTTTATATCTTTCTTTTATAAAGTAATTTTCTTCCTAATAATTAAATTTCAGCTTCTTATTCAAATTTTAATTTGCCCAAGTATGAAAACCGGCTTGTCACATTGATACATAACATAATTATTCATATTAACATGATCATATCATTTCTTATTAGACTATAGTGGGAGTTTATAATGTTTATGATGATAGATTATGATAATTATGGAATAATCATAAAGACTATCTCTACCACATACATGGACTCCAGAATCAAACAAGAAACGATTTATCCAAGCATATGTATAAAGGAAGACTAAAGATAACATCTTTATTATGCATAAAGTTACAAATACGAGAAGGAATACATGAACTATACCTTTCCTAATATGGAATTGGGAAGAGAGACTCCCTCTACTCCTGTCCTAATTTGGACTAGGGATTAGAGACTCTCCTCTCCACAGCCTAAATCTTATAAGACTATGGAAAATAGTGGATACAATAGAATGAAGCTCAAGTGGTGTGTGTTGAAGTGACGGCTAGGGGTCCTATTTATAGCTGGAGAAGGGTCGGTTTCTGCTACCAAAAGCGTGTGAATCAGTCTTCATCGTCATTAGGGCACCACAGGGAATCGACACGTGGAACTTGACCGCGTTTGGTGCCAGGAACTAGTCAGCCGAACAAGTGTTCGACCAACCTGGTCTTGGCTCCGTTTGGCGTGTCCTTTCTCCAAGTCAGTTCCGGGTTGGCCCTATTAACTGATATGGGTCATACACTGTTGGATCTCCTCAGATAATTCTGTTTGTGGGCCATTTGATCCATGTGATGCGACATGTTGGTGTTTTATTGGTTCGGATGATACTTTTTAAGATTGCTCCCCTTCTTATACCTCAATTCCTGTATAAAAAGCCTACATGCACTATTTTTCTAAGGACAAGTGGAAATAGGTTAAGTAGAAAGGTGATGTGTTCAAGAAATGACTTATCCTTCACATAATTGAGTTATATTGACATGTGAAATTGGGATATAACAATCGTCAACAGCCAACTCATCCTCCACTCCACCCCGGTGAAGTTTACTCTCTCGGATGAGCCGTGACTTCTTGGAAGCCCATTGGGCAACCCCTGCGAAATCGAGAGATGAAATGTAAAAAATGCGAGGCTAATGAGAGCAGAAGCGAAGTACTCACCTGATCGCTGGGAGTCATCCTACAAAGCTGTTAGAGCACGTCGTGCACGTGCTTATATTTAGTAACGAAGCTCGCTCGGGCAATTGCAAGCTTGATTGGAGCATGCTCATAGAGTGAAGCATCTAGGAAAAGGGCTGAGTTTCCTCGGTCAGTCTCCATGGTCGACCCCTTGATGGCAGAAATATGGACATCAAGGGTCGAACCCGAACTACCCGGGGGGATCCCCTCGACGATGACCCGAGCCTAGGGATCGGACCCTCAAGGGAAAGGACGGGTCCTCCCCGAACAGACTCTGCTGCTGACAACCCTCACCCGCTGGCATGATACATGGGATCGGGTCCTAGGTATCCCTAGCCCCGACCTCCTCGGTAGTCGACCCTGCACTAGGCGCCCCATCATCAGGCACGATTTGTGCTGAAGGATCTGCGATCTTCGGTGTTGTATCGACCTCCAAGATGGTAGACAACGATGACACCAAGGCATTAGACGACCCGGCAATATCAGCAATTAGAGTCTCAACCGGCACCTAGCTTTGACGATCGGGCAACGATGAGAGCAGCCACTCCTCCATTGCAGGCGGAGCCGGACGAATCGCCTTCGTCAGGCCCTCGATCAGAACTTTTATGTCAGGATCACACCTCGTGCACCATGGGGGAGGGGGTAAGGTCATTAGGCGCCACGCAACCCCTGCCTCAAACGGGGACGCAAAAGGGGAAATATGCTTGCCTCTTTGAGCAATGAAGTAACACGCCCACGTTGGCCTTCTCAATCGACTTATGGTCTGAGGGACTGGTAGCTCGGGCTTCATCTTCCTCTTCCTCAGCACTAGGCCCGGGACGTGCCCTGATGCCCGCTCTCGAACGGCGTCCGGTGCTGGGGACGACTCAGGCGAATTGGGATAAGCTCGAACTAGGGCCTTGTTCGAAGACAGAGGGAGCATAGGAGGGTCAATTTTGTCCGTTGGGGCCAATTTTGAAAGATCCCGCACCCTTGCTGCAACCTGTGAAGGTAAGAGATCGGGCCCTAACTCCCTCGCTAGATCCACTGGGCCCGAGTAAATCCCACATTGGGCTGACCCAGATGTGGAGGGGTTGAATCCTCCGCTCCACAAAGGAACGAAGCATATCCGTGCTAATGAAGCCTCTCCCTTTTAGGTCCTTTAGCCGAGGGAAAAGCGGCCCCAACATGCCCATCTCACTACTACGGACCCCTTCACGCCAACAACATCTTGTTTCGCGTGGGTTATTGGTGAAACGCAGAAGCCCGAGTGCTACACTCCGGATGTAGAACCGCCCCCGCTGCCACCCCATGAGGGGTGATTGAATGGGGATTGTGAAGTAACGTGTCTGCTATGCACAAAGTTGGACGCAGGCACCAGCAAAGTCAGGCAGCGGTCGCTCATTGACCGAGGCCTGCATTAAGAAGAAGAACCTCCATAGGTTCATATCTGCTTCTATCATGAGGAAGGCTCCGCAAAGAGTAACAAATACCAACATGTGGAGGACGCCATTTGGCATTAGTTGATGAAGTTTGATGTCGTACTCCTCGAGGAGCCTCCTGAAGAACGAGTGCGCCGAAATCCCCATTGCTCATGTATGTAATGCGAGGAGCAACAACCTCACCACCATGGACTAAGGATGCTTTGTCCATTGGCAAGGCCGATGGCAAGGGCCTCCCTTGCCGAGAGCAGCCTCTAATTGACATGATCGAAAATGTGGTCTGACTGGCGTGCGACATCGTCCATGCTAACATGGTGGCTAGAGGAAAAGAAGAAAGTGGCGGCCCCCTCTCTGGCTTGGCATGACTCAGCCTCCGGATGGTCACATGCGAGGAATGCAAAAAGGAGACGAAGGGAGCGGGGATGAAAAAGGAGGGCTTACTTGGGAAGAATGCCTCGGAGAAATCTTATAAGGACAACAAAGCAACATGGGCTATGACAACTGCTAGAGGGCTTGCAACCTCTTGCACCCTTCGAAATTGGCGCCGCTTCAATCCGTCCAAGCATCCCAGATTGGAACAAGAAGGTTCCCGCAATGTGGGAGTCAAGTTGAGTGGCGCCTCGTCAATTTAGTGAAATATGGACCCAGGTGCGATCAAGGTAAGGAAGGTAAGTTTTCAACACACTCTTGAGGTTCTATAAGTTTCTGGTTCGAAGGCTAGCCCATCGAGTTTCGAAGCTGCCCGAAACACCCTTGAGCGAGGTGCGAACGATATGAGGTGCTTTACGATAGAGATGACCTTGGGGGGGGGGGGTGGTACCGATGCCTCTAAGTCCATGATAGAGTCTTAACCTCACAAGGCTGCAGTAACTCTCTGAGGGTCAGCATTGGGTCGACCGGGCCCTCAGAAGCCCCGAGATCTACATCGATGCCATGAGCTAGGATCTAATGAAATGCGGGCACCAAGCCTCGACCTGGACACCTGTGTAGAACATGGTAAATGGTTATGACCGCCCTTCCAAAATTGTGAGGTCGGGTTTCACTCAGTTCCACCTGATAGCCAGCTCATCGAGCCCGGGGGTTCGACCGCCAAGGGAAGCCTCTGACTTTCTCAGCCCCTCCGAGTCATGAACGACTCACAGACAGGGAGCGAAGCGAATTCTCTATAACAATAACTCGGCCCCTGCAGAACCACACGGGGGCTCACCGCGGGGTATTGATGGGAACTGGTGATGGCCGTGAACGGCAATCGGAGGCCCAATTATCGCGGTGACCATGATCGAACTGAGTGCTCACGTTTTTCATCTCATTTTCCTACAGGATTTGAGCTGACCGATTCCATCCTCCGGCCAACTGTAATGCTCTACTAGAGGCTCAGGATTTACTATCGGGGTTTCTTACCCTGGCTACTAGAAGGTTTGAGTTGTTTGTAGTGTGTAAGTAAACCGTCCCATACCACCACCAAAATGTGCCCCCGCATGGGGGCTCTGAGGGGTGCCACCTCGAAGAACCATGATGGCAGGTCGGGATCCGGGGTGATCGACCTTGAGCTCAGACGGCAGGTGGGCAGGTAGTCTTCGATGCGAAGTGGGTGTTGCTGGTACCCGGCATATCGGGTACCCTTGCACGTAGGCTAAAAGCACCCAAGTGCCCTAACTCCCAGCTAAGGCAGGGTCCAATGGCGCCACGTGCCCAGAAGTTCCGGACACCGCCCTACCTCAGGTTTGGGATCCGGCGCTTCCACATGAACCTCGAGACGGTGTCCAGCTCCCCCAACGGGACTGGCTCCCAAGCGGCATCGTGTCCAGTAGGACGGGACCCCGCTCCTACATAAGAGCTCGCTCCGGTGCTGCCACGTGGTCTGAAGCACTAGTACGGCCACCTCCTCAGGAACGGGTTCTGGGGCTGCCACGTGGTCCATGGTTCGGGACCCTGCCTCCCCTGCAGAGGCTAGCTCCTGAGATGCCACGTGTCCTGCAACTTGCTCTGGACGATGGGTGGCGGGAGTAAAGGGGCGGTGCGATTTGTCTAAATTGGGCATTGACAGGCTCCTTCTACAGGCATGTGACGTGTCGCATACCTACTGTAAGGTACCGCTACGCCCAATTGCATCACAGTGGACACACCATAGGCCTACCCCGCTCTACCAAGTGGGTAGCTTACGATGACAGGACGGTTGGACGGGACATCCCCTGCCATCATCAACAACTACGCATGGGCAACTAACGTCTGAGGCGGCAAGAGGCGGGTCTTCAAGCCATGGTTAGAGGAAGCTTATGCGGGAAGTCTTAGATCTTTAGGATAAGATCGCCTCGAGGCCACCTGTTGGGCCCCAGACCCCACATGTAAGGTGTTCGGCCTTTTCTATAAAAGGACTAGACCACCACTGTTACAAGAATCCCCATCTAAACTCAACTCACACCATGGAGTAGGGTATTACGTTCCGACGGCCCAAACAACATAAAACCACCGTTTAACCATCTTTCATATGCGCAATCTCACCTGAGGACTAAGACCTGCCGATCTAGAACATCCGCGGGCTGCTCGCATAGCAGGTCTGGGGGAAGTGTCACAAGAACACTTCAACATTTGGCGTACCAGGAAGGGACTTTTTTCTTTAAAAAGTGGTTGTGCTTCCACATCAATGGTGTACATTAAGCCCATGGATGGTGGTTTCCGTGGCCGTTGTCCGGTGACTAGATCCTACGCTCGGGAAGCACAGTCTAGTCCATCATGCCCGCGCATCGAGGCAGCTGGCCTTGGCGGTGCATCCGGGCACATCCTGGCCCAGTCGGCACCCCTGGAGTCACCGGCTGCAAGTCGGGAGAGTGCTCTGGCAGCAGCCAGGGCCCTTCTCCAACACCTACCATCCTTGAACGCTTCGCAAGGAGTGGCTCAGTAGTGGGTCCATGACATCGACCACTTCATCATTGCAGCCATCAACTCCCCCCTCAAATGGAGGCGTTACGTGTCTCTATCGCGCACGCCGTCCATCGACCATCGCTCCGCCAACTCCCATTCCACCAGGCGTAATACCGTTAGCAGGATCCCCACGGTTGACCTGAGGGCCGAGCTTGAGTACTGTCAAGATCAGATAGACGGCCGTGTCATCATCGAGCGGCAGCAAGAGAGGCGGAACAACCTTGACGCTAAATACGGTTGTCAGGTGCTTGAGCAGGAGGCATCCTCTGTCCAAGATGTGCCACAGGTAAACCCTCAGCCGCCCTCACCAGGATTATGTCAGGTCGACCGCCCACCCGCAGTACTCTACACAGCAGGTGCCACAACAACAGTACTTTGCGCAGCAGGTGCCACAGCAGCTGTACTTGGCACAACAGGTGCCACAACAGCAAGCTCCGCAGCAGCCGCATGTCGTGCAAGCAGCAGCACTACATTAACCATAAGTGTGTAACAAACCCCCCAGGGTATGCTATACCGTACGCTTCTTCGGTGAACCCCATCGTAGTGTGCACGGCTTTGGCTCCATACCTCCAGCTGGCGACATGGTCAAGCAAGTTTCGACCACACCTATAAGAGAAGTTTGACAGAAGAATCAACCCTGCTGACGAAACTCCTTGCTGCAGGAGCAGATGAGCTCACCCTGGCAAACTACTTCCCTGTCGCCCTGATCGGCTCAGCCTGATCATGGCTCATGAACCTGCCCGAGGGGTCCATAACCTCTTGGGAAGAGCTTTGCTGGTAGTTCACGGCGAACTTCGGCAGCTTCTACACGCGCCCCCGAACCAAGCTCGACCTCCACGCCGCGCGCCAACAACAAAAGGAGACATTGCGATCGTTTATCCAGTGCTTCTCTCAGGTACGTAACATCATCTCCAAAATCCTGAATGCTTCTGTCATAGTGGCGTTCTAGCAGGGAGCGCTTGATAAGAAGATGCTCGAGAAGTTAGCCATGCAAAACATGTAAGATGTCTTCGAGGTCTTCTCCATCGCCGACCAGTGCGCCAGGGCAACAGAAGGCCGTGACTGGCACACATAGCCCGCCTCCGGGGCAAAAAAAGCCGACCAGATCGGCGAAGGTGCCGCTACCATGGGTAGCTGAAAAAAGAAAAACAAGAACCGGGGTGGTGGCTAGAACAAGCAGCTGTAGGGGGCACCCGTTGTGACAACAACTGCGACAGGTGGCGCCAGACCCCAATGCCCCGACAAATGCCCACGTCATCCACCTGCCACCAATGACAGTGTTGAGCCGTGCCCAAAGCACAAGACTCACGACCACAACGCGAGCAAGTGCTGGGAGATCAAGAGGTGCGTCGAGCGATACCAAGAGCAGGCGCAGAAGCATCCTGAAGGCGCACCCTTCTGCCAGCGACAGGGCAAGCAGAAGGTCGACCCCAAGGTCGACGATGACAAGGAGATGGAGTACCAGAAGAATGAACAGGCCAACAAAGTGGTCCACCAGGACAAAGACTACGACACCAGCAGTGGCCACGAGCGTCACAAGACACTCCACGTCATCTTCAAGGGGTCTTGGGATCTTGCGTCTCGGAACGCAGTCAAGACCCTGCGTTGAGCAGTGGCCTCGATAGCTCCTACCCCCACTCCGGCGATGCACCACAAGTGGAAGGAGACACTGATAAGCTTTCGATCCCTCTGACTGCCCTAAGAATATGGCGGGATCCAGGATCCTGCCTCTCTTGGTCGCCCCCACAATCGACATCATCAAGCTCCATCGTGTCTTGATACATGGCGGGGCCAGCCTCAACCTCAGCAGTCATGCGGCCTTCGACCAACTACAGATCCGGGTGTCCAAGCTCACCCAATCGAGCCCGTTCTCGGGGGTGGGACAAGGGAACATCATCCCTTACGGCAACATCCACCTTTGGGTGACCTTCAGGACACCCCAAAACTTCATGACTGAGAACATCCTGTTCGACATCGCGGAGGTCAGTCTCCCCTTGAACGCCATCATCGGCAGGCCCGCCCTATACCGATTCAAGGCCGTATCCCACTCTATGGCTACCTCGTTGATGAGGACATCAACACCATCCATACATCCACACCAACTCAGCTACTGGTTTCTGGTCCGATCACTCGCGCTCGTGCACGTCAACTAAACTATCAGGTGAACTCGTTCTTGGCCTTATGTCCATCTTATCTAGACCGAGAAACTACATGCTTTCTTGTTTTGATTAGGAACAATGGAGAGGAGCCAAAGGGAAGGGAATTCGCGCGGACAGGATTTGGACAGCAGAACAACACCAACACCAAAATCACACGTTGGAGATTTCCATTCAAACATTGAACACTTCTATTGGAGCCATCCTACAGCGCCTTGAGGAGAGGGATCGTGGTTGCACCGCGGATGGACAGGTGAGCAATGCTCCTACTATTGTACGTGACAATGAAGATGACTATTTTGCAGATACGGATATTGGGGAAGATGAGGAAGCTAGGCCAGGGCGCCGGCTACAACACAATCGTCAAGGTATGGGTGGACATCGTCGGCGTGAGGTACGCAATCATGATGATACTTTTAACAAGATCAAATTTAAGATACCTCCTTTTGATGGTAAATATGACTCTGATGCATATATTACTTGGGAGATTTCTGTTGATCAAAAATTTGCATGTCATGAGTTTCCTGAAACGCAAGAGTTAGAGCAGGCACTAGTGAGTTTACTGATTTTGATTCTGTTTGGTGGATAGAACACGGCAAGAAAAATCCTAATAACATACCAAAACTTGAGATGCTTTGAAACGGCTCATGCGGGCTAGATTTGTTCCTTCTTACTATGCACGTGATCTGTTAAATAAGTTACAACAATTGAGACAGGGAGCTAAAAGTGTGGAAGAGTATTTTTAGGAATTACAAAAGTGTATGTTGCATTGTAATTTAGACAATGATGAGGAACCAGCTATGGCTAGATTTTTCGATGGTTTAAACCGTGAAATTCAGGACATACTTGCTTATAAAGATTACAATAATGTTACCCGTTTGTTCCATCTTATTTGTAAATCTGAAAGGGAAGAGCATGGACGACGAGCTAGCTCTAGAACTAATATTTCTGCAGGAAAGACTAGCTCATGGCAACTACGCACGACTACTCCTTCGACTGGGCGTGCTTCCCCGCCATATTCTTCACCAAGTCGGGCAGCACCTTCTTCCTTCGGCAACAAGCCACATGCTCCTTCCACTAGCTCAGCAGTAAAGACCACCCAAAAGCCCATCCATAGCATCTACCGGACGATCTAGAGACGTTCAATGTCATAAGTGCAAGGATTTTAGCCATGTGCAGCGTGACTACCCAAGCAAACGTGTTCTAATTGTTAAAGATGACAGTGAGTACTCATCTAGTAGCAATTTCGATGAGGATACATGTGTTTTGCTTGCAGCTGACTATGCAGGTAGCAATGAACATCAAGAAGAGAATATTGGTGCAGAAGATGCAGCACGCTATGATATTCTCATTGTGCAGTGTGTGCTTAGTGCACAAATGGAGAAAGCGGAACAAAATCAAAGGCACGCATTATTCCAAACAAAGTGTGTTGTCACAGAGCGATCCTGCCGCATGATCATTGATGGAGGTAGCTGCAACAATTTGGCCAGCAGTGACATGGTTACCAAGCTGGCACTAAGCACCAAACTGGACCCACATCCCTATTACATTCAATGGTTAAACAATAGCGGTAAGGCAAGGGTAACTAGACTTGTGCGAATCAATTTTGCTATTGGATCATATAAGGATGTCGATGAATGTGATGTTGTGCCTATGCAAGCTTGTAATATTCTGCTAGGAAGACCTTGACAATTTGATAGAGATTCTATGCATCATGGTAGATCAAATCAATATTGTTTTCTTTACCATGATAAAAAAATTGTGTTGCATCCTATGTCTCTTGAAGCTATTGTGCAAGATAATGTTGCTAGAGCTACGAAAACTAAATCTCAGGACCATGCTAACGTTGAGAACAATAACAATGCCAAATATGTGTGTGATAAGAAAAATAAGAAATCTTTGAAGGGAAAATGCTTGTTTGCTACGAAATATGATATTAGTGAACTGATTGGCCACCTCTATTGCCTATGCTTTGGTATGCAAATATGTTTTGATTTCCCTTTATGATATGCAACATTCTTTGCCTCCTGCTGTTGCTAACATTTTGCAGAAATATTCTGATGTGTTTCTAAGTGAAATACCACCAGGACTACCACCACTTCAAGGGATTGAGCACCAGATTGACCTCCTTCCCGGTGCTTTAATGCCCAACCGTGCACCATACAGGACAAATCCGAAAGAAATGAAGGAGATTCAGCGCCAAGTACAAGAACGACTCGACAAAGGTTATGTATGTGAGTCTCTTAGTCCTTATGCTGTTCCAGTTATTCTAGTACTTAAAAATGATGGATCCTGGTGTATTTGTGTGGATTCTAGAGCAACCAACCATTCGATATCGTCATCCTATTCCACGCTTAGATGATATGCTTGATGAATTGAGTGGTGCTGTTGTGTTCTCAAAAGTTGATTTGCATAGTGGTTATCACCATATTCATATGAAACTAGGAGATGAATGGAAAACTGCTTTCAAAACTAAGTTCGGTTTATATGAGTGGTTAGGAATGCATTTTGGGTTAACAAATATATGTAGCACCTTCATGAGATTAATGAACGAGGTTTTGCGTGCATTCATTGGAAAATTTGTTGTTGTGTACTTTGATGACATATTGATTTATAGAAAATCCATGGATGAACATCTTGATCACTTACGTGCTGTTTTTAATGATTTATGTGAGGCACAATTATTTGGTAACCTGGAGAAGTGCACCTTTTGCACGGAGCGAGTCTCTTTCTTAGCTATGTTGTTACTCCACAGGGAATTGAAGTTTATCAAGCCAAGGTAGAGGCTATTCAGGGGTGACCTGCACCAAAGACCATGACACAGGTGCAGAGCTTTCTAGGACTGGCTGGGTTCTATCATTGCTGTGTGAAGGATTTCAGCACCATTGCTGCTCCATTGAATGACCTTACGAAGAAGGGAGTGCCTTTTTCTTGGGGCACCAAACAAGATAATGCCTTTACCATACAGAAAGATAAGTTGACGCATGCACCTCTTCTACTACTTCCTGATTTTTCTAAAACTTTTGAGCTTGAATGTGATGCTAGTGGGATTGGATTGGGTGGTGTTTTGTTATGAGAAGGAAAATCTGTTGCATATTTTCGTGAGAAAATGAGTGGGCATGTTCTGAATTATTCTACCTATGATAAGGATTTATATGCTCCTGTACGAACTATAGAAACATAACAGCATTATTTGTGGCCCAAAGAACATGCTATCCATTCTAATCATGAATCACTAAAGCATATTAGGAGTCAAGGGAAACTGAACAGTAAGCATGCTAAGTGGATGGAATTTATTGAGTCTTTTCCTTATGTCATTAAACACAAAAAAAGGGAAAGGATAATGTTATTGCTGATGCTTTATCTATACATTATACTCTTCTATCTCAACTTGACTTTAAATTTTTTGGATTAGAAACGATTAAAGATCAATATGAACATGATGCTGATTTCCAAGATGTATTGCTGAAATGTAAAGAAGGAAAAACATTGAATAAATTTGTCCTCAATGATGGCTATGTGTTTAGAGCTAACAAGTTATGCATTCTAGCTAGCTCCATTCGTTTGTTGTTGTTATAGGAAGCGCATGGAGATGGGCTGATGGGGCAGTTTGGAGTGAAAAAGACGGAGGACATACTTGCTGATCATTTCTTTTGGCCATACGGAGCGCTTCGTTACTCGTTGAATGACATGTCAAAAGGCTAAGTCATGACTTAATCCACATGGTTTGTACATGCCTCTTCCTGGTCCTAGCATGCCTTGGGAGGATATTTCTATGGACTTGTTTTTAGGACTGCCTAGAACAAAGAAGGGGAGGGATAACATCTTTGTTGTCGTTGATAGATTTTCTAAAATCGCACACCTCATACCTTGTCATAAAAGTGATGATGCTACACATGTTGCTGATTTGTTTTCCCGAGAGATTGTTAGGTTGCATGGTGTGCCAAACACAATAGATTCAGATCGTGATGCTAAGTTTCTTAGCCATTTTTGGAGAACGTTATGGGAAAAATTGGGGACTAAGCTTTTATTTTCAACTACTTGTCATCCCCAAACTGATGGACAAACTGAGGTTGTGAATAGAAGTTTATCTACCATGCTTAGGGCTGTTTTGAAAAAGAATATAAATATCTGGGAAGAGTGTTTGCCTCATGTTAAGTTTGCTTATAATCGTTCCCTGCATTCTAGTACTTAGAAATGCCCTTTTGAAATTGTTTATGGATTTGTACCCCGTGCAGTGGAACGAGTGAATTTTGATGCTAAACATCGTGCTGAATTGATGTTAAAATTGCATGAAATCACTAAGAAGAATATAGAGTGCATGAATGCCAAGTACAAACTTGCTAGTAGCAGGGGAAAGAAACCTTTCAATTTTGAACCTAGTGATTTAGTTTTGTTACATTTGCGAAAGGATAGGTTTCCTGATTTGAGAAAGTCTAAATTGTTATCTCGAGCAGATGGTCCATTCAAAGTGTTAGAAAGAATTAATGATAATGCATATAAACTCGAGTTGCCTACGGATTTTGGGGTTAGTCCTACATTTAACATTGCAGATTTGAAGCCATATTCTGGAGAAGATTATGAGCTTGAGTCGCGGATGACTCAAATACAATAAGGGGAGGATCATGAGGACATCAACACCGTCGATACATCCACACCAACTCAGCTACCGGTTTCTGGTCCGATCACTTGCGCTGGTGCACGTCAACTAAACTATTAGGTGAACTCGTTCTTGACATTATGTACATCTTATCTAGACCGTAGAACTACTTGCTTTCTTGTTTTGCTTAGGAACAATGGAGAGGAGCCAAAGGGAAGGGAATTCGCGCGGATGGGATTTGGACAGTAGAACAGCACCAATCTGTGACGGCCACCACGACTTTATACGGACTCCGATCTGGGCGTTAAAGTACTTCCTGGAAAGATTATCAAGTCTACTTTCAAAAGGATGTGGCCTCATGTCTATATCTATTCGAAGTCGGACACAATCATTATTTTAATACCAAGACCTTTTCTATCCATGGTGCTGCGTCACCAAAATTGGGCACATGGCCCACGCATTGTTTGGAGTCCATTACGGACTGGTGATTAGGGTTTCTCATGACCCTAGGAAGGTAATAAATAGTACCTGCCGCCCTCATTAGCTGGTGGGTTTTGTTTATTCGTAAGTTAGCTTCTGTTGCTTCCTTGTACACGCGCGTGTCGACTAGACTGCCCGTCTACTTGTATCCAGAACCCCACATTAAATTGATTCAACAGATAAGTGCTTGTTCTTCTTGTTCTTGCGTGTTCTTCGATTGCTTGCAGGAACAAAGGCCCTTGTGGTCAGGTCGATTGTGCGCCAGCAAGATCAATATAACTTCGGAGTCAGTGTACCGATTGCTAAGGCGCATCGTCATGGGGATGGTGTAGTCGGATCGCCAACATCTTCTCCTCCAAAAATCGAACGCTCAAATTCCCATCGAAAGATCAGGAACCAAGATCCTATCACTCGTCTTGAAGATGCCGACCCCCTCCAGCGTCATCAGGATCCGTGAAGACCGCGACGCTAGAGTGTTGACCTTGGAGAAACTCCAAGCACTCGCAGCAGACTCGACACCTGCCCCGGGCGGCGCTGGACCAAGTCAGCCTCCACCGATCTTGCATCAGCGCGGCTCGTCCGCTGCACCCCATTTGCAGCCTTCAAACAGTACCAACACTCCTGTCAATGTGGTCAAGATCAGTTCCAACTCTACTCGGGCCACCCGTAAAGCGGGGGGCCAAGGCAGAAAGTGGAGACACCCGCTCATTGCCCCATTGGTAGCTAATGACGACATGTTGCCCAGCAACTGTCACACTTACCCTCGAAGCTATGAGCACCCCTGTGAGTTAACCTTAGATTATTAGTAGGACAGTGTAAAGGTTTCATAGAGTCTAGGAGCAGCACTTAGGAAACCAAGCTTTAGGAGCGTCAGGTCCAGAGTGTGCAGTCAGCTTAGCCTGGTCTCAAACCCTAAGCCTGTGCACCCCGCCTCCCTCGTCACGTGGAAGCGAGTCGTTGCCTTCTTTTGTAAGAGGCTATCTCCCCCTATGATTACCAATATAAAAGAGTCACTGTCTTACTCCATGTTTCCCAAAAAATGTCCATTTAATTACTCGTTGATTTTTTGATGAAACATGCTAAGCTCGTTTTTTGTATATTGCCTTCATATACACTATTATATGCTCGATATCTCATCCATAGTGTAGTTGTACAATCCTACTACCAGCGGGCCTTCTTGAGGTACCTACAATGTCTGAGGGGTTCCCTCTGCTGCACCCTTCTTTGGAGTCATGTGACGCCAGATGGTCTCCCAGAAAAGGTCTACACCAAGCCGGGGGTCCTAGAGGTGTGAACTGCTTAGTCTGGTCTTGTACCCTAAGCACGCACACCCTACCTCCCAGCACTATGACCGAGTATTGGGGGCTGGAAAGTTCGCACCCTAAGGATGGTGGGAGCCGGACCCCGAATCACTAAAACAATGAATTACCCAAGTCCCGTGTGCTAGCTCAAGACATTAAGGCATGATAAATCTAAAGATAAAGAAGAGGAAAACCGGCGAGCAAAGTAGTTTCTCATTTATCAGGTGTGCAGGACATCTAGCTCCGACACCTTCCAGGGGGCCTGCCATCGACGTCCCAGCACGTAGATGATAGCAACAAACACTGATCCGGGAGTACACTCTCCTGTCCTCTATTGTTGCTAATAGGGTTCTCTTGTAGTAACCTGTATATCAGGGGCCTACCCTCGAAGTTGCAACACATCAGTGGTAGACAACGCCAGAGATGCTAGCTCCAGCACCTCCCAAAGGGCCCTCCGTCGACGTCCCAGCATGTCGATGACAACAACAAGCGTTGATTCGTGAGTACACTCTCCCACCTCGCTCTTGTTGCTAATAGGGTTCTCTTGTGGTAACTTGTATACCAGGAGTCTGCCGTTGAAGTTGCTACACATTGGTGGTGGACGATGCCGGAGCAGCGAGCTTCGGCACCTCCCAGGGGGCCTGCCATCGACGTTTTTACAATGATGGTGGGCAAAGCCGGAGCAGCCAGCTCCAACACCACCCAGGGGCCTACCGTCGATGTTTCTACTACGATGGGGGGCGAGCAGGAGTAGCCAGGTTCGGCACCAGCTAGGGGGCCTGCCTTCCACGTTTCTACAACTATGGTGGGCAACGCTGGAGCAGCCAGCTCTGATACCACCTAGGGGTCCCGCTGTCAATGTCTCTACAATGATGGTGGGCGATGCCAGAGCAGCCAGCTCTGGCACCATCCAAAGAGCCTGCCATCAACGTTTCTACAATGATGGTGGGCGATGCGAGAGCAGCCACCTCCGACACTACCCAGCGGGCTTGCCATCGACGTTTCTATAACAATGGTGGGCGATGATAGAGCAACCAGCCGCGACACCACCCAAGGGCCTGACGTCGACGTCTCTACTAAGACAAAGTTTGGCGCCCCTAAAGGGGGCCCGCCATGGTCATCTACTCAAATTCACCTGCTCCGCTAGGGACCCGTCGAAGACATCCTGCGATCAAGTGGTAGGTGTTCCCAGCCACATGGCCACATCTACTAGGGGGCATCTAAGGGGGTTCCATAGGCAGGATGTTAATTGACGGTAGATTATCTATGCCAACTGTGCGATCGTTGGTTCCTCAAAAACTAACAAACTTGGCAAAGTTCCTCAGGCCCTTATGCTTCTAAGAGCCCGGGTCAACAAGATGGAAACACAAGACACAGTTGAGATGCCAAACTTGAAGACAAATTCATTGAGGAATATTTACAAAAGGGCGGGTCCCGAATACAAAGATGCCCCCCTGGCTAGGGGCTGCTGGCCTCAATATCTCGCGATTTGTGCGGCGACATGTTTAGCGACTTCCTTGACTTCTGTCGTTGCCGACTCTTCACGCGCTGTGATGGGGCCCTCAAAACCGCGTCCAGAGGTATCTCTAGATACCGACTCTAGTAGCACACCAGAACATGGAATGCCACCATCTCCGCCAGCGCTCTACCCTCTTCTTCCAGAAGGCTGGCCATCTACCACTCCTACAGATCAGGCTCCCCGGCGTGACGCTCCAAAGTCTGCTCCCAAGCCCGGACGTCAAGCTCTAGCAGGAGGAGTTCTTGGCGCTCAGTTAGGTGCTGCTCTCGATCTTGCGCCAGGTTGCTCTCGCGAAGCTCAAGATCTCCAAGGTAGGATTGCAACCTTTCCTGATCTACCTTAGCTTTAGTCTCCATCTTCCTGATTGGTCGCCATGGCATCGTCCGTAATCTTCTGGGATGCTGCGTTCATGGCATTCGCCAAGCGGCGCCTCAACTCCAGCTCCTTACCCTCCTTCTGGTGCTTCTCCTTTGCCTCATATATCTTGGACCTCATAAGGTCCACTCAAACGTGGAGGAGCCCGTCCTCTGCTCGCGACTTCTCTGACTTTCTGTCGAGGGCGCACTGCGCCCTGTGTAGGTTAGACTGCACCAAGTTGTTGCTGGATTGCACCGAGTTGATGACATAGGAGAGGCGCTCTGGTTCTGTCGAAGCTATGGAGGGTTGCCTTGTGATCATCTCGGGAATCTCTTCCCCCCCTCCCCCCCCCCCCCCCCCCCCGCGATGATGAAGGCAAGGCCACCAGCGTCGGGGACCTCGTCTTCGGGAACTGAGCGGAAGTTGCAGTGCCACCCGAAACGGCAGCACCACAATCACCCGATGTGCCACCTGCTGCAACAGCAACCTCACGGGTCGGGCCCTCAACGTGCTAAGTGGACTCCAACATTACCTCCGGCACAGCAGTAGGGGGTGGTTCACTACTCGCACCAGGCGCGAGCGCCGGAGCGACGTCCCTTGTACCGGCATGCCGGTCTGCTCTGTCGATGCAGCCGTGCCACCCTTGGTCGACTTTGGTGCGCTCCAGACCACTACCCTGGCGGTAAGGGCGTCACCACATCTGACAAAGACATGCAAATTGAAATCAAAGTCTGTTCAAACAAGAAGAACAAATGAGACAACGATGCAAGCTTTGGTAAGAATGCCTTATCGACGTACCCAGAAGCTCCAGCGGGCCTCGACTTTCGGCCACTCTGAGGCTGTGGGCTCTGCTGATGATGCGGCGGGTAGGGTTGATGCGACTAGGCCACCACCTGAGCCACCAACGCTTCCGGATCCATGTCCAAAACCGCGGCCGACATCCATTGGCAAACCCATGGCAAGATCGCTAGCGGACTGAGGCCTCTTGACCTGAGGCTCCATGGATGTAGCACTCCTGGAGCCCTCTCTAACACCTTGAATCGCACCGGCGGCAGAGACGCTGGCTGGTACACTGCCCTCGGTCGATACTAGACTCATCACTTGGCGGACTGGGGCTCCGCTCGAAGAACCACCAACACCTAAGGCGGAGGATGGGCGCTCCATCGGATGTTGTCTCGAGGCAAAGACCACCCTTGGTGGTGACCGAGGACGTTTGTCCTATGCGACCTTGACCATCGGTGACTTCCCCTTCCCTATATCATAGACCGGTGATTTGCCCTTCGCCGTGTCGGAGGACGGGTCTTCCACCCTTCGCACTTTGGAGCTTAGAGCAAGTGCAGGCTCCTACGGAGTGTCGGCGATGATCAGTCCAGGGTCTGTGTTTCCAACCTGACGCAGCATAAGGCAAAGCGCGTCTAGGTTTGGCGTCTCCCTCAAAATCTTCACCCTGAGGTCCCGATCTGTGCAAAGTGACGGAAATGGACACGGGAGGGTGAAGACGTCGAAAGACAATGGGTCGTTACACGCCTTGGGCTTCACATTAAACACCTCTTGTGGGATCATCTTCATGCGGCAACGAGGCTGGAGGGGGGCCAGGTGTTGATGCACAAAGTCCGCCAGCACCATCAACAATGACAAACCATGGTCTGCCAGGTATCGGATCCTCTCCATCACAAGGGTATACACCGGCTCCAACTTCGGGCACTCCTCACAGGTCTTCTTCCAAAGTGCGACTACGCAATCGTGGGCATCGGCATGTAGGATCACCCAGTCACCCCTCCAACGTCCCACTTTGCGGCGAAAAGCGAGGTGATGTACTTGTAGTGGCCCAATGCTGGAAGTAGTAGGCACAGAGGAAGTTTGTCTTGCTCTTCCCAGTCTGCCTCAACACGAAAAATTGGTTGAACACTGACACGGATGGGTACACTCTGATGAACATCTCGTAGAAGTGCAAGAACACCGTCGCCACCACCAAAGAGTTCGGCGGCAAGTGATGAAGCTGAAGCCCGATGACCTCTAGAAGCATCACAAGGAAGGAGGAAACAGGTGGAATGAACCCCGAGTACGCGTACAAGGTGAAGAAGACGATCTCTTTCTCCTCCAACTTCAGAGGCAGGGAGCCACGATGGATCAGATTCCACCGCTCCTCGTCCTCCCAGCCAAGCAGCCGCCTCATGGGTGCTATGTCCACCCTGCGGGAATGAGGAAAGTCCGGGGCCATTAGAGCAGGAGTCAAGAACCTCGAAGGTGGAGAAAGCTCGGGTGCTCAAGGAGGAAGATGTAGGCTCCAACGTTGGGGTGTAAGTAAGGGAGGAACCACCTTTGACCACAAAAGTTTCCTTTTAAACACCCTGGTGGTGTTTGAACTGATTGTGCAGGTTGCCTAGGCCCGAAACCCATTGCTCAACCCACAACGCACTTGACAACAGGGCCTAAGACCCTTGTCAGAAAGATAGGCTCGACCAGCCCTCACCAGAGATGGCAACCCGGCGATTCCCATAAAGGCGGAGCAAGTGCAACAGAAGCGCAGTAGCCACATAGGGAACCAACATGATAAAGAAACTACAGCAAGTAAAGATTCTGTCGCCACGACCCCTCAACTAGAAGGGGACATGTGACCACGTTGGCTGAGGAACGCACTGCTTCGACTGACCAAGATGAAATCAAAAGGTAGCACGTGAAAGCAAGGACAGGGCTCCACCCTCGAGCTCATCACTTCCCCCCAAGGTGGACCCAGGGGCCACTTTTGGTACACGACATACCAATAGCCCTGCCTCCCAGCTGAGGCAGGGTCCGATGGTGACACGTGTCTAGAAGGCCCGAACCCTGCCCTACCTAAGGTACAGGATCTGGCGCTTCCACATGGACCTCAAGACGGGGTTCAGCTACGCCAAAGGGACGAGCTCGCAAGCGGCCATGTGTCCAGTAGGAGTGGACCCCGCTCCTACATAAGAGCGGGCTCCGGTGTTGCCACGTGGTCTGAAGCACCAAGACGGCCACCTTCCATGGAGGCGAGCTCTGGCTCTACCATGTGTCTCGCAGCCCTGGAGCCCCTACTCTCCTCAGGAACGGGTTCTAGGGCTGCCACGTGGTCCGAGGCTTGGGACCCGACCTCCCTCATAGAGGCTAGCTCCTGAGCTACCACGTGTCTGACAACTTGTCTTGGACGGTGAGTTGCGAGAGTAAAGGGGCAGTGCACCTTCTGTAAATCGGGCATTGAAGACACGCGCCTTCCCCAGGCGCGTGACGCGGCCAACGCCTACTGTCAGGTATTGCCACGCCCAATAGCATCACAGTGAATATGCCGCAGACCTACCCTGCTCCACCAAGTGCGTAGCTTACAGCGACAGGACATCGCATGCCATCGTCAATGACTACACATTGGCCACTAACCTCTGAGGCGGCATGATGGTGGGTCTTTAAGCCATGATTAGAGGAAGCTTATGCGTGAAGCCTTAGATCTTTAGGATAAGATCGCCCCAGGGCCACCTGTCGAGCCCTAGACCCCACTTGTAAGGCGTCTGCCATGTCTATAAAAGGACCGGACTGCCACCGTTACAAGGATCCCCATCTAAACTCAACTCAAACCGTGGAGTAGGGTATTATCCTCCGGCGGCCCGAGCCAAGTAAAACCACCGTCTCACCATCTTTCATACGTGCAATCTCACAAGAGGACTAAGCCCTGCCGATCAAGAACCTCCGCGGGCTGCTCGCATAGCAAGTCCAGGGGAAGTGTCGCAATAATACTTCGACAGGTGCCGCTACAATTAAGTCAGGCACACTTTGCCACATCAACATGCACGCTCTATGCCCCATCACATTCGATGATACGCCGCACGAATGTGCGGTATGGCGGGCGAACATGCACTGTGAGGACCAGCGGCCCCGACATCCAAGAGTCACACCGGGTGGTGTCGTGCGATGCGGCACCCAACAGCTCAAAAAAAATATACAATAAAATACAAACTTTACTGATATAAACAAAAGAAATTTTACAATACTTAATGTACAGAGGATGTCATAGTACCATAGCTCAAACTCTCTGCCTCAGTTATGCAAAAGTGAAGCCGTCGAACTCGCGGATGCTTCACACTAGCAACACACAAGGAGATGATCACGGTGGCGAGCATAGATCCCACTCGGCTGTGTACCCCCACTAAGGCAACACCCCATCATCGGGCCCTTCTTCATACGTATCACTTGTACCAACTTAATATAACAACCCTGAGCATGAAGGCTCAGCAAGACTTAAGTGACTCGACTAAGCATGAAACTCTACATGCAGGCTATATTTATCATAGGCAGTGATATTGTAATAAAGGACTTGCCTTCATGTTCATCCTTACTTTTATCTTTAGCAGCAGGTTAAGCATTCAAGAAAAATAACTTTAGTGAGCATATTCTATGGCAAGCATTTTTGCAATGCAATAACAGTTTAATACATCATATTCTTCTAGCTTCTTCAATATTAACTACGTCACAACACACTAAACGTGCAGCGCTCAAACAACCGTGAAGGACTGTGATTGCAATAAATAGCCACCCAGATAATACGTCACATATGCCCTTTTTGGATGTGCGAAGAATTTCAACTCCAATACTCGTCATATGCAACAACTTTTTAAAGGAAATCCAAATGTCAAGGTAGTCCTTCTCTAACAAGCAGGATGTCCCCGCGTGGAGCAAACGGTAACATCCTCGCCCACCGACAGATTTACACCTTGCTACCCTCAACCCACCCCCATAAAATGGTAGGGTATGCCTCGATGCCTAGGATAACCAATAACATCGGTTTCCTGGTTCCCATATCGCCAGTATGTATCTGGTACATTTCAAACTTGTCCAGCAGGACCGCATACAGATCGGTCCGACTGCTAAGTCTCCATTTCATCTTCATAAACCATTTCGTAATCAATCCATTCCATGTGATATAAATGCTATCTCACGAGTACTTCTACTGGATTCCGTACAACATTAGCATGACAATTTACCTCGTCGAGCTACAAACCTACCCATCACTCCATGGGATTTGTGGGTCATGCAAGTTTTTAGGGTTCTGGTTAGGGTTGGTCACAAAGGATCTAACAAAACTGGTTTCACAATTTTCTAAGCTTTCTACAGGCATATATTGATTTTACAAGTTGCTAGGAAATTCTTAAAAAATTTCAGGAGTTTTTGGAATTTTCTATGGATATTGAGGATCAGAATACTTTTTTACCAAACAAATCAAGTCAAATAAACTTCAAATCTTTACTGGAGTCTTAGGATATTTGGATGGAGGTTCTGACAAAAACTGGGAAGTTTCCAATTAACAGAAGAGCTGGAATTAATTTTCCAAGCATTTTGCTCAAAGAAATTAATTAGAGACATACTGGGACTTTCATGCCCAACAAATTGCACTACTGCACAGCTGAGTCAAGTAGATTCTAACAGAATTTATTTGGGAATTTTCGGCCAATTCTACTAGAAGATATGGATTTATGAAATTTGCTTAAAATCTGGAATTATTCTTCAACCGAAAAGTTTAAATATTTCCACCCGGGTCCACTGGTTTAAAATGGACCAGTGGCATCGAGGCCACAACTAGGCCACAAAGCTCATCGCAAGTCCGCGCCGGATCAACCTGCTACACCAGATCCCGCTCGGGTGGAGCAGAGACCGACACACGGGGTCCACAAGGCCTTCTTCTTCCTTGGTCTAGGGTGAGCCCGGTGGCACACGGCGGCGGCGCCTCACTGGCACAGCTGTGCTGTATTCCTGTCGACTTGGGCTTGGCTGTCTGAGCCTAAAGTACGATTTGCAACATGATGGTGGGTTCAATTTGGGCTGGGGATGGCCGAAAAAGATGGCGCGACAGCGACCGCGATGGCTTGGGTTCCGACGTGATCAGTGCTCTTCAAAACAAGCTCAAATGGCATGGGAAATGATCAAGGAGGTTCCTAGGACCATGAGAAATATGAGAACGGGGAGCAAGAGATGTTAAATGCCCTGCAACCTCAAGTTGGACGGCGAACCAACGTATTTTCAATGTCAGCTAGGAAAACCGGCATATCTCGACCGATACTCAATGGTTTGCTTTGCTTCTTGGTTGAGAAGGTGCACAAGGGAGTTTGCAAGCTAAGACTAAACTGGATTAGAGAATTGTTCTCTGTAGAAACGGTATTGGAAGTGAAACGTAGCAACCTAGGAGTAGCTTATTGGGAAAACTGGAAATAACCAATCTGGACTCCACAACAAGCTGAGATATTTTGCATGGATGTTCAGCAAGCAATGGCACACCACTTTGCTTTTGGTTGCAAGTCAAGAGGCGGCTTGTAGCTTCGGTTCCACGGTGAGACAGGGAAGGTCCTACTCGGCGGCCAAACGATGACGTTCGTCCATCTTCAAAATAGTGAAGTATAAGCCAAAGAAATGAGGAAACAATAGTTTGAGAACATAGATAAGAGGAACGCGCAAAACTTCGCTGTTGGGAGCTCGTGCAACCGCGGCTTGAAGAGCTGGGCAAGCAAGAACAGAGAGCGGTACTGTTTTTGTTCTTGCGGGTGTGGAGCAGGGAGCAGAGCGTGTTTCAGCTGCTGTGCGATGGAATGAACGAGGTAGGAAGTCGGCATGGGAGGTGATAAGGAGGAAAACCGCACTGCTTGGGCACTTGAGTGCTGGCCTGGTGTCATGCTCTGGCGTGGAAATGCAGGAGTGAGGGATAGAGTGCATGTGAGGCGGTTCCCCTGTTTCCCTCACTGAACTGTGGGTTCCACAAAAGCAAATCCCTTTTTGCTTCTCTCATCATTTATTTCTCCTACCAATCTTCATCCAAAATTGCTATATTTTTGTTGGCAGCTCAAATCAAATATGAAGAATCCAATTCTGGACATAATTTCCACATTTGACAAAGTTTCATATGAATTCAAATGCATTTCAACGTAACCATTGAATTAAATCGTAAATGGCCTTCAGAAATTATGAAATTTTGCATGAGGGATATTTGAAATATGTGGAACCTATTGATGAACTCAAATTTCTATTTTTGCATAGTTTGAACCTCCTTTAGGGTTTACATTGATTCCAGTTTCTTCTTGCTCCTTTATTTATTTTTCTTATTCCCACTTTGATCTCTCCTAGCTGAAATTTACACTTTGAATTTAGTTTTTTTACATCCCCTCCCCCTTTAAAGCATGTCGTCCCGCGATTACAAATACAGAGATGAAGGAAGAAAGGTTACCGGATATATGATCATAGCAAATCTGGATAGTTTGGTCGGAGATAATCCTCGCTTTCCCATGTCGCTTTCCCAGCAGTATAGTTGCTCCACAAGACTTTGTAGAACCACAAAGTCCGGTTTCTTGTGGCACGAGTCTTTTCATCAATAATCTGGATCAGATACTCAGAATAAGTAGATCTGGTTGTAAAGCTTCGAGATCTTTCATGCGGATTTCACCTGGGGATTTAAGACGTTTCTGCAGCTGAGATATGTTGAACACATTATAAACTCCCGCAAGTGACGTCGGTAACTTCAGAAGATAGGCAACGGGTCTGCATTTTTCAATGACGATGGACGGACAGATAAATCGGAGAGCAAGCTTTCCCTTCACTATGAAATGATGAATCCCTTTCATAAGAGAAACACAAAGATAAACATGGTCTTCGATGTTGAAGTGGAGAGGACGACGTCTTTTATCCGCTAGCTTTCCTGCCGAGATTGAGACGCCTTTAGATTGGCTTGAATCACTCATACTTGTTGTTCAGCTTTTTAACAAGATCAATTTCGTATATCACTCATTCGCCATATTCACACCAGTTATGTGGTGTGTGGCAGTTCCAACCGTAGAGAGCTTCATACGGCGCCATCTTGATCCTAGCTTGAAAGCCATTATTATATGAGAACTCAGCAAACGGTAAACGATTATCCCAATTTTTACTGTGGTGAATGGCACAAGCGCATAGCATGTCTTCAAGCACTTAATTCACCCGTTCAGTTTGACCATCAATCTGCAGGTGATATTCGGAGCTTTGGATAATCTTTGTCCCCAATAACGTGTGCAGTTGTTCAGAATATCGAGCAACAAACAACGCACCACGATCTAAGTAATATTGCATGGAACTCCGTGCAAGCACATGATTATTGCTACATACAACTCCGCATATTTCTTGACAATGTACTTGGTATGCACAAGAATAAAATGAGCCGATTTGGTTTGTCCATCGACTATCACACGAATCAAATCATGCTTGTGGAACGTGAGAGGTAGTCCGAGGATGAACTCCAAACTAATATCCTTCCATTTCCACACCGGAATGTTCAATGGTTGCAGCTGTCCAGCCTTCCTCATATGTTCGGCTTTTACCCACTGACACGTATCACAGCCGGATGTGTACTTCACAATTTCACGTTTCATCCGAATCCACCTTCAGGAACATAGTGAGAACGAAAGCTCCTCTTAAATTCCGCCCAAGTAATTGCCTCGTGATTAGCATGAACATTGCAATGGGCTTCCCACCAGTCAGCAGCTGCTCTAACTAGTTGGTGTGATGCAATGAGAATATTCTCTCAAGCACTGCATTGAACAATATCAAGCTTCTTCTCAACAAACTTTAGCCAATCATTATCTTCCATAAGGTCATTGGCTTGTGCAAAGGTGGGTGGTCTAGTCCTCATAAACTCTCCCAATCTGTTGTGGGGCGGTGCTGGCGGTGGTGGTGGTGGTGGCGGTGGCGGTGCTGCAACACGGTGGAGATTGTTGTTGTTGTTTGCTTGCATCCTACCCAAGGTTTGCATCATAGTATGCATGAGTTGGTTCTGCATAGCCATCAAGCGCTCAAGGTTGCTTGCATCTGCTCCAATGTTAAAGTTCTGAGGAACTTCCATGTTTTCATTATCACCCTCGTGTGTTCCGCTAGTTCCAACACCACGAGTGTTCCGTTGTTTGAGGGTAGCGTATCCCCTTGGCATTTGTGAGAAAGGAGGGATGAGATAGAATTCAGATTTGAGAGAACAGTTCCCCAACCATATGTATCAAGGTATATGGCACTAAGCAATCCTTTATTAATATAAACCTATACGAGGATGTGGACAAATACCAAAGCATCCCATAACTATCTACTATATGCGGATGTGGACATTCGCCGAGGCGTCCCACAACTCGCAACCAAGCACACAAGCATAAGCAAACCCCATATAGAATTCAGCACACCGCACTATTTAAAACTAATATGATCTAAGCGATCTTAATACAAATTACTCAAATGGAACTTAAATTCCTAATTGTGCGGCAGTGGGGGTGTTTCGTCTCCATGCTGGTTTCCGAACAAGCTAGCTCCTTGCGAATATAGTGGATCTCTCCTTGCGCAATTGCATAGCGATTGCTCATGTCCAGTAGTTCCATTTGAGACCTATCCATTGCTGGCAAGTCAGTTGTAGCTTCTTGTGGTCCAATTATCTTCCTCGTACCACTCTCCTGCTGGAGGTGCAGCTCAAACGTGGTACGCTCAAGCTCAAAGCGGCGAGTATGGCACAATCTTATGAGTGCTTCCCACGCAGAACCATCCATAGCATCCTTTTGAGTAGACCTCTAGGTAGGAGCATTGTGGTGTGAGACCACTTTGTTGGTGAAGAAAATGACAACTTCAACATGCCATTCATCGCGTCCGAGATGAAAGACTTTCTTAGCGAAGTAATCCGCATACATGCCATGGGAATGGAGGAATCCCATTAGTTCCAGCGATGCATGCCCTCCTTCGGCTTCGGTGGTCCGAAACTCCTGAACTAGAACTTTGGGCTGTTGTGTCCATTCTCATTCGCACCAAGTTGTAACCCCCCTTCATGTTCGCCTCCGTCTTCCTCCTCTTGTGGGGCTGGTGCGTAGTACTCCTCTCATAAGTTTCATCTTCCATATATCATCTTCATACGGCTCAACCTTCTCTGGATCCTGCTCCATAGTGTTTGACTGATCAGCCTCCTACACATGAATCGGATCATCGGGAATCTTGATGGGGTTACTTGCGCATCCAAGGGGGAGAGGATCAGCGCCTGGTTGTGCATCACTCTCAGTGATTGGCATCTATGGAGAGAACATGAGAACATTAGAAGAGAGGGTAATATAATCTGCAAATTGCAACATAATGGAAAAGAGGGTTGCGGCCGTCCACGAGCAAGGAAAAGGGAGGAAAACCACAGCATCTCGCAAAATAAGTTTACCCGCGCATAGCAGCAGCAAAAGCATGAACTTTACACAAAAATATGATTGGTAATTACAGCAGAAAGCGCAATAAACCGGTGTTGAAATCACATTGAAAACACAGCAGCAATCAGCACCTTACAGCAGCTGAAACGACAAAATCAAAACAGCAGCAAGAAATTTTGAAAATAGCATATTGCAGGAGTGTTCCTATGTGCTCTGAAGTGTCCATTATACGTAGGCTTGCATTCTACGGTCAACGCGGCTCTGATACCAATTTCTGACACCCGATTCCAAATATGAACCAAGTATAGCGTATATGTGTGCCCAGGACGATCATCACACATACACGACAACTTCACAAGTGATATTCAGAGTTTAACCACGTCTCAAATAGTAATTAAATATTTTCTTATAATAAACCAATGGTTCTTGAATGACAAGCCTCTAATTATTGCAGCGGAAAAATAAACTATGTAGCACGACTGCACTCCACATGCCATTGACGGTAGCATGCAACCTAGTACTCCATGTGATCCTCAGGGTACTCCCAAGTGTCTCCTGTAGATGTTTAGTGTGGGAATAGCAAGAGTGAGTACATGTTGTACTGAGCAAGTGTGGGAAAGTATGACATTTAGCTAAAACAAGGACGCATATAAATGGGTTCATTGCAGCAAGCCAATTTTAGTTCGCAAACAAGTAAAAGTATTCTGCAATGTCTAGGTGTGAATAAATCCCAACCAGATTTATCATACCACATAATGCGATCCTCATTTACCATCTAATTTTATTATAACCAGCCAACAATTAATATAGTAATCATATGCCAATTTCATAACTTCTCATAACCAATCTTGATCATGTGACAATGCCAAACCCATCCCCGAAACCCAAGTCCAATTCTAATCATGGAAGTTGTACAGGTGCTCGTGATCGGGAGCACGGCTATCATGATAGTTTTTAATACTCTGCAGAGGTTGTACCACTTTACCCAATGTTCGTGATTTCATCACCTTTCGTTGACTATGAACCTCTATTATGCCTTATCATACTTCCGTTGGTATGTGTCCCAGAGATCACAAAATAATCTTTCAAAAGACTAGTATGTACGAGCCCACTAAGGTTTCACTGGCAGGCTTGAATCCCCATTCTCCCACCCACAAGCCCCCTCGTGTGCCCTGCGGATCCCAGGGTATCCCTACTCAACTCCCATTCCCCGCACCATCCAATAGTCCATACCATACTAGCACCACTCCTAATTATTCAGCTACACCGCACCCATACTTGGCCCTTTTGTGACACTGTTGTTATGGCATATATTTGCATGAACGGGTCCTTAGATCTAAGGCAAGCAAAATCACCATACCATCCAACCCAGTCCACAACCATGCTTGCTTAGACCACCCAAATTCCATATTGCCAAAATAGTCATCATCCCATTACCATCATCAGTTCGAGTAATTAATGTTGTTAAGCATATTAATGAAGTTACCCATAACCCGTGCAGCGATGCGGTGCAAAAGAGAAAAATACCCATACCCGACTCATCATGTATATCCCGGCGACAAGGAGTGGCACACAATCACTAGTAAACTCCTACCATGGGTTTCCTCTCAAGTTGACACAAGCATGCAGTTTCGCAAATAAAACATTTAAAACATAGGTTCGATATGGTCAAGGACACTTGCCTTGCTCTGATGGATTGGGTTTCTCAAGCGCTTCGAAGTCTTGGTTCTAAAAATCCCGTACACGGGCTCTAGAGCACGTCCCTCTACTAGCAATCACACACATACAAGAAAGCACATGCGAATCAATACAATGCACATATATTAGTAAATATGGAGTGCACATACAATTGTTTATTATCTAGATACAACTAGTTCATATGTATTCATGCAAGTTTACGGGGTTTTACCGATATTTATTTGCTATTGAAATAATATAGGTGCAACTACCATTTAATTCAGAGTATTATATCTATTATGTTGTTAAAATTCATCTCGGAAGACATGTCCTACCATAGGTGCATTGGCTTCAAGAGTCCCCGGCGGACGGTGGCTCCTTCCTTCTCCTTCTCTTCTTCTCCTTTTTCCCTAGTCGTGCCCTTCTCTTCTTTATCCTGGCAACTAGGGTTTTCTTCCTCTCTACCGTATGCAGCAACTTACGTAGCAGGGCGGCTGGCTGTTTTCTACGTGGGCAAGCATGTAAAACCGAGGGCATGGGTGCCATTTTATAGCCAGCGGCACTCGTAAGGGACGTGGAGTCCCGGTTGGACTTGTACCACAAGGGAGAGCCCCGATGCGGCTCGGTGCGAGCGCACATGAGTGAGGGGACTCGGAATCCTGAGTGCTCACGCACCTGGTGCGTGGAGGGAGCCCCGCTCGAACTCGAGCGATGCTGGCGCGCCCGTTCGGCTTGGTTCCGAGTCAGGTGCAGCCTAGCCAGCGGTTGTTTTTTTCTTTCTATTTATTTATTTAATATATATATATATATTCTTGTATATATTTTTTATTATCTTATATATATATATATATATGTTTCCTTTCCTCTTATTTTTCTTTCTTTATCACTTACTGATCCCTATTATTTTATCTAATACATTCATTTATTTTTCTTATATTTTGCTCTATTAATAATTTATGCTTGAAAATGTATGCAATGCATGATACTAATAATGAGGGTGTTACAAACCTACCCCCTTAAAATGAATCTCGCCCTCAAGATTCGATAGCGCGGAGAAAAGATGAGGCAATTCTGCCTCGAGGTCTACTTCACGCTCCCACGTAGCTTCGACTTCCGTGTGGTGGTTCCATTGTACTTTGCGCCAACAGACTCTATTGTTCCTCATGACACTTTCCTTCATATCCAAGATTTTGATAGGTTGCTCGGCATAGGTCAAATCCTCATGGAGTTCTAGCTCGTCCATCAGCACTTGTTCTTCTGGCACTCTCAGACACTTCTTTAGTTGAGATATGTGAAACACATCATGCACATCGGAAAGATGTGTCGGCAGCTCGATTTGATATACTACCTCTCCTCGCTTGTCCAAAATATTAAATCGCCCGACGTAACGAGGTGCCATCTTGCCTTTAAAGTTAAACCGTCTTTGACCTCAGATAGGTGACACCTTGAGATACACAAAATCTCTAACTTCAAAAGCCAGATTCCTTCGCCTATTATCCGCATAGCCTTTTTACCGTGACCGAGCAGCCCTTGGGTTTTCACGTATTATTTGAACTTTCCTTTCAGCGTCTTGTAACACATCATGTCAAAATACTTTGTTCTTTCCTGTCTCATTCAAAAACAAAGGTGTCCTACACCTTCTACCATAAAGTACCTCGAAGGGTTACATTTTCAGGCTGGCTTGATAACTATTCTTGTATGAGAATTCAGCATATGGCAAGCTCTTATCCCAGCTACGTCCATGTTTAAAGGCGCACACTCTCAACATGTGCTCTAATATCTGGTTTGTCCTCTCGGTTTGTCCATCAATATGCGGGTGATACGCGAAGCTGAAAATTAACCTGGTACCCATAGCTTCATGTAGTTTCTCCCAGAACCTAGACATGAATCGAGAACCTCGATCAGAAACTATTTTCTTCGCAACTCCATGTTGATATATGATGTGTTCCATGTAGAGCTGTGCTAGCTTTGCCGCTTCGTATTTGGTACGAAAACAAATAAAATGTGCAAACTTTGTCAATAGATCCACAATAACCCATACAGAGTCATTGTGAGACCTATGTGTGCTGAATACATTGGCAATCAGAATAAAAGTGAGGGTTTACATTCAAAGTCACCCGCTTTGGATTGTGAGACCTATGTGTGCTGAATACATTAGCTTTGACAATAAAAGTTTTGAATGCTGCCATACCATCTTTTTAGCAAGGTCCAACTCTAGCTCTGAGCTTCTGCACTGTCCGACAATAGGTCCGACTTTCATTGTCTAGGTTCGACATGTTTTTGGGTAGCTCCGATAAGCTTTGTCTTTAGCTCCAGCATGTCTTTGATAGCTCCGGCATGTCTTTGTTAAGATCCGATATGTTTTGCTAGGTCCGACTTATGTTGGTTAGCTCTGACATGTTTTCCTAGCTCTGACTTTTGGGATGACTAGTTCCGACTAGTTTTGGTTAGCTCCGGCACTAGGTCCGACTAGCTTTGGTAAGCTCTAGCACTAGGTTGTACTACCTTTGGTAAGCTCCCGCGCTAGGTTGTACTAGCTTTGGTGAGCTCCGGTTAGCTTTGGCTAGGTTCGGAGCTTGTTCGCAATGTTCCTGCCTTTATCTTGCAATGTTTTGAACTTGCTTTATATTCTTAGAAAGATTGCTTAGTATTAATTTGCTAAGTTTTTGGTGCGTTTTGGTTGATATGGCTGATATAGTTTTGATATGCTTTGCAACATGCTTATGTGAGGTGCTCACGTAAGGTGTTGTGTTCAGAACTGACTTGAGTCAAGTCGCGGACTTGGGCTCGTACGAATTGGTTGTTTATTCATGTGCAGTTGTTGCTTGAGTTCAAGACATGGCTGGTGACGAGATCTATTGAACTAGTCTTAGGGAGAAGATGAGGTTCAACAACCAAGTTCAGGAGGAATTGTGGTTGAGTTGATCGGGAGGTTGTGCAGCATGTTTGAATCGAGAACAATGCATATGAAGGTATCGTAGACGTCATTGGTAGATGTTTGCACGTGTGCAAGGAGTGCATGGATGTGGCTACATGGTTCCGAGGCGTGATGAAGAGATGTGAACGTAAATAATTGGTCGGAAAGGTCCAACCGACTAGGTTGTGAACTCAGGCTGCGGCTGAGTCGGGTTTGACTCAAATATGGAATGATTTGAGTTGCTTATGATAGGATTTCGTGTGGGTCACAAATTTTAGTTATTTTAGGAATGTGGGAGACATTCCTAAGGTGTTTGGAAGTCTTAAGATTGCTTCTATCTGCGTATAGAAGAGTCCTAAGCAGTTATGAAAAGTTTTGATTCGTGATCGGAGTAGGATTGGAGTCCTAGTTGAGATTGGTTTGGACTAAGGGCTTGTTATATAAGCAAGGGAGGCCAGAGCTCGTGGTGCATTACTTTGGGGCTGTTCCTCTTGTGTTCTATTGAATAAAATTCGGAGTTTGAAGGAACTTTTGTGCCTTGTTCGTTCGACTTGTTCCAGACAAGTTTTACTCGTCAAGTTTCAGACAGCACTACCTTTCGTCGGTGATTTTATCATAACTCTAGTTTTACAGATCCAATTTACGTCATTATTTTTGTGTTGTATTCAAAACTTGATTATATATCATCTTTAAAAATTTCAGGGTTAGTGGATTTGTGGTTTCGGATCCACACGAGTTTCTTTGCAGCGTTCCAGAACTGTTTTTCTTGGGTAGGACAGATTGACCTTTGTTCGATCTTTCGATCATAACTTGAGTTTCTCTCGACGGATTTGATTGATTCTTCTTATGTTTATTTGTGACTTGATTCTCTCTGATGTATATCACTTTTGTCATGGTGAAACACATTTGGATTAGTCTCACACACGATTTCTCTAACAGCTCGTTTTTCTGCCGAAGGGGTTGGGATTTAATTGTTTCCGCTACATAAGATTTTTAAATCTACCATTCACCCCCTCTGGTAGCTTTTCACGTGATCTTCGATCCTGCAATTTGTATAAGAGCTACGGTGCTCTAATCATTGTGATTTGCACGTGTTTTTTACTATCATCATGGAGAAATACTCCGCCAAACCTTGTGTGTTTGCTAGGATTGATTTTCAGGTTTTGAAGGCACGCATGGAGGCTTTCATCCAGGTGCAAGGCTTTGCAATATAGGAGAAGGTGTACAAGCCTTACAAAGTGCCACCTAACGATCAAGTTATGGCTACAAACCTATGGGACGTCGATAACAACAATAAAGCCCGAAACTTGATCATCCATGGACTCACTCAGAGCGACTTCGACTGCATTGCACATCTCCGATCGGCATATGATGTATGGAGAGCACTTTGTGACCACCACGAAGGATCCAACACGATCAAAGAGGTAAGGGAAGACATGTTCAAGAAAGAATACATGCACTTCGAGATGCAACCCGGTGAGTCCATTGATGATCTCTTTGCTCTCTTTAACAAAATTCTGAGTAACTTGCGTAGTGTCAACGTTAATTTTTCTGATGCTGAAAATGCTAGGCAACTTCTTAGTGCATTAGACATGTCAATCTGGGAGGTGAAAATTACATCTATCCGTGAATCTACTGTCATGAGTACACTTACTTTAGATGTGCTTTACTCTAAACACAAAACTCATGAAATTGACATCTTATCACGTAAGAACCCAAATAAGTCTATTGCATTTGTCTCACAACGTGATATGCCTAGCTCCGGCCAATCATAACCTTACAACACTCTTGCTTTGTTGTCCTCACTAACCCTGGAGGAGATCGGGGAATTTCCAGAAGAGGAGTTAGCACTAATCTCTACTAGGTTCTCAAAAGCATTGCAAAATGTGAGAACTAGAAGGAGAGGAAGCTCCGGACCTCAACGCTGTTTTGAATGTGGTAAGATAGGACACTTTCGTATAGAATGCCCTAACTTTTCAGGTCCTACTACCCGTGAAGAAAACCATAACAAGGTCAAGACCACCTTTGGAAACCCCAACAAGAAAAAGAAGGGTACCATAGGATGCATGATGATTAACAGCTTCATCACTGCACTTCAAGAGCTCGTTTCAAGCGATGTAGACTTTGAAAGTGATGAAGATTATTACGATCTGGCCAACTTATGCTTCATGGTGGGCAAAACAAGATCAAGATCAAGTCAGGAAGATGCAGAACATAACAGTGACGACGATGAGGTATGTTCTACCTGTAATGAAATGTGTGATGAAATTTCTCGTGCAACTATTATTGTTAAGAAAAAGTAAAAAAAAACTTAGGGATAATGCTGCTAAAATTGAATCACTAGAATCTGAAATCAACCGTTTGAAAACCTTGATTCCTAGTGATGATTCTTGTCCCTCATGTGATTTAATCTATGAACAATTGTCCACATTACGAACTGCACATTCCTCTATAAAAGATGCTTCTTGTTCTACAATTGATTTGCATTGTTCTAGTTGCGATGATCTTGAATAGAAACTAAAAGATGCAATGAATGAAATTTCAATGTTGAATAATGCTTTACATTCTCATGAAGTTAAATATTGTTCCAATTTCAAATTAAAAGGAACAACTTCATGTCAAAATTGCCTTGATCTGTCCAATAAACTTGATAATATGCATCAGACATTAGATCGGTTTTGTAATGGGAATAAGAAACTAAACTTGCTGCTGAATTATTCCAAGTCTTGCAATGATAAAACTGGTTTATTTTGATTCTCATGCTCATGCTAAGGCACATCCACCTAAAATTGTAAAGTCATTAGGAAGTGGTTTGATTCAAACAGTTCCTAAACAAAAAGAAGTGGTTTTGAAATCTGCAGGAGTGTTGTCTCATTCGGTTTCAAATAAAAATATTGCTTGCTCATCTAGACATGAACACAAAGTTAAATTTCATTGTACCTACGGTGGTAGAGATGGTCATGTCATAGATTTTTGTTATAGACTAGCTAAACAACAGAAAATGGAAAGAATGATTGCTAGATCTCATAACTTTCATGCAAAATTTACTACACATATTAAACCGAATGCCAGGAACATGCAACCTGCTGTTATGAGTCAAAAACACTCAAAGTTTACCTCCGGACCTTCTATTTTTGCCTGCGGAGCTACTGATTTTTGTGCTACACAAGTAACACCTTCTAGGTCAGTAGTTAAGAATAAAAAACCTCAAACTTTGACTCATAAACATGATGTTTTATCCTAGCTTTCGCGTGTTTTTCCCGCTGCATGTCGTGTGACTCAGTACTGGATACCTAAATGCCTTTTGACTAACCCCAGTATTGAGTCATCGACGTATTGTGCTTCTATTTAGGTAACATGCTTGATGAAGGTGAACATTTGGATTGTGGATTCAGGTTGCTCACGCCACATGACCGGTAACAAAGTTCTCCTCCCTCTCTTTTGTGTCACGTGAAGAGAATGTTACTTTTGCCGATAATTCTTCAACTCCTATAATTTCTAAGGGTTCGGTTAGAGTAAATGATCACTACACTTTGAAGGATGTGGCACTTGTCAAAAACTTAAAATACAACTTGCTTTCTGTTTCACAATTGCTAGATGAAAATCTGGAAATTATTTTCAATAAAAACTGCTGCAAAGTTGTAGGTTCAAATAGTGAGCTTATTTTTAACATGTCTCAGTTTGGAAGAGTTTTTAAAGATGATTTTGATATGTCTTCCTCTAAGCATAGGTGTCTAGTTGCTAATGATTCAAAGGACTTATATTTTTGGCATCGTAGACTTGGCCACGTAGGCTTTGATCACCTAACGCGTGTTAGTGCTCTTGATCGCATACGTGGGATGCCTAAGCTTAAAGGGGACAAAGAAATTGTGTGCTCTTCTTGTAGGCATGCTAGGATGGTTGCAGGTTCACATACACCTCTCACAATGATCATGACAACTGAACCGGGTCAACTTTTGCACCTTGACACCATAGGACCTTCACGTGTTCAATCCTTCAGAGGTAAATGGTATGTTCTTGTTATTGTTGATTATTATTCTAGATACTCTTGGGTTTACTTTATGGCGTCTAAGAATGAAGCTTTTGGTCACTTTAGAACTTTATTTCTTAGATTATCAATTGATCACCCAGGAGCTTTAAAAGCAATTAGAAGTGATAACGGAACTGAATTTATAAATCAATCTTTTGATTACTTTTGTGCTGAAAATGGAATAGATCATCAGTCGTCTTCACCATATGTACCTCAACAAAACAGTGTTGTAGAGAGAAAGAACAAAACCTTAGTTGAGATGGCTAGGACTATGCTTGATGAATATCAAACTCCTAGGAAATTTTGAGCTGATGCGATTGCAACCGCTTGTTATGTCTCAAATCGTGTTTTCTTGCACGCTAAGCTAGGTAAAAAACCATATGAGATCCAGTTTGGACATAGGCCTAGTGTTACGCACATTCGTGTCTTTGGTTGCAAATGCTTTGTTAAGAAACATGGTAATCTTGATAAATTTGAACCTAGATCCATTGATGCCATGTTTCTTGGTTATCCATCTCATACTAGAGGCTACCGTGTGCTTTTACTTGACACTAACAAAATTGTGGAGACTTGTGAAGTGTATTTTGATGAAGCTAGCCCAGGTACTAGCTCAGATATTGCAGGTCCAGATCAATATCCGTAGGGGGAGAACATTTTTGTTGAAGATGAGGAAGAATTGGAGCTGCTGCCCGAAAATTCAGCAGCTAAAGACTTTGGTTCAGCTCCAGATGTTAATTCTCAACCAGCATCGACGACTACCATTGCTGGTCTAGATCCTCCTCAGGTCACAAGCTCATCGATTTGTGATGAACATGAAGAAGAAGAAGCTTGTGATGTGTCCACTTCCCTCCGGGTTCTCAAAATTCACCCTCCACAACAGATTATTGGAAGCTTGCACGAATGAGTTACACGATCCAGGTTTTTGCGATCCAAACTCTCATGCTCATTCTGCTTTTGTTGCTTCTTTTGAACCCAAAGATATATCACACGCACTCACTAATGAATCTTGGATTATTGCCATGCAAGAAGAGTTAGAAAATTTTGAAATAATGTTTGGAAACTTGTTCCTCCTCCTCAAGGTCACACTTTAACTGGAACTAAATGGGTGTTTAAAAATAAACAAAGTGAGGATGGGGTTGTGGTTAGGAATATGGCTAGGTTGGTTGCTCAAGGTTTCACTCTAGTTGAAGGTCTAGATTTTGATGAAACTTTTGCTCATGTTGGTAGATTAGAAGCCATAAGAATTTTGTTAGCTTTTGCTACATCTAAAGATTTTAGGCTATATCAAATGGATGTTAAAAGTGCTTTTCTTAATGGCTACATAGATGAGGAGGATTATGTCAAACAACCACCAGGTTTTGAAAATCCAGGTTTTCCTAATCATGTTTACAAACTGTCCAAAGCCCTGTACGGTCTCAAACAAGCCCCTAGAGCTTGGTGTGATAGGTTAAAAACATTATTACTTGAAAAGGGGTTTACCATGGGCAAGGTTGATAAAACTCTTTTTGTGCTTAAGCATGGCAATGACTCCTTATTCGTTCAAGTGTATGTGGATGATATTATCTTTGGTTGTGCTTCTCATGATCTTGTGTCCAAGTTTTCAGCTATGATGAGTTCAGAATTTGAGATGAGTATGATGGGATAACTCACATACTTTTAGGGGTTGCAAATCAAGCAAATTGAGGAGAGTACCTTTGTGCATCAAACGAAGTATACAAAAGACCTCCTAAGGCACTTCAACATGGAGAAAAGCAAGCCTCTTCGGGCACCAATGGGAACGGCAACAACACTTGAACTTGATGAAGATGGTGAACCCGTAGACAAAAAGAATATAGAAGCATGATCGGATCACTTTTGTACCTCACGGCATCAAGATCGGACATACAATTCAGCTTATGTCTTTGTGCACGGTTTCAGCCTCCCCACGTGCTTCACATCGTCAAGCCATCAATAGGATTCTCATGTACTTACATGGAACTCAAGAATTTGGCATTTTTCTTCCTTCTTCTTCAACCGTTACTTTGAAAGCTTTTTCCGATGCTGATTTTGGAGGTTGTAGGATTGATAGGAAAAGTACTTTCGGTGCTTGTCATTTTCATGGTAATTCACTTGTTGCATGGTCCTCTACAAAACAAAACTCAGTTGCACAATCCACAGCCGAATCTAAATATGTAGCTGCTACTAGTGTTTGTTCACAAATTCTTTGGATTGTTCAAACACTTAACGACTATGGGGTTGATCTAGATAGTGTTCCACTCTTTTGTGATAACAGTAGTGCCATTTGCATTGCTAAAAACCCTGTGCAACATTCTTAAACTAAGCACATTGACATTAGGTATCACTTTCTCTGTGATAATGTTGAAAAAGGAAACATTGTGCTTCACCATGTAAATACCGAACAACAATTGGCTGACATTTTTACAAAACCTTTGGATTTCACTAGTTTTTTTACATTCGTAGTGAAATAGGGGTTATGCATCCTCATGACTTAAATTGAGAGGGAGTTTTTGAAACTTTGGAAGTCTATATATGAATCTTAAATTAAAATATTATGAGCATAGTATTCCATACATATATGATTTTATGATTCCTTTTACATGCTGAAAGTTCTTACTACATTACTCGTGTTATACATTTTGTAGTTTTTGCCATGTCTAGTAATTGGAATAATTACTTACATTAAATCTGGTCATGGTCGAACTTTCTTGCTCTTTTGAACTTGTTGCATGCTCACAGGTGCTTTTAATCATAAAGAATTAATCAAGCAATCAATTCACATGTTGAGTTTTTGTGAACAAATATAAGTTGAGAAAAGATCAAGAGAATATGCATGCATCACACTTCTTCTTTTTAGATGGCTTATCATTACACTTAGATATGAACTTGGAAGAAGTTGTGTATGACTAAAACAATGTCCTTAAGCTTCTGATTGTCAAATGACATAGGCTTGGCTTGGTTGGTTAGAATAAGGCAGATGCGCATTTAATCTCTTGCAAATATCATATGATCTAAATTTGTGCCTTGAAAAATAATAAAATGTAGCAACAAGTGTCATGCTTTCAGGTATTGAAATAGTTAAGTTTGTGAGATCATGACTTGCTTAAATTGAAATTTACATTTGATCTCTAACATGGCTTACACTACTTTATATATCTCATATTTGTGATAGTATAAGTTACTTGATAGTATGACTTGGATGAGCTTTGTTTTATATGTATATGTTATAATATGCTCATAACAATTAAAATTTCTCTTTTGAACCTTGCTGAATACAATGTCAAAGGGGGAGAGATAATATGGTGAATTATGCAAGGGGGAGAAAAATGTATAGGGGGAGAAATTTTTTTTCTATCTCATTTGATTTTCAAAAAGGGCGAAAATTGTTCTCAAAACTTTTCATGCCAATGTTCGGATTTTAAATGGTGTTGCCAATGCATTCATCAAGGGGGAGATTGTGAAACCTATGTGTGCTGAATACATTGGCAATTAGAATAAAAGTGAGGGTTTACATTCAAAGTCACCCTCTTTGGATTGTGAGACCTATGTGTGCTAAATACATTGGCTTTGACAATAAAAGTTTTGAATGCTGCCATAATATCTTTTTAGCAAGGTCCGACTCTAGCTCCGAGCTTCTGCAAGGTCCGACAATAGGTCTGACTTTCTTTGTCTAGATCCGACATGTTTTTGGATAGCTCTGGTGAGCTTTGTCTTTAGCTCCGACATGTCTTTGATAGCTCCGGCATGTCTTTGTTAAGCTATGATATGTTTTGCTAGGTCCGACTTATGTTGGTTAGTCCCGACATGTTTTTCTAGCTCCGACTTTTGGGATGTCTAGTTCCGACTAGTTTTGGTTAGCTCCGGCGCTAGGTCTGAATAGCTTTGGTAAGCTCCAACGCTAGGTTGTACTAGCTTTGGTAAGTTCTGGTGCTAGGTTGTACTAGCTTTGGTGAGCTCCGGTTCAAGCTCCAGTTAGCTTTGGCTAGGTTCGGAGCTTGTTCGCAATGTTCCTGCCTTTAGCTTGCAATGTTTCAAACTTGCTTTATATTCTTAGAAAGATTGCTTAGTATCCATTTGCTAAGTTTTTGGAGTGTATTGGTTGATATGGCTGATATCATTTTGATATGCTTTGCAACATTCTTATGTGAGGTGCTAACGTAAGGTGTTGTGTTCGGAACTGACTTGAGTCAAGTTGCGTACTTGGGCTCATACGAATTGGTTGTTTATTCATGTGCAGGTGTTCCTTGAGTTCAAGACATGGCTGGTGACGGGATCCGTTGAACTAGTATTAGGGAGAAGATGAGGTTCAACAGCCAAGTTCAGGAGGAATTGTGGTTGAGTTGATCGGGAGGTTGCACAACATGTTTGAATCAAGAACAATGCATATGAAGGTATCGTGAACATCATTGGAAGATGTTTGCACGTGTGCAAGGAGTGCATGGACGTGGCTATATGGTTCCGAGGCGTGATGAAGAGATGTGGACGTAAGGAATTGGTCGGAAAGGTCCAACCGACTAGGTTATGAACTCAGGCTGCGGCAGAGTCAGATTTGACTCAAATATGGATAGATTTGAGTTGCTTATGATAGGATTTTGTGTGGGAATTTAAGTTATTTTAGGAATGTGGGATACGTTCCTAAGGTGTTTGAAAGTCTTAAGATTTCTTCTATCTGCTTATAGAAGAGTCCTAAGCAGTTATGGAAAGTTTTGATTCGTGATCGGAGTAGGATTGGAGTCCTAGTTGAGATTAGGTTGGCCTAAGGGCTGGTTATATAAGCAAGGGAGGCCAGAGCTCGTGCTGCATGACTTTGGGGCTGTTCCACTTGTGTTCTATTGAATGAAATTCGTAGTTTGAAGGAATTTTTGTGCCTTGTTCGTCCGACTTGTTCCAGACAAGTTTTACTCGTCGAGTTTCTGGACAGCACTACCTTTCGTCGGTAGTTTTATCATCACTCGAGTTTTACAGATCCAATTGACGTGATTCTTTTTTGGTTCTCATCACAATTTGATTATCTATCATCTTTCAAAATTTCACGGTCATTGGATTTGTGGTTTCTGATCTACACGAGTTTCTTTGCTGCGTTCCAGAACTGTTTTTCTCGAGTAGGACAGATTGACCTTTGTTCGATCTTTCGATCATAACTTGAGTTTATCTCTACGGATTTGAGTGATTCTTCTTCTGTTTTCTTCGTCAATTGATTCTCTCTGATATATATAACTTTTGTCACGGTGAAACACGTTTAGATTAGTCTCACACACGATTTCTCTAACAGCTCGTTTTTCTGCAGAAGGGGTTGGGATTTAATTGTTTCCGCTGCGTAAGATTTTTAAATCTACCATTCACCCCCTTCAGTAGATTTTCACGTGCTCTTCGTTCCTACAGTCGTAACCGGACTGGGTGCGTGGCAATCAAACTATGAAGTCCATAACGATTTTTTCCCACTTCCACTCGGGTATTTTTAGTGGCTGCAATAATCCAGCAGGTCGCTGATGCTCATCCTTTACTCGTTGACACTTGTAACATAGGGCAACATATTCGGCTATGTCCCTCTTCATGCCATCCCACCAATAGCGAATTTTCAGGTCTTGGTACATCCTCGTACATCTGGGATGAATGGAATAGGGTGTGTCATGTGCCTCCATTAATATTGTGTCGCTGATGCGCTTCACGTTAGACACATAAATCCGCTTTCTCAACCATAGCGTTCCATTGTCGTCTTTGTCAAACCTCCATTCTCTTCCTTCGTGAAATCGTTCATTGATCTTCTGGATTTCTCGATCCATCATTTGAACTTCCCCTATCTCTTGTTCTAGTGTCGAGTTTAACTCCATCACTCCCATTTCATTTATGAATCTAATATGCAACCGTTCAAATTCCTTGCATAGCTTGGGTGGTAACTCCTGGACCGTGAGCTGGTGACATGTTCCCTTTCGACTCAAGGCGTCCGCTACTACATTGGCTTTCCCCGGGTGGTAGTTGATCCATACATCATAATCTTTGGTAAGCTCCAACCATCGGTGCTGCCTCAAATTCAGATCTGTTTGTGTTAATATGTACTTGAGGCTCTTGTGCCACATGTAAATCTCACATCAGTGAGCAGAAACATAGTGTATCCATTTCTTCAAGGCGTGCACCACGGCCGCGAGTTCAAGGTCATGCATAGGATAATTCATCTCATGTTTCTTTAGTTGCCTCGATGCATAAGCTACCACTTGGCCTTTTTGCATGACCACGCATCCGAGTCCTTGCCTTGAGGCGTCACAATATATATCAAAGCTCTTGCATAGGTTTGGAAATACTAAAATGGGTGCGGTTGTCAACCTCTTTTTTAACTCCTCAAAGCTATCCTGACAAGCTTGAGTCCATTAGAATGCCTTCCCTTTCATTAGTAATTCAGTCATGGGCTTTGCTATTTTAGAGAAATCCTTGATGAATCGGAGGTAAAATCCAGCCATTCCAAGGAAACTCCGAATTTCCTTCACATTCTATGGCAGCTCCCACTTTAGCACATCTCTCACTTTCCCAGGGTCGACCGATACTCCTCCGGAAATGATATGCCGCAAGAATGACACTTCTTGTAACCAGAATTGACACTTGCTGAACTTGGCATACAACTGGTGTTCCCATATTTTCTGCAATGTAAGCTTCAAGTGCTCCTCATGTTCTTCTTCACTTCTCGAGTATATCATAATATCATCAATGAACACCACGACGAACTTATCCAGATACTCCATGAAGACCTTATTCATGAGATACATAAAGTATTTAGGCGCGTTCGTCAAACCAAATGATGTAATGATGTACTCATAGGATCCATAACGTGTCCGAAAAGCCGTTTTTTTACAGAAATTGTCACTCTATTGATTAAGTAACATCATTACAAATTCATCACAGATACAATCCGAAATTACATCAAGTGAAATATTACAAATCAAAGATGTGGCAGAACGAGCCAACTTGTGAGCTAATATATTTGATACACGAATAGAAAATTCAACGCAACAAGATTTAAATCCTAGTGCAGTGGATTTGATATCTTGAACAGAAAAGTTGTTTAGGATATATCCGATGGTCTAATCTTCATTTGGAAGTATCCTGACCGCAGGTCAATCTTGGAGAAAATACAGGCACGCTTCATTTGGTCGAACAAATCCTCTATATGGGGCAGCGAGTACTTGTTCTTAATCGTCACTCTGTTGAGAGACCTATAGTCCATAGACATCCTCTGGGTTACATCCTTCTTATCTACGAAGAGCACTGGTGCTCCCATGGTGATGAGCTTAGGCGTATAAAACCCTTCTCTAGCTGCTCTTGAATTTGCTTCTTAAACTCTGCTAATTCCTTAGGAGGCATCCTATACGACCTCTTAGCTATAGGTGCAGTTTTGGGTCACGATCGGGCGGCATACCTGGCCACTCATCCGGAAATACATCTGGATTCTCGCGAACAATCAAAATGATTTCCAATGTCACACCTTCCACATGATTCAATGTTACCTTCTCTGTTGCAGGTTGGGCTACCGCAACTTCAATGCAAGTACCGTGCTCGCTTATCAACTGCACAATCCTCTTGGCACATTAAATCACTCTATTATACTTCTCAGCCAGTCCATTCCAAGTATTATATCTATTCTTTGGGAGTCCAGGACAATGAGGTTTGCAAGAAAGTCTACTCCCCTTATTTTAATGCTTACTTTCAGACATACTATATTTGTCCTCATCTCTCCTCCAGGAGAATTTACCTGCATAGTTTGCTTCATATGAGATATAGGCAGATTATACTTGGCAACATACTTTGATGAGATGAAAAAATGAGATGCTCCAGAATAAAATAAAACAGTCGCGGGGTTGGAGTTGGCCACAAACATACCAATCATGACATCATCAGCTTGCTGGGCTTCCTCAGTAGAGACATGATTCACATTGCCATGAGCAAAATTTTGCTGTCCACGGTTTCCTTGTGGTACTCCTTTCGGCTGTGGATGGTTTGGCCTTGGTGCTTTGTTCATCGGTTCATAGCTTCTTTTGGGGCATTGACTGGCCAAGTGTTCGGCCTCTCCACACAGATATCACGTCTTGCTGCCCGTAACACCAGGAAAGCTTGGGCGCAACTAATTCTGAGCATTAGCCGCCATGTTGGGATGTGGTGCGGGTGGCACAGGATGGCGAGGTGCTTGCATGGTGGGGCGTTTCTGTGGTGGCTGATTTGGGCATGGTGGATAAGCATCCCGGTATGCAGGAGCAGATGGGTCGTAGTATGGTGCAGTTTGTGGTGCATAGCGGGGGCGGACATTGCTTCCTTGTGGTTGTCCCTAGTATGACATCTTTCTCTTGTTATCTTGTTTCATCTCACGAACGTTGTTATCAACAACAACAGCCTTGTCCACAAGCTTCTGGAAGTTTAAATAATCACCATTAAGTAGTTGAACTTGAATCTCATTGTTTAGACCCCTCATGAACAAGTATTGCTTCCTGCTGCCTGTGTTAACATCTTCTGGAGCATACCTTGACAATTGCGTGAACTTGTTCAAGTACTCATTCACGCTCATCTTCCCATGCCTTAGAATCTCAAACTCTTGTCGTTTTAGTATCATGACAGCTTCAGGAACATAGTGAAAATGAAAGCTCCTCTTAAATTTTGCCCAAGTAATTACCTCTTGATTAGCATGAGCATTGCAAAGGGCTTCCCACCAGTCAGCAGCTGCTCCAACTAGTTGGTGTGATGCAAAGAGAAATGATGAATCCAATGGGTATGGAGGATGCCAGATGTTGGTGGTGAACAAATTTGGTGGAGGTCTACGCTAGCAGCCCGACTACCACAACTAGAATGGTGTGACAGCTCAACGTTTCCTAATAACTACAATTTGGGTGGAGGTCAATATTGTGCTATCCTACTACAACAACCACAAGGTGTTGCGCCTTAGCAATAGTTACACCAGCTCCTGTTGTTGCTATTCTTGCCATGCCAAGAACAACCTTGAACCTGCAAGCAATCGAAGAACAAGCAAGAACAAGATAACAAGCAAACACTCATGGGTGTGATAAGTTGGGGTTCTGATTCAAGTAATCAGAAGGTCTCGTCGACACTTGCGTTACATGGAAGTAGCAATGGCTAAACTTGCAGAAAACAAAACGCAATTTGTTCCTATGGCTGCTAGCTGCTTATATAGAGGAGGATGACTAGAACTCAGGATGGAGTAACGAGTCTTGTTCGGCCTTTTGTGGGCAGCTCAAGTGTCATCTGCCTTTGATTCTTGATCCAATGGTAAGTAGACGAAGAGACCTTTTCAGTAAGTACTTATTTGCATTAAACGACATTGGGAGTTGAAAGTTAAGCCCCTTTTAAGCTGGTACTTGCTGCAGTTATGAGGACCCCTCAGGTGGAGTAGCCTTCATTGCATTAATCCCTCCATTCCTCCTATCTGGATCAATTCCCAAGCACCTAATAATAACAAGATCATCACAAGGCTTTAATAGTTCCCCATTTTAAGGATAATTAATTTGAACAGCCAGGAATGAATTCACCTGATAATTAAGTTCACGTGCACGAGTGCGTGTCATTGGACCTTGATTAGCCGCAAGTGGTGAATGGGCTGCTGTTGTGGCTGTATCAAAGGTAGCGATGTACTCATCATCCTCCCCTGCTTGCAATTGAGTCAAGGAATGTGTCTTCCTCGCTCACATATGGTTTCAAATATGCAATATTGAAAGAGGAAGTAATCCCAAAATGTGCAGGCAACTCAATTTCATATGCATTATCATTAAGTTTTCGAAGCGCTTTGAAGGGTCCAACAGCTCTAGGTAGCAATATAGATTTTCTCAAATCGGGAAATCTATCCTTTCTCAAACGCACCTAAACCAAATCACCAGGTTCAAAAGTAACATGCTTTCTACCCTTGCTACCGGCTTGTTACTTAGCGTTCATGCTTTCAATGTTTGATTTAGTTTGCTCATGCATTTTAAAAATTAATTCAGCACGGCGAGAAGCATCAAAAATTAATTTCTCCGAAGGTGGCAGAGCCAAAAGATCAATGGAGCACGAGGGATAAAACCATATACAATCTGAAAAGGGCACAATTTAGTAGTAGAATGCAGCGAACGATTGTAAGCAAATTCAATATGAGGCAAACATTCTTCCCATAATTTGATGTTATGTTTCAGAACAGCCCTAAGCATGGTAGATAAACTACGGTTCACTACTTTGGTCTGTCCATCAGTTTGAGGGTGACAAGTGGTAGGAAAGAGCAAATTTGTCCCCAACTTAGCCCATAAGGTTTTCCAAAAATGACTAAGAAATTTGTCATCTCTATCTGAAACAATAGTGTTTGGGACTCCATGCAAACGAACAACTTCTCGAAAGAACAAATCAGCAATATGGGTAGCATGATCAGTTTTGTGGCATGGTATGAAATGTGACATTTTAGAAAATTTGTCCACAACAAAAAAAATAATATCCCTCTGCTTCTTTGTTCTAGGCAATCCTAAAACAAAATCCATAGAAATACCCTCACATGGAGCACTAGGAACAGGTAGAGGCATGTATAAACCATGTGGATTAAGACGGGACTTAGCTTTTTGACAGGTGTGCAACGAGCAACAAACCGCTCCACATCTCTTCTCATCTTTGGCCAAAAGAAATGGCTTACTAGGATGTCTTCCATCTTCTTGACACCAAAGTGTCCCATCAACCCTCCACCATGTGCTTCCTGCAATAGTAAGATACGCACAGAACCAGCTGGAATGCACAATTTGTTAGCTCGAAACACAAAAACATTAGTGCGAACAAACTTGCTACATTGTTTTCCTTCTTTACATTGCAGCAGCACATCTTTGAAATCAGTATCAAAAGCATATTGTTCTTTAATTGTTTCCAAGCCAAAGAACTTAAAATCAACCTGGGACAAGATATTATAACGGCGAGATAAGGCATCCGCAATGACATTATCTTTTTCTTTCATGTGTTTAATGACATAAGGAAAGGACTCCATGAACTCTACCCACTTGGCATGCCTACGGTTCAGATTAGTTCCGCTCTTAATGTGTTTCAAAGATCCATGATCATAATGTATAACAAATTCCTTAGGCCATAAATAATGTTGCCATGTTTCCAAAGTTCGTACTAGTGCATATAATTCCTTATCGTAAGTGGAATAGTTCAGACTAGGCCCATTCAGTTTCTCACTAAAATAAGCATAAGGTTTGCCCTCTTGCAATAAGATACCTCCAAATCTAGTACCACTAGCATCACATTACAATTCAAAAGTCTTACTGAAATCTGGAAATTGGAGAAGGGGTGTATGAGTTAACCTATTCTTCAAAATTTCAAATTCAGCCTCTTGCACCTTGCCCATGTGAATGGAGCACCCTTCTTTGTAAGCTCATGCAGTGGGCCTGCTATGGTGCTGAAGTCCTTCACAAAACAACGATAGAATCCAGCAAGTTCGACAAAGCTTCGTACTTGTGTGACCATGGTAGGAGTCGCCAGTTGTGTATCACATCCACCATGGCTTGATCGACTTCAATTCTCTGTGGTGTTACAACATAGCCAAAAAAGAGACTCTATCCATGCAAAACGTGCACTTGTCAATGTTACCAAATAAGCGTGCATCACGTAAGCATTGAAAACAGCACACAGATTATCAAGATGCTCTTCGAGAGATGTGCTATAGATCAAGATGTCATCAAAATATACTACCACAAATTTTCCAATTAAAGCACGTAAAACCTAATTCATTAATCTCATGAAAGTGCAAGGTGCATTAGTCAGACCAAAAGCCATGAGTAACCACTCATACAAACCGAACATGGTTTTAAACGCTACTTTCCATTCATCACCTAGCTTCATGCGAATTTGGTGGGGTCCGTTATGCAAGTAAATTTTAGAGAAAATCATCGAGCCACTAAGTTCATCAAGCATATCATCTAACCTAGGAATAAAATGACGATATCCAATGGTAATGTTATTAATTGCTTGACAATCTACATACATGTGCCATGATCCATCTTCCTTTGGGACCAAAAGAACAAGAACAAAGCAAGGACTAAGGGACTCACGCACATAACCTTTGTCGAGTAATTCCTGTACGTCGCTGAATCTCCTTAGTCTCCTCCGGGTTCGTCGTATATGTTGCTCGGTTTGGCAAAGAAGCCCCAGGGATGAGGTCAATCTGATGCTCAATCCCTTAGAATGGTGGCAGCCCGGCTGGTACCTCTTGTTGAAACACATCACCGTATTCCTGCAAAAGGTTAGTGATGCAAAAGGTTAGTGACAGCAGGGTGCAAAGCACATGGTATGTCATGAAGTTAGAACATAGCTTCTTTGTAAGCAAACACATAGCAGATTGCAACATTTTTTTTAGTTCAAACAAATCAGATTTGGAAGCAAGAAAACAAGCACTCTTCAATTTTATTTCCTTCTTCTTCACATGAGCAGATTTGGAATTGTCAGTCTTAGGTTGTACCGATTCCTTCGCAACATTTGAATTTTCATTTTGAGTAAATTTCTTATTTTTCTCTTTACAAGCTCTAGCAATATCATCCTTCAAAATAGCATCGGGAGACATAGGGTGCAAAACATGTTTCTTCTCATTATGCATGAAAGAGTATTGATTTGATTTACCACGATGTAATGTATCTTTATCAAATTGCCAAGGTCGACCAAATAGCATAGAGCAAGCTTGCATAGGTACCACATCACAATAAATGTAATCATGGTAGGTACCAATTGTAAACTTGACACAAACCATACGTGTTACCATAGCTTACCACCGTCGTTGAACCATTGGATGTAGTAGGGATGTGGATGTGAAAGTGTTGTCATCCCAAACTTCTCTATCATGATAGCACTTGCTAAATTGTTGCAGCTTCCTCTATCAATAATAATGCGACATGATTGTTCTAAAACTACACACTTAGTTTGGAATAGATTGTCTCGCTGGTTCTCTTCAACTTTGATCATTTGGGCACTAAAGACATGCCTCACAACAAGAGTCTCATAGTGGTCAACATAATCAGCCCCAATGTGCTGTTCATCATCATTATTCTTTCCTGCATCTTGTGCAGCAAGCATGACATATGTTTCATCATCTAAATAACTAGCGGATGAGTACTCACCATTTTCTCGTACAGTCAACACATGCTTTCTTGGGCAGTCCCTTCGTAGGTGCCCAAAACCCTTGCACTAGAGGCATTGAATGTCTTTTGTTCTCCTGGTGGAAGCAATGGAAGAAGTGTTGGCTGCAGCTTGGGTGGATCCTTTTGTTGTCTCGATAGCACGCAAAGGTGCTGATTTTGATGTAGCCCTGGGCAACCAATTGAAAGCATCATCCGTAGAATCATGCTTAGGACCAGCAGCACTTGAGCGGGACTGCCATGAGGTAGTTCGACCTGCATAAATGTTATTTCCTGTTCGTCGTCCCTGCACTTCTCTTTCAGCCTTACAAGCAAAATGGAATAATTGAGTGACGTTAGTGTATTCCTTAAAAGCCAATAAGTCCTGAATTTCTCTCGTTAAACCACCCATAAACTTAGCCATTGCAGCCTCTTCATTTTCAACTAGGCCACATTGCATAATGCCTATTTTGAGTTCTTTATAGTATTCCTCAACAGATTTGTTGTCTAGCCTAAGTTGTTGTAATTTATGCAACAGTTCACGAGCATGATAGGAAGGAACAAAACAATGACACATGATTCGTTTCAAGGCATTCCAAGTTTGTGGTACAGTAGCTGGATTTTTAGTTTGATATTCATGACACCAAACATAGGCAAAGTCAGTGAACTTACTAGCTCTAACCATTTTATCATCAGGGAAATCTGAGCATGCAAATTTTTGATCTACTAATAATTCTCAAGATAGATATGCATCCGGATCATATTTCCCATCAAAGGGTGGTATGGAGAATTTAATGCTGCATAGGGAATCGTCATTGTCACGTACCTCACTTCGTAGGGCTCGACTACCCATACCACGATGGTCGCGACGTGGCTTCTGTCGATATCTGAAAGGTCCATCATCAAGCTCGGTATCTGCTAAATACTCCGCCTCGTCATATCTTGCAACGCTGCCAACGGAGTCGTGGCTGTCATCAACACGTCTTTGCCTCTCTTTGTGTCCAACATATTCCATCCTCTCCAACCGCTTAATGAGAGCTGCAAGAGAAGTGTTAATAGCCCCAACAATGCTTCTAATGTGGTTAGCTTGGTGTTGGAGCAAATCTGTGTCGACTCTAATTGACCAATGCGTTCATTGGTGACTTGAATATCCTCATTGAGGGCATTTGTTTGCAGCTTCGCTTGGCATTCAAATGGTGAATGATGCCCCTCGTACGAGATAAATGTGGAAATGTCTCATTCGCATCAGCTGACATGGTTAGTAAAGAACGAAAATACAACAGCAAGCTAATTAATCCTAGTAGTTGCTAAGAGGCGGTAGGACACAATTACTTTCTCACTAGGAAGAAATCATGCTCTTACAAGTTCTTACCACACGATGCAGGAGGCGCGGGCAGCATACGGCTGCTGCCAGCACAACCCTGTGGCGTTGTAGATGATTTTGTGGAGCTGTAGGTGGCTGCTAGAAATGAGTTGCACAAAGGAACAACTAGTATCACATTAGTCACAACAAGTTGAATAAACGTTCCATGATGGTAATGTGCTAGTCCTAGTTTAAACCATGATAGAGACGCAAGCCGTTACTCCACGTGATGTAAAATTTATTGTAGTAGAAATGTTTGGACAACACAAACTTTGTGTTTTAACATAACGTTCAAAACAACAAGTTGAACTCCGAAACTTGAAACAAATGTTACACAAACTGTTTTTTTTTGTACTGAGAAACTTTTTTCTAGCAATTTTAATTAGTGCGACTTTTCTTTCTTTGCACGTGCCTTTTTCTTGTTGATCCATGCAGCTTTTCTTTTGCACCTGCCTTTTTCTCAACTTTGGGTAGATAATATAAATGGACTGAGAACAAAGTGGCACGAACTCAAAATTCTAGCGGTGAAAAACTTAGGACCAGCAACTCGACACAGAAAGGCAACCGTGAATTCAACAAGTCGAGAGCTAAGTAGCCAAGCAAAATGCTCAACATGTTTTTAGGATTTTTTTATAGTGAACTTTTGTAGGCAAAAGTGGACTTTAGGTAAATGAAGAACAAGGAGAAGAAAATCTCTCACCAAGCAACCTGAAATCTAATACCACTTGATGAACCCAACGGGTACGATGGATGCCCTATCTTTCGATGAGAGATGTTGGTGGTGAAGAATTTGGTGAAGGTCGATGTTGGCTACCCGACTAACACACCCAGAATGGTGTGGTGCCTTTAGCGACAGTTACACCGTCTCCTGATAACTACAATTCGGGTGGAGGTCGATGTTGTGCTACCCGACTACAACAACCACAAGAGTGCTGCGCCTTAGCGACAGTTACACCGACTCTTGTTGTTGCTGTTCTTGCTGTGCCAAGAACAACCTTGGACCTCCAAGCAATTGAAGAACAAGCAAGAACAAGATAACAAGCAAACACTCACGGGTGTGATAAGATGGGGTTCTGATTCAAGTAATTGGAAGGTTTTGTCGACACTTGCGTTGCAAGGAAATAGCAATGGCTAAACATGCAGAAAACAAAACCCAAGCTCTTCCTATGGCTGCTAGTTGCTTATATAGAGGAGGAAGACTAGAACTCAGGATGGAGTCACGAGTCTTGTTTGGCCTTTTCTTGGCAGCTCAAGCATCATCTGCCTTTGATTCTAGATCCAATGGAAAGTAGATGAGGAGACCTTTCAAGCAAGTACTAATTTGCATTAAACAACCTTGGGAGTTGAAAGTTATGCCCCTTTTAAGATGGTACTTGCTGCAGTCACGAGGACCCCTCGGGGGGGGGGGGGGGGGGCACACTTCATTGCATTAGTCCCTCCATTCCTTCTAGATGCATCAATTCCGAAGCACCTAATAATAAGGTCATCACAGTCAGGAATGAATTCACCTGATAATTAAGTTCACGTGCACAAGCACGAGTCGTTAGACCTTGATTATCTGCAAGTGGTGAATGGGCTGCTGCTGTAGCTGTATCAACAGTAGCAATGTCCTCATCAAAAACCTTCTCTCGATCACTGCATTGAACAATAGCCAGCTTCTTCTCAATAGACTTTAGCTAATCATCAGCTTCCATAGGGTCATTTGCTTGTGCAAAGGTGGGTGGTCTAGTCCTCATAAACTCTCCCAATCTATTGTGAGGCAGTGGTGGCGGTGGCGGTGCAGCAACACGGTGGAGATTGTTGTTGTTGTTTGCTTGCATCTGACCCAAGGTTTGCATCATAGTTTGCATGAATTGGTTCTGCATAGTCATCAGGCGCTCAAGGTTGCAAGCATCAGCTCCAATATTAAACTTTTGAGGAACTTCCATGTTTTCATCATTACCCTCGTGTGTTCCTCTAATTCCAGCACCACGAGTGTTACATCGTTTGCGGGTAGCATATCCCCTCGACATATGTGAGAGGAGAGAGGATGAGATAGAACTCAGATTTGAGAGAACGATTCCTCTACTATATGCATCAAGGTATATGGCACTAAACAATCCTTTATTAATATAAACCTATATGAGGATGTGGACAAATGTCGAAGCATCCCAGAACTCTCTACTATATGTGAATGTGGCCTAGAGGAGGGGGGCGGTGAATAGGCCTTTTTGAAATTTGGTTGGAACCTGCAACACTTAACAAACTGATCAAATCTCAAGATATCGGACTAGTCCGGTAGAGTGCGGACTAGTCCGGTGCGTGCAGACTAATTTGATCAAGTTCGATCAATGATCTCAATACGAACAGAGTACACAACGGAATATAATATGTATCCTTCAAGTATTGAGTCAACGCAACCAAGTATAATGCAAACCAATTCTTGTTTCAAAGTTTTAATGTAGGTTATGCAAGATTGACAAAACCCTAGAATACAATATGAAAATTAAGAACAAGTTTGACACAAGATTTTATCCAGTGGTTCGGTTCCCACATAGGCAACCTACATCCACGTTGAGGAGCCCACGAAAGGATAGGGTCTTCACTGACCCTAACCTCGTCGAATTGCCACGAAGGCCAGTTCATATTCCACTGTCACAAAGGGGTAAATCACCAAGTTCAACGGGCCGTCTCACAAGTTGAGGGCTCTCCAAGATTACAATTCAAACACCACCAAGAACACACTCGTAAGATCGACAATAAAACAACAGGAGTGTGTTAGAGATCAAACTCAAGAGCTCAAACGTGTGGAATCGTGTCTCTCCTTTGATCCAAAGTGAATCCTCAAGGGATTGATCTTTCTTTCGTCAGATTTCGTTAAGAGATGTGTTTTCTAGGCTCTTGGAGGGTGTGACAGCGCAGGGGGTCGAGAGAGTTGATAGTTGGGCCGTGCACATCTATTTATATTAGGGTTTTCAAAAGTTACCGTTAGGGTTTTGAGGGTATGGACTAGTCCATGGTGGAGGCCAGACTAGTCCGATGTGCGGCGTGTAGGAAACCTTAAGCGTCCAGGAATATCAGACTTGTCCGGCTAGGAGCGGACTTGTCCGATTTTAGTCAGAAAGGTTTTCGGACTTGTCCGTGGTGATATCAAACTTGTCCGGTGTGGTGATGCCCTTAGTGAATATAGGGCAAGTCCGCACTTGGAGGGCTTGTCTGATTTTAGTCAGAGGCATTATCGGACTAGTCCAGACATTATCGAACTAGTCCGATACGGACAAGTCCGCAGTGGCTGGACTTGTCCGAACCTCTCCAGAGAGGATATCGGACTAGTCCGGTGTATATCGAACTAGTCCGGTTTTTCTGTGAAATGTGAAGTGTGTGAGCATTTTTATGCTTGATCTCTTGGGATGTGTTACACCAATACACTCCCTACACAATGATGTGTTCTACTCAGCTCTTGAGCTCTTTTCCGAATTGATCCTCTTTCTCCTTTCATTTTGACAATTTCTTCTCTCTTTCATTAAAACCTACGCTCATCTCAATAATATGGTAAGGATCTCATTTGTTTGTCATAAATCAACCTAAACCAACAAGGGATGCCTAGATGCACTTTCAATATGTGGATGTGGACATTCGCAGAGGCGTCCCACAACTCGCAACCAAGCACACAAGAACAAGCAAACACCAAATAGAATTCAGCACACCACACTATTTAAAACTAATATGATCTAAACGTTCTTATTATAGATTACTCATATGGAACTTATATTCCTAATTGTGAGGCGGTGGGGGCGTCCTTGGCTGCACGAATGTGATACGATTGCGCCATGGTGATGTAGGTGACCAAATTTACTCGGGCGACCACGGTTCTCCCCTATCCTCACACTCCTTCATCTCCATGTTGGTTTCCAAATGAGTAGCTCCTTGTGAATATAGTGGATCTCTCCTTGCGCAGTTGCATGGCGATTGCTCATGTCCAGTAGTGCCTTTTGGGATCTATCCATCGCTGACAAGTTAGTTGTAGCTCCCTGTGGTCCAATTACCTTCCCCGTACCACTCTCGTGCCGAGGGTGCAACTCAAACGTGGTATCCTCAAGGTCAAAGCGGCGAGTATGGCACAAACTTGTGAGTGCTTCCCACGCAGCATCATCCGTCGTATCCTTTTGAGTAGACCTTCTAGAAGGAGCATAGTAGCGGGAAACCACTTTGTTTGTGATGAAAATGACAACTTCAGCATGCCATTCATCGCGTCCGTAATGAAGGACTTTCTTCATGAAGTAATCTGCATACATGCCACGGGAATGGAGAAATCCCATTAGTTCGAGTGATGCATGTCCTCCTTCGGCTCAGGTGGTCCGAAACTCCTCAACTTGGCAGAAATCTGGGCTGTTGTGTCCATTCTCATTCGCACCAAGTTGTGACCCCCATTCATGTTTGCCTCCGTCTTCTTCCTCTTGTGGGGCTGGTGCATAGTACTCCTCCCATAAGGTTCATCTTCCATATCTTCTTCATACGGCTCAAGCTCCTCCGGATCCTCCTCCATAGTGCTTGACTGATCAGCCTCCACCACTTGAATCGGACCGTTGGGAACCCTGTTGTGCGTCACTCTCAGTGATTGGAATCGTTTGAGAGAACATGAGAACACTAGAAGAGAGGGTAATATAATCTGAAAATTGCAGCAGCCAATACATAAAAGAAAAGAGGGTTGCGGCTGTCCAAAAGAAAGGAAAAGAGGGGAAAATCGCAGCAGCTCGCAAAATAAGTTTACCCACGCATAGGAACAGCAAAAGCACGAACTTTACACAAAAATATGATTGGTAATTACAGCAATAAGCGCAATAAACTGTGGCTGAAATCGCATTAAAAACGCAGCATCAACCGGCACCTTATGGTGGCTGAAACGGCATAATCAAAACAGCAGCAAGAAATTTTGAAAATAGCATATTAGAGGAGTGTTCCTATGTGGTGTGGAGTGTCCATTGTACCTAGGCTTGCGTCCTACGGTCAACGCGACTCTGATATCAATTTGTGACACCCGATTCCGAATATGAACCAAGTATAGTGTATATGTGTGCCCAGGACGTTCATCACACATACACAGCAACTTCACAAATGATATTCAGAATTTAGCCACGTCTGAAATAGTAATTAAGTACCTTATTACAATAAACCAATGGTTCTTGAATGACAAGCCTCTAATTATTGCAGCGGAAAAATAAACTAAGTAGCATGACTCCACTCCACAGGCAATTGACGGTAGCACGCAACATAGTACTCCACGTGATCCTCAAGGTACTCCCAAGTGTCTCCTGTAGCTGTTTAGTGTGAGAATAGCAAGGGTGAGTACATGTCGTACTCTGCAAGTGTGGGAAAGTATGATATGTAGCTAAAACAAGCATGGATATAAATTGTTCTTGCAGCAAGCCAATTTTAGTTCGCAAACAAGTAAAAGCATCATGCAATGTCTAGATGTGATTAAATCCCAACAAGTAATTATCATACCACATAATAACATCTTCATTTACCATAATAATATAATTATGACCAGCAAACAAATAATATCATAACAATATGCCAATTTCATAATAATTAGTATCATAACTATATCCTCATTTACCATAGGTGCAGCGGCTTCGAGAGTCGCGGGACGGAGGTGCAGTGTAGACGAAGTAGAGGGTGCAACGATCCTACGGTGAAGAGACGACGACGACGCGACGATCCCCGGCGGATGGCAGCTCCTTCCTTCTCCTTCTTTTCTTCTCCCTTTTCCCTGTGATGAACCCAAAGGGTACGGGGGACTCCCTATCTTTCGATGAGAGATGTTGGTGGTGAACGAATTTGGTGCAGGTCGACGTTGGCTGCCTGACTACAACAACCAAAATGGTGTAGCGCCTTGAGCGACAGTTACACCGTCTCCTGATAACTACAATTTCGGTGCAGGTCGACAATGTGCTACCCGACTACAACAACCACAAGGGTGTTGCGCCTTAGCGATAGTTACACTAGCTCCTCTTGTTACTGTTCTTGCTGTGCCAAGAACAACCATGAACCTGCAAGCAATCAAAGAACAAGCAAGAAAAGATAACAAACAAACACTCACGGGTGTGATAAGTTGGGGTTCTAATTCAAGTTCTCAGAAGGTACCATCGACAATTATGTTACAAGGAAGTATCAATGGCTAAACTTACAGAAAACAAAACCCAAGTTCTTCCTATGGCTGCTAGTTGCTTATATAGAGGAGGAAGACTAGAACTCAGGATGCAGTCACGAGTCTTGTTCGGCTTTTTTTGGGCAGCTCAAGCGTCATATGCCTTTGATTCTTGATCCAATGGAAAGTAGACGAAGAGACCTTTCCATCAAGTACTTATTTCATTAAACAACCTTGGGAGTTGACTGTTATGGCCCTTTTAAGCTGGTACTTGCTGCAGTTACGTGGACCCCTCGGTGTAGCAGCCATCATTGCATTAACCCCCCCATTCCTCCTAGCTGGATCAATTCCCAAGCACCTAATAATAACAAGGTCATCACAAGGCTTTAATAGTTCTCCATTTAAAGGATAATTAGTTTGAATAGCCAGGAATGAATTCACCTGATAATTAAGTTCACATGCACGAGCGCGTGTCATTAGACCTTGATTAGCCGCAAGTGGTGAATGGGCTGCTGCTGTGGTTGTATCAATGGTAGCGATGTCCTCATCATCCTGCCCTTCTTCCAATTGACTCACTCTCGACTCAAACGTGTCTTCCTCGCCCACATATGGTTTCAAATCTGCAATATTAAAAGAGGAAGTAACCCCAAAATGTGCAGGCAACTCAATTTTATATGCATTATCATTACTTTTTTGAAGCACATTGGAGGGTTCAGCAGTTGTAGGTAGCAATTTAGTTTTATCAAATCAGGAAATCTATCCTTTCTCGAATGCACCCAAACCAAATCATGGGATTCGAAAGTAACATGCTTTCTACCCTTGCTATCGACTTGTTGATACTTAGCGTTCATGCTCTCAATGTTTGCTTTAGCTTGCTCATGCATTTTAAGAATTAATTCAGCACGGCGAGAAGCATCAAAATTTAATTTCTCTGAAGGTGGCAAAGCCAACAGATAAATGGGTGCATGAGGGATAAAATCATATACAACCTGAAAAGAGCACAATTTAGTTGTAGAATGCAGCGAACGATTGTAAGCAAATTCAATATGAGGCAAACATTCTTCCCATAATTTGATGTTATGTTTCAGCTCTTAGCATGGTAGATAAACTACGGTTCACTACTTCGGTATGTCCATCAGTTTGAGGGTGACAAGTGATAGAAAAGAGCAAATTTGTCCCCAATTTAGCACATAAGGTTTTCCAAAAGTGACTAAAAAATTTGGCATCTCTATCTGAAACAATAGTGTTTGGGACCCCAAGCAAATAAACAACTTCTCAAAAGAACAAATCAGCAATATGGGTAGCATCATCAGTTTTGTGGCATGGTATGAAATGTGTCATTTTAGAAAATATGTCCACAACAACAAAAATACTATCCCCCCCCTTTTTTGTTATAGGCAATCATAAAACAAAAATCCATAGAAACATCCTCCCATGGAGCACAAGGAACAGGGAGAGGCATATATAAACCCTGTGGATTAAGACGGGACTTAGCTTTTTCACAGGTGGTACAACGAGCAACAAACCGCTCCAAATCTCTACTCATCTTTGGCCAAAAGAAATGGCTTGCTATGATATCTTCCGTCTTCTTGACACCAAAGTATCCCATCAACCCTCCACCATGTGGTTCCTGCAATAGTAAGATACGCACAGAACCACCTGAAGTGCACAGTTTGTTAGCTCGAAACACAAAACCATTAGTGAGAACAAACTTGTTCCATGTTTTTCTTTCATTACATTGTAGCAGCACATCTTTGAAATCGCCATCAAAAGCATATTGTTCTTTAATTGTTTCCAAGCCAAAAATCTTAAAATCAAGTTTGGACAACATATTATAACGGCGAGATAAGGCATCCGCAATGACATTATGTTTTCCTTTCTTGTGTTTGATGACATAAGTAAAGGACTAATTGAATTCTACCCACTTGACATGCCTACGGTTCAGATTAGTTTGGCTCTTAATGTGCTTTAAAGATTCATGATCAGAATGTATAACAAATTCTTTAGGCCATAAATAATGTTTTCATGTTTCCAAAGTTCTTTCTAGTGCATATAATTATTTATTGTAAGTGGAAATAGTTCAGACTAGGCCCATTCAGTTTCTCACTAAAATAAGCAATAGGTTTCCCCTCTTGTAATAAGACACCTCCCAATCTAATACCACTAGCATCACATTCCAATTAAAAAGTCTTAGGAAATCCGGTAATTGGAGAAGGGGTGTATGAGTTAACCTATTCTTCAAAGTTTCAAATGCAGCCTCTTGCGCCTTGCCCCATGTGAATGGAGCACCCTTCTTTGTAAGCTCATGCAGTGGGCCTGCTACGGTGCTGAAGTCCTTCACAAAACGACGATAGAATCTAGCAAGTGTGAGAAAGCTTGGTACTTGTGTGACCATGGTAGGAGTCCGCCAGTTGTGTATGGCATCCACCTTGGCTTGATCGACTTCAATTCCCTGTGATGTCACAACATAGCCAAAAATAGACTCTATCCGTGCTATAGATCAGTATGTCATCAAAAAATAGTACTACAAATCTTCCAATGAAAGCACGTAAAACCTCATTCATTAATCTCATGAAAGTGCTAGGTGCATTAGTGAGACCAAAAGGCATCACTAACCACTCAAACAAACCAAACTTGGTTTTAAATGTTGTTTTCCATTCATCACCAAGCTTCATGCGAATTTGGTGGTATCCACTATGCAAGTCAATTTTAGAGAAAATCATTGAGCCACTAAGTTCATCAAGCATATCATCTAACCTAGGAATAGTATGAAGATATCTAATGGTAATGGTATTAATTGCTCGACAATCTACACACATGCGCCATGATCCATCTTTATTTGGGACCAAAAGAACAGGAATAGGGCAAGACTAAGGGGCTAACACACATAACCTTTGTCGAGTAATTCCCATACTTGTCGCTGAATTTTCACAGTCTCCTCCGAGTTGGTCCTATATGGTGCTCGGTTTGGCAAAGAAGCTCAGGGGATGAGGTCAATCTGATGCTCAATCCCTCTCAATGGAGGCAGCCCGACTGGTACCTCTTGTGGAAACACATCAGCGTATTCCTGCAAAAGCTTAGTGACAGCGGGGGACAAAGCACATGGTATGTCGTGAAGTGAGAACAAAGCTTCTTTGCAAGCAAACACATAGCAGATTGCAACATTATTCTTTAATTCAAACAAATCAGATTTGGAAGCAAGAAAACAATCACTCTTCAATTTTATTTCATTCTTCTTCACATGAGCAGGTTTGGAATTGTTAGTCTTAGGTTGTACCAATTCCTTCGCAACATTTGAATTTTCATTTTGAGTAGATTTCTTATTTTCTCTTTACAAGCTCTAGCAATGTCATCCTTCAAAATTGCATCAGGAGACATAGGGTGCAAAACAAGCTTCTTCTCATTATGCATGAAAGAGTATTGATTTGATTTACCATGATGTAATATATCTTTATCAAATTGCCAAGGTCGACCAAATAGCATAGAGCATGCTTGCATAGGCACCACATCGCAATCAATGTAATCATGGTAGGAACCAATTGTAAATTCGACATGAACCAGACGTGTTACCTTAAGCTTACCACTGTCGTTGAACTATTGGATGTAGTAGGGATGTGGATGTGGAAGTGTTGTCATCCCAAGCTTCTCTACCATGGCAGCACTTGGTAAATTGTTGTAGCTTCCCCTATCAATAATAATGCGACATGGTCGTTCCAAAACTACACACTTAGTTTGAAATAGATTGTGTCGCTGGTTTTGTTTAGCTTTGATCATTTGGGCACTCAAGACATGCCTCACAACAAGACATCGCTACCATTGATACAACTACAACAGCAGTTCATTCACCACTTGCAGCTAATCAAGGTCCAATGACACGCGCTCATGCACGTGAACTTAATTATCAGGTGAATGCATTCATGGCTGTTCAAATTAATTATCTTTCAAATGGGGAACTATTAAAGCCTTGTGATGACCTTTTTATTATTAGGTGCTTGGGAATTGATCCAGCTAGGAGGAATGGAGGGATTAATGCAATGAAGGCCGCTCCACCCAAGGGGTCCTCGTAACTGCAGCAAGTACCAGTTTAAAAGGGGCATAACTTTCAACTCCCAAGGTTGTTTAATGCAAATAAGTACTTGCTGGAAAGGTCTCTTCGTCTATGTTACATTGGATCAAGAATCATAGGCAGATAACGCTTGAGCTGCTCGACAAAGGCCGAACAAGACTCATGACTCTATCCTGAGTTCTAGTCTTCCTCCTCTATATAAGGAACTAGCAGCCATAGGAAGAACTTTTGTTTTGTTTTCTGTAAGTTTAGCTATTGCTACTTCCTTGTAATGCAAATGTGGACGAGATCTTCTGATTACTTGAATCAGAACCCCAACTTATCACATCCGAATTGTAGTCATCAGGAGATGGTGTAACAGTCGCTCAAGGCGTCACACCATTCTAGTTGTGGTAGTCGGGCAGCCAACATCGACCTCCACCAAATTTGTTCACCACCAACATCTCTCATCGAAAGATAGGGCATCCCCCATACCCGTTGGGTTCATCACAAGGTTTGAAATGCATCCTCACAAGCCTTGTTTCAAATATATTTAGTCCTCTTATTCAACAGCTCCATCATAGGCTTAGCGATTTTTGGGAAGCTTGGATTGAACCTCCGATAATATTCTGCTAATCCGAGAAAGCTGCGAACTTCATGAATGGACTTTGGAGACTTCCATTTCAGCACTTGCACAATATTGCTTGGATCAGCAGAGATGCCCTCTGCTGAAATAATATGCCCCGAAAATTGCACTTGGTTGATCCAAAACATGCACTTGCTAAATTTTGCTTAGAGCTTGTGATCTCACAATCATTGGAGCACGATATGCAACTGTTTAGAATATTCTTCCTCCGATTTAGAATAAACTAGACTGTTGTCGATTAAGACCATGAAAACTTGTCCAGCTCTGGCATGAACACCGAATTAATGAGATACATGAAGTGAGCTGGCGCGTTGGTAAATACAGATGATGGGACGTGATATTCGTAGAGCTTGTATCTCATTGAAAATGTCATCTTTGGAATATCCTCCGATTGGATCTTAATCTGATTATATCCGGATTGAAGATACATCTTCGAGAATAACTTAGCACCCACTAGTTGATCTAATAAAATATCGATGCACAACAATGGATACTTGTTCTTGTTCATCATAGCGTTGAGCGGACGATAATCCAAACATAGACGTAACATCTTGTCTTCCTTCTTTACAAATAATGCGGAGCAAGCCCAAGGTGATGAACTTGGGTATATCAGACCGTTGTCCAATAGATCCTTCAAGTGTTTCTTCAACTCCGCTAATTCATTCGGTGCCATTTTGTATGGCTTTCGGGTGTGGTTCCCAGAACAAGTTCAATCTTGGACTTTATGTCTTTATCCAATAGCATACCTGGTAAGTCATGAGGAAACACGTCCGGATATTCATGGACAACAAGAATGTTCTCAAGTTTCGTGACTTCCGTGTTGTATGTGGCTGAAATTTCTTGAAAAAGGCGGTCGAGAATGAGAGTATGTGGCTCAAGTAGTGGAGAGTTTAAATGACCACATGTGTAACAATGTAAAAAACAACGCCATGGCGATGTAGCCACGAGATCCCTAATATGACATTGAGATCTAGACTCTCAAGTATAATTAGAGAAGTTGGATAGATATTCCCACCCATCCTAGAAGATGCTCAATAGACCATACTATCAGCTGCTATCTTCCCACCCGGAGAACAAATCAAATTTGGACTTTTTGTGGGAATTATTGGTAACTGATGCTTAACAACATATGATTGACTAATGAAATTGTGGCTGGCACCAGAGTCAAAGAGTATAACTACGAGATGATCGATTAGAGAAAACGTACCCGTAAGGATGGATTCACCTTCCGACACGTATTTGATAGCTATGTGGTGGATGTTGTTGGGTTTTGGCGCTGGTTTCTTTGACTGGTTGTGGTGCTGATTTGCTCCCCGATATGGTGCTTGTCCGCTGCCCCTTCACTGCTCTGGGCAACCCCTCACAAAATGCCCAACACGACCACACGTATAGCACATGTGGTGTGCTGGGTTCCCTCCAATCTACGGACGGAATATCAGAGCTTGTGGTGGAGGTGGATACACACATGAGGTGATGAGGACATCAACACCCTCGATACATCCACACCAACTCAACTACCGGTTTCTGGTCTGATAAGTCGCGCTCGTGCACGTCAACTAAACTATGAGGTGAACTTGTTCTTGGCCTTATGTCCATCTTATCTAGGCCGTGGAACTACGTGCTTTCTTGTTTTGCTTAGGAACAATTGAGAGGAGGCAATGGGAAGGGAACTCGCGCGGACGGGATTTGGACAGCAGAACAGCACCAACTTGTGACGGCCAACACTACTTTATACAGACTCCGATCTGGGTGTTCAAGTACTTCCTGGCATAAAACTTTCAAACGGATCTGTCCTCATGTCCATATCTATTCAGAGTCGGCCGCAATCGTTATTTTAATACCAAGACCTTTTCTGTCCATGGTGCTGCATCAACAAAATTGGGCCCATGGCCCATGTATCGTTTGGAGTCCATTAGGGACTCGTAATTAGGGTTTCCCATGACCCTGGGGAGGTAATAAATAGTAGCCGCCGCCCTCATTAGCTAGTGGGTTTTGTTTATTCGTAAGTTAGCTTCTGCTGCTTCCTTGTACACGCGTGTGTCGACTAGATCGCCTGTCTACTTGTATTCAGAACCCCTCTTTTGATTGATTCAACTGATAAGTGCTTGTTCTTCTTGTTCTTGCGTGTTCTTCGATTGCTTGCAGGAACAAAGGCCCTCGTGGTAAGGTTGATTGTGTGCCAGCAAGATCAATACAACTTCAGAGTCGGTGTACCGATCGCTAAGGCGCATTGTCTTGGGGACGGTGTAGTCGGATCGCCAAAGTCTTCTCCTCCACAAATTAAACCCTCCTATTCTCATCGAAAGATCGGGAACCAAGATTGTATCACGAGGCCAACCGTTGGTGCTGCTGCTGCTGTGGGAATGGCGGTCAGAATCTTGACACGTTGAATTGACGATCGCGGAACTGCAGCGGTCGCGGGTGTGGCTGCCACCTTTGACTGGATGGTGCACGATACACCAAACGATACTTTTGTGGAGCAGCACCACTGCTGTTCGATGGTGCGCTTCGTTTCCTCTTATTAGAAATGAGTTTGCGCAGAGCATCCTCCTGCACGATCGCGGTATTGACGAAGTTGTTGAAGGTGTCGCGGTTGAACTGTGCGAGCTGGGCTTTCATCTTGGAGTTCAAAACCTGGAAGAATGTATGCTGCTTCTTGTCCTCAATTCCAATATAATCTGACGCATACTGCGTCAGATGATTGAATGCCCGGGAGTACTCGAGAGCACTCCTCCATCCTTCTTTCAGCTCTAGGAGCTTCTGAAACTTCCTCTTCATTATACCAGGAGGTATATGGTAGGCGCGGAATGCCTCCCGCATCTCCATCCAAGTGACAACATGTCCGACTGGTAATGATGCGATGTGGTTCACGCACCATGCACCGGAAGATCCATGAGGTTGCTCCGCTGCGAGAAGCACTTTCCGATGTTCGATGCATTGAAGCAGCCCGAACTTTGCCTCGATGGTGCAGATAAAATTGTCTGCCCCCAGAGGCTCATGTGTAAAAGCAAACTTTTGAAGACAATAATAATTCAGAATTTTGAACGTAAAAAGTTTTAAGTTGAAATAGGAATTTGTCTCACATAAGATATGTTAAACAATAAATGAAGTTAAAAATAGGACTTCTAAAAAACTTCACCTTAAATAAGAGATTGTGAGGGTATGTTAAACCAAAGCAAATAAGGGTTTAAAAGAAACAATGTCCATCTCAATTCAAAAATCAAAGTGAGACTTGAGTATGCTGAGATGCAAATGCAAGAATCCAAATGAAGGCAAATGTGAAACTCTAGAAAAACCATAGTGTAGTGTTCAGCTAAAGAATCAAATAAAGGAAGAAAATGATTAGAAAATAGTGTTCCATTGCGGTATTTAAAATAAAGTCAAGGAGGGAAGATTCAAATTCAAATCAATCATTATACTCAAATTGTCAAAACTCCAAATTTGAAGTCACTAATATGTTTCTGATGATTCAAGTACAACTCCTCTCAACTTTGAGAATTTTCGAACTAGTTTTGCCATTTATTTGAATCAACCAATATGAGAGCATTCAAATTTTAATTCAAATTCAAATTCCAACTTTAATTTATTCAAATTCCAAATCAGGTTTCTAATATGAATTCCTAACATTTTAATTTAGCTAGCTGCAAATTTCCACTAAGTTTAGAGTTTGTATGGTGTGTTAAAACAATTGAGAAGGGACACTACATGAAACTGGCAATATTACATCAGCCAGAATAACTTACGTGGGTCGACAGACGTAAGTAAATGAACATACATCGGCTGCAGCCGGCTAACGTAAGTTCTTTACTCACGTCGGTTGTGGGTCTGTGGCCGACGTAAGTAAATGGGCTAATGATATTAAGCCTGCTACTTACATTGGTCCGGGCCCAGGCCAACGTAAGTAAGTGGGACGACAGTATTTAATGAACAACTTATGTCAGCCATGGCCTAGGCCGAAGTAAGTTGTTGGGTTGATGTAAGTTGGGGTATTAAACCTAAATCACGCGGGCCGCGCACGTGGCCCATTCCACGTGCGTGCCCCGCTCCTCCTCGCGCTCGAGCTCCCGCTGCCACCACGCCAGAGTTGTTGCAGTCGTCGCGCCTGAGCCGCCACCGCTGTGCCCGAGCCCCCTCGCCGGAGCCGACAGCCCCCACGTGGACCCTCATGCTGACAGCCCCATTGCAGCGCCCGAGCTCCGCTCGAGAGTGAGCCACATGGCGCCACCTTACCGTGCGCCGCCCTGGTTGTTGACCCTCGCTGCCGACAGGAGGTTATGCTTCGTGGAAGAACAAGCCGACCGTCGTGGTGGCTTGGTGACGATAGGGTTGAAAGAGGCTTGGTCCTTCGTGGACTCCTCAACGAGGACATAGGCTTCTTCGTGGAGCTGAACCTCAGGTAAATCGTTGGATCACTTTTAGGGTTTCTTGTGTTCTTTGTTTAAATCTTGTGATCCACCTAGTTCAAGTTGTTTCTACCTCATGCAATTACTATACTAGATTGTTAGGTTGTTCTACTTCATCTTCCATTAAGTTAATCCTAGAAAAACACATTAAAATATCACCTTTTGCGCACTCTACATACTTGAACGGACTAGTCTGCCACCAGGGCTGACTACTCTGCACTTTGTATTCTGATTAAGTTTTTGTTAAGCAAATTTCAGGTTTTATCCTATTCACCCCGTCTAGACAATTTTCAATTGGTATCCGAGCCTAACTCTTCCAAAAGCTTAACCGCATGGAGAGGAGATGGGTGAAAACGGTGAGAAGGACTTGTCGATCCATGACACCACCAGCACTAGCGAGAACAGCGCGAATGGAGAACAAGGGTCCAAGTCTTCACCCTCCAATAACGATAACACGCAGAAGACCAAGCCAAAGCCTCCTCCCTTTGATGTCCAAAGCGAAGATGAAGATGAATAAGTAAAGCGCCTTGCGGATATTCTTTAAAAGCAATAGATGAAGCCAAGAGGAGGGTAAGGCTTGAGAAAGAGAAGAAGCTCAAGAGGAGTGAAGAAGATTACACTCGATGTCCTTTTAACTATGAGCCCTTGAACTCCCATTCTAACTACTTGTCTATTCCTATGGCCAAGACTCCACATTTCGATGGCACTAACTCCACCATGTGGAAGCATGACATGATTTGCATCTTATCTCTGTCAATCCTACACTTTGGCATATTGTATGCACAACTGTAGACATCCCCGTGGATGATAAAGAGCTTACTCCGAGCAAGAGCAACAAATCCACCGCAATGCTCAAGCAGCAGCCATGCCCAACTTATCCTTGAGCCAAGAAGAATTTAACATGGGTTGGAGCAAGTCAATGAGATTTGGGACACGCTCAATATTGCACATGAAGGCAACCGATCTGTGCGAGAGGCGAAGATTGAGATGATAGAGGGGGAACTTGGAAGATTTTCCATGGAAGAAGGCGAGAACATTCAATATATGTACAACTCACTCAAAACCCTCATCAATCGGAGTCGGGCATACGGATGCAAGAGTTGACGGAGTATGAGGTGGTCAAGAGGATGGTAAGAGCTTTCGTGCCCGGAATGTGACCCTTTGCACCCTCATTCGAGAGAGTCCTAACTTCCACAAGGATGACTCCGTATGAGGTGTTTTGGAAGATCATTAACCATGAGATGATTTAGATGGAGGCACGCCATGTCAACGACCTTGCCAAGGTCACATCCTCCAAGAAGGAGGGTGTTGCTCTCAAAGCCTCACCGAAGTCAAAAGGCAAAGAGGTGCAAGCTTCAAGCAATAATGAAGAAAGTGAAGAAACAAGCACCGACATGGATGATGAGGAGTTGGCCCTCTTAATCAAGAGGTTCAAGAGAATGATGAAGAAAAGAAGAGGGTCTAACTATGAGAGCAAGGGAAAGGACAAGAGCAAGTTAATGACCAAAAGAGCTTGCTTCAATTGTGGCGAGTATGATCACTTCATTGTGAATTGCCCATACGAAAGGAAGAAGTCAAGAAGAAGAAGACAAAGGATGAGAAGCCTCAAGAGAGTAATATGTTCAAGAAGAATAAAGAACATGGTGAAGATCATGTTGGTAAGGAGTGGGACTCCAATGATGAGTCCTCCTCCGATGATGAAGCGGAGGTGGCAACCGTCGCCATCAAGAACACAACCATGAAGAAGACTCTCTTGCCAAACAAGGGAGAATGGAAGATCTCAAGCCACACATGTCTCATGGGAAAGGAGGGAAAGTGAAAGGTTAAATCTAAACTCTCCTTGTGTTCCATTAAAGATGAATATTTTGATATTGCTTGTGAAAATGAGTACATGTATGAAGGCTTCAGCGACAGTGCTATAGCTAAGATGAAAAGGCTTTTTGATAAAATATTTGATAAGGAGGAACTTCTCGAGGAACAAGAGGACTTTCTTGTCAAAGAGAGGCAAAAACCTTTTGACCTTGAGAACCTTCTCGATCTTGAGAGAGAGAAGAATAAGGCACTTGAACTTGAACTTGCAAAGTGCAAGGAGAAAGAGAAGAGACTGATGGCGCCTTAGTCTGTGCGGACAAGCAAAATGGAGACGCGCTTAATTAGCTGTGAAGTGCGTTTCTTATATGAAAAGTGCATCCTCCCCACATCTCCTTTAGCTTAGTGATTTTCTACATTTTGCTTTAGTTCACTGTTGATATCACACATCGCTGAAATTAGAGTACATTCACTTGATAATTGAATCATTCACTTGTCCAGAAAATAAACAAATTCTTCCATATGGTTCTTGAGGAACACATTGAACACACCACACATTCATTCATTCACACAGTGGCCAATGTTTTGTAATATATCGTGAGGCGAACGATTGTGTTCCGTGACGATAGATCCTAACGCCACGAACTAGTGAATCGTGGCAACAGATCCTAATGTGACGATTGTGTTCCGTGGTCATAGATCCTAACGCCACGAACTAGTGAATCATGGTAACATATCCTAATACAACGATTGTGTTCCATGGCGATAGATCCTAATGCCACGAACTGGTGAATCGTGGTAAAAGTTCCTAATGCAACGATTGTGTTCAGTGGCAATAGATCCTAACACCACGAACTGGTGAATCGTGGCAACAGATCCTAATGCAACGATTGTGTTCCGTGGCGATAGATGCTAATGCCACGAACAGGTGAATCGTGACAACATATCCTAATGCAACAATTGTGTCCCGTGGCGATAGATCCTAACACCACTAACTGGTGAATCATGGCAAAAGTTCCTAATGCAAGGATTGTGTTTCGTGGCAATAGATCCTAACACCACAAACTAGTGAGTTGTGGCAACAGATCCTAATGCAACGATTGTGATCTGTGGCGATAGATTCTAACGCCACGAACTGGTGAATCATGGCAAAAGTTCCTAATGCAATGATTCTGTTCCGTGGCGATAGATCCTAACGCCACGAACTGGTGAATTGTGGCAACATATCCTAATGCAATGATTGTGTTCCGTGGCGATAGATCCTAATGCCACAACCTAGTGAATCGTGGCAACATATCCTAATGTAATGATTGTATTCCGTGGCGATAGATCCTAACGCCACTAACTCGTGAATCGTGGCAAAAGTTCCTAATGCAACTATTATGTTCCGTGGTGATAGATCCTAACACCACAAACTGGTGAATCGTGGCAACAGATCCTAATGCAACGATTGTGTTATGTGGCGATAGATCCTAACGCCATGAACAGGTGAATCGTGGCAAAAGTTCCTAATGCAATGATTGTGTTCCGTGGTGATAGATCCTAACGCCACGAACTGGTGAATCATAGCAAAAGATCCTAATGCAACGATTATGTTATGTGGCGATAGATCCTAACACCACAAACTGGTGAATCATGGCAACAGATCCGAATGCAACGATTGTGTTCCGTGGCGATAGATCCTAACGCCACGAACTGGTGAATCATGGCAAAAGTTCCTATGCAACGATCATGTTCCGTGGCGATAGATCCTAAAGCCACAAACTGGTGAATCATGGTAAAACTTCTTAACGCAATGATTGTGTTCGTGGCGATAGATCCTAACGCCACGAACTAAGGATTTGTGGCAAAAGTTTCTAATGCAACGATTGTGTTTCGTTGCGATAGATCCTAATGCCATGAACTAGGAAATTGTGGCAAAAGATCCTAATGCAATGATCGTGTTCTGTGGTGATAGATGCTAATGCCACGAACTAGTGAATCGTGACAACAAATCCTAATGCAACAATCGTGTTCCGTGGTGATATATGCTAATGCCACGAACTAGTGAATCATGGCAAAAGACCAAGCTTACTGCAACAATTTAGTATTCGTTGCAGTACAATCGTTGCAACAGGGCAGAATCCTTGTAGTGTTTTGATGTGTTCTGGCTGCTTACGGTGGTTAATATTATGATATGGTGTGCAACATGCTTATGTGAGGTGCTCACATAAGGTGTTGTGGTTTTTGAACTAAAGAGTCAAGTCGATGACTTGTGCTCGAAAGAATTGGTTGTTTATTCATGTGCAGGTGTTGCTTGAGGTCAAGACATGGATGGTGATGGGATCCATTGAACTAGTCTTAGGGAGAAGATGAGGTTCAACAACCAAGTTTGGGAGGAATTGTGGTTCAGTTGATCAGGATGTCACGCAGCATGTTTGGGTCAAGAACAAATGCATATGAAGGTATTGTGGATGTTGTTCGAAGGTGTTTGAACGTGTGCAAGGAGTGCATGGACGTGGCAACATGGTTCACAGGCGTGACGAAGAGAAGTGGACGTAAAGAATTGGTCAGAAAGGTCGAACTGGCTGGATTGTGCCTCAGGCTGCGGCTGAGGAGGTTATGGTTCATTTATGGAATGTTTCGAGTTTGTTTTTGTTAGATTCATGTGGGTCACGAAGTTGAGTTGTTTTAGGAATATGATGTACATTTCTAAGGCGTTTGGAATTATTAATCTGCATATGGAAGAGTCTTGAGTAGTTATAGAAAGTTTCGGCTGAAACTGTGTAGGATTAGAGTTCTAGTTTGGATTGGATTGGCCTTAGGGTTAGTTATATAAGCAAGGGAGGTCAGAGCTCGGGGAGAGACGACTTTTGGCTGTTCCTCTTGTATTTTTATCAATAAAATTCCTAGTTTAAAGGAATTTTTGTGCCTTGTTCGTCCAACTTGTTTCAGACAAGTTTTTCGCATCGAGTTTCTGCACAGCACTACGTTGCGTCGGTGTTTTTATCATAAGTCGAGTTTTACTGGTCCAATTGATGTCAATCTTTTTGGGTTGTCTTCACAACATTATTATTTATTATCAGTGAAAATTTCACGGTCATTGGATTTTTGGTTTCTGATCTACATGAGTTTCTTTGCAGTGTTGCAGATCTGGTTTTTACTCGGGTAGAACAGATTGACCCTTGTTCGATCTTTTGATCATAACATAAGTTTTTCTCGACGATTTTTCGTGATTCTTGTTGCGAATTCTTCATGACTTTATTCCTCTAAATCTATAATAGTTTTTTTCATGATTGATCATGTTTATATCAGTTGCACACACAGTTACTTAAGAGATCGATTTTCTGCCAAAAGATTTTTGTTGCTTCCGCTGAAGAAGTTTTAATCTACCATTCACCCCCCTATGGTAGATTTTCACGTGCTATTCAATCCTACAATTGATATCAGGGCCACGGTGCTCCAATCTTTGTGATTTGCATGTGTTTTGACTAATTATAATGAAAAAATACTCCGTAAAATCTTGTATGTTTAATGGCATTGATTCTCAGGTTTGGAAGGCACAAAAGGAGACTTTCATCCAGGCGCAAGGCTTCACAATATGGGAAAAGGTGTACAATCCTTATGACGTGTAGCCAAACGATCAAGTCACCACTATGAACATGAGAGATGTCGACAACAACGACAACAAGACTCAAAACTTGATCATACAAGGATTAACTCAAAGCGACTTCGACCGTGTTGCACACCTCCGATCTATGTACGATGTTTGGAAAGTTGTATGTGATTATCATGAATGATCCAACACTATCAAGGAGGTAAGACAAGATATGTTCAATAAAGAATACATGCGCTTTGAGATGCAACCCTGTGAGTCAATCGATGACCTCTTTGCTCGCCTTAACAAAATTCTAAGCAACTTGCGTAGTGTCAATGTTAATTTTTCAGATGCTGGAAATGCTAGACAATTACTAAGTGCATTAGACATGCAATTTGGGAGATGAAAGTTACATTTGTTCGTGAACCCACTGTCATGAGTACACTTACATTAGGTGTGCTATATTTAAAGTTAAAAACTCATGAAATTGACATAATATCACGTAAGAACCTCAACAAGTCTCTTGCATTTGTTTCACAACGTGACATGCCTAGCTCTAGTCAATCATCATCATGTGATACACTTGCTTTGTTGTACTCTCTAACCGTTGAATAGATTGAAGAGTTTCCAGAGGAGGAGCTAGCACTTCTCTCTACTCAGTTCTCGAAAGCATTGCAAATTGTGAGAACTAGAAGAAGAGGAATTGTCAGTTCTCAATGATGCTTCGAATGGGGTAAGACAGGTCATTTTGTACGGATTGCCCTAACCTTTTAGGTCCTACTTACCGTGATGAAAAGCAAACAAGGACGAAGCACTCCTCTGCAAACGATAAGAAGAAGAAGGATTTTACAGGTCGCCAATTGGTGAACAGTTTTATCTCCGCACTTTAAAAACTTGGCTCGAGCGATGTGGACATCGGAAGTGATGAAGATGAAGAGAATTTGGCAAACTTTTGCTCTATGGCGGGCAACTCAAGATCAAGTATGGAGGATGCAGAACACAACAGCGATGATGAAGAGGTATGTCCCACTTGCGAATAAATGTGAGATGCTATTTCTCGTGCCACTGTTATAGTTAAGAAAAAGGACAAGAAACATAGGGACAATGTTGTTAAAATTGATTCACTAGAATAAAAAATTAATCATTTAAAATCTTTGGTTCCTATTGATGATTTTTGTTCCTCATGTGAGCTTATATATGAACAATTGTCCTCTTTAAGAAGTGCGGACACCTCCACACTTGATAAGCTTGAACTTGAAATTGAAAATAACAAAAAGTTTGCTGCACCTAATTATAAAAACTTGAAAGATGCTTGTTGTTCTACAATTGATTTGCATTGTTCTACTTATGATGATCTTGATAAGAAACTACATGATGCTATGAATGGGATTTCTATATTGAAAAATGTTTTACAATCTCATGAAGTTAAATATTGTTCTATTTGCAAACTAAAAAGAAAAACTTCATGTGAAAACTATCTAGACTTGTCTACGAAACTTGATGACATGAATAGGACACTAGAGCGGTTTTGTAATGGGAATAAAAATCTAAACTTGTAGCTGAATTCTTCCAAGTCTTGCAATGATAAAACTGGTTTAGATTTTGATTCTCATGCTCATAATAAGGCACATCCACCTAAAATTATAAAGTCATTAGGAAGTGGTTTGATTCAAATAGTTCATAAACATAAATAAGTGGTTTTCAAATCTGCAGGTGTGCTGTCTCATTCAGTTTCTGGTAAACATGTTGCTTGCTCATCTAGACATGAACACAAAGTTAAATTTTATTGTACCTACTGTGGTAGAGATGGTCATGTCATAAGTTTTTGTTATAGACTAGCTAAACGACAGAAAAAGGAAAGAATGCAAGCTAGATCTCATAACTCTCATGCAAAATTTGCTACACATGCTGAATCGAAAGTTTGAAACATGCAACCTGCTGTAATGAGTCAAAAACATGCAATGTTTGCTCCCAAACCTACTGTTTTTCGTGCTACACATGTAACACCTCGTAGGTCAGTAGTTGGGTACAAGAATTCTCAGACATTGGCTCATACACCTGTTGTTTTATCTCAGCTTTCGCGTGTTATTCCTGTTGGACATCGTGTGACTAAGTACTGGATTCCTAGATGCCTTTTGACTAACCCCAGTATTGATTGTGTTTCTATGTAGGTTACACGCTTGGGGAAGGAGAACATTTGGATTGTGGATTCAGGTTGCTCATGCCACATGACCGGTAACAAAGAATGGTTCTCCTCTCTCTTTTTTGTGTCACGTGTAAAGAATGATACTTTTGTCGATAATTCTTCAACTCATATAATTGTTAAGGGTTCGGTTAGAGTAAATAATCACTACACTTTGAAGGATGTGGCACTTGTTAGAAATTTGAAATACAACTTGTTTTTTGTTTCACAATTGCTAGATAAAAATATGGAAATTATTTTTACTAAAAATTGCTGCAAGGTTGTAAATTAAAATGGTGAGCTTATTTTAACATGTCTCGGTTTGGAAGAATTTTGAAAGCTGATTTTGATATGTCATCCTCTAAGCATATATGTCTAGGTTCTAATGATTCAAAAGATTTATATTTTTGGCATCGTAGACTCGGTCATGTAGGCTTTGATCATCTCATGCGTGTTAGTGCCCTTGATCGCATATGTGGGCCGCATAAGCTTAAAGGGACAAAGAAATTGTATCCTCTTCTTGTAGACATGGCTAAAATGGTTGCAGGTTCACATGCTCCTCTCACAATGACTATGACAACTGAACCGGGACAACTTTTGCACCTTGACACTGTAGGTCCTTCACGTGTTCAATCTTTGGAGGTAAATGGTATATTCTTGTGATTGTTGATGATTATTCTAGAATCTCTTGGGTTTACTTTATGGCATGTTATAATGAAGATTTTAGTAACTTTAGAAGTTTAGTTCTTAGAATTTCACTTGATCACTCAGGATCTTTAAAAGCAATTAGAAGTGATAACAGAACCAAATTTAAAAATCAATTGTTTGATCACTTTTGTGCTGAAAATGGAATAGATCATCAATTTTCTTCGACCCCTATGTACCTCAACAGAACGGTGTTGCAGAGAGAAAGAACAGAACCTTAGTTGAGATGTCTCGGACTATACTTGATGAATATAAAACTCCTAGGAAAATTTGGGCTGATGCAGTTACAACCGCTTGTTATGTCTCAAATCGTGTTTTCTTGCGTGCTAAGCTAGGTAAAACCCCATATGAACTTCGGTTTTGGACATAGGCTAGTGTCACACACTTTTGTGTCTTTGGTTTCAAATGTTTTGTTAAGAAACATGGTAATCTTGATAAACTTGAAGTTAGATCTGTTGATGACATGTTTTTGGTTATCCATCTCTATTAGAGGCTACTGTGTCCTTTTACTTGACACTAACAAAATTGTGGAGACTTGTGAGCTTTCTTTCGATGAAGCTAGCCCAGGTACTAGCTGAAGAAGAAGAAGAAGAAGAGGAAGAAGAAGAAGAAGAGGAAGAAGAAGAAGAAGAAGAAGAAGAAGAAGAAGAAGAAGAAGAAGAAGAAGAAGAAGACGAAGAAGAGAAGAAGAAGAGGAAGAAGAAGAAGAAGAAGAAGAAGAAGAAGAAGAGGAAGAAGAGGAAGAAGAAGAAGAAGAGGAAGAAGAAGAAGAAGAAGAGGAAGAAGAAGAAGAAGAAGAAGAAGAAGAAGAGAGGAAGAAGAAGAAGAAGAAGAAGAAGAAGAAGAAGAAGAAGAAGAAGAAGAAGAAGAAGAAGAAGAAGAAGAAGAGAAGAAGAAGAAGAAGAAGAAGAAGAAGAAGAAGAAGAAGAAGAAGAAGAAGACGAAGAAGAAGAAGAAGAAGAAGAAGAAGAAGAAGAGAAGAAGAAGAAGAAGAAGAAGAAGAAGAAGAAGAAGAAGAAGAAGAAGAAGAAGAAGAAGAGAAGAAGAAGAAGAAGAAGAAGAAGAAGAAGAAGAAGAAGAAGAGAAGAAGAAGAAAGAAGAAGAAGAAGAAGAAGAAGAAGAGTATGCATGTGTGCAAGGTTTCAAGTAGCTCCTAAGGACTGTCACTTGACATCCATAAGAGAATCTTGTGCTATTTAGTTCATGCATCAAACATAGGGTTATGGTATCCAAAGGGGTCAAAGTTTATCTCATCGAATATTCGATGCGAATTATGCAGGATGTAAGGTTGATAGGAAGAGTACTTTTGAGATTTGTCAATTCTTGGGTAGGTCCCTAGTACCATGGTCACCTAAGAAACAAAACTCCATTGCCCTATCCACAGCCGAAGTGGAGTATGTCACAGCCAGAAGTTGTTTGAACAACTTCTTTGGATGCGGCAAACTCAGAGTGACTGTGGTCTCAATATGAACCATATTCCACTCCTATGCGACAATGAGAGTGTCATTAATATTGCCCATAACCCCATCAGACACTCTAAAAAAACAAACACATAGACATCCAGCACCACTTCTTGAGAGACCATTCAATGAAGTAGGACATAGTCATTTCACATGTGAGAACCGTGAAAAAAACTACCCGACATCTTTACCAAGCCACTAGATGAAAAGCAGTTTTGTGAACTTAGGAATGAGCTAAATATCCTTGATTCTCGAAATATGGCTTGAGATGTTGCACATTTGATTGTTAGTTGTTTAGTATCTTCAAAATTATGCTTGCTTCCGAAAACATGTCTCCCTCAATTTTCTTTCAAATTATTTTTGATTATTGTATCCTTGAATTATGGTTGTTGCATGATTGTTTGTGTGCTTTACTGGCCATATTCATTGAGAATATTGTGAAAACCTAGTCCATATGGATCATATCTTGCAAATCACTCAATATATATGAGAATTTGCTTTCTAGGATCGGACTAGTCCGCCCTTAGGGTCGGACAAGTCCGGCTCCTAGACTTGTCCGGACAGGCACATACAAGTCCACACTCAACTAGTCTATCCTATTACCAGACTTGTCCCAGACTACCCGAGTAGTCCAGACCTGGTCCGGCGCCGGGACTTGTCCGAGTTTCCATCAGACTATTATGAACCGTGAGAACTTAACCCCAAGGGTCGGGCACGACGGTTCACTTCACTCAATCGCATCTCAAGCGTGCCCTCTCTCTCAAACTCGCCCCCATTGGCGATAATTTGAGTTCCTCCATCAAAATCTTTATGGAATCCGTGCTTCAACATCATAGAAGCCTCGAGAAGTCATTTCTCGGACTTCTCCGATCTTTAGTCCAGCGATTCCTTCCTTTCTCATCTTCTCAAGGTATTTCTTGACCTAAACTCCGTTTCTTCAATTCTTTGCTTCCTAGGTTGCTTCTCATGCATCTTAGGACTCATATCATCTGCCTTTGCCCTATGTGATGTTATGCACAAAGTATTGTTGTCTCATTTTGCAAGTAGTGTTGATTTTAGAAAGTTAGGATTCGAAACTGTGTGGTTCGAACTAGCGGACAATTTCGTTCCTGACCGGACTAGTCCAGCCCGGAACCGAACAAGTCCGGCTAGCACAGTTTTAGCTCCTAACTTTTGAGATTGTCACATCTTATACATGATGCTTTCTTGTTCCCTCACTTATATTCCTTCCACATTGTTTCTTTCAGCATGTCGACACATGATGACTTCCCTTTATCCGGTCCAGTGGATGAGGCGGCGCGCCAAGAGGCATATCGCCGGCCGAGCCGAGTAGGAGGCCGAGTTGGCTCATGAGCTCGCTCATCGCGAGGCTCACACAAAGAAGAAACACAACTGTGATGCAGTACAAGCCCAAGAAGTTGAGACTCCAGCAAGTCGAAGGAAGAGGCTTGTCACATTAAGGGAAAAGGAAACAGCCCGGACCGCCGATAAAGAAAAAAGTCCAGTGGAAGAGGCAAGACCTAGTAGAGACAAAGGAAAGGCTCTCATGGTTGAGCAAAGGAAGGGCAAAGCACCAGCGAAGAAAGCCACCAAGGCTCCTCCGAGGAAGAAAGCCTTGGCAAGTAGGAATCTTGTCATCCATGACACGCAGGTTAGACCCGCTCCACCACAAGGTCTAATTGTCGACCAGGACTCTAAAGCAACATGTTTCAAGACAAGGGTGCTGAAAAGGCCAAGAGGCTCTGCGAGAAGAATGTCTATAACTATGAGAAGGCAACGGCCAACCATCGGTTTTGGTGCGATTTCCATTGTGACACTATCATCTAGTTTACTTGAGGATGAAGACATCCGTTGCAAATGCACAATGGGTTGATTGGCCCTACATGGCAAAGAAGAATCACCAAGCATTCAATGCGGTCATTAAAACGGTGGAGAACCATGGGCTCAAGAAGATTATGGAGTCCAATACAATTGGAACACCGAAGTGATAGCCCAGTTTTTATACCACCTGCTGCTTTTCCACATATGGGTACTGAAAGATCACTTGGATGACCGATGGAGTTCAATACTCTGTCCTCTATAGTGATCTTGCAAAAAAAATCATTGGACTTGAGGAGTAACTTCAAATATGAGATCACCATTCATAACCTCAAGGCCATGGATTTGGGAGAGATGGAATTTATGTATGAGGTTGGGCTTCTACAATCCTCCCACTACCAAGTACATCCGCCCCTTCTTTAGTGTGCTTAATTGGATATTGAGGAAGACTTTAGCACCTAAGGATGGGGATGCGGGCATGATCCAAGGCAAATTAAAGCACTTGTTGAGGTTGCTTGATGAATATGAGAGGTTCAACTTGTTTGACTACATATACAATGACATCTTCAACATCTCTTGTACACCTAATTGATCGTGTGGATATGCTCCCCTTCATCATGTGCAAGATCAAGAAGGTGTCGAGGCTATAGTTTGTCATGGACGTGAAGCATCGATCCCTCCATCCTCAAATTCCTCCTCCGGTTCCAATGATAGGCGGAGCTTCTTGGAGGAGTGCCTCCAATGCACCTCCTCTTCTCGTGCTCTCGCCTCCTGCTCCCCCTCCGTTGACATTTCAAGTGCTATTCTCAAGTTTTTGAAGTCTATCTTTACCTCGTGCCGGAAAGTTGAAGTTCCCACCCAAAAGGTATTCCAAAGGCATGAGAAGTACATGAGGAAGCTTTGTGGGAAGGCAGAGATCCCAATGTCCTCGAAGGCCTCCGAAGATGAAGAGATAACACCATTCTTGGGCTCTCCGATGCGGAGCTTGCTCTCTTTGGTGTTGGGGGTGGCTATTCTAGTGACGTTCCCAATGTTGAGGAGGTTGAGGAAGACAATGAAGAGGAAGAGGAGGAGGACGACAAAGCCACTCAAAGTGATGAAGTTAAATTTGAAGCAAGTGAGAGCGACTACGAGTAGTTCTTAGGGCATCTTCTTTTCTCTCGTACTCTTTTTCCTTTTTGGTGTCTTGATGCCAAAGGGGGAGAGATTGAGATGGACTATTTTTTAGATCCATGGACTATATATTATGAAAACTTGTCTTTGTTATTCATGTTTTGGGTTGTAATGACTATCATGCTACTTTGCATTTACATTTCGTACTTGGGTTGTCATGACTAATTTTCTATATGATGGTTTAAATTATACTCATGTTAAGCTTAATTGGACATGATGTCATTATTGACCACAACCTCATTCTTATGTGTGATGATGTTAAATTTCATTTGAGATGCATGATTCACTCTCATTTATCACATCCCAACACTTGCATCACACGTAGGCACCCCACCATAACACAAAAATTTATAAAACTCCCAAGTTTCTCATTGTGTGCATTATCCTTATTGCAAATCCATCATGCACACATTTAGTGGGAGCTCTTTATACACTTGTACGTTATGAAAACAAACTTACTTACATCTTTTATCATAAACCTAAATGTGTTGTCATCAATCACCAAAAAAGGTGAGATTGAAAGTGCATCTGGGCTAAATCCCCGTGGGTTTTGATGATTATTGACAACACTTAAGGGAATAATGAGCATTGTTAGTTAAAGTACATCTGATTAAAAATGGAATGGATTTGGAAACACTCAAAAAGGAAAGAGCAAAAAGGCGGTGAAAAACATGAAGAATAGAATTTAGGGTTTTAAAATTCTTTGTGTCGAGTTTAGCCTTGTAGTAGGTGTGTTCAACATGTCAAAATGTTGAGAATCACTTAAGAGCTCATTGTTCATTTAGGTTTAGTCTTGCCACATCAGACTGATCGATGTTAGGCGCACCAAGAGGTACTGTGTGAGATCGGACTTGTCCATTTGGGGACGGACTAGTCAGTGGTGAGTAGGTCTGAGCCTTTATAGGACTAAGTCCTGAAAGGTCGGGCTACTCCGCCCAGGGGGGGCCAGACGAGTCCGCCCTAGCAGATTTGTCTATTACTGGCCAAAACAAATAGTTCTGTGTGAGTTAGAACTAGTCTGTTATAGGGTGAGACTAATATTTTTGGAGTTTGGAGGTGGTTGCTAGGACTAAGTCCTGGTAGGCTGGAATTGTCCTCCATTGGGGGCCGGACTAGTCTAGTCGGCCAGACTTGTCCGTTCTCACTCTGAACAAAGGGTTATGTGTGAGATCGGACAAGTCTGTTCATGGATAGACTGGTCTGTGTTGTTGTGACCATTTGCATTCAAAAGGCGACATGAACTTTTGTGGTTGGTCAATGGTGACGCAACTGGTCCCCACAGGCTGGACCAGTCCAGGGTCCAAGGCGGGACTAGTCAACACTTTTTCTAGCAGCAAAGGCTAAGTGTCGGGACCATTATAAAAAGGGATCCCCCAACTTTTGTTTGCCCTCTCTCGAACCCAAGCACAGACATAGCCTTACAAGAGCTCTCCTACACCTTCATCCTAACATCTTTGATCCTTAAGAGCGAACTTAAGGGTTTGTGGGATTTGTGAGAGAAGAGAGAAGGGTTGAGCGTTGCTTTGAGCTTTTGGTTGATCCTCTCGCTTAATCTAATGATTTGAGTTCTTTGAGTCTTGATTTGAGCACTCTTCGTGTTGTAAGTTTGTGGGAACCTCAGATTGTGAATTGCCCTAAGGATTTTTAATCACCCCATGATTTAGTGGAAGAACAAGCCGGCCTTCGTGGTGGCTTGGTGAGGGTAGGGTTGAAAGAGACTCGGTCCTTCGTGGACTCCTCAACGAGGACGTAAGCTCCTTTGTGGAGTTGAACCTTCAGATAAATCCGCGTGTCTCTCGTTTTGATTTGCCCTCGGTTCTTTGTTAGATCACTTTTAAGGTTCCTTGTGTTATTTGTCTAAATCTTGTGATCCACCTAGTTCAACTTGTTTCTACCTCGTGCAATTACTATACTAGACTGCTAGGTTGTTCTACTTCATCTTCCATTAAGTTAACCCCAGAAAGACACTTAAAAAATTCACCTTTGTGCACTCTAATTACTTGAACGGACTAGCCCGCCCCAAGGCTGGAGTCCGCTTCTAATTATGTTTTCATTAATCAAATTTCAGGTTTTAGCCTATTGACCCCCCCCCCCCCCGAGGCAACTTTCAATCGTGCTAACCGGGCGTTATTGATTCGAATCACCATCACTCGCGGTTATGGATTGAGCATACTTGTTCGTTGCGTTGTGACATATTAATAAAGAGTAGTTCGAATATTATGACTCTCCTGCGATGATTATTATTGTATAGCAACGTGTATGGATTAGAAACAAACACAAATAATTTACATTTGCCAAACAATTAACTTGAATGAAATTTTGCAGCCTTGGGCATGTAAAATTGGGGATGAAGCGTTTCTTGTCTGATTGTGGACTTTGGGATGTGCCATGCCTAGAGAATGTCATTTGCTAATCTAAAACTGAATTAAGAATTTACTAATAGGGGAGTCCTTCTATGCAAATTCAGCTTTCCTATATTATAAGTCTCAAGCATGTAAAGTTCCATGTTAGTGGAAACGGTGTCTTGTTGACCCTTCGTACTAATGGTTGCTTTATATGTGGTTTTGCAGGTTTTTCCTTATGTTGTTGCTATTATGGGTTGTCCGTGAGACCTCGAGCTGTCGAGAAGTATCTCTCATGTGACACCATGCCGCTACCTTATGATCTTCATGTTCCCTAGTGAGAAGCGTCTGTGCGCATGGACAGTTTCTCTTTTGCCTAGATAGGTTGAGAGTGTGGAGTATGTAGTTTCCCGCTGCGTGTGTACAACTGTTGTACACTATGTTGTAAACATTACTAAGAAATGAAAACTTTGTATGATCTTGTATTCTTTTCATGTGTGTTGTTGATTGCCGCATCGCACAACACCACCCAGTGTCATTCCTGGATTGTCGGGACCTCGCATCATCGGCCTCCGTGAAGAATAGTGGATGTGTTGCCAAGAAGTTCGAGTATGAACTCTATTGGGGACGGCATGGTCCATTGTCTTGTCATCCAACTTGAGGGGAAAATTCTGCACCAACATTTGCAACAACTTGGTTTGCTCATTGCGCGAGCCGAGTACTGCGGGCAACAACCTCCGGGAGGACTCCTCGGATGTTCCGGTTGTGGCAATGGAGGGTTTTGTTGCTGTTATGTCATATATGCTCCGTGATGGAGATTCATCAGCACGACCCTGACTAGATCCTCCCCGAAAGTCGCCTAGAGGGGGGTGAATAGGCAATATGACCTGAAATGGCTTAATCAAAAGAGATTAAAACTCTGAGGCTGGACTAGTCTAGTCAGGCCGGACTAGTCCGCTCAGCACAGGGTGAAAATCTAAAAACTTGATTTCTAGAAGTTGTTGCAGAATTTAGATTCACGAAAGATAGATGCAATGTATAACAACCTAGTACAACTCAAATTAACAACTGTACGCAATTAGATTGCAAGATTTCAACGAATATCAAACGGAAGAACAATAGAACCCTAAGAGCAATTCTATGTGATTACAAAAGTAAATTGAGAAGAGAAACACAATTTATCTTGTGATTCATCTCCACAAAGAAGCCTACATTCATGTTAAGAAGTCCACACAAGGACCGGGGTCTCACTTGACCCTCTTCTCACCAAGCCACCACAATGGCCGGCTTGGTTTCCACTATATCAAAGGGTATCACCAAGTTTATGGTGCTGCTCCCAAGTTGAGGTTCCCACAAATGAATACAGCAAGTATCACACGAAGCTCAACTCAAACAAGCCACAAAATGCAACACCAAGTGCAAGAGATCAAACAGAGAGCCAAAGCACGATGATCATCCTTCACTCTCCTTCCAAACCCTAATCTCTTCAAGATTTGGTCCTATAGGGCAAGTAGGCAGAGTAGAAGGCTTTGGAAGGCTCAAGGACAGTTGTGACAGCGCTAGGGTTCAAGATGCTTCAAATAGGAGCCAGAGGTCCCCATTTTTATTGGGGTTCTGGCAACTAACCGTTGCCAACAACACAAACCCGGACTAGTCCGGCCCTAGACCACGGACTAGTCTAGTCTTTTGGTACCACCAACAATTCGACATAATCGATCGACAAATTGGTGATGTCCCAACAAAATGTTTGAATTTTCAAACAGTCATGGCAACCTGGACTAGTCCGGCCCAAAACATACTAGTCCGAAGTTGGACAGAATGCTTTAGTCCGGCTGAAAATGAACTTCCTGGGAGGGCCTAGACTAGTCCGCCCCCTCGGACGGACATGTTCGGCCTCCCATGACTTGGCTTTGGGATCTCACACTAAGGCTCAAGCGGACTAGTTCGTACCATAACGGACAAGTCCGAACTCAGACAAAAACATTTGGTCCGTCCCAAAACGGAATACTCTGGGGTTCCGGACTAGTCTGGCCTCCCAGGACATAGCTCCATAGTCCGCTCACCAAGGAAGAACGGACTAGTACATATCCATACGGACAAGTCCGAACTCCAGCAGAGACCTTTAGTCCGTCCCAAAACAGACTATCCTGGCAAACTGGACAAGTCCGGTCACTGGAATTTTCTCTCAAAGGATTCTCACTTAGGTATTTCTCTCAACCACCACTTTTGACACCTCTTTGATGATCTCACTGCACTTGATACACACACCCTCACACATGATACGACTAGTCTAAACTCAACACAATAGAAACCCTAATTTCTATGCTTGAGTCTTGGACACCCATTTCAACCTTTTCCTTTTGAGGGATTTTGTCTCATTTCAATCATCACACCTGTGCTTAAGATCAACTCAGCTCATTAGTCTCTTAATTATCGTCATCAATCATCCAAAACCCACGGGGATGCCTAGATGCACTTTCAATCTCCCCCTTTTTGTGATTGATGACAACACATTAATCTTCAACAAAAAAGATATTAATTGGTTTTCATAATATGTATGTGTATAAGTAACTTCCCCTAAATGTATGCATTAAGAATAAAGAAACTAAGAGAGTTATCATACATATACATGTTATGGTGGGGTGCTTATGTGATGTGTTCATAATTTGTGATAAGACAATGAGTATGACTAATAAAGAAGTCATTTCAAGCATCACATCATAATTAAGCATAGCAAATATTGTAAAGTGTATACAACCCGTAATAGATGAAGTCTTACACAAATTAAAATGCGAGAGTTTTAGAAAATAATACAAGTCCATAGAGGATCAAAAGAGACAACGACTATTAAAAATCTAAGTACCCCTTCCAATCTCTCCCCCTTTGGCATCAAGACACTAAGAAGGAAAAGAGAAGAGGAGAGCCCTAAGATCTACTCCTCATCGTCGTCGTTGTTGCCTTGTCACTGCTCACTGTCGCTCTCTATTGCCTTCGGATCTTTGGCATTTTCATCATCGCCCTCTTCTTCGGAGGGTGCCGCAATGGAGGTGCTAACATCACCACATTGATAATGTTCTTTGGCGGTGAACTCGGGGAACTGAGTCATCTCTCCATTACTCTCCGCGGCGGGAGACATGGGACTTCGATCTTGTCGCATATCGCTTGAGATATGTCTCTTGGCGAAGCTCCTTGCGTCGTTGCCGAACTTCCACCTTCTGGCAAGAGGCAAAAATTGCCTTGAATCACTTGAAGAAGCCACTTTCGGATTGTGATGGAGGAGGAGGAGGTGGAGAAGCCACGGTATAAGAGGATGAGTTAGGAGGATCCGCATTCTTCCTTCTTGGTGCAACAAGCTCTGGAGGAGGAATTTGAGAACAAAGTCTCCTATGAGTGATATGCTTCTTGAAGGTCAGCCCGAACACCTTCTCAATCATGTACATAATATAAGGTGCATAGCCACATGATCGGTTGGGTGTGTGAGAGATGTTGAAGATGTCATCGAAGATATAGTCCACAACATTGAATCCGACATCTCCATCAATAAGCACCATTAGATGTCTCAAATTTCCTTGAATGATGCCTGCATCTCCATCTTTGGGGGTTATTGTCTTCTGGAGCACACAGTTGAGCACACTATAGAAATGTTTGATGTTCCGAATGTGTCCCGCCTCATAAACCACATGACTTGGATACATATAATCCAAGACATCTCTGTCAACTGCCTTGAGGTTGGAAATAATAATCTCATTCTCAAGTTGACTTTCCAAATCAAGGATCTGAGCACCATGGTTCTTTTGTGCCACATAATCCCAATCAATCCATTGGGCATCTATCACTAGACTCTTCTTCGACTTGTAGATGGTCCGATAGTAGTCACAGTGGAAATCACACCAAAAACGAAGGTTGGCGGTGCTCTTCTCACGTTGATACACATCAACCATTCTTAGTCTCCTGGCCTTCTCAGCCCCTTTCGCCTCTGAATATGTTAGCTTCAACAGTAGCTTGGCGGTTGGGGTTTCTAGCAGGTGAATACATCCTCAAGGGACCTATGGGTTGAGAGGGCCCCTTATTAGATTTGCTTGCAGGCTTCTTAACACCAGGAACCTTCTTCTTGGGTGCCTCCTCAACTGGCGCTTTGCCCTTGTCCTTTGATCTCTTAGCTTCTTGAGTTCTTAATTTCTCCCCCATGGTCACAATTCTCTTCTTTCTCAGGGTTGTCCCGGCTGCAGCTGAGTTATGTGCCTCTCCTTGCTTTTTCTTCGCATTCCCTGCTTCATTCATCGAGTCGAGGCAAGCTATAGCAAGCTTTCGCTCCTCACGAGCACGACGATGAATTTCTCGCCTTGCTACCTAACGCTTGGGATCGGATAGAGGCGAATAGTTGGGGTCCGACATCGTCCCTCAGAAGAGATGCAAATGAGAGTATATGAGTCCAAGGGAGTGGAACATTGTGTTAGAATCCTTAAAATCGATCAAGGTTAGGGTTTTCACTGTGGGTTCCGGACTTGTCTGCCCTGTGGTCAGACTAGTTTTGTGTACACAGCAAGAACCCTAATCTTGAGGATTTTTGCAAAAACTACGAATCTGACCATAATATTTTAGGGATAGGATCACAATGACATAGAAAACAACTTCTGTGATGAAGTTTCTATCAAAAGATCTAAAATAATTGAATTTTGAAAGATTTAGGGCTAGGTCAACAATAGCTCTTCAAATCTCCAAAATGAGGTAATGTGGATGAAGAATCAGCCTAGGATGCTTGGGGAAGAGTACCCACGCACCTTGGGACTTCAATCCACAGATTGGATTCGAGTTTTGGTGGAAAGAATTGAAAATTGCCGATTTGGGGTGTGGTTTTCGCATTTTGAGGAGAGAGAGAGCTTGAGTGCAAGTGAAGAGGTCGGGGGTCCCCTGGGGAGGTTAAGTCCCCAGGGGCCAAAATAGTCTGGTTGGAGACCCAGACTTAGCCGGCACGCGGACTTGTTCGGACTACTCTGATGGGCTGGACTAGTCCGGCCCGGAGACAGACAAGTCCATTTTCGACTTCTCCATCAAAGCCCGGCAAAGCTGGACTCTGGACTTGTCCAGCCTATGGAGCGGACTAGCCCGGTCCAAAAGCTGAAAACACATATATATATATATATATATATATAATGGGTTTTCACCAGAGATTTGATCCTTTTGGACTATATTTTCACAAAAGATCTTTGCAAATATGGTCAGTAAGCAATCAACAAACAAACTATGACCATAATTCACAAAGATTAAATAATTTCAAATTAGTTTTGTAGAGAATTGAGGAGGAAGAGTTTTTCGCAATCAAGTGTGAATTTTGAAGCAAATACAAGTAACGGTCCAATATGCAAGACTCAAGCCACATTTTGAGAATCTAAGATATTGAGCTCACTCCTAAGTTCACAAAATATTTTCTTATCTAGGGGCTCTGTGAAGATATCAACCAATTGTTTTTTGGTTCTCACATGGAAAATTGCTATGTCTCATTTGATGGAGTGATCTCTCAAGAAATGGTGGCAGATATCAATGTGTTTGGTCCTTGAGTGTTCAACTGGATTGCGGGCTATTTTGATGGCACTCTCATTGTCACATATTAGAGGGATATGGTGCAAGTTTATGCCATAGTCCCTAAGAATTTATCGCATCCAAAGAAGTTATGCACAACAACTTCCGGCGGTGACATACTTTGCTTTGGTTGTGCAAAGAGCAATGGAGTTTTATTTCTTTGAGGACCAAGACATTAGAGATCTACCAAGGAACTGGCAACTTCCAGGGGTGCTCTTTTTATCAACTTTGCACCCCGCATAATCTGCATCAGAATATCCAATGAGATTAAACTTACAACCCTTTGGATACCAAAGTCCTTGGCTTGGTGTGTGAACCAAATATCTAAGAATTCTCTTAACGGCGGTCAAATGACACACCTTAGGAGCAGCTTGGAATCGAGCACACATACAAACACTTAGCATTATATCGGACCTATATGTACATAAGTAAAGCAATGAATCTATCATAGAACGATATACCTTTTGGTCCACACTTGGACCATCTTCATTAAGGTCAAGGTGCCCATCGGTTCCGATTGGAGTCTTGATGGGTTTGGCTTTGTCCATGTCGAACTTCTTGAGTATATCTTTTGTGTACTTTGTTTGACTAATAAATGTGTCTTCCTTGAGTTGCTTCACTTGGAAACCTAGGAAGAACTTGAACTCCCCCGTCATCGACATCTCAAACCTTTCGGTCATTATCTTGGAAAACTCGTCACAAAATGTTTTGTTAGTAGAATCAAATATAATGTCATCAATATATATTTGGCAAACAAATAAATCATCATTTAAATGCTTAGTGAATAAAGTGTAATCATCCTTCCCAATTTTGAAACCATTTTGGGTTAGAAAGACACTAAGGCACTCATACCAAGCGCTAGGAGCTTGTTTAAGGCTATAGAGAGCCCTACGCAATATGCAGACATGGTTTGAGATGTCTTGATCTTCAAAGATGGGGGGTTGCTCCACATACACCTCTTCATTGATTGGACTATTGGGGCATGCATTCTTGACATCCATTTGGTATAGCTTGAAATCATGGTAAGTAGCAAAGGAAAGTAGCTACAAAAGCAATGGTTTCATCAAAATCCGAACCTTCGACTTGTGAGTACCACTTGTCCACAAGTCATGCTTTGTTCCTTGTAACCACCTCGTGCTCATCTTGTTTGTTGTGGAACACCCACTTGGTGCCGACAACATTCGCATTTGGCCTTTTCACGAGCTCCCATACTTGATTCCTTTCAGAATTGTTGAGCTCTTCTTTCATGGCCATCGCACAATCTGGATCTCGTAGTACTTCTTCAACCTTATGAGGCTCCAAAGAAACAAAAGAGTAATGTTCACAAAAATTTGCAACACGAGATCGAGTAGTTACCCCTTTGGAGATGTCTCCAAGGATGTTGTCAACGGGATGGTCCCATTGAACGCTTTGATGCACTCTTGGGTGAAGTGCTTGAGGTCTTGGATCTTCACCTTCACCTTTCTCATTTTCTTTGTCTCCCCCTTGATTGATGCCTCCATTTTCATCTTCTTGAAGTGCCTCTTGGTGGTCTTGAGCTTGATTATTTGAGAAAAAGCTTGCTTGATGTGTGGGATGATCACTTGAGTCTTGAGGTTATTCTTGTGGTCGAATGTCTCGAAGTGTCATCCTTCCTATCACTACTTGTGGAGCATCTTCTTGATCGAGCACATGACGATCAACTTGCTCCACTTGGGACCCATTAGTCTCATCAAACACTACGTCACATGCTACTTCAACAATTTCGCAGGATTTGTTGAAAACACGATAGGCATACGTGTTTGAGTCATAACCAAGCAAGAAACCTTCATCAGACTCAAAAGCGAACTTCGAAGTCCTAGGCTTCTTGTTGAGAATATATCTTTTGCTCCAAAAAACACGAAAATAGGAAATATTAGGCTTGTTACCGGTTAGGAGTTCATAAGATGTCTTATTCAGTATGCCATGGAGATACAACCGGTTTATGGCATGGCAAGCGCTGTTAACCGCTTCCGCCCAAAATCGGTCCGATGTCTTGTATTCATCAAGCATGGTTCTTGACATCTCAATGAGATTCCTATTCTTCCTCTCAGCCATCGCATTTTGTTAAGGGGGGTAGGGTGCCGAGAACTCATGCTTAATGCCTTCTTCATCCAAAAACTCTTCAACTTGAGTGCTCTTGAGTCCGTTGCCATTGTCACTTCTTATTGTCTTGATCCTTAAAGAGAATTCATTTTGAGATATCCTAAAATATTTCTTGAGGACACCTTGAGTCTCACTCTTATCATGCAAAAAGAACACCCAAGTGAAAAGTGGAAAATCATCTACAATGACAAGGCCATATTTGTTATTGCCAATACTTATGTAGGTGATTAGACCAAAGTGGTCCATGTGTAGAAGCTCCAATGGTCTTGTTGTCATCATGATGTTCTTGGATGGATGTTGAGCTCCAACTTGCTTTCTGGCTTGGCATGCGCTACATTGCCTATCCTTTTATTCTTTAAACCACGAATGTGCTCGACCTTAAGAAGTTTTTGCAAATTCCTCAACCTAACATGGGCTAGTCTTCTATGCCAAAGCCATCCCATGTTGGTTTTTGCAATTAAGCATGTATCAAGTTGGGCTTCATCCGCGGAGAAATCCACAAGATAGAGCTTTCCCTTGAGTACACCCTTAAAAGAAATTGAGTCATTGCTTGTTCTTGTGACGGTCACACCCTCATTAGTGAAAAGACAATTATAACCTTTGTTGCATGGTTGTGATATGGACAAAAGGTTATAATCAAGTGTATCAACATGTAAAACGTTTGAAAGGGTATGATTAGGGGATATAGTAATTTACCGGTGCAAGGATTTTTCCTTGGCTATTGTCCCCAAAGTAAATTCCCTCACTTAGATCTTCATTTTGCTCATACTCCACATACATCTTTCTCTCCCCCGTCATATGATTTGTGCATCCACTATCAAGAACCCACTTAGTTCCACCGGAGGAGTATGCCTACAAAATAGAATTAAACATTGGCTTTAGATATCCAAGCGGTGTTGGGTCCTTTGATGTTAGTCAAGAGGGACTTGGGCACCCATACACAAGGTTTTGGACTCTTCCGGTGTGGCCCAACATACCTAGCATAAGGCTTTCCAAACTTGTTTCTTAACAAAACATATGAAGCATCGAAATCATGAAACAATGGTTAGGTTCCTTTTGAGGCATGTCGTGTGAATTAGCAATGTTCTTTCCTTGATCATTATTGTATGAACCTCCTTTGACAAAAACAATCAAGTCTTTGCCATTTTTGGGAGATCGGGCGTTTTGCTTCTTCTCCCTAGAAATGCCAAGACCATCCTTGACAAGTGGATGTCTTGTGTTGGTATATGCACTACGTGCATATGCCATCTTCTCCTGGTCAAAAATGTCACCTTTTGGTGCTTGCTTGTTTTGTGCCACATAAAGTTCATCATTAAGTTTTAATATCAAGTTAGAGCACTTGCAAGCTTGATATATTTTCTATTAGACATTTGTGGAAGGTGAGTTTTTAGAGGAAGAAGGTGCATTGACCTTTAGAGACTCCACTTGTGTTTCAAGGATCTTGTTAACTTTTGTCAAGTTAATAAGTTCATCCTTTAGCACAATTGTAGTGTTCTCAAGGATTGAGCAAGTTTCCTTGCTCAAAGCAAGTTCACGCTCAAGTGCATTTCTTCTTTCTCTTTCAAGCTCCAAGAGCTCCTCAAACTCTTGACATCTCTCCTTTTGTTGGACGAGCATGTCCTCTTGACGATTGATGAGCTCTTCCTTCTCAAATATCCCATTTAACAATATCTCCAATCTTTCCAAAGTACTCTTACTCATATCTTTAAGCATATATTCATTCTCACTACTACTATCAAAATCATCATGTGAAGAAGTTAGAAGATGATTTAGATTAAACCTTCTTTATTCCCTCCTTGGCCATGAGGAAAGTTGGCCTTGAGTTCTCCAAGTTTGGAAAGAGCTTGTTCCCATGGTTGACTTCTTTATAGCAATAGTTGCTATCTTCTCTTATTCATCGGAGGAGGATTCTTCATTTGAATCCCACTCCTTCCCAAGGTGGGCATGTCCCGATTGCTTCTTATTCTTGAAGTATTTCTTTTCTTGAGACTTGTCGTCCTTCTTCTTCTTGTTCTCTTCATGTGGGCAATCCATAATGAAGTGGCCGTATTACCAACAATTGAAGCAAGCCCTCTTTGATCTTGTCTTGGGCTTGTCCTTGCTCTTGCCTTCACGATGGTAGCTCCCCCTCCTCCTTCTCAACATGCTCTTGAAATTGTTAATGAACAATGCCTCTTCCTCAACAATGTTGGGGCTCTCTTCATCACTCTCTTCTTTTTCTTGTGATCTTGAGGACATTGCCTTGAATGCAACATCTCTCTTCTTGGAGGAGGAGAGTTTTTGAAGGTCGTTGTAGAACATAGCCTCTTGCTCCATCATCTCATGGTTGATGATTCTCCCTAGCACTTCTTCGGGAGTCATCTTGTAGAATCCTGGACTTTGATGAATTAGTGAGCAAAGAGTAACATTTCTAGGCAAGAATGCGCGAATCATTCTCTTCACCACTTCGTGGTCCATCCATCGGGTGCTTCCATAAGACCGACTCTTGTTGATGAGGGTTTTGAGGTCGTTGTACATGTATTGGGAGGGGGGGGGGTCTCACCATCCATGATAGTGAACCTCCCAAGTTCTCCTTCAATCATCTCGATCTTAGCCTCCCTAATGACACGGTTGCCCTCATGTGCCATCTTGAGCGTGTCCCATATTTCTTTGGCCACCTCCAACCCTTCAATCTTGTTGAACTCCTCTCGAGTCAATGAGGAGGTGATCACTCCAACCGCTTGAGCATTGCGACGGAGTAGGATCGCTTGCTCCGAGGTAACATCTTCCTCATTCATGGGAAGATGAACACCTGTAAGAAAATTTGCCACAAGCTAGGGTTTAAGGAACTCTGATGCATCTTCATGTTATGCTTCCACATAGAGTAATCATTTCTATCGAATTGGGGAGGTTTCCTAATAGGAATAGACAAATAATGATTGGTAGCAGTTAATCGCTCGTAGTTGTAATGATATTAGGAGTACTCTTGTGAACTACTCCAATTGTTGTTGTTGATTGGATCGATCGCCTTGGTCTCCTTTTCAGAAAGACCTAGCTTCTCACGAAGTCGCGCCTTGAGTAGATGCACTTCCTCATTGTCATTGGGATCATCTTGAAGCACATCGATGTTCTTCGTCTTGTTGTCGTCGACGATCACTGGGACCTCGTTGTCAGCCCTTCCGGCCATCTCCTCTCCGAGTTGTTAGACTCTTGGTGGAGAGACCTGCTCTGATACCAATTGAAAGTTGCCTAGAGGAGGGGTGAATAGGTAATATGATCTAAAATGACTTAATCAAAGGAGATTAAAACTCTGATGCTGAACTAGTCTGGTCAGGGTCGGACTGGTCCCTTCAGCACGATGTGAAAACCTAAAAACCTGATTTCTTCATGTTGTTTGCAGAATATTCATGAAAAATCTATGCACTGTCTAGCAACCTAGTACAACATAGATTAACAACTGTAAGCAATTAGATTGCAAGATTTTAACGAAGATTAAAATGAAGAATGATATGAACCCTAAAAGCAATTCTAGTTATTACGAAAAGTAAAATGAGAAGAGAGATGATTTACCCCGTGGTTCAGCTCCACAAAGAAGCCTACATCAACATTGAGAAGTCCACACAAGGACCAGGTCTCACTTGACCCTCTTCTCACCAAGCCACCATGATGGTCGGCTTGATTTCCACTATATCAAAGGGTAATCACCAAGTTTTTGGGGCTGCTCACAAGTTGAGGCTCATACAAATGAATACAACAAGGAGCACATGAAGCTCAACTCAAACAAGCCACAAAACGCAACACCAAGTGCAAGAGATCAAACCGAGTGCCAAAGCACGATGATCTTCCTTCGCTCTCCTTCCCAAACTCTAATCTCTTCATGATTTGGTCTTAGAGGGCAGGTAGGCAGAGTTGAAGGCTTTGAAAGGCTCAAGGACAGTTGTGGCGGTACTAGGGTTCAAGATGTTTCAAATAGGAGCCAGGGATCCCCTTTTTATAGGGGTACCAGTAACTAACCATTGCCAACAACACAAACCCAGACTAGTCTGACCCTGGACTACGGACTAGTGCGACCTTTTGGGACCACCGACAATTCAACGTCACTGATCGACAAAACTGGTGATGTCTCCGCCAAACATTTGATTTTCAAACTGTCATGGCAACCCGGACTAGTGCGGCCCAAAAAGGACTAGTTTGAAGTTGGACAGCATGCTTTAGTCCGGCTGAAAACAGACTTTTCTAGGAGGGCCCGCACTTGTCTGGCCCCTGGGACGGACAAGTCCAGCCTCCCATGACTTGGCTTTGGGATCTCACACTAAGGCTCAAGCGGACATAACGGACAAGTTCAAACTCGGACAAAAACATTTGGTTCATTCCAAGACATACTACTCTGGGGTGTTCAGACTAGTTCGGCCTCCTAGGACTTAGCTCCACAGGTGCTCACGAAGGAAGAACGGACTAGTCCGTACCCATACGGACAAGTCTAAACTCCAACAAAGACCTTTCGCCCGTCCCAAAACAGACTAACCTGGCAACCTGGACTAGCACGACCTGAGGCCCGGACAAGTCCGGTCATTGGGGATTTTCACTTAAAGGCTTCTCACTTAGGTATTTCTCTCAACCACCACTTTGAGCCTTTTTTGATGATCTCACTTCACTTGATACACACACTCTAACACATGATACGACTAGTCTAAACTCAACACAATTGAAACCCTAATTTCTATTCTTGAGTCTTCAATACTCGTTTCAACCTTTTCTTTTTTGAGGGATTTTGTCTCATTTCAACCATCACACCTGTGCTTAAGATCAACTGAGCTCATTAGTCTCTTAATTGTCATCATCAATCATCAAAAAACCACGGTGATGTCTAGATGCACTTTCACTCCCACCTTGTGCGTAGAGCGAGTACACACCATTCTACCCAAATGTCCTCAAGATGAGCTCCAAAAATATTACCGAAAAGGAGAGCTCATCCGAGATAAAGTAGACTAGCACGAACGTCAACATGGATGGTGCATGATAGAACACCTTTGTCGTCTGTCCTTCGACCCCAGTGACTCGGCATTTCAACATAGCCAAGTCCTTGGAGCATCTACCTCAATAACTCCGGAGAGCCCGAACGAGCAGCGCACATGGAGTACACCCACCCGTTCGTTAACAGAATAGTCACATCCGTCATCTATAAATGAGAACAGTTGAATGGGTAAAATACTCAAACTCAACAAATATTGTTGATTAACAGATCATGCATGTGAAAATTGAATCATAAAAGTAATTTCAGATTCAAATGTCAAATCAAACTTCAAAACTGGGAATTCTATCACAGTTTTTGTTCCAGATGATCTGTCTGGAGAAATTCGAGATTTTCATCCAGTTAGAGGCAAAATCAGGACTTCATCTGAATTACAAAGTTGTAGTACACTTCAAAAACTTTCCGGAATGTATTTATTTGCCCCCATAGCTTTGTTGTTGAGGAGATATGGCTTTGCAAAGTTGACAGTTTTCTGGAAAATTTCAGCAGCACCTCATTTGTAAGTGGCCAATTTTTGTCCATAATTCCAAATATAAAAAACGTCAAAATTTGCAGAAACCATAAATTACAACATTTTCACATACATCCTCAGGATTCCATAAATTTATTATATGAAGTCATTTGATTTTTCTACTAAGATATATAACAAAAATAGTAACAGGTCCAGAAACTATCCCAATCTCTGTCCTGATTTGGCAGATTTTGCAATCATGCAATTTTCAATAGGTTGTAGGGGGACTCTGATCTGGGAATGAACAGAAGAGTTTAAGAGGACACTGTAGATTTTCCAACCATGTTATCGTCCTCGTTGATTAAATCTTCTGGGAGATATGCTATTCCAAATATAAGATATTCTCTGTCAAACCACTGTTTTGAAATGGGACTCTGGAAGATTAAGTTCAAATGCATTTTTCATATTTTAAATCTAGAGACCTGACATGAATCTTAAAAAGGAACTTGTACAGAACTTATACATGTTTCCAACCATGTGCTTGGTGACCGCAGTGATCACATATACCCAAAGTTATCTTCCGGCAAAGTCCAGCAAAAAGTTCCATCAAAAAACTTGGGGGGCTTTGAATAGATGATTTGGCACAAGATTCATTTGCTATCTGTTCTAACACTCCAAAGCAGATATTACAAGTTCAAACTTAAGCCCAAGTTGACAGTTTTACTTGTTTCACGAGTCAGGTGTGGGGACCGGGGTCCCGACATTCCAAGAATCGCATTGGGTGGTGCCGAGCGATGCGATACCCAATAGCACACATGAAAAGAATACGTGAAACATACAAAATTTTTATTTTATAAGATAATTGATATGATCTTGGTTCTCGATCTTTCGATGAGAACAGGAGGGTTCAGTTTGTGGAGAAGAAGACGTTGGCGATCCGACTACACCGACCCCAAGATGATGTGCCTTAGCGATCGGTACACCGACTCCAAAGTTGTATTGATCTTGCTGGCGCACAATCAACCTGACAACAAATGCCTTTGTTCCTGCAAGCAATCGAAGAACACGCAAGAACAAGAAGAACAAGCACTTATCAGATGAATCAATCTAAAGTGGGGTTCTGGATACAAGTAGACGGGCGATCTAGTCGACACGCGCATGTACAAGGAAGCAGCAGAAGCTAACTTACGAATAAACAAAACCCACCAGCTAATGAGTGCGGAGGCTACTATTTATTACCTCCCTAGGGTCGTGAGAAACCCTAATCACGAGTCCCTAGTGGACTCCAAACGATACATGGGCCATGGAACCAATTTTGGTGATGCGGCACACTGGACAGAAAAGGTCTTGGTATTGAAATAACGATTGCGGCCGACTCTGAATAGATATGGACATGAGGCCAGATCCATATGAAAAAAGACTTGATAATCTTTCCAGGAAGTACTTGAACGCCGAGATCGAAGTCCGTGTGAAGTCATGGTGGCCGTCACAAGTTAGTGCTGTTCTGCTGTCCAAATGTCATCCGCACGAATTCCCTTCTTATTGGCTCCTCTGCATTGTTCCTAAGCAAAACAAGAAAGCACGCAGTTCCACGGTCTAGATAAGATGGACCTAAGGCCAAGAACAAGTTCACCTCATAGTTAAGTTGACGTGCACGAGCGCGAATGATCGGACCAGAAACCGGTAGCTGAGGTTGTGTGGATGTATCGAGGGTGTTGATGTTCTCATCATCCTCCACTTCTTGCATTTGAGTCGTCCGCGACTCAAGCTCATCTTCTTCTCCCAAATATGGATTCAAATCTGCAATGTTAAATGTGGGACTAACCCCCAAATCCGCAGGCAACTCGAGTTTATATGCATTATCATTAATCCTTTCTAACACTTTGAATGGACCATCAGCTTGTGGTAACAATTTAGACTTTCTCAAATCAGGAAACCTATCCTTTCGCAAATGTAACCAAACTAAATCACCAGGTTCAAAAGTGATAGGTTTCTTTCCCCTACTACAAGCAAGTTTATACTTGGCATTCATGCACTCTATATTCTTCTTAGTGGTTTCATGCAATTTTAAGATCAATTCAGCACGATGTTTAACATCAAAATTCACTCATTTCGTTGAAGGAAGAGGTAATAAATCAATAAGAGCACGGGGTACAAATCCATAAACAATCTCAAAAGGGCATTTCTAAGTACTAGAATGTAGGGAACGATTATAAGAAAACTCAACATGAGGCAAACACTCTTCCCACATTTTTATATTCTTTTTCAAAACAGCCCTAAGCATGGTAGATAAACTTCTATTCACAACCTCAGTTTGACCATCAGTTTGGGGATGACAAGTAGTTGAAAATAAAAGCTTAGTCCCCAATTTTGCCCATAACATTCTCCAAAAAATGGCTAAGAAACTTAGCATCACAATCTGAAACTATTGAGTTTGGCACACCATGCAACCTAACAATCTCTCGGAAAAACAAATCAGCAACATGTGTAGCATCATCACTTTTACGACAACGTATGAAGTGTGCCATTTTTGAAAATCTATCCACGACAACAAAGATGCTATCCACCCCTTCTTTGTTCTAGGCAGTCCTAAAACAAAGTCCATAGAAATATCCTCCCAAGGCATGCTAGGAACAGGAAGAGGCGTGTACAAACCATGGATTAAGTCGTGACTTAGCTTTTTGACATGTCGTGCAGCGAGCAATGAAGCGCTCCACGTCTCGCCTCATCCTTGGCCAAAACAAATGACCAGCAAGTTTGTTATCCGTCTTTTTTCACTCCAAAGTGCCCCATCAGCCGGCCGTCATGCGCTTCCTGTAACAACATCAAACGAATGGAGCTAGCTGGAATGCATAACTTATGAGCTCTAAACACATAGCCATCGTTGAGGACAAATTTATTCAATGTTTTTCCGTCTTTACATTTCAGCAATACATCTTTGAAATCAGCATCATGTTCATATTGATCTTTAATCATTTCTAATCCAAAAATTTTAAAGTCAAGTTGAGATAGAAGAGTATAACGTCTAGATAAAGCATCACCAATAACATTATCCTTTCCCTTTTTGTGTTTAATGACATAAGGAAAAGACTCAATAAATTCCATCCACTTAGCAGGCCTACGGTTCAGTTTACCTTGACTCCTAATATGCTTTAGTGATTCATGATCAGAATGGATAACAAATTCTTTGGGCCACAAATAATGCTGCCATGTTTCTAAAGTTCGTACAAGAGCATATGCTTCCTTTTCATAGGTAGAATAATTCAGAACAGGCCCACTCGTTTTCTCACTAAAATATGCAATAGGTTTTCCTTCTTGTAACAAAACACCACCCAATCCAATCCAACTAGCATCACATTCAAGCTCAAAGGTCCTAGAAAAATCAGGAAGTTGGAGAAGAGATGCATGCGTCAAAGTATGGTAAAGGGGTTATCTTGTGTGGTGTCCAAAGAAAAAGGCACTCCCTTCTTTGTAAGGTCATTCAATGGAGCAGCAATGGTGCTAAAATCCTTCACAAAGCGATAATAGAACCTAGCCAGCCCTAGAAAGCTCCGCACCTGTGTGATGGTCTTTGGTACAGGCCACACTTGAATAGCCTCTACCTTGGCTTGATCAACTTCAATTCCTTGTGTAGTAACAACATAGCCATAGAAAGAGACTCGATCCGTGCAAAAGGTGCACTTCTCAAGATTTCCAAATAACCGTGCCTCACGTAAAGCATTAAAAACAAATTTTGCAATGAAGATGTTCACCCATGGATTTGCTATAAATCAATATATCATCAAAATACACAACAAATTTTCCAATGAATGCACGCAAAACCTCGTTCATTAATCTCATGAAGGTGCTAGGTGCATTAGTTAACCCAAAAGGCATGACTAACCACTCATATAAACCAAACCTAGTTTTGAAAGCAATTTTCCATTCATCTCCTAGTTTCATGCAAATTTGGTGATAACCATTACGCAAATCCACTTTTGAGAACACAACAGCACCACTCAATTCATCAAGCATATCATCTAAGCATGGAATAGGATGACGATATCGAATGGTGATATTGTTGATTGCTCTGCAATCCACACACATACGCCAGGATCCATCCTTTTCAGGAACTAGAATAACTGGAACAACAAAAGGACTAAGAGAATCACGTACATAACCTTTGTCGAGTAATTCTTGTACTTGGCGCTGAATCTCCTTTGTTTCTTCCGGATTTGTCCTGGTGGTATTTCACTTGGAAACTCATCAGAATATTCCTGCAAAATTTTAGCAACGGCAGGAGGCAAAGAATGTTGCATATCGTAAAGGGAAAGCAAAGCATCTTTGCACACCAAAGCATAGGCAACAGAGGTGGAAGCAATCAATTCATTAATATCAGATTTTGTAGCAAACAAGCATTTTCCCTTCAGAGATATCTCATTTTTCTTATCAAACACAGATTTGGCATTGTTATTGTTCTCAGCGTTAGCATGGTCCTGAGATTTAGTTTTCCTAGCTCTAGCAACATCATCTTGCACAATAGCTTTAGGAGACATAGGATGCAACACAATTTTTTTATCGTGGTACAAAAAAGAATACTGATTTGATTTACCATGATGCATAGAATGTCTATCAAATTGCAAAGGTCTTCCTAGCAGAATATTACAAGCTTGCATAGGCAGAACATCACATTCAATGACATCCTTATATAATCCAATAGCAAAATTGATTCGCACAAGTCTAGTTACCATTGCCTTACCGCTGTTGTTTAACCATTGAATGTAATAGGGATGTGGGTGCGGTTCGGTGCTTAGTGCCAGCTTGGTCACTATGTCACTGCTGGCCAAGTTGTTGCAACTACCTCCATTAATGATCATGCGACGAGATTGCTCTTTGACGACACACTTTGTTTGGAATAATGTGTGCTTTTGATTTTGTTCCACTTTCTCCATTTGTGCACTAAGCACACGCTGCACAATGAGACTATCATAGTGCGCTGCATCTTTTGCACCATTATGCTCTTCTTGATGTTCATCGCTACCTGCATAGTCAGCTGCAAGCAAAACACATGTATCGTCATCAAAATTGCTAGCGGAGGAGTACTCACCATCATCTTTAACAATTAGAACATGTTTGCTTGGGCAGTCACGCTGCACAAGGCCAAAACCCTTGCACTTGTGATGTTGAACGTCTCTAGATCGCCCGTTAGATGCTACGAAAGAAGCACTCTTGGTGGCTTTTGGGTGGTCTTTACTGCTGAGCTGGTGGAAGAAGCACGTGGCTTGTTGCCGGAGGAAGAAGGTGCTGCTCGACTTGGTGAAGAAGATGGCAGGGAAGCACGCTCAGTCGAAGGAGTAGTCGTGTGTGGTTGCCATGAGCTAGTCGTTCCTGCAGAAATATTAGTTCTAGAGCTAGCTCGTTGTCCCTGCACTTCCCTTTCAGCTTTACAAGCAAGATGAAACAAACGGGTAACATTATTGTAATCTTTATAAGAAAGTATGTCCTTAATTTCACGGTTTAAACCAACCAAAAATGTAGCCATAGCTGGTTCCTCATCCTCGTCTAAATTACAATGCAACATACCCTTTTGTAATTCCGGAAAATACTCTTCTACACTTTTAGCTCCCTGTCTCAATTGTTGTAAATTATTTAACAGATCACGTGCATAGTAAGAAGGAACAAATCTAGCCCGCATGATTCGTTACAAAGCATCCAATGTTTGTGGTATGTTATTAGGATTTTTCTTGCCATGTTCTATCCAACAAACAGAATCAAAATCAGTAAACTCACTAGTGGCTACTCTAACTCTTGCGTTTTCAGGAAACTCATGACATGCAAATTTTATATCAACAGAAATCTCCCAAGTAATATATGCATCAGGGTCATATTTACCATCAAAATGAGGTATCTTAAATTTGATCTTGTTAAAAGTATCATCATGATTGCATACCTCACGCCGACGATGTCCACCAATACCTTGATGGTTGCGTTGTAGCCGGCACTGTGGCCTAGCTTCCTCATCTTCCCCAATCTCCGTATCTGCAAAATAGTCATCTTCATTATCACGTACAATACTAGGAACATTGCTCACCTGTCCATCCGCGGTGAATCCACGATCCCTCTCCTCAAGGCGCTGCAGGATGGCTCCAATAGAAGTGTTCAATGTTTGAATGGAAATCTCCAACGTGCTGATTTTGGTGTTGGTGTTGATCTGCATATTTTCCAATTGACCAAGGCGATCACTGGTAACACAAAAATCCTCATCAAGCTCTTATGTGCGTAGCCGCACTTGGCATTCGAAGTGTTGTATAACTCCCCGTGTGCAAGGTGAATGCACGTCTTCGTTTGTATTTGCTCCTCCTGCCATGGTTAGTAGAAAAGAAAAACAATCCAATACGAATGACTAACGTTATCCTTAGCTACAAAGGTGATGGTGGAGATAACTCGTTCACTCTCAACCTGTTCAATCAAGTTCTTACCTGTTCGTACCAAGCTGAGCAAGAAGGTGATGGCAACCAGCAAGTAATGAACAACTTTGAGAGCAGGTGTTAATCTATGGCTTTAGGTGGCTGAACTAGCACAAGGAGCAAACTTTCACCACGTTAATCACAACAAGCTGAATAAATGTTCTACGACAGTACTGTACTGATCTTGGTCTAGATCGTACTAGAGACATGAGTCGAGACACCAATGTCGTCACCAAAAAACACCCCAAACAACAATCTGATTTTTTTTAATTTTTTTTGCTGGGTCGGTCACCCAAACTTTCTCTAGATAGAATCAGGAGACCCTAGAACAGAATTTGCACATACGGCTTTTGGTCTTGCACTTGCCTTTTTTTGTCTAATTGCTTGTGGCTGTTGTGCGGCTTTTGACTTTGCACTTGCCTTTTTCTTGTTGTCAAACTAAAATTACTAATCTGACTCAAACTTGAAGTAGCAATCTGATTCGAACTTGAACTAGTAATCCGAGTCAAACTCGAACTAGCAATCCGACTCAAACTCGAAGTAGCAATCTGATTTGAACTCATAATCCGACTCAAACTTGAACTAGCAATCCTACTCAAACTCGAAGTAGCAATCTGACTCAAACTCGAACTAGTAATCTGACTCAAAGTCGAACTACGAATCTGACTTAAACTAGGTGACCAAATGTGACACGAACTTGAAACTCTAGTGGTGGAAAACTAAAGACCAGCAACTTGACTCGTCGAAGCAACCATGAACTCAACAAGTCTTGACTTAGTAGAGAAAGTCAAAGGCACAATGGTCTAGGAATAATGAAAAAAAAAAGATCTGGTATTTTTTTGGGGGCTTTTTCTAGACTATAGAATGATAACAGCGGAAAGACAAGTAATGGTAGCACTCTCACCGATTAACCTTGCTTTGATACCACTTGATAGGATCTTGGTTCCCGATCTTTCGATAATAATAGGAGGGTTCGATTTGTGGAGGAGAAGACGTCGGCGATCCGACTACACCATCCCCAAGACGATGCGCCTTAACGAATGGTACACCGACTCCGAAGTTGTATTGATCTTGCTGGCGCACAATCAACCTGACCATGAGGGCCTTTGTTCCTGCAAGCAATCGAAGAACATGTAAGAACAAGAAGAACAAGCACTTATCAGATGAATCAATCTGAAGTGGGGTTCTGGATACAAGTAGATGGGCGATCTAGTCGATACGCGCATGTACAAGGAAGCAACAGAAGCTAACTTATGAATAAACAAAACCCACCAGCTAATGAGGGCGGCGGCTACTATTTATTACCTCCCCAGGATCGTGACAAACCCTAATCACGAGTCCCTAATGGACTCTAAACAATACATGGGCCATGGGCCGAATTTTGGTGATGCAGCACCATGGACAGAAAAGGTCTTGGTATTAAAATAATGACTGTGGCTGACTCCGAATAGATATGGACATGAGGCCAGATTTGTCTGAAATTAGACTTGATAATCTTTCTAGGAAGTACTTGAACGCCCAGATCGGAGTCCGTATGATGTCGTGATGGCTGTCATAAGTTGGTGCTGTTCTGCTGTCCAAATCCCGTCCTCGCGAATTCCCTTCCCATTGTCTCCTTTCCATTGTTCCTAAGCAAAACAAGATAGCACGTAGTTCCACGGTCTAGATAAGATGTACATAAGGCCAATAACGAGTTCACCTCATAGTTTAGTTTACGTGCACGAGTGCGAGAGATCGGACCAGAAACCCGTAGCTGAGTTGGTGTGGATGTATCGAGGGTGTTGATGTCCTCATCAATAATCGTGTTTAAGACATAATGTACATCAGTGTACATAAGCAGCAGAAGATACATAGTACACTCACTCCACCTAGCTACTGCACAATGAGAGTATTCAGCCCGGAATACCTCACGCTAGCAACCCGAAGCAAAGCAGCAGCTCGTAGGATTTTCGCTCGGCAATACAACCCGAGAGGGGTGATGCCGCACTATGGAACGTGTCATATGCCACATTACCTGCAAAAACATTAATCCAAAAATTGTGAGCTTAAAGCTCAGCAAGACTTAACCATCTCACCTAAATATGCAACTCTACATCATGGAAACTCTATTACATAGGCATCTGAATTTGCATAGACGAAACTCGCCTAAAGTATGTCTTCATTTTCAGAATTTAGGAGCAATTTAAAGTTTCATAAGGAGTAAATTTAGTTAGCAATATAACAATAGGATACAAGTAGTAAAACAATGATTAAGCATAGATCATAATTCATATGATTCATTTACTCTTAATTTACTACATCAAGACTTAGCGAACAAGTATGCTCAGTCCATAACCGCGAGCGACAGTGACTGCAATCAATAACAACCCGGAATGCAAGACACATAAGCTTGCAAGGAAGCCACATCGTTGCACTTCACTATACACCATATGTAGCCACTTTTCACAAGAGGCCCTAATATGTAATCAACTCTGCACCGCAAGCAAAACGTCCATTACACGGACAGGTCGAAGTTGCCCACTAGAATATTTATACCTTTATGCCTTCACATCTCCATTCAAGGATAGCGGAGAAGTTCCCACATCAAGGTCTATGTAAGTACCCTGCGTACCGTATACCCCTTGGGACTACAAGAAGACCAAAAGAATTTCACATGTCTGAGTTGAAGACTTACGAAGGTCCCACATGTCATACGGGACCGGACCTGCCTCCCATTTATGGTTAGTCTCGGTGCTGCCACGTGTATACTGCAACCAGACCTACATCCCACACATGGGATAGCTTTGGTCTAAACACCTGCGCGGCACCCTCGGACCTAACCCCCGATACCGACACGTGTACATCTACACCGGACCTACCCGTCCCAGACGGAATGCTCCAAAGCTGCCACTTGTCCAACCGCCAGACCTTCAGCCTCAACAATCAGACCGGTAGACCTCTAACGACTCATACCTTCAAGGGGCAATCAAAGACTTCAAGACCCGATTAAGTGTCACTAATACCATATTAATGACATACGATCGGAAGACCCTTAATACCAGTAACGGCACTGTCAAGGCTCGTTACCACGTTATTAAGGGTAATTAACCTCATTAATTGTGTATTAAGCATCAGTAACCGCCAGGGCCACATGTCGGGCCACGCTAACGGTGTAACGACCAGTCCTTGTACTATAAACGGACCGATCGACGATACACAGGGGGGCTCAGTCTTCTCTCCTCCCCCAGACTAGAAGCTCTCGACTCTAGACACTCAATACAACAACTACACACCCCATGGAGTAGGGTATTACGCTCAGCAAGCTCGAACCACGTAAATCTCTGTGTCTACTTGCCATTGTGTTCTGAATCTCTACGCGCCCAATACCGAACTACAAACTCCGCGAGCTACCAATAGTAGTACCGAGAGAATTGCCAGAAAAACAATCCGACACCTGGCGCGCCAGGTAGGGGCGCCCGAGATTCAAACATGGTGAACTCCGCTACTGGATCGTCAAAAGACAACCTTGCTGCTCATCCTGCTGGAGGCAATCCCTCCAACTTGCAGCCGCCAACAGGTGTTGTGGCTCCAGCAGGAGCCATGCCACCGCCGCCACCGTCCGCACCGGCGAATCAAGCTGGACAACGAGATGGGGCATCCGCGTCGATCACGGCATCGGCTAACAACAACCCTGAACATGCGCTCCATGCCGCGCGTGCTCTTCTCCAACGCCCACCACCTCCGGGTGCATCCCAGGGTGCAATGGAGCAGTGGAGGGCTAATGTGGAACATTTGGTTGCTGGAGCAGCTGATTGCATCAGCAACCAAGGTCCTCCCCCCTTGGGGCGGGCCTCATCGCAGCATCAGACTGTGTCGGGCAGACTTGGTCCGCACGCTTCCCAACATAGTAGGCGTGCTGCGTCTCAACAAGCAACGTCGCTACCTTCTGGGGCACGACGCACCCATACGGTAACTAGGATTTCAACTCACGACCTTCCGGCGGAGCTTGATCGCCGTAACCGTCAACAGGATGGCCAGATCCATATCGAGCGCGCTCGCGAAAGGCGAGAGGCTCGATACAATCTTGCTCCCGAGGGAGTAAGAGGAGGCTTTTCTGCCCCGGCCATGCACCTACGCAAGGTCAGATGGCCACAAAAGTTCCAGCCTCACCTGTCGGAGAAATTTGACATGACTGTCAATCCCGCTGAGTTTCTCCAAATCTACTCGACCGCAATCCTTGAGACCGGAGGCAACGAGGCCGTAATGGCCAACTATTTCCCCGTGGCTTTGACTGGGACCACCAGGTCCTGGTTCGTGAGCCTTCCGCCCGACTCCATCAACAGTGGGACAGAGTTGTGCCAACAGTTCACCGCCAATTTCTGGAGCTCATACACCCGACTAGGCACCAAACTGGACCTTTTTGCTGTCAAGCAGAAGGGGGGAGAGTCCCTGTGATCCTTGATCCAGAGGTTCTCCCAGGTACAAAACACGATTCCTTCTATCTCCAGCGCCTCTGTTATTGTGGCATTTAGACAGGGCATACAAGACAGGAAGATGCTGGAGAAGATGGCGACCAAGGAGATCACCAGCGTCACGGAACTCTTCAACTTGGCTGACAAATGTGCCAAAGCTGTGGAGGGCCGTGAAATGCACTCCCAACCACCTCTGGAGGACAACAAAAAATCTTCCAAGGGTGAAGCCACTATCTCCGGGAGTGGCAAAAAGAAGAAAAAGTCCAATGGCAAGAAAAAGGCGTCGGCCGGCACACCAACTGCTGCAGCTACTACAGCTCCGGGTGGTCGGGGGCCACGTCTAGAAAAATGACCTCGGCCGTCGTCTGAAGACAGAGGCAGCTCCAAGATGTGGTGTCCTATACACAAGTCGAACAGCCACAACCTGGAAGACTGCCGGGAGGTCCAAAACCTTCCCAAGCGCTACAACAAATGCCAGGAGGAAGTTCCATTCTGTCAAAGGGAAGGGAAACAGAAAGTCGACGAAGCTCCGGGTGAAGAGGAGTTAGGCTTTCAAGACCCTAAAAAAGTCTTGAACGCTGTTTACACCTCCGTCGATGATGACTCCGACGTCTCCAACAACGAACGTCGGAAAACCATGAACACCATCTTTGGTGGTTCGTGGGACATCACCTCCCGCCGTGTCCTCATGACCGTGCGGCGAGACATGGCCTCAGTAGCTCCTACTGCCAGGGCGGAACCGCACCGGAAGTGGATGGACACTGCCATCACTTTTGATGCTTCGGACTGCCCTCGGAATATGATCGGAGCTGGACAACTCCCATTGATGGTATCTCCGACAGTCAAAAACATCCAACTCCACCATGTAATGGTGGACGGAGGTTCAGGGCTAAACCTCATAAGCTTTGAAGCTTTTTTTAAACTTCAGCTCCGACCTTCGGACCTTCGCCCCTCTCGACCTTTCTCCGAAGTAGGTCCGGGGGCCATAACCCCACTCGGTGCAATTACTCTTCCGGTGACCTTCGGGACCCGGGAGAATTACCACACTGAGAAGTTGGTCTTCGACGTGGCACAGATCAACTTACCCTTCACCGCCATTTTGGGCAGGCCAGCCTTATACAAGTTCATGGGTGCTGCTCAATATGGCTACTTGGTGTTGAAGATGCCAACACCAGCCGGTGTTCTCTGGATCTATGGAGATCGCACCGCCGGAGTGACAGCTCTAAAAGAACTCCACGCGCTTGCTACAGCGTAGGAGGAAGAATCCGGAAAGGAGTAAGCTCTGAAACCCTCGAGCATTCGTCATTGAGGCTCAACCTTCGCACCTCGCGTGCAACCAAGCGACGACACCGATATTCCTGTCAAAGTCGTCCAAATAGGTTCCGACGCCGCTCAGACCACCCGTATATTGGGAGGTCTGAATGACAAATAGGAACTCGCGCTCATCACTTTCCTCCAGGCTAACGTCGATGTGTTTGCCTGGCAACCGTCACAAATCCTTGGGATCCCTAGGGAAGTGATCGAGCATAGTCTGAGGATCTATCCCGACGCTCGGCATGCACATTAGAAGCCTCGGAAGCAATCAGTAGAGCGACAGAACTTCATACGTCAAGAAGTGAAGAAGTTGCTCGAAGCTGGATTCATCCGAGAAGTCTTTCACCCAAAATGGCTGGCAAACCCAATCGTTGTACCCAAGGCCGGCGGGAAGCTTCGGATGTGTATCGACTACACTACACTAAATAAGGCATGTCGAAAAGATCCATTCCCACTACCTAGAATAGATCAGATAGTGGATTCCACCTCCGGGTGTGAATTATTGTGTTTCCTAGACGCAAATTCTGGGTACCATCAAATCAGAATGTCTAGGGAAGATGAAGAGCATACCTCCTTCATCATAAAAGATGGATTATATTGTTACACTGCCATGCAATTCGGTCTCAAAAACACTGCTTCAACATTTGTACAAGCTATGTACAAAACTTTTGGAGAGCTTATTAGAGATGTAGTGGAAGTGTATGTCGATGACATCGTCGTCAAGATCAAGAACAAGGAGTCATTCCATGACACCTTGCAAGCTTTCTTCAACAAGTTGCGAGTCACTCGCACAAAGCTAGACCCGGACAAGTGTGTCTTCGGGGTTAGCTCCGGAAAAATTCTTGGTTTCTTGGTGAACCACCGAGGAATAGAAGCAAACTCGGCGAAGATAAAAGCTATTGAAGACATGCGGACACCAGCCCGCATCAAGGATGTCCAGAAGCTGACTGGATGTCTAGCTGCCCTTAGCTGGTTCATCTTAAGACTGGTGGAATAGCGCTACCCTTCTTCAAGCTATTGAGGAAGTTTGGACCATTCCAATGGTCTGAAGAAGCAGAAAAGGCATTCCAGGAGCTGAAGGAGCTCTTCAACACCCTACCAACCTTGGTTGCTCCGAACTCTGGTGAGCCACTGCTGCTTTACATTTCGGCAGCTGACAAAGTTATCAGCATGCTCCTGGATGCGGAAAGACCAGAACCATCTCTAGTTCAAGAATCCAGACCCCTTCGTGAGGGTCCGGAGCTACCTGAAGTCGAGTCTGGGTCCTAGCTCCTAGACCCGGATCCTCAAGACGAGACACCGGAGGATCCATATGCTTCAATGAAGGAGTCACTGCTACTGAGCAACAAGATCCGAACCCCCCCGGGAAGGTCCGGGTCACTTCAGAAGAAGCTCCAAATTCCTCCAACCGGAACTCGGAGGTCCCCAAACAAGGTTCGAACCCCTGCGGGAGGGTCTGGGGAGATGAGGAGGAAGCTCTAGGCCCCTTCGGGGGGGGGGGGGGGTCCAGAAGGTCCAACGCCCAATGTACTTCATCAACGATGTACTCCGTGACGCCAAGACTCGGTACCTGGAGGTACATAAGCTGCTCTATGGAGTTCTTATTGCCTCTGGGAAGCTCCGACACTACTTCCAAGCTCACAAGATTTTAGTGGTAACCTCTTATCCACTACGTGCAATCTTGCATAACCCCAATTCCACTGGGAACATTGCAAAATGGGCAGTGGAATTTGCCAAGTTCGACCTTGAATTTGTTCCAGGACAAGCAAACAAGAGTCAAGCATTGGCGGACTTCGTGGCAGAATGGACCCCCTCTCCATCAAATCCTTGGGCCCCAGTGAGCAAAAGTCGGAACCCAAGGTTCTGGTCTTCACTAAGCCTCACTGGACTCTCTACTTCGACGGCTCCGTGTAGAAGCAGGGAGCCAGAGCTTGAATTCTTCTCCTCGCTCCGACCGGGGAGAAGGTCAAATACATGGTGCACCATGACTTCAAGGAGACCAACAACATGGCGGAGTATGAAGCACTAATTTATGGACTCTAGGTGGCACTATCGTATGGTGTCAAGAAGCTGTTGGTAAAGGGTGATTCACAACTTGTTGTAAAACAAGTCAAAGGTGAATGTTGCTGCAACAACCCTCAACTAGCAGCATACCTACCTGAAGTCCAGAAGCTTCAGAAGGACTTCGACGTCCTGGATCATTGCCATGTCCAGCGTCTCAACAATGCTGAAGTCGATGAACTTTCAACGAAAGCTTCAACCGGGGCTCCGGCTCGCAACGGAACCTTCGTTCGGAGGTTGTCTAAACCTACAGCTCAGCCTGACGAACTGAGCGAAGGGGGCGAGACCAGCACCTCGAAGATGGCGGTCCCGATGGCCCTGTTACCATGGCGTCCATCAAGGGTCGTAGGTGCTGCAGGAAGCTTTGAGCAACCCAGCACGCAAGACTCAAATCCTCAAGCTAGCCCCAATGCATGGATCTCGGAGATCCGGAGCTACTTGAAAGACAATATCCTTTCTGAAGATAATATATCTGTTGATCGGATAGTCAGATTGGCTAAAAGATACACACTGATAGATGTGGATCTCTACCGGCGTGGTGCCAACGGCGTCCTAATGCGGTGCATTACAAGGGAAGAAGGTTGCGAGCTCCTCGCAGAAATCCATGGAGGCGAGTGTGGGAACCACACGTCTTCCCGCATGCTGGTCGGTAAAGCCTTCCAGCATGGCTCTACTGGCCTACAGTGCTCCAGGATGCAACTGAGCTAGTGAAGAAATGCGAAGCATGCCAGTTCAATGCAAAGAAAATTCACACACCAGCTCAACCTCTACAAATGATACCTCCTACATGGCCATTCGCTGTGTGGGGGATGGATATCTTGGGACCTTTCCAAAGAGCCGTCGGAGGTTACTAGTTCCTGTACGTTGCCATTGACAAATTCACCAAATGGCTAGAAGCAACTCCAGTTGTAACAATAAACAAGCAATCAACTATCAACTTCTTGCAGTCCATCGTATGCAGATTTGGATTCCCAAACAAGATCATAAATGATAATGGGCCCAGTTCACAAGCTTTGCATTCCAAGAATATTGCGAAGATCTCAGCATTCTGGTCAGCTACGCTTCTGTAGCTCACCCGGCAAGCAATGGTCAAGCTGAGAGAGCAAATGCAGAAATCCTAAAAGGACTCAAGATGCGCACATACAAGAGCCTGAAAAAACATGGAGCCAACTGGATCGAAGAGCTTTCGCCCACACTGTGGGCCAACAGGACAACTTCAAACTGGTCAACTGGAGAGACACCCTTCTTCCTGGTGTACAGAGCTGAAGCAGTCCTTCCTCCGGAAATCACCTTGGGGTTGCTCCGGGTCCGGACCTTCGATGATGCCACGCAGGACCAGCTCCGGCGTGAAGACCTTGACCTCCTTGGAGAGGGAAGGTGCCGAGCAGCTGTTCGGAATGCCCGATACTGCCAAGCTCTTCAGCGCTATAACCAATGTCATGTTCACAGCCGACAGCTCGAGGAAGGCGATCTGGTGCTACGGAGAATACAATACAGAGAAGGGTTAAACAAACTCTCCGCCAGCTGGGAAGGACCCTTCCGAGTGATCAAAGTATCCTGTCTTGGATGCGTTTTCTTGGCAACCGAGGATGGGACACCTCTCCCTAACCCTTGGAACATTGAGCACCTCCGTAAGTTCTATGATTAATATCATGGAGGTGAGTCTGTAGTTACATGTGATGTATGTTATAGAGTCATTGTACAGAGTCGGGTAGCTCCTCCGGGAGAACAGCCGGACCTTCCCCGGAAGGTCCGCAATGTTCAGGCAACACTTGTCACAGTCTCAGAACTAAAAGTCAAGATAGCTAGCTTGAGTCAAACAAGAAAAGAAACACACTAGCCTGGTTCTGTATCCTTAGAGTGTACTTGTTTCCCCTATACCCCGGACCTATAATGAAAGACATCATTGTGTGAAAACACACTCCACATGCATTTATTTTCTACAGGCTCAATAATTTTTTTGTCTATAAAAAAGTTGTGCAATTCTTAAGAAACTTTACCTCGACCAATTCAATTATAATTCAAGTTGCATTGTCAATTCTTCTGGGTCTAAATATTGTTAATGGTCTACTCGTCTGAATACTGCCAAGCCAATCTAGGGCTAGAGTGTGCTATCTACTTTGCCTGGTCATGCACCCTAAGTACGCCACTCTACCTACACCCCGGCAGGACGAAGTAAGGCGAGTCCAGAAACGATCGGACCTGGAGGAAACAAGCCAGTGCACTTGATTGTATTTAGAATTGTGTTCGACCTAAAACTTTGTCGGGAATAGTAAGTCGCAACTGAGTTATAGATAGGAAATGGATTTTACTATTTTCCTTGACTTCATTGTGCAGGAAAAATAAACATCCCATGATGATGGTGAATGACCGGAGCTACCAAAGCTCTGACATCCACTAAGGTGGCTTGTTGTCGATGTTCCAAACATTGATAGCGAGCGTCGCTAGAGCTACTAAGCTCCGGTAAAGCCAGGGGCCCAGCCGTCAACATGAAGAAAAGACGGTGGGAAGACTCCATAGTGGGGTCTGCTGTCGACACACCGCATGTTGACATAGGTCACTGCTGGACCTACCAAGCTCCAACACCCGAGAGGACTTGCTATCAACGCTCTACATGTTGATGGAGACTGCTGCCGGGGCTACTAAGCTCCAACGATGGTCGCTACCGGAGCTACTAAGCTCCGACAACCTCAGGGGGCCTCTACTATCGAAGACTTCGGACCTACGCTCTACAAGTTCGAAGCACGCAAGTCTTCAACAACTATTTTATCCTCTTGGTACATGTTCACAATCAAATTGTGTACATCTACCAGGGGGCCAAGTGGGACAAAGGTGTTGAAGACAAAAAATGAAATTCATAAAAAGTTAGATTTCATTCATATGGAGATAAGAGATTACAAAATTGGAGAAAAAGAAGAGAGAATGCAAGCGGGAGCTACAAAGAGATAGGCCTAGACCCTATGGAAGAATGAAGTGACCTTCTGGGCAACCTCCGACACGCAGGCTCGGGCGGCTTCTCCCTCTCCGTCGATGGGGCCTTCAAGCATCGGGTCCCGTGGGAACTGAGGGTCCCGGCTTTTGTAGCACGTCAGCACGTATTCTACGACATTCTTTGCTAGGGATTGTCCCTCGGTTTCTAGCTGGTCCGCGATGACATCGCCCATCTTGGTGAGCTTGTTGCCTGTCGAACACAACGCCTGCAATGCCTGGTCCAGCTTCTGCTCCAGGTCATCTGGACGCACAGGGCTAAAACCCATTGGCGTCAGTGCGTCATTGGCTTTACCCAAGAAGTCCCAAACTTGTTTGGACTCCGCAACCCTTGAGCCCAACATCTCCTCCAAGGATCTTCTGGTCGCCGCAAGCTCTGAATTCTCACGGGCAAGGCACTCAACCTCTTTGGCGTTCTGCTAAATCTTTTTAGCAACCTGCCTTTCGAGTTTACTGAGCTCCTCCTCTCAAAGGTGGATCTTGTTCTGGCGGTCGACCAGGTCCTTCTCCTGGCCCCGCACCTGTTCTCCCTCGCAGCAATTTCATCCGCCCTCTTGTGGAGGTCCTGTCCTCACAGCCAGGCCTTCTTCTCCTCTTTCTCACAGCGCTCATCCAACTTCTTGGTGCGCTGCGCGAGACTCTTGTCGCCCAGAGTTAGCCTCTAAGTAAGCTCTTCCTCCCTCTTCACGAGGTCATCCCGCAGCTCCAGGAGTTTTTGCTCTTCATCTTCGAGCTTTTTCTCCCACTCCTCAAGGGCCTCCCGATGCTTGACGAGGCTATCGTGGATGGCACTGAGCTTCTCCCCGCGATCATTCGCTGCGTTATTAGCAGCTGCGGCATGTTTGTGGATGGCCTGGGACTAGTTGTTGAGGGATGGCACCATGCTTTCCCTCTCATCCAACAGCTTACCCCAGTACTCCAGCCGGACCTTCTCCTTCTTCACCCACTCCTTGTCATCAGCCAGCCTCGACTGCACCAGCTTGGTCTCGAATTGGAGCCAGTTGCGCCACCTTCTAAGAGTTTAGCGCTCCTCCTAGAGGGCCTTGTTGTCATGGTAAAAAGCTAGCTGGTCCCGACGAAGACTGGAGCAGGCGTTGTCGATAGACAGTGACAGAGGGATCGAGTTCGGACCTACCGGGGTCTTCTCCGCTGGCTCCAGCGGGTCCTCTGTGACAAAAATCAGGTCCCACTCTACAAGAGCGGTCCCCTGAGCTTCCACGGCACTAGGGCCACCCTCTGGGATAGCCTCGGCCGCCGTCGAGGAAGGTCCTGCAACAGAAGTTTCGACCTCCAGAGTTGGCTCTGAAGGTCCCGCTGCCAGGACATCAACAACTGGTCCCTCAAGCGGGGGGCCGGTAGCTTCATCTAGGCACCCTGGCTCAGGCGCGGGCACCTCTGAGACCACCACCTCTGGGGTAGGCGTTGAAGATTTGGCCGGAGCTGAAGCCACTTCCGGCTCCGACGCAGGCGCCTCCTCCACCGCTGGTTCAGATGCTGGCGTTTCGACCGTCATGGGCTCGGGCGCCGGCACTTCTGCAGTAACAGGCTCAGGCGCCGGAACTTCCTCGATGACCGGCTCAGGCGTCGGAACTTCATCAACACCCAACCTTATCGCTGGGGCTTCATCAACCACCGGCTTCGCTGTCGGGGCTTCAACAACATCGGGCTCTAGGGCCGGAATCGTAGCTACCTCCGGTGCTGAGGACGGAGCGTCCATCATTTCAGCATCCAAACTCGGAGCTTCGACCTCCGGATCTGGTGCCGCTGGTACATCTTCATTCCCGTGGTCCAGCGCTATCACAAAAGCTCCTGGGATGAGTTGAGGTCCAGGACCACAACAGCCGGCGCCGGAGCTGTCGCAGCCTCAGCCACCTCTTGAGGCGGCGCTGGAATTGGAGCCAGAGCCTACGCCTGCACAGCCTTAGCTGCTGCTGCTGGAACCGGAGCTTCAGCCCCTTTCTTGTGCACCCTGTGGATGAAGGACGAAGAAACTCAAAACACAATTCCAAAAAAAAACAACCAACTGAGGTGAAAAACTAAATTTACCTCAGAAGGCTTCCGCTCTAGCTAGCGCGGAACCTTTTCCCCGGACGCTCGTGGCCGGACCCTGTCGCCACTGGTGTGATAGCTCTGGAAGGTTCCCCGGAGCTTGCTGCTGCCGTCAGTGTCACTTTGGTATGGGCCCCCCTCGACCGGGAAGGACCTCCGAACCCAGAGCCTTCAGCTGGCCCTGGTACTAGAGCCACATGGCTGGAGCTAGCACCCCGGGGAGATGCTGATGCTGGAGTGGTTGCCGCCGTTGAAGACCTTCCCCTCCGAGAGAAGGAGCCACTGCAGAAGGAGCAGGTCTAACAGACCTCCTGTTAGAGTGCTTCAGCTTCCTTTTACGGCTTGAGGGCTCAGCCAACTCCTTGCCCTTGCCCACTACTTCAACTCTTTGTCTTGGGGCAGAAGGGAGACCACCCTCGGAAGCTACGGGTATCGCCAACCCGGTGGTTGAATGCCTCTCAACTTCACCGAGGTCGTCAAGCACTGGCATCTTCCACCGGAGCTCCCTGCTGATCTTCGCCTCCATGTTCAGAGGGAGGAAATTCGCCGACGGAGTTAAGTCATCACCCTCGACGTCGATGCCGTGCTGAAACTTCTTGAGGTGAAACTCCAAAGTTGCGCCTTCCATGTTGGACTTCAAACCGGTATCGATTCGGTCATCATTCATCACGCTGTTGAGGGCCCAGGCAAGCTTCTCCCTCTTCTTCCACAGAGCCCACTTGTTGACCAGGAAGTTGCAGAATACTGCCTGGGGAGTCACCCCTCCCTCCACACATTGGCGGATCCTGGTGAGAGCAGGGTTGAAGGCGTCCAATAACACCTGAACTTCGCTCCAAGCTTCAGTGTCGACGTTGGGGAGGCCTTTGGGCAGCTCCACCTTCTCATGCTCCTCCACCCTGATGACAATCCAATCCTTCTTCGTGTCATCCTACTTTCAAGAAGCGAACGACCGCATGTACATGTATGGGCACTTCTTGCGCTTTACAAAATAATAGAAGCCAAGGTACTCGTCACTCTTGCTGGTGGTGTGGATGGTGAAGAAGGTGCGGAAGAGCTCGACACAGGGGGGAATGCCCACCCACAACTCGCAGAAGTGGACAAAGATCGACACCAGAAGAATGGAGTGAGGGCCAAGGTGGTACGGCTGCAGTCCATAGAAGTCTAGCAGCATCAAGAGAAAAGTGGAGAAGGGTGGGATCAGTCCCACCATGGCGTACGCAGAGAAGTACACCATGTCGTTGGCATGCTCCTTCTCGAATGGAAGCTTGCCGGTGCAGACCAGGTGGTTGAAGAAGTCACTGGACCACCCCATGAGGGCCCGGACCTTCTTCAAATCACCGTCGGTCTTAAGTCGGCTCCTGCGGAGATCCAACTCCATCGCAGCACAGCGGGGCAAGAGATGAAAAGCAGGCTAAAGTTTGGAGGATTCGAGCGCAAGTTCAAATGAAGGCATAAAGAATCCCCAAATGGTGTGCGCTTTCCTTCTTAAGTAAGCCTCCGCAAAGCTTGGATGGAAACCACAGAGGAGCCGATACAATTCAAAAACTTCACCCTGCCAATGACAAGGGGGCTCGGGGCCACCCCGACGATCATGTCGAGGTCCTTCCCCCAGGCGAACGGTTGTCATAATGAAAGGCGGGAAGCCCGAGGGCAGCGGCCTGACAGGGCGCGTGGAACCGATACAGTTTTTGTATCGAGAACCAGCGACCTTCAATTGTGTGAGATCCGCACGCTCAGATCTCACCTGCCACGTCGTGGATATGCCAGGCGGCGTTGGTTAAACTGCAAACTATCGCCAACGGCAAATCCGAAGACCCTTGAAGACACGGCTCAAAAACCGAAGGATGGACCCACCTCCGGCAAAACAACCTCATCCAAAAGGTCTCTCCCAGAGGTGGGCCCAGGGGGCCACTATCGGCACCTTGCATACCGTATACCCCTTGGCACTACAAGAAGACCAAAGGAACTTCACTTGTCTGAGTTGAAGACCTGTGAAGGCCCCACATGTCATACGGGACCGGACCTGCCTCCCATCTATGGTTAGCCCCGGTGCTGCCATGTGTATACTGCAACCGAACCTACATCCCACACATGGGATAGCTTCGGGCTAAACACAAGTGCGGCACCCCCGGACCTAACCCCTGACAGAGAGAAGCTCCGGTACCGACACGTTTACATCTACACCGGACCTACCCGTCCCAGACGGAAAGCTCCAAAGCTGCCACGTGTCCAACCGCCAGACCTTCAGCCTCAACAATCAGACTGGTAGACCTCTAACGGCTTGGACCTTCAAGGGGCAATCAAAGACATCAAGACCCGATTAAGTGTCATTAATACCATATTAATGACACATGATAGGAAGGCCCTTAATACCAGTAACGGCACTGTCAAGGCCCATTACCACATTATTAAGGGTAATTAACCTCATTAATTGTGTATTGAGCATCAGTAACCGCTAGGCCACATGTCGGGCCAGGCTAACGGTGTAACGACTAGTCCTTGTACTATAAAAGGACTGGTCAACGATACACAGGGGGGCTCGGTCTTCTCTCCTCCCCCAGTCTAGAAGCTCTCGACTCTAGACGCTCAATACAACAACTACACACCCCGTGGAGTAGGGTATTACGCTCAGGCGGCCCGAACCATGTAAATCTCTGTGTCTACTTGCCATTGTGTTCTGAATCTCTGCGCGCCCAATACCGAACTACAAACTCCGCGGGCTACCTATAGTAGTACCGGGAGAATTGCCAGAACAACACTCCGACAGTCTACGAGTTACATCAGTTTCCTGGTTATCATATACCAGTATGCATCCGTTACAGCTCATTCCTAACCGGGCCGCATAAGGATCGGTTCTCAATCGACACAAGCAGGACTACACATCCTACTCCGCTACGCGGTCTCATATACATTCCATAAGTCAATCTCTACCATAAACCAATCCCGTGTGAGGTCAAACCTATCTCGCGAGTAGATTCCCACTACTCGACCTCTACCGGATTTCTATACAATATTTAGCATAGCAGCAGCTATACGAGGACTTAATAGCTACCCAAATACTCCATGGGGTGTTCTGGCCGTGCAAGTGGAGTATCAAAATCATCTAGACTTAATGCACAATTCTTCTCCAAGCTGTAATGTGATACAAAGAAAAAATTGTCAAAGCTGTTAAATGCAAACTGGAGCTTGCCTTGCTCAACGGCTAGTCAGAGTCTATGCGATGAGAATACAATCAGCTAGCTGGTCCTTCCAATACATTTTTTTCCTCCAAGTCCTCCAAGTCTGTCGTCTCGATCACTATCGATATGAATTGCACATATAAGAAATAGGACTTAGCAAAGAGAGAAAACTTGATGAATCTTAATATGACTAAGTATGATGTATAAGTACTATAGACAGGCCTAGGTTGCATTTCAGTTCCGGTGGAAAGGATGGGTTTATCAATGTTGATTTGGGAGTCAGGAATTGTGAACTTCATTATGACTTAGAAGTAGATGAAACATACTATTGTCATAATCTGCCAAAGACAAAGTGTAATGAAGCTGGGAATTTTTGTAGTAATCCTCAGATGTCATAAGAAAGGTGCTGGCCAAATTTCAGCTAAAGCAATGACAGAATATGGTCTACAAAAATCTACAGAGATTTAGGCTTCACTGAATTTTCCTGGAAAAAGTGGAGCTTTGACATGCATCACAGTTGGTTTTCCAGATTGTGCGTGTCACCAGAAGTCCAACAAAATTGGTTCCATATTTTTCTAAGGTTTGTTGAGAGAGATATGAATTTTACAAGTTTGACATTTTCTCAAAATGTTTATGTTGTTTTTACATTTTTCATGGATGTATGGAAAACAAACACAACTCAATTGACCAAATAAACTCCAATGAGGCTGAAATTTCTACTGAGGATCAAGAGATTTAGGGAGGACTTTCTGGCCAAAAATGGGAATTTTCCAAAAAGGAAATCCTGTGAAAATAAATTCCCAAAGTTCTCAATTGAAAAGATTAATGGAGAACATTCCAGGGATGCTCATACCAATCCCATTGCACCACTTTAATGTATTGGTTAAAAGGAATCCATCCGAATTTATTTCATAATTTTTGACACCTCTGCTAGGAGATATCGATTTTTAAAATTTGGGCAAAATCTCAAAATTCAAAATGGAAAAGAAAAGTTTAAACTTCTTCTATTGGGGCCCATGGCTGACTCAGCCACTCAGCGCGGTAACACGTGGGCCATAGGGTTGTGGGTGCCTGGTCACAAAGTATTCCGAGGCCACATTTGATCCGGCTGAGGGGCAATTGCCACAAACAGATGGGCTGGATCGGGGCTCTTCTCCCCCAAGCGCCTGGCAGCGCTGTGTGGCAGCGTCGACGACGCACAGCGATGTGGTTGCCGACCCACTGTTCGAATACTCTGCCCGCCTTTAATCTCACCGCCACAGGCTACAATCGGATAGGTGAGGGATGGGTGAATCATGCTCAAATCAGCCCAAGCGTAGCTTCCCACGGCGGCGGCGATGAACATTAATCTGGTGAACTCAATCTCATTGAAGAGTGCACGAAAGCTTGGGACAAAGACTAAATTTTTTCTGGTGTGATGGGCAGCAAGAATATGGGAGATAATCTTGCTGAAAGTGGCCACAATGTGGAATGCTACTGTCGAAGTGTTAATGCAACACTTCCCCAGAATCTGCTAAGGAGCAGCCCGTGGAGGTTCTTGTTCGGCGGGGCTTAGGCCTCAATCAAGTGTTCTAGCCGAAGAGAGTATGACACGATGGTTTTTAAGTGGTTTGGGCCGCAAGGAGCGTAACACCCTACTCCACGGTGGATGGTATTGCTAGTATGTGTGTATGCGTGCGTCATGTTGGATTGGGGATTTTCGGATCCTTTGTAATGGTGGCGGTCCGGGCCTTTTATAGCTAAGGCCGGATGCCTTACAAGTGGGGGCCTGGGGTCCAACAGGTGGTCCTGGGGCGATCTTATCCTAAAGATCTAAGGCTTCTCGCATAAGCTTGCTCTGATCGTGGACTTGAAGACTCGCCGTCTTGTCGCCTGAGTCGTCAGTAGCCCATGTGTTGTTGCTGACAATGGGAGAAGGTGTCCCGCTAGCCTGTCTTGTTGCCACAAGCTACCCACTTAGCTAAGTGGGATAGGGCTGCAGCGCCTTCACTGCGATGTGATTGGTCACAACGGTCTCTGATCCTTGGGTGCGCGTCTCCAAAGCTTGGCCTAGGCAGAGCGCACCGTCCCTTATCTCCCCCACCTTACCATCCATAGTAAGTTGTGGGACAGGTGGCAGCACCGGAGCTGATCCCTGCTGGTGAGGCCAGCCCCGGTCCTTTATGATGCGCGGCAGCTCTGGGGCTCTCCAGGGGACATGGCAGCTCCGTGCCCTTCCTCAAGGGGGGGATGCCTGGCCCGACGCTCCGAGCCACGTGGCAGCACCGAAGCTCTTCCCTGAGGTTGGGTGGGGTCCCGTCCCAACAAGTGGCATTTCGGGAGTCCGCCTCACCGGTGGGGCCAAGTCCCATCTTTGAGGCTCTCGTTGCAGTGTTGGGGCTCGGTCTTTAGAGAGACCGAGGTCTTGGCACCTTCGGGAAATGTGGCGCATCCGGACGTGCCTTGGTGTCTTCATCCTGTGTGCGAGGGTACCCCGTCTGTAGGGTACCGGCAGCGACAGTGACCTTGGTCAACCTAGCAGGCGGCCACGAAAATTCATTTCCTCGAGGCTATGGTTGATGGTTTTCATCGCCGTTTGATCGAGAAGGACTGTAGCAACTTGGGGAACATCTTTTATAATAGGAATGTATGCTTTTCTAAGTGGAACACAAATTTGGGTGTCGAATGTTTGCTTGTTCTAGTGTTTGCTGGTGGAAAAACATTTCCAATCCGACACGACAGCGTTAGGAGAGAAGAAGATGCTTTGCAGGAAGTAAGAAGCCTCCACGTATAACCTTTTGGCGTGTTGGTATCAAGTGGAAACCTCCTGGTTTGGCCAAGCGACGTTGAAATGTGGCGGCGCGACAGATTTGAACATTGAGGGTGCAAATGTTGTGTTCGCCATGTACACGCCACAGTCCATGTCACCTCACATCGGGAGGGTGAAGGACGACCGTGCGCCGCTTTTCACAGCTCGATGAAGCAAGAAATCAAGGGAGAACGCCGAGCAACGTCCAAACAGAGGGGCGGCAGCGGCAGCTCCATTCTTGCGAGAGGTGAGGGAGCAGCGCTAGAGGCTTTCTCCTTCGGTCCAAACTCAGGATAAGGGCACGCACACAGCTGCAATCTGCTGGAAGCAACGCTTGGAAGCAGGAAAGCAGGGAGATGTGTGGAGTTGCATGTGTCTGGTGTCAAACGGGGAAGAGCAGAGAAAAAACAGAGCACTTTGTGTTGTCCCCTGCTGACATATAGGGCCCACAGCCCCCTCTCTTATCCCCTTTCTTCATCAATTGAAATAGTCAATTAACATTATAATTGATGAAATTTGGCAAGGATAGAAATTTAAATGGAGGAATTCACATTTGAACTCAAATAAAAATTGACAAGTTTAAGTCAAATTCAAATTTGAAATGGATTTGAATTTTCCCCATTGGACTTGCTCCAAATAAATAGCAACTGAGCTCTAACATTATTGAAACTTGGCAGCTAGGGTAAGCCAACTATGGGGAATTCAAATGTGAAATCTGAATTGACAGTTGACAAAGTTGAAAATGGAATTTGAATATGAATTCAAATTTGAATGCTCTCATATATAGTGATTCATATAAATGGCAAAATAGTTCAAAAATTATCAAACTTGAGAGGAGTGGTATTTGAATCATGAGAAACGTATTAAGGAATTCAAATTTGAGTTTGACAAATTTGAGTGGAACAATACAAGTTGATTTGTAAAACTTTCATATTAGGGTTTGAATTATCCCTTTTCCTTCCTTTCGATTTTGTTTTCATTTTCTCATTTTAACTTTCATGGCTGAGATGAACACCACGACTTGTGGGTTTTTATATTACTTGCTTAAGTTCTCATACACATGAGCAATCGCCTAAACTATTTTTAAAGTTCTAACAAGTTGCTATTATTGAATATACTTCATGTAGCAATTTAATTTATGTGAATGTGAATATCTAGTTCAACTAAAAAAAATTTCAAGTTCACAATTTTTTTTCTTGTTCTTCTCAAAAGAATGAGCTTTCATAATCCTTCCCCCTTAAAGGAATCTCGTTCTGAGATTCTAGTGAAGGAAAAAGAAAGTCGATAGGGGGTGATTGGTAAAAGTAAGTCGTTACCGGAGAAAGGATGTTAACAATTTTGATGTAATTTGGATTTGCGATAATCTTCAAGGTCCATGTTATTTTTATATACGGTTCTTAGCGTCGAGATTTAGCTACCCGAATCGAGCATTGATCACAAGGAGCTCGATTAATCACCGCTCCATGTATTACTCAACAATGATGAAGCAAGCAAATGGCATTATGAATGATCAAGTTGTTCATAGCTCAAGCTTACATAGACACTACTCAAGTAATTGGATGTAGACACATATTCTTGCGCAAAGTTCATTATTAGTCAATTTTGAAGTGTTTCTATGTCCTTCAAGAGCAGTGAATCATGATGCATCACAAGTAGGAGGATGTTATGCATATGATATGTAACTCGAGGTGATGATGCATACGGTATGATGCATTCACTTTTATGGTTTGAGCAAAAGTATGTAAGACGATTCAAACGCAATGAAACGTATCTCAAGATTCACAAGGCTTGACGAACTGGGTCATGAAAGATGCTAAACAAAGAATACACCTTGCATAACATGACCAAGGTCATGGAATACTAGTTAACAATATAATAAGGACAAGTGAAATTCAACTCAAATTAACATAGCGAGTACGGCTGAGATGAACAAAAAAACTTGTCCATGAGGTAGTACTCCATGACACCTTCTAACCACAACTTAGAAACAGAATTGCAGTTTACTAGCAAATGGTCAGGTTTCTCATCTCGTAGTGTTCTTACTAACGATCTCTATTCCTAAATGAACGTGGTTGGGTTGCCTTCAAAAGTAGCAAAGAGAATAACCTTTGAAGAGTAGGTAACCAACACATTAGTAATTTGCGATGGTTGGAGGATAAGTATGGTACATAACCTATGTTATCGTGGGGGAGTCACAAGGTCATACAACACCTAAACTTAGTCAAATAATCATTCAAAGATAAATTGATGGTAAAATGTAGTCTTTCAGAATAAGTCGTCTCGTACTCACAAGCATTGACTCCATGCATTGTATGCATACTACCATGATGACCATATCATCAAAATAATTTCTGTTATCTGACCTTTAATTTAGCAGACTCCAGTGAAGATCATGCTAGTTGTTTCCTTTAAATGATAAAGATATAAAAATCTGCAATTATCCTCTAGGGTGAGTCGGTCAGATGTTTCGACTTAGCCTACTTGAAAATAAAATACCTCGTCGTCACTTTGGTGTTGATGTCCTCTGATGTAACGGAGGTTTGGTAATCAAGCACCAAAGTTAAATAAAGGGCACTCCTTGCCCCTTATGTTTCGGTCTAGTAGCTTGAAAGCTTTCCTCATAAAATTCTATTGGGTAAGGTGATGTGCAACAGCGGTCTTATACCGCTGAGACATACCATTGTTGACTGATGGAAAAGATGGGAAAATAATTTGTCCTGATTACCTTTGTGTTAGTGGTAAATAGCCTCCGTCAACAAGGTTAGTTGTGACGGAAACTCTACTTTACTGAAGTCTCCCACTTTCAATAAGATGACGCGTACAAACCCCCTTGTAAGAAGTTATCAATTACACGATTTAAATGACTTTGGTCACTTGTTTAAGCTCTCCCAAAAAGAAATTTGGATTAGGGAAATCAAAGTATCACTTTGGGTGTCACACTAGAGGTAAACAAATACATGAGCATGGCATAAATGTTTTTTAAGCAAGTTTAATCACCTAAGACTTTACTAGAGTACCACCTCCATTAATTTTGCTTAACTGATCAAGAACTTGCATAAAGCTGTACCAACTGTACAACAGTTGAAATTTGGGATGATGACATACGTGGGAGCAGAAACAATACTTTTGTTGACTATGACAATGAAAATAACCCATGTGCCTTCACCATGGTTATTGATTGGCCGGTAAACAACGACGAAGCAATAGTTAGGGCTGTTGCTAAAGTTGTTGTTTAATTGTCCGTATTTCCGGACCGGCAAACTTGTATAGACTAACTTGATGGAAATCTTCAAGTTAGCTATAAGCATAATAAAAAGATTTGTACATAAAGAAAAGTTAAAAGGAGCAGTATCGATTTCCAACTGCAACAGAGGATAGCATAACATGATCTTGTTGTGGATGCATAAACATTTTAATAAACTCCAGGTTTGACACTGTTCCAAAACAAAACTGGTGGGACTGGTCACAACTCTAACAGACTGAACCAGTTTCATTAAAACTTGATTTAGATCATACTAAAGCATTTTCACGCCTTGAGCAACCAATAAAAGTTGATGTTAACTCGAGCATCTTTTCAACGAGTATTCAGTATCCTCCAGGTGAGTCATGGATCAAAAGTTATGAAAGTTAAAAGTCTACAGACATGCTGGAAAATTTTCAGCAGCACTCCGTTTGGAGGTATCCACTATGATTCACTTGTTTCATACAATTCCGATTCAAATCTTACAAAACTCAAAACTACAAAGCTGTAGTATAAGTCTCAAACTTCTCGGAAATGTATCACACAAACCATGGTATGTCGTGTATCGCAAAATATGACCAAATCACTGCAAAGTACCGAGATTCAATTCTGTGTTCTACAGTTTGGTACAATTTCTGTTCCATTGATCAAATAACTAATTTAAATTGGTAATATGCTCATGTGGTTACAACAAAAGTTATAGAATACTTCCACATCTTTCCAAAAAGTATTTATTTGCCTTCATATCATTTCTGGTTGAGGAGATATGAATTATTAATATTTGACCAAGTTCCCAGATTTTCACTGAATTTTTTATAGCACCTCCTGCATATTGTGGATTTGGCCACAATTTTTACAAGTAGATAATATCAAAATTTGCCAAAAATTTAAATTACAACATTATAGTATACAAAATGAGGATTTCAGAACTGTATCTGTCGGTACTCTGCATACTGGATACCCTCGAGCCGGCTAAAAGCACCTAATAGTCCTACCTCCCAGCTGAGGCGGCTCGAACCACGTAATACCACCATCTCACCATCTTTCATACGCGCAATCTCTCCCGAGGACTAAGCCCTGCCGATCAAGAACCGTCATGGGCTGTTCGCATAGCAGGTGTGGGGGGAGTGTCATGAGAATACTTCAACATTTGGCGTGCCAGGTAGGGGCTTTTTCCTCTAAAGAAGTGGTTGCGCTTTCACCACAATGGTGTAATACATCAAGCCCGTGGATGGTGGTTTCCATGGCTGTCGTCTGGTGACCAGATCCTACGCCCAGGCGACACAGTCTGGTCCATCACGCCCCGCATGGATGCAGCTAGCCAGGACAATGCATCTGGGCACATCCCGACCCAGTCGGTGCCCCTGGAGCTGTCGGCTACAAGCCCAGAGAGCGCTCTGGTAGCACCCAAGGCCCTTCTCCACCACCAACAGTTCTTGAACGCTTCCCAAAGCGGCTTAGTAGTGGGTCCATGACATCAACCACTTCATCATTGCGGCCATCAACTCTCCCGTTAGAGGGCGGCGTCACGTGTCGCTGTCGCGCACGCCATCCATCGTCCATCGCTTCGCCGACTCCCATTCCACCAGACTTACTAGCGCTGGCAGATCCCCATGATTGACGTAATGACAAAGCTTGATCATCGTCAAGCTCAGGTAGATGGCCACGTCATCAACGAGCGGTAGCGGGAGACACGGCGCAACCTTGATGTCGAATACAACTCTCAAGGGCCTGAGCACGATGCGTCCTCCATCAATGGTGTGCCACAAGTGAACCCTCTGCCACCGCCTCACAAGGATTATGTTTGGTCGACCGCTCCCCTACAGTACTCTGCACAGCAGGTGCCACAGCAGCAGTACATGGCGCAGAAGGTGCCACATCAGCAGTACTTAGTCCAACAGGTGCCACAGCAACCGCACGTCATGCAGGTGGCAGCACAACATTCACCACAAGGTGTGCAACAAACCCCCATGGGTATGTTGTTGCATATGCTTCCCCAGCGAAGCCCATCGGAGGGGGCACGACCTTGGCTCCATACCTCTGCCCGACGACCCTGCCTCTCATGTTCCAGCCATTCCTGCTAGAAAAGTTTGACAGAAGCGTCAACCCTGCTGAGTTCCTGAAGATCTACATAACATCACTCCTTGCTGTAGGAGCGGATGAGCTCACCCTGGAAAGAGCTCTACCCGAGGGATCCATAACCTCTTGGAAAGAGCTCTACTAGCAGTTCACGGCAAACTTCGGCAGCTCCTACACGCGCCTTGTCATCGAGCTCGACCTCCACGTTGCGCGTCAGCAACCCAAGGAGACATTGTGATCATTCATCCTGCGGTTTTTCCAGGTACGCATCTCCATCCCCAACATCCCGAATGCTTCTGTCATAGTGACATTCTAGCAGGGAGTGCATGATAGGAAGATGCTCGAGTAGTTAGCCACGCACAACGTGCAAGATGTCTCCGAGCTCTTCTCCATCACCGACCGGTGCGCCAGGGTGGCAGAAGTTCGTGACTGGCACACACAGGCCACCTTTGGAGCGGCCAGAGCAGACAAGACTGGCGAAGGTGCCTCTACCCCAGATAGCAGCAAAAAGAAGAACAAGAATCGGGGCGGCGGCCAGAACAAGCCGCTAGAGGAGCACCCGTCGCGGCAGCAGCTGCGACCGGTGGCGCGAGACCCCCATGCCATGACAAACGCCCATGTCAGCCACCTGCTACTGATGATGGTGTCGAGCCTTTTCCGGTGAACAAGATTCGCGACAACAACACGAGCTAGTGCCGGGAGATCAAGAGGCGCGTCGAGTGATACCAAGAGCAGGCGTAGCAGCATCTTGAAGGTGCACCCTTCCGCCAGCGGGAGGGCAAGCAGAAGGTCGACCCCAAGGTCGACGATGATGTGGAGCTAGAGTAGCAGAAGCATGAACAATCCGTCAAGGTGGTCCTCCAGGATTAAGACTCCAACACCAGCAGCGACCACGAGTGTCACAAGACACTCCACTTCATCATTGTGGTGTCTTGGGATCCCGTGTCTTAGAACGCGGTCAAGATCCTGCACCGAGTGATGGCCTCGATAGCTCCTACACCCACTCGGGCGCTGCACCACAAGTGGAAGGAGACAACGATCATCTTTGAATCCTCTGACCGCCCCAAAAAACATGGTGGGAGCCGGGATCCTGCCTCTCCTGGTCTCCACCACCATCGCCAACGTCAAACTCCACCATGTCTTGATAGATGGCGGGGCCGACCTCAACCTCATCAGTCGTGCGGCCTTCGACCACCCGTAGATTCCAGTATCCAATCTCACCCCCTCGAGTCCGTTCTCGAGGGTGGGACTAGGGAATATCATCCCGTACGGCAACATCCACCTTCGGATGACCTTTGGGACACCTGAAAACTTCTGGAAAGAGAGCATGCCGTTCGACATAGTGGAGGTCAGCCTCCCCTTCAACACCATCATCTGCAGTCCCGCCCTGTAGTGATTCATGGTTGTAGCCCACTATGGCTACCTCGTCTTGAAGATGCCTACTCCCTCTGGCTTCATTAGGATCCGCGGAGACCGCACCGCTATGGTGTTAGCATTGGAGGAGCTCCAAGCAATCGCATCAGACCGAGCACCTGCCCCAGGTGGCGCTGGACCAAGTCAGCTTCTACTGAGCTCACGTCAGCACGACTCGTACGTTGCACCCCTTCAGCAGCTTCCCAACAACACCAACGCTCCCGTCAAAGCTGTCAAGATCAATTCCGGCTCTGCCCAGACCACCAACAATGCGAGGGCCAAGGAAGAAAGTAGGGACACCTGCTCATCACTCCACTGGTAGCTAACGACGACAAGTTGCCCGACAACTATCACAGTTACCCTCGGAGCTTTGAGCGCCCCTGTAAGTTAACCTTAGCTTAGTAGTAGGACAGTGTAAAGGTTTCATAGAGTCTGGGAGTAGCACTTAGGATAACCATGCTCCGAGAGGGTCAGGTCCAAAGTGCACAGTCAACTTAGCCTGGTCCCGAACCCTAAGCATGTGCACCATGCCTCCCTTGTCATCTGGAAGCAAGTCGTTGCCTTCTTTTGTAAAAGCCTGTCTCCTCCTATGAATGCCAATATAAAAGAATCACTGCCTTAATCTATGTTTTCCTAAAAATGTTCATCTAATTACTAGTTAATTTTATGGTGAACCATACTAGGCTCGTTTTTTGGTATATCGCCTTCATATACACGTTTATATGCTCTGTATCTCACCCTTTGTGGAATTGTGCAATCCAAATGCAGGCGGGTCTGCTTGTGAGGGGTTCTCTCGGCTGCCCCCTTCCTTGCAGTCCTCTGACGCTGGATGGCCTTCTAGGAAAAGTCTATGCCAAGCAAAAGGTCCAGGGGGTGTAAACTACTTAGTCTGGTCCTTTATCCTAAGCATGCACACCCTGCCTCCCAGCGCTACGACAGAGTACTGGGGACCGAAAAGCTGACACACTAAGGACGGCGGGAGCCAGACTCCAAAGCACTAGCGCATTGAATTACCCAAGCACTGATGAGGACATCGCTACCATTGATACAACAACAACAGCAACCTATTCACCACTGGCAGCTAATCAAGGTCCAATGACACACACTTGTCCACGTCAACTTAATTATCAGGTGAATTCATTCCTGGCTGTTCAAAGTAATTATCATTCAAAGGGGAACTATTAAAGCCTTGTGACGACCTTGTTATTATTAGGTGCTTGGGAATTGATCCAACTAGGAGGAATTGAGGGATTAATGCAAAGAAGGCTGGTCCACCCGAGGGGTCTTCATAACTGCAGCAAGTATAAGCTTAAAAGGGGCATAACTTTCAACTCCCAAGATTGTTTAATGCAAATAAGTACATGCTGGAAAGGTCTTTTTGTCTAATTCCCATTGGATCAAGAATCAAAGGCAGATGACACTTGAGCTGCTCAGAAAAGGCCGAACAAGACTCGTGACTCCATCTTGAGTTCTAGTCTTCCTCCTCTATATAAACAACTAGCAACAATAGGAAGAACTTGGGTTTTGTTTTCTGTAAGTTTAGCCATTGCTACTTCCTTGTAATGCAAGTGTCGATGAGACCTTCCGATTACTTGAATTAGAACCCCAACTTATCACACCCGTGAGTGTTTGCTTGTTATCTTGTTCTTGCTTGTTCTTTGATTGCTTGCAGTTTCAAGGCTGTTCTTGGCACGACAAGAACAACTACAACAAGAGTTGGTGTAACCATCGCTAAGGCGCAACACCTTTGTGGTTGTGTAGTCGGGTAGCACAATGTCGACCTCTACCCAACTTGTAGTTACCAGGAGAAGGTGTAACTGACGCTCAAGGCGCCACACCATCCTGGTTGTGGTAGTCGGGCAGCCAATGTCGGCCTCCATGAAATTCATTCACCACCAACATCTCTCATCGAAAGATAGGGCATCCCTCGTACACGTTGGGTTCATCAAGCACCGTGTGCCAGCTCAGGACACTAAGCCATGACAAAGCTATAGAGAAAAAAAGAGGTAAATCAGTGATCAAAGTAGTCACTTCTTTATCATGTATGCAGGACACCCAGCTTCGATGCCTCCCAGGTGACCGGCCGTTGACGTCCCAGCACGTCGATGACAGTGACAAGTGCTAACTCGTGAGTACACTCTCCCGCTCTCCTCTTGTTGCTAATAGGATTCTCTAGTGGTAACCTGTATACCAGGGGCCTGACATCGAAGTTGGTACACATCGGTGGAGGACGATGCCAGAGCAGCCAACTCTGGCACCTCCCAGGGGGCCCGTCGTCGACGTCCCAACACATCAATGATAGTAACACGCGCTGATTCGTGAGTACACTCTCCTGCCCTGCTCTTGTTGCTAATAGGGTTCTCTTGTGGTAACCTGTATGCCAGGGGTCTGCAGTCGAAGTTGCTAGACATCTGTGGCGGACGACGCTGGAGCAGCCAGCTTCAGCACCTCCCAAGGGTCCGCCGTCGACGTCCCTGCACGTCAATGAAAATATTAAGTGCTGACTCGTGAGTACACTCTCCCGCCCCGCTCTTGTTGCTAATAGGGTTCTCTTGTGGTAACCTGTATATCAGGTTCCTGCCGTCACATTTCTACTGCGATGGTGGGCAGCGCCAGAGCAGGCAGCTCCGGCACCACCCAGGGGGCCTGCCGTCGACGCTTCTACAGCGATGGTGGGTGAAGCCAGAGCAGCCATCTCCAGAACAACCCAAGGGCCTGCAGTCGACGTTTCTACAACGATGGTGGGCGATGAGAGAGCAGCCAGCTCTGGCACCATCAAGGGGCCTGACATCGACGTTTCTACAATGACAGTGGGCGACGCCAGAGCATCCAGCTCCGACACCACCCATCGGGCCTACCGTCAATGTTTTTTACAGCGATGGTGGGTGAAGCCGGAGCAGCCAGCTTGGGCACCACCCAAGGGGCCTACCGTCGACATTTCTACAACGATGGTGGGCGACGCCAGAGCAGCTAGCTCCGACAGCACCTAGGGGGCCTGCCGTCGACGTTTCTACAGCGATGGTGGGTGAAGCTAGAGCAGCTAGCTCTGGCACCATCCAGGGGGCCTTCCATCAACGTTTCTACAATGACGTTGGGTGACGCCAGAGCAGCCAACTCTAGCACTACCCAAGGGGCCTGCCATCGACGTTTCTACAATGATGGTGGGCGATGTCGGAGCGGCCAGCTCCGGCACCACCCAAGGGGCCTATCGTTGATGTTTATACAACCATGGTGGGCGACACTGAATCAGCCAGCTCCGTCACCACATAGGAGGACTGCCGTCGATGTTTCTACAACGAAAGTGGGCGACACCGGAGCAACCAGCTCCGATACCACCCAACGGGGCCTGCCATCGACGTTTCTGCTATGATGGTGGGCGAGGCCAGAGCATCTAGCTCCGGCACCATCTAAGGGGCCTGCGGTCAACATTTCTACAACGATGGTGGGCGACACCAGAGCAGCCAGATCCGACACCAACAAGGGGGCCAGCTGTCGACGTCTCTACTGAGACAAATCTTGGCGCCCCTGAAGGGGCCTTCCCGAGGTCATCCACTCAAACCCCACTGCTCCGTTGGGGGCCCATCGAAGACATTCTGCAATCAAGTGGTAGGTGTGGCCAGCCACCTGACCACATCTATCAGGAGGCCTTTAAGGGGGTTTCATAGCAAGGATGTCAACTGACGACAGATCAGCTATGTCAACTGTGCGATCACTAGTTCCTCAAAAACTAAGAAATTTGGCAAAGTTCTCTAGGCCCTTATGCTGCTAAGAGCCTAGGTGAATAAGACGGGAAACACAAGACATAGCTGAGAAGCCAAACTTGAATTTAAAATCATTGAAGAATATTTACAAAGGGGCGAGTCCCGAATACAAATACGTCCCCGCCTAGGGGCGGCTGGCCTCAATCTATAGCAAATTGTGTGGCGGCATCCTTGACTTCTGCTGTTGTCGCCTCTTCATGTGCCACGATGATGTCATCGAACACCAGGTCCATAGGTATCTCCGGGTACCGACTCCAGTAGCACACCAGAACGTGTGAAAGCATCTAGGCCCCCATGAGGTACGGTTTTGGTGATTAATGACAACCATTGGATTTTACTAATGAATTTGTGGATGCAAGTTCTCCCATATCACTCAATCAAATGAAATCTATATGAATATGAACATCAACCACTGATCATTGGAGACCCCTAAAACAATCACTTTATGAGATCAATCAATATTATGAAGATTAGAAGTAAAAGCTCATATGTCAAAGTTATTCAACCATAATTGACAACACTCAATCCTTGACAATCATCAGAAGAACATTTACAACAAGTGTCTAAGAGGTCAATCGAGCAAATTCCAAAAGAATCACTTAGAACAACTCGAAGCAAACAAAATCAACTCACCGGATCAACCGATGTTTCCAGAGAACAACACATCGGTCGAGTTGATTCAGCAGAAGAAGAAGACCTCAGAACAAAGTACTGACTGGATCATCCGATGTTAAGGGCAATGTTACATCGGTCCATCAGTACAGTATGCAATATACTTGGACCAAGTGTAGCACCGGATCATCCAATGTACTGCAATATACACATCGGTCAATCACTCTAGTAAGCATCAAGTTTGAACCAATTCTGGAGGAAGTGCCACCGAATCATCCGATGAGAAGATAAGTGCAACATCGGTCTAACAACGGTCATATCTGACACAGTGACATCAACTAATTTGGCTTTGACCGATGATAACTGAAGGGGAGACATCGGATCATTCGGTGTTCGCAGAGTAGTGATGTCAGCCTACTTTTCCAACGGCTATTTCGTGGAGGCTGGCTATTTATACCCCTTCAACCCCTCTAATCGATAAGTCTTGATCACCAGACATACTCTACACATCCTCAAGCATTCAAGACATTGAGCCATCACTTTTACATCTTTTAGACCAACTTACACACCTAGAGATAGGCTAGAACTAGCTAGAGAGAGAGTTTGTGTGCCTCCATTCTTGTTGAGTGAAATCTCTACTGTAGTGAGAGCTGTAAGGGAGTGTCCCTTGGTGTTTGTAACTGAGAGAGACTTCTGGAGCTTGCCAAGACGGTTGTGGAAGCCCGGAGGATCCAAGTTGTATAAGGCTTGAGCTCCACCTTACCGAGGTTGGCAAACGGAGAAGAATAGTGAAGATCCCTACTCTCGGTGACTTGGGTGTGGCTATACCCTTTGGTGGGTGCCACAACGTGGATGTAGGAAGATCTTGACGATCTTGCCGAACCACGGGATAAATCCTCGTGTCTCCTCGGGAGTTTGCATTCTCTTCCTCTCCCTTACACTTATGCATTTTATATACCGTGAAGTTGCTATTTACTTGAATGCATAGGTAGCTTGCGTAGGGAATTGGGCTATTAGTAATTAAGTTTTGTTGTGTTAATTTTTGAAAAGAAGCCCAATTCACCCCCCCTCTTGGGCATTTGATCCTTACAATTGGTATCAGAGCAAGGTTGCTCATAGGATCATTCTAGCTTCACCGCTAGAGAGCTAAAATGGCCAAGGTTGGGGGTTCGGTTCCTATCTTCGAGGGCAAGAACTTTGCCTATTGGAAAGCACGCATGCGCGCTTATCTAGAGGCTATTGCTCCCGAAGTATGGGAAGCGACCCACGCGGGGTTTTGTGAGCACAATTATGTTGGTGATCAAATTAAGTGGAATGCTAAAGCTAGGAATGCTATTTATGAATGTATTAGTCAAGATGTGTTTGCTAGGATTGCTAGCAAGGAAAAGGCTTATGAAATTTGGGCTTGCTTAATTGAAATTCATGAGGGCTCTTCTCGAGTCAAGGAACTAAAATATCACATGCTTAAAGCCAAGTATGATGAATTTAAAATGCTACCTCATGAAAATGTCAATGAAATGTTCTCTCGCTTGAATGTGCTTATTGAAGAAATCAATGCTCTTGACATTGCTTCTCTTGGCAAGGGACTCATCAACCGCACGATTCTCATGCTCCTTCCCAAGCCAATGTACAACATCATCAACTCCATGCTTCAAAAAGAATCTCTTGACCACATTGAAGTTTCGGAGCTCATTGGAGAGATTCACGCTCATGAGATGAGTGTACATGGGATGATGGAGGAACCATCTTCAACCACAATTGCTCTAAAGGCTTCCGTAAAGAGAACAAATCTCAACAAAAGGAAAGTGGTTGAGCCTAGCCCAAGTGAAGAAGCGCAAGCATCAAGTGAAGATGACGATAATGATCTTGCATCAATGATGAGAAAGTTCTCTCGCTTAAACCCCAAGATTGCCAAGAAGGGATACACCTTTGATTCCAAAAAGAAAGCATTTCTACCAAAGAGAGATGACAACAAGACTTGCTATAATTGTGGTGATCAAGGTCATATCTCCTATGATTGTCCAAAACCAGACAAAAGAAGAGAGAACCACAACAGCAAGCATCGTAAGCTTGAAGATAGTGAGGATGAAGAAGAGGTCAAACACAAACCAAGATCCTTTGGAAAGAGGAAACATGACAAGGGCAAGAAGGCAAAACTCTTCCCAAAGAACAAAAATGGCCCACAAAAGGTGTTCATGTGTGAGGCAAATGAATGGGTCACCGACGAAGAATCAAGTGATGAAGAGAGTGAAGCGGAAGAAGAAAGTTTGGTCGGCCTTGCCATTGCCAACAATGATGACTCACCTCTTCATCCACCACCCATGTGCCTCATGGCTAAAAGTAACACCAAGGTATGTGATGACTCTAGCGATGATGAGCTTTCACCCGATGATTTAACTTCATTAATAAATGAATATCACACTATCATTAAGAGGGAAAAGAGTAAGGTTACGGCTCTTGAAGAAACTCGTGCTAAGATTGAGAGTGCTAACCTTGATTTGCTTGACAAGTATGAAAGCATACTTAAAGAGCATGACACGCTCAAATCCCATGTCAAGCAAGTTGAGGAGGATAAGGCTCAAATTAAGCTAGATCATAATGAGCTTGACTTAGCCCACCAAGCACTATTGGGAAAGCACAATGAGTTAATACAAGAACATCAAACACTTAACCTTGCTTATAAAGTGCTTGATCAAGAGTTAAAAAATATGAATAAACAAACTCTTAATGATAAGGTATCCATTACTTCTCATGCCACTAATGTCTTGCACAAGTCTTTGCCTTTGAAAGAAAATGCTAGGGAGAAGGACTTGTTGGAAGAAATTGAGAGTCTCCGCACTAGTGTGGCTAGACTATAAAAAGGAGAAGTCAAGCACAAGGAAATCCTCTTCCAACAAGCAAAGGCCTTCAACAAAAGAGGACTTGGATCCTTCCCGGTGCCAAACAAAGGAAAGGTGCCCTCACCGGAGCTAAGAACAACCTTCATCAAAGAAGTTGGTTCCTATTGCCAACATTGTGAGATCACCGGTCACCATACAAGGGAGTGTCCTCTTCATAACCGACCTTCTCCAAAACTGCCTACTAACTACAAATCTACTTTCAATGAACATTATTATCTCTTGATTAAAGTAAATGGCAAGGTGAAAGCAAGGTTCTTTGGCAAGGACATAAAGGGTATGAAGGGGAAGCTCCCCAAGCAACTTTGAGTCCCAAAGACACTTGTATCACAAATACAAGGACCTAAGTTGGCTTGGGTGCCAAAAATAAAAAATTGAATTCATGTGTGTAGGTGAACTACAAAGCCAGTGGAAAGCATCGGCGGGTGCACTCAACACATGACCGGCAATGATGGTATGTTCACCTCCATAGAGGACCCCGACAATTATGAACAAATCACCCTTGGTGATAATTCTAAGGGGAAGTTAATTTGGTTGGGTAAGATTGTATTTTTCATGGTTTATTTATTTCAATTGTTGCATGTTAAGTCACTTAGTTTCAATTTGCTTTCTATTGCAAATTTTGTGATTTTGGGCTAACGTGCACCTTTAGCAAGAATGATGTTGTTGTGACAAGCCTAAAGTTGAGGAGAGCCATGATCAAGGGGGAGCTTCAAGTTCCAACACCTACACATCGACGGAGAATTACTCAATTGTCAAATTTATGTCAATGATATTATTTTTGGTTCAACTAACGAAGCTCTTAACCATGAGTTTGGAAAAATGATGTCTAGGGAATTCGAGATGTCGATGATTGGAGAGCTCAACTTCTTCCTTGGATTCCAAATCAAGCAACTTCAAGAGGGGACCTTCGTCTATCAAGAGAAGTATACCAAGGACCTCTTGAAGAAATTTGAGATGGGAGATTGTAGCTCAAGAAGCACTCCAATGGCAACAAATTGTCATCTCGGCGCGGATAAAGACGGTAAACCCATTGATCAATCCAACTATCATTCTATGATTGGTTCATTGCTTTATCTTACCGCATCTAGGCCCGATATCATGTTTAGTGTATGCTTGTGTGCTCGCTTTCAAGCGGCACCTAACGAATCGCATCGGAAGGCGGTCTTTAGGATACTTAGGTATCTTAAGCATACCCCTAGTGTGGGCTTGTGGTACCCTAAAGGTGCAAATTTTCATCTCTTAGATTACTCGGATTCGGACTTTGCCGGATGCCGTGTAGACCGCAAGAGTACCTCCGGTGGGTGCCACTTGCTTGGGCGTTCCCTAGTATCTTGGTCTTGCAGGAAGCAAAATTCTGTCGCCTTGTCCACGGCGGAAGCGGAATATATTGCGGCCGGTGCATGTTGTGCCCAAATTCTTTATATGAAGCAAACCCTTTTGTACTTTGGTATTCAACTTGGTTGTGTGCCTCTCCTTTGTGACAATGAAAGTGCGGTTAAGATAGCTAAAAACCCCGTTCAACACTCCCGCACTAAGCACATTGATATTAGCCATCATTTCTTGAGGGACCATGAAGCTAAAGGAGACATCTCCTTGTGAGGTGTTAGGTCCAAAGAACAATTGGCGGATATCTTCACTAAACCACTTGATGAGAAAACTTTTTCCTGGTTATGAAGTGAGTTAAATGTGCTATATGCATCAAACGTCATGTAAGCTGCCATGATCATGTAAGAATGCATCTCATATAGGCCTTGTCTAACTTTCAAAGGATAGGGGTGAGCAAGGGTTGGCTTGGGATGGAGGTTCTTTTGGGTTTCCCCAAGGCTTGGAGAGTGGCTCTCCCTGAAGAAGCCCTTGAAAGGTTCAAACTTGGCAAGATAGAATTACTTTATGTCTTGCATGATGCCTGCCATATAGACTTGCACTCATATTTAAATTTCTTGCATTATAAATTGTTTGGCATTGCATACGGTAGATTGTCACAAAGGAGAACCCACCTCATGAGAAAGACACTTGTTTGAAATGCAATATCTCAACTCATATGATGTGGGAAGAACAAAATGTTAGGTGCGTTAATGCCTAAAGGAACATGCTTTTAAGAGATAGAAGGCCACATCCTCTAGCTCACAAAGCATGGGCCTTACATTTTATTTGGATATTTTCCTCCCTATTTTCTCGGTGTTCTATTTGCCTTAAGGCTTAGCCAAGTTATTGGCATATTAGTATTTTTGAGGGGTAAGGGGTTGCCAAAAAGTCCTGAGACATGTGTTTCTCATTGTTTGTTTGTTTGGTCAAAGGACATATGGGATGTTGCTGTTTTGTAGTCATCGGTTTATCCGATGCTTAGGCCAGACCATCATCGGATCAGTTGGTGTTCAAAGACCAAGAGCCAGTTCAGTCAGTAACACAAATCAACCGACGAGTTCATTCTGAGAAACATCAGTGCATCCGATGTTCACATTTCTGGAACTGTGCTAAAATCCACCGATGCTATCCCATTCCACGCCGGTCCATCCGATGTCAACGGTACCTTTTTGAATATCCTTACTGTGCCATTCGACCGATGCTCCTATCTTGTAATGTCGGTCCATCCGGTGTTAAATTTTTGGCTATTGTTTGGGACCCACTATTTAAATGCCCCTTCACCTCCCGGTTTTCTCTCTCCCCGACCCCGACGCTCCCTCACCTCCAGCAGCCGCTCCTCTCACCCAAGCACCGCACCGCCACCTCCAGCCGCCGCCGCCCTCCGGCCACCGCCGCACCTCCGCAGCAGCGCCGCCGCTGCCGCTTTGTCCAGCACCGCCGCCGCCGCTCTGCTCCACCGCCGTAGACGCTCCACCCAAGCACCACCGCCGCCGCCCCAAGCTCAGGCACCACGCCGCCACCCTCGCTGTTGTGGTGCCTCCCTCTACGGCCGCCACTATGCCGCTAGGGTTTCCGGCCACGACGATCTGTGTCGCCATTCCGTACGCTTGACATCGTCGACTTCATTCTCGTGCATCGCAATGGCTCATGACAAGAAGGGAAAGGGCAAGGCCATTGCGGAGCCGGCCGCAAAGAAGCAAAAGCTTTTGAATGAGGAAAAGAAGGCTTTCATGGCCGCTTGCGCCGCCGAGGAGCGAGAGCGTGGCCGAGGAGGATCATTGAGGATCCGCGAGGCTCGTCCGAGGTAGCCTCTCGTGCTAGATGAGTCCGAGGCAGAAGAAGAGCCGGAAGTGCCACTTGTTCGCCGGCGCTCAGCCAGGACCTGTGGGGGTCATCCGCCGGCAGTACCACGTTCGAGACCATCAGCTGCCGACCTTCGAGAGGACAGGGCGGCCCAGAGAGTCGTCTACGAGATGGACACAAATGTCCATGTTGGTGAAGGTGTCCGGCTGACAGATTACAGGAAGATGAAGGCCAAGCAGCTCACAAGACTCAGATGGAGCGTTTTGCTTGAGGAGTGGTTCCCGCAGCCCAGAGAGGCACGTGTGGACAGCCGGTTCTGGACCTTGACTCAGGCATCGCTGTACGAGACGTATAGACGCTGAGGCCATAAGCTCTTCCAGCACAACTTCTTGGACTGTGATCAGCTTGCTCTAGCAGCCGAGACGGAGATACGCCCCTACTTTGCGAGGTACAGGGGCTGGTGGAGCTGGTGTCCTACGAGAGGAGTGCCTACGTGGAGGACTGGGTCCGCGTATTCTACGCTACCCTCTACGTCTCTGAGGGCTGCATATCTATAGACTTCATGTTCATGGGCCAGCACCATCACTTGACGAGAAAGACTTTGGCACAGCTGCTAGGAGTGGATCTCCACGACACTTGCCTGCACGAGAGAGTGTATGGATAGGCAGACCCGCCGAGGAGGCCACTCACTGGAGGAGTGGCACCACCACTGGAGGAGATCTTCTCTCTATTTGCACCGTCCTTCTCTCAAGACTAGCCGAGGGTACCGGCACTGTTGACTCCAGCTGCGCCATAGTGCACCTTGCCTTGCACCGCACTCTCTTGCCGAGGTCCGGATACCTAGAGGGGTTCACCAGCCTGCAGCAGACCCTCCTGTTCCACATCATGAATGGGATGGAGTTCGACATTTTGGACATCCTCATTTGTGAGATGGAGGACATGATCACTGATGGAGTGGGCATGATGATACAGCTTGTGTTTGGACACTGGATCATCTAGTTGCTCTCCATTGTTGTTCCTGAGGAGTCTGCCGTGCGTGACCGTCTCACGGACGAAAGTGTCACACGGTTCAGCCACTACCGAGCTCCAGCTCCTGGAGACTGCCGCCTGGGCCGTCCAGTCGAGCGTCGGGTCCATGCTCGGCTATCCTAGGAGGATTGGTCTGACCTGGAGAAGGAAGATGAGAGGCTTGCTCAGGCAGAGGCTCAGGGTGAGGATCTTCAGCACATTTGGTCAGAGAGTGAAACAGATGACAGTGTTGAGGAGTACTTCCCACCTCCTCACTCACCCAGGCAGCATGACGCGGAGGCTGGAGGTTCGACCGTGCCCCCTCCTACTCCACCTCCCGTCTCAGAGGCACAGGTCTCTTAGCCGTCCGAGCTTACTTCACTCCTACAACAGATGGTTGAGCAGCAGCGCCTGGACTGGCTTGCAGTTGAGCAGGCCCGAGCTGAGCAGGCAGCACGCCTTTTGGAGCTCCAGCAGCAGCAACAGGAGATGCAGCGCCAGATCGCCCGTGAGAGGCGAGAGGACACAGACAGGCTGACTGGGCTGATAGACCAGATGCACCAGCGCTCCCTCGACCAGCAGCAACATACGCAGCGGGCTATGATGGGCATCCTGGGGTTGATCACCAACCTCTACACCCAGATTGGGATTGCCCTGCCGTCGCAGCTGCTAGGCGTTGCTCCACCCCCGCCTGTCCTTGCTCCAGCTGCAGCTCCAGTGCCAACCACACCGATCCTGTCGATCAGCATGTCTCCACTGCTTGCTCCGGGCGCACCGATCCACTCTCCGCTCCCGGCTGCGATGTTGTTCCAGCAGACGCCGACATCTGTTGTCAGTGCCCCATTGCCAGTAGCTCCAACTCAGCGGGCACCGACAGCGGCTCCTACGGCTCCTACAGCTCCCTCCACTTCTTCTCCAGCCTCAGCCGCAGCAGCAGGTAGCACCCCCGACGGTGACCAGTTCGTCATCGCTCTGAGCACTCAGGGTTCTTAGGTACTCGAATTCCTTTTTGGTGTCTTGATGCCAAAGGGGGAGAAGAGTTAGAGAGTCAGGGGGAGGAGTGCTTAGTATCAGGGGGAGTCCTAGCTGTAGGGGGAGTCTTTATCTATATCTTTTGTAATTTTGTGTTTTTGCTACTCATTTGCTATTCACTAAGTATTAATGTGCCACTTATTCTCTTGAGTTATTCATAGATTGAGCTTTCGAGTTAATTATCGGTTTTGAGCCTTCATGTTTTAAGTGTGTACTCATTGCATATCTTCTTAAGTATTGTATTATCAAATTCATTACTATTATGCTTCACTTGTTGTGTTGTCATCAATCACCAAAAAGGGGGAGATTGAAAGCATCTAGGCCCCCATGAGATACGGTTTCGGTGATTAATGACAACCATTGGATTTTACTAATGAATTTGTGAATGCAAGGTCTCCCATATCACTCAATCAAATGAAATCTATATGAATATGAACATCAACCACTGATCATTGGAGACCCCTAAAACAATCACTTTATGAGATCAATCAATATTATAAAGATTAGAAGTAAAAGCTCATATGTCAAAGTTATTCAACCATAATTGACAACACTCAGTGCTTCACAATCATCAAAATAACATTTACAACAAGTGTCTAAGAGGTCAATCGAGCAAATTCCAAAAGAATTAGTTAGAACAACTCGAAGCAAACAAAATCAACTCACCAGATCAACCGATGTTTCCAGAGAACAACACATCAGTCGAGTTGATTCAGTAGAAGAAGAAGACCTCAGAACAAAGTACTCACCGAATCATCCGATGTTAAGGGCAATGTTACATCAGTCCATCAGTACAGTATGCAATATACATGGACCAAGTGTAGCACCGGATCATCTGATGTACAGCAATATACACATCAGTCAATCACTCCAGTAAGCATCAAGTTTGAACCAATTCTGGAGGAAGTGCCACTGGATCATCCGATGAGAAGATAAGTGCAACATCGGTCTAACAACGGTCATATCTGACACAGTGACATCAGCTAATTTGGCTTTGACCAATGATAACTGAAGGGGAGACATCGGATCATCCGGTGTTCTCAGAGAAGTGATGTCAGCCTATTTTCCAACGGCTATTTCGTGGAGGCTGGCTATTTATACCCCTTCAACCTGTCTAATCGATAAGTCTTGATCACCAGACATACTCTACACATCCTGAAGCATTCAAGACATTGAGCCATCACTTTTACATCTTTTAGACCAACTTACACACCAAGAGATAGGCTAGAACTAGCTAGAGAGAGAGCTTGTGTGTCTCCATTCTTGGTGAGTGGAATCTCTAGTGTAGTGAGAGCTGTAAGGGAGTGTCCCTTGGTGTTTGTAACTGAGAGAGACTTTCGGAGCTTGCCAAGACGGTTGTGGAAGCCCGGAGGATCCAAGTTGTACAAGGCGTGAGCTCCACCTTGCCAAGGTTGGCAAACGGAGAAGAATAGTGAAGATCCCTAGTCTCGGTGACTTGGGTGTGGCTATACCCTTTGGTGGGTGCCACAACGTGGATGTAGGAAGATCTTGACGATCTTGCCGAACCACGGGATAAATCCTCGTGTCTCCTCGGGAGTTTGCATTCTCTTCCTCTCCCTTACACTTATGCATTTTATATACCGCGAAGTTGCTATTTACTTGAATGCATAGGTAGTTTGCGTAGGGAATTGCGCTCTTAGTAATTAAGTTTTATTGCGTTAATTTTTGAAAAGAAGCCCAATTCACCCCCCCCTCTTGGGCATTCGATCCTTACAACGTGGGATACCACTGTCTCTGCCAGTACTCTACCCTCGTCTTCCAGACGGCAGGCCAGCTGTAGCTCCTGCAGATCGAGCTCCCGGGTGTGATGCTCTGAATTCCGCTCCCTAGCCCAGACATCAAGCTCTACAAGAGGAGTTCCTGGCGCCTAGCTAGGTGCTACTCCCGATCCCACGCTAGGTTGCTCTCATGAAGCTCAAGGTCTTCGATGCGGAACTGTAGCCTGTCCTGGTCTACCTCAGCCTGAGTCCTCATCGCCTGGGTCGCCGTCTCTTGCTCAGCAATAGCGACCTCCCACCCAACAACAGCGGCCTCGGGGTGGCCCAGGGTCACTAGAAGCTCTTCAAGGGCACTGAGGCGGGTGTAAGTCGCCCGATTGGTCGCCTTGGTGTCATCCAAAATCTTCTAGGACACTGCATCCATGGCATTCGCCAAGCGACACCTCAACTCCAGTTCCTCACCCTCCTTCCGGTGCTTCTCCTAGGCCCTTAGAAGGTCCTCCCAAGCCTGGAGGCGCTCGTCCTCTGCTCGCAGCTTCTCTTAATCTGTGGCGAGGGCGCTCTGCGCTCTATGGAGCTTGGACTGCACCAAGTTGATGTTAGACTGCACCGAGTCGATGACATCAAAGATGCGCTCTGGTTCTACCGAAGCTATGGTGGGTCGGCCGATGATAATCTTAGGAACCTCTTCCCCCTGCGACGATGAGGGCAAGGACACCAGCGCTGGGGGCCTCATCGCTAGGAACTAAGCGGAAGTTGCGGAAACACCCGAAGCAGTAACACCACCATCGCCTGAGGTGCCACCAGCTGGATCAGTAGCCTCGCGGGCCAAGCCCTCAGCTTGCTGAGTGGACCCTGACATTACCTCTGGCACGACAGCCGAAGGTGCTTCACTACTCACGCCAGTAGCGAGCGCTGGAGCGACGCTCCATAGTATCGGTTTGGCGGTCTACTCTACCGATGTAGCCGTGGCCCCATGGATTGACTTCGAAGCACTCCAAACAACTACCCTGAGCGGTAAGGGCATCACCACAACAGACGAAGACCTACAGATTGAAATCAAAGACTGTTCAAACAAGAGAACATATTAGACAATGATGTAAGCTTTGGTAAGAATGCCTTACTGACGTCCCCGGAAGCTCAAGCGGGCCTTGACTTTCGGCGAGTCTAAGGCTCGAGCTCTACTGACGATGCAGCAGGCAGGGTCGAACTGACTGGGCCTCCACCAGAACTACCAACGTTGCTACCGACTCCAACGGTGCCACTTTCGGAGCCTCCTCTAGAGCCGCCACCGACATCTGTTGCCAAACCAGGGCAATATCGCTAGCGGCCTAAGGACTCTTGGCTCGAGGCTCCATAGATGTAGCACTCCTGGCGCCCTCTTGGGCGCCTTGGACTGCACTGGCCATGGAGACACTGGCTTGTGCGCCACCTTCAGTTGATAGTAGACACATCGCTTGGCGGACTGGGTGTCTCCCTGAAGAACCGCCAACAAACGAGGCGGAGGATGGCTGCTCCACTGCATGTTGATTTTGGGCAAAGACCGCCCTCAATGGTGCCCTCGACGGTGACCAAGGACATTTGCCCTTCGCAACCTCGACCACCAGCGACTTCCCCTTCACAGTATTAGGGACCAGTACTTTTCCCTTCCCCTTTTTGGAGGATGGGTCTTTCACCCTCGGCACTTCGGAGCCTGGAGTAGGTGCAGACTCCTGCAGAGTGTCAGCGATGATCAGTCCACGGTCCGCGTCTCCAACCTACCGTGGTGCAAGGCCAAGCGCGTCCATGTTTGGTATCTCCCTAAGGATCTTCACCCTGAGGTCCCAATCCATGCAAAGTGGCGTACATGGCTGCAGGAGGGTGAAGACATCGGAAGACAACGGGTCATTACATGCATTGGACATCACATCAAACACCTCTTGCGGGGTCATCTCCGTGTCGCAAGCCCTCACCAGCCTGGTGTCATCCTGCGACCCGAAGTATAGCCACGCCGCGTGGCAACGATGCTGGAGGGGGCCTGGTATCGATGCACAAAGTCCGCCAGCACCGTCAATGATGACAAACCATGGTATGCCAGGTATCAGATCCTCTCCATCTTTGAGGTATACGCGGCTCCAACTCCGGGCGCTCCTCCCAGGTCTTCTTCCTAAGTGTCGGCCAATCGGTGGGCAGGACCATGTGATTGTGGGCATCAGCGTGTAGGATCACCCAGTCACCCGTCTAGCCGTCCCAACTCGCGGCGGAAAACGGGCTGATGTACTTGAAGGTACTATTGGCCTGATGCTAGAAGTAGAAGGTGCCAAGGAAGTTTGTGTTGCTCTTCCCAGTCCGCCTCAGCACGAAGAACTGACTGAACACTGGCACGAATGGGTACACTTCTATGAACATCTCACCAAAGTGCGACAACACCGCCACCACTACCAAAGAGTTTAGCGACAAGCCATGAACCTGAAGCCCGAGGACCTCCAGAAGTGTCACAAGGAAGGAGGAAATGGGTGGAACGAACACAGAGTACGTGTACGAGGTGAATAAGAAGATCTCTTTCTCCTCCAACTTTAAAGGCAGGGAGCCAGAGCGGATCATATTCTGTTGCTCCTCGTCCTCCCAGCCAAGCAGTTGCCCCACGGGTGTTATGTCCACCACGCGGGAAGGAGACAAGTCCACGGCCATTGGAGCAAGAGTCAAGAACCTCATAAGTGGAAAAAGCTCAGGTGCTCAAGGAGGAAGATCAAGGATCAAACATTGGGGTGCGAACACCCTGGCAGCGTTTGAGCTCATCGTGCAGGTCGCCTTGGCCCGAACCCCGCTGCTCAACCCACAACGCCCGAGACAGCAGGGCCCAAGTCCCTTGTTAGAAAGATTGGCCCGAGCGGGTCCCCACCTGAGCAGGCAACCCGACGGTTCCCATAAAGGAGGAGCAAGAGTAGCAGAAGCGCAACAGCCACATTGGAAATTTTCACGATAAAGAAGTTGCAGCAAGTAAAGATCCCGTCGCCATGACCCCTCAACCAGAAGGGGACGTGTGGCCACAATAGCAGAGGCACGCACCGCTTTGACTAAATAAGACGAAATCAAATGGCAGCGCGAGAAGGCAAGGATAGGACTACGCCCTCTAGCTCATCACCTCCCCCAAGGTGGACCCAAGGGCCACTGTCGGTACCCGACATATCGGGTACACTCAGGCACAGGCTAAAAGCACCTAGGAGCCCTGCCTCCCACCTAGAAGGTTCATACCCCGCCCTACCTCAGGTGTGGGATCCAGCGCTTTGACATGGACCTCAAGACGGGGTTTAGCTTCCCCAAAGAGATGGGCTCTAGAGCGGCCACGTTTCCAATAGGACGGGACCCCGCTCCCCCACAGGAGTGGGCTCCGGTGCTGCCACATGGTCCGAAGTGCTAGGTTGGCCACCTCCCGCGCAGGTGGACTCCAGCTCTACCACGTGTCCCGCAGCCTCGAATGCCCCGCCCTCCTTAGGAAAGGGTTCCGGGGCTGCCACGTGGTCCGCGGTACGTGACCTGGTCTCTCCTGCAGATGCTAGCTCCCGTGCCACCACGTACCCTGCAACTTGCCCTGGACGGTGGGTTGTGGGAGTTAAGGGGGCGGTGTGCCTTGTCCAAATCAAGCATTGAAGACACGTGACTTCCCCAGGCGTGTGACGCGGCGCAGTCCTACTGTCAGGTATCGCTACGCCCAATCGCATCACAGTGAAGAGGCCACGAGCCTACCCCACTATCCTAAGTGGGTAGCTTACAACGACAGGACAGTTGCACGGGACATCCCCTACAATCATCAATGACTACGCATGGGACACTTGCGTCTGAGGCGACAAGACGGCGAGTCTTCAAACCACGGTCAGTGGAATCTTATGCGAGAAGCCTTAGATATTTAGGATAAGATCACCATGGGCCACCTGTCGAGCCCTGGACCCCACTTGTAAGGCGTCCGGCCTTGTCTGTAGAAGGACCGGACCGCCATCATTACAAGGGATCTCAACTCATACACACGAATTCACACCAGGAATACAAATCACACCGTGGAGTAGGGTATTACGCTCCGGCGGCCCGAACCACGTAAAACCACCCTCTCACCATCTTTCATACACGCAATCGCTCTTGAGGACTAAGCCCTGCCGGTCAAGAACATTCGCGGGCTGCTCGCATAGCAGGTCCGGGGGAAGTGTCGCAAGAACACTTCAAAAGTATCATATGAAGTCATTCGAATTTTCAACTAAGAGATATTATAAAAATAGTGACAGCTGCAGAAATGGTTCCAGTTTCTGTCCAGATTTGACAGATTTTGGAACTTTGATGTTTTGAATATGTTAGAGTGGGATTATACTCTGGAGTTCAACAGAAAAAATGTAGAAGACTTCCTAATCTTTCAAAAAATGTGAAATACACCTTCATTGGACTTCTCTGCCGAGAGTTATGGATTTTCAAATCCAGGTAAATTTCCTAACGAAGAACAGAAACTCTGGTTTTTGGAATCATTTGTGTTCAAACCTACTCCAACTTTGAAACTTAGTTCAAAATCAGAGATCGATAGATTATAATGATATTCTTACATCTCCTTTGAATCCAGTTTATTGTGATCTTCATAATGCATCGATGGGATACATGTCGGTACTATGTGCCTCACAAAAGTGAAAATCCTAACCGGATTACACCGGCATATATGTCTAAATCGGTGGCACTATAAACGCTCACCCGCAAACGTTTTCTAAGCGCAATACGATCACAAGGTTAGTGTACCTGCATAAGATACTCAATTTATAGAACACGCATTATGGCGCTGTGCGGCACGGCCCGCACGGGCGATCATTTCAGACAATCACTATAATATATATCAAAGTAAGAACAACCGCCCCATATCATTCCATACGGGCTGCCTCGAGTTGAGCCACGTCTCGAGGTACATGACCAGGTTTTCTACCACCCGGCGGAGGTCCCACGTCTTTGCCTAATGTTGCACCAGTAGGAGGTGCTTTCGCGTGTTTCCTAAAAACAACACACTACATGCTTTTCGACTGCACGATAGGTTGCCTCGTAATTTATCTCTTACGTTAGGGATCAGTGTTGCGTATTTTGAACATTGAACGTTCAAGAGTTGCATACTCCATGTTTTTTCCCACATGATGGGGTATCCTCGCTTTTACGTGAAGCACGCCAGGGAGCAGCGTTTCATATGTTCCCAGGACCATGATAAGATTCAGAGACTCAAATTAACTCCCGTGCCAAGCCACGGGGGACAATCAAATCCACTTCTCGTATGGTGAGCTTACCGCAATTGATCCTCTTGCGGTGTGTACCTTACCTCTTACCTGATGTCGGATCATCGTTATTGAATATAATAACAAGTATGTTAGCTTGCCATCTTAAGTAACTAATACTATAATACTCCTTATGTGGGCATAGTGACTAATCCTCACTCAACTACTCAGAAGTTTTCAAAAATAGGCTCCTTTCACGCATGCTATTTCTAATGCAGCTCTGATACTAGGCTGTGGGGATCGGGGTCTCGACATTCCAGGAATCACATTGGGTGGTGTCGTGCGATGCGGCACCAAACAGCACATACGAAAAGAATACATGAAACATACAAATTTTTATTTCATAAGATAATCGGGTTTACAACATAATGTACATATATGTACATAAGCAGCTGAAGATACATAATACACTTACTTGACCTAGCTACTGCACAAGTGAGAGTATTCAGGCCGGAATACCTCACGCTAGCAACACGAAGCAAAGCAGCGGCTCGTAGAGTTTCTGCTCGGCAATACAACACGAGAGGGGCGATGCCGCACTACAGAACCCATCATATATGACATTACCTGCAAAAACATTAATCGACAAATCCTGAGCTTCACACTCAGCAAGACTTAATCATCTCAGCTAAACATACAACTCTACATAATGATTTTGCTAGAGCTAGGAAAACTAAATCTCAGGACCATGCTAACGATAAGAACAATTACAATGCCAAATCTATGTTTGATAAGAAAAATGGGATATCTCTGAAGAGAAAATGCTTGTTTGCTACGAAATCCGATATTAATGAACTGATTGCTTCCACCTCTATTGCCTATGCTTTGGTATGCAAAGATGCTCTAATTTCCCTTTACGATATGCAACATTCTTTGCCTCCTGCTGTTGCTAACATTTTGCAGGAATATTTTGATGTTTTTCCAAGTGAAATACCACCAGGACTACCACCACTTTGAGGGATTGAGCACCAGATTGACCTCATTCTTGGCGCTTCATTGCCCAACCGTGCACCATACAGGACAAATCCAGAAGAAACAAAGGAGATTCAGCGCCAAGTACAAGAACTACTCGACAATGGTTATGTACATGAGTCTCTTAGTCTTTGTGCTGTTCCAGTTATTCTAGTACCTAAAAATGATGGATCCTGGCGTATGTTTGTGGATTGTAGAGCAATCAACAATACAACCATTCGATATCATCATCCTATTCCACACATAGATGATATGCTTGATGAATTGAGTGGTGCTGTTGTGTTCTCAAAAGTTGATTTGCGTAGTGGTTATCACCAAATTCGCATGAAACTAGGAGATGAATGGAAAACTGCTTTCAAAACTAAGTTTGGATTATATGAGTGGTTAGTCATGCCTTTTTGGTTAACTAATGCACCTAGGACCTTCATGAGATTAATGAACGAGGTTTTGCATGCATTCATTGGAAAATTTGTTGTTGTGTACTTTGATGATATATTGATTTATAGCAAATCCATGGATGAACATCTTCATCACTTATTTGCTGTTTTTTAATGCTTTATGTGAGGCACAATTATTTGGTAACCTTGAGAAGTGCAACTTTTGCACGCATCGAGTCTCTTTTTTTGGATATGTTGTTACTCTACAGGGAACTGAAGTTGATCAAGCCAAGGTAGAGGCTATTCAGGGGTGGCCTGTACCAAAGACCATCACATAGGTGCGGAGCTTTCTAGGACTGGCTGGCTTCAATCGTCGCTTTGTGAAGGATTTCAGCACCATTGCTGCTCCATTGAATGACCTTACAAAGAAGGGAGTGCCTTTTTCTTGGGGCACCACACAAGATAATGTCTTTACCATACTGAAAGATAAGCTGACGCATGCACCTCTTCTCCAACTTCCTGATTTCTCTAAGACTTTTGAGCTTGAATGTGATGCTAGTGGGATTGGATTGGGTGGTGTTTTGTTACAAGAAGGAAAACCTGTTGCATATTTTAGTGAGAAATTCAGTGGGCCAGTTCTGAATTATTCTACCTATGATAAGGAATTATATGCTATTGTACGAACATTAGAAACATGGCAACATTATTTGTGGCCCAAAGAATTTGTTATCCATTCTGATCATGAATCACTAAGGCATATTAGGAGTCGAGGGAAACTGAACCATAGGCATGCTAAGTAGATGGAATTTATTTAGTCTTTTCCTTATGTCGTTAAACACAAAAAGGGAAAGGATAATCTTATTGCTGATGCTTTATCTAGACGTTATACTCTTCCTCAACTTGACTTTAAAATTTTTGTATTAGAAACAATTAAAGATCTATATGAACATGATGCTGATTTCCAAGATGTATTGCTGAAATGTAAAGAAGGAAAACTTTGAATAAATTTGTCCTCAATGATGGCTATGTGTTTAGAGCTAACAAGTTATGCATTCCAGCTAGCTCCGGTTCGTTTGTTGTTGTTACAGGAAGCGCGTGGTGGTGGGCGGATGGGGGCACTTTGGAGTGAAAAAGATGGAGGACATACTTGCTGGTCATTTGTTTTGGCCAAGGATGAAGCGAGACATGGAGCGCTTTGTTGCTCACTGCACGACATGTCAAAAAGCTAAGTCATGACTTAATCCACATGGTTTGTACATGTCTCTTCCTGTGCCTAGGATGTCTTGGAAGGATATTTCTATGGACATTGTTTTAGGACTGCCTAGAACAAAGAAGGGGAGCGATAGCATCTTTGTTTTCGTGGATAGATTTTCGAAAATGGCACACTTCATACCTTGTCGTAAAAGTGATGATACCACACATGTTGCTGATTTGTTTTTCTGAGAGATTGTTAGGTTGCATGGTGTGCCAAACACAATAGTTTTAGATCATGATGCTAAGTTTCTTAGCCATTTTTAGAGAATGTTATAGGGAAAATTGGGGACTAAGCTTTTATTTTCAACTACTTGTCATCCCCAAACTGATGGTCAAACTGAGGTTGTGAATAGAAGTTTATCTACCATGCTTAGGGCTATTTTGAAAAAGAATATAAAAATGTGGGAAGAGTGTTTGCCTCATGTTGAGTTTGCTTATAATCATTTTGAGATAGTTTATGGATTTGTACCCCATGCTCCTATTGATTTATTATCTCTTCCTTTAATGGAACGAGTGAATTTTTATGCTAAACATCGTGCTGAATTGATCTTAAAATTGCATGAAACCACTAAGAAGAATATAGAGTGCATGAATGCCAAGTACAAACTTGCTGGTAGTTGGGGAAAGAAACCTATCACTTTTGAACTTGGTGATCAGCTATGGTTACATTTGCGAAAGGATAGGTTTCCTGATTTGAGAAAGTCTAAATTGTTATCTCGAGCTGATGGTCCATTCAAAGTGCTAGAAAGGATTAATGATAATGCATAAAAACTTGAGTTGCCTACGGATTTTGGCGTTAGTCTCACATTTAACATTGCATATTTGAAGCCATATTTGGGAGGAGAAGATGAGCATGAGTTGCGGATGACTCAAATGCCAGAAGGGGGGGATGATGAGGACATCAACACCCTCGATACATCCACACCAACTCATCTACTGGTTTCTGGTCCGATCACTCGCACTCGTGCACATCAACTAAACTATCAGGTGAACTCGTTCTTGGCCTTATGTCCATCTTATATAGACCGTGGAATTACGTGCTTTCTTGTTTTGCTTACGAACAATGGAGAGGAGCCAAAGGGAACAGAATTCCCGCGGACGGTATTTGGACAGCAGAACATCACCAACATGTGACAGACACCACGACTTCATACGGACTCCGATCTGGGAGTTGAAGTACTTCCTAGAAAGATTATCAAGTCTACTTCCAAACGAATCTGGCCTCCTGTCCATATCTATCGGAGTCGGCCGCAATCGTTATTTTAATACCAAGACCTTTTTTGTCCATGGTGTTGCGTCACCAAAATTGGGCCCATGGCCCATGTATCGTTTGGATTCAATTAGGGACTCGTGATTAGGGTTTCTCACGACCCTAGGAAGGTAATAAATAGTAGCCGTCACCCTCATTAGCTGGTGGGTTTTTTTTATTTGTAAGTTAGCTTCTGTTGCTTCCTTGTACACGCACGTGTTGACTAGATCACCACTCTACTTGTATCCAGAACCCCACTTTGGATTGATTCAACAAATAATTGCTTGTTCTTCTCGTTCTTGCGTGTTCTTCAATTGCTTGCAGGAACAAAGGCCCCCGTGGTCAGGTTGATTGTGCGCCAGCAAGATCAATGCAACTTCGAAGTCAGTGTACTGATCGCTAAGGCGCATCGTCTTGGGGATGGTGTAGTCGGGTCGCCAATGTCTTCTCCTCCACAAATCGAACACTCCTAATCTCATCGAAAAATCGGAAACAAAGATTCTATCACTCATCTTGGAGATGCCGACCCTCTCCGGCGTCATCAGGATCCGCGGAGACCGCAATGCTATAGTGTTAACCTTTGAGAAACTCCAAGCACTCGCAGCAGACCCAACAGCTGCCCCGGGCAGCGCTGGACCATGTCAACCTCCGCCGATCTTGCGTCAGCGCAGATCATCCGCTGCACCCCGTTTGCAGCCTTTCGACGGTACTGACACTCCCATCAAAGTGGGCAAGATTAGTTCCAACTTTACTCGGGCCACCAGTAAAGCGGGGGGCCAAGGCAGAAAGATGGGACACCCGCTCATTGCCCCACTGGTAGCTAATGACGACATGTTTCCTGACAACTATCACAGTTACCCTCGAAGCTATGAGCACCCCTATAAGTTAACCTTAGATTCTTAGTAGGATAGTGTAAAGATTTCATAGAGTCTAGGAGCAACACTTAGGACAACCAAGCTCGAGGAGCGTCAGGTCCAGAGTGCGCAGTTTGCTTAGCCTGGTCTCGAATCCTAAGCGCGTGCACCTTGCCTCCCTCGTCACCTGGAAGCGAGTCGTTGCCTTCTTTTGTAAAAGTCTATCTCCCCCTATGATTACCAATATAAAAGAGTTACTGTCTTACTCCATGTTTCCCAAAAAATGTCCATTTCATTACTCGTTAATTTTATGATGAAACATGCTAGGCTCTTTTTTGTATATTGCCTTCATATACACTATTATATGCTCGATATCTCACCCTTAGTGGAGCTGTACAATCCTACTGCAGACAGGCCTGCTTGAGGTACCTGCAATGTGTGAGGGGTTCCCTCTGCTGCACCCATCTTTGGAGTCGTGTGATGCTGAATGGTCTCCCAAGAAAGGTCTACACCAAGCCGGAGGTCCAGGGGGTGTAAACTGCTTACTCTAGTCCTGTACCCTAAGCACGCACACCCTGCCTCCCAGCGCTACGACCGAGTACTAGGGGACAGAAAGTTCGCACCCTAAGGACGGTGGGAGCCGGACCCTGAAGCACTAATACAATGAATTACCCAAGTCTTGTGTGCCAGCTCAAGACATTAAGACATGACAAAGCTAAAGAGAAATAAGAGGAAAACCATCGAGCAAAGTAGTCCCACCTTTATCATGTGTGCCGGACATCCAGCTCCGACACCTTCCAGGGGGCCCGTCGTCGACATCCCAGCACATCAATGATAGCAACAAATGCTGATTCAAGAGTACACTCTCCTGTCCTCTCTTGTTGCTAATAGAGATCTCTTGTGGCAGCCTGTATATCAGGGGCATACCCTCGAAGTTGCAACACATCGGTGGTAGACAACGTCGGAGCTGCTAGCTCCGGCACATCCCAAAGGGCCCGCAGTCGACGTCCCAGCATGGCGATGATAGCAACAAGTGCTGATTCATGAGTACACTCTCCCGCCCCGCTCTTGTTGCTAATAGGGTTCTCTTATGTTAACTTGTATACTAGTAGCCTTCTGTTGAAGTTGCTACACATTGGTGGTGGATGATGCCGGAGTAGCCAGCTCCGGCACCTCCCAGAGGGCCTGCCGTCGACGCTTCTACAATGATGGTGGGCGACGTCGGAGCAGCCAGCTCTGGCACCACCCAGGGGCCTGCCGTCGACGTTTCTACAACGACGGTGGGCGAGCCGGAGCAGCCAACTTCGGCACCACCCAGAGGGCCTGCCGTCAACGTTTCTACAACGATGGTGGGCGACGCCGGAGCAACCAACTCCGACACCACCCAGGGGTCCCGCCGTCGATGTCTCTACAATGATGGTGGGCGACATCGGAGCAGCCAGCTCTGGCACCATCCAAAGAGCCTATCATTCACTTTTCTACAACGATGGTGGGTGACGCCGGAGCAGCCACCTCCAGCACCACCTAGGGGCCTGCCGTCTACGTTTCTACAATGATGGTGAGCGGCGACGGAGCAGCCATCCGCGACACCACTCAAGGCCCGATGTCGACGTCTCTACTGAGACAATGTTTGGCGCCCGTAAAGGGGCCATGGTCATCTACTCAAACTCACCCACTCCGCTAGGGGCCCGTCGAAGACATCTTGCGATCAAGTGGTAGGTGTGCCCAACCACATGGCCACATCTAACAAGGGGCATCTAAGGGGGCTACATCAATTGACGACAAATTAGCTGTGTCAACTGTGCGATCGTTGGTTCCTCAAAAACAAACGAACTTGGCAAAGTTCCTCAGGCCCTTATGCTGCTAAGAGCCCAGGTGAACAAGACGAGAAACACAAGACACAGTTGAGATGCCTTGAAGTGAAATTCATTGAGGAAAATTTAGAAAAGGGCGGGCCCCAGATACAAAGGTGCCCCCCCGGCTAGGGGCCGCTGGCCTCAATATCTCGTGAAATGTGCGGCGACATGTTTAGCGATTTCCTTGACTTATGTCATTGCCGACTCTTCACGCGCCACGATGGGGCCCTCAAAACTGGGTCCAGAGGTATCTCTAGATACCGACTCCGGTAGGACACCATAACATGCAACATCACCGTCTCCGCCAGAGCTCTACCCTCTTCTTCCAGACGGCTGGCCAGCTACCGCTCCTGCAGATCGAGCTCCCGGGCGCGACGCTCCAAAGTCTGCTCCCGAGCCTAGACGTCAAGCTCTAGCAGGAGGAGTTCCTAGCGCTCAGCTAGGTGCTGCTCTCGATCTCGCGCCAGGTTGCTCTCGCAAAGCTCAAGATCTCCAAGGCAGGACTACAACCTTTCTCGATCTAAATCAGCTTCAGTCTTCATCTTCCCTATTGGTCACCTTGGCGTCATCCAGAATCTTCTAGGATGTTCCGTCCATGGCATTCGCCAAGCAGCGCCTCAACTGTAGCTTCTAACCCTCCTTCTGGTGCTTCTCCTTCGCTTCATAGATGCTGGACCTCATAAGGTCCTCTCAGGTGCGGAAGAGCCTGTCCTCGGCTTGCAACTTCTCTTACTATGTGGCGAGGTGGCCCTATGCACCGTGGAGGTTAGACTGCACAAGTTGATGTTGGTTTGCACCGAGTTGATGACATCAGAGAAGCGCTCTGGTTCTGCCGAAGCTACAGTTGTCCGCCCGGTGATCATCTCGGGAATCTCTTCCCCCTGCGGTAATGAAGGCAAGGCCACTAGCGTCGGGGACCTCGCCGCCGAGAACTGAGCGGAAGTTGCAGTGCCACCCGAAGCGGCAACACCACTATTGCCCGATGTGCCACCTACTGGAATAGTAGCCTCACGGGTCGGGCCCTCAACTAGCTGAGTGAACTCCGACATTACCCCCGGCACGACAGTCGGAGGTGGCTCACTACTCGCACTAGGCACGAGTGTCGGAGCAACATCCCTTGTACCGGTGTGGCGGTCTGCTCCGCCGATGCAGCTGTGGCCCCCTGGGTCGACTTCGGAGCGATCCAGACCACTACCCCGGCGGTAAGGGTGTCACCACAGCTGACAAAGACCTACAGATTGAATTCAAAGTCTGTTCAAACAAGAAGAACAGATGAGACAACGATGCAAGCTTTGGTAAGAATGTCTTACCGACGTACCCAGAAGTTCCAGCGGGCCTCGACTTTTGGCGACTCTGAGGCTGCGGGCTCTACTGACGATGCGGCGGGTAGGGTCGATGCGACTGGTCCTCCACATGAACCACCAATGCTTTCGGAGCCTTGTCCATAACCGCAGCCGACATCCATTGGAAAACCCGTGGCAAGATCGCTAGCGGACTAAGGCCTCTTGTCCTAAGGCTCCATGGATGTAGCACTCCCAGAGCCCTCTTCAACGCGTTCAACCGCACCGGCAGTGGAGACGCTGGCTGTTACACTGCCCTCGGTCGATACCAAACTCATCACTTGGCGGATTGGGGCTCCGCTCGAAGACCCGCCAAGACCCGAGGTGGAGGATGGGCGCTCCACCAGACGTTGACTCGGTGCAACGACCGCCCTCGGTGGTGCCCTCGGTGGTGACTGAGGACGTTTGTCCTTTGCGACTTCGACCACAGGCGACTTCCCCTTCCCTATATCACGGACCGACGCTTTGCCCTTCCCCCTGTCAGAGGACGGGTCTTCCACCCTCGGCACTTTGGGGCTTAGAGCAAGTGCAGACTCCTGCAGAGTGTCGCCGATGATCTGTCGAGGGTCCGTGTTTCCAACCTGCCGGAACATAAGGCCAACCGCGTCTAGGATTGACATCTCCCTCAGAATCTTCACCCTGAGGTCCCGATCCATGCAAAGTGACGGAAATGGCCGCGGGAGGGTGAGGACGTCAGAAGACAACGGGTCATCACACGCCTTGGGCATCACATCAAACACCTCATGTGGGATCATATCTGTGTTGCGACCCCTGACCAGCCTGTTGCTATCCTACGGCCCGAAGTATAGCCACGCCGCATGGCAACAAGGCTGGAGGGGGGCCAGGCGTTGATGCACAAAGTCCGCCAGCACCATCAACAATGACAAACCATGGTCTGCCAGGTATCGAATCCTCTCCATCACCTGGGTATACGCCGACTCATACTCCGGGCGCTCCTCACAGGTCTTCTTCCAATGTGCCAGCCAGTCAGTAGGAAGGACCATGCGATCATGGGCATTGACACTTAGGATCACCCAATCACCCCTCCAGCCGTCCCACCTTGTGGCGAAAAGTGAGGTGATGTACTTGTAGGGACTATTGGCCCGATGATGGAAGCAGTAGGCACCGAGGAAGTTTGTCTTGCTCTCCCCAGTCCGCCTCAACACGATAAACTGGCTAAACACCGACACAGATGGGTACACTTCGACGATCATCTTGCGGGAACTGACATGGTAAAGAAATTGTGGCAAGCAAAGATTCCATTGCTACGACCCCTGAACCAGAAGGGGACACGTGGCCACGATGGCATAGGCACGCACCGCTTTGACTGGCCGAGGTGAAATCAAAAGGTAGCAAGGGAAAGCAAGGATAGGGCTCCATCCTCGGGCTCATCACTTCCCCCAAGCTGGACCGAGGGGCCATTGTCAGTACCCGGCATACCGGGTACCCTCACGCACAGGCTAAAAGCACCCAAGTGCCATGCCTCCCAGCTAAGGCAGGGTCCGATAGCGACACGTGTCTAGAAGGTCCGGACCCTGCCCTACCTCAGGTATAGGATCTGGTGCTTCCACATAAACCTCAAGATGGGGTTCAGCTCCCCTGAAGGGACGAGCTCCCAAGCAGCCACGTGTCCAGCAGGATAGGACCCCACTCCTACATAAGAGCGGATTCTGGTGCTGCCACGTGGTCTAAAGCACCAAGACGACCACCTCCCGTGGAGGCGGGCTCTGGCTCTACCACGTGTCTCGCAGCCCTGGAGCCCCCGCTCTCCTCAGCAATGGGTTCTGGGGCTGCCACGTGGTCTGTTGTTTGGGGCCCGACCTCCTTCGTAGAGGCTAGCTCCTAACCTACCACGTGTTTGACAACTTGTCCTGGACGGTGGGTTGTGAGAGTAAAGGGGCAGTGCGCCTTGTCTAAATCGGGCATTGAAGACACGCGCCTTCCCTAGGCGCCTGACACGGCACACGCCTACTGTCAGGTACCGCTACGCCCAATTGCATCACAGTGAATACGCCACAGGCCTACCCCACTCCACCAAGTGCGTAGCTTACAGCGACAGGACATCTCCTGCCATCGTCAATGACTACGCATTGGCCACTGACGTTTCAGGCGGCATCACGTCGGGTCTTCAAGCCATGATTAGAGGAAGCTTATGCGAGAAGCCTTAGATCTTTAGGATAAGATTGCCCCGTGGCCACCTGTCGGGCCCCAGACCCCACTTGTAAGGCGTCCGACCTTGTCTATAAAAGGACCGGACCGCCACAGTTACCAGGATCCCCATCTAAACTCAACTCAAACGGTAGAGTAGGGTATTACGCTTTGGCAGCCCGAGCCATGTAAAACCACCATCTCACCATCTTTCATACGTGCAATCTCACAAGAGGACTAAGCCCTGCCAATCTAGAACCTCCACGGGCTGCTTGCATAGCAGGTCCATGGGAAGTGTTGCAAGAACACTTTGATAGGTGCACTGTGAGGACCAGTGGCCCCGACATCCATGAATCGCACATGGTGGTGCCGTGCAATGCGACACCCAATAGCGGAAAAAAATACAATAAAATACAAACTTTTATTGATATAAACAGCAAAAATTTTACAATACTTAATGTACAGAGGATGTCATAGTACCATCTCAAACTCTCTTCCTAAGTTATGCAAAAGTGAAGCCGTCGAACTCGCGGATGCTTCACACTAGCAACACACAAGGAGATGATCACAGTGGCGAGCATAGATCCCACTCGGCTGTGTACCCCAACTGGTGCAACACCTCATCCTCGGGCCCTTCTTCATACGTACCACATGTACCAACTTAATATAGCAACCCTGAGCATGAAGGCTAAGCAAGACTTAACCGACTCGCCTAAGCATGAAACTCTACATGCGGGCTATACTTATCGTAGGCAGTGATATTGCAATAAAGGACTCACCTTCATGTTCATCCTTACTTTTATCTTTACTAGAAGCACTTTAAGGATTCAAGAAAAAATAACTTTAGTGAGCAGATTCTATGGCAAGCATTTTTGCAATGCAATAACAGTTCAATACATCATATTCTTCTAGCTTCTTCAATATTAACTACGTCACAATGCAGTAAACGAGCAGCGCTCAAAAACTGTGAAGGACTGTGATTGCAATAAATAGCCACCCGAATAACACGTCACAGACGCCCTTTCTGGAAGTGCAAAGAATTGCAACTCCAATACTCGTCATATGCAACAACCTTTTAAAGGAAATCCAAATGTCGAGGTAGTCCTTCTCTAACAAGCAGGATGTCCCTGCATGGAGCAAACGGTAACATCGTTGCCCGCCGACAGATATACACCTTTCTACCCTCAACCCACTCCTATGAAATGGTAGGGTATCCCTCAATGCCCAGGATAACCAATAACGTCAGTTTCCTGGTTCCCATATCGCCAGTATGTATCTGGTACAATTCAAACTTGTCTAGCAGGACCGCACACAGATCGGTCTGACTCTAAGTCTCCATTTCATCTTCATAAACCATTTCGTGATCAATCCATTCCATGTGATATAAATTCTATCTCACGAGTAGATTCCAACTACTAAACTTTTACCGGATTCCGTACAATATTAGCATGGCAATTTACCTCGTCGAGCTACAAACCTACCCATCACTCCATGGGATTTGTGGGTCATGCAAGTTGTTAGGGTTCTGGTTAGGGTTGGTCACAAAGGTTCTAACAAAACTGGTTTCACAATTTCTAAGCTTTCTACAGGCATATGTTGATTCTACAAGTTGCTAGGAAATTCTCAAACATTTTCAGGATTTTTTTGGAATTCTATATGGATATTGAGGATCAGAAAACTTTTTTACCCAACAAATCAAGTCAAATAAACTTGTAATCTTTACTAGAGTATTAGGATATTTGGATGGGGGTTCTGACAAAAACTGGGAATTTTCCAATTAACAGAAGAGCTGGAATTAATTTTCCAAGCATTTTGCTCAAAGAAATTAATTAGAGACATACTGGGACTTTCATGCCCAACAAATTGCACTACTGCACAGTTGAGTCAAGTAGAGTCTAACAGAATTTATTTGGGAATTTTCGGCCAATTCTACTAGAATATATGGATTTATGAAGTTTGCTTAAAATCTGGAATTATTCTTCAATGAAAAAGTTTAAATGTTTCTACCCGGGTCCACTGGTTTAAAATGGACCAGTGGCATCGAGGCCACAGCTAGGCCACAGATCTCATCGCAAGGCCACACCGGATCAACCCGCTACACCAGATCCCGCTCGGGTGGAGCAGAGACCGACACACAGGGTCCACAAGGTCTTCTTCTTCCTTGGTCTACGGCGTGCCCGGCGGCACACGGCGGCGGCGCCTCACCGGCACAGCTGCGCTGTATTCCTATATACTTGGGATTGGCCTTATGAGCCTAAAGTACGATGTGCAACACGTTGGTGGGTTCAATTTGGGCTAGGGATGGCCGAAAAAAGATGGCGCGACAGCGACCGCGACGGCTTGGGTTCCAACGTGGTCGGTGCTCTTCAAAAAAAGCTCAAATGGCTTGGGAAATGATCAAGGAGGTTCCTGGAACCATGAGGAAGATGAGAACGGGAAGCAAGAGATGTGAAATGGCCTGCAACCTCAAGTTCGACGGCGAACCAAGGTATTTTCAATGGCTGCTAGGAAAACCGGGATATCTAGGCCGATACTCAATGGTTTGCTTTGCTTCTTGGTTGAGAGGGTGCACAAGGGAGTTTGGAAGCTCAGACTAAACTGGATTAGACAATTGATCTCTGTAGAAACAGAATTGGATGTGAAACGTAGCAACCTAGGAGTAGCTTGTTGGGAAAACTGGAAATAACCGAGCTGGACTCCACAACAAGTTGAGATATTTTGCATGGATATTCAGCAAGCAATGGCACAAAACTTTGCTTTTGGTTGCAAGTCAAGAGGTGGCTTGTAGCTTCGGCTCCACAGTGAGACAGGGAAGGTCCTACTCGGCGGACATATGGCAACGTTCGTCCATCTTCAAAATAGTGAAGTATAAGCCAAGGAAATCAGGAACCAATAGTTTCAGAACATAGATAAGAGGAACGCGCAAAACTTCGCTGTTGGGAGCTCGTGCAACTGCAGCTTGAAGAGCTGGGCGAGCAAGAACAGAGAGCGGTAGTGTTTTTGTTCCTGCGGGTGTGGAGCACGGAGCAGAGCGTGTTTCAGCTGCCGTGGGATGGAATGAACGAGGTAGGAAGTCGGCATGGGAGGTGATAAGGAAGAAAACCGCACTGCTTGGGCACTTAAGTGCTGGCCTGGTGTCGTGCTCTGGCGTGGAAATGCGGGAGCGAGGGATAGAGTGCATGTGACGCAGTTCCTCTGTTTCCCTCATTGAACTGTGCGTCCCACAAAAGCAAATCCCTTTTTGCTTCTCTCATCATTCATTTCTCCTACCAATCTTCATCCAAAATTGCTAGATATTTTTGTTGGCAGCTCAAATCAAATATGAAGAATCCAATTCTGGACATAATTTCCACATTTGACAAAGTTTCATATGAATTCAAATGCATTTCAATGTAGCCATTGAATTAAATCATAAATGGCCTTCAGAAATTATGAAATTTTGCATGAGGGATATTTGAAATATGTGGAACCTATTGATGAACTCAAATTTCTATTTTTGCATAGTTTGGGCCTCCTTCGGGGTTTACATTTATTCCATTTTCTTCTTGCTCCTTTATATATTTTAGTTATTCTCACTCTGATCTCTCCGAACTGAAATTTACACTTTGAATTTAGTGTTTTTACATCCCCCCCCTCTAATGCATGTCATCCCGAGATTACAAATAGAGAGATGAAGGAAGAGAGGTTACCGGATATATGATCATAGAAAATCTGGATAGTTTGATTAGAGATAATCCTCGGTTTCCCATGTCGCTTTCCTAGCGGTATGGTTGCTCCACAAGACTTTGTAGAACCACAAAGTCTGGTTTCTTGTGGCACGAGTTTTTTCATCAATAATCCATATCGGATACTCAAAATAAGTAGATATGGTTGTAAAGCTTCGAGATCTTTCATACAGATTTCACCTGGGGATTTAAGACGTTTCTGCAGCTGAGATATGTTGAACACATTATGAACTCCCACAAGTGACGTCGGTAACTCCAGAAGATAGGCAACAGGTCTGCATTTTTCAATGACGGTGGACGGACAGATAATCGGGGAGCAAGCTTTCCCTTCACTCTGAAATGATGAATCCTTTTCATAAGAGAAACACAAAGATAATCATGGTCTTCAATGTTGAAGTGGAGAGGACGACATCTTTTATCTGTATAGCTTTTCTGCCGAGATTGAGATGCCTTTAGATTGGCTTGAATCACTCGTACTTGTTGTTCGGCTTTGTTAACAAGATCAATTTCGTATATCACTCATTCGCCATATTCACACCAGTTAAGTGGTGTGCGGCAATTCCAGCCGTAGAGAGCTTCATACGGCGCCATCTTGATGCTAGCTTGATAGCCATTATTATATGAGAACTCAGCCAACGGTAAATGATTATCCCAATTTTTATCGTGGTGAATGACACAAGCGTGTAGCATGTCTTAAAGCACTTAATTCACCCGTCCAGTTTGACCATCGATCTGCAGGTGATATTTGGAGCTTTGGACAATTTTTGTCCCCAATAACGCGTGCAGCTGTTCCCAATATCGTGCAACAAACAATGCAACACGATCTTAAATAATATTGCACGGAACTCCGTGCAAGCACATGATTCTTGCTACATACAACTCTGCATATTTCTTGACAATGTACTTGGTATGCACAAGAATAAAATGAGCCGATTTGGTTAGTCCATCTACTATAACCCAAATCGAATCATGCTTGTGGAACGTGAGACGTAGCCCAAGGATGAACTCCATACTAATATCCTCCCATTTCCACACCGGAATGTTCAATGGTTGCAGCTGTCCAGCCCTCCTCATATGTTCGGCTTTCACCAACGGACACGTATCACATCCGGATGCGTACTTCAAAATTTCACGTTTCATCTGAGTCCACCTTCAGGAACATAGTGAGAACGAAGCTTCTCTTAAATTCCGCCCATGTAATTGCCTCTTGATTAGCAAGAACATTGCAAAGGGCTTCCCACTAGTCAGCAGCTGCTCTAACTAGTTGGTGTGATGCAAAGAGAACCTTCTCTCAATCACTGCATTGAACAATAGCAAGCTTCTTCTCAACAGACTTTAGCCAATCATCAGCTTCCATAAGGTCATTGGCTTGTGCAAAGGTGGGTGGTCTAGTTCTCATAAACTCTCCCAATCTGTTGTGAGGCGGTGGTGGTGGTTGCGGTGGCGGTGGCGGTGCTGCAACACGGTGGAGATTGTTGTTGTTGCTTGCTTGCGTCTTACCCCAAGGTTTGCATCATAGTATGCATGGGTTGGTTCTGCATAGCCATCAAGCGCTCAAGGTTGCTTGCATCTGCTCCAATGTTAAAAGTTATGAGGAACTTCCATGTTTTCATCATCACTCTCGTGTGTTCCACTAGTTCCGGCACCTTGAGTGTTCCTTCGTTTTAGGGTAGCGTATCCCCTCGGCATTTGTGAGAAAGGAGAGGATGAGATAGAATTCAGATTTGAGAGAACAGCTCCCCAACTATATGTATCGAGGTATATGACACTAAGCAATCCTTTATTAATATAAACCTATATGAGGATGTGGACAAATACCAAATCACCCCACAACTATCTACTATATGCGGATGTGGACATTCGCCGAGGCGTCCCACAACTTGCAACTAATAACACAAGAATAAGAAAACACCATATAGAATTCAGAACACCACACTATTTAAAACTAATGTGATCTAAGCGTTCTTATTACAAATTACTCATATGGAACTTAAATTCCTAATTGTGAGGCTGTGGGGGCCTCCTTGGCTGCACGGATGTGATAGGATTGCGCCATGATGATGCAGGTGACCAAATTGACTTGGGTGACCACGGTTCTCCTCTTTCCTCACACTCCTTCATCTCCATGCTGGTTTACAAACGAGCTAGCTCCTTGCGAATATAGTGGATCTCTTCTTGCACAGTTGCATAGCGATTGCTCATGTCCAGTAGTGCCTTTTGAGACCTATCCATCGTTGGCAAGTCAGTTGTAGCTTCTTGTGGTCCAATTATCTTCCTCGTACCACTCTCCTATCGAGGGTGTAGCTCAAATGTGGTATGCTCAAGCTCAAAGCGGCAAGTATGGCACAAACTTATGAGTGCTTCCCACACAGAATCATCCAGAGCATCCTTTTGAGTAGACCTCCAGGTATGAGCATAGTGCCATGAGACCACTTTGTTGGTGAAGAAAATGACAACTTCAACATGCCATTCATTGCGTCCGGGACAAGGGACTTTCTTCACGAAGTAATCCACATACATGCCACGGGAATGGAGGAATCCCATTAATTCCAGCGATGCATGCCCTCCTTCGGCTCCGGTGGTCCAAAACTCTTGAACTTGGTGGAACTCTGGGCTGTTGTGTCCATTCTCATTCGCACCAAGTTGTGACCCCCCTTGATGTTTGCCTCCGTCTTCCTCTTGTGGGGCTGGTGTGTAGTACTCCTCCTCATAAGGTTAATCTTCCATATATCATCTTCATACGGCTCAACCTCCTCCGGATCCTCCTCCATAGTGTTTGACTGATCAGCCTCCTACACATGAATCGGATCATCGGGAATCTCGGTGGGGTTACTCACGCATCCAAGGGGTAGTGGATCAGCGCCCGGTTGTGTGTCACTCTCAGTGATTGGCATCTATGGAGAGAACATGAGAACATTAGAAGAGATGGTAATATAATCTGAAAATTGCAACATAATGGAAAAGAGGGTTGCGGCTGTCCACAAGAAAGGAAAAGGGAGGAAAATCGCAACATCTCGCAAAATAAGTTTACCCGCGCATAGCAGCAGCAAAAACACGAACTTTACACAAAAATATGATTGGTAATCCAAGCTGCAAGCGCAATAAACAGTGGCTGAAATCGCATTGAAAACGCAGCAGCAATCAGCGCCTTACAGTTGCTGAAACGACAAAATCAAAAGAGTAGCAAGAAATTTTGAAAATAGCATATTAGAGGACTGTTCCTATGTGCTCTGGAGTATCCATTCTACCTAGGCTTGCGTCCTACGGTCAACGCCGCTCTGATACGAACTTGTGACATCCGATTCCAAATATGAACCAAGTATAGCGTATATGTGTGCCCAGAACGATCATCACACATACACAGCGACTTCAGAAATGATATTCAAAATTTAACCACATCTCAAATAGTAATTAAATACCTTATTACAATAAACCAATGGTTCATGAATGACAAGCCTCTAATTATTGCAGCGGAAAAATAAACTATGTAGCACGACTCAACTCCACAGGCCATTGACGGTAGCATGCAACCTAGTACTCCACGTGATCCTCAAGGTACTCCCAAGTGTCTCCTATAGTTGTTTAGTGTGGTAATAGCATGACTGAGTACATGTCGTACTCAGCAAGTATGGAAAAGTATGACCTGTAGCTAAAACAAGGACGGATATAAATGGGTTCATTGCAGCAAGCCAATTTTAGTTTGCAAACAAGTAAAAGCATCCTGCAATGTATAGGTGTGAATAAATCCCAACAAGTATTTATCATACCACATAATGCCATCCTCATTTACCATCATAATATTATTATAACCAGCCAACAATTAATATAATAACCATATGCCTATTTCATAACTTCCCATAACCAATCATGATCTTGTGACAATACCAAACCCATCCCCAAAACCCAAGTCCAATTCTAATCATGGAAGTTGTCCAGGTGCTCGTGATCGGGAGCACGACTATCATGATAGTTTTTAACACTTTGCAGAGGTTGTACCACTTTACCCACATGTTCGTGATTTCATCACCTTCGGTGACTATGAACCTCTATTATGCCTTATCACACTTCCGTTGGTGCGTGTCTAAGAGATCACAAAATAGTCTTTCAAAAGGGGCTACTAGTATGTACGAGCCCACTAAGGTTTCACTGGCAGGCTTGAATCCCATTCTCCCACCCACAGGCCCCCTCGTGTGCCCTGCGGATCCCATGGTAGCCCTACTCGACTCCCATTCCCCGCGCCATCCAATAGTCCATACCATACTAGCACCACTCCTCATTATTCAGCTACGTCTCACCCATACTTGGCCCTGTGGTGGCACTGTTGTTATGACATATATTTCCATGAACCGGTCCTTAGATCTAGGGCAAGCAAAATCACCTGACCATCCAACCTAGTCCACAACCCATGCTTGATTAGATCACCCAAATTCCATATTGCCAAAATAGTCATCATCCCATTACTATCATCAGTCTGAGTAATTAAAGTTGTTAAGCATATTAATGATGTTACCCATAACCCGTGCAGCGATGCAGTGCAAAAGAGAAAAATACCCATACCTGACTCACCATGTATATCCCGACGACAAGGACTGGCACACAATCACTAGTAAACTCCTACAATGGGTTTCCCCTCAAGTTGACACAAGCATGCAGTTTCGCAAACAAAACATTTAAAACATAGGTTCCATATGGTCAAGGACACTTGCCTTGCTCTGACGGATTGGGTTCCTCAAGCGCTTCAAAGTCTTGGTTCTAAAAATCCTCGTACACGGGCTCTGAAGCACGTCCCTCGACTAGCGATCACACACATACAAGAAAGCACATGCGAATCAATACAATGCACATATATTAGTCAATATGGAATGACATGAATGGATGCAAAGTTCGGTAATTGATTTTCTACAATTGTTTATTAACTAGATGCAACTAGTTCATATGTGTTCATGCAAGTTTACGGGGTTTTACCGATAATTATTTGCTGCAAAAATAAAATAGGTGCAACAACGATTTAATTCAGAGTATTAGATATATTACATCGTTAATATTCATCTCGGAAGACATGTACTACCATAGGTGCATTGGCTTCGAAAGTCGCGGCACGGAGGTGCAGAGTAGACAAGGAAGAGGGCGCAGCATCCTCCAGTGAAGAGACGACGACGGCTCGACGATCCCCAGCGGACGGCGGCTCCTTCCTTCTCCTTGTCTTCTTCTCCTTTTTCACTTGTCGTGCCCTTCTCTTCTTTACCCTGGCGGCTAGGGTTTTCTTCCTCTCTACCATATGCAGCAACTTACGTAGCAGGGAGGCTGGCTATTTTCTACGTGGGAAAGCATGCGGAACCGAGGGCATGGGAGTCGTTTTATAGCCTGCGGCACTTGTAAGGGACGTGGAGTCCCGGTTGGACTTGTACCATGCGGGAGAGCCCCGATGCAACTCGGTGCGAGTGCGCACGCGCCAGGGGACTCGAAGTCCTGAGTGCTCACGCACCTGGTGCGCGGAGGGAGCCCCGCTCGGACTCGAGCAACGCTGGCGCGCGCGCTCGGCTCGGTTCCGAGTTGGGTGGGGCCTGGCCAGCGGTTGTTTTTTTTTCTTTCTATTTATTTTTTTAATATATATATTTTTTTGTATATTTTTTATTTATATTACACATATTCATATTATCATATATATATATATGTTTCCCTTCCTCTTATATTTCTTTCTTTATTACTTACTAATCCCTATTATTTTTTTAATACATTCATTTATTTTTCTTATCTTTTGCTCTATTAATAATTTATGCATGAAAATGTATGCAATGCATGATACTAATAATGAGGGTGTTACAAATCTACCCCCCTTAATATGAATCTTGCTCTCGAGATTTGATAGCACGGAGAAAAGATGAGAAAATTCTGCCTTGAGGTCTTCTTCACACTTCCAGAAGCTTCTAGAAGTTTGGATAATCACCATTATGCAGCTGAACTTGAATCTCATTTTTTAGACCCCTCATGAATAAGTATTGCTTCCTGCTGTCCGCGTTAACATCTTCTTGAGCATACCTTGAAAATTGTGTGAACTTGTTCAAGTACTCATTCACACTCATCTTCCCATGCCTCAGAATCTCAAACTCTTGTCTTTTTAGTATCATGACACCTTCAAGATCATAGTGAAAATGAAAGCTCTTAAATTTCGCCCAAGTAATTACCTCTAGATTAGCATGAGCTTTGTAAAGGGCTTCCCACCAGTCAGCAGCTGCTCCAACTAGTTGGTGTGATGCAAAGAGAAATGATAAACCCAACGGGTATGGGGGATGCCCGATGTTGCTGGTGAACAAATTTGGTAGAGGTTGAGGTTGGCTGCCCGACTACCACAACCAGAATGGTGTGGCGCCTTGAGCAACAGTTCATCATCTTCTGATAACTACGATTTAGATGGAGGTCGATGTTGTGCTACACTACTACAACAACACAAGGTGCTGCACCTTAGCGATAGTTACACCAGCTCCTGTTGTTCCTGTTCTTGGCGTGCCAAGAACAACCTTGAACCTGCAAGCAATTGAAGAACAAGCAAGAATAAGATAGCAAGCAAACACTCAATGGTGTGATAAGTTGGGGTTCTGATTCAAGTAATCAGAACGTCTCGTAAATACTTGCGTTACAAGGAAGTAGCAGTGGTTAAACTTTTAGAAAACAAAACCCAATTTCTTCCTATGGCTGCTAGCTGCTTATATAGAGGGGGAAGACTAGAACACAGGATGGAGTCACGAGTCTTGTTCGGCCTTTTCTGGGCAGCTCAAGCGTCATCCCACTTTGATTCTTGATCCAATGGAAAGTAGACGAAGAGATCTTTCTAGTAAGTACTTATTTGCATTAAACAACCTCGGGAGTTGAAAGTTATGCCCCTTATAAGTTGTTACTTGCTGAAGTTACGAGGACCCCTCAGGTTGTGTAGTCTTCATAGCATTAATCTCTCCATTCCTCCTATTTGGATCAATTCCCAAGCACCTAATAATAACAAGGTCATCAAAAGGCTTTAATATTTCCCCATTTGAAGAAAATTAATTTGAACAATCAGGACTGAATTCACCTGATAATTAAGTTCATGTGCACGAGCGCGTGTCATTGGACCTTGATTAGCCGCAAGTGGTGAATGGGCTGCTGTTGTGGCTATATCAACGGTAGCGGTGTCCTCATCATCCTCCCCTGCTTGCAATTGAGTTGAGGAACGTGTCTTCCTCGCCCACATATGGTTTCAAATCTGCAATATTAAAAGAGGAAGTAACCTCAAAATGTGCAGGCAACTCAATTTTATTTGCATTATCATTAATTTTTCGAAACGCTTTGAAGGGTCCAGCAGCTCAAGGTAGCAATATAGATTTTCTCAAATAAGGAAATCTATCCTTTCTCAAAAGGAAAAGAGGGTTGCGGCTGTCCTAAAGAAAGGAAAAGAGAGGAAAATCGCAGCAGCTCGCAAAATAAGTTTACCCGCGCATAGCAGCAGCAAAAGCACAAACTTTACACAAAAATATGATTGGTAATTAGAGCAATAAGCGCAATAAATTGTGGCTGAAATTGCATTGAAAACGCAGCATCAATCGGCACCTTATGGTGGCAAACGGCAAAATCAAAACAGCAGCAAGAAATTTCGAAAATAGCATATTAGAGGAGTGTTCTTATGTGCCCTGGAGTGTCCATTCTACCTAGGCTTGCGTCCTACGGTCAACACGGCTCTGATATCAATTTGTGACACCCGATTTTGAATATGAACCAAGTATAGCATATATGTTTGCCCAGGACATTCATCACACATACACGGGAACTTCACAAATGATATTCAAAATTTAATCACGTCTCAAATAGTAATTAAGTACCTTATTACAATAAACCAATGGTTCTTGAATGACAAGCCTCTACTTATTGCAGTGGAAAAATAAACTAAGTAGCACGACTCTACTCCACAGGCAATTGACGGTAGCACGCAACATAGTACTCCACGTGATCCTCATGGTACTCCCAAGTGTTTCCTGTAGCTGTTTAGTGTGGGGATAGCAAGGGTGAGTACATGTCGTACTCAGTAAGTGTAGAAAAGTATGACATGTAGCTAAAACAATCATGGATATAAATTGTTCATTGCAGCAAGCCAATTTTAGTTCGCAAACAAGTAAAAGCATCCTAAAATGTCTAGATGTGATTAAATCCCAACAAGTAATTTTCATAACACATAATAACATCCTCATTTACCATCATAATATAATTATAACCAGCCAACAATTAATATCATAACTATATGCCAATTTCATAATAATTAATATCATAACTATATCCTCATTTACCATAGGTGCGGCGGCTTCGAGAGTCGCGGGACGGAGGTGCAGTGTAGACGAAGTAGAGGATGCAGCGATCCTCTGGCGAAGAGACGCTGACGGCTCGACGATCCCTGATGGACGGCATCTCCTTCCTGCTCCTTCTCTTCTCCTTTTCCTAGGATGAACCCAATGGATACGGGGGACGCCATGTCTTTCGATGAGAGATGTTGGTGGTGAACGAATTTGATGCAGGTCGACGTTGGCTGCCCGACTACCACAACCAGAATGGTGTAGCGCCTTGAGCGACAGTTACACCGTCTCCTGATAACTACGATTTGGGTGGAGGTCGACGTTGTGCAACCCGACTACAACCACCACAAGGGTGCTGCACCTTAGTGATAGTTACACCGGCTCCTCTTGTTGCTGTTCTTGCCGTGCTAATAACAACCTTGAACCTGCAAGCAATCGAAGAACAAGTAAGAACAAGATAACAAACAAACACTCACGAGTGTGATAAGTTGGGGTTCTGATTCAAGTATTCAAAAGGTTTTTCGACACTTGCGTTATAAGGAAGTAGCAATGGCTAAACTTACAGAAAACAAAACCTAAATTCTTCCTATGGCTGCTAGTTGCTTATATAGAGGAGGAAGACTAGAACTCAGGATGGAGTCACGAGTCTTGTTCGGCTTTTTCTAAGCAGCTCAAGCGTCATCTGTCTTTGATTCTTGATCCAATGGAAAGTAGACGAAGATACCTTTCCAGCAAGTACTTATTTGCATTAAAAAACCTTAGGAGTTGAAAGGTATGCCCCTTTTAAGCTATTACTTGTTGCAGTTACGTGGACCCCTCGGGCGGAGCAGCCTTCATTGCATTAATCCCTCCATTCCTCCTAGCTTTCGTCCTAGCTGGATCAATTCCCTAGCACCTAATAATAACAAGGTCATCACAAGACTTTAATAGTTCTCCATTTAAAGGACAATTAGTTTGAATAGGCAGGAATGAATTCACCTGATAATTAAGTTCACGTGCACGAGCGCGTGTCATTAGACCTTGATTAGCCGCAAGTGGTGAATGGGCTGTTGTTATGGTTGTATCAATGGTAGCGATGTCCTCATCATCCTCCCCTTCTTGATATTGTGTCATCCTCGACTCAAACGTGTCTTCATCGCCCACATATGGTTTCAAATCTGCAATAATAAAAGAGGAAGTAACCCCAAAATGTGCAGACAACTCAATTTCATATGCATTATCATTAATCTTTCGAAGCACATTGGAGCATCCAGCAGCTGTAGGTAGCAATTTAGATTTTCTCAAATCAAGAAATCTATAATTTCTCAAATACACCCAAACCAAATCACGAGATTCAAATGTAAAATGCTTTCTACCCTTGCCACTGGCTTGTTGATACTTAGCGTTCATGCTCTCAATGTTTGCTTTAGTTTGCTCATGCATTTGAAGAATTAATTCAGCACAGCGAGTAGCATCAAAATTCAATTTCTCTGAAGGTGGCAAAGCCAAAAGTTCAATGGGTACACGAGGGATAAAACCATATACAATCTGAAAAAATCAAAATTTAGTTGTAGAATGAAGCGAACGATTGTAAGCAAATTCAATATGAGGCAAACATTCTTCCCATAATTTGATGGTATGTTTCAGAACATCTCTAAGCATGCTAGATAAACTACAGTTCACTACTTCGGTCTGTCCATCAGTTTGAGGGTGACAAGTTGTAGAAGAGAGCAATTTTGTCCCCAACTTAGTCCATAAGGTTTTCCAAAAATGACTAAGAAATTTGGCATCTCTATCTGAAACAATAGTGTTTGAGGCTCTATGCAAACGAACAACTTCTCAAAAGAACAAATCAGCAATATTGGTAGCATCATCAGTTTTTTGGCATGGTATGAAATGTGTCATTTTAGAAAATCCGTCCACAACAACAAAAATGCTATCCCTCCCCCTTTTTGTTCTAGGCAATCCTAAAATAGAATCCATAGAAACATCTTCCCATGGAGCACTAGGAACAGGGAGGGGCATGTATAAACCATGTGGATTAAGACGGGACTTAGCTTTTTGACAGGTGGTGCAACGAGCAACAAACCACTCCACATCTCTTCTCATCTTTGCCCAAAAGAAATGACTTTCTATGATGTCTTCCATCTTCTTGACACCAAAGTGTCCAATGAACCCTCCACCTTGAACTTCTTGCAATAGTATGATACGCACAGAACCACCTGGAATGCACAGTTTGTTAGCTCGAAACACAAAATCATTAGTAAGAACAAACTCGTTCCATGTTTTTCCTTCTTTACATTGCAGCAGCACATCTTTGAAACTAGCATCAAAAGCATATTGTTCTTTAATTGTTTCCAAGCCAAAAATCTTAAAATCAAGTTGGGACAACATATTATAATGTTGAGATAAGGCATCCGCAATGACATTATCTTTTCCTTTCTTGTGTTTGATAACATAAGAAAAGGACTCAATGAATTCTACCCACTTGGCATGCCTACTGTTCAGATTAGTTTGGCTCTTAATATGCTTTAAAGATTCATGATCAGAATGTATAACAAATTCTTTAGACCGTAAATAATGTTTCCATGTTTCCAAAGTTCGTACTAGTGCATATAATTATTTATCGTAAGTTGAATAGTCCAGACTAGGCCCATTCAGTTTCTCACTAAAATAAGCAATAGGTTTCCCCTCTTGCAACAACACACCTCCCAATCCAATACCACTAGTATCACATTCCAATTCAAAAGTCTTACTGAAATCTGGTAATTGGAGAAGGGGTGTATGAGTTAACCTATTCTTCAAAGTTTCAAATGCAGCCTCTTGCGCCTTGCCCCATGTGAATGGAGCACCCTTGTTTGTAAGCTCATGCAGTGGGCCTGCTATGGTGCTGAAGTCCTTCACAAAACAACGATAGAATCCAGCAAGTCTGAGAAAGCTTTTAGTTGTGTGACCGTGGTAGGAGTCGGCCAGCTGTGTATTGCCACCACCTTGGCTTGATTGACTTCAATTCCCTGTGATGTCACAACATAGCCAAGAAAAGAGACTCTATCTGTGCAAAAAGTGCACTTGTCATTGTTACCAAATAAGCGTGCCTCACGCAAAGCATTGAAAACAGCACGGAGATGATAAAGATGCTCTTCTAGATATGTGCTATAGATCAGGATGTCATCAAAATATACTACTACAAATCTTCCAATGAAAGCATGTAAAACCTCATTCATTAATCTTATGAAAGTGCTAGGTGCATTAGTGAGACAAAAGGCATGACTAACCACTCATACACACCGAACATGGTTTTAAATGTTGTTTTCCATTCATCACCTAGCTCATGCGAATTTGGTGGTATCCACTACGCAAGTCAATTTTAGAGAAAATCATCGAGCCACTAAGTTCATCAAGCATATCATCCGACTTAGGAATAGAATGATGACATCTAATGGTAATTTTATTAATTGCTCGACAATCTACACACATCCGCCATGATCCATCTTTCTTTGGGACCAAAAGAACAGGAACAGAGCAATGACTAAGGGACTCACGCACATAACCTTTGTCAATTAATTACTGTACTTGTTGTTGAATTTTCTTTGTCTCCTTTGGGTTGTGATGAGTAGCTTTAGGCCCGATCTTCCGAAAGGTAATGATAAGTCGATTGATGTGGAGATATCGACGTTGATGATCCGAGGCTCTCAAGTAGAACACGAGCAGCCCCTGCAATCACTACACCACCGCTCTGTTGGTTATCAACCGTGCTTCACACGATTGACCTCGCCAAGAAGGCTAATACCTGCAAGTGCAACCAAGAACACAAGCAAGAACGTAGAAGACGCGATTTGAAATCGCGAAGTTGGGGTTTCACAAACCGTAGAATGGCGATATTATTAATCTAAGCAAAACCCAATTGTTCGTGGCGGCTACTATGGAGTATATATCGGTGGGAGGACGTACAAGGAGGTGTTGGGGTCATGAACTAACCCTAAAATACGAAAATAATGGACTTAGACTTGATACATGGCCCAATGGCCCAATACTGTGGCGCAGCAACCTGACAGATTCTGTACTTGGTTTTGTTTCGACGATTATCGTCGAATTCGAAGGCATTTTGACATGGGACCGGAGCCATTGGAAAGGTTATCCTCTCCCCTTTCCGTGCATATGTAGAACGTCCAAAACGGAGTTTGCATGCATCCTGGCCGTCCGTTTTAGTGCATACTGCTCCTGGACTCCGAGTTGGATACAATTTTGAGTTTGGTTCGGTTTCTATCTTCTTTGAACGGATTCTCTAGTATTCCACGTCCCTAGTACTCCCTCCAAGTACTCCATAAACCTCTCCATGGATTCTAATCACAATTAAATCATTGTAACAATATATACTCAAAAACATAAAAGGAAATATATAAGAATGAGCTCACCTCTGAAATTAATTATTGTGTATGAACTCTATTGATTGCATCTTGTATGTTCAATGGAGTGTTGTTTTTATCCATAGAAGTGATGTCCTCATCATCCTCCCCTTCATGAATTGGAGTCGCCCTCGATTCAAGTTCATCTCCTCTCATGTGTTGGTCCAAATGTGCAACGCCATCTAATCTTCTTGTATGCATGAATGGAGGAGGCCAAGGTGGTGGACGACATAGTGCGCCATCTTGATCTTGTCCATCAAATAAGAGTGCACATTCACTTGAGCCAGGATCCAAAACAAATAAACATTGTATCATGTTTGTAGGTGCAATGATAACGTGCATGATCTCATCATTCTCCCCTTATTTATGACAAGCCGTCCTCGGCTTGCTCATATGTCCAGCAATGAGACATGCTTTGGAGGTAGAATGATGTTGTCCATATTGAACAACTGTAGTGAATAATGCTTTTGTTGTCCCTGCTGCAAGGAAAAAATACTAGAAAAACTTGACAAGACATTATTAGCATTAGTACATTCATTTACTTGACCATGTTGTTGCAGCACAAAAGGGGCTTTCACATTTGAACATATGTAAACTTTATGCACCATAAATATACCACTATGTTCATATTTGCCTATAGCATGAAAAATATTTCTACTTAACAATGGCAATTCAGATTGGCAAAATATTCTCTTCTCTATGATATCTAGATCACAAAGAGTGTCAAATTCAATATAACTCAAAGTATTTAGATAAGACAACAATTTCAGCTCATCCCTTTCACATGCAATTGGAATCAAATGCTTAATTTCAGCACAAGTAAGTGATAAAGTATCAAATTCCTTTGATTGTTCTAGCATAGGTACAATATAATTATCAGCACACAACTCTTTCTTAGCACAACGATCAGCGGGAAAATCAACATGTGACAATGGTGTATAAATAAATGATTCTAATAGTTGCTCCTAGAAAATAGCATGATTGGTGGAAAAATTTAGAACATCCAAAAACTTCTCAACTTCTGTATTTGTAGAATGTTTTGACTTACCATTTTCAGGAGTGATTTCGAGTGCATTATGAGTTGATCCATCTAAAGTTTCACAAGTGTTGTCGAAAGCCTCGTTCTCTTTTGCATCATCTACATTATTTTCTATATTGCCCTGCAACACGTTAGACACAAAAGGAGGTACAACAAGAAATTTCTCCTCAAATTGATGCACTTCATCTTTGCAATTAGATACATTCATAAAAGTTTCTCGCATACAAATTTTCATATACTTCCATGTTCGAGGTTTTCTAAATCATTTAAATTGTTCCACCAAGTTAATGCACAACCTACTAATGCACTTGCAATATTTCTAATTTTTCTCCTCTCACACATATGGCATTGTCCAAAAATTTTATCCAACTCTATTTCCCAAGCAATATATTTATCGTAACCAAAACCATCATAAAAAGGAAGAGATGAGAGAATGTAATTACTTCTAGTGTAAGGTGTTGTAAGTGTAGTCTGAATGTCATGTGAATCGTTGGTTGATGTTTGATTTTTAGTGAGCAACTCCATCGTCATCTTCATCATGTCAATCATCTCAGCTTATAATGCATGATTCTTGCTTTTACCTGACATTGTTAGTAGCAAACAGAAGACAACAAAAAAATATGTTATCCCTATCAACTACAAAGTGTAATGGCAAAGTGGAAGTAGAATCAGACACTCTCAAGCGTCTTACCACGCTCTTACAAGTGTTCTTACTGACACTGCAGGTGACAAACGGTGACCGGTATGAAGAAACCAATGAAGTGTGAGATGATTGCAAAAGTGTATCGGTTCTGCTCAAGAGTAAGGTGTAGCTTGGATGACAATTTATATGTAGCAAGGATTAGCAACAGTGAAATCAGATAGTAAAGTTGAATAAGTGTCCAAAGTACTTGTCAATGTTGCTGGCCTAAATGTGTTCCTAATAGTTCAAGCAAGCAAGACATGAGATAAAACTAGATGACACAAAGGATGCAAGCACTTCTATTTTTTTTGTTGTTGTTTTTTTCTCCGCTTTTTTTGTGTGGCTTTTGTATCTTGTTTTGCACTTGCCTTTTTTTTCTTCCTTTTCTCAGGATGTGCTGCAAAATAAGAACACAATAAAAAGTAATCAAAGATATATTGTGTGTCTGTCGCAGGTTTTCTTCTCAATCTTCCAAGGACAAATAGGCATACTTAGAGGCTCCAAATAGAAAAACTAACAACAGAAAGATTGTAGATATATATCTCCTCTTTAATTTCAATATATGGAAGACCTATTTTGGAAAAGAACAATCGGAGATATTGCCCCCCAAAATACACACTATTCAGAATTTCTAGGTCAATAACAGATTCGGATCTAATGCAATTTCGACATCGATACCTATATTTTATGGGAAAAATGGTGAATACAAAAGTTATAGATAGTTTCTAAAGCTTTTCAGAAAGTACAAGAACACCAAAATCCAAGTTCGTATGAGAGAGATATGATGAAAATAATGAACTGGTTAGAGGCGAATCAAATCTGGACGTGATGACGAGATTCAAAAGGATGAATCACGCAATGCAAAACTCAAAATAAGACCAAAAACACTTTCTAAACCAGAAATATGACTCAACAACGGACACAAACCCAACAAAAATAAACTGAAAACGAAAGTTGCAAAGGCTCAATGGTGGTTTGGACAAAGTAATGAACAGATCTACTAAACTGCAAGTTTTTTGTGGCTTTTTTGTGGAATCTAGGTGTGAAAAACAAAACTAATTTAATGGATAGATGAATTACCTAACGGGCAACCTAGAAATCTGATACCAATTGATGAGTAAGTTTAGGCCCGATCTTCCGAAAGGTAATGATAAGTCGATTGATGTGGAGATCTTGATATTGATGATCCGAGGCTATCAAGTAGAACACGAACAACCCCTGCAATCACTACACCACCGCTCCGTTGGTTATCAACCTTGCTTCACACGATTGACCTCGCTAATAAGGATAATACCTGCAAGTGCAACCGAGAACACAAGCAAAAACGTAGAAGATGCGATCTGAAATCGCGAAGTTGGGCTTTCACAAACCATAGAACGATGATATTATTAATCTAAGCAAAACCCAATTGTTCATGGTGGCTACTATGGAGTATATATAGGTGGGAGGACGTCCAAGGAGGTGTTGGGGTCGTGAACTAACCCTAAGATACGAAAATAATGGACTTAGACTTCATACATGGCCCAATGGCCCAATACGGTGGCGCAACACCCTGACAGATTCTGTACTTGATTTTGTTTCGAAGATTCCTATCGACTTCGAAGGAATTTTGACATGGGACCGGTGCCATTGGAAAGGTTATCCTCTCCCCCTTCCTTTCATATGTAGAACGTCCAAAACGGAGTTTTTATGCATCCAGGGAATCCGTTTTAGTGCGTACTGCTCCTGGACTCCGAGTTGGATACGATTTTGAGTTTGGTTCGGTTTCCATATTCTTTGAACGAATTCTCTGGTCTTCGACGTCCCTAATACTTCCTCCAAGTACTCCTTAAACCTCTCCATGGATTCTAATCACAATTAAATCATTAGGTAGCAATCTATGCTCAAAAACATATAAGGAAATATAAAAGAACAAGCTCACCTCTGAAATTAATTGTTGTGTATGAACTCTATTGATTGCATCTTGTATGTTCAATGGAGTGTTGTTTGTATCCATAGAAGTGGTGTACTCATCAGGTTGGTCTTCTATGGTGCTCGGTTTGGCAAAGAAGCTCCAGGGATGAGGTCAATCTGATGCTCAATCCCTCTCAACAGAGGCAAACCAACTGATACCTCTTGTGGAAACACATCAGCGTATTCCTGGAAAAGCTTAGTGACAAAAGGGGGCAAAGCACATGGTATGTCATGAAGTGAGAACAAAGCTTTTCAAGAAAACACATAACAGATTGCAGTGTTATTTTTTAATTCAAACAAATCAGATTTGGAAGCAAGAAAAAAAGCACTCTTCAATTTTATTTTATTTTATTCTTCTTCACATGAGCAGGTTTGGAATTGTTAGTATTAGGTTGTATCAATTCCTCTGCAACATTTGAACTTTCATTTCGAGTAGTTTTCTTATTTTTCTCTTTACAAGCTCTAGCAATGTCATCCTTCAAAATCGCATCGGGAGACATGGGGTGCAAAACAAGCTTCTTCTCATTATGTATTGAAGAGTATTGATTTGATTTACCATGATGTAATGTATCTTTACCAAATTGCCAAGGTGGACCAAATAGCATAGAGCAAGCTTGCATAGGCAGCACATAGCAATCAATGTAATCATGGTAGAAACCAATTGTAAATTCAACACGAACTAGACGTGTTACCTTAAGCTTACCAATGTTGTTGAACTATTGGATGTAGTAGGGTTGTGGATGTGGAAGTGTTGTCATCCCAAGCTTCTCTACCATGGCAGCACTTGCTAAATTGTTGCAGCTTCCTCCATCAATAATAATGTGACACAATCGTTCCAAAACTACACACTTAGTTTGGAATAGATTGTGTCGCTGGTTCTGTTCAGCTTTGATCATTTGGGCACTCAAGACACGCCTCACAACAAGACTCTCATGGTGAGCAGCATGATCAGCCCCAATGTGCTCTTCATCATCATTCTTCTTTCCTGCATCTTGTGCAGCAAGTATGACATATGTTTCATCATCTAAATCACTAACAGATGAGTACTCACCATTTTCTCGTACAATCAGCACATGCTTGCTTGGGCAGTCCCTTCGTAGGTGCCCAAAACCCTTGCACTAGAGGCATTGAATGTCTTTTGTTCTCCTGGTGGAAGAGATGGAAGAAGAAGTGTTGGCTGCAACTTGGGTGGATCCTTTTGTTGTCTCAATAGCATGCAAAGGTGCTGATTTTGATGTGGTCCTGGGTAACCGATTGGAAGCATCATCCAGAGAATCATGCTTAGGACCAACAACACTTGAGCGGGACTGCCATGAGGTAGTTCGACTTGCAGAAATGTTAGTTCTTGTTCGTCTTTGCTGCACTTCTCTTTCAGCCTTACAAGCAAGATGGAGTAATCGAGTGACGTTAGTGTATTCCTTATAATCCACTATGTCCTGAATTTCTCTTGTTAAACCACCCATAAACCTAGCCATTGCAGCCTCTTCATTTTCAACTATGCCACATTGCATCAAGCCTACTTGGCGTTCTTGATAGTATTCCTCAACAGATTTGTTGCCTTGCCTAAGATGTTGTAATTCATGCAGCAGGTCACAAGCATGATAGGAAGGAACAAAACGACAAAGCATGATTCATTTCAAGACATTCCAAGTTTGTGGTATGGTAGCTGGATTTTTAGTTTGATACTCATGCCACCAAACAGAAGCGAAGTCAGTGAATTTACTAGTGGTAGCTCTAACTTTTTTATAATCAGGGGAATCATGGCATGGACATTTTTGATCTACTGATAATTTCCAAGACAGATATGCATCCAGATCATATTCCCCATCAAAGGGTGGTATGGAGAATTTAATGCTGCGTAAGGAATCATCATTTTCACATACCTCACATCGTAGGGCTCAACCACCCATGCCACGATGGTCGCGACGTGGCTGTCATCGATACCAAAAAGGTCCATCATCAAGCTCGATATCCGCTGAATACTCCACCTCGTCATATCTTGCAGCGCTGCCCATGGAGACGTGGCTATCATCAACACGTCTTTGCCTCTCTTCGCATCCAACCTGTTCTATCCTCTCCAATCGCTCAATGATTGCTGCAAGAGAAGTGTTAATAGCCTCAACAGTGCTTTCTAATATGGTCAACTTGGTGTTGGTGCAAATCTGCGTTGACTCTAATTGACCAATGCGTTCATTGGTGACTTGAATATCCTCATTGAGGGCAACCGTGTGCAGATTTACTTGGCATTCAAAATGCTGAATGATGTCCCTCGTACGTGGTGAATGTGGAGATGTCTCATTCGCATCTGCTGACATGGTTAGTAAAGACAAGAAATACAACAGCAAGCAGATCAATCCTTGCAGTTGCTAAGAGGTGGTAGGACACAATCACTTCCTCACTAGCAAGAAATCAAGCACTTACAAGTTCTTACCACGCGATGCAGGAGGCGCCGGCAAACAGCAAGAACAACAAATGGCGGCTGCCAGCACAACCCTGTGGTGTTGTAGATGATTTTGTGGAGCTATAGGTGGCTGCTAGAAATGAGTTGCACAAAGGAACAACTAGTACCACATTAGTCACAACAAGTTGAATAAACGTTTCATGATGGTACTCCACGAAATCAAGGTCCTAGTCTAAACCGTGATAGAGACGTGAGCCGTTACTCCACGTGATGTTAAATTTACTGTAGTAGAAAAGTTCACACTGTACAAACATTTAAAATAGCATGGATAACTCCGAAACTTGAAATAAATGTTACACAAACTGTTTGTTTTTTGTACTGAGAAACTTTCTTTCTAGCAATTTCAATTAGGGTGTCTTTTCTTTCTTTGCATGTGCGGCTTTTCTTTTGCACTTGCCTTTTTTTCAACTTTGGGTAGATAATGAAAATAGACTAAGCACAAAGGGGCACGAACTCAAAACTCTAGCGGTGAAAAACATAGGACCAGAAACACGACACAAAAAGGCAATAGTGAATTCAACTAGTTGAGAGCTAAGTAGCCAAGCAAAAGGCTCAATGTGTTTTTAGGATTTTAGAGCGAACTTTTGTAGGCAAAAGTGGACTGTAGGTAAATGAATAACAAAGAGAAGGAAATCTCTCACCGAGCAACCGGAAATCTGATACCACTTGATGAACCCAACGGGTACAGAGGATGCCGTATCTTTCAATGAGAGGTGTTGGTGGTGAACGAATTTGGTAGAGGTCGTCGTTGGCTGCCCAACTACCAGAACCAGAATGGTGTGGCACCCTGAGCGACTGTTACACCGTCTCCTGATAACTACAATTTGGGTGGAGGTCGATATTGTGCTACACGACTACAACAACCACAAGGGTGCTGCACCTTAGCGATAGTTGCACCGGCTCCTGTTGTTCCAGTTCTTGCCTTGACAAGAACAGCCTTGAACTTGCAAGCAATCGAAGAACAAGCAAGAACAAGATAACAAGCGAACACTCACAGGTATGATAAGTTGGGGTTCTGAATTAAGTAATCGGAAGGTCTCGTCGACACTTGCATTACAAGGAAGTAGCAATGGCTAAACTTACGAAAAACAAAACCCAATTTCTTCCTATGGCTGCTAGTTGCTTATATAGAGGAGGAAGACTAGAAGTCAGGATGGAGTCACGAGTCTTGTTTTGCCTTTTCTGGGCAGTTCAAGCGTCATCTGCCTTTGATTCTTGATCCAAGGGAAATTAGACGAAGAGACTTTTCTAGCAAGTACGTATTTGCATTAAACAACCTTGGGAGTTGAAAGTTATGCCCCTTTTAAGCTGGTAATTGCTATAGTTATGAGGACCCATCGGGGTGGAGCAGCCTTCATTGCATTAGTCCCTCCATTCCTCCTGGCTGGATCAATTCCCAAGCACCTAATAATAACAAATTCATCACAAGGCTTTAATAGTTTTCCAATTAAAGGGTAATTAGTTTGAACACCCAGGAATGAATTCTCCTGATAATTAAGTTCACTTGCACGAGCGCATATCATTGGACCTTGATTAGCCACAAGTGGTGAATGGGCTGCTGTTGTGGTTGTATCAATGGTACCGATGTCCTCATCACCATAGTCATGCCCTTCTCTTCTTTTCCCTGGCGGCTGGGGTTTTCTTCCTCTCTACCGTATGCAGCAACTTACGTAGCAGGGCAGCTGGCTATTTTATATGTGGGCAAGCATGCGGAACCGAGGGCCATGGTGCCCTTTTATAGTCGGCGGCGCTCGTAAGGGGCGTGGAGTCCCGGTTGGACTCATACTGTGCGGGAGTCTCGACGCTTATGACACCAGGCGCACAAGAGATCCCTGATGCGGCTCGGTGCGAGCGAGCACGCGCGAGGGGACTCGGAGTCTCGAGCGCTCATGCACCAGGTGCAGGGAGGGAGCCCCGCTCGGACTTGAGCGACGTTGGCGCACCCGCTCGGCTTGGTTCCGAGTCGGGTGCGGCCTGGCCAGCGGTTGTTTTTTTTCTTTTTTTCTTTCTATTTATTTATTTATTTAATATTTTTTCTATATTATAATATTCTTATTATCTTATATATTATGTTTCCTTTCCTCTTATTTTTCTTTCTTTATTACTTACTAATCTCTATTCTTTTATTTAATACATGCATTTATTTTTCTTATCTTTTGCTCTATTAATAATTTAGGCACTAAAATGTATGCAATGGATGATACTAAAAATGAGGGTGTTACAAGACGCATCACAATAAACGTCGAAATATTTAGTCGTATCCGGCTGAGCTATTACTGGGGCTGTTGTGAGATGTTTCGCTAAAGTGGTGAGGACATCGCTAGCGTTGATACAACTACAACAGCAGTTCATTAACAACTTGCAGCTAATCAAGGTTCAATGACACGCGCTCGTGCACGTGAACTTAATTATCAAGTGAATTCATTCCTGGCTGTTCAAATTAATTATCTTTCAAATGTGGAACTATTAAGGACTTGTGATGACCTTGTTATTACTAGGTGTTTGGGAATTGATCTAGCTAGGAGAAATGGAGGGATTAATGCAATAAAGGTTGCTCCACCCGAGGGGTCCTGGTAACTGTAGCAACTACCAGCTTAAAAGGGGCATAACTTTCAACTCTCAAGGTTGTTTAATGCAAATAAGTACTTGCTTGAAAGGTCTCTTCGTCTACATTCCATTGGATCAAGAATCAAAGGAAGATGGCACTTGAGCTGCTCAAAAAGGACGAACAAGACTTGTGACTCCATCCTGAGTTCTAGTCTTCCTCCTCTATATAAGGAACTAGCAGCCATAGGAAGAACTTTTGTTTTGTGTTCTGTAAGTTTAGCTATTGCTTCTTCCTTGTAATGCAAGTGTCGACAAGATCTTCCGATTACTTGAATCAGAACCCCAACTTATCACACCCAAATTGTAGTTATCAGGAGATGGTGTAAATGTCGCTCAAGGCGCCACACCATTCTAGTTGTGGTAGTCGGGCAGCCAACGTCGACCTCCACCAAACTCGTTCACCACCAACATCTCTCATCGAAAGATAGGGCATGCCCCGTACCTGTTGGGTTCATCACAAGGTTTGAAATGCATCCTCACATGCCTTGTTTCAAATATATTTAGTCCTCTTTTTCGGCAGCTCCGTCATAGGCTTAGCGATTTTTGAGAAGCTTGGAATGAACCTCCGATAATATTTTGCTAATCCGAGAAAGCTGTGAACTTCATGAATGGACTTTGGAGACTTCCATTTCAGCACTTGCACAATTTTTCTTGGATTAGCAGAGATGCCCTCTGCTGAAATAATAGGCCCCAAAAATGGCACTTGGTTGATCCAAAACTTGCACTTGCTAATTTTTTCTTAGAGCTTGTGATCCCACAATTGTTGGAGCACGATATGCAACTATTTAGCGTGTTCTTCCTCCGATTTAGAATAAACTAGACTGCTGTCGATTAAGACCATGACAAACTTGTCTAGCTCTGGCATGAACACCAAATTCATGAGATACATGAAGTGCGCTGGCGCGTTGGTAAGTCCAGACGACGGGACGAAATATTCGTAGAACTTGTATCTCATCGAGAATGCCATCTTTTGAATATCCTCCGAATGGATCTTAATTTTATTATATCCGGATTGAAGATACATCTTCGAGAATAACTTAGCACCCACTAGTTGATCTAATAAAATATCAATTTGTAGCAATGGATACTTGTTCTTGATCATTATGGCATTGAGCGGACGATAATCCACATATAGATGTAACGTCTTGTCTTCCTTCTTTACAAATAATGCGGAGCAGGCCCAAGGTGATGAACTTGGGCATATCAGACCATTGTCCAATAGGTCCTTCAAATGTTCCTTCAACTCCGCTAATTCATTCGGTGCCATCTTGTATGGCTTTCGGGCGTGGTTCCCAAAACAAGTTCAATCTTGAACTGTATGCCTTTATCCGGTAGCATACCTGGTAAGTCATGAGGAAACACGTCCGGATATTCATGGACCACAAGAATGTTCTCAAGTTTTGTGACTTCCGTGTTGTATGTGGCTGAAATTTCTTGAATAAGGCGGTCGTGAATGAGAGTATGTGGCTCAAGTAGTGGAGAGTTTAAATGACCACATGTGTAACAATGACAAAAACAGCGCCATGGGGATGTAGCCACGAGATCCCTAATATGACATTGAGATTTAGACTCTCATGTATAATTAGAGAAGTCGGATAGATATTCCCACCCATCCTAGAAGATGCTCAATAGACCATACTATCAGCTGCTATCTTCCCACCTGGAGAGCAAATCAAATTTGGACTTTTTGTGGGAATTATTAGTAACTGATGCTTAACAACATATGATTGACTAATGAAATTGTGGTTGGCGCCAGAGTCAAAGAGTATAACTACAAGATGATCGATTAGCAAAAACGTACCAGCAAGGATGGCTTCACCTTCCGACACATCTTTGATAGCTATGTGGTGGATGTTGTGGGGTTTTGGTGCTAGTTTCTTTGACAGGTCGCGGGGCTGATTTGCTCCCCGATATATTGCTTGTCCGCTGCCCCTTCACTGCTCTGGGAAATCCCTCGCAAAATGCACAACACGACTACACATATAGCACTTGTGGTGTGTTGGGTTCCCTCCAATCTATGGACGGAATACCAGAGCTTGTGGTGGAGGTGGGTACGCACATGAGGCCAACCGTTGGTGCTGCTGCTGCTTTGGGAATGGCGGTCGGATGCTTGACACGTTGAATTGACGATCATGGAACTGCAGCGGTCACGGGTGTGGCTGCCACCTTTGACTGGATGGTGCGCGATACACCAAACAATACTTTTGTGGAGCAGCACCACTTCTGCTCGATGGCGCGCTTCGTTTCCTCTTATTAGAAATGAGTTTGCGTTGAGCATCCTCCTGCACGATCGCGGCATTGACGAAGTCGTTCAAGGTGCTACGGTTGAACTGTGCGAGCTGGGCTTACATCTTGGAGTTCAAACCCTGGAAGAATGTATGCTGCTTCTTGTCCTCTATTCCAATATAATCTGACGCGTACTGCGTCAGATAATTGAATGCCCGGGAGTACTCGTGAGCACTCCTCCATCCTTCTTTCAGCTCTAGGAGCTTCTCAAACTTCCTCTTCATTATACCAGGAGGTATATGATAGGCGCGGAATGCCTCCCGCAACTCCATCCGAGTGACAACATGTCCAACTGGTAATGATGCAATGCGGTTCACCCACCATGCACCGGGAGCTCCATGAAGCTGCTCCACTGCGAGAAGCACCTTCCGATGTTCGATGCACTGGAGTAGCCCGAACATTGCTTCGATGGTGCAGAGAAAATTATCCGCCCCGAGAGACTCATGTGTAAAAGCCCACTTTTGAAGACAACAATAATTCAAAATTTTGACCTTAAAAAGTTTTATGTTGAAATAGGAATTCTGCTCACATGAGCTATGTTAAACAATAGGACTTCTAAAAACTTTACCTTAAATAAGTGATTGTGAGGGTATGTTACACCAAAGCAAATAAGGGTTTAAAAGAAACAATGTCCATCTCAATTCAAACATCAAAGTGAGACTTGAGTATGCTGAGATGCAAATGCAAGAATCAAGATCCAAATGAAGGCAAATGTTAAACTCTAGAAAAACCTTAGTGTAGTGTTCAGCTCAAGAATCAAATAAAGGAAGAAAATGATTAGAAAATAGTGCTCCATTGTGGTATTTAAAATAAAGTCAAAGAGGGAAGTTTCAAATTCAAATCAATTATTAAACTCAAATTGTCAAAATTCCAAATTTGAATTCACTAATATGTTTCTCATGATTCAACTACAACTCCTCTCAACTTCAAGAATTTTTGAACTAGTTTTGCCATTTATTTGAATCAACCAATATGAGAGCATTCAAATTTGAATTCAAATTCAAATTCCAACTTTAATTTATTCAAATGCCAAATCAGGTTTCTAATATGAATTCCTCACATTTGAATTTAGCTAATAGCGAATTTCCACTAAATTTAGAGTTTGTTTGTATGGTGTGTTAAAACAACTGAGAAGGGACACTACAGGAAACTGGCAATATTACATAAGCCAGAATAACTTATGTGGGCCGACAAATGTAAGTAAATGAACTTATGTCGGCTACCGCGGGCCGACGTAAGTTCGTTTACTTACGTCGGTTGTGGGTCTGTGGCCAACATAAGCAAATGGGCTGATGGTATTAAGCCCGATACTTACATCAGTCTGGGCCCAGGCCAACAAAAGTAAGTGGGCTGACAGTATTAAACGAACAACTTACGTCAGCCCGGGCCTAGGCCGAAGTAAGTTGTTGGACCGACGTAAGTTGGGGTATTAACCCTGAATCATGTGGGCCGCGTGCGTGGCTCATTCCACGTGCCTACCCCACTCCCCCTCGCGCTCGAGCTCCCACACGCCACCACGCCAGAGCTTTTGCGGCCGCCGTGCTCGAGCCGCCACAGCCGTGCCCGAGCCCCCTCACCGGAGCCGACAACCCCCACGTGGATCCTTACGATGACGGCCCCCATGCCGCGCCCGAGCTCCGCCCGAGACTGAGCCGTGCAGCGCCGCCTAACTGCGCGCCGCCCTCGCCGGTGACCCTCACTGTCGCCAGGAGGTATGGCTTCATGGAAGAACAAGCCGACCTTTGTGGTGGCTTTGTGAAGGTAGGGTTGAAAGAGGCCCGATCCTTTGTGCACTCCTCAACGAGGACGTAGGTTTCTTCGTGGAGTTGAACCTCAGATAAATCGTTAGATCACTTTTAGGGTTCCTTGTGTTCTTTGTTTAAATCTTGTGATCCACCTAGTTCAAGTTGGTTCTACCTCGTGCAATTACTAGACTAGACTAATAGGTTAGTCTACTTCATCTTCCATTAATTTAATCCTAGAAAAACACATTAAAATCTCACCTTTTGCGCACTCTACTTACATGAACGGACTAGTCTGCCCCCAGGGCCGACTACTCCACACTCTGTATTCTGATTAAGTTTTAATTAAGGAAATTTCAGGTTTTAGCCTTTTCACCCCCTCTAGAAAATTTTCAATTGGTATCAGAGCCTAACTCTCCCTAAAGCTTAACGCATGGAGAGAGGATGGGGGAAAATGGTGAGAAGGACTTGTCGATCCATGACACCACTGGCACCGGTGAGAACCGTGCGAATGGAGAACAAGGGTCCAAGTCTTCACCCTCCAAGAACGACAACACGCAGAAGACCAAGCCAAAGCCTCCTCCCTTCGACGTCGAAAGCAAAGATGAAGATGAAGAAGTAAAGCGCCTTGTGGATCTTCTTCAAAAGCAATAGATGAAGCCAAGAGGAGAAGAAGGCTTGAGAAAGAAAGGAAGCTTAAGAGGAGTGAAGAAGATTACATTCGATGTCCTTTTAACTATGAGCGCTTGAACTCCCATTCTAACTACTTATCTATTCCTATGGCCAAGCCTCCACATTTCGATGGCAATAACTACACCATGTGGAAGCATAACATGAATTTGCATCTCAACTCTATCAATCCTACACTTTGGCATATTGTGTGCACGGGTGTAGATATCCCCGTGGATGATGAAGAGCTTACTCCCGAGCAAGAGCAATAAATCCACCGCAATGCTCAAGCAGCGGCCATGCTCAACTCATCCTTGATACAAGAAGAATTCAACAAAGTGGATGGATTGGAGCAAGTCAAAGAGATTTGGGACACGCTCAAGATTGCACATGAAGGCAACCGATCCGTGCGGGAGGCGAAGATTGAGATGATCGAGGGGGAACTTGGAAGATTTGCCATGGAAGATGGAGAGACCCTTCAAGAGATGTACAACTCACTCAAAACCCTCATATATTGGAGTTGGGCGTACGGATGCAAGAAGTGGACATAGTATGGGGTGGTCAAGAGTATGATAAGAGCTTTCATGCCCAGAATGTGACCCTTTGCATTGTCATTCGAGAGAGTCCTAACTTCCACAAGGATGACTCCGGATGAGGTGCTTGGGAAGATCATTAACCACGAGATGATTTAGATGGAGGCACTCCATGTCAACGACCTTGCCAAGGTCACATCCTCCAAGAAGAAGGGTGTTTCCCTCAGAGCCTCACCTAAGTCAAAAGGCAAAGAGGTGCAAGCTTCATGCAATAATGAAGAAAGTGAAGAAGAAAGCACCGACATGGAGGATGAGGAGTTGGCCCTCTTAATTAAGAGGTTCAAGAGAATGATGAAGAAAAGAAGAGGGTCTAACTATGAGAGCAAGGGCAAGAACAAGAGCAAGTTAATGTCCAAAAGAGCTTGCTACAATTATGGCGAGTATGAGCACTTCATTGTGAATTGCGCTACAATTGTGGTGAGTATGAGCACTTCATTGTGAATTGCCCATACGAAAAGGAAGAACTCAAGAAGAAGAAGACAAAGGATGAGAAGCCTCAAAAGAGTAATATGTTCAAGAAGAATAAAGCACATGGCGAAGATCATGTTGGCAAAGAGTGGGACTTCAATGATGATTCCAACTCCGATGATGAGGCGGAGGTGGCAACCGTCGCCATCAAGAAGCCAACCATGAAGAAAACTCTCTTGCCAAACAAGGGAGAATGGAAGAGCTCAAGCCACACATGCCTCATGGGAAAGGATGGAAAGAAAAAGGTTAAATCTAAACTCTCCTTGTGTTACATTAAAGATGAATATTTTGATATCGCTGATGAAAATGAGTACATGTCTGAAGGCTTCAACAGAAGTGCTATAGCTAAGAAGAAATGGCTTTCCGATGAAATATTTCATAAGGTGGAACTTCCCGAGGAACAAAAGGATTTGCTTGTCAAAGAGAGGCAATAGAATTTTGACCTTGAGAAGCTTCTCGAGCTTGAGAGAGAGAAGAACATGGCACTTCAACTTGAACTTGCAAAGTGCAAGGAGACTTTATTAAGTTTGAAGAGTTCGAATGTTGTGCTCCAAGATGAACTTGTGAACTTGAACAAGGTTCACAAGAATCTTGTAGCAAAATTCGAAACTCTCAAGTCAAGTGTTTCCTCCTCTGCCTCAACAAGCTCTAACTCGTCTAATGTGGAGTCAAATACAAAAATTTTCAAATGTGCTAAATCTCGTACATGACTTGAAGAATGAGCTCAAAGTGGCATAGAGCAAGAGCACACCTAAGGGTGGTGTCTTTGACATGGAGAAGATCAAGTATGCATGTAGTGTATACTCGATCACAAGATCTCCCTTGATCAAAGATGGTCTTAGCTATTTTAGAGGAGGAAAGCAAAATGCTAGACTTCTCAAGAATAACAAGATGCAAATTGCATTTGTCCAACAGGGTTCATATCAAGCCAAGAATAAACAACATGCATTTAGCTCTTTTGAAATGGTAAAATATGACAAAGATGCTAAAGATGCTAAAAATGTGAACTCGACCATGTTTCATGATTTTGATGCACTTTATGTGCTTATGAAGAGTAAATTTTTGTTATGTCTATGCTAAATATGTTGGCCCATAACCCCGTTGGACACTCTAGAAACAAACACATAGACATCCGGCACCACTTCTTGAGAGACCATTCAATGAAGTAGGACATAGTGATTTCACATGTGAGAACCGAAAAAAAACTACCCGACATCTTTACCAAGCCACTTTATGAAAAGATATTTTGCGAACTTAGGAATGAGCTAGATATCCTTGATTCTCAAAATATGGCTTGAGATGTTGCACATCTGATTGTTAGTTGTTTAGTATCTTCAAAATTATGCTTGCTTCCGAAAATTGTCTCCCACAATTTTCTTTCAAATTATCTTTTATTATTGTGTCCTTGAATTATGGTTGTTGCATGATTGTTTGTGTGCTTTACTGGCCATATTCATTGAGAATATTTGTGAAAACCTAGTCCATATGGATCATATCTTGCAAATCACTCAATATATATGAGAATTTGGTTTATAGGACCGGACTAGTCTGCCCTTAGGGTCGGACAAGTCCGGCTCCTAGACTTGTCCGGACAGGCACGGACAAGTCCACACCGAACTAGTCTGTCCTATTACCAGACTTGTCTGGATTCCCGAGTAGTCTGGACCTGGTCCGGCGCCCAGACTTGTCCATAGTTTTGCACAAGACTATTCCGAACCTTAGGAACATAAACCCCAAGGGTCGGGCTCGACGGTTCACTTCACTCAAACGCATCTCACGCGCGCCCTCTCTCTCAAACTCACCCCCATTGGCGATTTTTGAGTTCCTCCATCAAAATCTTCAAGGAATCTGTGCTTCAACATCATAGAAGCCTCGGGAAGTCGTTTCTCGGACTTCTAAGATCTTCAGTCCAGCAATTCCTTCCTTTCTCATCTTCTCAAGGTATTTCTTGACCTAAACTCCGTTTCTTCAGTTCTTTGCTTCCTAGGTTGCTTCCCTTGCAACTTAGGACTCATATCATCTCCTCTGCCCTATGTGATGTTTTGCACAAAGTATTGTTGTCCCATTCTGCAAGTATGTTGATTTTAGAAAGTTAGGATTTGAAACTGTGTGGTCCGGACTAGCGGACAATTTTGTTCCTGACTGAACTAGTCCGGCCCGGAACCGGACAAGTCCGGCTAGCATAGTTTTCGCTCCTAATTTTTGAAATAATCACATTATCGACACAATGCTTTCTTGTTCCCTCACTTATATTCCTTCCACATTGTTCTCTCAGCATGTTGACACGTGATGACTTCCTTCTCTCCGGTCCAGTAGATGAGGCGGTGCGCCAAGAGGCATATCGTTGTCGAGCTGTGGAGGAGGCCGAGCTGGCTCGCAAGCTCGCTCGTCGCGAGGCTCTCACAAAGAAGAAACACAACTGTGATGCAGTACAAGCCCAAGCAGTTGAGACTCAAGCAAGTCGAAGGAAGAGGCTTGTCACATTAAGGGAAAAGGAAATGGCCCAGGCGATTGATAAAGGAAAAGGTCCAGTGGAAGAGGCAAGACCTAGTAGAGACAAAGGAAAGGCTCTCATGGTTGAACAAAGGAAAGGCAAAGCACCAGCGAAGAAAGCCACCAAGGCTCCTCCAAGGAAGAAAGCCTTGGCAAGTAGGAACTTGTCATCCGTGACACATCAGTTGGATCCGCTCCACCACAAGGTCTAATCTCCAACCGGAACTCTAAAGCAACATGTTTCAAGGCAAGGGTGCTGAAAAGACTAAGAGGGTCTGCGAGAAGAATGTCTATAACTATGAGAAGGCAACGACCAACCATCGGTTTTGGTGTGATTTTCATTGTCACTACTACCGTCTAGTTTAGTTGAGGATGAAGACACCTGTTGCAAATGCACAATGGTTTGATTGGCCCTACATTGCAAAGAAGAATCACCAAGCATTCAATGCGGTCATTAAAGCAGTCGAGCACCATGGGCTCAAGGATATTATGGAGTTTCGATACAATTGGAACACTGAAGTGATGGCCCAGTTTTATACCACCTGCTGCTTTTCCACATATGGGGACCGAAAGATCACTTGGATGACCGATGGAGTTCAATACTCCGCCCTCTATGGTGATTTTCCAAAAATCATTGGACTTGAGGAGTACTTGAACTATGAGATCACCATTCATAACCTCAAGGCCATGGATTTGGGAGAGATGGAATTTATGTATGAGGTTGGATTCTATAATCCTCCCACTACCAAGTACATCCGCCCATTCTTTAGTGTGCTTAATCGGATATTGAGGAGGACTTTAGCACCTAAGGATGTGGATGCGGGCATGATCCAAGGCAAATTAAAGCATTTTTTAAGGTTGCTTGTTGAATATGAGAGGTTCAACTTGTTTGACCAAAAGTAAAATGACATCTTCAACATCTCATGTACACCTAATCGATCATGTGGATGCGCTCCCTTCATCATGTGCAAGATCGAGAAGGTGTCGGGGCTAGAGTTTTGTCATGGACGTGAAACATCGAGCCCTCCATCCTCGAATTCCTCCTCCAGTTCCAAAGATAGGCGGAGCTTCTAGGAGGAGTGCCTCCAATGCACCTCCTCCTCCCGCTCTTGCCTCCTGCTCCTCCTCCGGTGACACTTTGAGTTCTATTCTCATGTTTTTGAACTTTATCTTTACCTCGTGCCGGAAAGTTGAAGTTCGCACCCAAAAGGTGTCCCGAAGGCACGAGAAGTACATGAGGAAGCTTTGTGAGAAGGTAGAGATCCCAATGTCCTCGGAGGCATCCGAAGATGAAGAGATAACACCAATCTTGGGCTCTCCGAGGTGGAGCTTGCTCTCTTTGGTGGTGGGGGTGGCTCTTCTAGTGACACTCCCAATGTTGAGGAGGTTGAGTAGGAAGACAATGAAGAGGAAGAGGAGGAAGACAAAGCCACTCAATGTGATGAAGTTAAATTTGAAGCGAGTGAGAGCGACTACGAGTAGTTCTTAGGGTCTCTTCTTTTCTCCCTTACTCTTTTTCCTTTTTGTTGATTTGATGCCAAAGGGGGAGAGATTGAGGGGGAGTATTTTTAGATCCATGGACTATATATCATGAGAACTTGTCTTTGTTATTCATGTTTTGGGTTGTAATGACTATTATTCTCTGTGATGGTTTAAATTATACTCATGTTAAGCTTAATTGAACATGATGTCATTATTGACCACAATCTCGTTCTTATGTGTGATGATGTTAAATTTCATTTGAGATGCATGCTTCACTCTCATTTATCACATCTCAACACTTGCATCACATGTAGGCACCCCACCATAACATAAAAATTTATAAAACTCCCGAAGTTCACATTCATGTGCATTATCCTTATTGCAAATCCATCATGCACACATTTAGGGGGAGCCCTTTATACACTTTTACATTATGAAAACAAACTTACTTACATATTTTATCATAAACCTAAATGTATTGTCATCAATCACCAAAAAGGGGGAGATTGAAAGTGCATCTGGGCTAAATCCCCGTGGGTTTTGATGATTATTGACAACACTTAAGGGAATAATGAGCATTGTGAGTGAAAGTACATCTTATTGAAAATGTAATGGATTTGGAGACACTCAAAAAGGAAAACAGAAAAAGGCAGTAAAAAACTCAAAGAATAGAATTTACGGTTTTAAAATTCTTTGTGTCGAGTTTAGCCTTGTAGTAGGTGTGTTCAACAAGTCAAAATGTTGAGAATCACCTAAGAGCTTATAGTTCATTTAGGTTTAGTCCAGCCACATCAGACTGATCGATGTTAGGCAGACCAAGAGGTATTGTGTGAGATTGTACTTGTCCGTTTGGGGACGGACTAGTCCGTGGTGAGTAGGTCTGAGCCATTCTGGAACTAAGTCCTCAAAGTTCGGGCCAGTCCGCCCTGGGGGGCCAGACTAGTCCGCCCTAGCAGACTTGTCTGTTACTGGCCAGAACAAATGGTTATGTGTGAGTTTGAACTAGTCTATTACGGGTCAGACTAGTCTGTTTGGAGTTTGGATGTGGATGCTAGGACTAAGTCCTGGTAGGCCGGACTTGTCCGCCATTGGGGGTCGAACTAGTCTGGTTAGCCAGACTTATCTGTTCTCACCCGCGACAAAAGGTTATGTGTGAGATCGGACAAGAACGTTCTTGGACAGACTAGTCTGTGGTGTTGTGACCATTTGCATTCAAAAGGTGACAGAAACTTTTGTGGTAGGTCAATGGTGACGCCACTGGTCCCCACAGGCCGGACTAGTCCGCACTTTTTCTAGCAGCAACGGCTAAGTGTAGGGGCCATTATAAAAAGGGATCCCCCAACTTTCGTTTGCCCTCTCTCGAACCCTAGCACGGACAAAGCCTTCCAAGAGCTCTCCTACACCTTCGTCCTGACATCTTTGAGCCTTAATAGCGAATCTTGAGGGTTTGTGGGATTTGTGAGAGAAGAGAGAAGGGTTGAGTGTTGCTTTGAGCTCTTGGTCGATCCTCTCGCTTTAATAAATTGATTTGAGTTCTTTTGAGTCTTGATTTGAGCTCTCTTCGTGTTGTAAGTTTGTGGGAACCTCAGATTGTGAATTGCCCTAAGGATTGTTTTAATCACCCTGTGATTTAGTTGAAGAACAAGCCGACCTTCGTGGTGGCTTGGTGAGGGTAGGGTTGAAAGAGACTCCGTCCTTTGTGGACTCCTCAACGAGGACGTAGGCTTTCTTGTGGAGTTGAACCTTTCAATAAATCTGCATGTCTCTCATTTCGATTTGCCCTCATTTTTTGTTAGATCACTTAAAGTTCCTCATGTTCTTCGTCTAGATCTTGTAATCCACCTAGTTCAAGTTGTTTCTACCTCGTGCAATTACTATACTAGACTGCAAGGTTGTTCTACTTCATCTCCCATTAAGTTAATCCCAGAAAAACACCTAAAAATTCACCTTTTGTGCACTCTAATTACCTGAATGGACTAGCCCACCCCAAGGCCGGACTAGTCCGCTTCTGATTAAGTTTTATTAATAAAATTTCAGGTTTTAGCCTATTGACCCCCCTATAGGCAACTTTCAATCGTGCTAACTGGGCGTTATTGATTCGAATCACCATCACTCGTGGTTATGGATTGAGCATACTTGTTCGTTGCGTTGTGACATATTAATAAAGAGTAGTTGGAATATTATGACTCTCATGCGATGATTATTATTGTATAGCAACTTTTATGGATCAGAAACAACACAAATAAATTTACATTTGCCAAATGATTAACTTGAATGAATTTTTTGTAGCATTGGGCATGTAAAACCGGGGATGAAGCATTTCTTTTCTGTTTGTGGAGTTTGTGATGTGCCATGCCCAGAGAATGCCATTTGCTAATCTAAAACATAATTAAGAATTTACTAATAGGCGAGTCCTTTATGCAAATTCAGCTTTCCTATATTATAAGTCTCAAGCATGTAAAGTTCCATGTTTAGTGGAAACGGTGTCTTGTTGAGCCTTCGTACTAAAGGTTGCTTTATATGTGGTTTTGTAGGTTTTTCTTATAGTGTTGCTATTATGGGTTGTCCATGAGACCTCGAGCTGTCGAGATGTATCTATCACGTGACACCATGCCACTGCCTTATGATCTTCATGTTCCTAGTGAGAAGCGTCTGTGGGCATGGACAGTTTCTCTTTTGCCTAGATAGATTAGTAGTATGAGTATGTAGTTTCCACTGTGTGTGTACAACTGTTGTACACTATGTTGTAAACATTACTAAGAAATGAAAACTTTGTATGTTCTTGTATTTTTTACGTGTGTGCCGTTGGTTGCCTCATTGCACATCACCACCCTATGTCATTTCTGGATTGTCGAGACCCCGATCCTCACATCATCGGCCTCTGTGAAGAATAGTGGATGTGTTCCCAAGAAGTTTGAGTATAAACTCTGTTGGGGATGACATGGCCCATTGTCTTGTCATCCAACTTGAGGGGACAAATTCTGCACCAACATTTGCAGCAACTTAGTTTGCTCATTGCGCGAGCCGAGTACTGCGGCAACAACCTCCAGGAGACTCTCGGAAGTTTTGGTGGTGGCAGTGGAGGGTTCTGTTGCTGTTGTGTAATGGTATTCTCTCCTGATGGAGATTCATCACCACGACCCTGACTATAGCCTCCCCGAAGGTCACCTAGAAGGGGTGAATAGGCAATATGACCTGAAATGGCTTAATCAAACGAGATTAAAACTCATAGACCGAACTAGTCTGGTCAGGGTCGCACTAGTCTGCTCAGCATAGGGTGAAAACCTAAAAACTTGATTTCTACAAGTTGTTTGCGGAATTTAGATTCATGAAAGATAGATTCAATGTCTAGCAACCTAGTACAACTTAGATTAACAACTGTAAGCAATTAGATTGCAAGATTTCAACGAAGATCAAAACAAAAAACAATATGAACCCTAGAAGAAATTCTAGTGATTACGAAAAGTAAAGTGACAAGAGAGACACAATTTATCCCATGGTTCAGCTCCACAAAGAAGCCTACATCCATGTTGAGAAGTCCACACAAGGACCGGGTCTTACCTGACCCTCTTCTCATCAAGCCATCACAATGGCCGGCTTGGTTTCTACTATATCAAAGGGTAATCACCAAGTTTTTGGGGCTGCTCACAAGTTGAGGCCCCCACAAATAAATACATCAAGGAGCACACGAAGCTCAACTCAAACAAGCCACAAAATGCAACACCAAGTGTAAGAGATCAAACAGAGAGTCAAAGCACGATGATCTTCCTTCACTCTCCTTCCAAGACCCTAATCCCTTCAAGATTTGGTCTTAGAGGGCAAGTAGGCGGAGTAGAAGGCTTTCGAATGCTCAAGGATAGTTTTGGCAGCGCTAGGGTTCAAGAGGCTTCAAATAGGAGTCGGAGGTCCCCTTTTTATAGGGGTCCCAGCAACTAACTGTTGCCAACAACACAAACCCGGACTAGTCCGGCCCTGGACCACGAACTAGTCTAGCCTTTTGGGACCACCGAAAATTCAATGTCACTGATCGACAAAACTAGTGACGTCCCCGCCAAACATTTGAATTTCAAACGGTCATGGCAATCCGGACTAGTCCAGCCCAAAATGGAATAGTTTGAAGTTGGACAGAATGCTTTAATCCGACTGAAAACGGACTTCTCTGGGAGGTCCCAGACTAGTCCTATCCCTGGGACGGACAAGTTCGGCCTCCCAAGACTTGGCTTCGAGATCTCACACTAAGCCTCAAGCAGACTAGTCCGTACCATAATGGACAAGTCCGAACTCGGATAGAAACGTTTGGTCCATCCCAAAACGGAATACCCTGGGGGGTTCGGACTAGTCCGGCCTCCCAGGACTTAGCTCCACGAACGCTCACCAAAGAAGAACGGACTAGTCCGTACCCATACGGACAAGTACGAACTCCAACAGAGGCCTTTAGTCCGTCCCAAAACAGACTAACCTGGCAACCTAGACAAGTTTGATCACTGGGAATTTTCTCTCAAAGGCTTCTCACTTAGGTATTTATCTCAACCACCATTTTTGACCCCTCTTTGATGATCTCACTGCACTTGATACACACACCCTCACACATGATACAGCTAGTCTAAACTCAACACAAATAGAAACCCTAATTTCTATGCTTGAATCTTCGATGCCTGTTTCAACCTTTTCCTTTTTAAGGGATTTTGTCTCATTTCAATCATCACACTTGTGCTTAAGATAAATAAACTTATTAGTCTCTTAATTATCGTCATCAATTATCCAAAACCCATGGGGATGCCTAGATGCACTTTCAATCTCCCTCTTTTTGGTGATTGATGACAACACATTAAACTTCAACAAAAAGATATTAATTGGTTTTCATAATATGTATGTGTATAAGTAACTTCCCTTCAATGAATGCATTAAGAATAAAGAAATTGAGAGAGTTATCATACGTATACATGTTATGGTGGGGTGCTTAAGTAATGTGTTCATAATTTGTGATAAGACAATGAATATGACTAATAAAGAAGTCATTTCAAGCATCACATCATAATTAAGCATAAAAAACAATGTAAAGTGCATACAACCCGTAATAGATGAAGTCTTACAGAAATTGAAATGCGAGAGTTTTAAAACATAATACAAGTCCTTATAGGATCAAAAGAGACAACGACTATTAAAACTCTAAGTACCCTCTTCCAATCTCTCCCCCTTTGGCATCAAGACACCAAGAAGGAAAATAGAGGAGGAGAGCCCTAAGATATGCTCTTCATCGTCTTCGTCGTTGCCTTGTTACAGCTCACTGTCGCTCTCTGTTGCCTCTGGATCTTCGGTGTTTTCATCATCGCCCTCTTCTTCGGAGTGTGCCGTCGTGGAGGTGCTAACATCACCACATTATGCGATTTCTTTGGCGGTTAACTCGGGGAACTGAGTTATCTCTCCATTACTCTCCGCTGCGGGAGACATGGGAACTTCGAGCTTGTCGCATATCGCCTTGAGATATGTCTCTTGGCGAAACTCCATGCGATGCTGCCAAACTTCCACCTTCCGATAAGAAGCAAAAATTGCCTTGAAGCACTTGAAGAAGCCACTTTCGGATTGTGATGGAGGAGGAGGAGGTGGAGAAGCCACAGGATAAGAGGATGGGATAGGAGGATCCGCATTCTTCCTTCTTGGTGCAACAGGCTCTGGAGAAGGAATTTGAGAACAAAGTCTCCTATGAGTGATATCCTTCTTGAAGGTCAGCTCGGACACCTTCTCGATCATGTACATAATATAAGGTGCATAGCCACATGATCAGTTGAGTGTGTGAGAGATGTTGAAGATGTTATCAAAGATATAGTTCACCACATTGAATTCGACATCTCCATCAATAAGCACCATTAGATGTCTCAAATTTCCTTAAATGATGCCCGCGTCTCCATCTTTGGGGGTTATTGTCTTCTGGAGCACACGGTTGAGAACACTATAGAATGGTTTGATATTTCGAATGTGTCCCGCCTCATAAATCACATGACTTGGATACATGTAATCCAAGACATCTCTGTCAACTACCTTGAGGTTTGAAATAATAATCTCATTCTCAAGATGACTTTCCGAATCAAGGATCTGAGCAAACTCCAATAAGTGTTGGTGTATTGCTCCCCATTGGTCATCTAGTTGATTCTCCGATCTCCATTGGTTTGAAAGTAGACAGTGAAATAGACTTGCACAATGACTTCAACATTCAAATCATAGTTGAAAGCCATGAGTTTCTTCAGTCCATGGCACTCGATGGCTTCAATCACAGCATTGAATTCAGCATGGTTCTTTTGTGCCATATAATCCCAATCAATCCATTGGGCATCCGTCACTGGACTCTGCTTCAACATGTAGACGGTCCGAAAGTAGTCACAGTGGAAATCACACCAAAAACGAGGGTTGGCGGTGCTCTTCTCACGTTGATACACATCAACCAATCTTAGTCTCCTGGCCTTCTCAGCCCCTCTGCCTCTAAATATGTTAGCTTCAACAGTAGCTTGGCGGTTAGAGTTTCTAGCAGGTGAAGACATCCTCAAGGGACCTATGGGTTGAGAGGGCCCCTTCTTAGCTTTTCTTGCAGGCTTCTCAAGACCAGGAGCCTTCTTCTTGGGTGCCTCCTCAACTGGCGCTTTGCCCTTGTCCTTTGATCTCTTAGCTTATCGAGTTCTTAATTTCTCCCCCATGGTCACAATTCTCTTCTTTCTCGGGGCTGTCTCGGCTGCAACTGAGTTATGTGCCTCTCTTTTCTTCTTCTTTGCATTCCTTGCTTCAGTCATCGAGTCGAGGTAAGCTATAGCAAGATCTCGCTCCTCACGAGCACGACGATGAATTTCTCGCCTCGCTGCCTAAGCTTGGGATCGGATAGAGGCGAATAGGTTGGGTCCAACATCGTCCCTGAGAAGAGATGCAAAAGAGAGTATATGAGTCCAAGGAAGTGGAATGTTGTGTTAGAATCCGCAAAATCAATCAATGTTAGGGTTTTCACTGTGCAATCTGGACTTGTCCGCCCAGTCACCGGACTAGTCCGCATGAGCCGGACTTGTCCGCCCTATGGCCGGACTAGTCCGGTGTACACAACAAGAACCCTAATCTTGAAATTTTTTACAAAAACTACGAATCTGGTCATAATATTTCAGGGATAGGATCACAATGACATAGAGAAAAACTTTTGTGAAGAAGTTTCTCTCAAAAGACCTAGAAGAATTGAATTTTGAAATACTTAGGGCTAGGTCAAGAATACCTCTTCAAATCTTCAAAACGACGTAATGTGTATGAAGAATCAGCCTAGGATGCTTGGGGAAGAGTTCCCACACAGCTTGGAACTTCAATCCACAGATTGGAATCGAGTTTTGGAGGAAAAAATCCAAAATCGCTGATTTGGGGTGCAGTTTTCGCGTTTTGAGAAGAGAGAGAGCTTGAGTGGAAGTGAGGAGGTCGGGGGTCCCCTAGGGAGGTTATGTCCCTAGGGGCCAGACTAGTCCGGTTGGAGACCCGGACTTATCTGGCAACCAGACTTGTTAGGACTACTCTGATGGGCTGGACTAGTCCGGCGGGGAGACAGACAAGTCCGTTTTGGAATTATCCATCAGAGCCTGGCAAAGCTGGACTCCGAACTTGTCCGGCCTGTGGAGCGGACTAGTCTAGTCCAAAAGCTAAAAACACATATATATTGGGTTTTCACCGGAGATTTGATCCTTTTGGACTAGACACAAAAGATCTTTGCAAATATGGTTAGTAAGCAATCAACAAACAAACTATGACCATAATTCACAAAGATTCAATAATTTCAAATTAGTTTTGTAGAAAAATGAGGAGGAAGAGTTTTTCGCAAGCATGTGTGCATTTTGAAGCAAATACAAGTAACAATCAGATGTTCAAGACTCAAGCCACATTTTGAGAATCTAAGATATTGAGCTCACACCTAAGTTCACAAAATATTTTCTTATCTAAGGGCTTTGTGAAGATATCGGCCAATTGTTTTTCGGTTCTCACATGGGAAATTGCTATGTCTCCTTTGATGGAGTGATCCCTCAAAAAATGGTAGCGGATATCGATGTGTTTGGTCCTTGAGTGTTCAACTGGATTGTGAGCTATTTTGATGGCACTCTCACTATCACATAGGAGAGGGATATGGCACAAGTTTATGCCATAGTCCTTGAGAATTTGTCGCATCCAAAGAAGTTATGCACAACAACTTCCGGCAGCAACATACTCCGCTTCGGCTGTGGAAAGAGCAATGGAGTTTTATTTCTTTGAGGACCAAGACACTAGGGATCAACCAAGGAATTAGCAAGTTCCAGAGGTGCTCTTTCTATCAACTTTGCACCCCGCATAATCTGCATCAGAATATCCAATGAGATTAAACTTACTGCCCTTGGGGTACAGACAAGTCCTAGGCTTGGTGTGTGAACCAAATATCTAAGAATTCTCTTAATGGCGGCCAAATGACACACCTTAGGAGCAGATTTGAATTGAGCACACATACAAACACTTAGCATTATATCGGGCCTAGATGCACATAAGTAAAGCAATGAACCTATTATGAAATGATATACCTTTTGGTCCACACATAGACCATCTTCATCAAGGTCAAGGTGCCCATTGGTTCCCATTGGAGTCTTGATGGGTTTGGCTTTGTCCATGTCGAACTTATTGAGTATATCTTGTGTGTACTTTGTTTGACTAATAAATGTGTCTTCCTTGAGTTGCTTCACTTGGAAACCTAGGAAGAACTTCAACTCCCCCGTCATGGACATCTCAAACCTTTCGGTCATTATCTTGGAAAACTCATTACAAAAAGATTTTTTAATAGAATAAAATATAATGTCATTAACATATATTTGGTAAACAAATAAATCATCATTGAAAACCTTAGTGAATAAAGTGTAATCGGACTTCCCAATTTTGAAACCATTTTGAGTTAGAAAGTCTCTAAGGCACTCATACCAAGCGCTAGGAGCTTGTGTAAGGCCATAGAGAGCCTTACGCAATTTGTAGACATGGTTTGGGAAGTCTTGATCTTCAAAGATGGGGGGTTGCTCCACATACACCTCTTCATTGATTGGACCATTGAGGAATGCACTCTTGACGTCCAATTGGTATAGCTTGAAATCATGTTGAGTAGCAAAGGCAAGTAATATACGAATTGATTCAAGACTAGCTACAAAAGCAATGGTTTCATCGAAATCCAAACCTTCGACTTGTGAGTACCCCTCGGCCACAAGTCGTGCTTCGTTCCTTGTAACCACCCTGTGCTCATCTTGTTTGTTGTGGAACACCCACTGCCCACAACATTTGCATTTGGCCTCTTCACGAGCTCCCATACTTGATTCCTTTCAAAATTGATGAGCTCTTCTTGCAAATCCATCACCCAATCTGGATCTTGTAGTGCTTCTTCAACCTTATGAGGCTCCGAAGGAGAAACAAAAGAGTAATGTTCACAAAATTTTGCAACACGAGATCGAGTAGTTACCCCCTTGGAGATGTCTCCAAGGATGTTGTCAACGGGATGGTCCCATTGCACTCCTTGATGCACTCTTGGGTGAGGTGCTTGAGGTCTTGGATCTTCACCTTCATCTTCCTCATTTTCTTCGTCTCCCCCTTGATTGATGCATCCATTTTCATCTTCTTGAAGCGCATCTTGGGAGTCTCGAGCTTGATTATTTGAGGAAAAGCTCGTTTGATGTGTGGGATGATCACTTGAGTCTTGAGGTTGTTCTTGTGGTCAAATGTCTCCAAGTGCCATCCCTCCTATCACCACTTGTGGAGCTTCTTCTTGATCGAGCACATGACGATCAACTTGCTCCGCTTGGGAGCCATTAGTCTCATCAAACACTACATCACGTTCTACTTCAACAATTATGGAGGATTTTTTGAAACCACGATAGGCATAAGTGTTTGAGTCATAACCAAGCAAGAAACCATCATCGGACTTAGAAGCGAACTTCAAAGTACTAGGCTCCTTGTTGAGAATATAGCTTTTGCTCCAAAAAAACACAAAAATAGGAAATTTTAGGCTTATTACCGGTTAGGAGTTCACAATATGTCTTATTCCATATGTGATGGAGATACAACTAGTTTATGGCATGGCAAGCGGTGTTAACCGCTTCCGCCCAAAACTGGTCCAACGTCTTTTATTCATCAAGCATGGTTCTTGACATCTCAATGAGATTCCTATTCTTCCTCTCGGCCATCCCATTTTATTGAGGGGTTTAGGGGGCCGAGAACTCATGCTTGATGCCTTCTTCATCCAAAACTCTTCATCTTGAGTGCTCTTGAATTCGGTGCCATTGTCACTTCTTATGGTCTTGATCCTTAAGGAGAACTCATTTTGAGCTCTCCTAAAATATTTCTTGAGGACACCTTGAGTCTCACTCTTACCATGCAAAAAGAACACCCAAGTGAAACGTGAAAAATCATCTACAATGACAAGGCCATATTTGTTACCGCCAATACTTATGTAGGCGATTGGACCAAAGAGGTCCATGTGTAGAAGCTCCAATTGTCTTGTTGTCGTCATGATGTTCCTTGATGGATGTTGAGCTCCAACTTGCTTTCCGGCTTGGCATGCGCTACATGGCCTATCCTTTTATTCTTTAAACCACGAATGTGCTCGCCCTTAAGAAGTTTTTGCAAATTCCTCATCCCAACATGGGCTAGTCTTCTATGCCAAAGACATCCCATGTTGGTTTTTGTAATTAAGCATGTATCAAGTTGGGCTTTATCCGCGGAGAAATCCACAAGATAGAGCTTTCCCTTGAGTACACCCTTAAAAGCAAATGAGTCATTGCTTGTTCTCGCGACGGTCACACCCTCATTAGTGAAAAGACAGTTATAACCTTTGTCACATGGTTGTTATATGGACAAAAGGTTACAATAAAGTGAATCAACATGTAAAACATTTGAAAGGAAATGATTAGGGGATATAGTAATTTTACCGGTGCCAAGAATTTTTCCTTGGCTATTGTCCCCAAGGTAAATTCCCTCACTTATACCTTCATTTTTCTCATACTCAACAAACATCTTCCTCTCACCGGTCATGTGATTTGTGCATCCACTATCAAGAACCCACTTGGTTCCACCGGAGGAGTATGCCTACAAAATAGAATTAAGCCTTGGATTTAGGTACCTAAGCAGTGTTAGGTCCTTTGATGTTAGTCAAGAAGGACTTGGGCACCCATACACAAGGTTTTGGATTGTTCCGGTGTGGCCCAACATACCTAGCATAAGGCTTTCCAAACTTGTTTCTTAACAAAACATATGAAGCATCGAAATCATGAAGCAATGGTTAGGTTCCTTTTTAGGCATGTCATATGAAGTAGCAAAGTTCTTTCCTTTATCATTATTGTATGGACCTCCTTTGACAAAAACAATCAAGTCTTTGCCATTCTTGGGAAATTTGGCGTTTTGCCACCTCTCCCTAGAAATCCCAAGACCATCCTTGACAAGAGGATATCTTGTGTTGGTATATGCACTACGTGCATAGGCCATCTTCTCCTTGTCAAAAATGTCACCTTTTGGTTCTTGCTTGTTTTGTGTCGCATTAAGCTCATCTTTAAGTTTTAATGTCAAGTTAGAGCACTTGCAAGCTTGAGATATTTTGTATTTGGCATTTGTGGAAGGTGAGCTTTTAGAGGAAGAAGGTGCATTGACCTTGAGAGACTCACCTTGTGTTTCAAGGATCTTGTTAACATTTGTCAAGTTAACAAGTCCATCCATTAGCACAATTGTAGTGTTCTCAAGAATTGAGCAAGTTTCCTTGCTCAAAGAGAGTTCATGCTCAAGTGCATTGCTTCTTTCTCTTTCAAGCTCCAAGAGCTCCTCAAACTCTTGACATCTCTCCTTTTGTTGTATGAGCATGTCTTCTTGACGATCGATGAGCTCTTCCTTCTCATATACCTCATTCGACAATATCTCCAATCTTTTCAATGTACTCTTACTCATATCTTTAAGCATATATTCATTCTCACTACTACTATCAAAATCATCATGTGAAGAAGTTAGAAGATGATTTAGATTTAACCTTCTTTCTTCCCTCCTTGGCCATGAGGCAAGTTGGCCTTGAGATGTACAAGTTTGGAAAGAGCTTGTTCTCCATGGTTGACTTCTTTATAGCAATAGTTGCTATCTTCTCTTCTTCATCGGAGGAGGATTCTTCATTTGAATCCCACTTCTTCCCAAGGTGTACATGTCCCGATTGCTTCTTATTCTTGAAGTATTTCTTTTCTTGAGACTTGCCCTCCTTCTTCTTCTTGTTCTCTTCATGTGGGCAATCCACAATGAAGTGGCCGTATTACTCGCAATTGTAGCAAGCCCTCTTTGATCTTGTCTTGGGCTTGTCTTTGCTCTTGCCTTCACGATGGTAGCTCCCCCTCCTCCTTCTCAACATGCTCTTGAAATTTTTAATGAAGAGTGCCTCTTCCTCAACGGTGTTGGGGCTCTCTTCATCACTCTCTTCTTTTTCTTGTGATCTTGAGGACTTGCCTTGAATTCAACATCTCTCTTCTTCGAGGAGGAGAGTTTTTGAAGGTTGTTGTAGAACATAGCCTCTTGCTCCACCATCTCATGGTTGATGATTCTCCCTAGCACTTCTTCGGGGGTCATCTTGTAGAATCCCGGACTTTGACGAATTAGTGAGCAGAGAGTAACATTTCGAGACATGAATGCCTGAATCATTCTCTCCACCACTTCGTGGTTCATCCATCGGGTGCTTCCATAAGATCGACTCTTGTTGATGATGGTTTTGAGGTGGTTATACTTGTGTTGGGGGGGGGGGGGGGTCTCACCATCCATGATAGTGAACCTCCCAAGTTCTCCTTCAATCATCTCGATCTTGGCCTCCCTAATGACACGGTTGCCCTCATCTACCATCTTGAGCGTGTCCCATATTTCTTTGACCACCTCCAGCCCTTCAATCCGGTTGAAATCCTCTTGAGTCAATGAGGAGGTGATCACTCCAGCTACTTGAGCATTGCGGCGGAGTAAGACCGCTTGCTCTGAGGTAACATCTTCCTCATTTCTGGGAAGATGAACACCTATCAAGACAATTTGCCACAAGGTGTAAGGAACTGAGATGCATCTTCATGTTATGGTTCCACATAGAGTAATCATTTCCATCAAATTGGGGAGGTTTCCTAATAGGAATAGATAAATAATGATTGCTAGCAGTTAATCGCTCATAGTTGTAAGGACATTAGGAGTACTCTTGTTAACTACTCCAATTGTTGTTGTTGATTGGATCGATCGCCTTGGTCTCTTTTTCGGGAAGACCTAGCTTCTCACAAAGTCGCGCCTTGAGTAGACGCACTTCCTCGTCTTCATTGGGATCATCTTGAATCACATCGACGTTCTTCATCTTGTCGTCGTCGACGATCACTGGGACCTCATTGTCAGCCCTTCCGGCCATCTCCTCTCCGAGTTGTTAGACACTTGGTGGACACACCTTCTCTGATACCAATTGAAAGTCGCCTAAAGGAGGGGTGAATAGGTAATATGACCTAAAATGACTTAATCAAACGAGATTAAAACTCTGAGGCCGAACTAGTCTGCTCAGGGTCGGACTAGTCCGCTCGGCACGGAGTGAAAACCGACAAACTTGATTTCTACAAGTTGTTTGCGGAATTTATATTCACGAAAAATAGATGCACTGTCTACCAACCTAGTACAACTTAGATTAACAACTGTAAGCAATTAGATTGCAAGATTTCAACGAAGATCAAAATGAAAAATGATATGAACTCTAAAAGCAATTGTCATGATTACAAAAAGTAAAATGAGAAGAGAGATACAAATATCATGTGGTTCAGCTCCACAAAGAATCCTACATCAATATTGAGAAGTCCACACAAGAATCGGGTCTCACTTGACCCTCTTCTCACCAAGCCACCATAATGGTCGGCTTGATTTTCACTATATCAAAGGGTAATCACCAAGTTTAGGGGGCTGCACACAAGTTGAGGCTCCCACAAATGAATACAGCAAGGAGCACATGAAGCTCAACTCAAACAAGCCACAAAATGCAACACCAAGTGCAATAAATCAAACCAAGAGCCAAAGCACGATGATCTTCCTTCACTCTCCTTCCCAAACTCTAATCTCTTCAAGATTGTGCCTTAGAGGGCAAGTAGGCGGAGTCGAAAGCTTTGAAAGGCTCAGGGACAGTTGTGGCAGCGCAAGGGTTCAAGATGCTTCAAATAGGAGCCGGGGGTCCCATTTTTATAGGGGTCTCGACAACTAACCATTTCCAGCAACACAAACCCGGACTAGTCCGGCCTTGGACTTTGGACTAGCGCAGATTTTTGGGACCACTGACAATTCGACGTCACCAATCGACAAAACTGGTGACGTCCCCGCCAAATATTAGAATTTCAAACGGTCATGGCAACCCAGTGATGAGGACATCAACACCATCAACACATCCACACCAACTCAGCAACCGGTTTCTGGTCCGATCACTCGCGCTCGTGCATGTCAACTAAACTATGAGGTGAACTCGTTCATGGCCTTATGTCCATCTTATCTACAACGTGGAACTACGTGCTTTCTTGTTTTGCTTAGGAACAATGAAAAGGAGCCAATGGGAAGGGAATTCACGCGGATGGGATATGGACAGCAGAACAACACCAACTTGTGACGGCCAACCCAACTTCATACAGACTCCGATCTGGGCGTTCAAGTACTTCCTGGAAATATTATCAAGTCTACTTTCAAACGGATCTGTGCTCATATCCATATCTATTCGGAGTTGGCCCCAATCGTTATTTTAATAATAAGACCTTTTCTGTCCATGGTGCTACATCACAAAAATTGGGCCCATGGCCCATGTATCATTTGGAGTCCATTAGGGACTCATGATTAGGGTTTCTCACGACCCTAGGGAGTTAATAAATAGTATCCGCCGCCCTCCTTAGCTGGTGGGTTTTGTTTATTCATAAGTTAGCTTCTGCTGCTTCCTTGTACACGCGCGTGTCGAATAGATCGCCCGTCTACTTGTATCCAGAACCCAACTTCAGATTGATTCAACTGATAAGTGCTTGTTCTTCTTGTTCTTGCGTGTTCTTCGATTGCTTGCAGGAACAAAGGCCTTCGTAGTCAAGTTGATTGTGCGCCAGCAAGATCAATACATCTTTGTTGTCAGTGTACCGATCGCTAAGGCGCATCGTCTTGGGGATGGTGTAGTCGGATCGCCAACGTCTTCTCCTCCATAAATCGAACCCTCCTATTCTCATAGAAAGATCGGGAACCAAGATCCTATCAAGTGGTAAGTAGAGCAAGGTTAATTGGTGAGAGTGCTACCATTACTTTTCTTTCCGCTATTATCATCCTATAGTCCAGAAAACGCCCAAAAAATACAAGATCTGTTTTTTTTTTCATTATTCCTAGACCATTGTTCCTTTTACCTTCTCTACTTAGTCAATACTTGTTTTGTTCATGGTTGCTTCGACAAGTCAAGTTGCTGGTCTTTAGTTTTGCACCACTAGAGTTTCGAGTTTGTGTTACATTCAGTCACCTAGTTCGAGTCAGATTCGTAGTTCGAGTTTCAGTCGGATTAAAGTTTGAATCAGATTGCTACTTCGAGATTGAGTCGGATTGCTAGTTCGAGTTTGAGTCGGATTACAAGTTCAAATCAGATTGCTACTTCGAGTATGAGTAGGATTGCTAATTCGAGTTTGAGTCGGATTACTAGTTCGAGTTCGAATCAGATTGCTACTTCGAGTTTGAGTCAAATTAGTAATTTGAGTTTGACAACAAGAAAAAGGCAAGTGCAAAGTCAAAAGCAGCAGAAAAGCCACAAGCAATTAGAGAAGAAAAAAAAGGCAAGTGCGAGATCAAAAGCCGCATGTGCAAATTTTGTTATAGGGTCTCCCGATTCCATCTAGAGAGAGTTTGGGTCACCACCGGACAAAAAAAAAAACGAAAAAATGAAAAAAATCAGATTGTTGTTTGGGGTGTTTTTGGTGACGACATTGGTGTCTCGGCTCGCGTCTCTAGTACGGTCTAGACCAAGATAAGAACAGTACTGTCATAGAACATTTATTCAGCTTGTTGTGATTAACGTGGTGAAAGTTTGCTCTTTGTGATAGTTCAGCCACCTAAAGCCATAGATTGACACCTGCTCTTGAAGTTGTTCATTACTTGCTGGTTGCCATCACCTTCTTGATGAGCTTGGTAAGAACAGGTAAGAGCTTGATTGAACAGGTTGAGAGTGAGCGAGTTATCTCCACCAGCACCTTTGTAGCTAGGGATAATGTTACCCTTTCATATTGGATTGTTCTTTTTTCTACTAAACATGGCAGGAGGAGCAAATACAAACGAAGACGTGCATTCACCTCGCACACGGGGAATTATACAACACTTCGAATGCCAAGTGCGGCTATGCACAGAAGCGCTTGATGAGGATTTTTATGTTACCAATGACCGCCTTGGTCAATTGGAAAATATGCAGATCGACACCAACACCAAAATCAGCACGTTGGAGATTTCCATTCACACATTGAACACTTCTATTGGAGCCATCCTGTAGTGCCTTGAGGAGAGGGATCGTGGATGCACCGCAGATGGATAGGTGAGCAATGTTCCTAGTATTGTACATGACAATGAAGATGACTATTCTGCAGATACAGAGATTGGGGAAGATGAGGAAGCTAGGCCACGGCGACGGCTAAAACGCAACAGTCAAGGTATGGGTGGACATCGTCGGCGTGAGGTATGCAATCATGATGATACTTTTAACAAGATCAAATTTAAGAGACCTAATTTTGATGGTAAATATGACCCTGATGCATATATTACTTGGGAGATTTCTATTGATAAAAAATTTGCATATCATGAGTTTCCTGAAAACGCAAGAGTTAGAGCAGCCACTAGTGAGTTTACTGATTTTGCTTCTGTTTGGTAGATAGAACATGGCAAGAAAAATCATAATAACATACCAAAAACATTTGGATGCTTTGAAACGGCTCATGCGAGCTAGATTTGTTCCTTCTTACTATGCACGTGATCTGTTAAATAAGTTACAACAATTGAGACGGGGAGCTAAAAGTGTAGAAGAGTATTTTAAGGAATTACAAATGGGTATGTTGCATTGTAATTTATACGAGGATGAGGAACTAGCTATGGATAGATTTTTGGGTGGTTTAAACTGTGAAATTCAGGACATACTTGCTTATAAAGATTACAATAATGTTACCCGTTTGTTTCATCTTGCTTGTAAAGCTTAAAGGGAAGTGCAGGGATGACGAGCTAGCTCTAGGACTTGTATTTCTGCAGGAAAGACTACCTCATGGCAACCACGCACGACTACTCCTTCGACTGGGCATGCTTCCCTGCGATCTTCTTCACCAAGTCGGGCAGCACCTTCTTCCTCCGGCAACAAGCTACGTGCTTCTTCCACTAGCTCAGCAGTAAAGACCACCCAAAAGCCCACCGAGAGTGCTTCTTCCGTAGCATGTATCGGACGATCTAGAGACGTTCAATGTCACAAGTCAAGGGTTTTGGCCATGTGCAGCGTGACTGCCCAAGCAAATATGTTCTAATTGTTAAAGATGACGGTGAGTAATCATCTGCTAGCGATTTTGATGACGATACATGTGTTTTGCTTGCAGCTGACTATGCAGGTAGCGATGAGCATCAGGAAGAGCATATTGGTGCAGAAGATGCAGCGCGCTATGATAGTCTCATTGTGCAGCGTGTGCTTAGTGCACAATTGGAGAAAGCGGAACAAAATAAAAGGCACACATTATTCCAAACAAAGTGTGTCGTCAAAGAGCGATCTTGCCACATGATCATTGATGGAGGTAGCTGCAACAACTTGGCCAGCTGTGACATGGTGACCAAGCTGTCACTAAGCACCAAACCGCATCCACATCCCTATTACATTCAATGGTTAAACAACAACAATAAGGCAAAGCTAACTAGACTTGTGCAAATCAATTTTATTATTGGATCATATAAGGGTGTCGTTGAATGTGATGTTGTGCCTATGCAAGCTTGTAATATTCTGCTAGGAAGACCTTGGCAATTTGATAGAGATTCTATGCAACATGGTAGATCAGATCAGTATTATTTTCTGTACCACGATAAAAAATTGTGTTGCATCCTATGTCTCCTGAAGCTATTGTGCAAGATGATGTTGGTACAACTGGGTGAATTGAATATGGTGAGTTATGTGCCTCCTTTAATATTGTCTCCCGAATATGCTTCACATTAGGCACGACAATCCTCTTTACAAGCCATAGAGTACCATGTTTGTCCTCATCAAACCTGAATTTCGTTCCTTCCTGGGTTGATGAGGACATCACTTATATGGATACAAATAACACTCCATTGAACATACAAGATGCAATCAATAGAGTTCATACACAACAATTAATTTCAGAGGTAACCTCGTTCTTATATATTTCCTTATATGTTTTTAACCATAGATTGCTACTTAATGATTTAATTATGATTAGGACCCATGGAGAGGTTCAAGGAGTACTTGGAGGAAGTATTAGGGACGTGGAAGACCAGAGAATTCGTTCAAAGAAGATGGAAACCGAACCAAACTCCAAATCGTATCCAACTCGGAGTTTAGGAGCAGTACGTACTAAAACGGACGCCCAGGACGCATACGAACTCCGTTTTGGACGTTCCACATATGCATGGAAACGGGAGAGGATAACCTTTCCAATGCATCTGGTATCATGTCAAAATTTGTTAGGAGTCATCGGGAATTGTCAAAACAATATCAAGTACAGAATCTGTCAGGGTGCTGCGCCACCATATTGGGCCATTGGGCCTTGTATCAAGTCTAAGTCCATTATTTTCGTGTATTAGGGTTAGGTCACGACCCTAAAACCCCCTTGGACGTCCTCCCACCTATATATACTCCACAGTAGCCACCATAGACAATTGGGTTTTGCTTAGATCAATAATATCGCTGTTCTACTGTTTGTGAAACCCCAAATTCGTGATTTCAGATCGTGTCTTCTACGTTCTTGCTTGTGTTCTCGGTTGCACTTGCAGGAATTAGCCTTCTTGGCGAGGTCAATCGTGTGCAGCACGGTTGATAACCAATGGAGCGGTGGTGTAGTGATTGCAGGGGCTGTTCGTGTTCTACTCGAGAGCCTCGGATCATCAACGTCGAGATCTCCACATCAATCGACCTATTCATTACCTTTCGGCATATCAGGACCAGATCTCCTATCAATTGGTATCAGATTTCCAGGTTGCCCGTTAGGTAATTCATCTATCCATTACATTAGTTTTGTTTTTCATACCTAGAGTCCACCAAAAAGCCACAAAAAAACTTGCAGTTTAGTAGATCTGTTCATTACTTTGTCCAAACCACATTGAGCCTTTGCAACTTTGTTATTCAGTTTGGTTTTGTTGAGTTTGTGTCCTTGGTTGAGTCATATTGCTGGTTTAGAAGTGTTTTTAGTCTTAGTTTGAGTTTTGCATTGTGTTGATTCATCCTTTTGAATCACGTCATCACGTCCAGATTAGATTCATCTCTGTCCAGTTCAGTATTTTCATCATATCTAGCTCATACGAACTCGGATTTTTGTGTCTTATACTTTCTGGAAAGCTTAAGAAGTTCTCTATAACTTTCTTATTCATCATTGTCCCAGAAAATATAGTTACTGATGTCGAAATTGCATTAGATCTGAATCTGTTATTGACCTAAAAATTCTAAACAGTCTGTATTTCGGGGGCAGTATCTCCTATTGTTCTTTTCCAAAATAGGTCTTACATATATTGAAATTAAAGAGGAGAGATATATCTACAATCTTGCTGTTCTAAGTTTTCCAATTTAGAGCCTATAAGTGTGCCTATTTGTCCTTGGAAGATTGAGCAGAAAATCTGCGACAGACACACGAGATATCTTGGATTGATTTTCATTGTGTTCTTCCCTTGCAGCACATTCTGAAAAAAAAAGGAAGAAAAAAGAAAAAGGCAAGTGCAAAAAAAGAAACAAAAGCCGCACAAAAAAAAAGAGGAAAAAAACAACAACAAAAAACAGAAGTGCTTGCATTCTTTGTGTCATCTAGTTTTGTTTCATGTCTTGCTAACTTGAACTACTAGGAACACATTTAAGCCAGCAACTTTGACAAATACTTTGGACACTTATTCAACTTTACTATATGATTTCATTGTTGCTAACCCTTGCTACATAGAAAGTGCCATTCAAGCTACACCTTACTCTTGAGCAGAATCGATACACCTTTGCAATCATCCCACGCTTCATTGGTTTCTTCATACCGTCTACCGTTTGCCAGCTGCAGTGTCGGTAAGAACACTTGTAAGAGCATGGTAAGACGCTTGAGAGTGTGTGATTCCACTTCCACTTTGCCATTATCCTTTGTAGTTGATAGGGATAACATATTTTTTGTGTTTTCTTCTGTTTGCTACTAACAATGTCAGCTAAAAGCAAGAATCATGCATTATATGCTGAGATGATGGACATGATGAAGATGACGGCGGAGTTGCTCACTAAAAATCAAACATCAACCAAGGATTCACATGACATTCATACCACCTTTACAACACCTTCCACAAGAAGTAATTACATTCTCCCATCTCTTCCTTCTTATGATGGTTTTGGTTACAATGAATATATTGCTTGGGAAATAGAGTTGGATAAAATTTTTGAAAATTGCATATGTGTGAGAGGAGAAAGATTAGAAATATTTCTAGTGTGTTAGTTGATCGTGCATTAACTTGGTGGGACAACTTAAGCGATATAGAAAAACCTCGAACATGGAAAGATATGAAAATTCTTATGCGAGAAACTTTTGCTAATGTATCTAATTGCAAAGATGAAATACATGAACTTGAGAAGAATTTTCTTGTTGTACCTCCTCCTTTGCCTAACCTTTTGCAGGAACATGAACAAATAAATGTAGATGCAAATGAGAGTGAGGTGTTGAACAACTCTTCTGAATTTTTTAATGAATCAACTCATAATGCATTTGAATTTCTTGCTGAAAATTAGAGTAGTGTTAATGGACAATGCTATACAGTTCACCAAGGTATGACATTTTCAGATGTGCTGAATTTTGCTACCAATCATACTATCGATGAGCAGCAACAAGATGAACCTTTTCATAATACACCTTTACCATTAGTTGATTTTCCTACTGATTCTTACAACAAAAATGAGTTGTGTGCTGATAATTATATTGTACCTATGCTAGAACAACCAAATGAATTTGATACTTTATCACTCACTTGTACTGAAATTAAGAATTTGATCCCAACTACATGTGAAAGGGATGAGCTGAAATTGTTATCTTCTCTAAATACTTTGGGCTATATTGAATTCAACACTCTTTGTGATATAGATATCGTAGAGAAGATAATATTTTCTCAATCTGAATTGCCTTTATTAAATAGAAATATTTTTCATGCTATAGGCAACTATGAAGATAGTGGTGAATTTATAGTGCATAAAGTTTACATATGTTCAAATGTGCAAGCTCCTTTTGGGCTGCAACAATATGGTAAAATGAATGGATGCACTAACACTAAAAATGTATTGTCAAGTTTTTCTAGCATTTTTTTATTGCAGCAAGGACAACAAATACAAAAGAAGCATTGTTCACTGCGGTTGTGCAATATGGACAGTGTTCATTCTACCCCCAAAGCAATTCTTTTTCCTGGACATACGAGCAAGTTGAGGACGGCTTGTCATAAAGAAGGGGAGAATGATGAGATCATGCATATTATTATTGCACCTACAAACATGACACAATGTTTATTGTTTGGGATCCTGGCTTAAGTGAATGTGCACTCTTATTTGATGGACAAGATCAAGATGGCGCATTATGCTGTCCACCACCTTGGCCTCCTCCTTTGATGCACACAAAAAGATTTGATGGCGTTGCATATTTGGACCAACACATGAGATAAGATGAACTTGAGTCGAGGATGAATCCAATTCAAGAAGGGGAGGATGATGAGGATATCACTTCTATGGATATAAACAACACTCCATTGAACATACAAGATGCAATCAATAGAGTTCATACACAACAATTAATTTCAGAGGTAACCTCGTTCTTATATATTTCCTTATATGTTTTTGAGCATAGATTGCTACTTAATGATTTAATTATGATTAGGATCCATGGAGAGGTTCAAGGAGTACTTGTAGGAAGTATTAGGGACGTGGAAGACCAGAGAATTAGTTCAAAGAAGATGGAAACCGAACCAAACTCCAAATCGTATCCAACTCGGAGTTCAAGAGCAGTACGCACTAAAACGGACGCCCAGGACGCATATGAACTCCGTTTTGGACGTTCCACATATGAAAGGAAAGGGGAGAGGATAACCTTTCCAATGGATCTGGTCTCATATCAAAAATACTTTGGAGTCTTTGGGAATTGTCGAAACAATATCGAGTACATAATCTGTCAGGGTGCTGCGCCACCATATTGGGCCATTAGGCCTTGTATCAAGTCTAAGTCCATTATTTTCGTGTATTAGGGTTAGGTCACGACCCTAACACCCCCTTGGACGTCCTCCCACCTATATATACTCCATAGTAGCCGCCATAGACAATTGGGTTTTGCTTAGATCAATAATATCGCCGTTCTACGGTTTGTGAAACCCCAAATTCGCGATTTCAGATCGTGTCTTCTACGTTCTTGCTTGTGTTCTCGGTTGCACTTACAGGAATTAGCCTTCTTGGCGAGGTCAATCGTGTGCATCACGGTTGATAACCAACTGAGTGGTGGTGTAGTGATTGCATGGGCTGTTCGTGTTCTACTCGAGAGCCTCGGATCATCAACGTCGAGGTATCCACATCAATCGACCTATTCATTACCTTTCGTAAGATCGGACACAAACTCAAAAAAACTAAACTGAAAACGAAAGTTGCAAAAGCTCAATGGTGGTTTGGACAAAGTAATGAATAGATCTACTAAACTGATCACCGCTACTGCTGAAAATGATGAGCTGAAATTTTTGTCTTCTCTAAATATTTTGGGTTATATTGAATTTCACACTCTTTGTGATCTAAATGTTGTAGAGAGGAGAATATTTTTCACAATCTGAATTGCCTTTATTAAGTAGAAATATTTTTCATGCTATAGGCAACTATGAAGATAGTGGTGAATTTATGGTGCATAAAGTTTACATATGTTCAAATGTGCAAGCTCCTTTTCTGCCGCAACAACATGATAAATTGAATGGATGCACTAGCACTAATAATGTATTGTCAAGTTTTTCTAGCATTTTTTTATTGCAGCAAGGACAACAAATAAAAAAGAAGCATTGTTCATTGCGGTTGTGCAATATGGACAGTGTTCATTCTGCCCCCAAAGCAATCCTTTTTCCTCGACATACGAGCAAGCCGAGGACGGCTGGTCATAAAGAAGGGGAGAATGATTGATGGGAAAAAATCGGTCCCAATCTTCCGATAGGTAATGGATAGGTCGATTCATGTGGAGATCTCGACGTTGATGATCTGAGGCTCTCAAGTAGAACACAAACAGCCCCTGCAATCACTACACCACCGCTCTGTTGGTTATCATCCGTGCTGCACATGATTGACCTCGCCAAGAAGGCTAATCCCTGCAAGTGCAACCGAGAACACAAGCAAGAACGTGGAACACACGATCTGAAATCGCGAAGGAGGCAAAGGTAGTAAATCAATAGGAGCACGGGGATTGAAACCATACACTACCTGGAATGGACTTACCTTTGTCGTGGAGTGAACGGATATGTTGTAAGCAAATTCTATATGTGGTAAACACTCCTCCCACAACTTCAAATTTGTTTTCAAGACAGCCCGCAACATAGTGGATAAAGTACGATTAAGACCTCGGTCTGTCCATCTGTTTGTGGGTGACATGTAGTTGAAAACAGCAACTTGGTTCCCAATTTATACCACAAAGTTCTACAAAAATGACTTAAAAATTTTGCATCACGATCAGAAACAATGGTATTTGGCACACCATGTAAATGAACAATTTCCGTCATAAATAAATCAGCAATGTGTGAGGCATTATCATTCTTATGACAAGGTATAAAGTGTGCCATTTTGGAAAAATGATCAACAACTACAAAAATACTATCCCTCCCCCTCTTAGTCCTAAGCAATCCCAAAACAAAGTCCATAGAAATATCCTCCCAAGGTACACTAGGAACAGGAAGAGGTATATAAAGACCATGTGGGTTAAGGTGAGACTTAGCTTTGTTGCAAGTAGTGCATCATGATACGTAGCGCTCAACATCGCGCCTCATCTTTGGCCAAAATAAATGTGTGGAAAGCACGTCTTCAGTTTTCTTCACTCCAAAATGTCCCATCAAACCTCCTCCATGTGCTTCAAATAGACGAACGGAGCTAGCTGGAACGCATAGCTTGTTAGCACGATAGAGGAGACCCTCTCGCAGCACATATTTATTCCAAATTCTTCCTTCTCTACAATTTTCAAAAGCATCTTTGAAGTCCAAATCAGTAGGATATAATGCTTTAATCGTTTCCAAACCAAAGATTTTATGATCAAGTTGGGACAGCATGGTATAACGCCTAGATAATGCACCGGCAATGATATTTTCCTTCCCTTTCTTATGCTTAATGATGTATGGAAACGACTCTATGAACTCAATCCATTTAGCATGTCGTTTATTCAGATTGGTTTGACACTTAAGATACTTCAATGATTCATGATTGGAATGTATGACAAACTCCTTAGACCAAAGATAATGTTGCCAAGTTTGTAATACACGCACTAAGGCATACAATTCTTTATCATAAGTAGAATAATTCAGAGAAGGACCATGAAGTTTTTCACTAAAGAAAGCAACGGGTTTACCTCCTTTTATGAGAACGCCTCCAATACCAATGCCGCTTGCATCGCATTCTAGCTCAAAGGTCTTGTCAAAATCAGGAAGTTGTATCAATGGTGCTTGTGTAAGCTTTGATTTGAGAGTATCAAAAGCGTGTTGCTGCTGTTCTCCCCATTGACATTGCACTCCTTTCTTTGTTAGCTCATGTAGAGGTGCTGCAATGGTGCTGAAATCCCGCACAAAGCGCCGATAAAAACCTGCAAGACCAAGAAAACTACGAACCTGTGTGACGGTTGTTGGGGCTGGCCAGCTAGTGATTGCTTCAATTTTTGCCTCATCCATCTCAATTCCATGCGAGGAATCGACATAGCCATGAAACGAGACTCGATTGGTGCAAAAGACGCACTTTTCGAGGTTACCAAACAAACGTGCATCTCTCAAAACAGTAAAAACAGCACGTAAATGATCAAGATGTTCATCATATGACTTGCTGTAAATGAGGATATCATTGAAGTAAACCACCACAAATTGTCCAATGAAAGCACGTAAAACCTCGTTCATTAATCGCATAAAGGTGCTGGGTGCATTAGATAAAGCAAAAGGCATGACTAACCACTCATAAAGTCCAAACTTGGTTTTAAATGCAGTTTTCCATTCATCTCCTAGTGCCATTCTAATTTGGTGGTAACCACTATGCAAGTCAATTTTTGTGAAGATGATAGCACAACTCAATTCATCAAGCATGTCATCTAATCGAGGAATAGGATAACGATATCGAACGGTGATGTTATTAATCACACATGCGCCAACTACCATCTTTCTTAGGAAATTAACCTCTGAAATTAATTGTTGTGTATGAACACTATTGATTGCATCTTGTATGTTCAATGGAGTGTTGTTTGTATCCATAGAAGTGATGTCCTCATCATGTTGCTAGAGCTAGGAAAACTAAATGTCAGGACCATGCTAACGTTGAGAACAATAACAATGCCAAATCTGTGTTTGATAAGAAAAATGAGATATCTATGAAAGGAAAATGCTTGTTTGCTACAAAATATGATATTAATGAACTTATTGCTTCCACCTCTGTTGCCTATGCTTTGGTATGCAAATATGCTTTGATTTCCCTTTACGATATGCAACATTATTTGCCTCCTGCTGTTGCTAACATTTTGCAGGAATATTTTGATGTGTTTTCAAGTGAAATACCACCAGGACTACCACCACTTCGAGGGATTGAGCACTAGATTGACCTCATTCCCAGTGCTTCATTGCCCAACTGTGCACCATACAGGACAAATCCGGAAGAAACAAAGGACATTCAACGCCAAGTACAAGAACTACTCGACAACGGTTATGTACGTGAGTCTCTTAGTCCTTGTGCCGCTCCAGTTATTCTAGTACCTAAAAAGGATGGATCCTAGCGTATGTTTGTGGATTGTAGAGCAATCAACAATATCACCATTCGGTATCGTCATCCTATTCTACGCTTAGATGATATGCTTGATGAATTGAGTGGTGCTGTTGTGTTCTCAAAAGTTGATTTGCGTAGTGGTTATCACAAAATTTGCATGAAACAAGGAGATGAATGGAAAACAGCTTTTAAAACTAAGTTCAGTTTATATGAGTGGTTAGTCATGCCTTTTGGGTTAACTAATGCACCTAGGACCTTCATGAGATTAATGAATGAGGTTTTGCGTGCATTCATTAGAAAAATTGTTGTTGTGTATTTTGATGATATATTGATTTATAGCAAATCCATGTATGAACATCTTGATCACTTAGGTGCTGTTTTTAATGCTTTACATGAGGCATGATTGAAAGCATCTAGGCCCCCATGAGGTATAGTTTTGGTGATTAATGACAACCATTGGATTTTACTAATGAATTTTTGGATGCAAGGTCTCCCATATCACTCATCACACTCAAATGAAATCTATATAAATTTAATCTACTGCTCATTGGATATAATTGGAGACCCCTAAACAATCATTCTATGAGATCAATCAATGTTTATGAAGATTAGAAGTAAAAGCTCACATGTCAAAATTATTCAACCAAAATTGACAGCACTCAATGCTTGATAATCATCAGAAGAATATTTCCAACCAATGCCTAAGAGGTCAATCGAGCAAATTCCAAAAGAATCACTTAGAACAACTCGAAGCAAACAAAATCAACTCACCGGATCAACCGAAGATTCCAGAAAACAACATATCGGTCGAGTTGGTTCAGCAGAAGAAGAAGACCTCAGAACTAAGTACTCACCGGATCATCCGATGATCATGGGAATGTTACATCGGTCCATCAGTACAGTAAGCAATATCCCTGGAACAAGTGTAACAACGGATCATCCGATGTACAACTATAAACACATCGGTCAATCACTCCAGTAAGCATCAAGTCTGAACCAATTCTGGAGGAAGTGCCACCGGATCATCCGATGAGAAGACAAGTGTAACATCGGTCTAACAACGGTCATATCTGACACAGTGACATCAGCTAATTTGGATTCGACCAATGACAACTGAAGGGGAGACATCGGATCATTCGGTGTTCGCAGAACAGTGATGTCAGCCTACTTTTCTAATGGCTATTTCGTGGAGGCTGGCTATTTATACACCTTCAACCAGTCTATTCGATAAGACTTGACTACTAGACCTACTCTACACATTCTCAAGCATTCAAGACATTGAGCTACCACTTCTACATCATCTACACCACTTACACACCAAGAGATAGGCTAGAACTAGCTAGAGATAGTGCTTGTGTGCTTCCATTCTTGGTGATTGGAATCTCTAGTGTAGTGAGAGCTGTAAGGGAGTGTCCCTTGGTGATTGTAATTGAGAGAGACTTCCGGAGCTTGCCAAGACGGTTGTGGAAGCCCGAAGGATCCAAGTTGTACAAGGCTTGAGCTCCACCTTGCCGAGGTTGGCAAACGGAGAAGAATAGTGAAGATCACTAGTCTCGATGACTTGGGTGTGGCTATACCCTTCGGTGGGCGCCACAACATGGATGTAGGAAGATCTTGACAATCTTGCCGAACCAAGGGATAAATCTTCATGTCTCCTCGGGAGTTTGCGTTCTAATACTCTCACTTTACACTTATGCATTTCTTATACCGCAAAGTTACTAGTCACTTGAATGCATAGGGTGTTTGCGTAGGGAATATGGCTTTTAGTAATTAAAAGGTATTGCTTTAATTTTTGAAAAGAAGCCCAATTCACCCCCCTCCCTCTTGGGCATTCGATCCTTACAATTGGTATCAGAGCAAGGATGCCCATTGAATCATTCTAGCTTCACCACTAGAGAGCTAAAATGGCCAAGATTGGGGGTTCGGTTCCTATCTTCGAGGGCAAGAACTTTGCCTATTGGAAAGCACGCATGCGCGCTTTTCTAGAGGGTATTGCTCCTGAAGTATGGGAAGTGACCCACGCGGGGTTTGGTGAGCACAATTATGTTGGTGATCAAATCAAGTGGGATGCTAAAGCTAGGAATGCAATTTATGAATGCACTAGTCAAGATGTGTTTGCTAGGATTGCTAGCAAAGAAAAGGCTTGTGAAATTTGGGCTTGCTTGATAGAAATTCATGAGGGTTCTTCTCGTGTCAAAGAACTAAAATATCATATGCTTAAAGCCAAATATGATGAGTTTAAAATGCTACCTCATGAAAATGTCAATGAAATGTTCTCTCGCTTGAATGTGCTTATTGAAGAAATTAATGCTCTTGACATTGCTTCTCTTGGCAAAGGACTCATCAACCGGAAGATTCTTATGCTTCTTCCCAAGCCAAAGTACAACATCATCAATTTCATGCTTCAAAAAGAATCTCTTGACCACATTGAAGTTTCAGAGCTTATTGGAGAGATTCACGCTCATGAGATGAGTGTACCTGGAATGATGGAGCAATCATCTTAAAAGACAATTGCTCTAAAGGCCTCCACCAAGAAAAAAAGTCTCAAGAAAAAGAAGGTGGTTGAGTAAGCATCAAGTGAAGATGACGATGATGAGCTTGCATTGATGATGAGAAAGTTCTCTCGCTTGAACTCCAAGATTGCCAAGAAGGGATACACCTTTGATCCCAAGAAGAAAGCGTTCCTACCAAGGAGAGATGACCACAAGACATGCTATAATTGTGGTGATCAAGGCCACATCTCTTATGATTGTCCAAAACCGGACAAAAGAAGAGAGAACCACAAGAGCAAGCACCGCAAGCTTGAAGATAGTGAAGATGATGAAGAAGAGGTTAAACGTAAACCAAGATCCTTTGGGAAGAAGAAACATGACAAGGGCAAGAAGGCAAAACTCTTCCCAAAGAAGAGAAATGGTCCACAAAAGGTGTTCATGTGTGAGGCAAATGAATGGATCACCGACGAAGAATCAAGTGATGAGGATAGTGAAGCGGAAGAAGAACGTTTGGCCGACCTTGCCATTGCAAACAATGATGACTCATCTCCTCATCCACCACCCATGTGCCTCATGGCTATAGGTAACACCAAGGTATGTGATGACTCTAGCGATGATGAGCTTTCCCCCAAGGATTTAACTTCACTAATAAATGAATATCACACTATCATTAAGAGGTAAAAGAGTAAGGTTAAGGCTCTTGAAGAAACTCGTGCTAAGCTTGAGAGCGCTAACCTCGATTTGCTTGACAAGTATGAAAGCATACTTAAAGAGCATGACACGCTCAAATCCCATGTCAAGCAAGTTGAGGAGTAAAAGGCTCAAATTAAGCAAGATCATCATGAGCTTGACTTAGCCCACCAAGCACTCATGGGAAAGCACAATGAGTTAATCCAAGAGAATCAAATCCTTAACCTTGCTTATCAAGCGCTTGATCAAGAAGTGAAGAATGTAAAGAAACAAACTCTTAATGATAAGGTATCCATTACTTCTCATGCCACTAATGTCTTGCACAAGTCTTTGCCTTTGAAAGAGAACACTAGGGAGAAGGACTTGTTGGAAGAAATTGAGAGTCTCCGCACTTGTGTGGCAAGACTATCAAAAGGAGAAGTCAAGCACAAGGAAATCCTCCTCCAACAAGCAAAGGCCTTCAACAAGAGAGGACTTGGATCCTTCCCGGTGCCTAACAAAGGAAAGGTGCCCTCACCGTAGCTTAGAACAAGCTTCATCAAGGAAGTTTGTTCCTATTCCCAACATTGTGAGATCACCGGTCACCATACAAGGGAGTGTCCTCTTCCCAACCGACCTTCTCCAAAATTGCATACTAACTACAAGTCTACTTTCAATGATCGTTATTATCTCTTGAGTAAAGTAGACGACAAAGTGAAGGCAAGGTTCATTGGCAAGGACATAAAAGGCATGAAGGGGAAGCTCCCCAAGACACTTTGGGTTCCAAAACACTTGTATCCCACATACAAGGACCTAATTTGGCTTGGGTGCCTAAAGTCAAAAATTGAATTCATGTATGTAGGTGAACTACAAAGCCGGAGGAAAGCATTGGGTACTCGATAGCGGGTGCACTCAACATATGACCGGCAATGATGGTATGTTCACCACCATAAAAAACCCCGGAAATCATGAACAAGTCACCTTTGGTGATAACTCTAAGGGGAAGGTAATTGGGTTAGGTAAGATTGCTATTTCAAATGATTTATCTATTTCCAATGTATTGTACGTTAAGTCACTTAGTTTTAATTTACTCTCTATTGCAAAAGTATGTGATCTTGGACTAATGTGCACCTTTAGCAAAAATGATGTTGTTGTGACTAGTGAAACAAGCCAAGAACTAATCTTCAAATGATTTCGGCATGGACATCTCTACCTAGTAGACTTCACCAACAAGGATGCTAGCTTGACCACTTTTCTTTTCACTAAGACGAGTTTGGGTTGGCTATGGTATCGACACATAGCGCACATTGGAATGAGCAAGCTCAAGAAGTCATTCAAGCTTGGGATGGTGACCGGCGTGAAGGATGTCACATTTGAGAAGAACAAGCTTTGTAGTGCTTGTCAAGCGGGGAAGCATGTTGCTTCACACCACCCAATGAAGACAATGGTGTCAACCTCCAAGCCACTTGAGCTACTTCACATGGACCTCTTCAGACTGTCCACATATCAAAGTCTTGGCGGTAACCTCTATTGTCTTGTCATAGTTGATGACTACTCTCGCTATGCTTGGACTTTGTTTCTAGGTGACAAGAGTGAAACTCCAGAAGTGTTCAAGACCTTCGCTAACCGTACCCAAAGGGAATTTCAACTTACCATTATCAAGGTCTGGAGTGACAACGGCACCGAATTCAAGAACTACAACATTGGGGAGTGGTGTGATCGTGAAGGTGTGAAGCATGAGTTTTCGGCCACGTACAATCCTCAACAAAATGGTGTCGTTGAAAGGAAGAACAAGACTCTCATCACTCTTGCACGAGCAATGCTTGATGACTATGGCACGTCCGAGAAGTTTTGTGCCAAAGCAATCAACACGACGTGCCATGCTGCAAATAGGGTCTACCTTCATCGACTACTTCAAAACACCCCATACGAACTTCTCATTGGCAGAAAGCCCAACATCTCCTATTTCCGAGTCTTCGGGTGCAAGTGCTACATCTACCGCAAGAAAAGGCTTGGTAAGTTTGAAAGAAGATGTGATGTTGGTATATTTCTTGGTTATGCAACAAACTCAAAAGCATATCGAGTATTCAACCAAACCTCCGGTTTAGTTGAGGAAAGTTGTGATGTTGAGTTTGATGAAACTAATGGCTCCCAAGAGGAGAGTTTTGGTCATGATGAAATAGATGATGAGCATCTACGAGAAGCTATGAAGAACATGACCATTCAAGACATCAAGCCTAAGGTTGAGGAGAGCCACGATCAAGGGGGAGCTTCAAGTTCCAACATCAACACATCTATGGCGCCTCAAGTTGACGAAGAAGAGAAGGATGATCCATTTCCGACTCAAGATTCACAAGCTACACAACATCAATAAGAAGAAGAAGTCCATGATCAAGTCCAACCACAAGAAGAGCAACACACATCACCATCGCCAAGTGCTTCACAACCACTTATGAGGCATGGACGCATCTCCAAGGAGCATCTGATGGACCAAATTATTGGAAGTACGTCAAAGGGAGTAAGTACACGTTCTCGCCATTTCGCTTCGTTTTGTGAGCACTACTCGTTTGTTTCAAGTGTAGAATCCACTCACATTGAGGAAGCACTCCAAGATCCAAATTGGGTGATGGCCATGCAAGAAGAACTTAACAACTTCATCCGCAATGAAGTTTGGGTGTTGGAGGAGCGACCCAAGGACAAGAACGTCATCGGAACAAAGTGGGTGTACTGCAACAAACAAGACGAGAACGGCGTGGTGGTCCGCAACAAGGAAAGACTTGTGGCCAAGGGGTTCTCGCAAGTTCAAGGACTAGACTTTGTGGAGACATTTGCTCCGGTCGCCCGGTTAGAAGCCATCCGTATACTCCTTGCTTTTGCATCACATCATAACATAAAGCTTTATCAAATGGATGTGAAAAGTGCCTTTCTTAATGGTTATATTAACGAGCTAGTCTATGTTGAACAACCTCTCGGGTTTGAAGATCCGAGGAATCCTAATCATGTGTTTAGGTTGCACAAGGCGCTCTACTGGCTCAAGAGAGCACCTAGGGCATGGTATGAACGACTGCGAGATTTCTTAATCATGCAAGGATTCAAGATCGGGAGGGTGGACACTACACTCTACACCAAAGAAATCGACGGAGAATTATTTATTTGTCAAATTCACGTTGACTATATTATTTTTGGTTCAACTAACGAAGCCCTTAGCCATGAGTTTGGCCAAATGATGTCTAGGGAATTCGAGATGTCGATGATTGGAGAGCTCAACTTCTTCCTTGGATTCCAAATCAAGCAACTTCAAGAGGGGACCTTCGTCTATCAAGAGAAGTATACCAAGGACCTCTTGAAGAAATTTGAGATGGGAGATTGTAGCTCAAGAAGCACACCAATGGCAACAAACTGTCATCTTGACGCGGATAAGGACAGTAAACCTATTGATCAATCTAACTACCGTTCTATGATTGGTTCATTGCTTTATCTTACCGCATCTAGGCCCGATATCATGTTTAGTGTATGCTTGTGTGCTCGCTTTCAAGCGGCACCTAAAGAATCGCATCGGAAGGCGGTCTTTAGGATACTTCGGTATCTTAAGCATACCCCTAGTGTGGGCTTGTGGTACCCTAAAGGTGCAAAATTCCATCTCTTGGGTTACTTGGATTCGGACTTTGCCGGATGCCATGTGGATCGCAAGAGTACCTCCGGTGGGTGCCACTTGCTTGGGCGTTCCCTAGTATCTTGGTCTAGCAAGAAGCAAAATTCCATCGCTTTGTCCACGGCGGAAGCGGAATATATTGCGGCCGGTGCATGTTGTGCCCAAATACTTTATATGAAGCAAACCCTTTTGGACTTTGGTATTAAACTTGGTTGTGTGCCTCTCCTTTGTGACAATGAAAGTGTGGTTAAGATAGCTAAAAACCCCGTTCAACACTCTTGCACTAAGCACATTGATATTCGCCATCATTTCTTGAGGGACCATGAAGCTAAGGGAGACATCTCATTGTGAGGTGTTAGGTCCGAAGAACAGTTGGCGGATATCTTCACTAAACCACTTGATGAGAAAACTTTTTCTAGGCTGAGGAGTGAATTAAATATGCTAGACGCATCGAACGTCATGTAAGTTGCCATAATCATGTAAGAATGCATCTCATATATGTCTGGTCTAACTTTCAAAGGATAGGGGTTAGCAAGGGTTAGCTTGGGATGGAGGTTATTTTGGGTTTCCCCAAGGCGTGGATAGTGGCTCTCCCTGAAGAAGCCATTGAAAGGTTCAAACTTGGCAAGATATATTTACTTTATGTCTTGCATGATGCCTGCCATATAGACTTGCACTCATATTTAAATTTCTTGCATTATAAATTGTTTAGCATTGCATACGGTAGATTGTCACAAAGGGGAACCCACCTCATGAGAAAGAGACTTGTTTGAAATGCAATATCTCAACTCATATGATGTGGAAAGAACAAAATGTTAGGTGCGTTAATGCCTAAAGGAACATGCTTTAAAGAGATAGAAGTCTTCATCCTCTAGCTCACAAAGCATGGGCCCTACATTTTATTTGGATAATTTCCTCCCTATTTTCTTCGGTGTTCTATTTGCTTTAGGGCTTAGCCAGGTTATTGGCAATTAGTATTTTTGACGGGTAAGGGGTTGCCCAAAAAGTCCTAAGACATGTGTTTCTTCGTGTTTGTGTGTTTAAGTCAAAGGACATATATGGCATGTTTCTGTTTTGTAGTCATCGGATTATCCGATGCATAGGCCAGAAGCTCATCGGATCAGTTTGTGTTGTAATGCCAAGGGTCAGTTCAATCAGTAAGACAAATCAACCGACGAGTTCACTCTGAGAAACATCAGTGCATCCGATGTTCACATTTCTGGAATTGTGCAAATTCCACCGATGCAAATTCTTTCATCGTCGGATCATCCGGTGTCGATGGCACTTTTGGAATACCCTTACTGTACCATTCGACTGATGCTCCTATCATCTAACGTCGGTTTATCCGGTGTTAAAATTTGAGCTAGGGTTTGGGCCCCACCTATTTAGCGCGCCGCTTCAAATTTTCTCTCTCTCCCCGACTCTCTCACCGCCACGGACGCCCTCACCTCCGCCGCCGCCGCGCCCTCCGGCCGCCGCTGCCCTCCGGCCGCCGCCGCCCTCCTGCCGCCACTGCCCTCCAGCCGCCGCCGCACCGCCGCAGCAGCGCCGCCTCCGCCGCTGCCCTCCAGCGCCACCACCCCCTGACCGCCGCGTCTGTCCAGCCGCACTAAGCGCCGACGCCACCGCTCTCCAAGCAGCGCCGCCGCATCTCTGCCGCCGTCCACACCACACCACCGCCGCATCTCTACTGCCGTGGTGCTTCCCCTCTACGGCCGCCATCATTTCTCCGCTAGGTTTCCCGGCTGCGACAACCTTTGCATTGCCGTTCCGTGCGCTCGACATCATCGTTCCACGACCTCATCCTCGCCGTCGTCACTTGTCTCATCGCAATGGGTTGTGACAAGAAGGGAAAGGGCAAGGCCATTGCAGAGCCGACCACAAAGAAGCAAAAGCTGTCGAAGGAAGAGAAGATGGCACTGATGGCCGCTCGCGCCGCCGATGAGCGAGAGCGTGGTCGAGGAGGATCGTTGAGGATCTGCGAGGCCTGTCAGAGGCAGCCTCCCGTGCTAGATGAATCCGAAGAAGAAGAAGAGCCCGAAGTGCCGCTTGTTCGCCGGCGCTCAGCCAGGACCCGTGGGGGTCATCCAGCGGCAGTACCACGACCGAGACCGTCAGCTGCTGATCTTTGAGAGGACAGGGCGGCCCAGAGAGCCATCTATGAGATGGACACCAACGTCCGTGTTGGTGAAGGTGTCCGGCTGATAGACTATAGTAAATTGAAGGCCAAGCAGCTCAGAAAACTCAGATGGAGCATCTTTCTTGAGGAGTGGTTCCCGCAGCCCAAAGAGGCACTTGTGGATAGCCACTTTTGGACCTTGACACACGCGTCGCTATACGAGACGTACAGACGTCGGGGCCATAAGCTCTTCCAGCACAACTTTCTGGATCGGGATCAGCTTGCACTGGCAGCCGAGACTGAGATATGCCCTTACTTTGAGAGGTATAGAGGGCTGGTGGAGCTGATATCCTTCGAGAGGAGTGCCTACACGGAGGACTGGGTCCGTGTTTTCTATGCCACACTCTACATCTCTGAGGGCCGCAGATCCATAGATTTCATGTTCATGTGCCAACATCATCACTTACCCAGGCAGACCTTGGGACAGCTGCTAGGAGTGGATCTCCATGACACTTGCCTGCACGAGAGGGTGTATGGAGAGGCTGACCCATCGAGGAGGCCACTCACTGGAGGAGTGGCACCACCGCTGGAGGAGATACGCTCACTGTTTGCTTAGCCAATCTCTCCAGACCAGCCGAGGGTACCGGCACTGCTCACTCCAGCTGCACGCACTGTGCACCTTGCCTTGCGCCGCACACTACTGCCGAGGTCCGGATACCTTGAGGGGTTCACTAGCTTGTAGTAGACTCTCCTGTTCTATATCATGAACGGGATGGAGTTCGACATTGTGGACATCCTCATATGTGAGATGGAGGACGTGATCACTGATGGAGTTGGGATGATGAGACAGCTCGTATTTGGTCACTGGATCAGCTACTTGCTCTACATGGTTGCTCCTGAGGGGTCCGCCGTGCGTGACAGTCTCATCGACGAGAATGTCACACGGTTCAGCCACTACCGTGCTCCAACTCCTGGAGACCGCCACCTTGGCCGTCCAGTTGAGTGTCAAGTCCGTGCTCGTCTATCCGAGGAAGACTGGTCAGACCTGGAGAAGGAAGACGAGAGACTAGCACAGGCAGAGGCTCATGATGAGGACCTTCAGCATATTTGGTCCGAGAGTGACACGGATGACAGCGTTGAGGAGTACTTCCCACCTCCTCCCTCACCCAGGCAGCACGATGCGGAGGCTGGAGGCTCGACTGTGCCACCTCCTACCCCACCTCCGGTGTTAGAGGCATAGATCTGTCAGCCATCTAAGCTTACCTCCCTACTTCAGCAAATGGTTGAGCAGCAACGCCTGGACCGGCTTGCAGCTGAGCAGGCCCGAGCTGAGTAGGCTGCACGTCTCTTAGAGCTCCAGCAGCAGCAGCAGGAGATGCAGCGACAGATCGCCCGCGAGAGGCGAGAGGACACTGACAGACTGACTGGGCTGATTGATCAGATGCACCAGCGCTCTCTTGACCAGTAGCAGCAGACGCAGCAGGCGATGATGGGCATCCTGGGGTTTATCACCAACCTCTACACACAGACCGGGATTGCCCTACCGTCGCAGCTTCCAGGCTTTGCTCCAGCCCCACCTGTCCTAGCTCTAGCTTCAGCGCCAGTGCCGACCACGCCGATCCCGATGATCAACATGTCCCCACTGCTTGCTCCAGGTGCCCCTATCTACTCTCCTCTGCCGGCTACGACGCTTTTCCAGCAGACGCCGGTGTCCGTTGTCAGTGCCCCATTGCCAACAGCTCCGACTCAGCAAGCACCGACAGCGGCTCCTACAGCTCCCGCCACCTCTACTCCAGCCTCAGCCGCAGCAGCAGGCAGCAGCTCTGACGACAGCACCCCTGACGTTGACCAGTTCGTCATCGCTCCGAGCACTCAGGATTCTTAGGCACTCAGCTTCCTTTTTGGTGTCTTGATGCCAAAGGGGGGGAAGAGTTAGAGAGGTGTTAGGGGGAGGGATAGCTTAGTCCTAGGGGGAGTCCTAGCTGCAGGGGGAGTTTATCTTTTGGGAGTTCTTCTGTAATTTGAATATTTGCTACTCCATTGCTATTCATTAAGTATTCTTGTGACTCTTAATTCTCTCATATGTTATTGATCATTAAGCTTTCAAGTTATTAATCTCTTTTGAGTCTTCAAGTTTAATGTGCCACATCTTGTACTCATTGCATATCTTCTTGAGTATCGTATTGTCAATTTCATTACTATTATGCTTCACTTCTTGTGTTGTCATCAATCACCAAAATGGGGAGATTGAAAGCATCTAGGTCCCCATGAGGTATGGTTTCGGTGATTTATGACAACCATTGGATTTTACTAATGAATTTGTGGATGCAAGGTCTCCCATATCACTCATCACTCTCAAATGAAATCTATAAGAATTTAATCTACTGCTCATTGGATATAATTGGAGACCCCTAAACAATCATTCTATGAGATCAATAAATTTTTATGAAGATTAGAAGTAAAAGCTCACATGTCAAAATTATTCAACCAAAATTGACAGCACTCAATGCTTGATAATCATCTGAAGAATATCTCCATCCAATGCCTAAGAGGTCAATCGAGAAAATTCCAAAAGAATCACTTAGAACAACTCGAAGCAAACAAAATCAACTCACCGGATCAATAGATGATTCCAGAAAACAACACATCGGTCGAGTTGGTTCAGTAGAAGAAGAAGACCACAGAACTAAGTACTCATCGGATCATCCGATGATCAAGGGCATGTTACATTGGTCCATTAGTACAGTAAGCAATATCCCTGGACCAAGTGTAACACCGGATCATCCGATGTACAACTATAGACACATCGGTCAATCACTCCAGTAAGCATCAAGTCTGAACCAATTCTGGAGGAAGTGCCACCGGATCATCCGATGAGAAGACAAGTGTAACATAGGTCTAACAACGGTCATATCTGACACAATGACATCAGCTAATTTGGATTCGACCGATGACAACTGAAGGGGGGACATCATATCATCCGGTGTTTGCAGAACAGTGATGTCAGCCTACTTTTCTAACGGCTATTTCGTGGAGGCTGGCTATTTATACCCCTTCAACCGGTCTATTCGATAAGACTTGACTACTAGACCTACTCTACACATTCTCAAGCATTCAAGACATTGAGCTACCACTTCTACATCATCTACACCACTTACACACCAAGAGATAGGCTAGAACTAGCTAGAGATAGTGCTTCTGTGCTTCCATTCTTGGTGATTGGAATCTCTAGTGTAGTGAGAGCTGTAAGGGAGTGTCCCTTGGTAATTGTAATTTAGAGAGACTTCCGGAGCTCGCCAAGATGGTTGTGGAAGCCCGGGGGATCCAAGTTGTACAAGGCTTGAGCTCCACCTTGCTGAGGTTGGCAAACGGAGAAGAATAGTGAAGATCCCTAGTCTCGGTGACTTGGGTGTGGCTATACACTTCGGTGGGTGCCACAACGTGGATGTAGGAAGATCTTGACGATCTTGCTGAACCACGGAATAAATCTTCGTGTCTCCTCGGGAGTTTGCGTTCTCTTACTCTCACTTTACACTTATGCATTTCATATACCGCAAGTTACTAGTCACTTGAATGCATAGGCTGTTTGCGTAGGGAATTGGCTTTTAGTAATTAAGTGGTATGGCTTTAATTTTTGAAAAGAAGTCCAATTCACCCCCCCTCTTGGGCATTCGATCCTTACAACAATTATTTGGTAATCTTGAGAAGTGCACCTTTTGCACCGATCGAGTCTCTTTCCTTGGCTATGTTCTTACTCCACAGGGAATTGAAGTTGATCAAGCCAAGGTAGAGGCTATTCAGGGGTGGCCTGTACCAAAGACCATCACACAGGTGCGGAGCTTTCTAGGGCTGGCTGGGTTCTATCGTTGCTTTGTGAAGGATTTCAGCACCATTGTTGCTCCATTGAATGACCTTACGAAGAAGGGAGTGCCTTTTTCTTTGGGCACCACACAAGATAATGCCTTTACCATACTGAAAAGATAAGTTGACACATGCACCTCTTCTCCAACTTCCTGATTTTTCTAAGACTTTTGAGCTTGAATGTGATGCTAGTGGGATTGGATTGGGTGGTGTTTTATTACAGGAAGGAAAACATGTTGCATATTTTAGTGAGAACATGAGTGGGCATGTTCTGAATTATTCTTCCTATGATAAGAAATTATATGCTCTTGTACGAACTTTAGAAACATGGTAGCATTATTTGTGGCCCAAAGAATTTGTCATCCATTCTGATCATGAATCACTAAAGCATATTAGGAATCAAGGGAAACTGAACCGTAGGCATGCTAAGTGGATGAAATTTATTGAGTCTTTTCCTTATGTCATTAAACACAAAAAGGGAAAGGATAATGTTATTGCTAATGCTTTATCTAGACGTTATACTCTTTTATCTCAACTTGACTTTAAAATTTTTGGATTTGAAACGATTAAAGATCAATATGAACATGATGCTGATTTCAAAGATGCATTGAAGCTAGCTCCGTTCGTTTGTTGTTGTTACAGGAAGAGCATGGAGGCGGGCTGATGGGGCACTTTGGAGTGAAAAAGACGGAGGACATACTTTCTGGTCATTTCTTTTGGCCAAGGATGAGGCGAGACGTGGAGCGCTTCGTTGCTCGCTGCACGACATGTCAAAAAGCTAAGTCATGACTTAATCCACATAGTTTGTACATGCCTCTTCCCGTTCCTAGCATGCCTTGGGAGGATATTTCTATGAACTTTGTTATAGGACTGCCTAGAACAAACAAGGGGACGGATAGCATGTTTATTGTCGTGGATAGATTTTCTAAAATGGCACACTTCATACCTTGTCGTAAAAGTGATGATGCTACACATGTTGCTGATTTGTTTTTCCGAGAGATTGTTAGGTTGCATGGTGTGCCAAACACAATAGTTTCAGATCATGGTGCTATGATTCGTAGCCAGTTTTGGAGAACGTTATGGGCAAAATTGAGGACTAAGCTTTTATTTTCAACTACTTGTGATCCCCAAACTGATGGTCAAACTGAGGTTGTGAATATAAGTTTATCGACCATGCTTAGGGTTGTTTTGAAAAAGAATATAAAAATGTGGGAAGAGTGTTTGCCTCATGTTGAGTGTGCTTATAATCGTTCCCTACATTCTAGTACTAAGAAATGCCCTTTTGAGATTGTTTATGGTTTTGTACCCCATGCTCCTATTGATTTATTACCTTTTCCTTCAATTGGACGAGTGAATTTTGATGCTAAACATCGTGCTGAATTGATCTTAAAATTGCAAGAAACCACTAAGAAGAATATAGAGTGCATGGGCAACATAGGCAAGTCCTTGGAGCATCTATCTCAACAACTCCGGAGAGCCCGAACGAGCAGCGCACGTGGAGTACACCCACCCGTTCGTTAACAGAACCGTCACATCCGTCATCTATAAAAGAGAATAGTTGAATGGGTAAAATACTCAAACTCAACAAATATTGTTGATTAACAGATCATGAATGTGAAAATTGAATCATAAAAGTGAATTAAGATTCAAATGTCAAATCAAACTTCAAAACAGGAAATTCTATCACAGTTTTTGTTCGAGATTTTCATCCAGTTAGAGGCAAAATCAGGACTTGATCTGAATTACAAAGTTGTAGTACACTTCAAAAACTTTCCAGAATGTATTTATTTGCCCACATAGCTTTTTTGCTGAGGAGATATGGCTTTGCAAAGTTGATAGTATTCTGGAAAATATTAGCAGCACCTCATTTGTAAGTGGCCGATTTTTGTCAATAATTCCAAATATAAAAACATCAATATTTGCAGAAACCATAAATTAAAAAATTTTCACATACGTCCTCAGGATTCCATAAATGTATTATATGAAGCTATTTAATTTTTCTACTAAGATATATAACAAAAATAGTAACAGGTCCAGAAACTATCCCAATCTCTGTCCTGATTTGGCAGATTTTGGAATCATGCAATTTCAATAGGTCGTAGGGGGACTCTGATCCGGGAATGAACAGAAGAGTTTAAGAGGACTCTGTAGCCTTTCCAACCATGTTATCGCCCTAATTGATTAAATCTACTGGGAGATATGCTATTCCAAATATATGATATTCTCTGTCAAACCACTGTTTTGAAATGGGACTCTGGAAGATTAAGTTCAAATGCAATTTTCATATTTTAAATATAGAGATCTGCCTTGGATCTTAAAAAGAAACTTGTACAGAACTTCTACATGTTTCAAACCATGTGCTTGGTGACCGCGGTGATCACATATACCCGAAGTTATCCTCCGGCAAAGTGCGGCAAAAAGTTCCATCAGAAAACTCGGAGGGCTTTGAATAGATGATTTGGCACAAGATTCATTTTCTATCTGTTCTAACACTCCAAAACAGATATTAAACTTAAGCCTAAGTTGACAATTTTACTTGTTTCACAAGTCAGTTGTGGGGACCGGGGTCCCAAAATTCCAAGAATAGCATTGGGTAGTGCCGAGCGATGCGATACCCAACAACACACATGAAAAGAATACGTGAAACATATAAAATTTTTATTTTATAAGATAATCGTGTTTTCAACATAATGTACATAAGTGTACATGAGCAGCAGAAGATACATAATACACCCACTCGACCTTGCTACTGCACAGTGAGAGTATTCAGCCCGGAATACCTCACACTAGCAACACGAAGCAATGCAGCGGCTCGTAGGGTTTTCGCTCGGCAATACAACCCGACGGGGTGATGCCTCATTACGGAACTTGTCGTGTGCGATATTACCTGCAAAAACATTAATCCAAAAACTGTGAGCTTAAAGCTCAGCAAGACTTAACCATCTCACCTAAACATGCAACTCTACATCATGGAAACTCTATTACATAGGCATCTGAATTTGCATAGAAGAAACTCGTCTAAAGTATGTCCTTCATTTTCATATTTTAGCAGCAATTTAATGTTTCATAAGGATTAAATTTAGTTAGCAATATAACTATAGCATACAAGTAGTAAAACAATGATTAAGCATAGAGCATAATTCATATGATTCATTTACTCTTAATTTACTACATCAAGACTCAGCAAACAAGTATGCTCAGTCCATAACCGCGAGCGACGGTGATTGCAATCAATAACAACCCGGAATGCACGACACATACGCTTGCAAGGAAGCCACGTCGTTGCACTTCACTCTACACCATATGCAGCCACTTTTCACAAGAGGCCCTAATACGTAATCAACTCTGCACCCGGAGCAAAAGGTCCATTACACGGACACGTCCAAGTTGCCCACTAGAATATTTATACCTTTATGCCTTCGCATCTCCATTCAAGGATAGCAAGAAGTTCCCACATCAAGGTCCTTACATCAGTTTATTGGTTCCCATATACCAGTATGCATCTGGTACAGGTCATTGCCCAACCGGGCCGCATAAGGATCAGTTCTCAACCGACACAAGCATGGCTACACATCTTACTCTGCTACCTATTCTCATATACATTTCCATAAATCAATTTCTACCATAAACCAATCCCGTGTGAGGTGAAACCTATCACGCGAGTAGATTCCGGGTACTCGACCTCTACTGGATTTCTATACAACATTTAGCATAGCAGCAGCTACACGAGGACTTAACAGCTACCCAAATACTCCATGGAGTTTTCTGGCCCTGCAAGTGGAGTATCAAAATCATCTAAACCTAATGCACAATTCATCTCCGAGGCGTAATGTGATACAAAGCAAAAGTTGTAAAAGCTGTTAAATGCAAACTGGGGCTTGCCTTGCTCAACGGCTAGTCAAAGTCAGTGCAATGAGAATACAATCAGCTGCTGGTCCTTCCAATAAAATTTTTTCCTCCAAGTCCTCCAAGTTTGTTGTCTCGATCACTATCGAAATCAATTGCACATATAAGATTTAGGACTTAGCAAAGAGAGAAAACTTGATGAATCTTAGTATGACTATGTATGCTGTATAAGTACTACAGACAGGCCTAGGTTGCATTTCTATTCTGGTGGAAAGGATGGGTTTACCAATATTGATTTTGGAGTAAGGATTTGTGAACTTTGTTATGACTTAGAAGTAGATGAAACATACTATTGTCATAATCTGCCGAAGACAAAGTGTAATGAAGCTGGGATTTTTGTAGTAATCCTCAGATGTCATAAGAAAGGTGCCGGCCAAATTTTTGCTAAACCAATGACAGAATATGGTCTACAAAAATCTACACAGCTTTAAGCTTCACTGAATTTTCCTGGAAAAAGTGGAGCTTTGACATGCATCACAGTTAGTTTTCCAGATTGTATGTGTCACCAAAAGTCCAACAAAATTGGTTCCATATTTTTCTAAGCATCCTTGAGAGAAATAGGAATTTTACAAGTTTGACATTTTCTGACAAAGTTTATGTTGTTTTTACAATTTTCATGGACGTATGGAAAAGAACACTGTTTGACTGACCAAATAAAATCCAGTGAAGCTGAAATTTCTACTGAAGATCAAGAGATTAATGGAGGACTTTCTGGCCAAAAAATGGAAATTTTCCAAAAAGGAAATCCTGTGAAAATAAATTCCCAAAGTTCTCAATTTGAAGAATAATGGAGAACATTCCAGGGATGCTCAGACCAATCCCATTGCACCAATTCAATGCACTGGTTAAAAGGAATCCATCAAAATTTATTTCATGATTATTGACACCTCTGCTAAGATATTGACTTTCAAAATTTGGGAATTCTCAAAATTCAAAATGGAAAAGAAAAGTTTAAACTTCTTCCACTGGGGCCCACGGCTGACTCAGCCACTCAGCGCAGTAACACGTGGGCCACAGGGTTGCAGGTGCATGTCACAAAGTATCCCGAGGCCACATTTGATGCGGCTGAGGGGCAATTGCAACAGACAGATGGGCCCAGTAGGGGCTCTTCTTCCCGACGCGCCTGGCAGCGCTGCGTGGCAGCGTCGACGATGCACAGCGCGTGGTCGCTGACCCACTGTTCTACTGCTCCGCTCGCCTTTAATCTCGCCGCCACAGGCTAAAATCGGATAGGTGAAGGATGGGTGATTTGTGCTCAAATCGGGGAGAGCGTAGCATCCAACGGCGGCAGCGATGACCGTTAATCTGGTGAGCTCAATCTCATTGAAGAGTGCACGAAAGCTTGGGACAAATACTAAACGTTTTCTGGTGCGATGGGAAAGAAGAATATGTGAGATAATATTGCCGAAAATGGCCACAATGTGGAATGCAACAGTCGAAGATTTCATGCAACACTTCCCCCAAATCTGCTAAGGAGTGGTCCGTAGAGGTTCTTGTTCGGCAAGGATTAGGCCTCAATCAAGTGTTCTAGCGGAGGAGAGTATGACACGATGGTTTTTACGTGGTTTGGGCCCCAAGGATCGTAACACCTTACTCCACGATGGAGTATGTGTGTATGCGTGCGTGATGTTTGATTGGAGATTTTCGGATCCTTTGTAATGGTGGCGGTCCGGGCCTTTTATAGCTAAGGCCGGATGCCTTACAAGTGGGGCCCGGTGCCCGATAGGTGGTCCCGAGGTGATCTTATCTGAAAGATCCAAGGCTTCTCGCATAAGCTTGCTCTGAACGTGGACTTGAAGACTCGCCGTCTTGGCGCCTGAGTCGTCCGTAGCCCATGCGCTGTTGCTGACAATGGCAGAAGGTGTACCATCAACCTGTCTTGTTGCCGCAAGCTACCCGCTTGGCCAAGTGGGATAGGCCTGCAGTGCCATCACTGTGATGTGATTGGTCATAGCAGTCTCTAACTGTTGGCGTGCTCTGCATTGTGCGCCAGAAGTGGTTGCACGTCTTCAAAGCTTGGCTTGGGCGGAGCGCACCGTCCCTTAACTTCCGCACCTTACCATCCAGGGTAAGTTGCGGACCCATGGCAGCATTGGAGCTAATCCCTGCTGAGGAGGCCAGCCCCAGTCCATTATGACGTGTGGCAGCTCCGGGGATCTCCAGGGGACGTGGCACCTCCGTGCCCTTCCCCATGGGGGGGGGGGGGGGGGGGGTGCCTGGCCCGACGCTCTGAGCCACGTGGCAGTACCGGAGCTCTTCCCTGAGCTTGGGTGAGGTCCCATCCCAACACGTGGCATTTCGGGAGCCCGCCTCACTGGTGGAGCCAAGTCCCATCTTTGAGGATCTCGTGGCGTTGCTGGAGCTCGGTCTTGAGGGAGATCGAGGTCTTGGTACCTTCGGGACATGTGGCGCCTCTGGACGTGCGTTGGTGTCTTCGTCCTGTGTGTGAGGGTACCCCGTCTTCTGGGTACCAAAAGTGGCCCCTGGGTCCACCTTGGGGTGGGTTGAAGAGCCCAAAGGTGGAGCCCTTTCCATGTTATCCAGCTCTATGCTTTGAATTTTGCCTTGGACAGCTGAAGTGGTGGGCGCTTCTGCCAACATCGCCATGCATCCTCTTCCTATGGCGGGGCTATAGTGACGTGATCTTTGCTTGCACCACCATTATGGGAGCCACTTCAACAGTTTCCACAGGCGACTGACTGTAAAAGCCCGCTTTTCGGAAGAACAAAAATGTAAAAATGTGAACTTAATTTTTTTTTTTTTGAAAATGAACTTAGAAATCCAAACTCACATGTATCACGTGCGTTAACCCATGTTCACTACAAATATGGACTTGTTAAAACTTAAAATCTTAATAGGAATTATTTCAACCCTAAAATGGGACATTCAAAAATATTCAAATCTCATGCCGTAAATTTTTCCATGACCTTCTAATATTCCAATTGGACTCTCGGAAAAGTTTCAAAAATTTTTGAAGCACGTTTCCCATTTATTGGACACGTACTGAAAGTTTAATCAACGTCGATTTCAAATTTAAACTTTGTGCTCAACCTTGTCCAAATCAACTCCAAATTTTTCTTGAGGTCCCTTATGGTACAAAAAGGTTAACCTCAAAGTTTCAGGATTTTTGAACCTAATCTACTATTTATTTCCTTGAGTCAAGTATCACCACTTGAATTCAAATTCAAATCTGAGTTCAAATTCAACTTGCTCAGTTTTGAAATCTGATTGCACCATAAAATTCTCCACATTTTATTTCGTCACTGGGCTAAATTTGACTATTTTTGAAGCATGCTTGCTAGCCCTATTTGAATTTTGGAAAGAGGAGTTAGGGAGGTGGGTCCCACAGGTGGTCCCCACCGGTCAGGTCGGCACCTCCTCCCCTGCCTCCACGCGACTGCATGCAACGCCACCACGATGAAGTCGGCCTTATCGTCGCACCGTGGAACTCCCTCCCGGTCCTTATCCTAGCGCGCCCGACCCCTTTCCCCGCCTCTGCTCCCGACGGCGTCCGGCCCACGCTGCTCCTCGCGCCTTCATTCTCCCTCCCGACCCCGTCCGACCACCGGCTCCGCCACCTTGGTTCCGCACCTCCCGGTCGCGCCCAGAGCCGCACCACCCCACGCGTCGTCCCCTGCTCGTGCCTCCGACCGCCGGCGCCAGGGCGCGCCTCCCTCGCCGGCCACCCTGCGCGCTACTCGCCGACCACCACGCCGCTCGCCCTGCCTCCCCAGCGGCCGCCTCTGTTCGTGCCCCACGCCGGCGCCTCCTCGTCTCCTCTCTGGCGCCGCTTCGCCGCGAGGCCGAGCCGCCCCAGCGCCCTGCTCCACGGCCCTCTGACCGGCGCCAGCCGCGGCGAGCACGCACGCCGCCGTCCCTGCGCCGCACGCCCGCGCGACGCCAACTTGCGCACCTCCCGCGTCGCCCCAGCACCTCGCCGGCCAGCATCCCTGCTCCCGCGGTTCACCGCGCCGTGACCTAGCTGCTCTGTCGTCGGCCCTCCTACCTCCTGTCCACGGCGCCCCGAGCAGCACCGCCGCCCAGTGCCTGTGCGCCATCTCGCAACCTCCTTGTCGCGGCGCTCCACCGCTGCAGCGCTGTGCTCCACGGCCGTTCACTTGCCGACGCCAATGCCAACGCCACCATTGTGCGTCGCCACGCCCACGTCGGCCGTGCGCTCCCATGTTCGCACCATTGCTGCCTCACCCACTGAGACACCATGCCTCACCACCTCTGCGCCACCAGCAAGCTCGTGCGCGTGTTCATGTTGATTTGACTTGTGCAGTTCCGATGCGATCGTCTTCATGGCGTCATCGCGATGTTCCGCGCTGTGGCTATGTCTTGGAATCAAGGCGAGTGATGGGTGTGATGGAGGATATGCAGGAACACGTCGTTGACACATCGGCATCGACAACTGGTCCAAGGTTGGCTCTGATTTTGCAAGATTCTTTGGATCAGTGACTGCAGCCAAGGTGTTCGATGAAATGGTTACAAGGCAAAACTAAGTGTGTTGCCATTCAATGCTGGTCTATGGGTGCAGGTCTATTCTGGGGTGGCAATCGACAAGGACATGGGCCAAGGTACTCTTGGGATGTTGATGAAGTAACCGAATCAAGTACACACCCAAGATGTTCGGCGAAATGCCTACAAGGTGAGCCTTACCCTGAAATACCTTGCTTGATGTCACCGACGTCCGTTCGTCGTGATCGCTAAGGTTACTCATGTGTCGTCAAGTCGTACATCCAGTTTCCGCATTGATATCATTCCTATAGGAATCCCCAAGTTGACCTTCTTTGTCCTTTGGATCGCGTTAACTTGTCCGTGTGTGCTCGTGATGCTCCACCATGAGCCGCGTCGACGTCGTTGACCATATGACGTCGTCGTGACGCTCCGAGCCGTTATCGTGTCCTGGCATCGAGGTGAAGGATACATGTGATGTACGTGGTACTGGAACACGACCACGACACATCAGTCGATGGTCGTTTAGCCAAATTAGGGTTTGGTCAAGGCGAGACTCGTCGAGTCCTAGGTGTAGCCTAGATGCTAGATGATATGCCTTCTAGGTCAAACCGAGTGTATTGGTGACCACCGATGACCTAGGGTAGAATACTGCGAGAACGTTGCGACCGACGAGGAGAACTTGTCCAAGTGGAACCTTGGATAAGAATTTCTTAGTCGTGTCGAGGACGTTTCCTTTCCGTTCGCAGAATTGCTTACCTAGGTGTACCTCTTCATCAACGGTAGGTTCGTCGAGTCTTTTGTCGACAATTAAGTCGAGTCCCTAACTCTTCGACTCATGAAGTGGTGTTCGAGATTTCGCTCACCCCTTTGACGAGTCCGGATCGATGTGGACCTCGCTAATCCGATCTTCTCGTGATGGCGAAGCATGATCGTCATGACAAGGTCTCGCATCATGTTCGAGTTCTAGGAGTTTACCGAGCTCATCTGGACAATCTTGCAAAGGACACTGCAATAGTGTCACGTAAGCACTTGAACAATGCTCGAGAAGCTTGCCGTAGAAACTACTTTACCTAAAGGTCATTTGATCGTTGTCTCGGTATTCACGTCAGGTTAACAAGGCTCGTTATGATGTCTTAAGTCCAAAGAATGTTGACCTCACTTCACTCCCAAGTGTCGCTAGGGTTTCATCCTGGTTCATCCTTATCAGGACCCTGCGACCACACTTGTCACATAATTAGGTTTACTCCTTAATGAGTTTGTGTAACTTCATTGGTTGACTTCTAAGTCACAACCTCTTGTTGCACAGTTCACTCATGCCTTAAGCTTTCAATGCTCCATCTTGATCGCTTAGTCTTCCTTACATCACACAGTCCAGCAATACTTCTTCACCATTATACCTTATCACTCTTTGTGCGGCATAGCTCCAAGTGTTGAGTGCTAAATTGCGATGTGTCATTACATTGCACCTTTCAGTGCTTATCTCGACACTACTATGCCACCTTGACTCTTAGGTCATCCTTACACTACCAGTCCAACACTCTCGCACCATTCAGTTGTATCGTCCTTGAGTGGCATAGCGTCGAGTGTTGAGTGCCAAGTTGCAATGTGTGCTTACATTGCACCTTTCAATTCACATCTCGCTACTACTATGACCACTTGACTCCATCCTTTGTTTATCCACACAATAGAGGCATATCTGTCCTTCCTAGTCGAACTCCTCATTCTTAGAGTTTACACAACCCCGTGGAGTCTTTTCTTAAATTACTTAATTACTTAATTACTTATATGCATATCATGTCGATAGGAAATGTGATGGTAGGTGATCGACGAGGAGCTCCCCTTGGAGGAGAAGGCCGATGTGTTTCCACTGAGGTTCCATGGCAGGTTCTCCGGAGGAAGATCAAGCCCTAACAATTGACATTTGTTCAGTCGCAAACTAAGGCAAGCCCCGGTTTGCATTTAAAAGCTTTACAGAGTTTTTACAGTCTTTATCACCTTACGTCATAAGTTTGATATGTGCATTACGTATAGGGTGATTGATACTCCACTTGCATGACCAAAAATCCCATGGATTGGTTGGAACGAGTTACAGTTTGACCTGTAGTAACTGCTTTGCTAATGCATAGGAAATCCGGTAGAAGTCGAGTAGTTGGAATCTACTCGCGAGAGATGTAGGACATATCTCACAGGATTGGTTAGATAGAAAATGGCTTAATATAATGAAATTGAGACCGGGCAGGGAATGGCTAGGAAGCGGCGAGAAGTGAGTCTCGGTCGCATAGCCCTGCCTGTGTCGATTAAGGCCCGCTTCGTGTGCGGCCCCTTCGGACAAGCTTGAATTGTACCGGCAACATAATGGACATATGGAATCCAATAAACTGACGTAGCTTGGTCACTTGGGTGTCGAGGCATACCGTTCCGTTTTATAGGTGTGGGTTGAGGGTAGCAAGGTGTAAATCCGCTGGTGGGCACGTCAGAGTACGCCCCACGCAGGGACCTCCTGCCCGTGACGGATCGACCGGTTCGGCATTTGAGTGTCTCGCGAAAGGTTGCCATATACGACTAGTACTGAAGTGCTACGTAGGTACTGCGCGAAGTGCTCGCTGGCATTTCCGAAAGTGCGTATGTGTCGTGTTGTCCGGGTGTGTCCTGATTGCAATCACTGTCCCTCGCAGTAATAGAGTACCACTTGTCTGTCGCAGTCGTGACGTAGTAAATACTAAAGAAGCCAGAAAATCATATTGTATTGAATTATAATTACTTTGCAACCTTGTATGATTTAGAGATAGTACAATTAAAAGTTTACAGTTTCCCCATACTTTAGCTGTAATAGCATTATGTGCTTTGGGCATGTCATATCATCGGTAAAGCGTTTCTTGTTTGATTGTGGAGCCCATGATGTGCCGTGCTCGGAGAATGTCATTTGCTACTTAAAACTTGATTATAAGGATCCACTTGTAGGCGAGTCCATTTATGCTATTCCTTACCTATGTTTAGTGTCCCCTTGCATATGTCTAGTGAGACGGTTAAGTCTTGCTGAGCCTTATGCTCACGTTTGCGCTTTAACAATTTTTGCAGGTATTAGTTTTATTTCTGCTGTTCAGGTTGTACATGAGACTCGAGGTGTCGAGATAAATCTCATGTGAGCCACGCCGCTGCTGTATGTTCTTCGTGTTGCTAGTGAGAATCGTCCTAGGGCATGGACGTCTTCTCTCCTGCTTAGTTAGGTGAGATTTTGAGTATGTATTTTCCGCTGCGTGTGTACCCTTGTTGTACACACTTTTGTAAACTCTTCTTATTATGAAATGAAAACTTTATATGTTTTGGTATCCTTTTTGTGTGTGCTGTTAGGTGCCGCATCGCACGGCACCACCCAATGAGATCCTCGGATGTGTGGACTCTGGTCCCCACAGACATGGTATCAGAGCTTCATTGGGAATAGCACGCTCGAAAAAGAGCCTATTTTCAAAAACTCCGAAGTAGTCGAGTGAGGATTAGCTATATGCCCATTAAGGACTATTACTAGTATAAGTTATAAAGGTGGTGAACTAACTTGTTATATTATTCTGTAACGACGCTCTGTCTTCAAGGTAAGAGGTAAGGTACGCCGCCGAGAGCGGATCAATCTCGGTAAACTCTGCATACGAGATATGGTATGTGAAATTTCCGTGGCTTAGCACGGAAAGTCAATATGAGTCTCTGAAACTTTCCATGTTTCTGAGAACATATGACACGCGGTACCCCAGCGTGACACAAAATTAGTGGGAGCCCCCGTCGGGTGGTGTATAACCCGATAGTGTGCATCTCTAGAACTATTCATGTTCTATGGGATCATGCGAAACACGTATGCCCGAGCGTGTATAAGCCGGTTCGTACGGGAGTCTTTGCTGTACAGACGTATTTACAGCCATGTACCTCGAGACATGACTTCGCTCGAGGGCGACTCACACCCGAGTCGTATGCATTTACTTTTAATTATATCTTATTGTGATTGCCTGTCGTGTTTCCCCGTGCCGCCCTTGAGGTGTGAAGGTGTGAAAGGGGATTGTTTGTCTTCTGCAGGTACACTAACTCCGGTAGCGACCCGTGTAGAATACGTTTGCGAGTGATCGATAGTAGGACCACCTCTAGACGTATCCGGATATACCGGATTAGACTTTTCTTTTAGTAAGGCACGTAGTACCGTCAGTATCACACTTGATACTTTGACCATCCCCCACGAAAGAAATGACTTCATATTCATATTGAGTCCAAGTATCAGTTGCTGATATCTTGTGGACAAATTAAAATGTTTCTTTTCAAGAGTAGGTGAACCAAAGTTCTTTGCTCCTGGCCAGAGTTTAGCTCGACTTCGCCGGAGTAAGACTTTGGTTAAGTTTGAAGATCCATAGTGATATGCTATGGATAAGAAGGTCGTCAAGTCTCTTTTAAGATTCCATTTGGTTCTAAAGAAAATGATTAGTTGTGAATCAAGTTCTAGCCATCGGACTTGAGTTTTGAGCTAAGTTTCAAAATTTGAGTTTGTTTTCAAATTCTTGTGTTTCGAAGCCGGTGAGTTCTGTTTTCGAACAGAATGGACCTGACTTTGAAACTCCATATCTCTTCAACCTGGAGGGCTTTGGAGGCAAGTGAATACTTTTTGAAAAGCTTTTGGAGTCTTCTAATATTTTCCTATTGACCTCCAAGCCAAAAGATGCTTTTATGGTGATGAAAATGCACCATTATCACAGCCGCTGCTGTTCTGAAACTACACGGACCAGCATCTGAACTTTTGTCATATTTCCTTGAAGAAAGCTCTTCTATTCCATTATGATACATTTCTGGAAAATGGAAAAGCTATTCTACAACTTTGTTATTCAGTGATACCTCAAATTCAGCTTATAACTAATTAGAAAACAGAGTTGAAGATAATACATGTATATAGGTGCTATCTGAAACAGTCAGGAAAATTCTGAATTTTGAAGGGACATAACTCTTAAACTAGAAATGCAAACTATGCATGTTTATACATGCCTGGAAAGCTTAAATAGTCCTCTATCAACTTTATATTCAACACAAAGGCTAAAACTCGCAATAACCAAGTCTAAATTGAAGTATCGTTTAAGGTGTCGAAACAGTTCAGAATATGGACCGTTACCTATTCAGTTACTGTTTCGATTATAATTCCTAGTAGAATTGTCGAATGGATTCGTATTTTACATTTCTGGAATCTTGAGAATGTATGCAACATGTTTTCTATGTATTACTTTTGCAAATATTGATGTTTGTATATCTGAAATTTGTGGACAAAATCAGCCTTAAACAAAGGAGGTGCTGTCCAAATTTTCAGAAAAAACTTGCAAATGCCGTATCTTCTCAACCAGAAATGCTACGAGGGCAAGTAAATACTCTTTAGAAAGATTTGGAAGTCCTCTACATGTTTTCTGTTCAACACCAGACTAGAATCCTTTTCTAAATGGGTGAAATTTGGATAATTGCAGAGACTGTCCAGGCATACCCAAACTGGACAGCAATCTGTACACCTCTGAATTTAATCCATAACTCGCAGACCTTTGATCCAATGGTGTCGCGCGAGTAACCGTTGGAGAGGCTAGAGAGTCAGCTACAATTTTTGCAATTGGATCAAGACCTGAATCGGTCATCTACCTATTCCAAATCGAGTTTGAATACAGAGTGGTCAATCTGAACTGAATTCAATTCTGAATGCTGAAATTTTACCCAACTTCAAAAATTCATATCTTTTGAACCAGAACTGATATGAAGACAAGTAAGTACATTCTGGAAAGCTTATTACATTGGATACAACTTTGTAAATCATAATATTTCCAGATTTCCATCAGAACAGCCTGAAAACTTTAGATCAAAACTGCTACTGTTTAAGCAGATTCTGCTGAAAGTGCAGAGAAATCGGCTAACTTCAAAATTTCATAACTTGCAAACCAGAGATGATCTAGAGGCAAACTAATACTTTTTGGAAAGGTATTGAAGTTTACTTTAACTTTGTTGTTCACCTCAAGACCTGATTTTGCCATTTACTTGGCCAAAATCGAAGTTGCGTCCAAGCTGTTCATCCTCCACCAGGATTTACCCGGGTGATGACCCTTCAGGGTGTTTATGGATTTGGTTCTCGAGTTCAGTTTCATAACATCCCAGGTGTTGCGACCCAACAATATTTGCCTTTAGAGTTGAGTATTACACTAAGGCAAATCCCTTTTTGCTCGGATGCACATGCTAGTGTTTTGACTATGCAACCTTGCATCTCACACTTTAATTGTGCATTGAGCATGTATGACACTTCCCTTAGTTGGACGACCCTCCCCATAAATATTGCTTGGAGTAAGTTTCTTGCTCACCTAGCTTGAATCTTAAGGGGGAAGGAGTTCATCTAGTAATTGAAGTGTTACGTTCACCTAGGTGTCATACCAAGGTACATCGACACCGAACCAACGTGCTGGGAGCAATGCTCAAGTAAGTAGGACCGAGTACAACATTGACTCATTAAGTCAATGTGAAGCTTAAGTAACGGATCACCTTGAACCCCGTTTCTTGTGGAATTCGATCAACGAGTTAAAGGAGTCAGTTGATTCTTCACGCTAAACCACTCCTTTGCTTCAGTCTTTGAGACGAGAAGCCATAAGTGAGTAGTATGAGCTGGAGATTCGTTAGCAAGAACGTGGATTACTAACCAAGGTCGTGCCCAGCACAGTACCTTGTCAACCACTTAGTGCAACCTACGGAAGTGAGGGGAACCTTACTCTTCAAAGGTTACTCTCTTTGCCACTTCTGAAGGCAACCCTACCACACCTTTTAAGGGGTAGACATAGTACTTTAAGAAAATTACGAGATGAAAAAAAAAACTGACCCTTTGTTATGGAACCACAACTACCTGTAAGTTATGATTAACAAGCTTTAGGGAACTTCCGATCAACAAGAAGTTCAATCACCTTGTTCCATTTTGTACACTCCGTTGCCTTGAGATGAACCTCACCATTCCTTGCTAATACTTTTACCTTGAAACCATCGAACTTGGTCGAGATATGAAAGTAGCAAGTCTTGTCTAGCGCCTTTCATGACCAAGTTTATTCAATCCTCCTGTATTTGGGATACTTCTGACTGTGTTTGGATTGTCCTACCTATTTTTGCTCAAAGCATAATAATGAATGCATCATACCGTCTACATTTCTAGCTGGCCAGCGTTGCATCATTAATGCATAACATTATTCCACTTGTGATGCATCATGAAACGTAATTACTAATGAGTTTTGAGCAAGAATATATGACCCCATTCAAATACCTACGTTGTGTCTCACAATTTTGAGTTGTGATCAACTTTTTCATTCGCAACGCCTTCGACTTGTTTCATTATCTTGAGTGGCACAAGGGAAACCACTTAACACCTTGTGACCAAAACAAAGTTGAGCCTTTGTCCTTGACCCGTTGAAACTCAAATCGAGTCCTGGAAACTGATTGTTTCTAGTTGCGAGGAGCTTCCTATGGACTTCTCGACCTCGCTAAAACCCTGCATCTTTCTTTTCGCGAGGTTATCAGTTAATTATCAGGTCTTGGAACTCCTTGACTCGTAATGGATGGTGACATTGCTTTAGCCACAAGACCAGGGCAGCAAAGTCTTCGTAAGAGAAACACCCAGAGTTAAGAACACCTAACTATCTTAGAGTTCTAAAGTCCTCCAATGCAGAAGCTTACTTCCTTTTGACGAAAAGAAGAAGACCCCAATATATCAATATAGCTTTCTAAGCTACAAACTTTACGGTGTGATCCCAGTCACGCCGAGCATCCAAACCATAGATGCAATAAGAAGACGAAGAGTCTCTTTCTCCAATCACATGCCAGGAGATGGTTGTCTCATCAACAACTCGGCCTAACTTTCTCTCTTCCTTAGAATCTCGGGACGAGATTCCTTTAAGGGGGAAGGATTGTAAAAGCCCGCTTTTCGGAAGAACAAAAATGTAAAAATGTGAACTTAAAATTTTTTTTGAAAATGAACTTAGAAATCCAAACTCACATGTATCACGTGCGTTAACCCATGTTCACTACAAATATGGACTTGTTAAAACTTAAAATCTTAATAGGAATTATTTCAACCCTAAAATGGGACATTCAAAAATATTCAAATCTCATGCCGTAAATTTTTCCATGACCTTCTAATATTCCAATTGGACTCTCGGAAAAGTTTCAAAAATTTTTGAAGCACGTTTCCCATTTATTGGACACGTACTGAAAGTTTAATCAACGTCGATTTCAAATTTAAACTTTGTGCTCAACCTTGTCCAAATCAACTCCAAATTTTTCTTGAGGTCCCTTATGGTTCAAAAAGGTTAACCTCAAAGTTTCAGGATTTTTGAACCTAATCTACTATTTATTTCCTTGAGTCAAGTATCACCACTTGAATTCAAATTCAAATCTGAGTTCAAATTCAACTTGCTCAGTTTTGAAATCTGATTGCACCATAAAATTCTCCACATTTTATTTCGTCACTGGGCTAAATTTGACTATTTTTGAAGCATGCTTGCTAGCCCTATTTGAATTTTGGAAAGAGGAGTTAGGGAGGTGGGTCCCACAGGTGGTCCCCACCGGTCAGGTCGGCACCTCCTCCCCTGCCTCCACGCGACTGCATGCAACGCCACCACGATGAAGTCGGCCTTATCGTCGCACCGTGGAACTCCCTCCCGGTCCTTATCCTAGCGCGCCCGACCCCTTTCCCCGCCTTTGCTCCCGACGGCGTCCGGCCCACGCTGCTCCTCGCGCCTTCATTCTCCCTCCCGACCCCGTCCGACCACCGGCTCCGCCGCCTCGGTTCCGAACCTCCTGGTCGCGCCCAGAGCCGCACCACCCCACGCGTCGTCCCCTGCTCGTGCCTCCGACCGCCGGCGCCAGGGCGCGCCTCCCTCGCCGGCCACCCTGCGCGCTACTCGCCGACCACCACGCCGCTCGCCCTGCCTCCCCAGCGGCCGCCTCTGTTCGCGCCCCACGCCGGCGCCTCCTCGTCTCCTCTCTGGCGCCGCTTCGCCGCGAGGCCGAGCCGCCCCAGCGCCCTGCTCCATGGCCCTCTGACCGGCGCTAGCCGCGGCGAGCACGCACGCCGCCGTCCCAGCGCCGCACGCCCGCGCGACGCCAACTTGCGCACCTCCCGCGTCGCCCCAGCACCTCGCCGGCCAGCATCCCTGCTCCCGCGGTTCACCGCGCCGTGACCTAGCTGCTCTGTCGTCGGCCCTCCTACCTCCTGTCCACGGCGCCCCGAGCAGCACCGCCGCCCAGTGCCTGTGCGCCATCTCGCAACCTCCTTGTCGCGGCGCTCCACCGCTGCAGCGCTGTGCTCCACGGCCGTTCACTTGCCGACGCCAATGCCAACGCCACCATTGTGCGTCGCCACGCCCACGTCGGCCGTGCGCTCCCATGTTCGCACCATTGCTGCCTCACCCACTGAGACACCATGCCTCACCACCTCTGCGCCACCAGCAAGCTCGTGCGCGTGTTCATGTTGATTTGACTTGTGCAGTTCCGATGCGATCGTCTTCATGGCGTCATCGCGATGTTCCGCGCTGTGGCTATGTCTTGGAATCAAGGCGAGTGATGGGTGTGATGGAGGATATGCAGGAACACGTCGTTGACACATCGGCATCGACAACTGGTCCAAGGTTGGCTCTGATTTTGCAAGATTCTTTGGATCAGTGACTGCAGCCAAGGTGTTCGATGAAATGGTTACAAGGCAAAACTAAGTGTGTTGCCATTCAATGCTGGTCTATGGGTGCAGGTCTATTCTGGGGTGGCAATCGACAAGGACATGGGCCAAGGTACTCTTGGGATGTTGATGAAGTAACCGAATCAAGTACACACCCAAGATGTTCGGCGAAATGCCTACAAGGTGAGCCTTACCCTGAAATACCTTGCTTGATGTCACCAACGTCCGTTCGTCGTGATCGCTAAGGTTACTCATGTGTCGTCAAGTCGTACATCCAGTTTCCGCATTGATATCATTCCTATAGGAGTCCCCAAGTTGACCTTCTTTGTCCTTTGGATCGCGTTAACTTGTTCGTGTGTGCTCGTGATGCTCCACCATGAGCCGCGTCGACGTCGTTGACCATATGACGTCGTCGTGACGCTCCGAGCCGTTATCGTGTCCTGGCATCGAGGTGAAGGATACATGTGATGTACGTGGTACTGGAACACGACCACGACACATCAGTCGATGGTCGTTTAGCCAAATTAGGGTTTGGTCAAGGCGAGACTCGTCGAGTCCTAGGTGTAGCCTAGATGCTAGATGATATGCCTTCTAGGTCAAACCGAGTGTATTGGTGACCACCGATGACCTAGGGTAGAATACTGCGAGAACGTTGCGACCGACGAGGAGAACTAGTCCAAGTGGAACCTTGGATAAGAATTTCTTAGTCGTGTCGAGGACGTTTCCTTTCCGTTCGCAGAATTGCTTACCTAGGTGTACCTCTTCATCAACGGTAGGTTCGTCGAGTCTTTTGTCGACAATTAAGTCGAGTCCCTAACTCTTCGACTCATGAAGTGGTGTTCGAGATTCCGCTCACCCCTTTGACGAGTCCGGATCGATGTGGACCTCGCTAATCCGATCTTCTCGTGATGGCAAAGCATGATCGTCATGACAAGGTCTCGCATCATGTTCGAGTTCTAGGAGTTTACCGAGCTCATCTGGACAATCTTGCAAAGGACACTGCAATAGTGTCACGTAAGCACTTGAACAATGCTCGAGAAGCTTGCCGTAGAAACTACTTTACCTAAAGGTCATTTGATCGTTGTCTCGGTATTCACGTCAGGTTAACAAGGCTCGTTATGATGTCTTAAGTCCAAAGAATGTTGACCTCACTTCACTCCCAAGTGTCGCTAGGGTTTCATCCTGGTTCATCCTTATCAGGACCCTGCGACCACACTTGTCACATAATTAGGTTTACTCCTTAATGAGTTTGTGTAACTTCATTGGTTGACTTCTAAGTCACAACCTCTTGTTGCACAGTTCACTCATGCCTTAAGCTTTCAATGCTCCATCTTGATCGCTTAGTCTTCCTTACATCACACAGTCCAGCAATACTTCTTCACCATTATACCTTATCACTCTTTGTGCGGCATAGCTCCAAGTGTTGAGTGCTAAATTGCGATGTGTCATTACATTGCACCTTTCAGTGCTTATCTCGACACTACTATGCCACCTTGACTCTTAGGTCATCCTTACACTACCAGTCCAACACTCTCGCACCATTCAGCTTTATCGTCCTTGAGTGGCATAGTGTCGAGTGTTGAGTGCCAAGTTGCAATGTGTCCTTACATTGCACCTTTCAATTCACATCTCGCTACTACTATGACCACTTGACTCCATCCTTTGTTTATCCACACAACAGAGGCATATCTGTCCTTCCTAGTCGAACTCCTCATTCTTAGAGTTTACACAACCCCGTGGAGTCTTTTCTTAAATTACTTAATTACTTAATTACTTATATGCATATCATGTCGATAGGAAATGTGATGGTAGGTGATCGACGAGGAGCTCCCCTTGGAGGAGAAGGCCGATGTGTTTCCACTGAGGTTCCATGGCAGGTTCTCCGGAGGAAGATCAAGCCCTAACAATTGACATTTGTTCAGTCGCAAACTAAGGCAAGCCCCGGTTTGCATTTAAAAGCTTTACAGAGTTTTTACAGTCTTTATCACCTTACGTCATAAGTTTGATATGTGCATTACGTATAGGGTGATTGATACTCCACTTGCATGACCAAAAATCCCATGGATTGGTTGGAACGAGTTACAGTTTGACCTGTAGTAACTGCTTTGCTAATGCATAGGAAATCCGGTAGAAGTCGAGTAGTTGGAATCTACTCACGAGAGATGTAGGACATATCTCACAGGATTGGTTAGATAGAAATGGCTTAATATAATGAAATTGAGACCGGGCAGGGAATGGCTAGGAAGCGGCGAGAAGTGAGTCTCGGTCGCATAGCCCTGCCTGTGTCGATTAAGGCCCGCTTCGTGTGCGGCCCCTTCGGACAAGCTTGAATTGTACCGGCAACATAATGGACATATGGAATCCAATAAACTGACGTATCTTGGTCACTTGGGTGTCGAGGCATACCGTTCCGTTTTATAGGTGTGGGTTGAGGGTAGCAAGGTGTAAATCCGCTGGTGGGCACGTCAGAGTACGCCCCACGCAGGGACCTCCTGCCCGTGACGGATCGACCGGTTCGGCATTTGAGTGTCTCGCGAAAGGTTGCCATATACGACTAGTACTGAAGTGCTACGTAGGTACTGCGCGAAGTGCTCGCTGGCATTTCAGAAAGTGCGTATGTGTCGTGTTGTCCGGGTGTGTCCTGATTGCAATCACTGTCCCTCGCAGTAATAGAGTACCACTTGTCTGTCGCAGTCGTGACGTAGTAAATACTAAAGAAGCCAGAAAATCATATTGTATTGAATTATAATTACTTTGCAACCTTGTATGATTTAGAGATAGTACAATTAAAAGTTTACAGTTTCCCCATACTTTAGCTGTAATAGCATTATGTGCTTTGGGCATGTCATATCATCGGTAAAGCGTTTCTTGTTTGATTGTGGAGCCCATGATGTGCCGTGCTCGGAGAATGTCATTTGCTACTTAAAACTTGATTATAAGGATCCACTTGTAGGCAAGTCCATTTATGTTATTCCTTACCTATGTTTAGTGTCCCCTTGCATATGTCTAGTGAGACGGTTAAGTCTTGCTGAGCCTTATGCTCACGTTTGCGCTTTAACGGTTTTTGCAGGTATTAGTTTTATTTCTGCTGTTCAGGTTGTACATGAGACTCGAGGTGTCGAGATAAATCTCATGTGAGCCACGCCGCTGCTGTATGTTCTTCGTGTTGCTAGTGAGAATCGTCCTAGGGCATGGACATCTTCTCTCCTGCTTAGTTAGGTGAGATTTTGAGTATGTATTTTCCGCTGCGTGTGTACCCTTGTTGTACACTCTTTTGTAAACTCTTCTTATTATGAAATGAAAACTTTATATGTTTTGGTATCCTTTTTGTGTGTGCTGTTAGGTGCCGCATCGCACGGCACCACCCAATGAGATCCTCGGATGTGTGGACTCTGGTCCCCACACTGACTGACTGGGCCAGTGCTTCAGAGCAGGGACATAGGGCCCATTGTCATGGGTGTCGTGTGTCGAGCGGTGCGAGACGATCCTTTGCGATACGCACGAAGTGATCAAGCATCATGGGGGTGATCAAAAAAGAAAACCTTTGTTAGAGGGATTGGTTACTTCCTTACTCGCGCGCCACTGTCTGAGCTTTTGCCTTCTTCCACGAGCACCCCAGCCTTCATCCCTTAGCCAAAGCTCTCACCTTTGCCTGTTCTGATGGCGTCCCCATTGCCACCTTCCTGCTTCCGGTCTGCCGAAGATCTGGTGCTAATGAGGTGGCTCCTCGGCTGGGTGGCTTCAGAGTGCGGATGGATGATCCGTTGCGGGTCTCCCAATCTTCGAGATCTTTGTGACGACAAGACTATTCTCTTCATCGCCTACGCCACTGCTGGGCTCACACTCCCGTTGTCAAGGTTCTTCCTTGCAGTGCTAAAGGAATATGGGCTGCAGCTTCAGCACCTGTCGCCAAACTCCATCGCCTTGGTCGCCGTGTTCGGCCATATATGCGAGGCGTTCGTGGGCTGCCCGCCCACCGTTGAGCTGTTCTAGTACTTCTTCATGAAAACCAATGGAAGGAGTGTGACGACCCAGGTGGGGGCCTACTACTTTCGTCATCAGGACAAGACCTCCCGGGGTTATATTGCCTCGTTCAAAGGGGGCAAATGGAGCGGTTGGAGGGAAGATTGGGCGATTGTAGGGACTGATGTGTACATCAACACCCTCGATACATCCACACCAACTCAACTAACGGTTTCTAGTCCGATCACTCGCCCTCGTGCACGTCAACAAAACTATAAGGTGAACTCGTTCTTGGCCTTATGTCCATGTTATCTAGACCGTGGAACTATGTGCTTTTTTGTTTTGCTTAGGAACAATGGAGAGGAGCCAAAGGGGAGGGAATTTGTGCGGATGGTATTTGGACAGCAGAATAACACCAACTTGTGATGGCCACCACAACTCCATTCCGAATGACTGCCAGCTGCTCCATATGACCACCGACTTGAGGGCCGAACTACAGAGCTCGATGCCGAAGGTCAACGTGTTCGGCCTCGTTTGCCTACATCACGAAGATACGGTTGGGGCCTCGATGGTCCTAAAGCGGTGCCGTGATGCGACGTAGCCAAGGTCGGGGTCTTCCTCTCGTCCTTCAGCAAGGGCGAAGGCAGGGCCCTCAACAACCTCTGACAGGGCGAGGGCTAGCCAGCCAGCATCAGCTTCGGAGCCGATAAAGCGTTCCCGTACGCTGTCCGCAGGCTCCGCCACTTCTGTTCCAAAGAACCGGAAGCTATTTCGGGGGTACGGTACTCCCATCTAGCGTCGCGAGGGAGCCGGAGGGGCTAAAGCTTCTGTCGTCAACTTAGTCTCTGATTCCAGTAGTGGCCCATATTCTAGAGGAGGCGTAGAGGGGTCTGCGCAGGTGACCGTGACGGCGCAGATCGATCTGGAGCCGATGCCAGAGACGGCAGGGCCGGCCTTGTCGTTTCGTTCCGGCGACCTCGGTCTATGGCGCGGAGTGGAAGGCCAGGGTCACTGGAGCGGTCCGACTGGTAGTAAGTCGCAGCTTCTTACTCTGCTATTTATCTTCTTTTTTTTCGCTTTGATGGAGTTTTACCTTGGCTTTTCAAGGCGTCATCAGCCGACTCGGTGCCCTTGGTGCTTACAGGGGTGGGCTTGATAGCCCCTGCCTCTCTCGGAGCTAGAACAGGGTCTACAGCGCCACATCCTATGCTCTAAGGCGCGTCGACCTTTGTTGTTGTTGATGTCTCTGGACCCCCGTTTGTTGAGGCAGGTGGGGCAGAAGTGGCGCCAGGCGAGGAAATGCCAGTCGAGGAGGTGCCCAGTGAGGACGAGGCTACCTTGGTCGTAGCTGCCTCCCTTGGCGGAGCTGACCCACCCACCGTTGAAGCGGCACCAGCGCCTGATGTCATTTGCATGCAAGATGGCGAATCGCTACTAGCTGCCGGATATGTTCTTGCACCCGAGGAGGGGACTTCGACGTCGGGCAGCGGTGTGGCGGTTCCTAAAGCTCCAATCGGGGAACCATCCAGGAGCTGGTGTCTGCCGTGGCGTTGGCATGAGGGGTGGAGGGGCAGTCGTTCGTGGCAACGGTTGCGCCAATCCCTCTTGTCGATGCTGTTGTCGTGGCCTAGTCCATCTTGTACCAGACGAGAGCTGCGTTCGCTCGAGAGTGTGATCAACTTGCGTAGGAGCAGCACTTGGTGAAACTGGTCGATGCCAAGAACAAGGAGCTTGAGGTCAAGGCCTTGAACGCCCATGCCACAGCCGATGCCAGCCTGAGGTTGTGCGAAGATAAGCGGCTAGAGTTGGCCTGCCGCGACATTGTTTTCGCTGACGCTGAACAAGTCCTGGCGGCAAAGGAGGAGGAGATCTCCTGGAGCCTGGAGGAGAAGGGCTGGGCTTTGTTGGACTTGGAGCTTGCCATCAGATGCCGGTAGGACGATCTGGATTGTCGTGCTCAGGAGCTCGCCATCCAGGAGGGGACTGCACGAAGAGAGGCGGAGAGCCTCCAGGCCTCCCGCGCGACCGAGGTCCAATTGATCCGGGACTTCCTAGCTCGTGTTGGGGTGGTGTTGGAACCCCTCGGCCTTGGTATAGTGTCGAGCAGGGAACCATCTCAGGGGGTGACCAAGCTGCTCCCAGCTTTGGACACCCTGTGCTCGACGTTGGGGACGGTAAACATCGCCCCGATGAGGCAGCTGGAGGTCGAGGGAAGGGAGCTGGCAGATCTGGTGGCCTCTCATGTCTTGGTATGCTTCCAGAGCTGGTACCCGATGATCCTGCTAGAGCAGGTGGAGAAAGGCCCCCTTGATGAGTGAGAGGAAGAGGCGAGAGCCGAAGTCCAGGACCTTGCCAAGCATGTGGCCTCTTCGTTGCAGCAGAATGTAGACCGGTGACACCTATGCGGAATGCTTTTTGTATCCAGGGATGACCCCTTTATATAAATAATTGTTAATGAATTGGAATTCATGTTTTGCTTGTTGGCTTGTCTTGTGCTTCTCAAATTGTTGTCCAAATTCCTTCTCTTTGTATGGTCTTGAGCAGCTTTTGTTGATGCCGTTAGTTTTTTAGGGACCAACGCTTTCACGGTTGACACAACCAATTTATCGCTAGTTGACGTCCTGCCTATGGAACTCCCTTAGAGGCCCCCTGGTAGGTGTGGCCAGGTTGTCGGGTACGCCTACCACTTGAGCGCAGGATGTCTTCGACTGGTCCCCAGTGGAGCAGGGGATTCGGAGTGGATTGCTTCAATGTCTCCCATCATCGTTGACGGCAGGTCCCTCGGGGGGTGCTTGAGCTGGCTGCTCCGACGTCACCCACCATCATCGTAGAGACATCAACGACAAGCCCCCTGGGAGGTGTCGAAGTTGGATGCTCCATCATTGTCCACCATATTCGCAAAGACGTCGACGGCAGGCACCCTGGGAGCTGTCGGAGATGGTTGCTCCGGCGTCGCCTGCCATAGTGGTAGAAGCGTCGACATTAGGCACCTTGGTCTACACGATACCACAAGAGAACCTTGTTAGGAACACGATATGTGCGGGACAGTGTACCCACTTATCCACGCTTGTTTCTGTTGTTGGCGTGCTTGGACATCTACGGCTGGCCCCTTGGGAGGTGTCGTAGCTGGATGCTCCGGCATCGTCAACCATCTTTGCAGAGACGTCGACGGCAGGCCCCCAGGAAGGTGCTAGAGCTGGTTCCTCATGCGTTGCCCACAATCGTCGTAGATGCCTCGGCGGCAGGCCCCCTGGGAGGTGCCGAAGTTGGTTTCTCCAGCGTTGCCCACCATCATTGTAGATGTGTCGACGACATGCCCCCTGGGAGGTGCCACAGTTGGATGCTTTGGCATCGTCCACCATTTCCATAGAGACATCGACGGCAAGCCCCCTGGGAGGTGTCAGAGCTGGTTTCTCCAGCGTCACCCGCCATCGTGGTAGAAGGGTCGACGGTAGGCCCCCGGTGTACACGATATCGCAAGAGAACCTTGTTAGCAACAAGAGATGTGCAAGAGTGTGTACCCACTTATCCACACTTGTCATTGCTATTGCCATGCTTGGATGTCGATAGCTGGCCCCTTGAGAGGTGCCAGAACTGGATGCTATGGCATCGTCCACCATCTTTGAAGAGACGTCGACGACAGGCCCCTGGAAGGTGTCGGAGCTAGTTGCTCTGGCGTTGTCCACCATCTTCGCAAAGACGTCGACGGCAGCCCCCCTGGGAGTTGTCAGAGCTGATTGCTCCGGCGTTGCCCACCATCATTGTAAATGCGTTAGCGGTAGGCTCCCTGGGAGGTGCCGGAGCTGGATGCTCCAGCGTTGCTTATCATAGTAATCTGCTTTGTATGTCCTACACACATAACAAGGGGTGCATATTTTTCGCTCGTTGGTGATCTTTTCCTATCCTCTTTTACCTTTGTCATGTCATACAGTCCTGGGCTGGTATGCAGGGTTTGGGTAATTCAGTGCATTAGCGCTCGGGACCCGCTCCCACCTTATTTGGGGTGTGAGCGTACTGGCCCTCAGTACTTATCCATAGCACTGAGAGGCAAAGCTTGCACGCTTAGTGTACAGGACCAGGCTAAGGAGGCTGCACGCTCTGGACCTCCGCTGTAAGCCTTTCGCGGGAGACCATTTTTCATCACAGGACCCCAAGTAAGGGGGCAGCCACATTGTCTCAGAACACCTTGCATGTCCCTCAAACAAGTCCGCCTTCAGCAGGGTTACATAACTTTACTATGGATGATATGGCAAAAATTTCACCACGTATATGAAGATAATATACGAAAAAACAAGACTAGTCTGATTGATCACAAAATTAACAAGTAATTAAGTGAACATTAGGGAAAACACATGGTAGATAGTGATTTTTTTTCAAATTGGAATTAAAAGGAGGGGACTGGCTTGACAATAAGGCAACAACCCACTTTGGTTAGCAAGGGAGGCAAAGTGTTTATGCTTAGGGTACGGGACCAAGCTAAACGGCTGAACATTCTGGACCTGTCCACCCCAGAGCTTGTCTGTCCTACGTGCCGTTCCTTGACACCATGACACCCTAAACTGTCCTACTATTTATGCTTAGGGATAGAACTTACGGAGGTTCTCTATGTTCCAAGGGTTGGGGAGGGGCTCTCCTTCTTCTGTAGCTAGGCAGACACACCCGGGGCGAGATACTTGCATTACTCGGAAGGGGCCCTCCCAGCTGGGGGAAAGTTTGTGCGACCCTTCTCGAGAAAGTATGCGCTGCAGCACCAGGTCCTCTATCTGGAGCTCTCTACTCCGCACGAACCGCTCTTGGTAGCGCCTTAGCGTTTGTCGGTAGCGTGCGTTTCGAATGGTGGCGTGCCACCTAGCTTCGTCGATGAGGTCGATATCTTCTCGTCAGAGCTGGTCCTGTGAGGCTTCATCGAATGCTTGAACTCGTAGTGACCCCACTTCGATCTCTGGGGGAGGACGGCCTCGGCCCCATACACCAGGAAGAAAAGGTGTTTCTCTAGGGGTGCGGCTGGGTGATGTCCGACTTGCCCATGGTGCGCAGGGGAGTTCGTTGACCCACTTGGCACCATGCTTGTCCAGGTTGTTATACGTGCGTGTCGTGAGGCCCCCGAGGATCTCATCGTTGGCCCTTTTGACTTGGCCATTGCTCTTTGGATGAGCCACGGATGCATAACATACATGGAAGCCGAGGTCTTCACAGTAGTCCTGGAAAGCTGCACTGGAGAATTGGGTCCCATTGTCGGTGATGATCCTGTTTGGGACCCCATACCTGAAGACAATCGACTTGATGAACTTGATTGAAGACACTTTGTTGATGTTGATTACTTGGCGCTGGCACCAGCCATTTGGTGCACTTGTCTACGGTGACGTAGAGGAATCGGTATCCTCTGCCTGCTCTGGGGAAGGGTCCCAGGATATCCAGCCCCCAGACGCGAAAGGCCAGGAGGGTGGGATCATCTGAAGGGTCTGCGTCGGAGTGTGAATTTGCATGGCGTGGAACTGGCATGCCTAGCATCTGTTGACCAGCTTGACGACGTCTTGTAGTTCTGTTGGCCAGTAGAAGCCATGTCGAAAGGCTTTGTCAACCAGCGTGCGGGAAGCAGCGTGATTCACGCACTGTCCTTCATGGATTTCTACGAGCAAGTCGCAACCTTCCTCCTGAGTTACGCACCGCAGCAGCACGTTGTTGGCGCCACAACGGCAGAGGTCACCTTCTACGAGTGTGTAGTGTTTCGCCATCCTCAAAATACTTTCAGCAGATACTAGATCCTCCGGGAGGATGTTGTTTTTCAGATAGTCCCGGATCTCTGTGATCCATGCATTGGGACTTTCCTAAGCTTCTGGATCTTGGGCGTCAGGTAATTTGGGGTCCCCGGTGACGCACAAGAACCTCGATGGGCCCCATGATTGCAGGGCCGTTGTGATCGCCAGCTCTGTGGTCATGGGCTCGCCTTCTTCGTTAGGCCCCGCAGGCCTAGCAGTTGGCCGCACGAAACTCCTGCTTAAGACCCCTTTAGGGACTGGGGCTCCCGTGGACGTCATGGTTGACAAGGTGTCAGCGATGGAGTTGTCGGCGCGTGGCACATGGCAGAGGTCCAAGGCCTTGAAACTAGCTTCCATCTTCTTGACGTGTAGCAGGTACGCCGCGAGCTGAGGGTCATTGCAGCAGCACTCTCCTCGGACCTGTTTGATGATCAGTTGGGAGGCTCCCTTAACCAGCATCTGCTGGACACCAAGACCCTGCGCAACTGTGAGTCTGAATATGAGGGCTTCGTACTCTGCCATGTCGTTGGTTGCCCTGAAGTCGAGGTGCACTGCATACTTGGACCGCTCTCCTGTTGGTGAAGTGAGCAGTACATCGACTCCAGCCCCTTGCTTCCTCAAGAATCCGTTGAAGAAGAGTGTCTAGTGAGGTCCGGTAAGCACTGGTGCTCTGGGCTCCAGCTCGCTGATTTCCTGACCGCCTGGGTTGCTTGGTGAAGGATTCCACTCAGCAACGAAGTCTGCTAGAGCTCGGCTCTTGATTGCATGCCGTGGTATGATGTCAAGCTTGAACTCCGCTAGTTTGGCCACCCATTTTGCGATATTGTATGTTGCGTTGGGGATGCGCAGCACTGCCCCCAGTGGGAACGAGGTCACCACCGAAACTCTGTGTACCTAAAAGTAATGGCGGAGCTTCCTCGATGCAATTAGTACCGCATAGAGCAGCTTGTGCACATCAAGGTACCTTGTTTTTGCTTCATGTAGGACTTTGCTGATGAAGTAGACAAGCCGTTTGATGGTCCAAGATCTCCTTGGAGAAAGCGGTGCATCCTATTCCATCTGCTCCGGGCTCGGAGACTCCATGTCTCCATGGCCCGGTGCATCCTTTGGGGGCTGGGACCCAAAGGCTCCTTGATATCTGCGCCCCCCTAGGGGGACTAGATCATCTTTTGGGGGCTGGGACCCAGAGGCTTTTTGCTCTCTGGTGGCTAGGATCCAGAGGCTTCTTGCTCTTCGAGGCCTCCTAGCGGGACTCGGACATCCTCTGGGGGCTGGGACCCAGAGGCTTCTTGCTCTCCGAGGCCCCCTAGCGGGACTCGGACATCCTCTGGGGCTACGACCCATAGGTTTCTTTGTTGTTAGGGCCCCCTACAAGCTCCAAGCCCTGGGGCTAAGAATCAGCATTAGTGGCTTCTTCCGTCCGTCGAGGCTATTGGGGACCGGCCTGCTCTACAACCAAAACCATACTTACTACCTCTTTTGTAGCGGCAATGTAGAGGTACAGGGGCTCCCTGGGCTACGATGCCACCATTATCGGCAGCGACGTCAGTTGCTTTTTCAGCTCACAAAACGCCTTCTCCGCTTCCTCAGTCCCGACGAATGGTCTGGACTGGCGCAGGAGTTTGAAGAACGGGAGGGCCTGCTTAGCCAACCTAGATATAAACCTGCTGAGCACTGCCAAGCACCCTGCACGCTTCTGCACGTCCTTGATGTGGGCTGGAGGCCGCATCAGCTCCACCGCCTTGATCTTCTCTGGGTTGGCCTCAATCCCTCGATGTGAGACTAAGAAACCAAGGAGGTTCCAAGCTTTGACTCTGAACACACACTTGATGGGATTGAGCTTCGTGTGTCCGGTCCGCAGTCTGTCAAAGACTAGGGCGAGGTTTTCTAGCAATGATGTATGTGTTTGTATCTTAACTACAATATCATCGATATATACCTCTACCAGGTCCTAGATGAGGTCCCCAAATGTTTTTGCATGGCACGTACAAAAGTGGGGAGGGCATTATTAAGACCAGAAGGCATCGAGACATAGCAGTAAAGGCCATCTACAGTTATAAATGTGTTATGTTCTTCGTCCTCTCTAGACATTGGGATTTGGTGAAACCCTGAGTAGGCATCTAGAAAGCATAGCATATCGCATCTCGAGGTTGAATCTACGATTTGATCTATTCTAGGGAGAGGGAAAGGATCTTTAGGACATTCCTTGTTGAGGTTGGTGTAGTAGATGCACATCCGGAGCTTACCGCCGGCCTTGGGGACAACAACATGATTGGCCAGTCATCTGGGATGGTGGACCTCCCGTATAAAGACAGCATCGAGTAGCTTCTCCATCTCTTCGCGGATGAAGTTCTGCCACTTGATGGACTGCTTACGGGGCCTCTGTTTTGTGGCCCGGCATTGAAGTAGATCTTTAGACAGTGCTCGATCACTTCCCTGGGGATGCCTGGAATTTGCGATGGTTGCCAGGCGAAGACGCCGACGTGAGCTCGCAGGAAAGCTGTAAGCGCCGATTCCTGCTTGCCGTCTAGACTCCCCATGATACAGGTGGTCTGAGCAGCATCGGAGCCAATCTGGATTGTCTTGATGAGCACGTCGTCGTCGTCGGAGGGCCGCACTCATGGTGCTGCGGCGTGACTGCGCGCGCGTGGGTCCAGCGAAGGCTGACTCGATCCAACATTGCTCGGGGCAAGTGTTGGGACCGTTGCCAGCGCTCGGAGCTTCTCCAAGGCCGTCACCACAGCAGCGCGATCTTCGTATATCTTGAGGACGCCGGAGGGAGTCGACATCTTGAAGACAAGGTAGCCGTAGTGGGCTACATCCATGAACCGATACAGAGTTGGCCTGTCGATAATGGTGTTCTCCGTGTTCAAGTTCTTGGGTGTCCTGAGGGTCGCCCGGAGGTGGATGCAGCCGTACGGGATAATGCTCCCTGGACCTACCCCCGAGAATGGTCTCGGTGGGGCGATCCTGCTCAAGGGGATCGTCAGCTTGTGGAAGGCCGCCGACTGATGAGGTTGAGGCCGGCTCCACCATCTACCAGGACGTGGTAGAACATCACGTTGGCGATAGTGGGGGTGACGAGGAGGGGCAGAAGCCCGACCGCCGCCATGTTCACGAGGTAGTCGGAGGCGTCAAAGCAGATTGGAGTCTCCTACCATCTGTGATGCGGTGCTAGGGCATGAGTAGAGGCTGTTGAGGCCATTGCCCGACACAGGGTCTTGACCGCACTCCTGGATGTGGGTTCCCAAGATCCTCCATGGATGACGCGGAGTGCCTTTCGACACTCGCGGTTGCTATTGAGGTCGCAGTTCACCGCCTGGTGAACCGCTTCCACAGTGCGTTCCGGCCTCTGGAACTCCATCTTCACGTCTTTGTCGACATACTGGTCGACATTTTGCTGCTTGATCTTGCTGCTACTTGAAGGCTTGATGAACACAATGGTGGTGAAAGCGCTACCACTTTTTTGAGGGAAATAGCCCCTACCTGGGTGCCAAATGTTGAAGTGTTAATGCGACACTTCCCCTGAATCTACTAAGGAGCAGCCCACCGAGGTTCTTGTTCGGAGGGGCATAGGCCTCAATCTAGTGTTCTAGCGGAAGAGAGTATGATACGGTGGTTTTTATGTTGTTCGGGCTGCAAGGAGCATAACACCCAACTCCACGGTAGATGGTATTGCTAGTATGTGTGTATGCGTGTGTGATGTTGGATTAGGGATTTTCGGATCCTTTGTAACTGTGGTGGTCTGGGCCTTTTATAGCTAAGGCCGGATGCCTTACAAGTGGGGCTTGGGGCCCGACAGGTGGTCCCGGGTCTATCTTATCCTAAAGATCTAAGGCTTATCGCATAAGCTTACTCTGACCGTGGACTTGAAGGCTTGCCATCTTGCCGCCTGAGTCGTCAGTAGCCCATGCGCCATTGCTGAATATGGCAGAAGGTGTCCCGTCAGCCTGTCTTGTTACCGCAAGCTACCACTTGGTCAAGTGGGATAGGCCTACAGCGCCTTCACTGCGATGTGATTGGTCACAGCGGTCTCTGACTGTTGGTGTGCTCCGCGTTGTGCGCCAGAAGTGGGTGCTCGTATTCAATGCTTGGCTTGGGTGGAGCGCACCATCCCTTAACTCTCGCACCTTACTATCTAGAGTAAGTTGCGGGACACGTGGCAGCGCCGGAGCTGATCCCTGCTGGGGAGGCCAGCCCCGTTCCTTTGTGACGCGTGGCAGCTCCAGGGCTCTGCATGTGAGGTGGTAGCTTCGTGCCCTTCCCTATGGGGGGTGCCTGGCCCGGCGCTCTGAGCCACATGGCAGCACCAGAGCTCATTCATGAGGTTGGGTGAGGTCCCGTCACAACACGTGGCATTTTTTGGGAGCCCGCCTCATCGGTGGGGCCAAGTCCCATCTTTGAGGCTCTCGTTGCGGTGCTGGGGCTCGGTCTTAGGGGAGACCGAGGTCTTGGCACCTTCAGGACACGTGGTGCATCCGGATGTGCCTTGGTGTCTTCATTCTGTGTGTGATGGTACCCCGTCTGTATGGTACCGACAACGACGGTGACCTAGGTCAACCTAGCCGGCGGCCACGAAATTCATTGCCTCGAGGCTATGTTAGATGGTTTTCATCGCCGTTTGATCGAGAAGGACCGTAGAAACTCGGGGAACATGTTCTATAATTGGAATGGATGATTTTCTCAGTGGAACTTGAATTTGGGTTATGAATGTTTGGTTGTTCTTGTGTTTGCTAGTGGAAAATTTTTCCAATCTGATAAGACGGCGCTAGGAGAGAAGAAGATGCTTTGCAGGAAGAAAGAAGGCTTCGCGTATAACCTTTTGGCGTGTTGGTATCGAGTGGAATACTCTTGGTTTGGCCGGGCGACGTTGAAATGTGGCGGCGCGACATCTTTGAACATCAAGGGTACCAATGCCGTGTTCATCGTGTACACGCCATAGTCCACATAAGCTCACATCTAGAGTGAAGGACGACCGTGCGCCGCTTTCTGCAGCTTGATGAAGCAAGAAATCAAGGGAGAACGCCGAGCAACGTACAAGGAGAGGGGTGGCAGCGACAGCTCCATTCTTGTGGGAGGTGAGGGAGCAGCGCTAGAGGCTTTCTCCTTCGGTCCAAACTCAGGATAAGGGCACGCACACAGCTGCAGTCTGCTGGAAGCAACGCTTGGAAGCAGGCAAGCAGGGAGATGCGTGGAGTTGCATGTGTCAGGTGTCAACCGGGGAAGAGCAGAGCAAAAACAGAGCACTTTGTGTTGTCCCCTGCTGGACATATAGGGCCCACAGCCCCCTCTCTTATCCCCTTTCTTCATCAATTGGAATAGTCAATTAACTTTATAATTGATGAAACTTGGCAGTGACAGAAATTTAAATGTGAGGAATTCACATTTGAACTCAAATAAAAAATTGACAAAGTTTAAGTCAAATTCAAATTTGAATTGGATTTCAATTTTCCCCATTGTTCTTGCTCCAAATAAATAGCAACTGAGCTCTAACATTATTGAAACTTGGCAGCTAGGGTAAGTCAACTATGGGGAATTCAAATGTGAAATCTGAATTGACAGTTGACAAAGATGAAAATGGAATTTGAATATGAATTCAAATTTGAATTCTCTCATATAGAGTGATTCATATAAATGGCAAAATAGTTCAAAAATTATCAAACTTGAGAGGAGTGGTATTTGAATCATGAGAAATGTATAAAGGAATTCAAATTTGAGTTTGACAAATTTGAGTGGAACAATACAGGTTGATTTGTAAAAATTCCATAATAGGGTTTGAATTATCCCTTTTCATTCCTTTCGATTTCGTTTTCATTTTCTCATTTCCACTTTCATGGCTGAGATGAACACAATGACTTTTGGGATTTTATATTACTTGCTTAAGTTCTCATACACATGAGCAATCGCCTAAACTATTTTTAAAGTTTTAACTAGTTGCTATTATTGAATATACTTTAAGTAGCAATTTAATTCATGTGAGTGTGAATATCTAGTTCAACTTAAAAAAATTTCAAGTTCACAATTTTTATTATTTTTCTTCTCAAGAGAATGAGCTTTAACAATCCTTCACCCTTAAAGGAATCTCGCCCCGAGATTCTAGTGAACGAAAAAGAAAGTCGATAGGGGATGATTTGTAAAAGTAAGTCGTTACCCGAGAAAGGATGTTAACAATTTTGATGTAATTTGGATTTGCGACAATCTTAATGTTCCATGTTATTTCTTTATGCTGTTCTTAGCGTCGAGATTTAGCTACTTGAATCGAGCATTGACCAAAAGGAGTTCGATTAATCGGTGCTCCATTTATTACTCAACAATGATGAAGCATGCAAATGGTGTTATGAATGATCAAGTTGTTCATAGCTCAATCTTATATAGACACTACTCAAGTATTTGGATGGAGACACATATTATTGGTCAAAGTTCATTATTAGTCAATTTTCAAGTGTTTCTATGTCCTTCAGGAGCGGTGAATCATGATGCATCACAAGTAGGAGGATGTTATGCATATGCTATGTAACTCGAGGTGATGATGCATACGGTATGATGTATTCACTTTTATGGTTTGAGCAAAAGTATGTAAGACGATTTAAATGCAATGAGACGTATCTCAAGATTCACAAGGCTTGACGAACTAAGTCAAGAAGGATGCTAAACAAAGAATACACCTTGCATAACATGACAAAGGTTGTGGAATACTAGTTAACAATATAATAAGGACAAGTGGAATTCAACTCAAATTAACATAGCGAGTACGACTGAGATGAACAATAAAACTTGTCGACGAGGTAGTACTCCATGACAGCTTCTAACCAGAACTTAGAAACAGAATTGCGGTTTACTAGCAAGTGGTCAGGTTTCTCATCTCTTAGTGTTCTTACTAACGATCTCTATTCCTAAATGAACGTTGTTGGGTTTCCTTCAAAAGTAGCAATGAGAATAACCTTTGAAGAGCAGGTAACCAACACATTAGTAATTTGCGATGGTTAGAGGATAAGTGTGGTACATAACCTATGTCATCCAGGGGAGTCACAATGTCATACAACACCTAAACTTTGTCAACTAATCCATCCAAGATAAATTAATGGTAAAATGTAGTCTTTCAGAATAGGTCGTCTAGTAGTCACAAGCATTGACTCCATGCATCGTATGCGTACTACCATGATGACCATACTGTCAAAATAATTTCTGTTATCTGACCTTTAATGTAGCAGAGTCCAGTGGAGATCATGCTATTCGTTTCCTTTAAATGATAAAGATGTAAAAAGCTGCAATTATCCTCTAGGGTGAGTCGGTCAGATGTTTCAACTTAGCCTACTTGAAAAAAAAATTCCTCGTCTTCACTTTGGTGTTGATGTCCTCTGATGTAACAGAGGTTTGGTAATCAAGCACCAAGGTTAAATAAAGGGCACTCCTTGCCCCTTACATTTCAGTCTAGTACCTTGAAAGCTTTCCTCATAAAATTCTATTGGGGAAGGTGATGTGCAACAGTGGTCTCATACCGCTGAGACATACCATTGTTGACTGACGGAAAAGATGGGAAATAATTTGTCCTGATTACCTTTTTGTTAGTGGTAACCAGCCTCCGTCAACAAGGTTAATTGTGACGGAAACTATGCTTTACTAAAGTCTCCCACATTCAAAAAGATGACGCGTTCAAACCCCGTTGTAAGAAGTTATCAGCCACGCGATTTAAATGACTTTGGTCACTTGTTTAAGCTCTCCCTAAAAGAAATTTGGATTCGGGAAATGAAAGTATCAATTTTGGTGTCACACTAGAGGTAAACAAATACATGAGCATGACATAAATGTTTCTTAAGCAAGTGTAATCACATAAGACTTTACTAGAGTACCACCTCAATTAATTTTGCTTAACTGATCAAGAACTTGCATAAAGCTGTACCAACTGTACAACAGTTGAAATTTGGGATGATGACATATGTGGGAGCAGAAACAATACTTTTGATGACTTTGACCATGAAAATAACCCATGTGCCTTCACCATGGTTATTGACTTGCCGGTCCCCCACGATGAAGCAATAGTTCGGGCTGTTGGGAAGGTTGTTTGGTTGTCCGTATTTCCGGACCGGGAAACTTGTATAGACTAACTTGATGGAAATCTTCAAGTTAGCTATAAACATAATAAAAAGTTTTGTACGTAAAGAAAAGTTAAAAGGAGCTGTATCGATTTCCAACCGCAACAGAGGATAGCATAACATGATCTTGTTGTGGATGCATTAACATTTTAATAAACTCCAGGTTCGACACTGTTCCAAAACAAAACTGGTGGGACTAGTCACAACTCTAGCAGACTGAACCAGTTTCACTAAAACTTGATTTAGATCATACTAAAGCATTTTCACGCCTTGAGCAACCAACAAAAGTTAAATTTAACTCGAGCATCTATCCAACGAGTATTCAGTGGCGTCCAGGTGAGTCATGGATCAAAAGTTATGAAAGATCAAAGTGTACAGACCTGCTGGAAAAATTTCAGCAGCACTCCGTTTGGAGGTATCCACTATGATTCACTTGTTTCTACAATTCCGATTCAAATCTTACAAAACTCAAAACTACAAAGCTGTAGTATAAGTCTCAAACTTCTCGGAAATGTGTCACACAACCCGTGGTATGTTGTGTATCGCATAATATGACCAAATCACTGCAAAGTACCGATATTCAATTCTGTGTTCTACAGTTTGGAACAATTTCTGTTCCATTGATCAAATCACTAATTTAAATTGGTAATATGCTCATGGGGTTACAACAAAAGTTATAGAATACTTCCACATCTCCCCAAAAAGTATTTATTTGCCTTCATATCATTTCTGGTTGAGGAGATATGATTTTTTAAAGTTTGACTAAGTTCCCAGATTTTCACTGAATTTTTTTATAGCAGCTCCTTTGTATATTGTGGATTTGGCCACAGCTTTACAAGTAGATAATATCAAAATTTGCCAAAAATTTAAATTACAACATTGTAGTATACAAAATGCGGATTTCAGAACTGTATCTGTCGGTACACAGCATACTGGGTACCCTCGCGCAGGCTACAAGCACGTAGGAGTCCTACCTCCCAGCAGAGGCGGCCCGAACCACGTAAAACCACCGTCTCACCATCTTTCATGCGCGCAATCTCTCCCGAGGACTAAGCCCTACCGATCAAGAACTGCCGTGGGCTACTCGCGTAGCAGGTCTGGGGGAAGTGTCACGAGAATACTTCAACATTTGGTGCGCCAAGTAGGGGCTTTTTCCACTAAAAAAGTGGTCGCACTTTCACCGCAATGGTGTACATCAAGCCCGTGGACTGCGGTTTCCATGGCCGTTCATCCGGTGACTAGATCCTACGCCCGGGCGGCACAGTCTGGTCCATCATGCCCCGCATAGATGCATCTGGCCAGGACGGTGCATCCGGGCACATCCCGGCCAAGTCGGTGCCCCTAGAGCTGCCAGCTACAAGCCCGAAGAGCACTCTAGCAGCAGCCAGGGCCCTTCTCCACCACCAACTGTCCTTGAACGCTTCCCAGGGAGCGGCTCAACAGTGGGTCCATGACAACGACCACTTCATCATTGCGGCCATCAACTCTCCAGTCAGAGGGAGGCGTCATGTGTTGCTATCGCGCACGCCGTCCATCAACCGTCGCTCTGCCTACTCCCGTTCCACCAGGCTTACTAGCGCTGGCAGGATCCCCACGATTGACATGAGGACAAAGCTTTATCGCTGTCAAGCTCAGGTAGATGGCCACATCATCATCGAGCGGCAGCGGGAGAGACATCACAACTTTGATGCCGAATACAAACTTCAAGGGCCTGAGCACGAGGCGTCCTTCGTCCAAGGTGTGCCACAAGTAAACCCTCTGCCACCGCCTCACCAGGATTATGTTGTGTCAACCACTCCCCTACAATACTCTGCAAAACAGGTGCCACAGCAGCAGTACTTGGCGCAGAAGGTGCCACATCAGCAGTACTTAGTCCAACAGGTGTCACAGCAGCCACACGTCGCGCAGGCGGAAGCACTGCATTCACCACAAGGTGCACAACATACCCCCCTAGGTATGCCATTCCATAAGCTTCTCCAGCAAAGCCCATCGAAAGGTGCACGGCCTTGGCTCCATACCTCTGTCTGATGACCTCACCTCGCAAGTTGTAGCCACACCTGTCGGAGAAGTTTGTTGGAAGCGACAACCCTGCCGAGTTCCTGCAGATCTACACAACATCACTCCCCGCTGCAGGAGTGGATGAGCTCACCCTGGCGAACAACTTCCCCGTCGCCCTGATTGGCTCAGCTCGGTCATGGCTCATGAACCTGCCCGAGGGATCCATAACCAATTGGAAAGAGCTCTACCAACAGTTCACGACAAACTTCACCATATCCTACACGTGCCTCAACACCAAGCTCGACCTCCACGCCGCGCGTTAGCAACCTAAGGAGACACTGTGATCGTTCATCCTACAGTTGTTCCAGGTACGCAACTCCATCCCCAACACCCCGAATGCTTCTATCATAGTGGCATTCTAGCAGGGAGTGCATGATTGGAAGATGCTCGATAAGTTAGCCACGCACAACATGCAAGATGTCTTCGAGCTCTTCTCCATCACCGACCGGTGCGCCAGGGCAGTAGAAGTCCATGACTGGCACACACATGCCGCCTCTAGAGCGGCCAAAGCACACCAGACTAGTGAAGGTGCCTCTACCCTAGGTAGCGGCAAAAAGAAGAACAAGAATGAGGGCAGTGGCCAGAACAATCCGGTGTAGGGGGCACCCGTCGCGGCAGCAGCTGCGACCGGTGGCGCCAGACCCCCACGCCTGACAAACGCCCGTGTCAGCCACCTGCTACTGACGATGGTGTCGAGCCTTATCCAGTGAACAAGATTCGCGATCACAGCGCGAGCGAGTGCCTGGAGATCAAGAGGCGCGTCGAGCGATACCAAGAGCAGTCGCAACAGCGTCCTGAAGGTGCACCCTTCCGCCAGCGAGAGGGCAAGCAGAAGGTCGACCTCAAGGTCGACGATGGCGAAGAGATGGAGTACCAGAAGCATGAACAAGCCGTCAAAGTGGCCCACCAGGACTAAGACTCCGACGCTAGTGGCGACCACGAGTGTCGCAAGACACTCCACGTCATCTTCGGGGTGTCTTGGGATCCCGTTTCCCAGAACACGGTCAAGATCCTGCACCGAGCGGTGGCCTCGATAGCTCCTAACCCCACTCGAGCGCTGCACCACAAGTGGAAGGAGACGAAGATCAACAGACGGCTCTGACGGCCCCAAGAACATGGCGAGAGCCCGGATCCTACCTCTCCTGGTCGCCACCACCATCGCCAACATGAAGCTCCACCATGTCTTAATACATGGTAGGGCCGGCCTCAACCTCATCAGCCGTGCGGCCTTCGTCCACCCGCAGATTCTAGTATCCAAGCTCACCCACTTGAGTCCGTCCTCGGGGGTGGGACTAGGGAATATCATCCCGTACGACAACATCCACCTTTGGGTGACCTTCAGGACACCCGAAAACTTCAGGACAGAGAGCATTCCGTTCGACATCGTGGAGGTGAACCTCCTCTTCAACACCATCATCGGCGGGCCCATCCGGTACCAGTTTATGGCCGTACCAACTATGGCTACCTCGTCTTGAAGATGCCGACTTCCTCTGGCGTCCTCAGGATCCACGAAGACCGCACCGCTGCGGTGTTAGCCTTGGAGCAGCTCTAAGCACTCGCAGCAGACCCAGTAGCTGCCCCAGGAAGCGCTGGACCAAGTCAGCTTCCGTCGAGCTCGTGTCAGTGCAACTTGTACACTACACCTCGTCTGCAGCCTCCCGACAACACCAACACTCCTGTCAAAGCTATCAAGATCAGTTCCGGCTCCGCCAAAACCACCCTCAAGGCGGGGGGCCACAAAAGAAAGTAGGGAAACCCGCTCATCACTCCATGGTAGCTAATGACGACAAGTTGCCCGGCAACTACCACAGTTACCCTCGGAGCTTCGAGCACCCCTGTAAGTTAACCTTAGCTTAGTAGTTGGACAATTTAAAGGTTTCATAGAGTCTGGTAGTAGCACTTAGGATAACCAAGTTCCGAGAGGGTCAGGTCCAGAGTGCGCAGTCAGCTTAGCCTGGTCCCGAACCCTAAGCCTGTGCACCTTGCCTCCCTCGTCATCTGGAAGCAAGTCGTTGCCTTCTTTTGTAAAAGCATGTCTCCTCCTATGAATGTCAATATAAAAGAAGCATTGTCTTACTCTATGTTTTCCTAAAAATGTTCATTTAATTACTCATTAATTTTATGGTGAACCATGCTAGTCTCTTTTTTGTATATTGCCTTCATTTGCACATTTATATGTTCTGTATGTCACCCTTGGTGGAGTTGTGCAATCCTACTGCAAGCGGCTCTGCTTGTGAGGGGTTCTCTCGGCTGCCCCCTTCCTTGCAGTCCTGTGACGCTGGATGGCCTTCTAGGAAAAGTCTACGCCAAGCTGAAGGTCCAGGGGGTGTAAACTGCTTAGTCTGGTCCTGTACCCTAAGCATGCATGGCGGAAACCCTTGCAGTACCGAGTACTGGGGACCGGAAACCTCACACCGTAAGGACGGCGGGAACCGGACTCTGAAGCACTAGTGCATTGAATTAGCCAAGCACTGATGAGGACATCTTTACCGTTGATACAACTACAATAGCAGCCCATTCACCACTTGCAACTAATCAAGGTGCAATGACACGCACTCCTGCACGTCAACTTAATTATCAGGTGAATTCATTCCTAGCTGTTCAAAGTAATTATCCTTCAAATGGGGAACTATTAAAGCCTTGTGATGACCTTATTATTATTGGGTGCTTGGTAATTAATCCATATAGGAGGAATGGAGGGATTAATGCAATGAAGGCTGCTCCACCCGAGGGGTCCTCGTGACTGCAGCAAGTACCAGCTTAAACGGGGCATAACTTTCAACTCCCAAGGTTGTTTAATGCAAATAAGTACTTGCTGGAAAGATCTCTTCGTCTGCTTTCCATTGGATCAAGAATCAAAGGCAGATGACGCTTGAGCTGCTCAGAAAAGGCCGAACAAGACTCATGACTCCATCCTAAGTTCTAGTATTCCTCCTCTATATAAACAACTAGCAGCCATAGGAAGAACTTGGGTTTTGTTTTCTATAAGTTTAGCCATTGCTACTTTCTTGTAACGCAAGTGTCGACGAGACCTTCTGATTACTTGAATTAGAACCTCAACTTATCACACCCGTGAGTGTTTGCTTGTTATCTTGTTCTTGCTTGTTCTTTGATTGCTTGCAGGTTCAAGGCTGTTCTTGGCACTACAAGAACAGCAACAACAAGAGCCGGTGTAACTATCGCTAAGGCGCATCACCCTTGTGGTTGTTGTAGTTGGGTAGCACAATGTCGACCTCCACCCAAGTCGTAGTTACCAGGAGACGGTGTAACTGTTGCTCAAGGCGCCACACCATTCTGGTTTTGGTAGTCGGGCAACCAACGTCGGCCACCACCAACTTCATTCACCACCAACATCTCTCTTCCAAAGATAGGGCATCCCCCGTACCCGTTGGGTTCATCAAGAACCGTGTGCCACCTCAGGACACTAGGACATGACAAAGCTAAAGAGAAAAAGAAGGTAAATGAGCGATCAAAGTAGTCCCTTCTTTATCATGTATGCAGGACATCCAGCTCCGACGCCTCCCAGGGGACCCGCTGTCAACGTCCCAGCACGTCGATGACAATGACAAGCGCTAACTCGTGAGTACACTCTCCCGCTCCCCTCTTGTTGCTAATAGGATTCTCTTGTGGTAACCTGTATACCATGGGCCTGCCGTCGAAGTTGCTACACATCGGTGGAGGACAACGCCGGAGCAGCCAGCTCTGGCAGCTCCCAGGGGGCCCGCTGTCGACGTCCCAGCACGTCAATGATAGTAACAAGCGCTGATTTGTCAGTACTCCTGCCCCGCTCTTGTTGCTAATAGGGCTCCTTGTGGTAACCTGTATGCCATGGTCCTGCAGTCAAAGTTGTTACACATCGGTGGTGGACGACACCGGAGCAGCCAGCTTCAGCACCTCCGAGGGCCCAACATCGACGTCCCTGCATGTCGGTGACAGTATGAAGCGCAGATTCGTGAGTATACTCCCCCGCCCTGCTTTTTTTGCTAATAGGGTTCTCTTGTGGTAACCTGTATAGCCATCACGTTTCTACAGCGATGGTGGGCGGCGCCAGAGCAACCAGCTCCGACACCACCCAGGGGTCCTGCTGTTAACGTTTCTACAGCGATGGTGGATGAAGCCGGAGCAGCCAGCTCTAGAACCACCCAAGGGGCCTGCCATAGACGTTTCTACAATGATGGTGGTCAATGACGGAGCAGCCAGCTCAGCACCGCCGAGGGGGCCTGACGTCGACGTTTCTAAAATGGCGGTGGCCGACGCCAGAGCAGCCAGCTCTAGCACCAACCAACAGGCCTGCCGTTGACATTTTTACAGTTATGGTGGGTGAAGCCTGAGCAGCCAGCTCCGGCACCACCCAAGGGGCCTACCATCGACGTTTCTACAACAATTGTGGGCGACGCCGGAGTATCCAACTCAGGCACCACCCAGGGGGCCTGCCGTCGATGTTTCAGTAGCGATGGTGGGTGAAGACGGAGCAGCTTGCTCCGACACCATCCAAAGGGCCCGCCGTCGATGTTTCTAAAACAACGGTGGGTGACACCAGAGTAGCCAGCTTCAACACCAACCAAGGGGCCTGTTGTCGACATTTCTACAACGATGGTGAGTGAAGACAGAGCAGCCAGCTCCGGCACTACCCAAGGGGATTTCCATCGATGTTTCAACAATGATGGTTGGTGATGCCAGAGAGGCTAGCTCCGGCACCACCTAAGGGGCCTTTTGTCAATGTTTCTACAACGATGGTGGGCGACGCAAGATCAGCCAGCTCCGGCACCACATAGAGGGCCTGCCGTCGACGTTTCTACAACGATGGTGGGCGATACCAGAGCAGATAGCTCTGGTACCACCCAAGGGATCTGCCGTCGACATTTCTATAATGATGGTGGGTGAGGCCAGAGCAGCCAGCTCCAACACCATCTAGGGGGCTTGCCGTCAACATTTCAACAACGATGGTGGGCGACACCAGAGCAGCCAGATCCAGCACCACCAAGGGGGCCAACCATCGACGTCTCTATTGAGACAAATCTTGGCGCCTAGGAAGGCGCCCTGTCGAGGTCATCCACTCAAACTCCCTCGCTCCACTGGGGGCCTGTTGAAGACTCATGTAATCATGTGGTAGGTGTGCCCAGCCACCTGGCCACATCTACCAGGAGGCCTCTAAGAGGGTTCCCTAGCAAGGACGTCAACTGATGACAAATATGCTATGTCAACTTTGCGATCGTTGGTTCCTCGAAAACTAATAAATTTGGCATATTTTTTACCGCCGATGCTTATGTAGGCTATTGGACCAAACAAGTCCATGTGTAGAAGCTCGAGTGGTATTTTTGTAGTCATGACGTTTTTGGCGGGGTGAGGTGCTCCAACTTGCTTCCCGACTTGGCACGCGCTACAGGGCCTGTCTTTCTCAAATACAACATCCTTTAAACTTTGGATGTGATCGCCTTTGAGGAGTTTTTGAAGGTTCCTCATACCAACATGCGCTAGCCGTCTATGCCACAGCCAACCGATGTTGGTCTTTGCAATCAAGCATGTGTCAAGTTCAGCTTTATCCTTCTTGAAGTCAACAAGATAGAGCTTTCCCATTAACATACCCTTGAATGCAACAGAACCATCACTCCTCCTAGAAACGTTCACACCCTCATTAGTGAACAAAAAATTGTAAACATTGTCGCATAATTGAGATATGGACAGCAGGTTATAATCTAGAGATTCAACATGTAAAACATGAGAAAGTGTGTGTTTGGAGGATATTGCAATTTTACCGGTACCGAGCACCCTTCCTTGACTATTATCTCCAAAGTAGATGCCCTCGTTTGGGTCCTCATTCTCTTCATATTCCACGAACATTCTTCTTTCCCCGGTCATATGATTGGTGCAGCCACTGTCTAGCACCCATTTAGATCCACCAGAGAAATAGGCCTACAAAAACAAATCATGCCTTGGTTTTAGGTACCCAAGCTGGCTTGGCTCTTTGGAGGTTAGTTACAATACATTTGGGCACCCACACATGAGACTTGGTGTTCCCATGGCGTGGCCCAACATAATGAGCATAAACCTTGCCAAAATTATTTCTCATTAACACATAGGAGGCATCAAAAGTTTTAAACAATAGCTGATGTTGTTTATATACAGGACTAATCTGGGGGCCGGACTTGTCCAAAGGACCGGACTTGTCCGAACACCGACCGGACTAGTCCGGTGTTCATGTGTAGTTGTTGTCTTAATCTGTGACTTTCCACTTTGAGAGGGCCTTTCTTTTACAAAGGTAATCCTCTCCTTGTTATTCTTATGGCTACTAGCATGTTGCATTTCACCATGAGAATAGCCAATGCCATATTTGACATTTGGATGTCTTTTGACCAAGTATGCACTACGTGCATATTTGATCTTCTCCTTGTCAAATATGCCACTTTGGGCAGGATGTTTTTCCTTTGTAGAAGTTTTCTTATCCCTCAAACTGGTGTCACCTTTCTTACATGTGCAAGCATGAGCAAAATCAGTTTTAGTGGGTTGAGAAGGTGAACTTGAAGAGGAGGAAGGTTCACTTAGCTTGAGTGAATCAATCTGCACTTCAAGGATCTTGTTAACCTTGATCAGGTCAGCAAGTTGGTCCTTGATTGTGACATTTGAGTCAGTTAACTGAAGGAAAGTTTCCTTGCTCGAAGCAAACTCAAGCTCTAGTGATTTGCTTCGTTCCTTTTCAAGTTCTAGAAGTTTGTCAAGTTTGACATATTCCTCCTTTTGGGAGATGATCATGTCCTCTTGATGATGTATTAACCTCTCCTTCTCAACTAGTTGATCAAGCAAAAATTTCATTTTAGTAGTTGTTTTCCTATCTAGTCCAATAAGCATGTCCTCATTATCACTATTGAGTTCATCATCACTAGAATAGGAATGCAAGGAGGGGGGGTTTAATAGTTACCTTGCGTTTACCTTCCTTTGCCATAAGGCAAGTGCCGTCTCCCTTCATGCGCCAAGTGTAGGGAAAAGGGTAGACTTCTTGGATGTCTTCTCGATGGCTATGCTAGCCATCTCTTCTTCTTCGGACGATGAGGACTCATCATTTGAGTCCCATTCCATTCCAATGTGCGCTTGTTCAGCTTGTTTCTTCTTCTTGAAGAATTTCTTGGGTTGAGGCTTGGCTTCTTTGGTCTTCTTCTTGTTCTCCTCATATAGGCAATCAACTATAAAATGGTTGTATTCACCACAATTATAGCATGCCCACCTCAACTTTGGCTTCGTTCTTTCCTTGTACTTTCCATCGATTGACTTTGTACCTTGTCTCTTTTTCATTATTATCTTGAATTTCTTCATGAACAATATCATGTCTTCTTCATCCAATTCACTGATCTCGTCGTCACTATCTTCCTCTAGATGTGCTTCTCTGGCTTCTTTGGATAGGGGCTTGAGAGTGGATATCAAAGCAACCCCTTTCTTCTTTGCCGAAGTGAGGTCGGCAATTTCCTTGACATGTTTTGCTTGTTTTTCCATCATCTCGAAGTTGATGATCTTCCCAAGCAGTTCATCCGGAGTCAACCTTTTGTATTCGGGGCTTTCTCTGATCATGGAGCATAGTGTGATGTTGCGAGGCATAAAAGCTCTAAGGATGAGCTTTACCACCTCGTGGTCACTCCACTTCTTACTTCCGTATGATCTGACATTGTTGACGAGCATCTTCAATCGGTTGTACATGTCTTGGGGTGACTCGTCTTCTTCAACTGCAAATCTTCCTAACTCGCCTTCAATCATCTCGATTTTTGCATCACGCACATGTCGGTCACCTTCATGTGCAGTTTGTAGTGTGTCCCATATCTCCTTTGCAATTTCGAGTCCATCCACCTTGTTGAACTCGTCCCGACTGAGTGAAGAGGTAATTACGGCCGCGGCTTGAGCGTTTCGATGAATTGCCTACTCTTGGCTAGGGGTGAGCTCTTCGTCATCGTCCAGAATATCTATCCCTGTGCACACAATATGCCACAAACTTGAATTGAGGGAAATTAGATGCATTTTCATATTCTGCCTCCACATTGAGTAATCACTTCCATCGAAGTGTTGGGCTTTTCCAAGTGGGATAGATAAATAATGGTTGCTATTGGAATTGAGACGATCATAGTTAAAAGGATATCGGGAGTAGTCGGTGTGACTACTCCCCTTATTCTTCTCTTCAACTTTTACTTTCCGTTTGGAAAGTGTCTTCTTTATTAGGAGGGCCTTTAGCTCCAGCGTCTCCTCATCGTCGTCCTCGAAATCTTGAATGGATTCGAGGAGTTTTTCCACCTTGAGGTTCTTTTCATCAACAACCTTCTCTTGGTTGTTGCTCTTGTGGGTGTCCTTCATGTCCGACATGATCTCCTTCGAGCGATTAGTATCTTTCTTGAAGAACCCGCTCTGATACCAATTGAATGTGGCCTAGAGGGGGGTGAATAGGCCTTTTTGATACTCGTCGGATCCTACAACACTTAACAACCAGTTCAAAACCAGAGAAATTGGACTAGTCCGGTAAAATGCAGACTAGTCCAGTGTATACGGACTAGATTGATTAGGTTTGATCGATTAACTTTTTCTTCAATATATGCAGCGGAAGTATACGATTTAACAAAGTGTCACAAGGTTATGAATCAGGTTGTATCACAATTCAAACTTATACTTGATATTTCAACGTAAAGTAATCAAGATCAATTTGTAACCCTAGATTGATATGAAGTAAGAACAATGAAAACAAAAGAGAACACAAGAGATTTATTCCGTGGTTTAGTTCCCACAGAGGCAACCTACATACACGTTGAGGAGCCCACAAAAGGACCGGGTCTTCTCCAACCCTACCCTCGTCGGATCACCACGAAGGCCGATCCTCTTCCACTTATCTCAAAGGGGTGAATAACTGAATTCAAGAGGCTTTCTCACACGTTGAGAGCTCCCATGGATTACAACACATTTGATCTGGCTGAGGGGCAATTGCCACAGACAGATGGGCCCGTCTGGGGGTCTTCTTACTCACGCGCCCGGCGGCGCTGCGAGGAGGCTTGGTCAACGGCCCACTGTTCCAATGCTCTGCCCGCCTTTAATCACGCTGCCAGAGGCTGAAATAAGATGGGGGGAGAAGGATGGTTGGGGTGAATTGTGCTCAAATCGGCCGGGGCCTAGCTTCCCACGGCGGCAGCGATGGCCATTAATCCAGCGAGCTCGATCTCATTGAAGAGTGCACGAAATAGCTTGGGACAAAGCCTAAAAATTTTCTGATGTGATGGGTAGCAAGAATATGTGAGATAATCTTGCTGAAAGTAGCCACAACCAGGAATGCGACAGTGACCTTGGTCAACCTAGCCTGCAGCCACGAATATTCATTGCCCCGAGGCTATGGTTGACGGTTTTCAATGCTGTTTGATCGAGAAGGACTGTAGCAACTTTGGGAACATCTTCTATAATTGGAATGGGATGCTTTTCTCAGTGGAACTCGAATTTGGATGACGAATATTCGGTCGTTCTACTGTTCACCGGTGGAAAAAACATTCCAATCCGATAAGCTGGCGCTAGGAGAGAAGAAGATTCTTTGCAGAAAGTAAGAAGGCTCCACATAGAACCTTTTGGCGCGTTGGTATCAAATGGAACGCTCCTGGTTTGGCCAGACGATGTTGAAATGTGGCGGCGCGGTATCTTTGAACACCGAGGGTGAAAACGCCGTGTCCGCCGTGTACACGCCACAGTCCACGTTGGGAGGGTGAAGGACGATCGTGCACCACTTTCTGCAGCTCAATGAAGCAATAAATCAAGGGAGAACTTTGGGCGACTTCGAAGCAGAGGGGCGGCAGCGGCAGATGTGTTCTTGCGGGAGGTGATGGAGCAGCGCTAGAGGCTTTTTCCTTCGGTCCAAACTCAAGATAAGGGCATGCACACAGCTGCAGTGTACTGGAAGCAACATTTGGAAGCAGACAAGCAGGGAGGTTCGTGGAGTTGCATGTGTCTGGTGTCAACCGGGGAAGAGCGGAGCAAAAACAGAGCACTTCGTGTTGTCCCCTGCTGACATATGGGGCCCACAGCCCCCTCTCTTATCCCCATTCTTCATCAATTGAAATTGTCAATCAACTCTATAATTGAGGAAACTTGGCAGGGATAGAAATTTAAATATGAGGAATTGAGATTTTAACTCAAATCAAAGAATTGACAAAGTTTAAATCAAATTCAAATTTGAATTGGATTTGAATTTTCCCCATTGGTCTTGCTCCAAATAAATAGCAACTGAGCTCCAACATTATTGAAACTTGGCACCTAGGGTAAGCCAGACTATGGGGAATTCAAATGTGAAACCTGAATTGACAGTTGACAATGTTGAAAATAAAATTTGAATATGAAGTCAAATTTGAATGCTCTCATATAGAGTGATTCAATTAAATGGAAAATTAGTTAAAAAATAATCAAACTTGAAGTAGTGGTATTTGAATCGTGAGAAACGTATTAAATAATTCAAATTTGTTGTTTGACAAATTTGAATTGAACAATACAAGTTGATTTCTAAAACGTCCATATTAGGGTATGAATTATCCCTTTTCCTTCATTTCGATTTTGTTTTCATTTTCTCATTTTCACTTTCATGGCTGAGATGAACACCACGTATTTTGGGTTTTTATATTACTTGCTTAAGTTCTCATGCACATGTGCAATTGCCTAAAGTATTTTTAAAGTTTTAACAAGTTGCTATTATTGAATATACTTCAAGTAGCAATTTAATTCATGTGAGTGTGAATATCTAGTTCGTCATAAAAAATTTCAAGTTCACATTTTTCATTCTCGTTCTTCTCAAGTATGGGATTTCACATCACACCTCCTACAAGGATATCGTTGTCCACGTGTACGATGTAACTTGAATGCAACGACGGTACTCATTCCTCGCCAAAGAAAATCATAACCGGTATTTCGGCTTACGTCTCAACTGTGTCACTAAGAACGGTCACTCGTAAACATTTTCTACTCGAACTATGTATAACGCGGTTAGTGTACCTGCAGAAGACATACATTCACAATTCACCAATTATGCACCACAGTCGAGTGAGGCCTCATAAGTACCATTTCCGGCAATCACAATAATATATATCAGTCACCAAAACTAACACCATGTGCCATTCCATAAAGTCCATCTTCAAGGAGAGCACGTCTCGAGAAACGTGGTCATGTTTCAATAGCACACAATCGGGGACTTGAGTAGAGCGTGTACAAGTAGACACGGACGAGAATTTTATGAGCCCGACAGACACCACCTACTACTTAAAAGAGGCACGCCGATGGCGTGCGCTGCGTATGGCCCTTGAACATGTGAAGCACAAGAGTTGCATACTATCACATTACTAACCACATGATGGGGTGTCCTTGCTTTTGACTGAAGCACGCCAAGGACCAATGTTTCATAGGTTCTCAGAACCATGAAGAGGCTCAGAGACTCCTATTAACTTCCGTACCAATCCACATGGGACAATCATGTATCAGTTCTCGTATGTTGAGCTTGCCAAAATTGATCCACTTTTGATCACTACTAGAAAAAGCACTTTCACAAGTGGCTCCAGAAATATTATCACACGTGGTTTTAAAAACCGTTTGTAACAAAGCGCGCATGATAATCTATAATTTTCACAGGCGGAGTCAAAAAACCACCTGTGATATACATTATCACTGGCGGTTGTTACGTCCAAGAACCCGCCTGTGAAGAGTCATTATCACAGGCGATTCCTTTCGTAAGACGGCCTCCTCTGATAAAGCTATTTTCGCAGGTGGTTCTTTACCTACGAGGATCTGCCTTTGGAACTGTCTTATCACATGCGGTTATTTAAGGACGATCCACCTATGAAATTCCTTATCACGGTCAGTCTTAACGGTCGACCATCTGTGAAAATTCCTTAGCACATGTAGTTTTCATTTAAACCCGTCTATGAAAAAATATACCCCGTCCAGTACTACGTGTTGTTATTTCTAATTTCCTTCTGAAATTCAAATACACATTCACACACGGTACAAACAATATATTTTGACAAGCAACATCACAAAATATAGTCATCTCATATACATACAATGCAAGTACTGTACAATACAATACATATCAATTCATAGTTTACAAGTTTCACTAAATACCGCCTCGATTTTCATACTCGCTAAGCTCTAGAACATCAGCAAGTAGACATGTCTCCTCGAGAACGACCCTTTCACCATAAAGTCGAAATTCAACTTAGCAATCCTTGTCGAGTCAAGGATACCCGTCCTGGACTTCAGTTTTTCATTATCCATGTATTTCATCCTATTAAAGAATAAGTACAGAATCGTGATAATATCATGAAATGAATGCGTGTAGTAAGAAATGGAAGTTTGAAATATTAGAGGCACTTACAAGGACTAGATGAGTAATAGGTTTATTTCGAGCATGTCTAGATAGAACAGGCTTCGCAGAACTTCAAAGAGAATGGCTTGTTTATCATTTTCTCCTCGGCTCCAAAATGCTTCTTTTGGCACATGAAATGTTGTATTCTCCTAAGCGAAAAGGTTGTCTGCTAAACTTTGCTGATGTCATGAACGACATCCCATTAAATTTAGGAGGAATGTCCCCCTTCTGTTATACCAAAACTCCCTTCTTAACTAAAGTCGTCTCTATATTTTATGTCGTCTTATTCCCACATCTCAATATTTTCTAGTGCTGGTTCATATGAAGCATGAAATGCATGAGATTTTGTAATTATTTTCTTCATTGTTTCCAGATAATTTGACATGACCTCAGAAGGTTTCTTATTTTTGTATGAGCTAACTTTCACAGGCACAGACAGAGGAGTAGTCGTGGAAGTTGGACATTGTCCTGTTATTGAACATGTTATTCAACTGGTTGCTCTTTACTATCTGCTTGCTCTTGTATTGCATCAAGCTGTTGTTCAACTACTTACTCTTGTTTATATTTACTATCATCCTTGCTAGGACATAACGTGAGTGAATCTTCGTGAAATTATGGCAAGAAGATAGGGTTTCGTCTTCCAAGATATGATGGGGCTAGTCATCGGTTCATCGTCCAACATGATGTCGCGTCGGTGGCAAAGGATTAACTAATTGACGGCCTGCACCAGAGTCGTGATCCCCTCAAGAGTGATGTGGTATATTTCATAATCTTCATAATCATTGTCAATGATCTGAAGAACTTGCACCACATCATAATACAACAAAAGTGGATTGCCATTGAAGATACGATTCGTTTTGCTATAGTAGTGGCAACCAGTTTTGTTTTGTCCTCTGCTTTGCCGATTGGGACAAAAAGATGATAAACGATATCATTGATAGGGAAGTTAAGACTCGACCTTGAGCCTGGAACAGAACCTACGCTGCTAGGATAGACAGTTGGCGATAACAATGCCCCATTTGCCATGAGAACCAACGCTCTATTCTCCAACGACGATTGCCCAGATTCTCTAAGTTCATGCAATATTTGTTGCCCAGATGCCTTGACCTTTTGTTCAATCATATCTTTAAGTGTCTTCTTCAACTTGTCACGTCTACTATACGATGTTTCATCGTCTAGGAGACCCTCTTTCCCCACATCTGAGAAGAGATTGCTCGAACCAGTGCACCATGTTTAGGGTTGCCTAAGATAGCAGTAAGTAGGTTATTCTCCCTTGTCGGCTTGAAGAGACCTTTATCTTGTTTTTCAATTACTTCTTTCATTCTTTTCTCTACTTGGTGTGTAGAGTCGAGGTAACACCGACTGCCTAGTTCGCTCATTGCAGCCTTGTAGCGGGTTAGGATTGCTTGCTCTGACAGTGTCCTCTCAACTTTGGGTGTATATCCGATAACCCCAAGCGACGGTGGTATCTGTTCCTCTTTGCAAGCTCGGACCTAGTTTGACTTAGGGCTTTAGCCTCAGATTTGGTCTTTTGATGGACAAATTCTTGCCATTGAGCTTGCATGATTTATCCCATCTTCTTAGGGCTAGGGATCTTATTTTCCTTAACATAAGAATTCATTTCACTCTTCCAGCAACGAAAATTCTTGCTGCAAGAGATTTATGTTGCTTTCCTTATAGCTTCTTTCGTGCCTTTTGGGAACATAAATTGTTTCTTCAACTTCTCCCATAACTCGTTCTTGCCCGTGTCAGGGAATTTTCTCCAATTGTCCATTGTGATCGCCACGAGTGCTCTAACAAGACAACCGCATGCATTTTGGTATTTTATAATTGCCTCAAGCGGTTCTTGGGGAAGTCCACCTTCACTGACACTTTTTTTGTATATGATACCTTCTGGACCATTATTTCGACCTTGTTGCCCTCATTTTCTCTGTAGTCAACCCGAGGATTCAACCATTAGAGAACCCTCTACGTGTTTCGGAGCCGAAGTCACCTCGTTCTCTTGGAAATTAAGATAGGTAGAAAAGACTTAAAAGATTTCATTTACTTGACAAGCAGCATTAACTTAAACAATAATATTTGCGATTTATTAGACCGAACAAGTACCATACATCATCGGTGGGATCATAATTCGAGTCAACATCGTTTGACATCTTTTTAGTTTTTTTACTTTAAAAAGGATCTGATGGACTGTGATACGAGTCTGAACTTCTGGAGTCACTAAACTCAATATTGTGGACTTCATTGTTACTGCCAGCAAATGTGTCCCACTTTAATGTAAGGTACAAGAATATATGCACGGTGTCATCATCTTTTTACTATAACACCCGGATTTGATTTTGAGGCTTTGGAAAAAGCAAATCACAATTTTGCAAAGCCAGTTTTACATATGAATGCAACCTACATGCTACAAAACTTAAAATAGAATACTTAGCATTGACAAAGGAGCTTCTATATGATGAACCAAAGGATTGTAATAAAGAGTTAACTATTGAGGTCAAGGCCACTAGTGTAGTCCTTTGTAATGGCCTTATTATTCTTCATCTCTTTAGTCATACACTTGATGATTTTTTCATCGATCAGTGTGATGTCTTCTGATGTGAAGTAAATTTGTGATCAATACCTTGATTAACTTATGTGCACTCCTTCCCCCTTAAATTTTGGTCTACGGGATGTAGAAACTTACTCTATAATATCTCTTTTTTAATTTTACAATTTGACATAGAAGATGGACCGTCGAGCGTGGATGTACAATATGCCAAGACCTTATCCTATGTACATTCAAAATGTTACAAATTTTATTCAAGTGTCCAAGAGACATGCGAAGATGCAAAATATAGATGACATATTATGTTCACGTATCGACTGCAAAAATAAGATTGTTTGAACAAATACTATAGTAATCCAATCTCATTTAATGGAAAGAGGTCTTAAAAAAACAACACAATATGGACAGAGCATGGTGAGTTAGATACACATAAAGTTGATAATGATGATGAGAGAGGCTTTGATTGTGATCATGCTCATATCGATTATGGTAGTGATAATCAGGATGATGATGACGAGTTTGATTGTGAGGAGATGTTGCATCACATCAAACCACATGTATTGATTTCTATGGGAACAAGAAAAGGTTTAAGTAAAATGGAGACATTATAGAATGTGTCAAAAGAGCTTCTATATGATTAATCAAAGGGCTGTGATAAAGAGTTAACTATTGAGGTCAAGGCCACTAGAGTAGTCCTTTGTAATGGCTTTATTATTCTTCTTCTCTTCGGTCATACACTTGAAGTTTGATCATTGCATATGCAATTCTATTTCATCGATAAGTGTGATGTATTCTGATGTGAAGTAGATTTTTTATCAATACCTTGATTAACTCATGTGCACTCCTTCCCTCTTAAATTTTGGTCTACGGGGCGTAGAAACTTACTCCATAATATCTCTTTTTTACTTTTACAGTTTGACATAGAAGATGGACCGCCGAGCGTGGATGTACAATATGCCAAGACCTGACCCTATGTACATTCAAAATGTTACAAACTTTATTCAAGCATCCAAGAGACATGAGAAGATGCAAAAGATATATGACATATTATGTCCATGTATCGACTGCAAAAATAATATTGTTTGAACAAATACTACAGTGATCCAATCTGATTTTGTGGAAAGTGGTTTTAAAAAAACTACACAACATGGACAGAGCATGGTGAGTTAGATACACATGAAGTGGATAATGATGATGAGAGAGGCTTTGATGGCTATAATTCTCATATCAATTTTGGTAGTGACGGTTAGGATGATGATGATTTTGACTATGAGGAGATGTTGCATCATATTGAGTCACATGTATTGATTTCTTTAGAAATAAGTAAATGTTTAAGTAAAATGGAGACATTACAGAATGCGTCAAAGGAGCTTCTATATGATGAATCAAAGAGTTGTGATAGAGAGTTAACTATTGTGGTCAAGGCGACTAGAAGTCCTTTGTAACGACTTTATTCTTCTTTTTGTCTTCGGTCATACACTTGGAGTTTGATCCTTACATATGAAATTATATTTCATCGATCAGTGTGATGTATTCTTATGTGAAGTAAATTTGTGATCAATACCTTGATTAACTCATGTGCACTCCTTCCGCTTAAATTTTGGTCTACAGGACGTAGAAACTTACTTCATAATATCTCTTTTTTATTTTTACAGTTTGACGTAGAAGATGGACCGACGAGTGTGGATGTACAATATGCCAAGACTTGATTCTATGTACATTCAAAAATGTTACAAACTTTATTCAAGCGTCCAAGAGACATGCGAAGATGCAAAAGACAGATGACATATTATGTCCATGTATCGACTGCAAAAATAAGATTGATTGAACAAATACTATAATTATCCAATCTCATTTGGTGGAAAGAGGTTTTAAAAAAACTACATAATATGGACAGAGCATGGTGAGTTAGGTACACAGAGGCTTTGATGGCGATAATGCTCATATCGAGTATGGTAGTGACAATCAGGATGATGATGATGAGTTTGATTGTGAGGAGATGTCGTAGCACATCGAACCACATGTATTGATTTCCATGAGAACAAGTAAATGTTTAAGTAAAATGGGGACATTACATAATGCGTGAAAGGAGCTTCTATATGATGAATCAAATAGTTGTGATAAAGAGTTAACTATTGAGGTCAAGGCCACCAGATAGTCCTTTGTAATGGCTTTATTATTCTTCTTCTCTTCGGTCATACACCTGAAGTTTGATCCTTGCATATGCAATCCTATTTCATTGATCAGTGTGATGTATTCTGATGTGAAGTAAATTTGTGATCAATACCTCGATCATGTGCACTCCTCCCCCCTTAAATTTTGGTCTACGTGGCATATAAACTTACTCCATAAAATACTTCTGTAGAGGTGATGCACACGGATAACCTCGCAATAGTGACAGTTTCACTATGGAAATTTGATCTTTCTCGTCATTGTATTTGATGGGAGGATTGAGGTATGCACCGTCTGACAGGCATATCTTTTCCATTGTACTCTGCAGTAGAGTACCATGATGTGTGGTCGTTGTCTTAGCATTGAAGGCATTCGTGCGCCCACCCTGCATTGAATGCCATCACCTACCCCACTCCCAAGCTCGGGCTCATGCGGCCTCATCGTGGACCTTGTTGGTCAGGGCTTGGGAAGGTTTGTCGCCGACCTCGGCGGTCAAGGTTTGAGCATTAGTTGTTATCTAGGCTAGTAGTCGGACATGATCGTGTGTTGTATCTTGTCAGAGCTTGGTCGTCGATCCAAGCCATTCGGTAGTCGGAGTATAGAACCCCGTTGGTATCTCTCGAGCCTGTGGCCGACCACTCTGGTCGGACGGAGGCTAATGCAACATGATGTGTCTCGTGAAGAAAAGAATATAAATGCATGAGTCCGTGGATCGCTTACTATATCGAGGGGCTCAGGGCTAGAACAGCAAGGTGTCGACCCTGGTCACTATTGACGGTCGTTATATACCAATTTCGACCGTCAATATAACTTAATTATGTGAAGAAATAAATATTTCTTACACACATCAATCTACTTGTACTTGGAAAAATAGTGCATGCAGGAGTTTTTATGCAAAAATGATGGAGAATGAGGGGAGCAATCCTAAAAAGTGCCACCCTAGCCAATCAAGTGACGACATGTGGCACCACATGGATCAATGACTCATTCCCAGGGGTATCCAAGGAGATCCAACAGAGTTTCACCCGGGAAGGGAATAAGGGCCCACATGGAAGTCACCCCGAGGGAACACACCCGAAGGGGGGCAGGACCAGGGCGCCAAACTCGGTCTTCCTCCATGTGTTGGCTCCTCACGGCTCCTTGAAGGCGGTGAAGACTAATTCACGCGCTAATTGTTGTGGGAACACCTCTACTGCGTGTATAAATAGGGGGGTGTCTTGCTTCTCACACACACCACTCTAGCATTTTCTCTTGTATTGCACTAGTGCTCTTAGTCCCTTAGTGGAGGTTAGGCTGTAGAGAGGAGCCTCTAGTCCCATGTCCAAATTGGGAAAGGTATGGCTCATGTATCTTTTCTTGTATTTGTGACATGATGCATTATATTAATATTATTAGTCTTTACTTATTCATATACTTGGATGAAGACTGATGAGGACATCACTACCATAGTTACAGCCATAGCCCCTACTACCACAAATATGGGACCAAATACTACAAATACAGGTACTTTCATTTCATGGTAATGTTTCTAATGTTCATGAGAATATGATGCTGCCTAAATTGGATACATTTGTGTTGCTTACAAATGAAGGGCCTAGCATGGTCAAGAGGAATGAACGTGTGAACATCATCCAGTAGGGAGATGAAGGCGCGTGCGAAGAAAACCAAAACGGAGTTTCTAGTGGACTTTTTAGCACTTTGAAGCCACCATGATGACATACAAGGACATGGACGAAATATACAAAATGGCGGACCAGAATAAAGTCAAGTGGATGAATAAGGTGTTGTACAGCAAATCTTGAGGCTGGGGCCATGTAATAAACAGAGACTTAGGCAAAAAAGGAAACAACTAAGGGAAATCTGGTCCAACCTTTGCTGCTGGACGAAATTCCCCTCTTCCTTCCACCATTTAAAGATAAATGTGCTATAATACGGAAACAAATAGAGGAAATCATACCTTGCCTTGCTGCTGGATGGATTTCCCTCTTTCTTTCCCTATTAAAAGGTAGTCTATCTCAAGAATAGGAAGGGGATAAGGGAGATCACGTCCTACCTTTCTTGCTGGACGAATTTCCCTCTTCCCTCTCCTATTTAAGTAGGCCCATAGTTCCTTGAGAGGTTGGGTTTTGTTTATATTAAAGATTGCCATAGAAGCAACTCACGTACCTCGTTTGTGTCCAACGACCACACCAGGAGGTTTCAGAACCCCACTTTCATCAATAAAGTTTTCTTCTTAATTTTGCAATATCCAGATTGCAATTTCAGTTTCTTGCGTGTTCTTTGTTTGCCTGCAGGAAATAGATGAACAAGGAGCTACATGATAAATTTCAACAAATGATGTGTGAACAAGTGCAAGACGTGCTGAACAGATTTGGAGAGGCCATGGAGAAACTAGATGACTTTGAGAACTCATTTGACACCAAGCTGGAGGGCAAGTTTAACGAAGTGCTCGCGCGTCTACCACCATCACCAGCTGCACCTATCGCACCTCCGCAGCAACAACAACAACGATGCCGCCTTCCAAATCAAATGGGAGGCGCACAGCGTGTACCTCTCAACCATGACCAACATTCTTGTGCCGCTGCTACAGCTGCTATTTCTGCGGCTCCTGCTGCTACCATGGATCAGTACGATGACTACGAGGGCGAGTACGAGGATGATATTGCTCCACAACAGAACTACGTGCAACATCCCGGCCGTCCACACATCTACAATCGAAATGGTAGAACTGCACCACCCTCTCAGGTATGAGATAATGACCATGTCCCTAAGCTGAAATTGAATATTCCACCATTTGAGGGCAGATACATGCCTAATGTATATCTTACTTGGGAGTTAGAACTGAACAACATTTTACATGCTTACTATATCCTGAGGATAAACGTGTTGCTGCTGCTGTTTGTGAATTCACTGGTTTTGCTTCTGTTTGGTGGTTTGAACATTGTAGATTATATCATAATAATATCCCAACTACTTGGGCTGCTTTGTAAACTGCTATGCACACTCGTTGGGTTCCACCATATTATCAACGTGAATTACTTCAAAAATTACAGCGTTTAAGACAAGAAAAAATCTGTAGATGAATATTATCAAGAATTAAAATTGGGTTGATTCGCTGTGGAATTGTTGAGGATAATGAAGCTATGCTTGCACGCTTTATTGGTGGGTTAAACAGAGAAATTCAAACTATCTTAGAGTATAAGGAGTATAACAACATCACTCGTTTATTCCATCTTGCTTGCAAAGCTGAACTTAAGTGCATGATCAACAGGCCATGGTATGAACTAACTTTTCTGCAGGTCGATCTTCATCATGGACACCATGTGCGTCTTCTACTTCCACACGTCCCTACTGCACCACCGTCTACTTGAGCTGCCAACTCCAACCACGGCCCAAGAAAACCGGCACCACCACCACCGTCCACCAAGAGCACACCTTCTCGTCCCGTTGATAGGATAATAGTTCCCGATATTTTGATGAGAATAGGAGGGTTAGATTTGTGGAGGAGAAGACGTTGGCGAACCGACTACACCGTCCCCGGGACAATGCGCCTTAGAGATGGGTACACCGACTCCGAAGTTGTATTTTTCTTGCTGGCACACAATCAACCAGACCACGAGGGGCTTTGTTCCTGCGAGCAATTGAATAACACGCAAGAAAAAAAAATAACAAGCATTGATCTATTGAAATAATAAAAAAGTAAGGTTCCGAATATAAGTAGACGAGCGATCTAGTCGACACGAGCGTGTATAGGGAAGCAGCAGAAGCTAACTTTCGAATAAACAAAACCCACCAACTAATGAGGGGCAGCAGCTACTGTTTAATACCTGCCTAGGGTCGTGAGAAACCCTAATAATTAGTCCCTAATGGGCTCTTAACGGTACATGGGCCATGGGCCCAACTTTGGTGATGCAGCACCATGGACAGAAAATGTACCAATATTAAAATAATGATTGTGGCCGAGTCCGAAAAGATATGAATATGAGGTTAGATTCGTTTGAAAGTATACTTGGTAATCGTCCCAAGAAGTACTCGAACTCCCGAATCGTAGTCCGAATGAAGTCATGGTGGCCGTCACAAGTTGGTGCTGTTCTGCTGTCCAAATCCAGTCCGCGTGAATTCTCTTCCCTTTGGCTCCTCTCCATTGTTCCTATGCAAAAAAATAAAGCACGTGGTTCCACGGTCTAGATAAGATAGACATAAGGCCAAGAATGAGTTCACCTGATAGTTTAGTTGACATGCACGAGTGCGAGTAACCAGACCAAAAACCGGTAGTTGAGTCGGTGTGGATGTATCGACGGTGTTGATGTCCTCATCATCCTCCCCTTATTGTATTTGAGTCGTCCGCAACTCAAGCTCATCTTCTTATCCCAATTATGGCTTCAAATCTTCAATGTTAAATATGCGACTAACCCCAAATCCGCAGGCAACTTGAGTTTATATGCATTATCATTAATCCTTTCTAACACTTTGAATGGACCATCAGCTCGAGGTAACAATTTTGGACTTTCTCAAATCAGGAAACCTATCCTTTTGCAAATGTAGTCAAACTAAATCACCAGGTTTAAAAGTGATAGGTTTATTTCCCTTACTACTAGCAAGTTTGTACTTAGCATTCATGCACTCTATATTCTTCCTAGTGGTTTCATGCATTTTAAGATTAATTCAGCATGATGTTTAGCATTAAAATTTACTCGCTCCGTTGAGGGAAGAGGTAATAAATAAATAGAAGCACGGGGCACAAATCCATAAACAATTTCAAAAGGGCATTTCTTAGTACTAGAATCTAGTGAGCGATTATAAGCAAACTCAACATGAGGCAACTCTTCCCGTATTTTTATATTTTTTAAAACAGCCCTAAGCATGGTAGATAAACTTCTATTCACAACCTCAGTTTCACCATCAGTTTGGGGATGACAAGTAGTCGAAAATAAAAGCTTAGTCCCCAATTTTGCCCATAAAGTTCTCCAAAAATGTCTAAGAAACTTAGCATCACGACCTAAAACTATTGTATTTGACACTCCATGCAACCTAACAACCTCTTGAAAAAACAAATCAGCAACATGTGTAGCATCATCACTTTTATGACAAGGTATGAAGTGTGCCATTTTACAAAATCTATCCACCACAAAAAAGATGCTATCCCTCCCCTTCTTTGTTCTAGGCAGTCCTAAAACAAAGTCCATAGAAATATCCGCCCAAGGCATGCTAGGAACAGAAAGAGGCATGTACAAACCACGTGGATGAAGTCGTGACTTAGCTTTTTGACATGTCGTGCAGCGAGCAACAAAGTGCTCCACGTCTCGCCACATCCTTGGCCAAAAGAAATGACCAGCAAGTATATCCTCCATCCTTTTCACTCCAAAGTGCCCCATGAGCCCACCTCGATGCGCTTCCTGTAACAACAACAAACGAACGGAGCTAGCTGGAATGCATAGCTTGTTAGCTCTAAACACATACCCATCACTGAGGACAAATTTATTCAACGTTCTTCCCTCTTTACACTTCACCAATGCATCTTTGAAATCTGTATAAAGTTCATATTGACCTTTAATTGTTTCCAATCCAAAAAATTTTAATGTCAAGTTGATATATAAGAGTATCACGTCTAGATAAAGCATCAACAATAACATTGTCCTTTCCTTTTTGTGTTTGATGACATAAGGAAAAGACGCAATAAATTATATCCACTTAGCATGCAACCAATTCAGTTTCCCTTGACTCCTAATATGCTTTAGTTATTCATGATCAGAATGGATAACAAATTTATTGGGCCACAAATAATGTTGCCATGTTTCTAAAGTCCGTACAAGAGCATATAATTCCTTATCATAGGTAGAAAAATTCAGAACAGGCTCACTCATTTTCTCACAAAAATATGCAACATGTTTTCCTTCTGGTAACAAAACACCACCCAATCCAATCCCACTCGCATCACATTCAAGCACAAAAGTCTTACAAAAATCAAGAAGTCAGAGAAGAGGTGCATGTCTCAACTTATCTTTCAGTATGGTAAAGGCGTTATCTTGCGTGGTGCCCCAAGAAAAGGGCACTCCCTTCTTTGTAAGGTCATTCAATGGAGCAGCAATGGTGCTGAAATCCTTCACAAAGCGACGACTGAACCCAGCTAGTCCTAGAAAACTCTGCACCTGTGTGATGGTCTTTGGTACAACACACCACTGAATAGCCTCCACCTTTGCTTGATCAACTTCAATTCCTTGTGGAGTAACAACATAGCCAAGAAAAGAGACTCGATCCGTGCAAAAAGTGCACTTTTCAAGGTTACCAAATAAATGTGCCTCACGTAAAGCATTAAAAACAGCATGTAAACGATCCTGATGTCCATCCATGGATTTGTTGTAAATCAATATATCATCAAAGTACACAACAACAAATCTTCCAAGGAATGGACGCAAAACCTTGTTCATTAATCTCATGAAGGTGCTAGGTGCATTAGTTAACCCAAAAGGCATGAGTAACCACTCAAATAAACCGAACTTGGTTTTGAATGCAGTTTTCCATCTATCTTCTAGTTTCATGCGAATTTGGTGGTAACCACTACACAAATCAACTTTTGAGAACACAACAACGCCACTCAATTCGTCAAGCATATCATCTAAGCGTGGAATAGGATGATGATATAGAATGGTAATATTATGGATTGCTATACAATCCACATACATACGCCAGGATCCATCCTTTTTAGGTACTAGAATAACTAGGACGGCACAAGGACTAAGGGACTCACGTACATAACCTTTGTCGAGTAGTTCTTGTACTTGGTGCTGAATATCCTTTGTTTCTTCCGGGTTTGTCCTGTATGGTGCACGGTTGGGCAATGAAGCACCAGGAATGAGGTCAATCTGATGCTCAATCCCTCAAAGTGGTGGTAGTCCTGGTGGTATTTCACTTGGAAACACATCAGAATATTCCTGCAAAATGTTAGCAACAACAGGAGGCAAATAATGTTGCATATTGTAAAGGGAAATCAAAGCATCTTTGCATACCAAAGTATAGTCAATAGAGGTGGAAGCAATCAGTTCATTAATATCAGATTTCATAGAAAACAAGCATTTTCCCTTGAGAGATATCTCATTTTTCTTATCAAACACTGATTTGGCTTTGTTATTGTTCTCGACAGTAGCATGTTCCTGAGATTTAGTTTTCCTAGCTCTAGCAACATCATTTTGCACAATAGCTTCAGGTGACATAGGATGCAACACAATTTTTTATCATGGTAAAGAAAAGAATACTGATTTGATATACCATGATGCATAGAATTTCTATCAAATTGCCAAGGTCTTCCTAGCAGAATACTATGCAATAGTTTGCATAGGCGCAACATCACATTCAACGACATCCTTATATGATCCAATAGCAAAATTGATTCGCACAAGTCTAGTTACCTTTGCCTTACAACTCTTGTTTAACCATTGAATGTAATAGGGATGTGGGTGCGGTTCGATGCTTAGTGCCAGCTTGGCCACCATGTCACTGCTGGCCAAGTTGTTGCAGCTACCTCCATCATTGATCATACAGCAAGAATGCTCTTTGATGACACGCTTTGTTTGGAATAATGTGTACCTTTGATTTGGCTCCACTTTCTCCATTTGGGCACTAAGCACACGTTTCACTATGAGACTTTCATAGCGCGCTGCATCTTCTGCACTAATATGCTCTTCTTGATGTTTGTCACTACCTGCATAGCAATCTGCAAGCAAATCATGTGTATCATCATAGAAATCACTAGCGGGTGAGTACTCACCATGATCTTTAAAACTAGAACACGTTTGCTCGTACAGTCACGCTGCACATGGCCGAATCCCTTGCATCTGTGACATTGAACGTCTCTAGCTCACCCTATAGATGCTACGGAAGAAGCAGTCTCGGTGGGCTTTTGCTTGGTCTTTGCTTTTGAGCTAGTGGAAGAAGCATGTGCCTTGTTTCTGGAGGAAGAAGGTCCTACCCCACACGGTGAAGATGGCGGGGGAGCACGCCCTATCGGAGGAGTAGTCGTGCGTGGTTGCCATGAGCTAGTCGTTCCTACAGAAATATTAGTTCTAGAACTAGCTCGTCTGATGAACCCAACGGGTACGGGGGATGCCCTATCTTACAATGAGAGATATTGGTGGTGAACGAATTTGGTGGAGGTCGACGTTGGATGCCCGACTACCACAACCAGATAACTACAATTTGGGTGGAGGTCGACGTTGTGCTACCCGACTACAACAGCCACAAGGGTGTTGCACCTTAGTGATAGTTACATCGGCTCCTGTTGTTGCTGTTCTTGCCGTGCGAAGAACAACCTTGAACCTTCAAGCAATCGAAGAACAAACAAGAACAAGATAACAAGCAAACACTCATGGGTGTGATAAGTTGGGGTTCTGATTCAAGTAATCAGAAGGTCTCGTCGACACTTGCGTTATAAGGAAGTATCAATGGATAAACATACAGAAAACAAAACCCAAGTTCTTCCTATGGCTGCTAGTTGCTTATATAGAGGAGGAAGACTAGAACTCAGGATGGAGTCACGAGTCTTGTTCGGCTTTTTCTTGGTATCTCGAGCATCATCTGCCTTTGATTCTTGATCCAATGGAAAGTAGACGAAGAGACCTTTCCATCATGTACTTATTTGTATTAAACAACCTTGGGAGTTGAAAGTTATGCCCCTTTTAAGCTGGTACTTGCTGCAGTTACGAGGACCCCTCGGGTGGAGCAGTCTTCATTGCATTAATCCCACCATTCCTCCTAGCTAGATCAATTCCCAAGCACCTAATAAAAACAAGGTCATCAAAAGGCTTTAATAGTTCTCCATTTGAAGGATAATTAGTTTGAACAGCCAGAAATGTCACCTGATAATTAAGTTCACGTGCACGAGCGCGTGTCATTGGACCTTGATTAGCCGCAAGTGGTGAATGGGCTTCTGTTGTGGTTGTATCAATGGTAGCGATATCCTCATCATCCTCCCCTTCTGTCAATTGAGTTGTCCTCGACTCAAACGTTTCTTCCTCGCCCACATATGGTTTCAAATCATTAATATTAAAAGAGGAAGTAACCCCAAAATGTGCAGGCAACTCAATTTCATATGCATTATCATTAATTTTTGGAAGCACTTTAAGGGTCCAATAGCTATAGGTAACAATTTAGATTTTCTCAAATCAGGAAATCTATGCTTTCTCAAATGCACCCAAACCAAATCACCAGGTTCAAAAGTAACATGCTTTCTACCCTTGCTACCGGCTTGTTAATACTTAGCGTTCATACACTGAATGTTTGCTTTAGTTTGTTCATGCATTTTAAGAATTATTTCAGTACGGCGAGAAGCATCAGAATTCAATTTCTCTTAAGGTGGCAGAGCTGAAAGATCAATGGGAGCACGAGGGATAAAAACATATACAATATGAAAAGGGCACAAATTAGTAGTAGAATGCAGCGTATGATTGTAAGTAAATTCAAAATGAGCCAAACATTCTTCCCATAATTTGATGTTATGTTCCAGCCCTAAGCATAGTAGATAAACTACGGTTCACTACTTTGATCTGTCCATCAGTTTGAGGGTGACAAGTGGTAGAAAAGAGCAATTTTGTATCCAACTTAGCCCATAAAGTTTTCCAAAAATGACTAAGAAATTAGGCATCTCTATCTGAAACATTAGTGTTTGGGAGCCCATGCAAACGAACAACTTCTCGAAAGAACAAATCAGCAATATGGGTAGCATCATCAATTTTGTGGTATGGTATAAAATGTGCCATTTTAGAAAATCTGTCCACAACAAAAAAAATACTATCCCTCGCCTTCTTTGTTCTAGGCGATCCTAAAACAAAATCCATAGAAACATCCACCTATGGAGCACTAGGAACAGGGAGAGGCATGTATATACCATGTGGATTAAGATGGGACTTAGCTTTTTGACATGTGATGCAACGAGCAACAAACCGCTTCACATCTTTTCTCATCTTTGGCCATAAGAAATGGCTTGCTAGGATGTCTTCCGTCTTCTTGACACCAAAGTGTCCCATCAACCCTCCACCATGTGCTTACTGCAATAGTAAGATACGCACAGAACCAGCTGGAATGCACAATTTGTTAGCTCAAAACACAAAACCATTAGTGAGAATGTGAGAACTATGTGTGCCGTGCTCTTTGATCCTACAGAGAACAAACGTGTTCCATGTTTTTCCTTCTTTACATTGCAGCAGCACATCTTTGAAATCAGCATCAAAAGCATATTGTTCTTTAATTGTTTCCAAGCCAAAAATCATAAAATCAAGTTGGGACAACATATTATAACGGTGAGATAAGGCATCCGCAATAACAATATCTTTTCCTTTCTTATGTTTGATGACATAAGGAAAGTACTCAATGAATTCTACCCACTTGCCATGCCTACGGTTCAGGTTATTATGGCCCTTAATATGCTTCAAAGATTCATGATCAGAATGTATAACAAATTCTTTAGGACATAAATAATGTTGCCATGTTTCCAAATTTCGTACTAGTGCGTATAATTCTTTATCGTAAGTGGAATAGTTCAGAATAGGCCCATTCAATTTCTCACTAAAATAAGCAATAGGTTTCCCCTCTTGCAACAAGACACCTCCCAATCCAATACCACTAGCATCACATTCCAATTCAAAAGTCTTCTTGAAATCTGGTAGTTGGAGAAGGAGCGTATGAGTTAACCTATTCTTCAAAGTTTCAAATGCAGCCTCTTGCGCCTTGCCCCATGTGAATGGAGCACCCTTCTTTGTAAAGTCATGCAGTGGGCCTGCTATGGTGCTGAAGTCCTTCACAAAACGACGTTAGAATCCAGCAAGTCCGAGAAAGCTTCGTAGTTGTGTGACTGTGAAAGGAGTCGGCCAGCTGTGTATTGCCTCCACCTTGGCTTGATTGACTTCAATTCCCTGTGGTGTCACAACATAGCCAAGAAAAGAGACTCTATCTGTGCAAAAGGTGCACTTGTCAATGTTACCAAATAAGCGTGCCTCACGTAAAGCATTGAAAACAGCACCGAGATGATCAAGGTGCTCTTCTAGAAATGTGCTATAAATCAAGATGTCATCAAAATATACTACCACAAATCTTCCAATGAAAGCACGTAAAACCATATTCTTTAATCTCATAAAAGTGCTAGGTGCATTAGTGAGACCAAAAGGCATGACTAACCACTCATACAAACCGAACTTAGTTTTAAACGCTATTTTCCATTCATCACATAGCTTCATGCGAATTTGATGGTATCCACTACGCAAGTCAATTTTAGAGTAAATCATCGAGCCACTAAGTTCATCAAGCATATCATCTAACCTAGGAATAGGATGACGATATCTAATGGTAAAGTTATTAATTGCTCGACAATCTACACACATGCGACATGATCCATCTTTCATTGGGACCAAAATAACAGGAACAGAGCAAGGACTAAGTGACTCGTGCACATAACCTTTGTCAAGTAATTCCTGTACTTGTCTCTAAATCTCCTTAGTCTCCTCTGGGTTGGTCTTGTATGGTGCTCGGTTTGGCAAAGAAGACCCAGAGATGAGGTCAATCTGATGCTCAATCCCTCTCAATGGTGGCTGCCCGGCTAGTACCTCTTGTGAAAACACATCAGCGTATTCTTGCAGAAGGTTAGTGATAGCAGGGGGCAAAGCACATGGTATGTCGTGAAGTGAGAACAAAGCTTCTTTCAAAGAAAACACATAGCAAATTGCAGCATTATTTTTTAATTCAAACAAATCAGATTGGGAAGCAAGAAAACAAGCACTCTTCAATTTTATTTCATTCTTCTTCACATGAGCAGATTTGGAATTGTCAGTCTTAGGTTGTACCGATTCCTTTGCAACATTTGAATTTTCATTTTGATTGGATTTCTTATTTTTTCTCTTCACAAGCTCCAGCAATATCATCTTTCAAAATAGCATCGGGAGACATAGGGTGCAAAACAAGCTTCTTCTCATTATGCATGAAGGAGTATTGATTTGATTAACCATGATGTAATGTATCTTTATCAAATTGCCAAGGTCGACCAAATAGCATAGAGCAAGCTTGCATAGGTACCACATCGCAATCAATGTAATCGTGGTAGGAACCAATTGTAAATTAAACACGAACCAAACATATTACCTTAAGCTTACCACTGTCGTTGAACCATTGGATGTAGTAGGGATGTGGATGTGGAAGTGTTGTCATCCCAAGCTTCTCTATCATGGCAGCACATGCTAAATCGTTGCAGCTTCCTCCATCAATAATAATGCGACACAATCGTTCCAAAACTACACATTTAGTTTGGAATAGATTGTGTCGCTGGTTATGTTTAGCTTTGATCATTTGGGCACTCAAGACACGCCTCACAACAAGACTCTCATAGTGGTCAGCATGATCACCCCCAATGTGCTCTTCATCATCGTTCTTCTTTCCTGCATCTTGTGTAGCAAGCATGGCATATGTTTTATCATCTAAATCACTAGTGGATGAGTACTCACCATTTTCTTGTACAATCAACACACGCTTGCTTGGGCAGGCCCTTCGTAGGTGCCCAAAACCCTTGCACTAGAGGCATTGAATGTCTTTTGTTCTCCCCGTGGAAGCAATGGAAGAAGAAGTGTTGGCTGCAACATGGGAGGATCCTTTTGTTGTCTCGATAGCACACGAAGATGGTGATTTTGATGTAGTCCTGGGCAATCGATTGGAAGCATCGTCCGGAGAATCATGCTGAAGACCAGCAGCACTTGAGCGGGATTGCCATGAGGTAGTTTGACCTACAGAAATGTTAGTTCTCGTGCGTCGTCCCCACACTTCTCTTTCAGCCTTACAAGCAAGATGGAATAATCGAGTGACGTTAGTGTATTCCTTAAAAACCAATGTCCTGAATTTCTCTCGTAAACCACCCATAAACCTAGACATTGCAACCTCTTCATTTTCAACTAGGCCACATCGCATCATGCCTATTTGGAGTTCTTGATAGTATTCCTCAACAAATTTGTTTCCTTGCCTAAGTTGTTGTAATTTATGCAACAAGTCACGAGCATGATAGGAAGGAATAAAACGACGATGCATGATTCGTTTGAAGGCATTCCAAGTTTGTGGTACAATAGCTGGACTTTTAGTTTGATACTCATGCCACATAATAGAGGCAAAGTCAATGAATTCACTTGTGACAGCTCTAACCTTTTTGTCATCAGGGAAATCATGTCACACAAGTTTTTGATCTACAGATAATTCCCTAGACAGATATGCATCCAAATAATATTTCCCATCAAAGGGTGGTATGGAGAATTTAATGTTGCATAGAGAATCGTCATTATCACGTACCTCACGTCTAGGGCTCGACCACCCATACCATGATGGTCGCGACGTGGCTGATGTCGATACCAGAAAGGTCCATCATCAAGCTCGATGTCCGTTGAATACTCCGCCTCATCATATCTTGAAGTGCTGCCAACGGAGTCGTGGCTGTCATCAACACGTCTTTGCCTCTCTTCGCGTACAACCTGTTCCATCCTCTCCAATTGGTCAATGATTGCTGCAAGAAAAGCGTTGATAGCCCCAACAGTGCTTTCCAATGTGGTCAGCTTGGTGTTGGTGCAAATCTGTGTCGACTCTAATTAACCAATGCGTTCATTGGTGACTTGAATATCCTCGTTGAGGGCATCCGTGTGCAGCTTTACTTGGCGTTCAAAATGCTGAATGATGCCCCTCGTACGTGGTGAACGTAGACATGTCTCCTTCGGATCAGCTGACATGGTTAGTAAAGAAAGGAAATACAACAGCAAGCAGATTAATCCTAGCAGTTGCTAAGAATTGGTAGGACACAATCACTTCCTCACTAGCAAGAAATTAGGCTCTTACAAGTTCTTACCACGCGATGCAGGGGGCGCCGACAAACAGCAAGAACAACAACAAACGGTGGCTGCCAGCACAATTTTGTTGTGTTGTAGATGATTTTATGGAGCTGTAGGTGCCTGCAAAAAATGAGTTGCACAAAGGAACAAATTGTACCACATCAGTCACAACAAGTTGAATAAACGTTCCATGATGGTATTGTGTTGGTCCTAGTCTAAACCGTGATAGAGACGCGAGCCGGTACTTCACGTGATGTTAATTTACAGTAGTAGAAAAGTTCGGACATCATGAATGTTGTGTTTTAAAAAAATGTTCAAAACAAAAAATTGAACTATGAAACTTTAAACAAATATTACACAAACTGTTTCTTCTTTTTTGTACTGAGAAACTTTTTCTAGCAATTTTAATCATTGCGGCTTTTCTTTCTTTGCACGTGCCTTTTTTTGCTGATCCGTGCGGCTTTTCTTTTGCACCTGCCTTTTTCTCAACTTTGTGTAGGTAATGAAAATGGACTAAGAACAAGTGGCACGAACTCGAAACTCTAGCGGTGAAAAACCTAGGACCAGCAACTCGACACCAAAAGGCAACCGTTAATTCAACAAGTCGAGAGCTAAGTAGCCAAACGAGAGGCTTACAGTGTTTTTAGGATTTTTAGAGCGAACTTTTGTAGGCAACCACAAGGGTGCTGCGCCTTAGCAATAGTTACACCGACTCCTGTTGTTGTTATTCTTGTCGTGCCAAGAACAGCGTTGAACCAGTAAGCAATCGAAGAACAAATAAGAACAAGATAGCAAGCAAACACTCACGGGTGTGATAAGTTGGGGTTCTGATTCAAGTAATCGGAAGGTCTCGTCGACACTCGCCTTACAAGGAAGTAGCAATGACTAAACTTACAAAAAAACAAAACCCAAGTTCTTCCTATGGCTGCTAGTTTCTTATATAGAGGAGGAAGACTAGAACTCAAGATGGAGTCACGAGTCTTGTTCGGCCTTTTCTTGGCATCTCAAGCATCACCTGCCTTTGATTCTTGATCCAATGGAGAGTAGACGAAGAGACCAATCCAGCAAGTACTTAATTGCATTAAACAACCTTGGGAGTTGAAAGTTATGCCCCTTTTAAGCTAGTACCTGCTGCAGTTACGAGGACCCCTCAGGTGAAGCAGTCTTCATTGCATTAATCCCTCCATTCCTCCTAGCTGGATTAATTCCCAAGCACCTAATAATAATAAGGTCATCACAAGGCTTTAATTGTTCTCCATTTGAAGGATAATTAGTTTGAACAGCCCGGAATGAATTCACCTGATAATTAAGTTCACGTGCACGAGCGCGTGTCATTGGACCTTGATTAGCCGCAAGTGGTGAATGGGCTGCTGTTGTGGTTGTATCAATGGTAGCGATGTCCTCATCATCGTCGTCCCTGCACTTCCCTTTTAGTTTTACAAGCAAGATGAAACAAACGGGTAATATTATTGTAATCTTTATAAGCAAGGATGTCTAATTTCATGATTTAGGCCACCCAAAAATCTAGACATAGCTTGTTCCTCATCCTTGTCTAAATTACAATGCAACATACCCATTTGTAGTTCCTGAAAATACTCTTCTACACTTTTAGCTTCCGGTCTCAATTGTTGTAACTTATTTAATAGATTACGTGCATAGTAAAAAGGAACAAATCTAGCCCGCATGAGCCGTTTCATAGCTTCCCAAGTTTGGGGTATGTTATTAGGATTTTTCTTTCCATGTTCTATCTACCAAATAGAAGCAAAATCAGTGAACTCACTAGTGGCTGCACTAACCCTTGCATTTTCAAGAATTCGTGACATGCAAATTTTTGGTCAACGGAAATTGTGAGACCTATGTGTGATTAATACCTTGGCTTTGACGATAAAAGTTTTGAATACTCCCAAAACATCTTTGTATTAAGATCTGACTCAAGGTCCGGTTAGCTTTGGCAAGGTTCGAAGCTTCATGATAGTGGTTCTGCTGTTATCTTGCAATGATTCAAACTTGCTTTACACTTGTGGAATGTTTGCTTAGTATTCTTTTACTATGTTTTTGGTGTGTTTTGGTGGTTAAGGCTGATATCATTTTTCTATGGTCTGCAACATCTTTATGTGAGGTGCTCATGTAAGATGTTGTAGTTTCAGAACTAACGTGAGTCAAGTCGAGGACTTGTGCTCGGAAGTATTGGTTGTTTATTCATTTGCAGGTGTTGCTTGAGTTCAAGACATGGCTGGTGACCGGATCCATTGAAATAGTCTTAGGGAGAAGATGAGGTTCAACAACCAAGTTCGGGAGAAATTGTGATTGAGTTGATCGGGAGGTTGCACAACATGTTTGAATCAAGAACAATGCATATGAATGTATCGTGGGTGTCGTTGGAAGATGTTTGCACGTATGCAACGAGTGCATGTACGTGGCTACATGGTTCTGAGGCGTGATGAAGAGATGTGGACATAAAAAATTGGTTGGAAAGGTCCAACCGACTAGGTTATGGACTCAAGCTGCGGCTGAGTATTGTTTGACTCAAATATGGAAAGTTTTGAGTTGGTTGTGATTGGATTTCGTGTGGGTCACGAATTTGTGTTGTTTTAGGAATGTGGGATACGTTCCTAAGGGTTTGGAAGTCTTAATATTGCTTCTATCTGCGTATAGAAGAGTCTTGAGCAGTTATGGAAAGTTTCAATTCGTGAACTGAGTAGGATTAGAATCCTAGTTAGGTTTGAGTTGGCCTAGGGGCTGGTTATATAAGCAAGGGAGGCCAGAGCTCGTGGTGCACCACTTTAGGGCTGTTCTTCTTGTGTTCTATTGAATAAAGATCATATTTTAAAGGAACTTTTGTGCCTTGTTCGTTCGACTTGTTTCTGTCAAGTCTTTCTCGTCGAGTTTCTGCACAATACTACCTTTCTTAGGTTGTTTTATCATAACTCGAGTTCTACAGATCCGATTGATATGATTCTTTTTGGGTTGTCCTCACAACTGAATTTTCTATCATATATCAAAATTTCACGGTCATTGGATTTGTGGTTTTTGGTCCACATGAGTATCTTTGCAGTATTGCAGATCTGTTTTTTACTCGGTAGAACATATTGACCTTTGTTCGATCTTTTGATCGTAACTTGAGTTTCTCTCGACGGATTAGAGTTATTCTTGTTGTGTCATCTTCATGACTTAATTCTCTCTGATATTTATCACTTTTGTCATGGTGAAACATGTTTAGATTAGTCTCACATGATTTCTTTAACAAACCATTTTCTGCCGAGGGGTTTTCATTTCTTCCGCTGAAAAAGTTTTAAATCTACCATTCACCCCCGTGGTAGCTCTTTATGTGCTCTTTGACCCTACAGAAATATCCCAAATAATATATGCATCAGGGTCATATTTACCACCAAAAGGAGGTATCTTTAATTTGATCTTGTTAAAAGTATCATCATTATTGTGTACCTCACGTCGACCATGTCCACTCATACCTTGACGGTTACGTTGTAACTGGCGTCGTGGCCTAGCATCCTCATCTTCCTCAATCTCAGTATTGGCAGGATAGTCATCTTCATTATCACATACAATGCTAGGGGCATTGCTCACATGTCCATCCTCAGTTCGTCAATGATCCCTCTCCTCAAGGCGCTGCAGGATGGCTCCAATAGAAGTGTTCATTGTTCGTATGGAAACCTCCAACATGCTGATTTTGGTGTTGGTGTCTATCTGCACATTTTCCAATTGACCAAGGCGGTCACTGGTAACATAAACATCTTCATCAAGCACTTCTGTGTGTATCCACAATTGGCGCTCGAAGTGCTGTATAATTCCCCTTGTGCAAGGTGATTGCACGTCTTCATTTGCATTTGCTCCTCCTGCCATGGTTAGTAGAAAAAGGAACAATCCAATATAAAAGGGTAATGTTATCCCAAGCTACAAGGGTGCCGGTGGGGATAGCTCGCCCACTCTCAAACTGTTCAATCAAGCTCTTACCTGTTTTTGGCAAGCTCAGCAAGGAGGTGATTGCAACCAGCACGTAATGAACAACATCAAGAGTAGGTGTCAATCTCTGGAGTTTTAGGTGGTGAACTAGCACAAGGAGCAAACTTTCACCACGTTAGTCACAACAAGCTAAATAAACGTTCTACGATAGTACTGTGTTTGTCCTAGATTAGACCGTTCTAGAGACGCGAGCCTAGACACAAAGGAATTCACACCAGTCACACAATAGCCTACAATAGCAGCAACTGAAGATCACTTTTTCTTTCTTTCTTTCTTTCTTTCTTTCTTTCTTTCCTTCTTTCTTTCTTTTTTTCTTTTTTTTTACAAAGCCACGCGGTTCTAAAAGATTACACAAGGATTGGATGATAAGCTACCAAATACCACAGATACCACACTTATTTTCCTAGGTTCCTTGCAGGTCTTGTAAATATTGTTTTCCAAAGAAAAAATACACAAAAGATCTCAAAATCTCTTTGGTGATCGTGATGCGCACAGATGGAATTTTCGGGCAAGGTTTGATCCCTTGGAAAGATGGTGAGATAAAACTTTCCAGATTGTGCTTACACTTTCCAAATGGTCAATGTATGAAGTAGTTATGACCTTTTTCTTCCAAAACCAAGAGGGTACTCGAAATCAGATCTGATCTCATTATTTCCTCTTTTGGAGATGCAAATTAGGAAGTGAATATCTCTCTAATTTCATGATGGTGGGGATGATGGTGTTTTATTTTTCTTTTTGCAGATCAAACGTGACAAGAGCTCGAAACTCTAAAGGACTAAACACTAAGACCAGCAACTTGACTCGTTGAAGCAACCATGAACTCAGCAAGTCTGAACTAAGTAGTGAAAGTAAAAGGCACAATGGTCTGAGAATAATGGAAAAACGGATCTAGTATTTTTGGGCTTTCTTTGGACTATAGGATGAGAACAGCGGAAAGAAAAGTAATGGTAGAACTCTCACCGATTAGCTTGCTCTGATACCACATGATAGGATCATAGTTCCCGATCTTCCGATGAGAATAGGAGGGTTCGAATTGTGGAGGAGAAGATGTTGGCGATCCGAGTACACCGTCCCCAGGACGATGCGCCTTAGCAATCGGTACACCGACTCTGAAGTTGTATTATTCTTTGGCTCACAATCAACCTGAGCACGAGGGCCCTTGTTCCTACAAGCAATTGTAGGACACACAAGAAAAAGAAGAACAAGCACTGATATATTGAAACAGTCAAAAAGTGGGGTTCTGTATACAAGTAGACGAGCGATCTAGTCGACACGCGCGTGTACAAGGAAGCAGCAGAAGCTAACTTTCGAATAAACAAAACCCACCATCTAATGAGGGTGGCAGCTACAATTTAATACCTGCCTAGGGTCGTGAGAAACCATAATCACGAGTCCGTAATGGGCTCTTAACGATACATGGGCCATGGGCCCAACTTTGGCGACGCAGCACCATGGACAGAAAAGGTCCCAGTATTAAAATAACAATTGTGGCCGAGTCCGAACAGATATGAATATGAGGTCAGATCCGTTTGAAAGTAGACTTGGTAATCGTTCCAAGAAGTACATGAACTCCCAAATTGTAGTCCGTACGAAGTCGTGGTGGCCGTCAGAAGTTGGTGCTGTTCTGCTGTCCAAATCCAGTCCGCGTGAATCCTTTCCCTTTGGCTCCTATCCATTGTTCCTAAGGAAAACAAGAAAGAACGTGGTTCCACGGTCTAGATAAGATGGACATAAGGCCAAGAATGAGTTCACCTAATAGTTTAGTTGACATGCACGAGCGCATGTAATCTTACCGAAAACCGGTAGTTGAGTGGATGTGGATGTATCGACGGTGTTGATGTCCTCGTTACCCGCACAAAGCTCTTTTTCATCCATGGCATCAAGCGGGCAAACACATGATATTATATGTCGTCATTGCAATGGTGGAGACTACTATGCGAGCCAATGCCCATCCAAGCGTGTGATGATTGTTACTGAGGATGGTGGGTATGAGTCTGCTAGTGACTATGATGAGGACACTTTGGTTCTTATTGCAAGTGAAGAACAGGGTGGCGCTGATTCAGAATAAGAGACACAATACATGTCCGCTAAAGATGCTGAGAGGTATGTAAGTTTAGTTGCTCAACGTGTTTTGAATGTGCAGGTAACACATGTTGAGCAAAATCAGAGGCACAATTTGTTCCATGCAAAGGGGGTTGTTAAGGAACATTGTGTTTGCATCATCATCGATGGAGAGAGTTGCAACAACTTAGCTAGCATGGACAAGGTGGAAAAGTGTCTCTCACTACCAGACCACATCCTCATCCTTACTACATACAATGGTTCAACAACAACAACAAGGTTAAGGTAAAACGTACTGTTCGTGTGCATTTTAGTATTGCATATGTGGATTATGTTGATTGTGATGTGGTACCATTCAAGCTTGCTCCCTTTTACTTTGTATACCATGGCAATTTGACAAAAAGTTTGTACACCACAGCAGGAAAAATCTGTACACTCTTGTTCATAAGGATAAAAATATTACTTTGCTTCCTATGTCTCCTGAACATATTTTGAAAGATGATCTTACTAGAGATAGTAATGCAAGGCAGGAACAAAATAAGAGTGAAAATCAGATTGTGGCAAAAGAATTTAAGAAACAACATAAGCCTAATAATAAACCATCATCTATTGTTGCCTCTGAAATAAAATTGAAAAGTGCATGTTTACTTGCTACCAAATCTGGTATTAATGATCTGGATTTTAGCAAATCTGTTTGCTATGCTTTTGTGTGCAAAGAGGCATTATTTTCATTCGAGGACTGGCCTCCCTCTTTGCCTCCTGCTGTCACTAACATTTTGCAGGAGTTCGCTGATTTTCCACAAGACGTGCCACCGGGATTACCACCTATTTGAGGGATTGAGTAACAGATTGACTTAATTCCCGGTGCCTCGCTGCCCAGTCGTGCGCCATACCGTACAATTCCCTAGGAGACGAAAGAGATTATGCGTCAAATTCAGGAGCTACTTGACAAAGGTTATATACGCGAATCCCTTAGTCCTTGTGCTGTTCCTTTATACTAGTGCCAAAAAAGGATGGTACATCACGTATGTGTGTTGATTGTAGAGCTAATATTACTATTCAATATTGTAACTCTATTCCTAGACTCGACGATATGCTTGATGAATTAAGTGGCTCTACCATATTCTCCAAAGTTGATTCGTATGAAATTAGGAGATGAATGGAAAACAACATTTAAAACTATGTTTGGCTTATATGAATAGTTGTCATGTCTTTTGGGTTATCTAATGCACCTAGCACGAGATTAATGAACGAAGTATTACGTGCTTTCATTGGACGATTTGTGGTAGCCTATTTTGATGATATACTGATTTATAGTAGAACTTTACAGGATCATTGGAAACATTTACTTGCTCTTTTTATCACTCTACGTGATGCACGTTTGTTTGGTAACCTTGGGTAGTGCACCTTTTGCACCGACTGAGTATCTAGGCTATGTTGTTACTCCATAGAAAATTGAAGTTGACAAAGCAAAGTTTGAAGCCATTGAGAGTTGGCCGCAGCGCAAAACCGTCACACAAGTAAGGAGTTTTCTTGGTCTTGCTGGTTTCTACAGGCGTTTTGTGAGAGATTTCAGCACCATTGCTGCTCCTCTAAATGAACTTACAAAGAAGGATGTGCCTTTTGTTTGAGGTACCACACAAGAAGAAGCCTTCACGGTATTGAAATATAAGTTGACACATGCTCCTTTACTCCAACTTCCTGATTTGAATAAGACTTTTGAGATTGAATGTGATGCTAGTGGAATGAGATTAAGAGGTGTGTTATTACAAGATGGTAAACCTGTTGCATACTTTTCTGAAAAATGGAGTGGGCCTAGTCTGAATTATTCTACTTATAATAAGGAATTATATGCTCTTGTCCGGACTTTGGAAACATGGCAACATTATTTGTGGCCCAAAGAATTTGTTATACATTCTGATCATGAATCTTGAAACACATTAAAAGTCAAGAAAAACTGAACCGCAGACATGCTGAATGGGTTGAATTCATTGAGACTTTCCCTTATGTCATTGAACACAAGAAATGTAAAGAAATGTTATTGCTAATGCTTTTCTCGTCATTATACTATGCTTTCACAACTTGAATTCAAAATTTTTGGTTTGGAGACCATCAAAGATCAATATTTGCATGATTCCTTATTTAAAGATGTAATGCAAAATTGTAAGTAAGAAGAACATGGAACAAGTTCGTCATTAATGATGGACTTGTGTTCGGTGCTAACAAGCTACGCATTCCAGCTAGCTCCATTCGTCTTTTGTTGTTGCAGGAGGCCCATAGAGTAAGATTAATGGGACACTTTGGCATGAAGAAAACGGAGGACATACTTGCTACACATTTTTTTCCAAAGATGAGATGGGATGTTGAGCATTTTGTTGCTCACTGTACTACATGTCAAAAAGCTAAGTCACAACTCAATCCTCATGGTTTATATATGCATTTGCCTGTACCTAGTATTCCATGGGAGGACATATCCATGGACTTTGTTTTAGGTTTACCTCGAACAGAGAAGGAGAGGGATAGCATATTTGTTGTCGTGGATAGATTTTCGAAAATGGCACACTTTATACCATGTCATAAAAGCAATGATGCTGTTAATGTTGCTGATTTTTTCTTTCGTGAAATTATTTGTATGCTTGGTGTGCCAAATACAATTGTTTCAGATCGTGACACTAAATTTCTTAGCCACATTTGGAGATGTTTATGGGCTATGTTTGGGACTAAAGTGCTTTTTAGTACTGCATGTCACCCCCAAACTAATGGTCAAACTGAAGTAGTCAATAGAACGTTGTCTACTATGCTTAAGGCTGTTCCGAAAAATAACCTGAAAATGTGGGAAGAATGCTTGTCTCATATTGAATTTGCTTATAATCGTTCGCTGCATTCTACAACTAAGATGTGCCTTTTTGAAATTGTGTATGGTTTTCTACCTTGTGCAGCTACTGATTTGTTGCCTCTTCCATCTTCGGAGATGGTTTATTTTGATGCTAAACGACGTGCTGAATTGATCTTTAAAATGCATGAGTTAACTAAGGAAAACATTGAGCGCATGAATGCTAAATACAAACTTGCTGGCGATAAGGGCAGAAGACATATTGTGTTTGAACCAGGAAATCTTGTTTGGTTACATTTACAAAAATATTGGTTTCCTAATTTGCGCAAATCAAAGTTAATGCCACGTGCTGATGGTCCTTTTAAGGTTTTAGTGAAAATAAATGATAATGCATATAAATTGAGCTGGCTACAGATTTTGGGGTTAGTCCCACTTTTAACATTGCATATTTGAAGCCTTATTTGGGCGAGGAAGATGTGCTTCCGTCGAGGACAACTTCATTTCAAGAAGGGGAGGATGATGAGGACATCACTACCACAGTTATACCCATAGCCCCTACTACCACAAATATGGGACCAACTACTAGATCTCGCACACTCCAGATAAATTATCAGGTACTCTCGTTTCTTAGTAATGTTTCTGTTGTTCATGAGAATATCATGGTGCCTAAATTGGATACATTTGTGTTGCTTACAAATGAAGGGCCTAGCGTGGGAGCATCATCCAGCAGGGAGATGAAGGCGCACGCGAAGAGAACCAGAATGGAGTTCCAGTGGACTTTTTAGCACTTTGAAGCCACCATGATGACATACAAGGACATGGACGAAGTATAGAAGATGGCAGACTAGAATAAATTCAAGTGGATGAATAAGGTGTTGTACACCAAATCTTGAGGTTGTGGCTATGTAACAAAGAGAGACTTAGGCAAATAAGGAAAGGAATAAGGGAAATCTGGTCCAAACTTTGCTGGTGGACGAAATTCCCCTCTTTCTTCCCCCATTTAAAGATAGATGTGTTATAATAAGGAAAGAAATAGAGGAAATCATACTCTGCCTTGCTGCTGGATGAATTTCCCTCTTTCTTTCCATATTAAAAGGTAGTATATCTTAGAAATAGGAAGGGAATAAGGGAGATCACGTCCTACCTTTGTTGCTTGACGAATTTCCCTCTTACCTCTCCTATTTAAGTAGGCCCAGTTCCATGAGAGGGGAGTTTTGTTTAGATTAAAGTTTGCCATAGCAGCAACTCACGTACCTCATTTGTGTCCAACGACCAGACCAGGACGTTTCAGAACCCCACTTTCATCAATAAAGTTTTCTTCATAATTTTGCAATATCCAGATTGCAATTCCTGTTGCTTGCTTGTTCTTCGTTTGCATGCAGGAAATAGACCACTCAGAGTTGGTTCAACAATTTCTAAGGCACGATGTCATCACACGTTCATAGTTGGATCGCCAAAGTCCACTCCAAAAACGATAGTTACCATCTCATCAAAAGAGGGGACACCTTTGTCTATATTAAAGACTTGTTTGGTGTTGTGGAGTTCATGCGTGTGATAGGTGTAGGTGTTATTATAATCTAGTCATAATTTCCATATCTTGTTATCGTAAACATCATACACACCCACTATAGTCTAATTAGGTATTAATATGATTTTGTTAATATGAATATGTTAGTGCTTTGTCCCAACATTGGTTCAAGGATGTTTAGGTTAGTCATTGCCTTAAGAAGATATTTGTACCATGGCTCCTAAGGTATTTACTTAACATGTAAGCATGGTTAGATAGTTAAGTAGCATTGGATGTCTTGTAGACCCATGGTTTCACTACAAGGATTCCGCCCTGTTGCAACGATTGTACTGCAATGAATACTAAATCCTTGCAGTAAGCTTGATCTTTTGCCACGATTCACTAGTTCGTGGCATTAGCATCTATCGCCACGGAACACGATCGTTGCATAAGGTTTTGTTGCCACGATTTACTAGTTCGTGGCATTAGGATCTATCGCCATGAATCTGTTGCCACGATTCACTAGTTCGTGGCATTAGCATCTATCGCCATGAAACACGATCGTTGCATTAGGATCTGTTGCCACGATTCACTAGTTTGTGGCATTAGGATCTATCGCCACGAATTTGTTGCCACGACTAACTAGTTCGTGGCATTAGCATCTATCGCCACGGAACACGATCGTTGCACTAGGATCTGTTGCCACGATCCACTAGTTCGTGGCATTAGGATCTATCGCCACGATTCAATGGTTCGTGGCATTAGCATCTATCGCCACAGAACACGATCGTTGCATTAGGATCTGTTACCACGATTCACTAGTTTGTGGAATTAGGATCTATTACCATGAATCTGTTGCCACGATTCACTAGTTCTTGGCATTAGCATCTAGTGCCACTGAGCATGATCGTTGCACTAGGATCTGTTGCCATGATTCACTAGTTCGTGGCATTAGAATCTATCGCCACCAATCTGTTGCCACGATTCACTAGTTCGTGGCATTAGCATCTATCGCCATGGAACCCGATCGTTGCACTAGGATCTGTTGCCACGATTCACTAGTTCGTGGCGTTAGCATCTATCGCCATGGAACCCGATCGTTGCATTAGGATCTGTTGCTACGATTCAATAGTTCATGGCGTTAGCATCTATCGCCACGGAACCCGGTCGTTGCATTAGAATCTGTTGACATGATTCACTAGTTCATGGCATTAGCATCTATCGCCATGGAACCTGATCGTTGCATTAGAATATGTTGCCACGATTCACTAGTTCGTGGCATTAGCACCTATCGCCACGGAACCCAACCGTTGCATTAGGATCTGTTGCCACGATTCAATAGTTCGTGGCATTAGCATCTATTGCCGCGGAACCCAATCATTGCATTAGAATCCGTTGCCACGATTCACTAGTTCGTGGCATTAGCATCTATTGCCACGGAACGCGATCATTGCATTAGGATTTGTTGCCATGATTCAATAGTTCATGGCGTTAGCATCTATCGCTGCGGAACACAATCGTTGCATTAGGAACTTTTGCCACGATTCACCAGTTCGTGGCGTTAGGATCTATCTCCACAAAACACAAACGTTGCATTAGGAACTTATGCCACGATTCACATGTTCGTGGCGATAGGATCTATCGCCACAAAAAACAATCGTTGTATTAGGATACGTTGCCACGAAATACCGGCTGGTGGCGTTAAGATCTATCGCCACGGAACACAAACGTTGGATTACATAGTTCACGTACAGCTAGCTAACACAATACCTATATGAAAAAATCATCATCTTCGTTGTCCTCCCTCAATATTGGAGGTACAATACCATCATTAATATATGTATCATCATCGTCGTGGTTGTCGTCGTCATCTTCATTTGAAAGAGCGGAAGCATCACCGGTTGCTCTGTCATTGTCATTCTCATTCCTATCCCATGTGGTCATATCCTCATTTATATCAGTAAGCTTTCGATCATCAAATAATGTCTCAGCCTCCATCGTCTCAGTGACATTATTTTTACTGTCTCTAGGGGCATGGAAAAAAGGTTTTGTGGCTTCGTTTTAACAACTATAGCCCATTTAGGTTGCTTCACACTTCTAACGTAAAAAACTTGTTCTGCTTGGGTGGCTAGAATGTAAGGCTCATACTTAAATTGGTAAATAGTAGTGTCAACAGTTATCATTCCGTATCAATCCATTTCGTAGCCTCTGCTTTGGCTCTGACCGGAACGAGGCTGATCAAACCATTCACATTCATAACAGAACCTCTTGATTTTTTTTCGAAATCAACAGAAATCATTTTCTTGATTACTCCATACCACTCATGATCACCATCCCAAACAACAACACCACTGTTTTGCGTCCGTAAATCTTTTTCCAACTCTGCTGTTCGAAAGATGAAGCCATTTATGAATGATCGACTAAAAAAACGTGCCCGACGATTAGGTCCTCTAGATAATGCATACAAATAATCGGTTACTTTGCCTTCTTTGTGTAATGTCGTAATCTGTACACATTAATTAGTATAAAAGTGGTCATCGATAAACCAACTTCAGAACAGATATTTCTTCAATATTTCATCAAAGTAAAAACTTGCATGTACTTACTCGTTTCTGAAACCAATAAACAAACTCATCTCTATGGCGTTTTTCAACATCACGAGAATGAATTTTTTTCAGCTCTTCAAAATGCTCACTGAAAAGGGTACAAAATTAAATTAGCCATCTACAATAAGCATGATCCATTAATATAGTATAGAACATCTGAGTGTTATACGTATTTGATCCATGGAGCGGCCTCTTCAACATTAGGAATAATATAATACCTGATGTTATGTAGTTCCACCACAGTTAGTTCGCCCCATTTAAACCCTTTTTTTAGAATTATAACCTTCTGTAAATATTAGACTCCAGAGAAGGTTCATTCCTAGCTGCAGCTTCATGACGTTCTAGCCTATTAAGCTTGGTGCTGATGTTATCCAAAAACGGGCTACAAAAAGTCATACACTTTTCCATAATATATCCCTCAGCTATAGAACCCTCTGGGTGAGCTCTGTTACGTACATACCTCTTCAATGTACCAAGGTACCTCTCAATTGTATACTTCCATCTATATGAAATAGTTCCACCCAAGCGAGCCTCTTCGCCAAGATGGATTGGAAGATGTACCATGATATCAAAGAAAGCGGGAGGAAGCAACATCTCAAGCTTACAAATTGTTTCAGGAAATTGTTCAGTCATCTTATCCAAATCTGGTTCCGCCAATTCTTTAGAACAAATTTCAGAAAAGAATCTGCTAAACTCAATTAAAGGTTCAACAACCTTTTCAGGCAATATGTCACGTATTGCAATAGGAAGGAGCTTCTGAAATATAATATGGCAATCATGAGTTTTTAGACTTGATACCTTACGTACTGTTATGTCCACACTTCTCTTGATGTTGAGGCATAACTATCGGGCATCTTCACATAAGCCAAAAACTTGCACAAGGTGGTCTTCTGATCTTTTTGCAAAGTATATGATGCTGATGGACAATCGTACTTCCCTTTCATACCCACTGGATGTTGTTTTGGCCGTATACCCATTTTCTGCATATCAAAACGAGCTTGTAGACTATCTTTTGTTTTACCATCCATATTAAGCAATGTACCCAATATGCTATCACAAATGTTTTTCCCAATGTGCATGACATCCAAGTTATGCCTTATTAGCAATGTCTTCCAATACGGGAGCTGAAAAAAATACTTTTCTTCTTCCAACTATGCCACCAATCTTCCTCAGTGCGCTTTCTCTTATTATTCGTCTTTCCAAAACTCACTTGATCAAAAGTCTCGTATTGTTGGAGTACTTTGTGACCAGAGAGTGATGTTGGAGCCTCTCTATTCTCTATTTTGTTGTTGAAAGAAGCTTTGTCCCGACGCCACCGATGATCCTGAGGTAGGAAACGACGATGACCCATGTAGCAATACTTTCGTCCATGTTTCAACCACAAGGCTTCAGTGTTTACATGGCAGTATGGACATGCTAGACTACCTTTTGTGCTCCATCCACATAGCATTGCATATGCTGGAAAATCATTTATTGTCCACAATATAGAAGCTCGCATGAGAAATGTCTCTTTCTTTGAACTGTCATATGTTTCAACACCATTATACCATAATTTCAGTAGCTCATCAATCAAAGGCTGCAGATACAAATCAATGTTGTTTCCAGGTGACCTTGGCTCAGGAATTATCATTGACATCAACCAATAAGGCTGCTTCATACACAACCAAGGTGGTAGACTATAAGGGATTAGAATCACAGTCCATGTACTGTAAGAAACATTCATTACTCCGAAAGGATTGAAACCATCAGATGCTAGCCCAAGTCTTTTGTTGCGAGGATCAGATGAGAAATTTCGGTGAATGCTATCAAAATGCTTCCATGCTTTCGAATTTGCAGGATGGCGTAATATTCCATCATCAATACGTTCTTATTTGTGCCAGCGCATGTTTGATGCCGTTGATTCTGCCATATAAAACCTTTGAAGACGCGGAATAAGAGGGAAGTATCGTAGAATCTTGCGTGCTACAAGCTTCTCGGCTTTTCCACATTGTAAAGGCTCTCTTGCATCCCCAAGAGTATTATTTTTCCATCTTAATTCACCACATTTTGGGCATCGATCCAGTAGAGAATAGTCCTTCACATAGTCATTGACACATGCATCGATATTTTTGTAGCTCAGCCCGAGGTCACGAACAACCTTCTAAACTTTATCAAGTGTATTAGGAATGCAATGGCCCTCTGGAAGCACACATGAGAATAGTTCAAGGATGAACTCACACGCTTTTTTTCTCAAACCAGTTAAACACTTTATCTGGTACAACCCGACAATGAAGGATAATTGGGTCACCTTCTCACAACCTGGATACAACTCCTTTTTGGCATCATTTAATAAGTCATAGAATGCCTTTGCACACCTAGTTGGCTCCTGCTGGTTTATAGCATTTTCTGGATCATCAACACCTGCTGAAGTACCACCATGATCACCAGTGCCTCTAAGAAGGCTGGACAACATATTTTCCATAGTAGCATCATCAAAAATTATCTTCTCATTATTTGCTGATTGCACAACAATTTTTTTCTCAACTCGTTTTTCTCCATGGTGTACCCAACAAGTATAATCAAATGACATCCCATTACGAAGCAAGTGAAGATGAACTTCCTTGCATCTCCTGTGGCAAAGATTACAACATTTCGTGCAAGGACAAGGCTTAGTTTCTTTTTCACGATTGCCCTAGACTGCTAAATTTAAAAATGACCTCATTCCATCTCGCCACTCCGTCGTATGCCTGTCTTTTCCCATCCATGTCTTATCTTCTGACATCGCTTCCTACAATTCAATCAGCGTATCCGTAAGAGGAGTGAACTATAATAACATTATGTGAGCAATTGTACCTAGCGTTGTTGCTCCTCCATGTGCGGTGGCCGGCGGATGCTCCTCCATGCTGGTGGACGGCGGATGCTCTTCCAAGAGCGTGGCGGCTGGCTGATGCTCCTCTAAGAGCGTGGTGGCTGGCGGATGCTCCTCCAAGAGCGTTGCGGCCGGTGGATGCTCCTCCAGGCGTGTTTTGTGCAATCGGGAGAGGGGGCCATTGTGGATCGAAGGGTCCGGTGGCGAGGCAGCCAGGACAAAGCGTACGTGAAGCTATTAGAGTAGGCCCAACACTGCTCTGGGCCGCTTGTTATTCGTGGGCTGAAACTGCGCTAAGTCACTTTGTATTCCTGGGCCGAAACTGCGGTGGAACGCTTGGTGTTCATCCCCATGTACGCATGAGACCATGTACCAAAATTTGGCGTCGTTAAAGGAGCTGTTTTCCGATAAAAGGAGAAATTTTTAATTTTACACGCGAAGGGCCCATCGTATGCGGGGAAAAATTATGCTTTAAAAGGATATGATTCCTTGGTGTTATCCCTGTCATGTCCAACCATCATACGACCTCGTTTGTTCATGTGCACACATGTCACAGTCATGCAATAGCTTCATCCATCCGTTCATGTGGACACATGTCACAAATGTGGAACGGTATGCACAGCCTTGGATATGCATACCGTATCCATAAATTTTTTTTTCCTCGTTTGGGTAGGAGTGGTTCCACTTCAATCTAAGTGGATTGGAGAGTGTCCGGCCATCATACGACCTGGCGTAATGAAGATTTTTGAATCTGATATACTCCTCTTTTTAATTATTATCGTTATGACCACAAGTTGCATTGTCTCAACCAAACACCACGTACAACAACAATGACTCAGCGAAATTGGGAACTGCCCAATTAAAATGGCAGTTAGACCAACGTAGTCAACAATGACTGTTACATGTGTGCATGCTTATCCTTTCTACAGTCTGGTGGTGAACCTGCGAAAGGATGACGAGCAGCGGCAACTGGCAGGTGAACACCATGCAGCAGCAGCGCAATGGAAAACGGTGGCAGTGGATGGCGATGTACCTGGATATTGGCGTAGTCGACCTCGGACATCTTCCACGAGTCGTGCACCTTCCAACTGAGTTCCACAGCTGGAACACCATTCATCTTCACCAGCACATATGTACGGTCCGGGTGTGTAGTGTGTACCTTAACCCCCATCGTGCGTCCCAGGTGGTGGTTGGAAGACCCTTGCAGGTATGTTCTGTTTCCTGTCCTCTAAATACATCTAGGTTTCCGATGAAGCATGCGGTTCACCACCAGAAAAACCAGCAAAGCCTCAGTGATGAGCGGCATGCAAATTTCTTGATGACAAACAGGCTGCGGGGGCCTCCCTTTCGGATGCAACTTCGGCGCTCCCAATTGTGCTTCCATGCTTAATCCCTCTTATGTGTCATCTTCTAATTGGTCGAAGTTAAATCAGGCATTATGTTAGGTAATTGAAAGGGCTAATAAAATCATGACACTTAAGTAGGAGCACGCATGGAAGCACTGAATGGGATTATACAAGCTGTGTCCCTCCTGTTCTGTCCTCCCTTGCGTCATCCCGCTGATGTGTCAAAATGTTATTGGTCCCTTTATTAATACTTAGTTTAACTACCATACCTTCACAACAAATAAGATGATGACACGTCAGCGGGAGTGTCATCAAAAAATTAGAGATGGATGCATCAGCAGGCTGCAGTCAGCGGGCCGCAGTCAGTTTTTCATCAAAAAACATGCACGCCGCTCAACCTTTTTTGGTTTGCCTGGTGGTGAACCGCCTGCGTCATCAGAAACCTTGAGATGGAGTAAGAGTACTGGAATCAAAGCATACCTATAAGGCTCTTCCCAACAACCACCGGGGACGGACGACATACAGGGGGTTAAGGTACCCTAGCACACCCGTATCGCACGTGTACCCGACCAGCCGTGTAGTTTCCTTCGAACCTCCAGAAGAAGAAAGCGGCATGCAAGTTTCATTCTGTATGAAGAATGTTTGTTGTGTATTCATCAGGGAACATAGATACACATTACATAGGCGAGCTAGTGTAGTGTGAAACCAAAACAAAACCCTTTTGCACTACACAGATTCAAAAGCTAGCGTTAATGACTAAACGTAGGCCTATGCAGTCAAACAATGACGTTAGACCAACGCAGTCAACAATGACTGTTACATGTGTGCGTGCTTATCCATTCTATAGTCTGGTGGTGAACCGCCAGCGTCATCGGAAGCCTAGATGAGTTGGAGGACAGGAATCGGAACATACCTTCCTAGACCAGGATCGCCTGATGTAGCGACATTTTGCTGCATGGGTGCAGTATAGGCTGCATCCACCGTTTGTTTTGATCCGACAGTTGTACTTCCCAGCTATCCAACTAAGGGGTCCATTCAAATCATTTCTTAAACTCTTGCTTGCTTGCTTCAACATGAGAAAGAGTTTACATGCATATAATGATGCATACTTCAAACATTTAAATAAAACAAACTTCTATCACAAATTAACAGGACTAAAAACACATTAACTATCTTGTGTGGCATGCCAATGTGTGGATGTCCAACTCAGAGTAAGGATGAAAGTGAAACGAATTTTTGAAGTTGATGTACTAAATAATTGACCCATTTGAAAGTTGAAGGACCAAACTTAGTTTTGATTGAATGTTTGAGGATGAAGTTGAGTATTGCCAGCTTGATGAGCTCAACCTTGAAAAGTTCGAGTAAGCTCATTCGTAAAGTTGCTTGTACAATACCTTAGCCGCTAGAGGTGCCAGGAGATCGCTCGCAGCGGGGCCTGCAAAGCGGTCTGTAAAGTAGTATACAGTACTAATAGGTAGCGACGACTGGAAAGAAAAGTGGAGACAATCAATAGAGAGAAAAGAAAAGAAATGACGAGAAAAATGTTAGAAAAAGATAGGTAGAACTCCAACGTACCACTGGCCCTATGCCCCTATACGCGGTGTAATCATTACCACTACTCCTATACGCGGCCAGAAGTTATTACCACTGCTTCAAGGGAAGTGATGCGGACTAGATGTGCCGATTAGTTTATTTTGTTTTTATTGGGGATTATGTAACAGCTAGTTCCATCGTTTAGCGACGACTGGAATGAAAAGTGGAGACAATGAACAGAGAGAAGGGAACACTGATTTCCTTTGTCACAAACTACTGTATGATTGAATGTATTCATTTCCGGAAGAATCCATTTCTTTAAACTATCCCGTGAGTTTCCTTTGATGCAAACGGGGCTAAACATAAGACGAGCGCGCATAGGGGAAACACAACAAGTGCAACATTCATCAGAGACGAGCGGGCATAAGGAAAACACATATACTAGTAGAAGTCTATTTTATATACTCCCTTTGTTCTCTTTTAATTAGCGTTGGGAGAACTAGGGGTGCATCCAAATGGGAATGGAGGGAATATAACCCATATAGTACAACGCCAGACGGCAGAACAGGTCATGCTCGTACTTAATCCTACAGTTCTCTATACAGAAGACTCGCCACTCGTCCCACGTAGGCCTGCCACAGTGGGCAGTTCCCTAGTTCCCCCCTATTGAGCAGTCCCAAGCGTCTTCATCAATGTTGGGCACCGCCACCGGTGACACTTCTGGACGAGGCCTGCCCAGGAACCTCTAGACGACATCATTGATACTATTCATGGCTTCATGCTGACACCGACATCACTCCTTGTTGGTCCACTTCATGGCGACGGACCCAGTCGCGTTGTAGCCGACGTGGGCCTCACCTTCGACCTGCCGGATATACTCGAAGGCATCACGGTCCCGCGGTCGGCGTCATAGCGGAGCATGGCGAGGACGTAGGCCGCCACCATGTGGTCGTTCGCGGCCGCCCGGGCAAGGCACTTGGTGCCCGGCTGCGCGCGACCGTGCAGGAAGACGAGGTCGAAACCAGTGATGTAGCACACATGAGGGTTGCGGACGATTGCCAGGTGCTCCACGAGGCGGTCGTAGCTCCAATTATACTTCCAGATGCTCTCCCACTCCAGCGTTTCGCGCCTACCCACGGCACGATCCCGGCACGCCGTGTGCATGGCCTTGCAGGTGGCGCGCAGACTGGAGAGGTCGTCCATGGGCTGCGGGGAGGTTGCGGTGACCCACACCGCGATGAGGATCGCAATATCGTGTGGCAAGGGAAACTCCATGGGCTTCGAAGGGAATCAATGAGGGCAGGCACGATGGAGACGAAGAGGAAGAGTACGCGCAGAGAAGAGGATGGCCTGTGTGTGTTGTGGAGAAGAGGATGGTGTGTCTTTATTAGTACGCTCGGAGAAGACGATGAGACGCACGCAGTTATGGTTATGGCTTCTAAAGTGCACCGTTTGGAATGCTACATGCAAAGCTGGGGTTACGACTTCTAAAGTGCAGCTGTACGCTACTTTAGCCACTGGAGTTTTCAGCATGCAGGAGATCGCCCGCAGCGGGACCTGCAAAACGGTCTATAAAAAGTACTCCTCCCTCCGCCCCAACTCAACTCTATTTTTATCTTTGGCCAAACTTACATTTGACCAATGATTTCTTGCCTGGTCCTTATCTTGATCATCAAGGTCCTCCGCCTGCTGCCCCTTAGGGATGATAACAGTCGGAATTGAGCTTATTACCTTTGACAACTCCTTATTCAAACTGGTGTCTGAATAAAAAAATTAAAGAATTGAGCTTATTACTCCCTCCGGCTCTAAATACTTGTCGCTTTGTAATTCAAAAATAAACTACAAAGCCATATTTACTACGGCCCCGTTTGGAACATAGGAATCTAAATCACGGGAATTAGAAAAAACATAGCAATAGACAAAATGCGGGAACGAAGAAAGTGAGAAAACCACGGGAATCAAAATAAGAGGAATGGAGAATTCAAGATGTTCTGAATGCAGGAATGAAAACATAGGAAAAATGTTAGAGCAACTATAAACGAAATTCTTTAGAATCTTAACTATCATCATTTGTAATAAATAAATCAAAGTAATAACTTCTTGCCAAAATGAACTACCAGTTTGCTTCATAAACAACTTCATTCCTATATTTCTAACATCAAAACGTCTATTGCATTGCAGTAGCTCAGAAATAATTATTCCCTTGTTTCAGAAAAAGAAATAATTATTCCATGCAAATCATTAGGTTAGTTAATTTGACTTTTAGCACATTATATATTCCCTCCATAGCCAACCAGCAGACCACAAAGAACTTGGACTGGATTATTTCATTCCACCATTTTACATAGGAAAGTAAGTCTTTCTACAGGAAAGGAAATATGATTCCTGTGTTCCAAACACCTGTGACATCAGCACAATGTAGGAATGAATTCCTTTGAAGTTTCCTTTAAAAATCCTCTATTCTGAGGGACAGAGAGAGTACATGTTAGCCCATTAGACCCAACATACTATTTAGAAAGTATTCGGTTATTGTTCGGAAATTTTCCATTAAAATACGGTATTCCGACAATTCGGTCGGAAATCAGTCTAAATTGTTTCCATTATGTTTACCAAATTTCAATGTCCGATAAAAATGGTAATCCGATCGAAAATTTTGGAAATTGTCGAAAATGGTAATCGCATCGGAAATTTTCGAAAACGGCGTCAGACGGTTTGGGAATTTACCATATCATTTTCATTGCTAGGGCAGAATGATCCTGGTGACCAGAATGAAGTGTCGGATATATGTTGTCCATGGCGGAGGGTTATTCAACACAAGCAATAGGTAGCATATCCTAATCTTTCTCCTCATATATAGCGTGTTAACTAATTTTTCGGCCCCAAATGATCTAGAAAAATTACTCCAGATTTGATCATGCCATAAATTAATCGCTGCTCAAAATAATGACGGTGCTCATCAAGCTCGCAAGCTCAATTTCATTCATCCTCAAACTAGCTAATTATTTTGGATGGGTTTACGTTAAGGGGTGTGCATTCGGTGTACCCGATATTTTTGTTCGGGTATTTCGGTCTTTTTCAAAATTCAGTTTCTTGAAATCACTACCCGAATTGTTGTAATAATATTAGGTACCCGAACATTTTAGGTACCGAAATTCCGGTCCAGTCTTCGGTCCTACCCGATATATCCGAAGTATACATTATATCCATGTCATGTTTGCACAAATTTAATATGATTGATAAATTTAATCCCATGAGGTCATTTATTATAAATTGACAAATGAAAAATAAAAAATAAACGTTTAAATCCAACAACTTCACACATCACATCTTGAAAATAAATTATCTAAATTTTAATTGTTCATAGTTTAGCACGCATAATTTAACTTATTATTTGATGGACCGGCTATTCGGGTATTTCAGTTACCCGAGAGTGGTACCCGACCCGACATTTATTTTTCAGTTATTTATATTTGCTACCCGAAAAGTACCCGATACCCGATATTTCAGTCTTTTCGGTTCCGGTCTCAGTTTTTTCAGTTTCGGTTTTTCGGTCTCGGTTTATTTGCCCACCCCTAATTTACGTAGTAGTAGCATATGGGATATACATATTTCTCCTCCATGTTTTTTTTGCAAAACTATTTAGTGATATATCCTATGTGCATATTACATATGTAAAACTAATATAAAGTATAAAACTTTTTCAAAGGGGAGTCTTAGGTTTTATCAAATCTTTCTTTGAGATTTACGCAGTTTTGATCTTTTTTAACAATACAAAAATTGTACTTTTAGATTCACCATGAAAATATTTCCATAATATACAATCTAGTACTACATGTTATTGAAGTTAATAAATTCCATATAAATCATTGGTCAAAGGTAATTAGTTCGACCAAAACAGAAATAGAGTTGGGTTGGGGCGGAGGAAGTATTATATGTTGCTGTTTGCCACATAAGGTTTGGTCCTTCGTTCAGGCCGTAGCCATTTGTACAGGCGGCTGATGCGACCGGGCGCACCAAGCTTACGTGCCGCCAGTCACCGAGGCGCCTTAAATGCACGCAGAGCATGCGCATGTTTGAATTCAATTGGAACTGCTCTGCGTCCCATCACCACTACTGCACACGTCGAGAGACGAACAGCCAGGCGGGTTCAAATCCCCTGCAGTACTGCAGGTGCAGTAGAGATGGTTGACATGAGGGCCCCACATATCAGCCACCTCTACTGCACCTGCAGTACTACAGAGGATGAGCACCCCAGCCAGGCTTCTACTACGCAATAAGATCATCCGGGCACGCCATCGTCTTCTCCGCACAACCACTCTTCATCTCTTCCCAAAACCGCGCAAAGAACACCATGGCTGACAAGACAACGTCGCCGCTAAGCCCGCCGAAGGACGGCAATAGGAAGTGTCCTCGACCGGACCTCCCCCCCCCCCCCCCCCCCCCCCCCCGCACAAGGAGTGGGCTCTCCGGAAGATGGCGCGCGATGTATTTGAGAATACATCACGCTCATGTGTCGTGGGCTTGGTCCCCTTCCAGAGTATGCTGCCATGGGGACCACGAGCCACTACGTCTTCGGCATGACGCACTTCGCCGGTCGCCTCGACGTCCTCCGGGAGACGCTGGCAGACGAGCTCGGCATCGCCGGCCGCAACAACCTGGTGGCTGCGACGTTCAGGAAACTGGTCTTCCCGTCTCCGCCGCGGGAGGCGCCCCCGCCCAGCCAGGAGCCCAAGGAGGAGGAGGAGAAGGAGAAGTAGGTGGAGCGAGCTGGAGGAGAGGTAGTTTTTTTTTCTTGATCTTAGTTGTGTTGTTTATATTTTCTTGTTTGTAGTTTGTGTTTTTCTTGTTTCCTGTTTGTAATGTATCGTCTTAAGGTAATGAACTTTATATTTCTATTCATTGGTGCGCAAAAATAGTTCTAATGTTGCAGTTCTAACGATAAACTAGTGGACTATTTATCTCTTTTATCTTTTAGAATGGAATATATTTCCACTTCCAACTCTGCTGAGCTGGAGATCCAGAAAGTGACTATCACCTACTAGTTTATCTGAGAGGACCAGCAGAGAGAAGCCCACTCTCTGTTCAAACCCAACACAGATCCAACATAATGAGCAATCAAACAACAAAGCACGTAGTAAATCACAAAAAACGCAACAACAGTTTCTTAAGTACGTATCAACTTTGGCCTGGATTAGATTCCCGTGGGCGTCATTGCAATAGGGTGAAGACAAAAAAGAAATGATTCGGATGGCTTGCAAAAAAAAAAGTAGAAGTCAAGGTCATCAAAATTTTTGCCCGATTTGGTTTGAGTCTTAGTTATAGACTTCCATATAATAAAATGTATCGGGTATTTCACTTTCACAAGTGTGTCTTAAAATGTATCGGGTGTTTTACTTTCACTAGTGTGTCATAAAGTGTACGCCAGCCACGTATCTTGATCCAAGCGTACAACTTCAAATAAAGGAGGGTTAGAGCATCTCCAACCTTTTTGTTATTTTTGGTTTGCTATTCTTTCAAATGACAAATATGCTATCCACATTTAGCATCTCATTCCATGAGCATCTCCAACCCGTTTGCTATATGATGTGCTATATTAATTTTTTTTTCATATTTTATTAGTATATAATAATTATTTTAAAATTCAAATAACATTGTTGCAATGGCTATATTGTAATGGTTGTATTTATAACGGCTATTTTTCAATGGTTATATTTCTAACGACTATTTTTCAACGGATATATTTCCAACGGCTAATTTTCAACGACTATTTTGCAACGGAATGACGATAATGTACCAGAAATCGGGAATAGCAAACAGGATAGCATTTGCTACTAGTAGGACAACGAGAGCTCCGTATAGCAAATGGCTAAAAGTAGCAATCCTAATAGCAAACCGGTTGGAGATGATTTTTGCTCTAGATTTGCTAAATAATAGGATAGCACATCATATAGCTAACGGGTTGGAGATGCTCTTTTAGCCATTATCTATATGGTGTGCTATCATATTATTTAGCAAATTTAGAGCAAAAAATCATCTCCAACTGGTTTGCTATTAGGATTGCTACTTTTAGCCATTTGCTATAAGGAGCTCTCGGTGTGCTACTAGTAGCAAATGCTATCCGGTTTGCTATCCACAATTTCTGCTATATTATTGTCGTTTCTGTTGCAAAATAGTTGTTGAAAATTAACCGTTAGAAATACAACCGTTGAAAAATAGTTGTTAGAATTATAACCATGGAATAATAGCCGTTAGAAATACAAACGTCACAATATAGCCGTTGCAACAATGTTATTTGAATTTTAAAATAATTATTACATATTAATAAAATATGAAATTTTTTAATATAGCACATCATATAGCAAATGGGTTGGAGATGCTCATAGAATGAGATGCTAAATGTGGATAGCATATTTGCTATTTGAAAGAATAGCAAACTAAAAATAGCAAACGGGGTTGGAGATGCTCTTAGAAGATTGGTGGAAAATAATACGAACTTATAAGAAAAAGGAGAATAAGAAAAAGGATGGTCCGCGTTTCAATACATGAACCATGACACTGCTGACATCAATCTTCATTGGCCAGTTCCCGATTCCGCTGATCTCTCCAGCATGTATTCACACTAGCTACTCTCTGGTGACTGGACCCAGGGTATCCAGTGGCCCACCCTGCATATCCAGTAGGTGGGCTCCTGCGAAATGTTGTTGTTGTTGTACGTGGTGTTAGGTTGAGACAATGAAACTTGTGGTCATAACGATAACAATTAAAAATTAGAAAGAGTACATAAGATTCAAAAATCTTCATTACTCTCTTTACTCTGGGCTCGAGCCCGTCAAATTCGGAAACTCCTCTGCTCATATCGTAACTGCACCAGTTATATATCCAGGCCCGTTTCCAATTAAAATCCAAACTAATGGTGTAGACGAAGGTTTTGCACAAGAGATAGAGTTGCGCCGCACCGCTGCAGACGGCAACCGTAGGGACAACAAGGAGAGAGACCCAATGGCAGGGACTCAGGTGTACAACGTGACATTCGTGGAATACGTGATCACCACCACCGTGACGTCCTCCGGCAAGGCTGTGGAGGACTGGCTCGATGAGGTCCTCTCTATCCACCGTCGACGCCTTCACAAGCTCGTCGTCGGGCTCGACATCGAGTGGCGCCCCAGCTACTCCGCCGACCAGAACCCTGTCGCCGTTCTACAGCTCTGCGTCGGCCGCCGCTGCCTCATCTTCTAGGTCATCCACGCTGACTATTTCCTCGGTGAGCTGGAAGATTTCCTTGGCGATTCCAACTACCGCTTCGTCGGCGTCGACGTGGAGGGTGACGCCGACAAACTTTGGAAGGATTGGCAGCTGAAGGTGGCCAAAACGGTGGAACTGGCCAAGCTCGCGGCGGAGGAGATGGATCGTCCGAGCCTCTGCCGCGTGGGGCTGAAGCACATCGTGAGCGCTGTGATGGGCGCCGACATGGAGAAGCCTTACAGGGTGAGGACGAGCAACTGGGACGCGTACAATCCCTCCGGCGAGCAGATCAGCTATGCGTGCATCGACGCCTTCGTCTCCTTCGAGGTCGGCCGCAAGCTGCTCTCCGGCGACTACTGATATTACCATTGAGTTTGTGGATAGGCCGCCGTCGATCATCCCGACATATGGAATTCGTAGGTGCATCGCTCAAGTTCTAGCTTTTGTGCTTGTGCGCCCAATCTCTCATAAAATTATTTTTTCTCGAGGAAACACTATATCTTGCTTTTAAAAACATGCATGTTATTTCACATGCATCGAGGTCTTTCATATGCATGTTAGTTGTCCATGCATGCTATGCCCCAAACATGGTCAACGAGCCTCAAACATGACGATCTCTCAACAAAAAAGAGAACATGTAACGTCAGCAAACATGATCGAGGTCTTTCACATGTATGTTAGATGTACATATGCTACATCCCAAACATGTATTCCAAGAATAGAATAATATTTCCTACCATGTATATATATTTCTATATTTATCATATTCTCTACAATGCATGTGTGTATGCTCTCAACCTACAGTATGTGGCAGTTTAACTAGCACACTAATGAAGAATATTATCCTGACATCAATAGAGATAACAAATTTGACACAAGGATGTTCCCTCAATGGTACGAGGATAGAATGTGGACTACCATCCTCTAATAAGCACACAGCTCTCACTACGTACATACATGGTTCATCAAATTAATCGATCGCATGCTGCCATTATGTATCGCTGTACTCGTCTTTTGAAGAAACAATAGGCGTAGGCGCTAGCCACTACGTCTTTTGATTTTAGGAACAAAAGAACACACTTGTGAAAGCACGTATGCCACATTCGATCCTCAATGTCATCCAATTAATATGTTCCTCAACAAGGGGGCACAAAAATCCTCAACACGTGACCAAACATTCTTGAACGCGAGTCTCTTTCACATGAATTACATTCATGTCCACCATCATCCATGATCACGACATTTATCAGTTTGATATGGAATCTCGGTCGGCAACGGTCGGATCCTTAAAAAAAGATATAGACTCTCGGTCGATTGCCACGCGCGTTCACGTCAATCTCCCAACCTTTGTGTGTCAAATTAAAAAACTGGCCAATGGGACGTGTTGAGCCATTGCGATAACCGAGATGAGGTGAACCGCGGTTTGGAGTAACTCTGACCGTCGATTCAAAAGCACAATTTTTGAAGCGTCCGATCGTCTCCACTCATGCGCTTAGACGATGACCCGCTATAAAGGCACACCTTCCTCTTTTTCTCCGCCGCACCTCTCGATCGTTTTTAGCCTCCAAACTTCTCTTCTTGCTTCTCCGCCGCACCACCGTCGACCGCCTCTCTCTCTTTGTTCGCACCTTCGTCGCCGCACAAATGGGTAGCCCCGCACCGAAGCGCTCCAGGTCATCGACGTCCTCCGAACCTCCTTCTCCGTTTCCATCGCGGCCAAGGCCGGTGGAACTGGAGGCGGCGCCCGCACCACCTCCAGTCCCGTCTCCGCCCGCGACGCTCGCACCTCTTCCGTCTGACTATGATGAGACTGTCCGCCTCATCGAGGAAAGCATCGACAAACTCGACGGCAAGCTTAAGGAGGTCACCGGCCGCCTATTCGCCGCCGACATGCAAGCAAAAGCGCTTGACAAAATGGCGCAGGATGTATTTCACAATACATCTCACTCTTGTCGCCGACTGGGACTTGGTGTCCTTCCCCACCACGCCAGCATGGACTCCGCCGGATACTACAGCTTCGGGTTAGGCTTTGTTGCCGCTCGTCTCGACTGCCTCTACAAGACGATCAGTGAGGAGGTCGGGGAGGGGTTTTGCGAGCAACTCGTGAACGCCGTCAGCCAGAAGAAGTTCAAACTAGTGTTGGAGGATGCTCCGCCGGTGGTTGCGGCGGAGGCAGAGGGGCCGGTGGTGGATGCGGAGGCGGTGGATCCGCCGGTGGACGCAGAGGCGGCGGCGGAGGTGGACAAGTCCTCCTCTGAGTAGAGTAGGATGAGTAGTAGTTTTTTCTTTTGTTTTCTTTGTGTTTTTTTCTTGTTTGTAATATATGTGTTGTTTTTATGTTACTGAAAAATGTCTTTTATTTTATGTTCATGAACAACGTGTCCTACAGTACATGCACTAACGAAAAACTCCTCCTTTTATCGAAAAACACCGCATATGGAAAATTAACACATTAGTAATATTATAATGTATCTAATAAATACTCCCTCCTTATTCTTTTATTTGACGTTTTTGACAAAGCATTGAACTAACATTAGTAGGACATACGTAGTAGAATTATATTTCAAAAAATTACGAAAATAAAAAGCTACACACTTAATTAATTTTATTTCTTTTCTCTTTACCAGCTGTCATCGTGCCCGCCCCACCACCCCCACCCACCGGCCTGTCCCTAGGCAGTAGCCCACAAATTTTCTGCGACCCTGCCGCACAGCATCGCGCGTGCGCCCCTGCCTAGCACGCCGTCCGATCAAAATCGCATAATCGTGGGAGCGGGACACGCGGGATTTCCATCCTTCGGTGTCCAGACAACAAACCCACCAGCGCGAAGCGAAGGATCTCAGTGGGATTTCCATGGGACGGCGTGCGGGGCGGGGGCGCACACGCGACGCAGTGCTGCAGGGCCGTAGAAAATTTATTTTCGCCCGCCTAGGCCCAGGGACGGGCCTGCGTTTAAGACCATCCGCAGTGGTTCACGGTAAAGCTTTGGGCTGACACAGTTTTTCAATATTAAAGTTTTGGAAGCCACAGTTTTTAAAATGACATGGCAATACCAAAGTATTTCAATAACACAGTTTTGTAATTCCACGATTTCGCAATACATAGGACTGTTTGGTTGACAAACACCATTGTGTAAAAAATACCATAGTAATCTCAAATACCATGGTATTTCTAATTGCTCTAAAACTCCAAAAATACCGTGTTCCCAAACACCAAAATCAAATTCTCTGCGGCCCTTCCGCACAGCCATCTCTGTGCGACCCTGACCAGATGGTTGCCACGTACGTTCACACTCCAAATATTACAGCCAAGGGCGCACTGCACGGTTCCCGCGACTGTACCACCCTGCCCTGATGATTGCCACGTATGCGAGCGCACCGAATCTTGCAGCGCGCACGGGGACACGAACTCCACGTTCGAACTTTGCTCAGCGATCCGAATAACTTGGCGCTCGGCGTGCACGATCCATCATCATGTGCATGAATAATATTATGAAAATATAAACTTTGATGATTCAATAATCTAATCAAGTTTCATCCAACCTACCAACAAAAAATTGGATCATCCTGTCCATCCATCCAAAAGTTAATTTGGATGATCCAAGACATAAAGAAATGGATGATCTATCTCCAATCGAACTTCGACGTCAAACCAAATGCAATTGATGACTGAGCACTTTGTCACATGTCACTAGAGTGTACACACAAATGACAAATACACGGCCTCAACACCGGGTTTAGGGTGCATCGTGGACTAACCACATGACCCGACCAAACACTCACGTAATTACCATACACCTGCAAGAGCAACTACCTGGCCACATCCACCAACACAACCCGACCCTGCGAAAGGATGACGAGCAGGGGCAGGTGAACATGTTGCAGCGGCGGCGCAATGGAAAATGGTGGCAGCGGACGGCGACGTACCTGGATGGTTGCGTAGTCGACCTAGCACATCTTCCACGAGTCGTTCACCTTTCGCGGCGAGCTGAACCACACTGGCAGGAACTCCTCGGTTTCGCAGTAGAAACATGACTTGGAGAAATGGGACACCAGTGCATCCCAACCTTGTGAAAGGATGACGAGCAGCGGCAGGTGAACACCATGCAGCGGTGGCGCAATGGAAAACGGTAGCAGCGGACGGAGACGTACCTGGATATTGGCGTAGTCGACCTCGCACATCTTCTGCGAGTCGTTCACCTTCAAACGGAAGCCATGCAGGTGCTTCGTCCACAGCAGGAATGCCACATCTGGCGATGTGACGTTGACAAAGCAGTAGCCCTTGTTGGCCTCGGACCTTGGCAAACGCAACAAGCGAGGTTAAGTATCAATCAGTAAAAGACCAGAGCTTGATTAGTATAATCATATATTTCAAAGCATAGGAGTGGTACTTGAAGTCAAATGGAACGTAAATAAAATCGTAAAACCGACTTGATGTGGCCCACTGCAATTTTAGCGTTCTCCTCGGCGCAGTGCTGATCAATGATGTTCATTACTTTTTGCCTCCTGTGGAAAATGATGTAAAACATAAGGTATTAACGCATCAACAAATTTGAGGGGGAGGATACCAACGCGTAGATTTAAAAGTATGTTGTGAATCATCATCATCGTCAGACCAGAAGCAGGGTCGAAGCGGCGTCGTGGCCGCCGCGAACTCGAGAACGGATGAGGAGAAGGCTCATCGCCAACAGATCGAGGGGGCGGAAGCTACACGGCCGCTATGGGCGATGAGCCTTCCCCTCGATCCGTTCTCGAGTCAGGGGTGGGCCGGCGGTAGGGGCACAGGGGCGGCGGGCCGGCCGGGGAGCCGGGGGCGCAGCGGCGGGGGCGCGGCAGGCAACGTTGTGTGGCAGGACCGCAAAAAAATTATTTCCTCTCGCCTAGGCCCATAGTCGGGCCTGCCTTCAAGACCATCCGCACTGGTTCACGGTAAAGCTTTAGTCTGTGTTTGGGAGCACAGTTTTTCAATACTAAAGTTTTGGAAACCACAATTTTTAAAATGACATGGCAATACCAAAGTACATATTTCAATAACACAGTTTTGTAATACCAGATTTTGCAATACATAGGACTGTTTGGTTGACAAACACCATTCTATAAAAAATACCATAGTAATCTCAAATACCACGGTTTTGTTAATTGCTCTATGACCATCCACAGTGGTTCACTGTAAAGCTTACTGGACTGAAAATATAGAGTAGATTACTGGAAGTATAGAGTTAGTGTCCAGAGTGAAATGCTGGAAGTATAGAGAATATACTTGAAGTATAGAGGGATAGAGTAAGTTTTAAAGAAAACCGCTGCAGATCGTCTAAAACTCCAAAAATACCGTGTTCCCAAACACCAAAATTGAATTCTCTGCGGCCCTTCCGAAAAGCCATCTCTGTGCGACCCTGCCCAGATGGTTGCCACGTACGTTCACGCTCCAAATCTTACAACCAAGGGCGCACTGCACGGTTCCCATGACTGTACCACCCTGCCCTGACTATTGCCACGTACGCAAGTGCACCGAATCTTGTAGCGCGCACGGGCACAAGAACTCCACGTCCGAACTTTGCTCAACAATCCGAATAACTCGACACTCAGCGTGCACGATCCATCATCATGCACACGAATAATATAATGAAAGTATCAACTTTGATGACTCAATAATCCAATCAAGTTTCATCCAACCTACCAACAAAAAATTGGATCGTCCAGTCCATCCAACCAAACATTAATTTGGATGATCTAAGACATAAAGAAATGGATGATCTATCTCCAATCGATCATCAACATCAAACAAAATGCAATTGATGACTGAGCACTTTGTCACATGTCACTAGAGTTTACGCACGAATGACAAATACACGGCCTCAGCACAAGGTTTAGGGTGCATCGTGGACTAACCACATGACCCGACCAAACACTCACGTAATTATCATACACCTGCAAGAGCAACTACCTGGCCACATCCTTCGCGTACAAACGGCAACGCCGACCAACTTATACATTTTGTACTAGGTACAAAGAATATTCCTTGTCCATGAGCCAATAAACAATCTCTTCTCATGCGGCTTTTGTAGTTAAAAAATGAATTACGACAAAGCGACAAGTTCATGGAGACGGGGGGAGTACATATGATCATCGACGTCTCTCTCACATGCATATTATAGTTGTCCATGCATGCTACCCTACGCCCCAAACATAGGATCAACGAGCCAAACTATATATATATATATATATATATATATATATATATATATATATATATAACATGTTAGTTGTCACGCCCCAAACGTGATCAACGAGCCTCAAACTATATATGACGATGTTTCAACAAAAAATAGAGAAAACACATAATAATGCTGTCATCAAACATGATCGTGACGAGGTTTTCAAGTGCATATGTTACTTGTCCATGCATGCTTGCTACACCCCAAACATGATCAACGAGTCTCAAATGTGACGATCTTTCAACAAAATTAGAAAACACCTAACATCATCAAACATGCATGATCGAGGTCTTTTGACATGTCAAACTGAGAAAACATGAACGAGGGTTTGTTATATATATATATATATATATGACGATCTTTCAAAAAATAAGAGAAAACACGTAACGTCATAAAACATGATCGAGGTATTTTGCGTGACAAACTGAAAGAAAAAACTGGAACATTGCATATACCTTGGGCCGGTGGGCCCCTTGCGTGTCAAAATTAAAAACTGGAACTGAAAAACTGAAACAACGCCAGACGACCTACAAAGTATGTCAGGTGGGCCACTGCATACCCTGGACTCTTTGCATGACAAATTAAAAAACTGCGTGTGAAGCGGAGATGGAAGCCAACCGCGGTTTGGATTAATTCGAAAGCGTAGTTTTCGAAGCGTCCGATCATCTCCACTCGCACGGGACGAGGACCCTCTATAAAGGCACACCCGTCCTCTTGTATCTTCGCCGCACCACTCCATCTCCATCGATCGTAGCCTCCAAACTTCTCTTCCTTCACCGCCGCACCATCGCCGAACGCCTCTCGCTCTTTCTCCGCACCTCCGTCGCCGCACAAATGGGTAGCCCCGAACCGAAGCACTCCAGGCCGTCGACATCCTCCGAACCTACTTCTTCTCTGTTTTCGTCGCAGCCAATGCCGGTGGAACTGGAGGTGGCACCTGCACCTCCTCCGTCCCCTTCTCCGCCCGCAGCGCCCGCACCTCCTCATCCCGTTTGGGTTCAATATACTGTACGCCTCGTCGAACACTGCTTCGATGAACTCGATCAGCGCCTGAAGGAGGCCACTAAGCACCCTTCCGCAGCCGTCGGGCAAGCAAAAAAGCTCGACATATTGGCACGGGATGTATTTTCTGATACATCTCGCTCGTGTGACCGTCTGGGTCTTGGGAAACTTCCCGTCTACACCAGCATGGACACCGCCGGCCACTACTGCTTCGAGTTAGGGTTTGTGGCCGGTCATCTCAACGTCCTCTACGAGACGATTGGGGAGATGGCTGGGGTGGAGGGCCGCCAACATCTTCTGCGAACCGTCACCCGAAAGCTCCAGACTCAATTGCCGGAGGAGGCGGCAGCAGTGGCGGCAGCGGAGGAGGTGGCGGCGGAGACAGCGGTGGAGGAGGCGGCGGCGACAGTAGCGCTGGAGGAGGAGGCGGCAGCAGCGGAGGAGGAGGTGGAGGAGATCTCCTCCGACTCCGAGGAGAGTAGTATTTGTAGTTTTTCGTTTTCTTGTTTTCTATGTGCTTTCGTTGTTCTTATTTGTAATATATGTGTTGTTTCTATTTTAATGATAAATGTCTTTTCTGTTCATGAACAATGCGTCCTATGAAGTATCGAAAAACAACTCCTTTCTGAAAAGGGGCGAGATAACTGTTGTTCAATGTCTAGCCAAGAATTTGTTGTGTTGCGACAATCGACGACTCTTAGTTGAAACTCCATTGAGATCGTGGTTGAGGGTGCGTTTCTCATCTTTTGTGTTCTTTCACTTAATTTTTTTATTTTTAGTCGGCGCATGGGAAAATTCTTTCACTACATGTTATCATTTCATTGTGATTAATGTTACAAAATGTTGATTGTTTACCATCATCCTTCCGTGGACTTGGCTATATTTGCATATCGTTTGCATTCCCACATATACATTTGGCGATTCATAGTTTTTTTGTATTTTTTTGGAATGTCCCACTAGCTAGTAGATGACTGCTTTTAGATTTTGATCTCCATGCATGGCAACAAAGATGAATTAAGAAGCAAGCAAGTTGTCCTAAGACAAAGTCTACCCCACTAGCTGCACACACCATGTGCAGGAATCGACGCGACATGAGATGTAATCATGATTGGATGCGTGCACAAGGGCACGGCTTGCGTCAAATTCTCTACTCCTGCGAAAATTTTATCTTTCTACTTGGCGCGCCACATTTCAGATTTTGACAATTCAATTTTCAGTACGTGCGCCTCCAATTTCAGTCCCGCCTATTATTGTAACCCTATTTAAGCCACCATGTGTATAAATGGAAACACTAGCCTCCATTCCCGACACACTGCTGCCCCGCCCTTCCGGTGATCTCGCAGTACTCCAAATGTGTTGTCTCTTTGTCCTGTGTTCCATACTTGTATTCCTAAGAAATTCCCGTGTTTTCATTTCCCACGGTTTTTACAATTTTTACCCCATAGATCTCGCAGTGAGGCCTCGAAGCTCTTGGTGGAGTTGACTCCTGGGTACAACGTCGGGCGACCAAGTTTGATGGGCTCTACCGAACCTCTTCGTCGCCGACACCTCCCTGCGACATCGCATCCCAGACTCCAGTTTTGTGCTATGTAAACTAAACGATCCAGGCCGTCTTTTTATAGAGCTATATCGGCTTGGTTCTACACGATCCATGTAGTTTTGGACTAGTTAAGTTATACACGATCCATCCTGATATACGAAGATTAAATAAATTAACAAAGAAGAAATGTGGTCTTCTGTTTCACGAATTTAGTTATATATATATATATATATATATATATATATATATATACTACATCTGTTCCTAAATAAATGTTGCTCTGGCAGCTTATTGCTGTAGTGTATTTCTAGTTCAAATCCTGGCTGAGAACGACAAATACTAAAAACCAGAGTTAGTAGTATGTAATTTCTGGATTTAGAAGTATATGATGCATGGGTTATCTGATCAACAACTCCAAATGTTGTACTCTCATTCCCGTTTTACAAATCTGTATTCCTAAGATTTTTAGTTCCCATGGTTTTCAATTTTTTCTTTCTTGTGGCTTTCTCGGATCGTACATTTTTTTCTATTTTTTCTTTTCTAATTCCTCCGTTAGTAACAAACACTGCAGTTTATAGAAAGCACACCGTCCTATCCAAAATCTACGTTGGTCATGTAATCTGACGTTATCACTGTTATTTGGAATGACTACTTATAATACTCTTTACATTAGGAACAAGACATCAAAACGTGATGTCGTCTACAAGCATTCATGGTGGCCAACAAGCACCTGGTATAACTATAAATGTGTTTACTATGAAAATTAAACAAATTTAGACAACATTAAATCGTTTGCATGGTACGTAGAGAATATTGCAGCACATGATGTTCAGGAACCCCGATGTTCTTCACTCCCTAGTACTACTATGATGCATGAACCAACAGCAGGTATAGATATACAAACCAGAAATATTCCTTCCGCCCCAGCGTAATTTTACTTTTGGAGCTTAAAAAATGTCCCACTCCAACTCTATCCTCGGTAGTAGATTCCAGCTACCCATATCACATCACATTACTACCTGCCTCTCTACCGTGCCATTTGTTTTGGCAGAGCATGTTAGTTTTTTACTCTACTCCTTTGGCATTGAATTTGGAGCATTTTGAGAGACTATGTTATGTCCTTTAGATGTATTGACGATGGGTATATCATGGTCATTTGCATTCTTTCCTAGGCTCTACTAATTTTCTTAGCATGCCTTGCGATTCTACTTTCTTATTAGTACTTAATGTTTATAGTTAACAGTTCATCACCCTGTGTGATGGCGTGATTTTTTTATGCCTCCACGCTGGGCTCTCTCGTCGCCGGCCACTCCGGCCTGCACCGGCGCCCACGCCCATGCCCTGCTGCTGGTCACTTCAGTGTCCTCCCAGACACGTCTCCCTCGCACATCGCCACGTCCCATCCTTCACGTGCCATGATTACCCCGCCGCCTGCAACCCTAGCCATTACTCGTACTGCCACCAATCCTCCTCGAGAGTTTCGGCGAGACCGAACCCTCGCTTTGTTGAGTGTCGCAAGTTTGGACTATGCAGTACTGCACCTGCAGTAGCCGCCACTGACAAGTAGACCTGATGTCTCATGGGCCCACATGTCAGTGGCTGCTAATGCAGGTGCAGTACTGCAGAGGATTTCAATCCTGCAAGCTGCCTGCCTTATCTGTCTTGCATTCAGCACCTCCTACCGCTGGCGTTCATTACTTGCATTGCAACTAATAATTCTCTTCGAGACGCGCTCCAGCTGATGTCAGTCAGACCGAACCGGCGAACCCTATCTTTGTCTAGTTTAGCGTTGCCAGCTGCATGCCCCCTCACAGTCTTGCCTGCTTCGCTCATGGACTGAAAATCCTCTGCAGTATTACGAGTACGTACCGCCACTGACATGTGTACCTGATGGCTCATTTTAGGGTATGAACAGCAACAAATAAGTCAATAATGTAACCCCCATCAAAATAGTTGTCATTAGGACAGTCCTAACTACTGTAGTAGTTCATTTTTAATTCATTTGTTGGTGACAATTTATATAAACTAGGAGGTAGTACTACAGAACAAAATGGTGCTGGCACGACGCGGTCGTCCCATGCTCGTATTTGCCGCACTCGTCCTGAAGATCGTATGAGCATCAGACTTTTCTTCTTTTCACACTATTTGTACATGATACTAAACTTGTTTAGGCGGTAATTTGCTTTAATCATTTACCATTTGAATCAATATAACAGAAGGAAGGAAGCTAGGAAGAAGTGTGGCTAAAGGACTTAAGGTTGCCAGAATATGCTATGCATCCCAAGTTAGTAGAACGGAGCATGTGAAGCTACCAATTCAGTTCTCTGCTAGGTTGGGTGCTGCAGTTGGTATTAATCAGCGGCACTTTGTCGATGATGTGGTTACATTTACAAAAAGACATGCATCCCTCAGTGGTGCAAGGAAGTGGGCAGAGGTTGGCCACAGTAACAAGAGAGATATAGTACGAGACATTCTAGTTAGTGTTGTCACACCCCCACACAAGTATTTTTTCTTGCATTCTCCATCCTGTACGTTTACAGCAACTTGTTATACAATGTACAGGATTCCTGGGACATGGAGGACACACCGGAGAGCGCAAGAAAAATTTTGAAAATTGCTGGTGTGCGCTACAAGGGGTGGCGCTCGACTTTGCATGCCACCTATAAGAGTTATTCTACAGATGAAGAACGTATACAAAACCAGCCTGCTGACGTAACGACGCTAGAGTGGTTGCACCTAATAGAATATTTTGGGTCTGAGCGATTCAAGGTCTGCTGACTTTTTAATAGCTTCGCATCATACAAAAACTATTTCATTTACTTTCATTCATGGAATTAATTCTTAAAATTATTGCAGTCAATAAGCAGGACCAATTCTCAAAATTGAAGCAGACAAAAGGCGTGTCACTTGCTTGGCTCCAAATCCTACGCCCAACTTAGTTACGAGATGGTATGAAAAATGAATCACGCTTTTACTTTGCGCTGCAAACAATATGTATACCGACATGTTGAAGTTTACTTGTATTTTATGTAGCGAGACCCAGAGACCGGAGAAGAACCCAATGACATACAACTGTGGAAGGCAAGCCATTTGTTGAACGGTAACTGGACAAACAAGCTGGCAGAAGCTGTACATGTGAGTAACACCTCAAACAATCCCCAACAAAATAAATATTTGCAAATTACCTATGACTTTTCTTTTCGTATATAGATCGAGACACGTGCCCAAGTGGACGACATGGAAGCTGAGCAGGGAGGCTCAATTCCAAATGACGAGAGAAACCACATCTTCCAGCGTTGTTATAGATCCTCAATCGGTTGTGCAGGATCACAAGTTCGGGGTCGTGGTTATATGGCTAACCCATATGGTCCCGAACGTGAATGTATGTGTATCCAGATGTCTGAACACCTCAACGACCAAGTTCAAAACTTAGAAGTTAGAAATGCAGGCCTCAATGAAATAGTGCGGGACTTGGAAGGAATAAATGATAGCTTAAACACCTAGATGGACTGCATAAACCAGAAGAATGAAGAGTTAATCATTCAAGTCCAGAACTTACAAGGTCAGATAGCAGCTGATCGTGAACAGACAGCTAAGGAAATGTAGGACATGCGCGCCCCAGTGGTTGAAATGCACAAAATAATGATGGCGACCACTCCACAGAAGGTCCAACAAATAAGGAACCGCCAAAAGTCACCTTCTCCAACAATTAGTCCCGGTCAGCATAGGAGAACTTTTAGCATGCAAACACGTCACTTAAGTAATCCTTGAGTGTTGTTATGCGTGTTGTAATATCAATTGATGGATGTTTATTGTTAAACTCGTGATTCTGTTGCCACTAATTTTCAAACCTGGTGCATTCGGGTTCTACTGCCACTAATTATAAAACGTGGCATTACGAATTTCTTGTCACGAATGATAAATTGTTGCAATAGGAAGCTATTGCCAATACAGATGATAAAACGTGGCAATAGAATGACAAAACGTTGCAGTATAAACATTTGGCAATGACTCAAAAAACATTGCATTAAAACACTATTGCCACATATAAGAAATCATTGCAATACCAACTATTCGCCACGGATGCGAAATCGTTGCAGTACCATATACTAGTTCCAACGGATCTATAATCGTTGCAATACGGTACAATTCACCACGTTTGTGGACTCGTTCCAATACCCAACTATTCGCCACGGATAAGAAATCGTTGCAGTACCAGACTAATTCCCACGGATCTGAAATCGTTGCAATACGGTACTATTCGTCACGTTTGTTGACTCGTTGCACTAACCTACTATTTGCAACGGACGTTAAACCGTCGCAATATCATACTATTTGCCACGGCTGTGACATCGTTGCAGTACCATACTATTTGCCCCGAATGTGAAATCGTTGCAATACCGTGATATTCGTTGCAATATGGTAAAACATCGCTACACCATAACTCATTGCAATATGTTACTATTTGCCACGGCTGTGAAAATCATTGCAATATTGTAGTATTTGCACCGAATGTGAAAATCGTTGCAATCACGTACTATTACCACGAACGCGAAATTGTTGCAATACAATGCTATTCATTGCAATACGTTAAATCGTCGTAATACGGTGAACCGTCGCAATAACATACTATTTGCCACAAATGTGAAATCGTTACAATACTGTACTATTGCCAGGCCTGCGAAATCGTTGCAATACAATGCTATTCATTGCAATACGTTAAATCATCGCAATACACTAAACCGTTGCAAAAACATAATATTTGCGACGAATGTGAAATCGTTACAATACCATACCATTGCCACGCCTGTGAAATTGTTGCAACCACATACAATTACCACAAATGTGAAATTGTTGCAATACCATGCTGTTTGTTGCAATACGTTAAATCGTCGCAATACACTAAATCGTTGTAACAACATACTATTTGCCACAAATATGAAATTGTTGCAATACCGTACTATTTGCCACGACCGTAAACCCGTTGCAATACCGTACAATTTGTTGCGATACGTTAAATCGTTGCAACACATGAAAACGTTGCAATAGCATCCTATTTGCCACCGATGTAAAATCGTTGCAATACCATACTATTCGCCACGGATGCCAAGGCATCGTAAATAACCTATCGCCGGGGGAATTATTACGATGATTCGTAAAAACTATTGCCACACTCTTTTTCGTTGCAACAGGGACCTATTGTGATGAAAAACAACCTATTGCGATGAATTTTTTTTCGTTGCGATAAACCGGAATCCTTGCAGTGTTTGTAGGGGTAGGCGGAAGGTGGTGACAGCTCTATTTATCCTTTGTAATCCCCCATGTTCGGCTATGCCATAGGCTCGGGGCGGGAATCATCCTAATATTGTCAGGGGTAAACCTGTGCTTTGTATGTTAGACCACTAAGCCGTAGTATTCACCATTAGCATATTCATGTGTACTCTACTAGGCTATGTATATGAGTAATTAGAGCACAATAGGTGCAGCCCCTTCTGGTAGTCTAACCCTCACTAGGACACCCTTACTCTTAGAGTGGATTGCTTAGTTGTGTGTCACACTACCCCTAGTATCATCTTACCCCTGTTCTGATAAATACTTAGTACCATATACCTTGATCATCAGAATAGTTTTACTTTACTTCTTACCTTCCTTTCGGATAAATAAGATACCCTTGGGAATACTCTTGGGTGAAATGCTACAACGGTATTTTTCATGCGCTTGCGGATCGCATATCCTACTGGAGATGATCTATGGTGTTATGAAATACCAACAGTCACGACTCCCAAGCTATGCGTCGAGACCCCGTGCCCTCTTGCGAGGGGACCGGTTAATGTTTTTGAGAAACCGCTTCATGCCACGTTTGTGAGCCGTTCATGGCTCGGAGGGGCTGAGTAGGTCAGGAATTTTCCTCGGTGGCTGAATTCCCGAGCTCTGTGAGCTGTCTATCAAGTAAAGCCAGGTCAAACCCGATTTCCCTGTTTTATAAGGATGAGTGGGACCAATTATCATGTTTCGATGGATCATACTCGTTGAGGCTCGATGCTCGCGTTTTATTAAATCCCACTCAAGACACTCGTGCAAATCTCAACATTTTTGGGGCCTAAGCAGCTCAATATTGACCTTTCAGAGGGCTACTGCAAAGTCACCGAGCTGTGACTTGGATACACACTTAGAGATGTTGAGGGTGTTTGATTTCCTCGAGTTCACCTCTAGTGGGTCATCTCATGTCATCCATCACTCCCTCAAAGTCGTACTGGGCGGCCTCGAAACCTTGTGGGCTACCCTTCAAACTCAGAACTGGATCAGGCCCTAAAAGTGGGTCGGAATCTTACCCACCTTACCTCAGCCAACTTTGAATAGCATCTTTGGATACAAGGGGGAACCACATGACTTGGTGGTGGCGATGGTTATGAGGAGGCGTAGGTGGATGTGTGGCTTTAAACTGACATCGGTTTTGAGGGGTGGTGAGCACTGATGCAACTTTGGGCACACGTGTTCGCCTATCGCTGACGCAACACGATTGCGCTAGAAAGGCCTGACACGTTTTGACTCCACCGTTCCTTATTCTCGCCATCACCTTCGTGCCTTCGTCTTTTCGTCTCTTCCCTACGAAAGCCAGAGAGTGTAGAGGGTGCGAGATGCAAGGTTGAAGAAAGAACTGGTGCCTCCTCCTCTTCTGTAGTCCCCTTGAATGATCATAATTTGCTCTTCAGCTCTTTAGACTATAATGATGACTTCAACTGTCCTTGAACCTTTCTTTGTTTAGGTTACCTTAAAGTTTTGGTATAATATTTCCATAACATGAATCAAGGTGTTTCAGGAAAATAGTGTGGGGTCACTAAACTTGTAAAGAAATGGTATCTCAGTAAGTGAGTCAATGATCGAGTTCTTTGTAGTGTCATTAGAGAATTGGATATTAGGTTTCTCTTATGTTTTTAGTGAAACCTCACATAGCATATGGTAACTATAGGGTTGTTTGACATGCCAAGGGAACAATACATGAAAGGCTGAGCAATCAGTACTCTTGTATTACCCAACTCGAAAGATTGAATCAAAGTACACTATGAACACAATAATTGTCCATAGCTCAAGATTATTAAACAACACTTAAGTATTTAAATGGAGATACATTTTTTCTCAGGTTCCTTATTAATCATTTTTCATGTGTTTCTGTGTCCATAGTGATTAGTGAGTCATGGTGCATAAAAAGTTGGATCATGTTGTGCAAAAACAATGCAAACCTACGATAAAGTTGAATAAGGTATGGTACATTCTCTTTTATTATCTTGAGCAAGAATAGGTAAGACAATTCAAAGACAATCTGAAACGTCTCAAGGTTACCAAGGCTTGGAGAAACTTGATCATGAAAGGTACTAAACAAGGAATGCCCCTTTCATATATTGACCAATGTTGGAGAATTCATGTGAAAATGTTGACACGAATTGGTGGGACTCAACTCAGATTGACATAGTGATTACGTTTCAATGGAGCCACTAAGCTTATCGATGATGTAGAGCTCCACGAAACCTTATAACCACAACTGAGAAACAAAATTGTGATTTAATAGTAAAAAGTCAGGTTTTTTTAACATACAGGGTTCATACTAATGATCCCTTAGAGTGGATGTGGCTGGAATTCCTTCAAAACAAGCAAAGAGAGTCATCTTTGAAGAGCAAATAACTAGTATCCACGGTTTTATGTAGAACACGCTAAAGCATGAAGATATCACAACATGAGAAATCAACTAACAAGTTTACCTCGATGATAGAGCATCACCAAGTAGTGAGGTCAAGACCACTAGAGTAGTCCTTAGTAATAGCTTTAGTATTTTTATTCTCTTGGGTCATGAACTTGAAGTTTGATCCTTGCATATGGAACTCTATTTCATCGATCAATGCTGAGGTATTCCAGAAGAAGTAAATTCGTACGAGAGAAACGTGATCGGGTACTTTACCACCTGACGGGTACCACCTACTACCCTAAAGAGGCACATCGATGGCAAGCGTTGTATATGCCTCATAGAACATGAAGAGTTCAAGAGTAACATATTATCAAGTACTGACCACACGATGGGGTTTCAAGTTTTGCCTGAAGCATGCTAGAGATTGTAGTTTCATATGTTCCAAGGAACATGAGGAGTTCCAGAGATTCATAGTCACTCCTGTACCAAGCATGCGAGATCTTCCCATACCACCGAACTTGATTCGATGTAGGTATGTTCCTTACCTTTCTTGCTTGAACATAGATGTGTTGTTACATAATTAATAACAAACATGTTAGCTTGTCACCTTAAATAAATATGCTAATAATAGTACTTATGTGGGCTTAATACGATCGAATCATCATTGTAGATGCCTAAGTTTATGAAAATAGGCTTTTTCATGCATGTTATTGCAAAAGTAGCTCTCATACCAGTATGTGAGGATCGAATTCTCGACAATCCAGGAATCGCATCAGATGGTGTCATGCGATGAGACACCCAACACCACTCATGAAAAGAATACTCAAAATAGCATACAAGTCTTTTATTACACAAGATGGTTCATGATGAACCCAACGGGAATGGTGGATGCCCTATCTTTCGATGAGAGATATTGGTGGTGAACAAATTTGGTGGAGGTCGACGTTGGCTGCCCGACTACCACAACCAGAATGGTGTGGCGCCTTGAGCGACAGATACACCGTCTCCTGATAACTACCATTTGGGTGGAGGTCGACATTGTGCTACCCGACTACAACACCACAAGGGTGCTGCGACTTAGCGATAGTTACACCGGCTCCTATTATTGATGTTCTTGTCGTGCCAAGAACAGCCTTGAACCTAAAAGCAATCAAAGAACAAGCAAGAACAAGATTACAAGCAAACACTCACGGGTGTTATAAGTTGGGGTTCTGATTCAAGTAATTAGAAGCTCTCATAGACAATTGCATTACACGGAAGTATCAATGGCTCAACTTACAGAAAACAAAAACAAAGTTCTTCCTATTGCCGCTAGTTGCTTATATACAGGAGGAAGACTAGAACTCAAGATGGAGTCACGAGTCTTGTTCGGATTTTCTGGGCAGCTCAAGCATCATCACCCTTTGATTCTTGATCCAATGGAAAGTAGGCAAAGAGACCTTTCCAGCAAGTACTTATTTGCATTAAACAACCTTGGGAGTTGAAAGTTATGCCCCTTTTAAGCTGGTACTTGCTGCAGTTATGAGGACCCCTTGCATGGAGCCGTTTTCATTGCATTAATCCCTCCACTCCTCCTAGATAGATCAATTCCCAAGCACCTAATAATAACAAGGTCGTCACAAGGTTTTAATAGTTCTCCATTTGAAGGATAATTAGTTTGAACAGACAGGAATAAATTCACCTAATAATTAATTTCACGTGCACGAGCGCGTGTCATTAGACCTTGATTAGCCACAAGTGGTGAATGGGCTGCTGTTGTGGTTGTATCAAAGGTAGAGATGTCCTCATCATCCTTCCCTTCTTGCAATTGAGTCATCCTCGACTCAAACGTGTCTTCCTCACCCACATATGGTTTCAAATATGCAATATTAAAAGAGGAAGTAACTCCAAAATGTGCAGGCAACTCAATTTCATATGCAGTATCATTAATTTTTCGAAGCACTTTGAAGGGTCTAGCAGCTCTAGGTAGCAATTTAGATTTTCTCAAATCAAGAAATCTATCATTTCTCAAATGCACGCAAACCAAATCACCAGGTTCAAAAGTAACATGATTTCTACGCTTGCTACCGGCTTGTTGATACTTTGTGCTCTCAATGTTTGCTTTTGTTTGCTCATGCATTTTAAGAATTAATTCAGCACTGTGAGAAGAATCATATTCAATTTCTCTGAAGGTGGCAGAGCCGAAAGATCAATGGGAGCACGAGGGATAAAACCATATACAATCTGAAAAGGGCACAATTTAGTAGTAGAATGCGGCTAACGATTGTAAGCAAATTCAATATGAGGCAAACATTCTTCCCATAATTTGATGTTATGTTTCAGAACAGCCCTAAGCATAGTAGATAAACTAGGTTAAATACTTCGGTCTGTCCATCAGATTGAGGGTGACAAGTGGTAGAAAAGAGCAATTTTGTCTCCAACTTAGCCCATAAGGTTTTCCAAAAATGACTAAGAAAGTTGGCATCTCTATCTGAAACAATAGTGTTTGGGACCCCATGCAAACAAACAACTTCTCGAAAGAACAAATCAATAATATGGGTAGCATCATCAGTTTTGTGGCATGGTATGAAATGTGCCATTTTAGAAAATCTATCCACAACAACAAAAATATTATCCCTCCCCTTCTTTGTTCTAGGCAATTCTAAAACAAAATCCTTAGAAACATCCTCCCATAGAGCACTAGGAACAGGGATAGGCATGTATAAACCATGTGGATTAAGACGAGACTTAGCTTTTTGACAGGTGGTGCAAAGAGCAACAAACCGTTCCACATCTCTTCCCATCTTTGTCAAAAAGAAATGGCTTGCTAGGATGTCTTCCGTCTTCTTGTGATGAGGACATCAACACCCTCGATACATCCACACCAACTCAGCTACCGGTTTCTGGTCCGATCACTTGCGCTCGTGCACGTCAACTAAACTATGAGGTGAACTCATTCTTGGCCTTATGTCCATCTTATATAGACCGTGGAACTACATACTTTCTTGCTTTGGTTAGGAACAATGGAGAAGAGCCAATGGGAAGGGAATTCACTCGGACAGGATTTGGACAGCAGAACAGCACCAAATTGTGACGGCCACCACGACTTCATACGGACTCTGATCTGGACATTCAAGTACTTCCTGTAAATATTATCAAGTCTACTTTCAAATCGATCTGGACTCATGTCCATATCTATTCGGAGTCGGCCGCAATCATTATTTTAATACCAAGACCTTTTTTGTCCATGGTGTTGCAACACCAAAATTGGGCCTTTGGCCCATGTATCGTTTGGAGTCCATTAGGGACTCATGATTAGGGTTTCTCACGACCCTAGGGAGGTAATAAATAGTAGTCACCGCCCTCATTAGCTGGTGGGTTTTGTTTATCCATAAGTTAGTTTCTGCTACTTCCTTGTACACGCGCGTGTCGACTAGATCGCCCGTCTACTTGTATCCAGAACCCCACTTCAAATTGATTCAATTGATAAGTGCTTGTTCTTCTTGTTCTTGTGTGTTCTTCAATTGCTTGCAGGAACAAAGGCCCTCGTGGTCTGGTTGATTGTGCGCCAGCAAGATCAATACAACTTCAAAGTCGGTGTACCGATCGCTAAGGCGCATCGTCCTGGGGACGATGTAGTCAGATCGCCAATGTCTTCTCCTCCACAAATCGAACCCTCCTATTCTCATCAAAAGATGGGGAACCAAGATCCTATCATATTGACACCAAAGTGTCCCATCAACCCTCCACCATGTGCTTCCTGCAATAGTAAGATACGCACAGAACCAGCTAGAATGCACAATTTGTTAGCTCGAAACACAAAACCATTAGTGAGAACAAACTTGTTTCATGTTTTTCCTTCTTTACATTGCAGCAGCACATCTTTGAAATCAGCATCAAAAGCATATTGTTCTTTAATTGTTTCCAAGCCAAAAATCTTAAAATCAAGTTGGGACAACATATTATAACAGCGAATAAGGCATCCGCAATGACATTATCTTTTCCTTTCTTGTGTTTGATGACATAAAGAAAGGACTCAATGAATTCTACCCACTGTGCAAGATGACGGTCCAGATTAGTTTGGTTCTTAATGTGCTTCAAAGATTCATGATCATAATGTATAACAAATTCTTTAGGCTATAAATAATGTTACCATGTTTCCAAAATTCGTGGTAGTGCATATAATTATTTATCATAAGTGGAATAGTTCAGACTAGGCCCATTCGATTTCTCACTAAAATAAGCAATAGGTTCCCCCTCTTGCAACAAGACACCTCCCATTCCAATACCACTAGCATCACGTTCCAATTCAAAAGTCTTACTGAAATCTGGTAGTTGTAGAAGGAGTGTATGAGTTAACCTATTCTTCAAAGTTTCAAATGCAGCCTCTTGCGCCTTGCCCCATGTGAATGGAGCACCCTTCTTTGTAAGCTCATGCAGTGGGCCTGCTATGATGCTGAAGTCCTTCACATATGAGGATAGAATCCAGCAAGTCCGAGAAAGCTTTGTACTTGTGTGATCGTGGTAGAATTCGGCCAGCTGTGTATCACCTCTACCTTGGCTTAATCGACTTCAATTCCCTGCGGTGTCACAACATAGCTAATGAAGGAGACTCTATTTGTTAAAAAGGTGCACATGTCAATGTTATCAAATAAGTGTGCCTCACGTAAACCATTGAAAACAGCAAGAAGATGATCAAGATGCTCTTCTAGAGATGTGCTATAGATCAAGATGTCATCAAAATATACTACCACAAATCTTCCAATGAAAGCACATAAAACCTAATTCATTAATCTTATGAAAGTGCTAGGTGCATTAGTGAGACCAAAAGGCATTACTAACCAGTCATACAAACCGAACTTGGTTTTAAACGTTGTTTCCCATTCTTCACCTAGCTTCAAGCAGATTTGGTGGTATCCACTACGCAGGTCAATTTTAGAGAAAATCATCGAGCCACTAAGTTCATCAAGCATATCATCTAACCTAGGAATAGGATGAAGATATTTAATGGTAATGTTATTAATTGCTTGACAATCTACACACATGCGCCATGTTCCATCTTTCTTTGGGACCAAAAGAACAGGAACAGAGCAAGGACTAAGGGACTCATGCACATAACCTTTGTCGAGTAATTCCTGTACTTGTTGCTGAATCTCCTAAGTCTCCTCCATGTTGGTCCTGTATGGTGCTCAGTTTGGTAAAGAAGCCCCATTAATGAGGTCAATCTGATGCTCAATCCCTCTCAATGGTGGTAGCCCGGCTGGTACCTCTTATGGAAACACATCAGCGTATTCTTGCAAAAGGTTAGTGAGAGCAGAGGGCAAAGTACATGGTATGTCGTGAAGTGAGAACAAAGCTTCATTGCAAGCAAACACATAGCAGATTGCAGCATTATTTTTTAATTCAAACAAATCAGATTTGGAAGCATGAAACAAGCACTCTTCAATTCTATTTCATTCTTCTTCACATGAGCAGATTTGGAATTGTCAGTCTTAGGTTGTACCAATTCCTTGGCAATATTTGAATTTTCATTTTTGGTAGTTTTCTTATTTTTCTCTTTACAAGCTCTAGCAATATCATCATTCAAAATAGCATCGGGAGACATAGGGTACAAAACAAGATTCTTCTCATTGTGCATGAAAGAGTATTGATTTGATTTACCATGATGTAATGTATCTTTATCAAATTGCCAAGGTCGACCAAATAGCATAGAGCAAGCTTGCATAGGTACACATCCCAATCAATGTAATCATGGTAGGAACCAATTGTAAGTTCAACACGAACCAAATGTGTTACCTAGAGCTTATCACTATCGTTGAACCATTTGATGTCGTAGGGATGTGGATGTGGAAGTGTTTTCATCCCAAGCTTCTCTATCATGGCAAAACTTGCTAAATTGTTGCAGGTTCCTCCATCAATAATAATGTGACACGATCATTCCAAAACTACACTTAGTCTGGAATAGATTGTGTCGCTGGTTCTGTTCAGCTTTGATCATTTGGGCACTCAAGACACACCTCACGACAAGACTTATAGTGGTCAGCATGATCAGCCACAATGTGCTATTCATCATCATTCTTCTTTTCTGCATCTTGTGTAGCAAGCAGGGCATATGTTTCATCATCTAAATCACTAGCGGATGAGTACTCACAATTTCCTTGTACAATCAGCACACGCTTGCTTGGGCAGTCCCTTCGTAGGTGCCCAAAACCCTTGCACTAGAGGCATTGAATGTCTTTTGTTCTCGCGGTGGAAGCGATGGAGGAAGAAATGTTAGCTGCAACTTGGGTGGATTCTTTTGTTGTCTTGATAGAACGCGGAGGTGCTGATTTTGATGTAGTCCTGGGCAACCGATTGGAAGAATCGTCCTGGTCATGCTTAAGACCAGCAGCACTTGAGCGGGACTGCCATGACATAGTTCAACCTGCATAAATGTTAGTTCTTGTGCGTCATCCCTGCACTTCTCTTTCAGCCTTACAAGCAAGATGGAATAATCAAGTGACGTTAGTGTATTCCTTATAAGCCAATATGTCCTGAATTTCTCTTGTTAAACCACCCATAAACCTAGCCATTGCAGACTCTTCATTTTCAAATAGGCCACATTGCATCATGCGTATTTGGAGTTCTTGATAGTATTTCTCAACCGATTTGTTGCCTTGCCTAAGTTGTTGTAATTTATGCAACAAGTCACGAGAATCATAGGAAGGAACAAAACGATGACGCATGACTCGTTTCAAGGCATTCCAAGTTTGTGGTACGGTAGCTAGATTTTTAGTTTGATACTCATGCCACCAAACAGAAGCAAAGTCAGTAAATTCACTAGTGGCAGCTCTAACCTTTTTATCATCAGGGAAATCATGGAATGCAAATTTTTGATCTACTGATAATTCCTAAGATAGATATGCATCCGGATCATATTTCCCATCAAAGGATGGTATGGAGAATTTAATGCTGCATAGGGAATCGTCATTGTCATGTACTTCATGTTGTAGGGCTCGACCACCCACACCACGATGGTCGCAACATAGCTGCCATCGATACCTAGAAGGTCCATCATCAAGCTCTGTATCCACTGAATACTCCGCCTCGTCATATCTTACAGCGCTGCCAATGGAGTGGCTCTCATCAACACGTCTTTTCCTCTCTTCGCTTCCAACCTGTTCCATCCTCTCCAATCGCTCAATGATTGCTACAAGAGAAGTGTTAATAGCCCCAGCAGTGCTTTCTAATGTGGTCAGCTTGGTGTTGGTGGAAATCTGCATCGACTCTAATTGACCAATGCATTCATTGGTGACTTGAATATCCTCGTTGAGGGCATCCATGGGCATCTTTACTTGGCGTTCGAAATTCTTAATGATGCCCCTCGTATGTGGTGAATGTGGAGGTGTCTCATTCACATGAGCTGACATGGTTAGTAAAGAAAGGAAATACAACAACAAACATATTAATCCTAACAGTTGCTAAGAGGTGGTAGGACACAATCACTTCCTCACGACCAAAAAATCAAGCTCTTATAAGTTCTTACCACGCGATGCAAGGAGCATCGGCAAACAGCAAAAACAACAATAAACGGTGTCTGCTAGCACAATTCTGTGGTGTTGTAGATGATTTTGTGGAGCTATAGGTGGCTGCTAGAAATGAGTTGCACAAAGGAAGAACTAGCACCACATTAGTCACAACAAGTTGAATAAACGTTCCATGATGGTCCTGTGCTAGTCCTAGTCTAAACTGTGATAGAGATGCGAGCCATTACTCCACGTGATGTTAAATTTACGGTAGTAGAAAAGTTTGGACAACACGGGCGTTGTTTTTTAACAAAACGTTCAAAATAGCATGTTGAACTCTGAAACTTGAAACAAATATTACACAAACTATTTCTTTTTTTATATAAAGAGACAATTTTTCTAGCAATTTTAATCAATGCGACTTTTCTTTCTATGCACATGCCTTTTTCTGGCTGATCCGTGCAGCTTTTCTTTTGCACTTTCCTTTTTGTCAACTTTGGGTAGGTAATGAAAATGGACTGAGAACAAAGTGCCACGAACTCGAAACTCTAGCGGTGAAAAACATAGGACCAGCAACTTGACACAAAAAGTCAACCGTGAATTCAACAAGTCGAGAGCTAAGTAGCGAAGCAAAAGGCCTAAAGTGTTTTTACGATTTTTAGAGCGAACTTTTGTAGGCAAAAGTGGATTGTAGGTAAATGAAGAACTAGGAGAAGGAAATCTCTCACCGAGCAACCTGAAATCTGATACCACTTGATGAACCCAACGGGTACGAGGGATGCCCTATCTTTCAATGAGAGATGTTGGTGGTGAACGAATTTGGTGGAGATCGACGTTGGCTGACCGACTACCACAACCAGAATGGTGTGGCACCTTGAGCGACAGTTACACTGTCTCCTGATAACTATGATTTGGGTGGAGGTCGATGTTGTGCTACCTGACTACAACAACCAGAAGGGTGTTGCGCCTTAGCGAAAGTTACACCGGCTCGTGATATTGCTGTTCTTGCCGTGCCAGGAACAGCCTTGAACCTGCAAGCAATCGAAGAACAAACAAGAACAAGATAACAAGCAAACACTCACGGGTGTGATAAGTTGCGTTTCCGATTCAAGTAATGGGAAGGTCTCATCGACACTTGCGTTACAAGGAAGTAGCAATGGATAAACTTACAGAAAACAAAACCCAAGTTCTTCCTATGGCTGCTAGTTGCTTATATAGAGGAGGCAGACTAGAACTCATGTTGGAGTCACGAGTCTTGTTCGGCTTTTTCTGGGCAGCTCAAGCATCACCTGCCTTTGATTCCTAATCCAATGGAATGCAGACGGAGAGACCTTTCCAGCAAGTACTTATTTGCATTAAACAATCTTGGGAGTTGAAACTTATGCCCCTTTTAAGCTGGTACTTGCTGCAATTACGAGGACCCCTCGGGTGGAGTAGTCTTCATTGCATTAATCCCTCCATTCCTCCTAGCTGGATCAATTCCCAAGCACCTAATAATAACAAGGTCATCACAAGGCTTTAATAATTCTCCATTGAAGGATAATTAGTTTGAACAGCCAGGAATGAATTCACCTGATAATTAAGTTCACGTGCACGAGCGTGTCATTGGACCTTGATTAACCGCAAGTGGTGAATGGGCTGCTATTGTGGTTGTATCAATGGTAGCGATGTCCTCATCAATGCACTTTATACATCAGTAATGTATGTACGCAGCGAAACAAACATAACTTACACTCGCGAGCCTAACTAAGCAAACATGAGCACAACGCTGAGCAAGACTTAACTGTCACCCTAATACATGGAACTCTATATGCAAGGAACTTATTAATTTGCATGAATAAAGTTGCCTACATGTGAGTCCACAGTTTGAATATTTTAGCATCACATTAATAGTTCCATAAAGATAACTTTAGTCAATGCTATCTCTACTTCATACAAGATTGCAATATAAAAGATTATTCATAAAGCATAATTCATCAAGTTTCAACTATTCTATATTATTATGCCACGACTCAGTGAACAAGAAGTACTCGTTCCATAACCGCAAGGGTCATTGATTCGAATCATTTATCATTCAGATAGCTTGTCACATACACTAGTTTAGAAGTGTGTGTTGTCTCTTCTCCATGTCATTACTGACAACCTTTCACAAGATACCTCCAAGACAACCTTTCACAAGATACCTCCATGCCGTAGCAGTTCAATTGCTCTGGACAGTAGCCTCTCTCACATATCCATCCTAGGTAATAAGTTTGTGAGCGAGTTTCCACCTACTGTGCAGCCAGCGGGTAGGCTAAGGCGATAAAAAATGTCTCGAAATAGAGGTTAACGAGTTACACCGATTTCTTGGACCCCTGTGACACCCGATTTCGAAAAACAAACCAAGTGCAGTATATGTGTGCCCAGAATGTTTAACACAGATACACGAGTGATTCACAAATGATAAACAGATAATTACCACAACTCAAATTATTAAATGAGTATTTTTATTACATTATTCAGATAATCCTCAACATACAACTCTAATGATCATTATTGAACTATAACTGCGGTGGAAATAAACTGAACTCAGAAAACTAAGCAAAAGGGATAGCGCAGCTCCAAGCAACACCACAGATAAAGCTGACGGCAACACACAGCCTAGAACTCCTCATTAACGTCCAGACCTACAACTGTTGGTGGGAGAATTGCAAGGGTGAGTACATGTCGTACTCAGCAAGTGTGGAAAGTATGACATGTGGCTTAAACGAGGCATGAAAATAAACAATGACTATTTGCTGAAAAGTACATTTAAAAAATGTAAAAAGCATTACACTATGTTTATGTGAAGTAGTCCCATTATATACCACATAATTAACATAATACAAAACAATAATTAATTATCCATCCATATACCAGATTATTACCATCCCAAATACCAAGTTCCCTCTAATCATGGAAGTTGTCCAAGTGCTCTTAACCGGGAGCATAGCTATCATGATAGTTTTTTAAACACTCTGCAGAGGTTGTACCACTTACCCACAAGTTTGTGATTTCGTCACCCGTCGGTGACTAAAGGAAACCTCTATTATGCCAAAACACTACCATAGGTGTATAGCCAAGAGATCAATAATAGTCTTTACAAAGAGACTACTAGTATGTACAGACTCACTGAGGTTTCACCGGTGGCGATCCCTCCAACTGAGCACATCGTAAACCAAGGGTCCTCTCTTGTGCCGTTCGGATCCCAGGAAGTCCCACCACTCATACAAACCCAATCTGACTTCCCTTCCCCGCTCTTCCAAATGGTCCGCGTAATACCATCAATACCCTAATTAATCAGCTACGCCGCACCCATACTTGGCCCCATGGTGGCACTATTGTTCTGGCTTATTCTCGCATGAACCAGTCCTTAGAATCAAGGAAAGCAACCCACCATAACATCCAACCCATCCACATACCGTGCTTGCTTAGATCACCCATCACCATGTTACCATTAACCATGTTCACCGATGTACATTATCCATAATCTCAATAATTTATAATCAAGTAACTTGGTTGTTTTCCCATCCCAATTAATTTAAGTGACACCAAAAGGTAAAATACCCTTCCCAACTCTTTACATTACATTCCAAGTAACTAGGATGGTCAAACAAGACTAGTAAACACCTATCATGAGTTTCCCATCAATTTGACACAAGCATGCAGTTTTGCAACCAAAACATTTAAAAATAGGATCAATATGGTCAAGGACACTTGCCTTGCTCCTGAGCTTGGTTAGGGTCAAAGACTTCAAAATTATGGTACTGGAGATCCCCGATAGCACCCTGTAGTGCAGCACCTTCTATTTAAAGCGACAAACATGCAAAACACACAATTCAATCAAATAATGCTCATATAGTACTCAATATGACATGACATGCATGATTTATGCAATTATGAGGTCAAACTTGTTAATGAGTTGCTAGTAATGTTTACTAACTGATTCTAATAGTTTTTAACAAGTTTATACAGGTTTCAAGTAAATTTACATCAATTTGGATTAATTCAACATCAAACGAATCTAGAGACCGGACAAGTCCGCTAGGGGGCCGGACTAGTCCGCCCTACGCAGAACCAGCGAGCTAGGATTTTCTTGATCTACGAGAATTTTGAGAATTGTGGTTGAATTCACATGGGAAAGAGAAAGTAGAAGCTATACCACGTGTCTAGAACTCCAAAGAATAGGAGTTTGGAGGCAACACTTGAATCTTGACGATCAAGGGTTGGTGATGAAAAGTTGAGGGTGAATTGGTGATGAAGAACGCAAAGTCGATGAAGATCTTGATTGCTTGATCTTTCTTTGTGATCTCCTTCTCCTCCTTGCTACTGGATCTCTTGGTGGTGGCTCCCACGAACCAGGGTTTGGTGGTCTTTCAATTGTGGCAAAGAAATGTAAAGGTGGGATGTTGGGTTGTTTATATGGGGGTGGAGGTGTAGGGTTGGATGGATTTCGAGTTTGGGGTGGGTGGAGGCCGGGTAGGGGTCCCACATGGGATCCAAAAGGGTTAGACCCGACATCTTTGGGCCCACTTAAGGTAAAAACCATAAAACAATTCGTGTAAGAAAAGATTGAATCGGAGTCGCGAAAACCGGACAAGTCCGCACTAGACTGGACTAGTCCGATATTAGACAGAGATGAAAACGGACAAGTCTGGTATGAAATCAGACATGTCCGAACTTAGTCAGAGAGCAAAATGGACAAATCCGATGGAAAACGGACAAGTCCGGGGACTTCGCAAAATTTTTGAAGGATGGGATTACCGAACTAGTATGCAATAGACCGGACAAGTACGAAACCAGTACAGGGAGAAAAACGGACTAGTCCATAGGAAAACAAACATGTGCGAAATGGGTTCAGAGAGAAATTTAGACTAGTCCGGGGCAAATCAGACAAGCCCGCACTTCTCAGACTCTTTAAGTGCGGTTTTGCTTCTAATTAATTTTAAACTTGTTCCTTTGATGTGGATTAATGTTAAACATATTTAATGATGTATGCAATGCATGATGCATGAAAATGAGGGATTTACAAACCTACCCCCCTTGAAATGAATCTCGCCCTCGAGATTCAACGCAGAAGGAAAGAGATAGGGAAATTCCTTCTTGAGATCATCTTCTAGCTCCCAGGTTGCTTCCGATTCTGCATGATGCTTCCATTGTACTTTACACCATAGAATAACCTTGTTCCTTGTGACCCTCTCCTTGGTTTCAAGGATTTTGAGTGGTTGCTCGGCGTAAGTCAAATCTGCCTCTAGCTCCAATTCTTCTAGTGGCACTTGTTCTTCCGGTACCCTTAAGCACTTTTTGAGCTGTGAAACATGAAACACATCATGGACATCAGAAGGATTAGCTGGCATCTTCAGTTTATATGCTACCTCTCCCCATTTGTCCAAAATCTTAAACGGTCCAATATAGCGACGTGCTAACTTACCTTTGATATTAAACCTCTTATGACCTCGCATGGGTGACACTTTGAGGTTCCTCCTCCTATTATCCGCTTATCCTTTTTGTCTTAATTGGGCAGCCCTCAAATTTTTGCGGATGATCTAAACTTGTTTTTCAGCTTCTTGCAACATATTGGGTCCAAATACGTGGTCCTCTCCTGTCTCATTCCAAAATAAAGGTGTCCTACACTTCCTTCCATATAATGCTTCAAAAGGTGACATCTTCAAACTTGCTTGGTAGGTATTGTTGTACGAGAATTCCGCATACGGCAAGCTCTTGTCCCAACTTCTTCCATACTTCAAAGCACAAGGTCTTAACATGTCCTCTAACATCTGATTCGTTTTCTCAGTTTGTCCATCGGTTTGAGGGTGATATGCCGAACTGAAATTTAACGTTCTACCCAATGCTTCATGCAATTTCTGCCAGAACCTAGAGGTGAATTGAGAACCTTGATCGAGACTATTTTCTCTGGAACTCCATGTCGACATACAATATGCTCCATATACAATTCTGCTAGCTTCGCAGTGGTATAGGTTTTCCTCTTCCCATTTCCATTCCGGAATCTCCAATGGCTGCAATAATCTGGCTAGTCTTTGATGCTAAGCTTTAACTTGTTGGTGTACATCACATAGTGCAAGGTTGTTGAACACATTGATGAACACGTTGCTGAATATATTGCATTATGTTCTTCGATGTTTACTGTGACGCATCAAATTCAAGGTTGACTGCCTCGTCATTGTCAACTTCATGGTCTTGCTGGCACGCTGAATTGCTCCATCATACTTCTGTAGCCAAACTATTCCAAGTATGATGTCACAATCCAACCCCTTCCCCCCCCCCCCCCCCTTAGAACACCAACACCCTCGTCAGTCAACTTCCAAGCAAGGAACAACCCCTCTTGTCCAACCCTTGTGAAGCGAAAACATTAAAGTTGGCGAGGAATTCTAAACCCTTATGGAAATACTAACTTTTGGACATACTATCTTTGCTCTCATCTTCCATATAGCTTTGTTTGAAATGGTCAATCCTCTAGCTGTGTCCATCTTCCATTTAGATAGGTTGAACGAGATAGAAAAGAGAGATAGAACGATTTCCCAACTATATGCATCAAGGGATATGAACTAAACAACTAACTATACTAGCCTATATGGACATGGCAAAACTAAAGCATCCGACAATCCTCTACTAAGCACACAAGCAACATATATAGCAAACAACACACCTATCGAATCACAATGCTTCCTGAGTGATCCCTATGTGCTCAAAAGTGTTCATTCTACCTAGGTTGCGTTCTACGATCAACCTGTGACTCTGATACCAATGTGTGACACCCGGTTCTGAAAAACAAACCAAGTGCAGTATATGTGTGCCCAAGATGTTTAACACACATACACAAGTGATTTACAACTGATAAATAGATAATTACCACAACTCAAATTATTAAATAAGTACTTTTATTACATTATTCAGATAATCCTCAACTTACAACTCTAATGATCATTATTGAACTATAATTGCAATGGAAATAAAATAAACTGAGCAAACTAAGCAGAAGGGATAGTGCAGCTCCAAGCAACAGCACAGACAAAGCTGCCAGCAGCACACAACCTAGAACTCCTCATTAACGTCATGATACTCCCAATCCTGACCTGCAATTGTTGGTGGGAGAATTGCAAGGGTGAGTACATGTCATACTCAACATGTGTAGAAAGTATGACATGTAGCTTAAACAAGGCATGATAATAAACAATGGCTATTTGCTGAAAAGTACATTTAAAACATGTAAAAAGCATTACACTATGTCTATGTGAAGTAATCCCATAATATCCCACATCATTAACATAATACGAAATTATAATTAACTATTCATCCATATACCAGATTATTACTATCATCACCATCCATGTCCATTTATCATAACATAATCCATAACCATAACCATAACCAACCATCCCAAATACCAAGTTCCCTCTAATCATGGAAGTTTTCCAAGTGCTCTTAACCGGGAGAGGTTGTACCACTTTACCCACAAGTTTGTATTTCCTCACCCGTGGGTGACTAAAGGAAACCTCTATTATGCCAAAACACTACCATAGGTGTATGGACAATAGATCACAAAATAGCCTTAACAAAGCGACTACTAGCATGTACGGACCCACTAAGGTTTCACCGGTGAAGATGCCTCCAACTGAGCACGTCCTAAACCAAGAGCGCCCTCTTGTGTGGTTCGGATACTAGGGAGTCCCACCACTACTTGCAAACCCAATCCGACTCTGCTTCCCCGCTCTTCCAAATGTTTTGCGCAATACCAACAATACCCTAATTAATCAGCTATGCCGCACCCATACTTGGCCCTGTGGTGACACTGTTGTCCTGGCTTATTCTAGCATGAACCAGTCCTTAGATCCAAGGCAAGCAACCCACCATAACATCCAACCCATCCATATACCTTGCTTGCTTAGATCACCCATTACCATGTTACCATTAACCATGTTCATCAATGAACGTTATCCATAATCTCAATAATTTATACTTAAGTAACTTGGTTGTTTTCCCGTCCCAATTAATTTGAGCGAAGCCAAAAGGTAAAATACCCTTCCCAACTATTTACAATACATTCCAAGCGACAAGGATGGTCAAACAAGACTAGTAAACACAAGCATGCAGTTTTGCAACCCAAATATTTAAAAACAGGATCAATATGGTCAAGGACACTTGCCTTGCTCCTGAGCTTGGTTAGGGTCAAAGACTTCAAAATTCTGGTACTAGAGGTCCTCGTAGCACACTCAGTGAAGCACCTTCTATTCCGAGCGACAAACATGCAAAATACACAATTCAATCAAATAATACTCATATAGTACTCAATATGACATGACATGCATGATTTATGCAATTATGAGGTCAAACTTGTTAATGAGTTGCTATTAATGTTTACTAACTGGTTCTAATGGTTTTTAACAAGTTTATACACGTTTCAAGTTAATTTACATTAATTTGGAATTAATTCAACATTAAATGAATCTAGAGGTCGGACAAGTCTGCTAGGGGCCGGACTAGTCCACCCTACGCGAAACCAGCGAGTTAGGGTTTTTTGGATCTACAAGAATTTGGAGAATTGGGGTTGAATTCACATGGGAAAGAGAAAGTAGATGGTATACCACGTGTCTAGAACTCCAAAGAACAAGAGTTTGGAGGCAACACTTGAATCTTGACGATCTAGGGTTGGTGATGTAGAGTTGAGGGTGAATTGGTGATGAAGAACGCAAAGTCGATAAAGATCTTGATTGCTTGATCCTTATTCGTTATCTCCTTCTCCTCCTTGCTGCTAGATCTCCTCTTGGTGTCGGCTTCCACGAACCAAGGTTTGGTGGTCGTTCAATTGTGGCAAAGAGATGTAAAGGTGGAGTGTTAGGTTTTTTATATAGGGGTGGAGGTGTAGGATTGGATGGATTTCGAGTTTGGGGGTGGGTGGAGGCCGGGTAGGGGTCCCACATGGGCTCTAAAAAGGTTATACACGACGTCCTTGGGCCCACGAAAGGTAAAAACCCTAAAACATGTCGTGGAAGAAAAGATTGACTCGGAGTTGCAAACACCAGACAAGTCCGCACTAGACCGAACTAGTCCGATACTAGACAGAGGCGAAAATGGACAAGTTTGGTATGAAATAGGACAAGTCCAAACTTGGTCAGAGAGCAAAACGTACAAGTCCGGTAGAAAACAGACAAGTCGGGACAAGTCCGGGGATTTGGCGAAATTTTCGAACGATGGGATTATCGGACTAGTCCGCAATGGACCGGACAAGTCCGAAACAGGTACATAGAGAAAAACGGACTAGTCTGTAGGAAAACGAACATGTCCGAAATGGGTTGAGAGAGAAATCCGGACTAGTCCGGTGCAAATCGGACAAGTCCGCACTTCCCAGTCTGTTTAAGCGCGGTTTTGCTTCTAATTCATTTTAAACTTGTTCCTTTTTATGTGGATTAACATTAAACATATTTAATGATGTATGCAATGCATGATGCATGAAAATTAGGGTGTTACAACCCTATAAATCCAGTATGCATCCAGTACAACTCAAAACTTGTCTAGTGGGGCTGCACACAACACGGTCCTTAACTGACACACACGAGGCTACAAACCTAACCTCCCACACCAGCCTCATCATTACCGACCCAGGCCTTATGTGGGCACAATGTGGGACAATGACTTATGCGACCTGACTTCTTCCCGAGGCACTCTACCTGACACGTGGGGTGGATACGCGTCCTGTAAATGGGTCCCATTGATGAGGAGTCTAGAGCAGGTGCAAGATTAGGTTGGACAAGTCGGGTGGCCTATAAAAGGGGTCGACTGCCATCCCTATAGAGAGAGAACTCTTGCATGCAAGAGAACTTCCCCATTTTCAACAAAGAAGTGCAAGACACACGAACTAGATGTAGGGCACCATGCCCGAATACGTATAAATCCCTTGTGTTTGTAGCTAGGCCACCTCAAGAACGAACGTGCGACACAATAAATACTAGTGGATAGTCCGAACATCGATAGTTGGCATGCCAAGTAGGGGACTCTTGTTTGTTCCAGTCTCTGCTTCCTCGATGGCTCCACCAAGCTCAGCTTTCTTTCTTGGCTTGTGGGTATCCTTTGACAACTTCGAGTTCACTACCAGCAACGATGATAGGCTGGAGCTCGCCACCACCTGTCTCCAACGCCAGACACTCTGTCTAGGGAGCTTGGAATTCTTCACTAGAGATTCGGTCACCCTCTGGATGCCCAATGTGGGGCCAGTCATCCAGCCCCCGACAGGCAGGACGACCTATGACTCTGACGAGAACATCGCTAGCGGCATTACTGTGTCCTCTTATGTAGGGACAATCGAACACATTCCTGTGAGGACCAGGGTCCCGACAAACCAAGAATCACATTGGGTGGTCACGTCCGATGCGACACCAAATAGCACAACACAAAAAGAAAAAAGAAAACAGAAATCATAACATGAGTGAGCATCTTATATTATCCTCAGAGTTTTATACAAAAGAGCTTACATTAGCAGAAGTCTGCATACTAGTCTCTTGAACCTACACTACAGTTGTAGTGGTCATATCCAGCCCGCGGATATGGCACTCTAGCATCACAGAAGATAGCAACGGTGTACAAGGCTTCGATTTGGCTACATACTCGCAGAGGATACTGCTTAGAAATCCATCATAGCTATATACCTGAAGATTCATATAAATGCAACCATGAACACAAGGCTCAAAAAGACTTAACCGTCTCACCTAAGAACATGAAACTCAACATGTTGGAAACATAAGACTGGAATTTGAAATGCAATGAGTAAAATGTCACTATCAGTATGTCCTTGTTTCAGGTTTATAATAGTCTATGAAGTTGATTAGAATCATAACTTTAGTTCTCGTATCTAACTACCTCAACCAAGTTTCCTATTCATACAACATGTTCCATCTAGTTCCCAGTTGTTACTACGTCAGAGCTCAGTGAAAAAGTATGCTCCCTTCTACGAGCCACAGTGATTCAAATCATGAAACACCCGACTTGCAAGAGAAGCGACCACTCTCATTAATGTTGTACACAACTACCTTTCACAAGACACCCAAATGTCCAACCGGTCGCACCATCCTAGAAGCAAGTCCTACATACGATCTATGCCATAGTGGCCTCTATCTCGTGTGGGCTACCGGACTAGGACAATGGGGATTGCCTCGACACCCGGGTTAACAAGTTACATCAGTTTCTGAGTCCCATATATCTATTATGCGTCCGGTACAACTTCTAACTAGTCCAATGGGGCCGCATATAAAATAGACCTTAATCTACACCGGCCTGAACTATGCCCACAAAACCATGTCCTTCAATGTCCTAGCCTTCTTGCCCGGTCTCCAGTTTCATCCCAATCGTTCCCACGTTTTATTGTTCACGAGTAGAGTTCGTCTACTCGAGTGGTACCATTCCATCTCCAATTCTAAACTTAAACGTAACAATTATAATCATGTGAATTCCTATTCCACCTAGACTCCACGACTTATTGGGTCATGCATGTGGAGTATCATACATCACTAGACGCATCATCCATTCTAACAATCATATATATTTTAAAGGGGAAACACATTAACAACTTAAATGTAAATCGGGGCTTGCCTTAGGGTGCGACTAAGTAAATGGCAATAGCCAGGCTTGATCTTCTGGCTGAAGCTTCTCGTCGTTCTTCTTCTTTCATTGTCTTGGTTGTTTCTTTGGCAATTATTGTTCTTGAGAGCTGTTTGAGGAAATCTTGTTCTTGTGTGTTACTTGGGCAAATCTTATTCTTGCAGTAGGGTCCACACTAGTTCCTCCTCCTCCTAGTTGTGCTCCTCGTCGGTCTTCTTCGTTCTGAGTACTACCGGTATGAAGACGCATCATAAAATTTACTAAACCATTTTGCAATTAAAGATGCATGTCAATTAAAACTTAAGCCAGCTAGAGAGTTGAAATAAAGTTCTTGCTAAGTTCTAATAGGATGTTAAGAATGTTCATTTTCTCTACTTGATTAGGAAGGAACTCATTCGTATGTGTTTCTATTATGCTTTAGGAAGGTGATTTGGAGTGCTAATGCTTCATTAGTCAAATGGTTAAGATGAAGGAGTAATGCTTATGTATATAATAGTGATCAAATCAGGATTAGAAGTCCCGGTGTGGCTAAGAGAAGGATTAAGATCAATAGTGGTATAATTATGGAAATTACTATGTTGAATCAATAAACAAAGTACCCTTGATTAACCAATCTCACAATGTTCTGGTTAAGATTTGGCCAGGAGGGAATTCATGGAGGGTGGTCGACTACATTCACTCAACCGATTTGGCAAAAAGGTTAATCTACATCCACTCCTCGTCTCCATGCTCCAAGTTTCCCATGTCCTGGCCTCTGTTCGTCGGATTTTAAGTTTTCCCCTTAGGTGCTCATAAGAACCTTGGCAAAACTTCGTCAAAATTCTCTTTCTACCATCGATGTTCCACCATACCGTTTACGCCCTAGAAACTAGACATCCAAGTGATCACGTCGGACCAAACAATAAAAAAATAATCAAATTTTCGAGCGGGGATATCAAATCTTTACGCCAACTATTTCGGAGCCGCCACCCAACCCATCGACCTCTATTCAGCGTGCGATTTCATCGAGTCCCTGATTCATTTTCAAATTCTTCACTGCTCCATGGTTCTCCTAGACTAAACCGCACTCAATTTGGTGCACCACCGAAGAAAATCCACTTCGCCCGAGCTCACATTGCCACAATCAAATGGTTGTGCTCTCTCACCTCGTATCTTTCTACACATGATTTTTGAGTTGAATTTCATTATGCATGATAATATCATTAAAATCAACTCATTGGAAACTAAAATTTTGCAATTTCCTATATCATTTTACTAGAGAATGAAATATGTCTACGCCTCACTTCAACATCATTACCATGTTCTTGAACCACATATCAGTTTTGAAAAACATTTCCTCTAAGTATTTGATTGGTGTGATATAGTAAATGAGTGAGACGGTCCACAGTGGTATACCGTAAAGGATATTTCATATGTAAAAGTTTAGAGAATATACTGGAAGAGGTCGATGTATATAGTATGTTCTAGAGGAAATGTGTGTGAATAGCCTGAAACTTGGAAACTCTCCATGCTTGAATTTGAATTTTGGTATTGAGATTTTTGAAGTCATAAGATTTTTTCCTACCTCCTCATAAGAATATAAATTCCCACAAAGGCCATTGATGCCAATTTTCAAAAACCACATGCATAAGCCACTTGCGATTTCATTGAACTTTGTCAAATTTTTTGTCCTATTGAGTGACTAGCATGAATTTTCGATTGAAGGATTTCTTGTGCACTTTACTGTTGTTAAATATTCAAATTGAAAATTAGTATTCATTCATCCATCCACCACAAAAAAATACTCCATATTTCATTCACAAAATACTCTCTCCAAAAATATTTGCAGAAAAAGAAATAGAAGGCATGGCAACAAGAAAAATAAAACGTACTCTCAACAAAAGGGTATGATAAAAAAAATAAAAAAGTAGACATGCTTCATCCTTGCATAAAAAGAGACTTTACATTTGGGAGTCATTCTCATACATACCTCCACCACAAGTGCACATGAATTTTTTTTGTCGATATTTTCATTACTTAGTCCCCTCGTAGGATCCAATCTTTGACTTAGTGATATTTTAATTGCAAGTGAGCCCCTCTTTATCCCTACCAAGCTACACAAAAAATTCATATTTAGTTGTAGGAAAACAAGTGGCAACTCATGCCAAGGTGAGCACTAAACAAATTGAGAGACAAGAGAGTTCTTTTGAGGACTATGGCAATGTCTATTTAACTTTTAAAATATAGAAATTTCCAAGTTAGTTTCAACAGGAGGAGTCCTGGTGAACTACAGTCAATCGTTCCGTCTCTCAATCATCCAAGATGATGTGCTAGCCACATCAAAGTTTCTTGAACACAGGTATGTGTTGGAACGCTTTGTCTACATATTTCATATTTGTAGCAAAATTATGATGTCACTTAGTTCTCCTTGCCTTCATTAGAGAATGAGTAAAAGACTAAGTGTGGGGGAGTTTGTTCACGGTCGTTAAATGCCAAATCCGACCATCAATTCTCTCCATAAAAGATATGAATTTGACAACCAACATAGTGGCAAGAGTTATTTACTAAAGAATTCCATAAGTGTTGGTGTAATATTGTCTGTAGATGATGACGAACCCAACGGGTATGGGGGATGGCCTTTATTTCAATGAGAGATGTTGGTGGCGAACGAATTTGGTGGAGGTCGACGTTGGCTGCCCGACTACCACAACCAGAATGGTGTGGCGCCTTGAGCGACAGTTACACTGTCTCCGGATAACTACGATTTGGGTGGAGGTCGACATTGTGCTACCCGACTACAACAACCACAAGGGTTCTATTCCTTAGCAATAGTTACACCAGCTCCTGTTGTTGTTGTTCTTGTTGTGCCAAGAACAACCTTGAACCTGCAAGCAATCAAAGAACAAGCAAGACCAAGATAACAAGCAAACACTCACGGGTGTGATAAGTTGGGGTTCTGATTCAAGTAATCAGAAGGTCTCGTGGATACTTTCATTACAAGGAAGTAGCAATGGATAAACATACAGAAAACAAAACCCAAGTTCTTCCTATGGCTGCTAGTTGCTTATATAGGGGAGGAAGACTAGAACTCAGGATGGAGTCACGAGTCTTTTTCGGCCTTTTCTGTGCAGATCAAGCGTAATCTGTCTTTGATTCTTGATCCAATGGAAAGTAGACGAAAAGACCTTTTCGGAAAGTACTTATTTGCATTAAACAACTTTGGGAGTTGAAAGTTATGCTCCTTTTAAGCTGGTACTTGCTGCAGTTACGAGGACCCCTAGGGTGGAGCAGTCTTCATTGTATTAATCCCTCCGTTCCTCCTAGCTGGATCAATTCCCAAGCACCTAATAATAACAAGGTCATCACAAGGCTTTAATAGTTCTCCATTTGAAGATATAATTAAATTAAATAGCCAAGAATGAATTCATCTGATAATCACATGCACGAGTGTGTGTCATTCGACCTTGATCAGCCGCAAGTGGTGAATGGGCTGCTATTATGGTTGTATATCAATGGTAGTGATGTCCTCATCATCCTCCCATTCTTTCAATTGAGTCGTCCTCAATCAAACGTGTCTTCCTCGCCCATATATAGTTTCAAATCTGCAATATTAAAAGAGGAAGTAACCCCAAAATGTGCAGGCAACTCAATTTCATATGCTTTTCGAAGCACTTTGAAGAGTCCAGCAGCTCTAGGTAGTAATTATTTTCTCAAATCAGGAAATATATCCTTTCTCAAATGCACCCAAACCAAATCACCAGGTTCAAAAGTAACATGCTTTCTACCCTTGCTACCAGCTTGTTGATACTTAGCGTTCATGCTCTGTTTGCTTTAGTTTGCTTATGCATTTTAAGAATTAATTCAGCACGGCAAGAAGCATCAAAATTCAATTTCTCAAAAGGTGACAGAGCCAAAAGATTAATAGGAGCACGAGGGATAAAACCATATACAATCTGAAAAGGGCACAATCTAGTAGTATAATGCAGCGAGCAATTGTAATCAAATTCAATATGAGGCAAATATTCTTCCCATAATTTGATGTTAGTTTTAGAACAGCCGAAACAGTGGTAGAAAAGATCAATTTTGTCCCCAACTTAGCCCATAAGGTTTTCCAAAAATGAATAAGAAATTTGGCATCTCTATTTGAAACAATAGTGTTTAGGACCCCATGCGAACGAACAATTTCTCGAAAGAACAAATCTGCAATATGGGTAGCATCATCAGTTTTGTGGCATGGTATAAAATCTGCCATTTTAGAAAATCTGTCCGCAACAAAAAAAATACTATCCCTCCCCTTCTTTGTTCTAGGCAATCCTAAAACAAAATCCATAGAAACATCCTCCCATAGAGCTCTAGGAACAGGGAGAGGCATATATAAACCATGTGGATTAAGACGAGACTTAGCTTTTTTATAGGTGGTGCAACGAGCAACAAACTGCTTCATATCTCTTCTCATCTTTGGCCAAAAGAAATGGCTTGCTAGGAGACTTCCGTCTTCTTGACACCAAAGTGTCCTATCAACCCTCCACCATGTGCTTCCTGCAATAGTAAGATATGCACAGAACCAGCTAGAATGCACAATTTGTTAGCTCGAAACACGAAACCATTAGTGAGAACAAACTTGTTCCATGTTTTTCCTTGTTTACATTGCATCAACACATCTTTGAAATTAGCATCAAAAACATATTGTTCTTTAATTGTTTGCAAGCCAAAAATCTTAAAATCAAGTTTGGAAAACATATTATAACGGCGACATAAGGCATCTACAATGACATTATTTTTTTCCTTTCTTGTATTTGATGATATAAGGAAAGGACCCAATGAATTCTACCCACTTGGCATGCCTACGGTTCAGATTAGTTTGGCTCTTAATGTGCTTCAAAGATTCATGATCAGAATGTATAACAAAATTCATTAGGCCATAAATATTGTTGCCATGTTTCCAAAGTTCATACTAGTGCATATAATTCTTTATCATAAGTGGAATAGTTCAGACTAGACCCCTTCAGTTTCTCACTAAAATAAGCAATAGGTTTCCCCTCTTGCAACAAGACACCTCCCAATCCAATACCACTAGCATCACATTCCAATTCCAAAGTCTTACTAAAATCTGGTAGTTGGAGAAGGGGTGTATGAGTTAACCTATTCTTCAAAGTTTCAAATGCAGCCTCTTGCGCCTTGCCCCATGTGAATGAGCACCCTTCTTTGTAAGCTCATGCAGTGGGCCTGCTATTGTGCTGAAGTTCTTCACAAAACAACAATAGAATCCAGCAAGTTCGAGAAAGCTTCGTACTTGTGTGACCGTGGTAGGAGTCGGCCAGCTGTGTATCACCTCCACATTGGCTTGATCGACTTCAATTCCATGTGGTGTTACAACATAGCCAAGAAAAGAGACTCTATCTGTGCAAAAGGTGCACTTGTCAATGTTACCAGATAAGCGTGCCTCACGTAAAGCATTGTAAACAACATGGAGATGATCAAGATGCTATTCTACAGATGTGCTATAGATCAAGATGTCATCAAATATACTACCACAAATCTTCCAATTAAAGCACATAAAACCTCAGTCATTAATCTCATGAAAGTGCTAGGTGCATTAGTGAGACCAAAAGGCATGACTAACCACTCATACAAACCGAACTTGGTTTTAAACGATGTTTTCCATTCATCACCTAGCTTCATGCGAGTTTTGTGGTATCCACTATGCAAGACAATTTTAGAGAAAATCATCGAGCCACTAAGTTCATCAAGCATATCATCTAACCTAGGAATAGGATGACAATATCTAATGGTAATGTTATTAATTGCTCAACAATCTACACACATGCGCCATTATCCATCTTTCTATGGGACCAAAAGAACAGGTATAGAGCAAGAACTAAGGGGCTCACGCACATAACGTTTGTCGAGTAATTCTTGTACTTGTCATTGAATCTCCTTAGTCTCCTCCGGGTTGGTCCTATATGGTGCTTGGTTTGGCGAAGAAGCCCCTGGATGAGGTCAATCTGATGCTCAATCCCTCTCAATGGTGGTAGCCCGACTGGTACCTCTTGTGGAAACACATCAGTGTATTCCTGCAAAAGGTTAGTGACAGCAGGGGGCAAAGCAAATGGTATGTCGTGAAGTGAGAACAAAGCTTCTTTGCAAGCAAACACATAACATATTGCAGCATTATTTTTTAATTCAAACAAATTAGATTTGGTAGCAAGAAAACAAGCACTCTTCAATTTTGTTTCATTCTTCTTCACATGAGCAGATTTGGAATTGTCAGTCTTAGGTTGTACCGATTCCTTTGCAACATTTGAATTTTCATTTTGAGTAGATTTCTTATTTTTCTCTTTACAATCTCTAGCAATATCATCCTTCAAAATAGCATCGGAGGACATAGGGCGCAAAACAAGCTTCTTCTCATTATGCATGGAAGAGTATTGATTGGATTTACCATGATGTAATGTATCTTTATCAAAGTGCCCAGATCTACCAAATAGCATAGAGCAAGCTTGCATAGGTACCACATCGTAATCAATGTAATCATGGTAGGAACCAATTGTAAATTCAACACGAACCAAACGTGTTACCTTAAGCTTACCACTGTTGTTGAACCATTGGATGTAGTAGGGATGTGGATGTGAAAGTGTTGTCATCCCAAGCTTCTCTATCATGGCACAACTTGCTAAATTGTTGCAGCTTCCTCCATCAATAATAATGCGACACGATTGTTCCAAAACTACACACTTAGTTTGGAATATACTGTGTCACTGGTTCTGTTCAGCTTTAATCATTTGGGCACTCAAGACACGCCTCACAATAAGACTCTCGTAGTGGTCAGCATGATCAGCCCCAATGTGATTTTCATCATCATTCTTCTTTCCTGCATCTTGTGCAGCAAGCATGGCCTATGTTTCATCATCTAAATCACTAGAGGATGAGTACACACCTTTTTCTCGTACAATCAACACAAGCTTGCTTGGGCAATCCCTTCGTAGGTGCCTAAAACCTTTGCACTGGAGTCATTGAATGTCTTTTGTTCTCCCGGTGGAAGTGACGGAAGAAGAAGTGTTGGCTGCAACTTGGATGGATCCTTTTGTTGTCTCAATAGCACGCGAAGGTGCTGATTTTGATGTAGTCTTGGGCAACCGATTGGAATCATCGTCCGGAGAATCATGCTTACGACCAGCAGCACTTGAGCGGGACTGCCATGAGGTAGTTCGACTTGCAAAAATGTTAGTTCTTGTGTGTCGTCCCTGCACTTCTCTTTCAGCCTTACAAGCAAGATGGAATAATCAAGTGACATTAGTGTATTCCTTATAAGCCAATATGTCCTGAATTTCCCTTGTTAAACCACCCATAAACCTAGCCATTGCAGCCTCTTCATTTTCAACTAGGCCACATTGCGTCATGCCTATTTGGAGTTCTTGATAGTATTCCTCAATAGATTTGTTGCCTTGTCTAAGTTGTTGTAATTTATGCAATAGGACACGAGCATGATAAGAAGGAACAAAATGACGATGCATCATTTGTTTCAAGGCATTCCAAGTTTGTGGTACGGTAGCTGGAATTTTAGTTTGATACTCATGCCACCAAACAGAAGCAAAGCCAGTGAATCCGCTAGTGACAGCTCTAACCTTTTTATCATCAGGGAAATCATGGCATGCAAATTTTTGATCTACTAATAATTCCCAAGACAGATATGCATTCGAATCATATTTCCCATCAAAGAGTGGTATGGAGAATTTATTGCTGCGTAGGAAATCGTCATTGTCATGTACCTCACGTCGTAGGGCTCGACCACCCATACCACGATGGTCGTGACGTGGCTGCCGTCTATACCTGAAATGTCAATAATCAAAATCAGTATTCGCTGAATACTCCGCCTTGTCATATCTTGCAGCGCTGCCAACATAGTCGTGGTTGTCATCAACACGTCTTTGCCTCTCTTCGCGTCCAACCTGTTCCATACTCTCCAATCGGTCAATGATTTCTGCAAGAGAAGTGTTAATAGCCCCAGCAGTGCTTTCTAATGTAGTCAGCTTGGTGTTGGTGCAAATCTGGGTCGACTCGATTTGACCAATGCGTTCATTAGTGACTTGAATATCCTTGTTCAGGGAATCCGTGTGCAGCTTTACTTGGCGTTTGAAATGTTGAATGATGCCCCTCATACGTGGTGAATGTGGACATGTCTCATTCGCATGAGCTGACATGGTTAGTAAAGAAAGGAAATACAACAGCAAGCAGATTATTCCTAGAAGTTGCTAAGAGGTGGTAGGACATAATCACTTCCTCACTAGCAAGAAATCAAGCTCTTAAAAGTTCTTACCAAGCGATGCAGGGGGCGCCGGCAAACAACAAGAACAACAACAAACGGTGGCTGCCAGCACAATTTTGTGGTGTTGTAGATGATTAAGTGGAGTTGTAGGTTGCTGCTAGAAATGAGTTGCACAAAGGAACAGCTACTACCACATTAGTCACAACAAGTCGAATAAACGTTCCATGATGGTATTGTGCTGGTCCTAGTCTAAACCGTGATAGAGACGCGAGCCGTTACTCTACGTGATGTTAAATTTACTATAGTAGAAAAGATCGGACAACATGAATGTTGTGTTTTAACAAAACGTTCAAAACAGCAAGTTGAACTCCAAATCAGGACTAAAACGAGAAAGGAAGGAGTTTGGCAAGACGACTTCGGTTCACATGTGAAAGTGCTTCGAAAGGTGTTAGCAGGTGCGCGTAGCCGGAGCCGGCATGTTTGCCCGCTGGGCTGAGTGTTCGCCCACTTCAGAGTCTTCGCCTTTAGAGAAAAGCGCGTGTCCGCCCCAGCAAGAGCTTGAAACAAATGTTACACAAACTGTTTCTTTTTTTTTGTACTGAGAAACTTTTTCTAGCAATTTTAATCAGTACGGATTTTCTTTCTTTGCACGTGCCTTTTTCTTGCTGATCCGTGCGGCTTTTCTTTTGCACTTGCCTTTTTCTCAACTTTGAAAGTGGCGCGAACTCGAAACTCTAGCGGTGAAAAACCTAGGACCAGCAACTCCACACAAAAAGGCAACCATGAATTCAACATGTCGAGAGCTAAGTAGCCAAGCAAAAGGCTCAAAGTATTTTTAGGATTTTTAGAGCAAAGTTTTATAGGCAAAAGTGGGTTGTAGGTAAATGAAGAATGAGGAGAAGGAAATCTCTCACCGAGCAACCTGAAATCTGATACCACTTGATGAACCCAACGGGTGCGATGGATGCCCTATCATTTGATGGGAGATGTTGGTGGTGAACGAAATTGGTGGAGGTCGACGTTGGCTGCCCGACTACCACAACCAGAATGGTGTGGCGCCTTGAGCGACAGTTACACCGTCTCCTGATAACTATGATTTGGGTGGAGGTGGATGTTGTTCTACCTGACTACAACAATGACAAGGGTGATGCGCCTTAGTGATAGTTACATCGGCTCCTGTTGTTGTTGTTCTTGCCGTGCCAAGAACAGCCTTGAACCTGCAAGCAATCGAAGAACAAGATAACAATGGGTGTGATAAGTTGGGATTCTGATTCAAGTAATCGGAAGGTCTCATCGACACTTGCATTACAAGGAAGTAGCAATGGCTAAACTTACAGAAAAAAAAAACCCAAGTTCTTCCTATGGCTGCTAGTTGCTTATATAGAGGTGGAAGACTAGAACTTAGGATGGAGTCATGAGTCTTGTTCAGCCTTTTATGGGCAGGTCAAGCGTCATCTACCTTTGATTCTTGATCCAATAGAAAGTAGACAAAGATACCTTTCAAGCAGGTACTTATTTGCATAAAACAACCTTGGGAGTTGAATGTTATGCCCCTTTTAAGCTGGTACTTGCTGCAGTTATGAGGACCTCTCGGGAGGAGCAGTCCTCATTGCATTAATCCCTCCATTCCTCCTAGCTGGATCAATTCCCAAGCACCTAATAATAAAAAGGTCATCACAAGGCTTTAATAGTTCTCCATCTGAAGGATAATTAGTTTGAATAGCCAGGAATGAATTCACCTGATAATTAAGTTTACGTGCACGAGCACGTGTCATTGGACCTTGATTAGTCATAAGTGGTGAATGGTCTTCTGTTGTGGTTGTATCAATGGTAGCGATGTCCTCATTAGATGAGTTAGCCCATAACTAAAGGATTTGCAAAGACCAATCCAAGAAACACACCTTTCGACCAATGAGCCGCAAACACGAGGATTCATGGGCCCACTCGAAAGACTAAATCAACTTAAATGCACCTGAATCACCAATACCAAAGTTGAGGGCTAACAAAACAATATTTCTTAAGGAGAAATGCCACGTTTGGGCCCACTTAGAGGTCAGCCAAACCACCGGGTAGACCGACCTAGTTTTCACGCTGAACTCTTTGTTGATACTTCTTAATGTCTACAGGTCATCCTAGCAGGAAGGCTAGTTCCGCAGAGGCACTAGGCCAACCTAAGCCAAAGCAAGATGAATTCTACAAGGCACAAAAAGTACCGTTGTAACATCTTTTAGATGGAATGGTGGTGGAAAGAATAAAATAAATGAATGCAAATGTGGTGTGATACAAGTTGCCTCAAGTGGGGTCCTCCCCCAAGCTTTCTGTTCTCAACCTTCGTGATAAGGGTTGAACCCTTGATGACAGAAGTAGGCCATGAGGTTGACCTGTTGTTGCTGCAGAGTGGTGTTGACGTTGTTGAGCTGTGCGTCAATTTGTTGCTACCGGTCGTGGGTACCTTGGATGTGGTCTTGAAGTGTGTTGAAGATGTTGTCGGTCCTCACTTCAAGCTCTCCCGTCCTTTGAGTGATTTCCGCCATTCCTTGGCCAAGGTCATGAGAGCCTCGAGCCGAACAGGAATAATGTGTAGTGATCGGTGGAGGAGGCAAGCTACTAGAACTTGAGCTTCCTTCGGTGGTAGCTCAATCTTGCCACAACTATCCTCTTGCCTCATATGTTTGAAGTTGGGTCCAACCGGGCGCATCACCTGTCAGATCCACTTCCTCTAGGTACTCATAGGTAGGAGTATTTCGCGATGTCATCTCCATGGCTGCTCTACGTGAATGGCTCCTTGTGACCCTGCTAGAGACATTACTCCTACGAACCTCTTCGATAGGTTGAAGAGCAATGGTTAGTTCCCCACACTTATATAAATGAAAATCCGGGTTAGGGTAACGGAATTTCATTTACATAGTCGGGATAGAAAACACTAAGGATCCATCTAGATCATGTTTAAGAGTGTGTCCTTGTACTAGATAATACTCATCTCTTAAGTAGCGGGTTGTTGGAATATATTCAATTGAAGCATTTTCTAGAGCCCCTACTTTCATAGCAATGCAGATGATTAATAAAGTACATTTAATTGGTCCCGTCATTTTAGTGTTTTATAACCATTGTGACATCATAGCCTTAACAGGAGCAATTTTAATCATTTTAACCATGGCATAAAGGGTCCTAAGTTCATCATCACACACAATCCTAACATCCCCTCTAAGAAACATAGTCATAGCTACCCATCTATGCATGAAACTTATAGTGGGGTTTAGGAAGTGGCTATTTCTAGGGTTCCTACACACTACCTCACTAGTCAAGTCTTTCCAAAAACTTTGTTTGTTAAATTTAGGCAAATTGTCTAAATCAATTAAACAACGTCTATGGAAGCCTCAAAGGTCACTAAACCTCGACGAATTGTCTTGTCAACTTGAGATCAACTTGCGAATACAAATGCAAATGGAAATCAAAGCAAATATTTTTGGCTTGAAATTGGGAGAAGTATTGCAACAAAGAGCACAACAATCTTGTGCACCTGTGAGAGTGAGTTGAGGAGGTGTAAATGACGTGAAGTGTGAAGCAACACACTCACCCGGGCATGTATAAATAGTGTAGCACCTACAAACGGTCACAAGAGGCAAGAATGTGCTGTTGGAGGAAAGAGAGCCAAATTGGCACCATTTCCTCGTCGACCGACTAGGGAGAGTCAGCCGGCCTATATGTGAACCCCCAGTTCCTTTTTTGGCAAGTGGCTCCCCAACAGCTACGTTTCTAGCTGTTGGGTGAATCGATCACTAAATTGCTCCAAAAAATTGTTTCCAAATAGAACTTTCCCAATCCAATATTTTTATTTTTGTTTTTCTAAAAAATGAAAATATAAATCTAAGTTGAGACGACAAAATTTCCTACCACTTAAGAAAAATAAAAACATGCAATGGAAATGCAATAAATCCAAATGTAAAATACAAATGATGAAGAAGAAAATAAAAAATGAGATAACTACCAAATTAACCTATTGGTGAGGTCCCATCCAAAAATCCGATGAGATGGATTTTTCACCGTCGTCTTGAAGTTCAATTTTCAACCTCCAGCCACGGAGAAGTGAGCACGGCTGGCTCGCCTTGCTTCTTCCGCCACATCTTCCTTGGCATCTTATTGGACTTGGGTCGTTTGGACGGCCATGACTTCTCCATCTTTTTGAATTGTCGACGTGGGCGAAAATATGGAGTCTCCTCATAAATCAATTTCCTCATAAATGCAATAAGGGAGTTCACTTGAGGTGGTGTAACTTCGACCTCCTTGATGTTTTTGACATTTAGACCATACTTGATTTTTATCATGGAGCATTGGTCCTTCCTTGGTCAAAAGTCAAACTTTTCCTCCTTGATATTGATATGGAAGTTGATTTCTTCGGCTCCCACATCATTGCGAGCATCCGCGGTGCTAAGAAAAGGGTGCCCAAGAATGAGTAGAGTTTCCATTTCAACTTCCATGTCGAGCACCACGAAGTCCACGGGTATGAAGCAGTTCAGGATTTCATCGGGATGTCTTAGGCGATACTCGTAGGATAGCGAACTGATGACTCGACCAGCAGAAGTTGCATTGGTGTTGGAGACAGCGTGGTGAAGTCCAGCTTGTTGAAGACTACCTTCGGCATGACACTAACACTTGAGGCAAGGTCACAAAGTGCCTTGTCAAAGTGTGGTGTCCCAATTGAGCAGGATATGATGGGATATCCTTGGTCCTTCAGGCAGTTGCCCCCCCCCCCCCCCCCCCCCCCGCAAAGAGATCATATTGACATTCTCTACGGGAGGCTCGGGTTGTCGTGGCATCTTGCCATTCTCTAATGGGGGGACAATAGCTGCAAGTTGAGCTAACTGGGTCTCCAACATTTTTTTGAACCTGAACTAGTTCTTGAAGGCAGAAGCTAAGCCTACAACCTAGGCATTGATGTTTTCTAGGGTCTTGTCATTAGTAGACAACTTCTTGGATAGAGCATCATTGATCTTGAGTTGGCTAATTGCAAAAACCCTCAGGTGAGGCTGGTTCTGATTGCCGTTGTTGTTGTAGCCTCCTTGAAAGAAAGGGCGTGGTTGGCCCAACCCTTTACCTCCTTGACGGTAGCCATTGTTGTTGTTGTTGTTGTTGTAATTCCTTTTGTTGGCTAGTATAAGGCATCCTCACGGGTTTTGGGGCAGTCACTGCCCAATTGACACGCGTTGCCGCGGACTTGATATGTTATATGAGAATCTAAGGCTTGGACGGTGCCAAATACTTCACCGTTGGCTTGACAGTCCATCTTTTTCATAATGAGGTCAAGTTTTTCAGTTATCATGTCCACCTCTTTCAAAGTGTGCATGCCTTGCTGTCAGGAATGGAGATGCTCATCGCTCCAACCCGTGTTGGAAACCATCTTCTCAATCAACTCCTTAGCTTTGGCTATCGTAAGCAAGAAGAAGGCTCCTCCAACAGCAGCATTCACATGATCTCGGGATGACGGAGTAAGCCCGTTGTTGAAGTTTTGTATGGTGAGCCAATCATCCATCCCATGGTGGGGATGGGATAGGATATACTCCTACAGCCTTTCCCAAGCCTCAGGAATGGATTCTTTATGCCCTTGCTGAAAGCTGGAAATCCTTTCACGTAGGGCATTGGTCTTGCCCAACGGGAAGAATATGGTGAGAAATGCTGAAGAACATTCCTCCCAAGTATATATAGCACTTTAGTTCATGTAGAACCATTTCTTTGCTCTCCCAACGAAGGAGAACGGAAACAGTCAAAGACCGATGGCATCAGGAGTGACATCCTTGATCTTAGAAGTTCTACAAATCTCAAGGAATTGTTGCAAGAGAGGAGTGGCATCTTCGTTTGCTTTCCCACAGAAGGTTAGCCTGCACCATAGTGATTAGGTCAGTTTTGATCATGATGTTCATGTCTCCCATGTTGACATTGGGCTCAGTAGGCACATTGTGAGCAGAGAGAGTCGAGACCTCACGAAGGGTCTTCTGGGCCATTGGCTTGCAGCGTGATGGTGCGGAGTTGATGGGTTTCCTAGCCGACATGATCACCTGAGGAGGAACGACACGAGATCGAACTTTCTCAGCAGTACCTCGAGATCTTCTATGTAGTTTGCCGACAAACAAAAACCGGTCATACACTACCCTATTTTCACGTCAAGGAATGAGAAAACAAAGGATGGTTATCCTACTGAAAACCTACTCCTATCATGCAAATCTTATGTGCCTTCCCTGGCAACGGCGCTAGAAATGCTTGTTGATACTTCTTAACGTCTACAGGTCATACTAGCAGCAAGGCTAGTTCTGCAAAGGCACTAGGCTAACCTAAGCCAAAGCAAGATGAATTCCGCAAGCGCACGAAAAGTACCGTTGTAGCATTTCTTCCGAGAGTATTCCCCAGGGTATCGTATTTGTTTATCCCATAGGAAGGCAAGGTAGAAGCGTGGCAAGGTCCAGGATAGAAGAGGGTGTTCTCGTAAGGGATCCAGTAGGATGGATAAATGAAGTATTGGGGTAGTGTGACATACACCTAAGCAAACTACTCTAAAGGGTAAGAATGTCCTAGTGGAAGCTAATATAGGGACAGAGCAGCTCCTGCTATGCTTTAGGTACTCATATTCATAGTAAAATAGTGTACACATGGCTAGCTAACTACAAGTACTAGGGCTTAGCGGTCCAACACATCGGGCACGGGTTTATCCTTGAGAATATCAGGATAACTCACGCCACAAGCCTGCAGCGTAGCCAAAAGTGGTGGATTATGAAAGACGGACAGGGTTGTCACTACCTGCTACCTACCCCTAAAATCGTGTGTCTACGATGCATACAACACTATATGATTATCTAAGCACCATGCTTACATAACAAGTAAATACCTTAAGAGCTTCAGTACAAGTACCTTCGTAAGGCAATGACTAACCTAAAAATCGTTAACCAATGTTGGGACCAAGCACTAATACTCATAACATAATCATATTAATACCAAATTAGACTAAAGTGGTGGTCTATGATGTTTATGATAACAAGATATGAGCATTATGATTAGATCATAGTAACATCTACACCCAACACATGCATGGACTCCACAACAAAACGAGGCACTCTTCATCCAATTATATGAATATGTAAAGACTAATGATATTTATATAAAGCATAATGTCACAATAAAAGAAAAGATACATGAACCATACCTTTTCCAATTTGGACTTGGGACTAGAGAATCCTCTCTACAGCTTAACCTCCACTAAGGGACTAATAGCACTAGTGTAATGCAAGAGAGAATGCTTGAGTGGTGTGTGTGAGAAGTGAGGCACCCCTCCTATTTATACATGAAGTAGAGGCGGTCCCCGCCACAATTAGCGCGCGAATCAGTCTTCACCGCCTTTAGGGGGCCATGAGATGCCAACACGTGGAGGAAGACTACGTTTGGCACCAGGGCCAAGTCGGCCGACTAGGGGGGTCGGTAGACCTGGTCCTGGCCCCCTTCGGGTTTCTTCCTCGAGGTAGCTTCCAAGTGGGCCCTACCATCTTCCCGTGTGAAACACCGTCGGATCCCCTTCGATACGCCTGGGAATGAGTCATCGATCCATTTGATGCCATATGTTGTCGCATGATTGGCTGGGGTGGCACTTTTTAGGATTCCTCCCCTTATTTTTCAATTTCTGCATAAAAACTTTTGCATGCACTATTAATCCAAGTCCAAGTGAAATTATGTTAGATCTAACTATGATGTGTGTAAGAAATATTTATTCCCTCACATAATTTAGTTATATTGATGGTCGAAATTGGTATATAACGACCATCAACACTCGGTCAGCTTTCATGTGGAGACTTCTCACAGCTCTCTGATAATGATGTCGTCTGATTCCCGTGCATATTTTGGTGCCAGCCGACCTTTGGACGGTATAAATAGGGGGAGAGGCTCACTCTTCTCCACACACCAAAGGCTTGAGTTTAGTACTTCACTAAAAAGGCATAGCGCTGCCCAAGTGCTTAGAAAATAGGGAAATAGTTAGAAAGAGGAGGAGGAGGAGGCTCCGGCTTGTCGGGCTTCTTCCACTTAAGGATGGGGTTTGGGCTTGTCGAACCCTCTCCGCCCTTGTACCTCTATGGGCACTTTCTATTCATGTAAGTGTGCATGATTTCAATTTAGTTCGGTCCTCCAATTCTAGCAAGTTATTTTATTTAGTTACATGTTCATTCATCGCTCTATTCATTTACAGGCCCTATAAAGGTTAGGGAGGTAATCGATAGAATAGGTATGGTGTAGATTGACGTTACCTTTGATTACCTCATAGTCCAGGGGTTGTAGAGGTAGGCGTTAGGTGGTGACAACACTATTCATCCATTGTAATCCTCCACATTCGGCTACAACATAGGCTCTTGGCAGGAGTCATCTGGCATAGCAGGGTAAGCCCGTGGCGAATACAAGTAGCTATTGATCGACTTACCTTGAAGTAGAAACTCTTCTCTTAGGAAATCCTCTCTACCCCTTTCCTACCATCAAGCTTTCTTTCCTTGGGTGAACTAGTTAGAAGATTAGGATACACGTTCCTTGGATTCGATACCCTTGGTTATACTCTTCAAGTAGAAGTGCTACAACAATATCTCTGTGCCCTTGTGCATTTTCATTTGTGACGTATCAGCCGTTGTGAGACCTATGTGTGCTGAATATATTGACAATTTAAATAAAAGTGAAGGCTCACACATAAAGTTTTGAATATTGTTGTAAAGCCCACTTCGGAGTGTCCGAACTTGCGGGAATTCCTTTTGCATTGGCCAAACTTTCAGTCACATGAGCAGTACGTGCTTTTTGCTTCGGACTGTCTAATCTTTTCCTCACGTGAGTTGCACGTGTTTTTCAGTTTGGAGTGTTCGAACTTGTAGTGCACGTGAATTGCACGTGTTGCTTGTTTCGCACTCTCCGAACTTCACTCACATGAGTTGCACATGAGCGAATGCTTCAGAGTGTCCGAACTTTTCTCGTACATTACATAGCGGCTGCTTTGGACTGTCCGATCTTTCAATTGATGTAATATTCGTGCGGTGTTATGGTTTTATTTACAATGTTTCAAACTTGATTTTTTGGCTGATAGGGAAGTTTTCTTAGTATTCTTTTACTAAGTTTTTTATGCATTTTGGATGATTATGGTGGTTAAACATTACTCTGGTTTTCAACATGCTTATGTGAGGTGCTTATGTGAGGTGCTCACATAAGGTGTTGTGGTTTTTGGACTAACAAGAGTCAAGTCGATGACTTGGGCTCGCAAAGATTGATTGTTTGTTCACGTGCAGGTGTTGCTTGAGGTCAAGACATGGCTGGTGACAGAACCATTGAACTTGTCTTATGGAGAAGATGAAGTTCACCAACCAAGTTCGGGGAGAATTGTGGTTGAGTTGATCGAGAGGTCATGCAACATGTTTGGGTCAAGAACAATGCATATGAAGGTATTGTGGACTTTATTGTAAGGTGTTTGCACGTGTTCAAGGTGTGCATGGACGTAGCAACATGGTTTCAAGATGTGATGAAGAGATATGGACATGAAGATGTGGTCGGTAAGGTCCAACTGGCTTGTTTATGCCTCAGGTTGTGGCTGAGGTGGTTATGGTTCGTTTATGGAAGGTTTAGAGTTTCTTTTAGTCAGATTTCATGGTGAGAACGAAGTTGAGTTTTTTTAGGAATGTTTAGGACGTTACTAAGGTGTTTGGAAGTCTTAAGATGTCTTATATTTGTGTATAGAAGAGTCTTGAGTAGTTATAGAAAGTTTCAAATTAAACTGGGTAGGATTAAAGTCCTAGTTTCGATTGGGTTGGCCTTACGGCTGGTTATATAAGCAAGAGAGGCTAGAGCTCCTCGAGAGATGACTTTGGGATGTTCCTCTTGTATTTTGATCAATAAAATTCATAGTTTAGAGAAGCTTTTGTGTTTTGTTCGTCCAACTTGTTTTCCTCAAGTCTTTCTCAACGAGTTTTGTGTTGCCCGATCTTTCTTCATTATTTTGATCATAACTCGAGTTTTCCAGATCAAATTGATGTGATTGTTTTTTTGTTGGGTCTTCACAATTCAATACTCTATCATCTGTGAAAGTTTCATGGTCAATGGATTTGTGGTTTTTGAGTTACACAAGCTTCTTTGCAGCGTACCAGATTTGTTTGCTCTGTGTTAGAACAGATTGACTTTTGCTCAGGGTTTCAGACATAACTTGAGTTTTACTCGGTGTTTTCTAGTTTTTCTTATTGTCGTGTTTTCGTGACTTAATCCTCTTCAATCTACACTGATTTTCCACGTTTGTACACGTCAGAAACACTTGCACACATAGCTTCTTTAATAGATCGATTTTCTGCTGATGGGTTTTTGTTGCTTCTGCTCAAAAAGTTTTAATCTATCATTCACCTCCCTTTGGTAGCTTTTCACGTGCTCCTTGATCCTACAATTTGTATCAGAGCCACCTTGTTCTAATATTTGTGATTTGGACATGTTTTTAGCTAATCAACATGAAGAAATACTCTGCAAAACCTTTTGTGTTTAGTGCCATTGATTTTCAGGTTTGGAAGGTACGTATGGAGGCTTTGATCGAGGCGCAAGGCTTCAGAATATGGGAAAAAGTGTACAAGACTTACGATGTGCCGCAAAATGATCAAGTCATGGCTACAAATATGAGAGATGTCGACAACAACAACAAGGTGCGGAACTTGATCATACAAGGATTGACTCAAACGACTTCGATCAAGTTGCAAATAAAAGGCCACAATGAAAATAACAAATATTCAAAAATGCGAACTTGAAAATTTGTAGGTTTAAATAGTAATTCAACCCGCATGAGTTAGCTTAACTAAACAATGAGGTTAAACATATGATTCCTAAAAACTTTATTGCAAACTTGAGCTCAGGAATCACTTTGAGAAATAAGATATGAAAATAGAAAGTGTAGCCCACATAGGAAATTAAGGTTTAACTTTAAATGGGTGTTTCAAATTGGATTTGAATTAATCTATTCCAATATGTCAAATTTCAGAAATCGAATTTACCACTGTATTTCCCATGTTCCAAATATTAACCATTCCTAACCTTATCAAATTGTGAATTTATTGTACTTAAATCAAATCATACGAGAGGAGTTCAATTTAAATCTAAATATAAACTTCACTCTCAACTTTTTCTAATTGTAAGTTTGATTTCACCATTGTGTTCTTCATAATCACTTTAGTACCCCTGCCAAAATTTAACTTTTTTGGAGTTCTTTTGCTAGCTCAAACGGAATTTAGAAGAAAATGCATAGGGGAGAGGTGGAGGACCCCACATGTCTGTGAGACAAATCCTTTAACGACTTGCTCACCCTTACTCTGTTCTCCTTGCGCTCACCGTGCGCAAGCGCGTTCCTTGCCTGCGCCAAGTTGGCCCCAGCACGCATAGACGTAGCCCTTATCGTTGCTCCGAGGATGCTCATCGCCTTCCTCTCTGCTCTCTGTTCTCTGTTCTTGGCAGAATTGAAACAGAGGCCTCAGCATCGCCATCTATTACATATCCTTTCCCTACTGTATGGCGCCACCAGTGGAGGTCAAGATGCAGAGGGTGCGCAAGACATCACTCTCCATCCGCAAGTCAGGGCTACGGTTTTTTCCTCATGATCTGGTGGTGCCGGCATATTCCTACCCAAAGCTGAAAACGGCGGCCGCCTCTGTTCAACGACGCCCAACGCCAATGATGGCTTTGCCGCTCCACTGAACATCCAAACTGGATGCAAATCATCGTGTCAAACTTCAGTCAAAGTTTTTTTTCGTGCCCTAACCGCATGGTATTTCATATTTTTCCACCCGAGGTTTGTGTGAACCATGGCTAGAACTCCAAGCAATTCAGTTTCTCGTGCAACTATTTTCCAATCCTATTGGATAAAGGTTCAGAAAGTTCTTGCAGACAGCCTCGAACAAAAACAATTGAGAATAATCAACCGTAGGCTCCAGGAAGCAATTTTTCCTCGCCAGGGACTTTGAAACCCTAACTCTCCGTCGAGCTAGCTGTTAAAGTCATTTCCTTCAAATTTTGAGTTAAATTATATGTTTCCCATCGTCCCATGACGCGTTTGGACTTTATCCCGAGCTTTTTGGTGCAACCGTTGATGTAATCGACCTCGTCGGAAATTCTCCGCCGCCTCCACCTGTCGCCGACGTTGCTCCGACCCTCGCCGGCCCTCCCCAACCCCTCTGTCGTGTTCACCATCACAAGATGCTTCGGAGACACCTTTTTAACTCTAGCTGAAGCCACAACGAGCCATCACCAGTGAGCATCCACCGTGCACTGGTGGGTTGGCGCCACCTGACCAGCCTTGAACCGAGGTTGAAGAAAGCTATCCTTTGGCCCCAATCGTCAGCCACTGTATAAATCCCCAGATCATGTTGTGGCCAGGATCTTTTATGGCTGTTCGCAGCAATTGTGTAACCCGATGTGGCTTCATTCCCAATTGCTGGATCCAATGTGGCACAAGTTGATCCTGTGCGCACAACGTCCTGTGGCACAAAATCTATTGGACCATTCGTATTTCGGCAGATTTGCATAAGTAAAATAATCAATAAAAGTTTGAAGCATTGAAAAATCATTGGGACTAGTAGAATAAACCAAAAATTCTCAAACAAATTTTGTTAGACTCCACATGATCTCTACGTTCTAGTGGTTCATGTAAATAAGTATGAAAAGTCCATAATTTTTCCTCAATAATTCCATGAAGCAAAAAGGCTATTGAATTAATTTCTGATGATACATTCATTGGAAAAATCCCAAATTTGGCCAGATTATTTCCCATAATTCATTTGAACTTTAGTAAAAATTTCAGACTCATTTGACCTAGTTTGCTAAGTCAAATTGAGTTCCATTCTCTGTGTACTTGAAAAATTCCAAAAATACCAGAAACAATTTCAGAAAATTGTCCCAACTTCTAAAATCAATATCTCCCTGTAAAATATTTATAAATTAGGAAACAAATTTTGTTAGACTTTTTTTGACCTCCTCTAAACAGAAAACCACCTTTGAGGCATGACAAAACTACAATTTGTCCAGGAAAATTCAGTGAAGCATAAATCTTGTTGGATTTTTGTAGACCACAAATCTTTCTTGCATTAGCTCAAACATTTCTGGGTGATCCTCATAACATTATTAAAGCAACTGTAAAATTCCAAGTCCCAGTGAACCTTTTTAAACAAAGTATTTGATGATGCTCTCTCTAAGTTCAATATTTTGTCTATTTCACTTCATGTCCAAACTTCTCTATGTTTCCACTTTGGATTCCTTCCTGTTCCTGTACACTACAGCAACAGGACTCTCATTCTTCACTTTTTACTCCTTCATAAGTTTGTGCAATGTTTTTCTTTAATTTGCTAAGTTGCAATCTTCTCATTGCATATTTCACTTCACATGGTGATTCTTCTATGCTCCACCTTGATCCCTCTTTGTTATCTATACACAACCAAGTCCAGCACTCTACACCATTCAATTTTCATCATTCATAAAGTTGCACAACTTCACTTGTTAATTCATAAGTTATAATCTTGACATATGCATTTTCATATCGATAGCTCACATGTGATGGAGATTGACGAGGAGCACCGCTAGGAGGAGAAGGCACAAGTATGGAGTTTGCAGTGGGGAAGGAGGTTCTGAAGCAGCAGCGAGGATGATATGAAGAGGATCAACAAGATGCTCTACTTGGAGGGTCCAACTGACTACTTTTGACATTTGCGTAGTTGCATCCCAAGGCAAGCCCCGGTTTGCATATAAGTGCCCTTTTAAAGTTTTATTTTGTATACACTATATGTATGAGGTATGTATTGTGCATTAGGTCATGTTTTGGTTGATACTCCACATGCATGACCAAATAATCCTTAGAGTGGTTGGGTAGAACATTACTCCATCGATTATATTGCTATGCTAATGTTTAGTGGAATCGGTAGAAGTCTAGTGGTTGGAATCCATTTGCGAGACAGATTTTGTTCACATGGATATAGTTTGAAAATGGTTTATAAATCTGAATATGAGTCCGGGCAGGAGAGTAGGAAGCAGCAGGATGTGGTCATGGGTGTGTAGCCCTGCTTGTGTCGATTGAGGACCGATCTGTATGTGGCTCCGCTGAGCAAGTTTGAACTGTATCAGTTGCATACTGGCTATATGGGTCCCAGGAAACTGATGTAACTCGAGCAACCTGACGTCAAAACATATATCGTGGTCCCTTGGGGAAAAGACGACAGGAGGTGGAAATCTGTTAGCGGGCAACTCCAACGTGTTCGTGTAGTGGACATTCTGTGAGGATCATAGAACTAGTTCGGCATTGGGATGGCGGGTGAAAGGTGGCCACTTATGACGTGATGAGAAGAGCACCGACGTGTCTTCCACACAAGCGTATGTGTCGTGCAAACCGGGTGTACTGATTGCAATAACCATCCGTCATGGTTATTTGAGTACCGCTTGTTCACCATGTCGTAACGTAGTAATAAAGAGTAGCTAGAATATTATGAATCTGCTGCAATGAATATATTATTGTTTTGTAACTTGTATGGCTTAGGAGTAGCACTACTAAATTTATCATTTCCACACAGTTAATTTGTATGTAGCCTATGCAACTTTGGGCATGTAACATCGTAGACTAAGGTTTCTTGTTTGATTGTAGAATTTATGATGTGCCATGCCCATGGAGTGCACATCTGCTACTTAAAATCTTCAAAATATGGATTTACTATTAGGCGTGTCCTTTATGCAATTCAACTTTCCTATATGAGAAGTCCCTGCATGTAGTGTTTCATGTTTAGATGAGATGGTTAAGTCTTGTTGAGCCTTCGTTCTCGTGGTTGCTATATATGTGGTTTTGCAGGTGTTAGTTTACTGCTGCTTTTGTGGTTGCCCGTGAGACCTCGAACTCTCCGAGGTGTATGGCTCACGAGAGACTTCGCCACTGGTTTATCTTCTTCGTGTTGCTAGTGAGAAGCGTCCGCTGGCATGGACGTCTTCTCTCGTGCTTAGATAGGTTGGGAGTTTGAGTATATTCTTTCCATTGCGTATGTACTCCTTATGTACACTATTTTTTATACTCGATGATATTATGAAATAAGAACTTTGATGTATTTTACTATTCTTCTCTTGTGTATTGTTGGGTGCCACATCGCACATCACCACCCAATGCGATTCCTGGAAGTCGGGACTCCGATCTTCACATCCTGGTATCAGAGCTGCATTGGGGATAGCACACTTGAAAAGAGCCTATTGTGAAAACTTCTAAGTACTCGAGTGAGGATTGGCTACTATGCCCACATAAGGTCTATTATTAGCATAGTTATTAAGGTGGGAACGCTAATTTACGTGTTATTATATTCTATAACGACGCTCCGATGACAGGTAAGTGGTAAGGTACGCCACCATAAGCGGATCAATTCCGGTAACCTCACCATGCGAGATGTAGCATGTGATTGTTCTCCGTGGCTTGGCACAAGAGTTAATATGAGTCTCTGAACCTTCTCATGGTTCTGGCAACATATGAAACGTTGCTCCCCGGCGTGCTTTAGGCAAAAGTGTGGATACCTCATTGTATGGTCAACAACACGATAGTATGCAACTCTTAGACAATTCATGTTCAGTGAGCCATACGCAGCGCTCCGCCCATTGGCATGCCTCTGTGCGGTAGGGGCAGTAGGTGGTATCCCTTGGTTTGATAATATTTCAGACTGTGACGACCTGTTCGTGCTTTACTCGGGTCCCTTGCCGTGTGGTGTTGAAACACGACCACATTTCTCGAGATGTGTTCTCCTCGAGGACGGCCTGTATGGAAACATACAGGGCGTTAGTTGTGGTGACTGATAATATATTATTGTGACTGCCTGCAATGATTGCCCGTGCAGGCCGTGCCGTACGACATCATGTTGAGTGTTATGCAAATTGAGTGTCTTATGCAGGTACACTAAATGTATGATCGTATTGCCCTTAGAAAATGTTTGCGAGTGACCGTTCTTAGTGCCACCATTGAGACGTATGCCAGAATACCGGTTTATGATTTTCTTTGGTGAGGAACGCAGTACTGGCATTGCATTCGAGTTTCATCGGACAACGTCGACGACGATATCTGTGCCGGAGATGTGACTCATAAAACAAGTAAAACAAAAAAAAGACGATGTAAGAACACATGTATTAGATATTGATCTTTGATTTTGGACTAAGTTTCAACACTGGAGTAGGTTTGAACTCAAGAGTTTTAAAAACTAGAGTGTCATGTTTTCTGCTAGAAATTTGTCCTGACTTTGAAAAGTCATAACTCCTAGTAGATTTCACCAATGAGGGTGTACCATAAATGGTTGGAAAGATCGGAGAGTCCCTTACAACTTATCTGTTCAAATCTAGAGCAGAATCTCCTTAGAACATTGTCACAATTTTAATTTTACAAACACTGTCCATCTGGACAGAAACTGGAAAGCAGTTTCTGGACTCTTCACTATTCGACCTTAACTCCATGTATAAAATTCAAATTGGGTTCATATGATACATTCCTTAAATATTACGAGATGTGTAACAACGTTGTAATTTATAATTTTTTTCAATGTTTGAATATAGCTATATGTAAAACTGTGCTCAAATCAGCAACATACAAAGGAGGTGCTGTCGAAATTTCCTTGAAATTGTGGGAACATTGTCCAACTTTAAAAATCTATATCTCTTCAACCAGAAATTCTATGAAGTCAAATAAATACAACTTGGAAAGCTAAGGAAGTCCTATACAAGTTTCATATTCATCCCAAGGCCATAATCCCTTTCCAAATTGATTAGAAACTTAAAAACAACAGAAACTGTCCAGCAGCACCAAAAGCTGGACAGTGTTTCTGTATACTTCTGTACATTACTCATAACTTTCAAAATAAAAATCACCAAGATTCTTATGTCACCTTTCTAAAATGCTTAGGAGTTATACTACCTCTTTGTTTGGGTTTTGTAGAATTTGGATGAGGATTACATGAAACAATCGGATCAAAGTGGGTACTTATAAATGTGATGCTGCTGAATGTCTCCAGAAAGTTTGTCCACTGAGCAAAGTCATATTTCCTCAACTACAACTGATCTGGTGGCAAAAAAAAAACACTTGCTGAAAAGGTATTGGAGTGAACTACAACTTTCTTATTCACCTCCAAGGCTGATTCTACTGTTTAGCTAGCTCAAAAGCTAGGTTAGGTGCAAACTAGTCAACCTGGACAGAGAAGTAGTCAGCAGAACCAGTTTGGAAAATTTTCCTTCATCCAAAGCTGGTTTCACATTTCTTAGTTGCACATCACCTTCTTTTAAATAGTAATTTCTGCAAGTTCGCTACTTCCTTGTTTGAAACTTAAGGGGGGCGGCGTGCGTTTAAGTAACTCAAGCATTCCATCACCAATCTCTTTACAATGTAACGTGTCAACAACAAGATGGTCAAGCCGGATTACATCGTCAAGCAGACCCAACTACAAGCACAAGCTTGACTAATCATAGAGGGAATGCAAGGTCAACTCCACACGAATTATCAAGGAAGACATCAATCACCACTAAGGACAGCTATAGTAGCCTCGATCCTATGTCTAGTGCTATCATATTACTGGAGTCACTTAGTTAGTTAATTCTCCATAAAACTGATTTACATGTGCACCAAGGAATTCAATGAAGAGATAGATAAGACAATTAGAATACGTACAAGTTCTGGGAAGGTTAAGATGATGTGGTATGTTTCCCACATTCCTTGTCGACATTCTTAAAAGTGAACTCCATGACTGTGGTCGAGTTGTGAAAGTCACCTTCCTTATCGAGTGCCTTTCAAGATCACAGTATCCAAGCCATGCAGATCATGAAACGTTTCTTATTCTTGTCTAAGTTGTTTTGCTCGTTCTTGCTCAAACTTAAAAGATGATGCACATACGTGTGCATCATTTGTACTATTTGCATCGTACCATGTGCATATACATTGCACCATACAACACGTAATTTATCACGAAGCACCATTATTAATGAAATAAAATATATATGATGCATGACTAATACCAAAATTAGGAGCAAGACTGTGTATCTCCATTTAAATCTGTAAGTGTCAAAATCTTTTGACCTTTTGACAATGTTTGTAGTATATCGAATTCCGTTGATTCTTCCTCTTTGAGTAACACAAGAGTAAAAGATTGACCAACCTTTCTTGTGGTCAAAATACGATTGAACCTTCATCCTTGAGTTGTTAGGTTCAAGTACCTTAACTGTTAAAACTCCACCTTCTTCCATCGTGAGATCGTCCGCTTGATTATCATTCACACGAAATCCTTGAAATTCTTCACTCGTGAGGGTACCCTTTGATTGTTAACCTCACGAAGCTCTTTGAACTTGATTTGAATTCTCAATTTGTTATATGGTGACATAATATGTCAAACACCATGCAATTATCTTCCCCTTGTATCCTTTGTTGTTTGAAAACATATGGGGAACTGAACACTAACTCCACTTATGCCATTGCAAAGGGTTCCACTCCTTGACTCACATGTTAAAATACTAGTGTGTTGCAAGATTAGTGGTCCATGGCTATTCTCATGGAACACCCTAGTTCATCTTTGGGAAATACTACATTAAGATTATAAGGACTTGTGCAAAACATAGCAAGGCAATAAGAACACTGGGTGGTTAGTTCAAGGATATGAAGATGATCAAAGGAAGCGAAGAGCAAATGTTAAACTTTTAAGTCAAGATTTGGACAGTAAAGTACCTCTTTTCAATGTTAGAGAAAGCATTGCAAGACGCTAATAGAAGCTCGAGCACCCTGTCAAGGTTATCGAGATATAGACTCGAATCCATAAAATCAAATACAAAGTTCGAGCACCCCGTCGTACATGAGTATTAGCATTCTCAAAGACACTACATGGAGACAAGAAGATTACTATCCATCCTCTCAGTCGAAGCTGTTAGCATATCCGCTTACCAATCGATACCTATTCCATTCCTTTTTCCTTCCTTAGAATCTCGGGACGAGATTCCTTTAAGGGGGGTGGATTGTAAAAGGCCACAATAACAAATATTCAAAAATGCGAACATGAAAATTTTTAGGTTTAAATAGTAATTTAACCCACATTAGTTAGGTTAACTAAACAATGAGGTCAAAAATATGATTCCTAAAAACTTTATTGTAACTTGAGCTCGAGAATCACTTTGAGAAATAAGAGATGAAAATAGAAAGTGGAGCCCACATAGGAAATTGAAGTTTAACTTTAAATGGGTGTGTCCAAATGGATTCGAATTAATCTATTCGAATATGTCAAATTTTAGAAATTGAATTTACCTGTATTTTCCATGTTCCAAATATTAGCCATTCCTAACCTTATCAAATTGTGACTTTATTGTACATAAATCAAATCATATGAGAGGAGTTAAATTTAAATATGAATATAAACTTCACTCTCAACTTTTTCTAATGCCAAGTTTGATTTCGCCATTGTGTTCTTCATAATCACTTTAGTACCCTGCCAAAATTTAACATTTTGGAGTTCTTTTGCTAGCTCAAACTGAATTTAGAAGATAAAGGCATAGGGGAGAGGTGGACCCCACATGTCTGTGAGACAAATCCTTTACCGACTTGCTCTTTCGTACTCTGTTTTCCTTGCTCTCACCGTGCGCCAGCGCGTTTCTTGCATGCGCCACCTCCCCAATACAGACCAAGTTGGCCCCAGCATGGACGTGTCAGTTATCGTTGCTCCCAGGATACTCATCGCCTTTCTCCCTGCTCTCTGTTCTCTGTTCTTAGCGGAACTGAAACAGAGGCTTCAGCATCATCGTCTGTTCCCTGTCGTTTCCCTGCTGTATGGCACCACCAGTGGAGCTCAAGATGCGGAGGGTGCACAAGACATCACTCTCCATCCGCATGTCAGGGCTACGGTTTTCTCCTCATGACCTAGTGGTGTCGGTGTGCTCCTCCTCGATGCTCAAAATGGCGGCTGCCTCTATTCAATGACGCCCAGCGCCTATGATGGCTTTGCCGCTCCACTGAACAACCAAACAGGTTGGAAATCATCGTGTCAAACTTCCATCAAAGTTTTATTTTCATGCCCTAAGTATTTCATATTTTTCCACCCGCAGTTTGTGTGAACTATAGCTAGAACTCCAAGCGATTCAGTTTCCTCGTGCAACTATTTTCCAATCCTATTAGATGAAAGGTTCAAAAAGTTCTTGCGGACAGCCCCAAACAAAAATCAATGAGAATAATCAACCGTAGCCTCCGAGAAGCAATTTTTCAACACCGGTGACTTTGAAACCCTAACTCGCCGTCGAGCTAGCTGTTAAAGTCATTTCCTTCACAATTTGAGTTCAATTCTTGGTTTCCAATCGTCCCATGATGCGTTTGGACTTCATCTCGAGCTTTTTGGTACAACTGTTGATGTAATTGAACTCGTTGGAAATTAACCGTTGCCTCCACCCGTGGTCTAGGTCCTTCTGGCCCTCGCCACCCCGCTCTCCTCCCGACCCCACTGTTGTGTTCACCATCACAAGATGCTTCAGTGACACCTTTTTAACTTAAGCTGGAGCCATAGTGAGCCGTCGCCGGTGAGCATCCGCCGTGCACCGGCGGGTTGGCACCGCCCGAGAAGCCTTGAACCTAGGTTGAAGAAAGCTACCCCCAGCCCCACTCGTCGTCCAGTGTGAAAAATCCCCGGATCATGTTATGGTCAGGATCTTTTATGACTGTTCGCGACAACTTTGTAACCCGATGTGGCTTCATTCCCAGTGGTTGGATCCCATGTGGCACAAGTTGATCTAGTGCGCACAAACGTCCTGTGGCCCAAATTCTATTGACCCATTCGTATTTTGGCAGATTTCCTTAAGTAGAATAATTCAATAAAAGTTTGGAGCTTTGAGAAATCATAGAGACTAGTAGAATTAACCAAAAATTCTCAAACAAATTTTTTTAGACTCCAGATGATCTCTACTTTCCGGTGGTGCATTTAAATCAGTCTGAAAGTCCATACTTCTTCCTCAATAATTCCATGAATAAAAAAGGATATTGAATTAATTCCTGATGATACATTCATTGGAAAAATCCAAAATTTGGCTACATTATTTCCCATAACTCCTTTGAACTTCAGTAAAAATTTCAGACTCATTTGAACTAGTTTGCTGAGTCAATTTGTGTTCCATTCTCTATGTACTTGAAAAATTCGAAAAATACAGAAACAATTTCAGAAAATTGTCCAAAATTCTAAAATCAATATCTCTGATATAATAATTATAAATTATGAAATCAATTTTGTTATACTTTTTTTGACCTCCTCTAAACATAAAACCAACTTGAGGCAAGACAAAACTACAGTTTGTCCATGAAAATTCAGTGAAGCATAAAGCTTGTTGAATTTTTGTAGACCACAAACCTTCCTTGCATTAGCTCAAACATTTCTGGCTGATCATTCAAAACATTTTTAAAGCCACTGTAAAATTTCCAATCCTAGTGAACCTTTTTAACCCAAGTATTTGATGATGCTCTCTCTAAGTTCAATACTTTGTCTATTTCACTTCATGTCCAAACTTCTCTATTTTTCCACTTTGGATTCCTTCTTGTTCTTGTACACTACAGAAACAGGACTCTCATTCTCCACTTTTTACTCCTTCTTAAGATTGTACAAAGTTTTTCCTTAATTTGCTAAGTTGCAATCTTCTCATTGCATATTTCACTTCACATGGTGATTCTTCTATGCTCCACCTTGATCCCTCTTAGTTATCTATACACAACCAAGTCTAGCACTCTACACCATTCAGTTTTCATCATTCTTAAAGTAGCACAACTTGACTTGTTTATTGATAAGTTATAATCTTGACATATGGTTTTTCATATCGATAGCTCACACGTGATGGAGATTCACGAGGAGCACGGCTAGGAGGAGGAGGCACAAGTATGGAGTTCGCTGTGGGCAAGGAGGATCTAGAGCAGCAGCGAGGATGATATGAAGAGGATCGACAAGAAGCTCTACTTGAAGGGTCCAACTGACTATTGTTTACATTTGCGTAGTTGTAACCAAAGGCAAGCCCGAGTTTGCATATAAGCACCCTTTTAAAGTTTTATTTTGTATACACTATATGTATGAGGTATGTATTGTGCATTAGGTCAGGTTTTGGTCAATACTCCACATGCCGGACCAAATAATCCTTTGACTGGTTGGGTAGAACGTTACTCCATTGTATTATATTGCTATGCTAATGTTTAGTGGAATCGTTAGAAGTCGAGTGGTTGGAATCCACTCCTAAGACAGATTTGGTTCAATGGATATTGTTCGAGAATGGTTTATAAATCTGAACATGAGAAGCAGGGGAGTAGAAAGCAGCAGGACGTGGTCCTGGGTGCGTAGCGCTGCCTGTGTTGAGTGAGGACCGATCCATATGTGGCCCCACTAGGCAAGTTTGAACTGTACTGGTTGCATACTAGCTATATGGGTCCCAGGGAACTAATGTAACTCGGGCACCCTGGCGTCAAAACTTATACCGTGGTCCCTGGGGGAAAGACCACAGGAGGTGGAAAACTACTAGCGGGCAACTCCAACATGTTCGTGTAGTGGACCTTTTGTGATGTAGGATCGAAGAGCACGTGAAAAGCTACCAGAGAGGGGTGAATGGTAGATTAAAACATTTTTCAGCGGAAGCAACGAAAAGCTTCCAATAATTTGTTGTGGAGGATGACTTTTGAGAACCCGGAGGGGAGTGAACACTTCACAAGCTTCTTCTTCATGTTCATCAAAAATCGATGAACTTTTGACTTGAGGACGATCTGGACCAGCAATGGTGGTCATCTGTATTGATTGTGAATTAAAATCAGGAGCTGGAACAATGTCATTAGCTGCTGAATTTTCGGGCAGCAGCACCTCTTCTTCCTCATCTTCACAAAAATACTCTCCCCCTGCGGATATGGATCCGAACCTGCAATATTTGAGCTATTACCTGGGCTAACTTCATCAAAAGAATCCTCAAAAGTCTCCACAATTTTGTTAGTGTCAAGTAAAAGCACACGGTAGCCTCTATGAGATGGGTAATCAAGAAACATGCCATCAATAGATCTAGCTTCAAATTTATCAAGATTATCATATTTCTTAACAAAGCATTTACAACCAAGGACCCGAAAGTGTGTGACACTAGGCCTATGTCGAAACGAAGTTCATATGATATTTTTTTCTAGCTTAGCATGCAAAAAACACGATTTGAGACATGACTAGCAGTTGCAATTGCATCTGTCAAAAATTTTCTAGGAGTTTGATATTCATCAAGCATAGTCCTAGCCATCTCAACTAAGGTTCTGTTCTTTCTCTCTAGAACACTGTTTTGTTGAGGTACATAAGATAAAGAAAATTGGTGATCTATTCCATTTTGAGTACAAAAGTGATCAAACGATTGATCTTTAAATTCGGTTCCATTATCACTTCTAATTGCTTTTAAAGATCCTGGGTGATCAATCGATAATCTAAGAAATAAAGTTCTAAAATGACTAAAAGCTTCATTCTTAGATGCCATAAATTAGACCCAAGAGTATCTAGAATAGTCATCAACAATCACAAGAACATACTATTTACCTCCGAAGGATTGAACACGTGAAGGTCCTACGGTGTCAAGGTGCAAAAGTTGACCCGGTTTAGTTGTCATGGTCATTGTGAGAGGAACATGTGAACCAGCAACCATCTTAACATGTCTACAAGAAGAGCAGACAATTTTTTTGTACCCATTCAGCTTAGGTGGGCCACATGTGTGATCAAGAGCACTAACACTCGTGAGATGATCAAAGCCTATGTGACCAAGTCTACTGAATGTGGCCTCGAGGGGGGTGAATAGGCATTTTTGAAATTTGTCAGAACCTGCAACACTTAATCACCATATCAAAACATGAGATATCGGACTATTCCGGCAAAGTGCGCACTAGTCTGGTGTGTACCGACTAGGTTGATTAGGTTTGATCGATTACTTTGATTCTACGATGTATGCAGCGGAAATATAGAGTTAATTTAAATGTTGCAAGATGATGTACTAGGATATATCACAATTCAATCTTATACTTAATGGTTCAATGTAAAGTAAGCAATATTGATTCAAACCCTAGATTGTTGTAATGAATAAGAACAATGAACACAAAGCAAGACACAAGTGATTTATCCCGTGGTTCGGCTCCCAGAGAGGCAACCTACATCCACGTTGAGGAGTCCACAAAAAGATCGGGTATTCTCCAACCCTACCCTCATTGGATCGCCACGAAGGTCAATCCTCTTCCACTTATCACAAAGGGTAAATAACCGAATTCAAGAGGGCCTTCTCACACGTTGAGGGCTCCTCTAGATTACAATCAGAACTCCACCAAGAACACACTCAAAAGATTACAATGAAAATCATAGGAGTGTGTTAGAGAATCAAACCAAGAGCTCAAGTGTGATGAAACGTGTCTCTCCAATGTTCCAATGTGTATCCCCAAGGGATTGATCTTTTTGGCTTTAGATTTCGTGGAGAGATGTGTTTTTGAGGCTCTTGGAAGGTGTGACGGCGCTAGGGTTCGAGCGAGTTTAATGTTGGGCCGTGCACCTCTATTTATATGGGGTTTCTAAAAGTTACCATTAGGGTTTAGGAAAATCGGACTAGTCCGTGGTGGTCACCGGACTAGTCCGGTGTGCTGTGTGTAGCAAACCCTAAGTGTCCCGAAATATTGGACTAGTCCGGCTAGGAGCGGACTTGTCTGATTTCACTTCTGGAAATCTTCGGACTAGTCCGATAGTCATCGGACTTGTCCGAATAGTGAAACCCTAAGTGGTTATGAGGACAAGTCCGCACTTGGAGGACTTGTCCAATTTAGGTCAGAGAGTTTTTCAGACTAGTCCGTGCAAAAATCGGACTTGTCCGATTGACAACAGAAATATATTGGACTAGTCCGGTGTGTGATCGGACTTGTCCAATTTTGTGTGACTTGTGAAGTGTTTTGAGGATTAGTCCGCATTGGAGAGGACTAGTCCGATTCTAGTCATAGAGATATCGGACTAGTCCGATGGATATCGGACTTGTCCGATCATGTGCAGAAGGGATATCGGACTAGTCCGGTGTATGTCGGACTAGTCCGGTCCTGTATAACTTTGTGCAATGTGTGTGTTTATTTGTGATTGAGCTCTTGGGGTGCGCTTCCATAACACACTCCATACACAATGATCTACTACTTTTGTTCCTTGAGCTCTTCTCCACATTGCTCCTCATTCTCCCTTCTTTTTGGCACTTTGCTTATTTTCATCTTAAAACCTGTGCTCATCTCAACAAAGTGGTTAGGATCTCACTTGTTTGTCATAAATCATCCAAAACCCACAAGGGATTCCTAGATGCACTTTCAATCTCCCCCTTTTTGGTGATTGATGACAACCAATTGAGATTTCACAAAATGTGATAATAATTGAGATTTTCATAAAGTATGCACATATGAGTTCAAAGTACATCAAGCAATGAAAACATGATTCATATGTGCATTCTTTATGGTGGGATGCATGACTAAGTACATTGAAACAATGAGAATGACATAATTGACATTAATCAACCAAAACCAAGCATATATGTCATTCTAGGAGCAATAACACAGTTTTCAACAATTACTTCTGAAGTAGATTAAAATAATGCATCACAGGACCATAATCATCATAAGAACATAGTAAAAGCTTTACAACCCAAAAAATAGCCAAAAGGCATAAAAGAGAGCTCTGTCCTCGCATCCTATAGCTAAGACTAAGACTCCCCCTCAATCTCTCCCCCTTTGGCATCAGGACACCAAAAAGAAGGAGAGGAGGGATCTAAAGTCTTCACTCCTTGCTGTCGGTCCTCTCATCGTCTTCATCGTCATCTTCGGGCTGATGATGAGGAGGAGGAGGTGCAGAGTCACTCGAGCCCCCAATGCAAAAGTAGGCAAGCTCGGAGGGGGTCAAGGGCTCGAGCTCGGTGAAGTCTGAATCGGAATCATCAGAAAATCACTGGAGATCCAATGGGCTCAATGTATAACTTCTGGCAAATTTGCTTCACATTGGCCTTCATATACTTCATGTCTTCTTTTCTTCTCTTGTTAAGCTTATGGGCCTTCAGTTTTTGCAGGAAGCAAATATTGCAGCCAAGTACTTGAAGATCCTACTAGCAGATCCCCTTTGAGGGGCTGCTCTACTGGCAGGGGCAGCTCTGACATCTTCACTTCTTGCTGGTGCCTCAGGACTGGAGGCCGGCAGGGAGCAGCCTGTACATTCGCTTATTGAGGCTTCTGAGGCCTCAATGGTGTGTGCTCCACATCCTTGACAAACTCGATCCCTATGACTTTCTCAATCATGAACATGAGATTACTAGAGATGTTGACCATATCGTTCTAGAAGTCAAACACGTCAAACTTTTGCTCCTTGCTTATGACCTTCATCAAGGTCCGGAGGTAGCCCTGCACACTCCCTGTGTCTCCATCTTTGGGAGCAATTGTCTTCCTCAAGTCTCTATTCAGGACCACAAAGAAGGGCTTCATGTTCTTTGTGGAGGGAGGGTTGAACTTTGAGTTTGGCTCATAAAGGAATTTCTTCCTTTCCTTCTCGATGACACCAACATTGTGGATGATCACATTGTCATTGCTCGAGGTGTCAAGATGCAACATCATTGCAAATTCCTCATATGTGATAGTGTACTTGGATCCATGAGTCATCCAAGTCACCCTTTCTTCTTCATCTCTTGCAAAGTGACAAGCGGCATAGAACTGGGCCACCACTTCATCATTCCAATTCTACTTGAAGGCAAAGAGGTCCTTCAAGCCATGTCTTTCAGCTGCCGAAATCACTTCATCAAATGTGGAGTATCTCTTCTTCTAAAGATGTGCCCAGTCAATCCACTGACTGCGCACCACCGGTGTCCTCATCTGCAGGTATACAGCCCTGTAATAGTCAGCATGAGAATTGCTCCAGAATCTTCCATCTGCAGCTTGTTTTGGATGACTGTAGCAATCCACACCGCGGTACATGGCTGCTGAGTCACTGCCCTTTCCATTAAACTTCTCTTCAGTGGGGTCTCGGACCCCTTCCCTCAGAGCATGCATCTTCAACGGGCCAACTGGACCCGTTGCTATTCCTTTGCCCTTGCCCTTGGCTAGGCGGGCACTTGCCGAGCTAGGGCCACCACATGTGGTAGCCCTAGAAGCTGGCACCTTGGAGGCCGGCTTCTTCACTAGCACTTTCCTCTGAGCCTGTGGAGGAGACGGGGCTGGCTCAGAAGGATGCTCTTGGCGTTTCTTGGCAAGGCTTGTCGAGGGCCGAGGTGCTACCTCATGGTCCATTTCGGCCTCAAAGTCGGAAATATCGCCATTCGTGATCGACATGTCTTGAGAATGAGTTGAGCAATACATGAATGATAATGGATGATACAAGGCATGGGTGAGAAAGAATAACAAGGAATTGCATTGAGGAATTGACAGGTTAGGTTTTGAGTTCAGAAAAATCAGACTTGTCCGGTGTACAAGTAGGGACTAGTCCGGGGTGACCGGACTTGTCCGTGCATTGACAGGACTAGTCCGGTATTCATCCTCAAAAACCTAAGCAACTAGACAAATGGTGATTCCTAATGCACAACTAGATCAGCATAAACGTAATACATCATGGAGGCATGTATATATTGAAATATGCTAGGCTATTCAATCAACAATGAAGAAATTTGGGATTTCTAGGGTTTGAGTTAAAATTACCAAGGAATTTGATTGAATCTCAATGAAGGAGTTGTTGAAGTTCGGACTTGTCCGAGAACTTCAATCCGGGAGCAAGGGAGCTTGATTTCCACTCAAATGTGGAACTTTTTGATGGATGGGGTGCAAAATCACCTTGGGAGCTCGAGTGGGAGAGAGAGAACGCATGAGGCTAGAGTGGAGGTGAAGAAATTAGGGTTTGGTGGCAGCTAGGGTTATGGACACGAAAAATTGGACAAGTCCGGAGAAGACAAGACTAGTCCGAACTTTTCCAGAGGCTATATCAGACTAGTCCGTGGTCTATCGGACTAGTCCGGCATAACCGACACTCTGCGGACTAGTCTGCATAAGCGGACTAGTCGGAGTAACCACGAACTAGTCCGTGGTCACCAGGAAAGAACTTCTTAGCGCATTCATATATATTTGAAGATACATATTTAGAAAATAGGAAGGCAAATCAAATCTAATAATATTGATAAATATGATCCGTAAGCATACAACAATCAAGCAATGACCATAATTCACCAAGATCTAGTAATTGATATAGTTTTTCGGAAGAAAATTGAGAGAGATGATTTTCACAATCCAATCAACATATTTTGAAGAGTTCATACATGCATGCAACATTTCAAGCCACACTCCGAGCTTCAAGGATATTTAGTTCATTTTAGAGTTCACAAAAGCGCTTTTCATCAATTGGCTTGGTGAATATGTCGGCCAATTGCTTTTGAATGTTGACATGGAAAATGGTTATATCTCCTTTCATGGAGTGGTCTCTCAAGAAGTGATGCTTTATGTCTGTGTGTTTGGTTCTAGAGTGCTCAACTGGATTGTGGGCAACTTTAATGGCACTCTCATTGTCACAAAGGAGTGGAATACTATTCATATTGTAACCGTAACCCCTCAGAGTTTGTCGCATCCAAAGGAGTTGTGCACAACAACTCCCGGTTGCAACATACTCCGCTTCGGCTGTGGATAAGGCAATGGAATTTTGTTTCTTGTAGGACCAAGAAACTAGGGATCTACCTAGGAATTGGCATGTATCGGAGGTACTTTTTCTACCTACCTGGCATCCAACATAATCTGCATCAGAGTAACCAAGGAGATTGAATTTGGAGCCTTTTGGATACCAAAGACCAAGGTTTGGTGTATGAACTAAGTATCTCAAGATCCTTTTTACGGCTGTCAAGTGACACTCCTTAGGATTGGCTTGAAATCTTGCACACAAACATACAATCAACATAATGTCTGGCCTAGATGCACATAAATAGAGTAGAGATCCAATCATGGAGCGATATACCTTTTGGTCGACGCTAGGTCCATCTTCATTGAGATCCAAGTTGCCATTTGTTGCCATGGGAGTCTTTATAGGCTTCGCCTTATCCATTACAAACTTCTTGAGTATGTCTTGTGTGTACTTGGTTTGGCTTATGAATGTCCCTTCCTTTTGTTGCCGCACTTGGAATCCCAAGATGTACTTTAGCTCTCCCATCATGGACACCTCAAACCTATTTGTCATAATTTTACTAAATTCTTCACAAAAACATGGGTTAGTTGAACCAAAGATTATATCATCAACATAGATTTGACAAACAAAAAGATCATTGTCAAAATTCTGTGTAAATAGTGTATAATCTACTTTGCCAATCTTAAAGCCATTTTCAATTAAGAAATCTCTAATACACTCATACCAAGCTCTAGGAGCTTGTTTGAGGTCGTAGAGAGCCTTACACAATTTAAATACGTGGTTGGGGAACTCTTCGTCTTCAAACCCGGGGGGTTGCTCCACATACACCTCCTCCTTGATTGGTCCGTTGAGGAAGGTGCCTTTCACATCCATTTGATACAGCTTGAAATCATGGTGAGTAGCATATGCAAGTAATATTCTAATGGATTCAAGTCTAGATACGAGATCAAAGGTCTCATCGAAATCCAAACCTTCGACTTGTGAGTACCCTTTGGCCACAAGTTGTGCCTTGTTCCTTGTCACCACCCCGTGTTCGTCTTGTTTGTTTGCGGAAGACCCCCTTGGTACCGACAATGTTCGCATTGGGTCTTGCCATGAGTTCCCACACCTCGTTCCACTTGAAGTTGTTCAATTCTTCTTGCATTGCCACCACCCAGTCCGGATCATTCAATGCATCCTCAGCCCTGCGTGGTTCCAAAAAGGATACAAATGAATAGTGCTCACAAAAGTTAGCTATGCGAGATCTAGGTTACTCCCTTTTGGATGTCACCAATGATATTTTCGATTGGGTGATCCCTTTGTATGCATTTCTGTACTCTTGGGTGTGGCACTTGAGGTGTTGTATCTTCATGATCATCTTCTTCTCCCCCTAAATGGTTGTCCTCGTTGATTTGTTGATCATCTTCGCATTCTTGTGGTTGATCTTTTGTGGAAGCTCCCCCTTGATCGTTGACCTCTTGTGGTTCATCTTCCTCATGCACATGTAGAGGTGACTCTTGTGGTCAAACTTCACCTGAGGCCATTCTTTTCAATGCTTGACAAGGAGCTTCTTCTTTCCCTAGTACACATGGATCAACTTGCTCCTTTTGGGAGCCATTAGTCTCAGCGAACACTATGCCACGTGCTACTTCAACATGTCCGGAGGTCTTGTTGAACACACGATAGGAGTAAGTGTTCGAATCATAACCAAGCAAGAAACCTTCATCGGAATCAAAGCGAACTTTGAGGTCCTAGGCTTCTTGTTTAAAATGTAGCATGGAGAACCAAAAACTTGAAAATATGAAATATTAGGCTTGTTATTGGTAAGTAGCTCATAGGCTATCTTCTTGAGTAGTCGATGAAGATAAAGTCGATTTATGGCGTGGCAAGCGGTGTTAATCGCTTCCGCCCAAAATCGATCCGAGGTCTTGTACTCATCGAGCATTGTTCTTTCCATCTCTATGAGTGTTCGATTCTTTCTTTCAGCAACTCCATTTTGTTGTGCGGAGTACAGAGCTGATAACTTGTGCTTTATGCCTTCTTCATCTAGGTACTCCTCCACTTGTGTGTTCTTGAACTCTGTGCCGTTGTCGCTTCGAATGTTCTTGATTGTCAATGAGAATTCATTTTGAGCTCGCTTGAAGAACTTCTTGAGTATTCCATGTGTTTCTGACTTGTCATGCAAAAAGAAAACCCAAGTGAAGCGAGAAAAATCATCAACAACTACTAAACCATATTTGTTACCACCGATGCTTATGTAGGCAATTGGACCAAATAAGTCCATGTGAAGTAGCTCGAGCGGTATTGTTGTAGTCATGACGTTCTTGGCGGGGTGAGGTGCTCCAACTTGCTTCCCGGATTGGCACGCGCTACAAGGCCTGTCTTTCTCATAAGCAACATCCTTCAAACCTCGGATGTGATCGCCCTTGAGGAGTTTTTGAAGGTTCCTGATAACAACATGTGCTAGCCGTCTATGCCACAGCCAACCCATGTTGGTCTTTGCAATCAAGCATGTGTCAAGCTCATCTTTATCCTTGTTGAAGTCAACAAGATAAAGTTTTCCCTTTAACATACCCTTGAATGCAATGGAACCATCACTCCTCCTAGAGACGGTCACACCCTCGTTAGTGAACAAGCAATTATAACCCTTGTCGCATAATTGAGATATGGACAACAGATTATAATCTAAGGAATCAACATGTAATACATGAGAAAGTGTGTGTTTAGATGATATGGCAATTTTACCGGTACCGAGCACCTTTCCTTGGCTATTATCTCCAAGATAGATGCCCTCGTTTGGATCCTCATTTTCTTCATATTCCACGAACATTCTTCATTCTCCGGTCATATGGTTGGTGCAGCCACTGTCTAGCACCCATTTAGATCCACCAGAGGAATAAGCTTGCAAAAACAAATTATGCTTTCGTTTTAGGTACCCAAGCTTGCTTGGGTCCTTGGAGGTTAGTTACAAGAGTTTTGGGCACCCACACATGAGACTTGGTGTTCCCATGGCGTGGCCCAACATAATGAGCATAAACTTTGCCAAAATTATTTCTCATTAGGACATATGATGCATCAAAAGTTCTAAACAGTAACTGTTGTTGTTTGTATACAGGACTAGTCTGGGAGGGCGGACTTGTTCGAAGTACCGCACTTGTCTGGACCCTCACCGGACTAGTCCGGCAGTCATGCGTTTTGTACTTATTAATTTTTGACTTTCCAATTTGGAAGGCTCCTCCCTTTACAAAGACATTGATATCCCTGTTATTCTTATGGCTTCTAGCTTGTTGCTCTTCACCATGAGAGTAACCAATGCCATATTTGACATTTGAAGGTCTTGTGACCAAGTATGCACTACGTGCATATTTGATCTTCTCCTTGTCAAATATGCCACTTTGGGCAGGATGCTTATCCTTAGTAGAGGTTGGCTTGTCTTTCAAACTGGTGTCAACTTTATTAAATGTACAAGTAGAAGCAACTTCAGTTTTAATGGGTTGAGAAGGTGAACTTGAGGAGGATGAAGGATCATCTTGCTTGAGTGACTCAACTTGCATTTCAAGGATCTTGTTAACCTTGATTAGGTTAGCAAGTTTTTCCTTGATTGCAGCATTTGAGTCGTTTAACTCCAAGCAAGCTTCCTTGCTTGAAGCTAACTCAACTTCTAGTGACTTGCTTCGCTCCTTTTCAAGCTCTAGAAGTTTGTCAAGTTCGACATGTTCTTCCTTTTGGGAGATAATCATGTCCCCTTGACGATGTATCAACCTCTCCTTCTCAACAAGTTGATCAAGTAAAAATTTCATTTTTGTCGCAGTTTTCCTATCTAATACAATAAGCATGTCCTCATTATCACTATTGGTTTCATCATCGCTAGAATAGAAATGCACGGAGGGGGTTTGGAGTTTACCTTGCATTTACCTTCCTTTGCCATGAGGCAAGTGCCATTCCCCTTCCATGCACCGAGTGTAGGGAAGAGGGTAGACTTCTTGGATGTCTTCTCGATGGCTATGCTAGCCATCTCTTCTTCTTCGGATGATGAGGACTCATCATTTGAGTCCCACTCTTTCCCTATGTGAGCTTGTTCGGCTTGTTTCTTCTTCTTGAAGAATTTCTTGGGTTGAGGCTTGGCTTCTTTGGTCTTTTTCTTGATCTCTTCATATGGGCAATCAACTATAAGTAGCTATACTCACCACAATTATAGCATGCCCGCCTCAACTTTGCCTTTGTTCTTTCCTTGTACTTTCCTTCGCTTGTTTTGGCACCTTGTCTCTTCTTCATTATTCTCTTGAATTTCTTTATGAACAATATCATTGTATTCTTCATCTAATTCACTGCTCTGATCATCAATGTCTTCTTCTAGCTGAGTTTCTCGAGCTTCTTTAGATAGGGGCTTGAGGGTGGACTTCAAAGCAACACCTTTCGTCTTTGCCGAGGTGAGGTTGGCAATTTCCTTGACACATTTTGCTTGTTTTTCCATCATCTCGAAATTCATGATTTTTCCAAATAATTCATCAAGAGTCATTTTCTTGTATCCGGGGCTTTCTCTAATCATGGAGCATAAGGTGACGTTGCGAGGCATGAAAGCTCTAAGGATAAGCTTCACCACCTCGTGGTCATTCCACTTCTTGCTTCCGTAAGATCGAACTTTGTTGACGAGCGTCTTTAATCGGTTGTACATATCTTGAGGTGACTCGTCTTCTTCGATTGCAAATCTTCCTAATTCGCCTTCGATCATTTCGATCTTTGCTTCACGCACATGTCGGTCACCTTCATGTGCAGTTTGCAGTGTGTCCAATATCTCCTTAGCAATCTCGAGTCCATCCACCTTGGTGAACTCGTCCGGACTGAGCGAAGAGGTAATTACTGCCGCGTCTTGAGCATTTCGGTGAATTTCCTTCTCTTGGCTTGGTGTGAGTTCTTCGTCGTCGTCCAGGATATCTATTCCTGTGCACACAGTATGCCATAGACTTGGATTGAGAGAGATTAGATGCATTTTCATATTTTGCCTCCACATTGAGTAATCACTTCCATCAAAATGTGGGGCTTTTCCATGTGGGATAGACAAATAATGATTATTGTTGGAACTGAGATGATCAGAGTTGAAAGGATATCAGGAGTAGTCAGTATGACTACTCCCCTACTTGTTTTCTTCAATCTTCACTTTCCCTTTGGAAAGTGTCTTCTTTCTTAGGAGCGCCTTTAGTTCTAGCGTCTCCTCATCGTCGTCCTTGAAGTCTTGAATGGCCTGGAGGAGCTTCTCCACCTTTTGGTTCTTGTCATCATCAACCTTTTCCTGGTTGTTGCTCTCGTGGATGTCCTTCATGTCTGACATGATCTTCTTCGAGCGATTAGTCTCTTTCTTGAAGAACCTGCTCTGATACCAATTGAATGTGGCCTAGAGGGGGGGTGAATAGGCCTTTTTGAAATTTGTCGGAACCTGCAACACTTAATCACCAGATCAAAACTTGAGATATCGGACTAGTCCAACAAAGTGCGGACTAGTCTGGTGTGTACTGACTAGGTTGATTAAGTTTGTTCGATTACTTTGATTCTACGATGTATGCATCAGAAATATACAGTTAATTGAAATGTTGCAAGATGATGTACTAGGATATATCACAATTCAATCTTATACTTAATGATTCAATGTAAAGTAAGCAATATTGATTCAAACCCTAGATTGTTGTAATGAATAAGAACAATGAACACAAATCAAGACAGAAGTGATTTATCCCGTGGTTCAGCTCCCACAGAGGCAACCTACATCCACATTGAGGAGTCCACAAAAGGACCGCGTCTTCTCAACCCTACCCTCATCGGATCACCACGAAGGACAATCCTCTTCCACTTATCACAAAGGGTAAATAACCGAATTCAAGAGGGCCTTCTCACACGTTGAGGGCTCCTCTAGATTACAATCACAACTCCACCAAGAACACACTCAAAAGATTACAATGAAAATCACAAGAGTGTGTTAGAGAATCAAACCAAGAGCTCAAGTTTGATGAAACGTGTCTCTCCAATGTTCCAATGTGTATCCTCAAGGGATTGATCTTTTTGGCTTTAGATTTCGTAGAGAGATGTGTTTTTGAGGCTCTTGGAAGGTGTGACGGCACTAGGGTTCGAGAGAGTTTAATGTTGGGTCGTGCACATCTATTTATATGGGGTTTCTAAAAGTGATCGTTAGGGTTTAGGAATATCGGACTAGTCCGTTGTGGTCACTGGACTAGTCTGGTGTTCTTTGTGTAGCAAACCTTAAGTGTCCCGAAATATCGGACTAGTCCGGCTAGGAGCGGACTTGTCCGATTTTGCTTCTGGAAATCTTCGGACTAGTCCGATAGTCATCGGACTTGTCCGGACATTGAAACCCTAAGTGGTTATGAGGACAAGTCCGCACTTGCAGGACTTATCCGATTTGGGTCAGAGAGTTTTTCGGACTAGTCCATGCTAATATCGGACTTGTCCGATTGACATTAGAAAGATATTGGTCTAGTCTGGTGTGTGATCGGACTCGTCCGATTTTGTGTGACTTGTGAAGTGTTTTAAGGACTAGTCCGCACTGGAGAGGACTAGTCTGATTCTAGTCAGGGAGATATCGGACTAGTCCAATGGATATTGGACTTGTATGATCTTGTGCAGAAGGGATATCGGACTAGTCCGGTGTATGTCGAACTAATCCGGTCCAGTATAACTTTGTGCAATGTGTGTGTTTATTTGTGATTGAGCTCCTGGGGTGTGCTTCCTTAACACACTCCATACACAATGATCTACTACTTTTGTTCCTTGAGCTCTTCTCCACATTGCTCCTCATTCTCCCTTCTTCTTTGCACATTGCTTATTTTCACATTAAAACCTGTGCTCATCTCAACAAAGTGGTTAGGATCTCATTTGCCTGTCATAAATCATCCAAAACCCACAAGGGATTCCTAGATGCACTTTCGTCTACGATGCCAAAAATATAAGTCTTTGAAATCATTAGCAACTAGAGGCTTATGCTTAGAAGAAGACATATCAAGATCAGCTTTAAAAACTCTTCCAAACGGAGACATGTTAAAAATAAGCTCACTATTTGAACCTACAAATTTGCAGAAATTTTTGTTAAAAATAATTACCAGATTTTAATCTAGCAATTGTGAAATAGAAAGCAAGTTGTATTTAAATTTTTCGACAAGTGCCACATCTTTCAAGGTGTAGTGATCATTTACTGTAGTCGAACCCTTAACAATTATAGGAGTTGAAGAATTATCGGCAAAAGTAACATTCTCTACAAGTGACACAAAAGAGAGGGAAGAGAACCAATCTTTGTTACCGGTCATGTGATGTGAGCAACCTGAATCCACAATCCAAATGTTCTCCTTCCTCAAGCATGCAACCTATATAGAAGCACAATACGTCGATGACTCAATACTGGGATTAGTCAAAAAGAATTTAGGAATCTAGTACTAAGTCACACGATGTCCAGCAGGAACAACACGCGAAAGATGAGATAAAACAACAGGTTTGTGAGCCAAAGTTTGAGCATTTTTGTACCCAACTACTGACCTGCGAGGTGCTACATGTGTAGCACGATAAACAGTAAGTTTGGGAGCAAACTTTGCGTGAATTCGACTCATTACAGCAAGTTGCATGTTCCTATCATTCATTTTAGCATGTGTAGCAAATTTTGCATGAAGGTTATGAGATCTAGCAATCATTCTTTCCTTTTTCTGTTGTTTAGCTAGTCTATAACAAAAATCTATGACATGACCATATCTACCACAGTAGGTACAATGAAATTTAACTTTGTGTTCATGTCTAAATGAGCAAGCAACATTTTTATTTGAAACTGAATGAGACAACACTCCAGCAGATTTGAAAACCACTTCTTTTTTGTTTAGGAACTGTTTGAATCAAATCACTTCCTAACAACTTTACAATTTTAGATGGATGGGCCTTAGCATGAGCATGAGAATCAAATCCTAGACTAATTTTATCATTGCAAGACTTGCAAGAATTCAGTAGCAAGTTTAGGTTCTTATTCCCATTACAAAACCGATCTAATTTCCTATGCATGTTATCAAGTTTATTTGACATATCAAGGCAATTTTCAAATGAATTTTTTCCTTTGGATTGCAATTGGAACAATATTTAACTTCATGAGAACGTAAAGCATTGTTCAATATAGAAATTTCATTCATAGCATCTTGTAGATTCTTATCAAGATCATCACAAGTAGAACAATGCAAATCAATTGTAGAACAACAAGCATCTTTCAAGTTTTTATTATTAAGTGCAGCAAGCTCTCTGTTCTTTTCAATTTCTAACTCATGTTTATCAAGTGTGGAGGTGTGCGCACTTCTTAGAGAGGACAACTGTTAATATATTAAATCACACGAGGAACAAGAATCATCACTAGGAATCAAAGATTTCAAACGATTAATTTCATATTCTAGTGACTCAACTTTAATAGCATTGTTCCTAAGCTTTTTGTCCTTTTTCTTAACTATAACAGTGGAACGAGAAATAGCATCACACATTTCTTCGCAAGTTGGACATACCTCTTCATTATCGCTGTTGTGTTCTGCCTCCTCTATACTTGATCTTTATTTGCCCGCCATGGAACACAAGTTTGCCAAATCATCTTCATCTTTGTCATTTCCGATGTCCACATCGCTTGAGCCAAGTTCTTGAAGTGTGGAGATAAAACTATTCACTAATTGACATCCTGTAAAACCCTTCTTTTTCTTATTGTTGTTTGTAGAGGAGTGCTTCGTCCTTGTTTGCTTTTTATCACAGGAAGTAGCACCTGAAAGGTTAGGTCAATTCATGCAAAAATCTCCTGTCTTACCACATTCGAAACATTGTTGAGGTCCGGAGCTTCCTCTCCTAGTTCTCAGATTTTGTAATGCTTTTGAGAACCTAGTAGAGAGAAGTGATAGCTCCGCCTCTTGAAACTCCTCAATATGTTCAAGGGTTAGAGAGGACAACAAAGCAAGTGTACCACAAGATGAAGATTGGTCGCAGCTAGGAATGTCACCTTGAGAAACAAATGCAAGAGACTTGTTGGGTTCTTATGTGAGATTATATCAATTTCATGAGTTTTCAATTTAGAATATAGCACATCTAATGTAAGTGTACTCATGACAGTAGATTCACGAATAGATGTGACTATCTTCTCCCAAATTGACATGTCTAATGCACTTAGTAACTGCCTAGCATTCTCAACATCTAAAAAATTAACATTGATGCTACGCAAGTTGCTGAGAATTTTATTAATGCGAGCAAAGAGGTCATCAATGGACTCACCAGGTTGCATCTCGAAGCGCATGTATTCTTTCTTGAACATGTCTTGCCTTACCTCCTTGATTGTGTTGGATCCTTCGTGGTAGTCATGAAGTGCTCTCCACACATTGTATGCAGATCGCAAGTGTGCAACACGGTTGAAGTCACTTTGAGTTAATCCTTGTATGATCAAGTTATGAGCCTTGTTGTTGTTGTCGACATCTCTCAGATTTATAGCTGTAACTTGATCTTTTGGAGGGACTTCATAAGGCTTGTACACCTTTTCCCATATGGCGAAGCCTTGCGCCTGGATAAAAGCTTCCATTTGTGCCTTCCAAACCTGAAAATCAATACCACTAAACACACAAGGTTTTGCGGAGTATTTTTCCATGATGATTAGTCAAAACACGTGCAAATCTCAAAGATTAGAGCATTGTGGCTCTAATACCAATTGTAGGATCGAAGAGCATGTGAAAATCTACCAGAGGGGGGTGAATGGTAGATTAAAACTTTTTCAGCGAAAGCAACAAAATCCCCTCGGCAGAAAAACAATCTGTTAAAGAAACCATGTGTGCAACTAAAATAAATGTGTTCAACCGTGACAAAGGTGGTAGATATTATGGAGAATCAAGTCATGAAGACGAAACAACAAGAATCACGAAAATCCATCAATAGAAACTCAAGTTATGATTAAAAGATTGAACGAAGGTCAATCTGTTCTACACGAGAAAAACCAGATCTGCAATATTTTAAAGAAACTTGTGCAGACCCAAAACCACAAATCCAATAACCGTGAATTTTTTACAAATGATAGATAATCAAGTTGTGAAGATGACCCAAAAGGAATCATATCAATTGGATCTGTAAAACTCGAGTTATCATAAGACCACCAAAGCAAGGTAGTGCTATGCAGAAACTCAACGAGAAAACATGTCTGAAACAAGTCGGACGAACAAGGCACAAAAGCTTTTTTAGACTACGAATTTTATTGATCAAAACACAAAAGTAACAGCCCCAAAGTCGTGCATCATGAGCTCTGGCCTCCCTTGCTTAGATAACCAGCCCTTAGGCTAACCCAAATCTATCTAGGACTCAAATCCGACTCAGATTCAACCGAAACTTTCAATAAGTGCTCAAGACTCTTCCATACACAGATATAAGCAATCTTAAGGCTCCCAAACTCCTTAAGAACGTATCCCACATTCCTAAAGCAACCCAACTTTGTGACCCACACGAAATACTATCATAACCAAGTCAAATATTTCCATATTTGAGTCAAACCCGACTCAGCCGCAGCCTGAGTCTATAACCTAGTCGGTTGGACCATTCGGACCAGTTTTTTATGTCCACATCTCTTCATCACGCCTCGGAACCATGTAGCCACTTACATGAACTCCTTGCACACTTGAAAACACCTTCCAACGACATCCACAATACCTTCATATGAATTGTTCTAGATTCAAACATGTTGCGCGACCTCCCGATCAACTCAACCACAATTCCTCCCGAACTTGGTTGTTGAACCTCATCTTATCCCTAAGACTAGTTCAATAGATCCTGTCTCCGGTCATGTCTTGAACTCAAGCAACACCTGCACATGAATAAATAACTAATACTTCCGAGCACAAGTTCTTGATTTGACTCTTGTTAGTTCTAAAACCACATCTTACGTGAGCACCTCACATAAGCATGTTGCAAACCTTAGCAAAAAGATATCAACCATAACCACAAAAATACACCAAAAACTTAGTAAAAGAATACTAAGAAAACTTTCCATAGATGTAAAGCAAGTTTGAATCAATTCAAGGTAAAAGCAGTACCATTGCAATCTAGCTCCGGACCTTGCCAAAACTAACCAGATCTTGAGCTGGAGCTTACCAAAGCTAGCAGGACCTAGCACCGGAGCTTACCAAAGCTAGTCAAACCTAGCGCCGGAGCTTACCAAACCTTAGGCAGACCTTGCCAAAGCAAGTCGAACCTAGACAAAGAAGTCAGACCTGGCCAAAATAAGTCGGACCTAGACAAAGCAAGTCGGACCTTACGTCGGACCTTACCGGAGCTACCCAAAACAAGTCAGACCTTGCTGGAGCTCAGACCTAGAGTCGGACCATGTTGAAAAAGGTGTTTTGGTGATATTTAAAACTTTTATCGCCATAGCCAATGTATTCAGCACACATAGGTCTCACATGTGAGGATCATGAAACTGGTTCGACGTTGGGATGGCGTGTGAATTGTGGCCACTTATGATGTGATGAGAAGAGCACCGACATTTCTTCCACATGGACGTATGTGTCGTGCACACCGGGTGTCTACTGATTGCAATCACCGTCCCTTGTGGTTATTTGAGTACCACTTGTTCACTGTGTCGTGATGTAGTAATAAAGAGTAGACTAAATATTATGAATCTGCTGCAATGAATATATTATTGTATTGTAACTTGTATGGCTTAGTAGTAGCAAAACTAAATTTATCATTTCCAAACAGTTAATTTGTATGCAGCATATGCATCTTTGGGCGTGTAACATCGTAGACGAAGTGTTTCTTGTTTGATTGTGGAATTGATGATGTGCCATGCCTATGGAGTGCACATCTGCTACTTAAAATCTGAAAATAAGGATGTACTATTAGGTTAGTCCTTTATGCAACTCAGCTTTCCTATATTAGAGTCCCTGCATGTAGAATTTCTTATTTAGGTGAGACGGTTAAGTCTTGCTGAGCATTTGTGCTCACGGTTGCTATATATGTGGTTTTCCAAGTGCTAGTTTACTACTGCTTTTCTGGTTGCCCGTGAGACCTCAGACTCTTTGAGGTGTATGGCTCACGAGAGACTTCGTCGCTGCTTTATCTTCTTCATGTTGTTAGTCAGAAGCGTCCACGGGCATGAATGTCTTCTCTCGTGCTTAGATAGGTTAAGAGTTTGAGTATATTCTTTTCACTACTTATGTACATCTTATGTACACTATTTTGTACTCTTGATTATATTATGAAATAAAAACTTTGATGTGTTTTACTATTCTTTTCTTGTGTGTTGTTGGGTGCCGCATCGCACGACACCACCCAATGCGATTCCTGAAAGTTGGGACTCCAGTCTCACATTGCACACCTCCGATCAGCGTACTATGTTTGGAAAGCTCTATGTGATTATCAAGAAGGATCCAACACTATCAAGGAGGTAAGAAAAGACATGTTCAACAAAGAATACATGCGCTTCGAGATGCAACTCGATGAGTCAATCGATGACCTCTTTGCTCGCTTTAAACAATTTCGAAGCAACTTGCATAGTGTCAACATTAATATTTCAGATGCTGAGAATGCTACACAATTACTAAGTGCATTAGACATGTCAATTTGGGAGACGAGAGTTACATATATTCATGTATCTACTGTTATGAGTACAATTACATTAGATATGCTATATTACAAGTTAGAAACTCATGAAATTGACATAATCTCACGTAAGAATTCCAATAAGTCCTTTGTATTTGTTTCACAATGTGACATGTCTAACTCTAGCGAATCTTCATCATGTGGTACACTTGTTTTGCTGTTGTCTCTAACCCTTGAACAGATTGAAGAACATCCAGAGGAGGAGCTAGGACTTCTCTTTACTCAATTATCAAAAGAACTTCAAAATGAGAGAAGTTGAAGAAGAGGAATTGGTGGTTCTCAACAATGCTTCGAATGTGGTAGATAGGACATTCTTGTACAGATTTCCCTAACCTTTCGGGTCCTACCACCCGATGAAAAGCAAACAAAGTTCAAGATCTCTTCTGGCAACAAGAAAAAGAAGACGTTTACAAAACATCAAGTGGCAGAACACATTCTCTCAGCACTACTCAATAACAATTATAGCGAAGTGAACTCCAGGAGTGATGAAGATAAAGAAAACTTGATGATTATGTGCTTCATGATGGGTAACTCAAGATCAAGTATGGAGGAGGCAAAAACACAATAGTGACGATGAAGAGGTATGTCCCACTTGCGAAGAAATGTGTGATGCCATTTCTCGTGCCACTCTTATACTTAACAAAAAGGACAAAAAACATAGGGAAAATGCTGTTAAAACTGAGTCACTAGAATCTGAAATTAATCGTTTGAAATCTTTGATTCCCACTGATGATTCTTGTTCCTCATGTGAGCTTATATATGAACAATTGTCCTCCCTAAGAAGTGCACACACCTCCATACTTGATAAACTTGAGTTAGAAATTGAAAAGATCAGAAAACTTACTGCACTTAATGATAAAAACTTGAAATATGCTAGTTGTTCTACAATAGAATTGCATTGTTCTACTTGTGATAATCTTGATAAGAAACTACACGATGCTATGAATGAGATTTCAATATTAAACAATGATTTACCTTCTCATGAAGTTAAATATTGTTCTAATTGCAAACTAAAAGAAAAAACTTCATGTGAAAACTGCCTAGACTTGTCTAAGAAACTTGATGACGTGAATAGTACACTAGAGCAGTTTTGTAACGAGAATATGAATCTTAACATGCTATTAAATTCCTCTAAATCGTGTAATGATAAATGTGGTTTAGATTTTGATTCCCATGCTTATGCTAAGGCACATCCACCTAAAATTGTAAAGTCATTAGGAAGTGGTTTAATTCAAACAGTTCCTAAACAAAAAAAAAGTTGTTTTCAAATCTGCAGGAGCGTTGTCTCATTCGATTTCTAATAAACATGTTGCTTGCTCATCTAAACATGAACAGAAAGTTAAATTTCATTGTAACTACTATGGTAGAGATGGTCATGTCATATATTTTGTTATAGACTAGCTAAACAACAGAAAAAGGAAAGAATGCAAGCTAGATTTCATAACTCTCATGCAAAATTTGTTGCACATGCTGAACCCAATGTTAAGAACTTGCAACCTGCTTTGATGAGTCATAAACATGTAAAGTTTGCTCCCAAACCTACTATTTTTCGTTCTACACATGTAACACCTCGTAGGTCAGTAGTTGGGTACAAAAATTCTCAAACTTTGGTTCATGAACCTGCTGTTTTATCTCAGCTTTCGCGTATTATTCCTGTTGGACATTGTGTGACTCAATACTGGATTCCTAAATATCTTTTGACTAACCCCAGTATTGAGTCATCGACGTATTTTGCTGCTATTTAGGTTACACATTTGAGGAAGGAGAATATTTGGATTATGGATTCAGGTTGCTCATGCCACATGACCGGTACCAAATACTAGTTCTCCTCCCTCTCTTTTGTGTCACGTGTAAAGAATGTTACTTTTGCCAATAATTCTTCAACTCCTATAATTGCTAAGGGTTTGGTTAGTGTAAATAATCACTACATTTTGAAGGATGTGGCACTTATTAAAAATTAGAAATACAACTTGCTCTCTGTTTCACAATTACTAGATGAAAATCTAGAAGTTAACTTCACTAAAAACTGTTACAAGATTGTAGATTGAAATAGCGAGCTTATTTTTAACATGTCTCGGTTTGGAAGAGATTTTAAAGCTGATTTTGATATGTCATCCTCTAACAATAGATGTCCAGTTGCTAATGATTCAAAGGACTTATATTTTTGGCATCGTAGACTTGGTCACGTAGGCTTGATCATCTCACACGTTAGTGCTCATGATCGCATATGTGGATTGCCTAAGCTTAAAGGGAACAACGATATTGTGTGCTCTTCTTGTAGACATTCTAAGATGACTGCAGGTTAACATGCTCCTCTCACAATGACCATTACAACTGAATCGGGACAACTTTTGCACCTTGACACCTTAGGTCCTTCATGTGTTCAATCCTGTAGAGGTAAATGATATATTCTTGCGTTTGTTGATGATTATTCTAGATACTCTTGGGTTTACTTTATGGCATCTAAGAATGAAGTTTTTAGTTACTTTAGAACTTTATTTCTTAGATTATGAATTGATTACCCAGAATCTTTAAAGCAAGTAGAAGTGATAACTAAACCGAATTTAAAAATCAATTGTTTAATCACTTTTGTGCTAAAAATGGAATAGATCATCAATTTTCTTCACCCTATGTACCTCAAGAAAATGGTGTCGTAGAGAGAAAGAACAGAACCTTAGTTGAGATGACTAGGACTATGCTTGATGAATATCAAAGTGCTAGAAACTTTTGGGCTGATGCAATTCCAACCGCTTGTTATATCTCAAATCGTGTTTTCTTGCATTCTAAGCAAAGAAAAACACCATATGAACTTCAGTTTAGACATAGGCCCAGTGTCACACACATTAGGGTCTTTGGTTGCAAATTCTTTGTTAAAAAACATGATAATCTTGATAAATATAACCCTAGATCTATTGATGGCATGTTTCTTGGTTATCTATCTCATACTAGAGGTTGTTGTGTGCTTTTATTTAACACTAACAAAATTATGGGGACTTGTGAGGTTTCTTTTGATGAAGCTATCCCAAGTACTAGCTCCAATATTGCAGGTCCAAATCCATATCTATAGGGTAGAGTAATTTTATCGAAGAAGACGACGAAGTGGTGCTGCTGCCCAAAAATTTAGAAGCAAATGATGTTGATCACGCTGCTAATTTTGCACCACAACCATCACCAACAACTACTGCAGCTAGTACACATCATCCTGAAGCCACAAGTTCTTCGATATGTGATGAACATGAAGAAGAAGGAGCTTGTGAAGTGTCTACTCCCCTCCGCGTTCTTAAAAGTCATCCTCCACAACAAATCATTGGAAGCTTGCACGAACGAGTCATATGGTCCAGCTATGAGGAGTTCAGAATTTGAGATGAGTATGATGGGAGAACTCACATACTTTTTGGGGCTGCAAATCAAGCAAGTCAAGGAAGGAACTTTTGTGCATCAAACGAAGTATACAACAAACCTTCTTATGCACTTCAACATGGACAAAAGCAAGCCTCTTCAAACACCAATGGGAACAACAACGACGCTTGAATTTGATGAAGATGGTGAACCCGTGAATCAAAAAGAATATTGAAGCATGATCAAGTCACTTTTGTACCTCACGGCATCAAGACTGGACATACAATTCAGCATATGTCTTTATGCACGATTTCAAGCTTCCTCACGTGCTTCACATCGGCAAGCCGTCAAAAGAAAACTCAGATACTTACATAGAACTCATGAATTTGACATTTTTCTTCCTTCTACCTCAATCGTTAATTTGAAAGCTTTTTCGGATGCTGATTTTGGGGTTGTAGTATTATAGGAAAAGTACTTCGGATGCTTGTTATTTTCTTGGTAATTCACATGTTGCTTGGTCCTCTAGAAAACAAACTTCAGTTGCACAATCTACAGCTGAATTTGAATATGTAGCTGCTGGTAGTGCTTGATCGCAAATTCTTTGGATTCTTCAAACACTTAACGACTATGGGGTTGATCTAGATAGTGTTCCACTGTTTTGTGATAACACTAGTGCCATTTGCATTGATAAAAACCCTGTACAACATTTTAGAATAAAGCACATTGACATTAGGTATCACCTTCTCTGTGATAATGTTGAAAAAGGAAACATTGTGCTTCACCATGTAGATACCGATCGACAATTGGCTGACATTTTTACAAAAGCTTTAGATTTCACTCGTTTTTGTTTCATTTGTAGTGATATAGTGGTTATGCATCCTCATGGCTTATATGCGGGGGAGTTTTTGAAACTTGGGAAGTATGTTGGATCTGAATTTAAAATAATATGAGAGTATTATTTCATACATATATGACTTTGTGATTCCTTTTACATGTTGAAAGTTCTTACTACATTATTCATGTTATACATTATGTAGTTTTTGCTATAACTAGTAATTGGAATAATTACTTATACTAAATCTGGTCATGATCAAACTTTCCTACTGTTTTGAACTTGTTACATGCCCGCTAGTGCTTTTAATAATGAAAAGTTAATCAATTAGCTATCCACATGTTGAGCTTTTATGATCAAATGGAAAAATGAGAAAAGATCAAGAGAATATGCATGCATCACACTTTTTCTTTTGAGATGGCTTATCATTGCACTTAGATATGAACTTGAAAGAAGTTGTTTATGACTAAAACCATGTCCATAAGCTTCTAATTGTCAAAAGACATAAGGCTTGGCTTAGTTGGTTAGAATAAGGCTGATGCAGCATATAATCTCTTGCGAATGTCATATGATCTGAATTTTTGCTTTGAAAAATAATAAAAATGCTGCAACATGTGCCATGCTTTCAGGTCTAGAAATAATTTACTTTGTGAGATCATGACTTGCTTAGATTGAGAATTTCCACTTGATCTCTAGCATGGCTTACACTATATTATGTATTTCATTGATGTGATAGTGTAAGATACTTGATAGTATGACTTGGATGAGCATTGTTTTATATGTATGTGTTATAATATGCTCATAACAATTGACATTTCTCTTTGGAACCTTGCTGAATACATTGTCAAAGGGGGAGAAATATGTCACACATTGCACATTCACGAGTTTTACACGTTCTTCTCAGGGGGAGAAATTTGCTTTTAAAAGTTTTCATGTGAATAGGCCAATGTTTGGATTTTAAGTGGTGTTGCCAATGCATTCATCAAGGGGAGATTGTGAGACCTATGTGTGCTGAATATATTAGAAATTTAAATAAAAGTGAAGGTTCACACATTATGTTATGAATATTGCTGAAAAGCTCACTTCGCACTGTCCGAACTTCCGGGAATTCCTTTTGCACTGTCCGAACTTTCAGTCACGTGAGCAGCACATGCTTTTTGCTTCGGACTGTCTGAACTTTTCCTCATGCGAGTTGCACATGTTTTCCAGTTTGGAGTGTCCGAACTTGTAGTGCACGTGAATTGCACATGTTGTTTGTTCTGTACTGTCTGAACTTCGCTCACATGAGCTGCACGTGAGCGAATGCTTCAGAGTGTCTGAACTTTCATTTGCTGAAATACTCGTGCGGCTGTTATGTTTTTATTCGAGCGAATGCTACTAAGTTTTTGATGCGTTTTGGCTGATTATGGTGGTTAAACATTACTGTGGTTTGCAACATGCTTATGTGAGGTGCTCACGTAAGGTGTTGTGGTTTTTGGACTAACAAGAGTCAAGTTGAGGACTTGAGCTCGCAAAGATTGGTTGTTTGTTCATGTGCATGTGTTGCTTGAGGTCAAGACGTGGCCGATGACGGGATCCATGGAACTATTCTTAGGGAGAAGATGAGGTTCAACAACCAAGTTTGGCAGGAATTGTGGTTGAGTTGATCGGGAGGTCACACAGGATGTTCGGGTCAAAAACAATGCATGTGAAGGTATCGTGGACGTTATTGGAAGATTTTTACACGCGTTCAAGGTGTGCATGGATGTGACAACATGGTTACAATATGTGATGAAGAGATAAGGACATGAAGATGTGGCCAGAAAGGTCCAACTGGTTGGTTTATGCCTCAGGCTGCGACTGAGGTGGTGATGGTTCGTTTATGGAAGGTTTAGAGTTTGTTTTGGTTAGATTTAATGGTGAGCATGAAGCTGAGTTTTTTTAGGAATGTTTAGGACGTTCCAAAGGTGTTTGGAAGTCTAAAGATTGCTTCTATCTACGTATAGAAGAGTCTTGAATAGTTATGGAACGTTTCGGTTGAAACTGAGTAGTATTAGAGTCCTAGTTTGGATTGGGTTGGCCTTAAGGTTCGTTACATAAGCAAGGGAAGCCAGAGCTCGTGGAGAGACTACTTTCGGCTATTCCTCTTGTGTTTTGATCAATAAAATTCTAGTTTAGAGGAGCTTTTGTTCCTTGTTCGTCTGACTTGTTTTCGTCAAGTCTTTCTCTTCGAGTTTCTGCGCTGCCCGATCTTTCTTCATTGTTTTGATCATAACTCGAGTTTTACAGATCAAATTCATGTGATTTTTTTGTTGTCTTCATAATTCAATACTCTATCATCTACAAAAATTTCATGGTCTCTGAATTTTTGGTTTTTGAGTTACACGAGTTTCTTTGCAACGTACCAGATCTGTTTGCTCTTTGTTAGAACAGATTGAATTTTGCTCAGGGTTTTGGTCATAACTTGAGTTTACTCGACATTTTCTTGTGTTTCTTGTTGTCATGTTTTCATGACTTAATTATCCACAATCTACACTGATTTTGACGTTTGAACATGTTGGAAACACTTGCACACACGATTTCTTGAACAGATCGATTTTTTGCCGAGGGGTTTTTGTTGCTTCTGTTGAAATTATTTTTAATCTACCATTCCCCCCTGGTAGCTTTTCACGTGCTCTTCGATCCTACAACCTTCATCACTAGTCCTGTGCTCATTAGAAAGAAGAGCGGGGAATGGCAGATATGCGTTGACTACACAAGCCTAAACAAGGCATGCCCATAAGACCCTTTCCCACTACCTCGTATCAACAAGGTCATCGATGTCACTCCAGGGAGTGAATCCTTATGTTTCCTGGTGCCTACTCAAGATGCCACCAGATTGCCCTCCAAAGAAGAGGAACAACTGGTGATCACATTCATCACCCCTTTTGGCTCTTACTTCTACTTGGGGATGCCTTTTGGGCTATAGAACGTAGGAGCGATGTAACAGCATGCATGCAGAAGTGTTTCCAGTAGCAGGTCAGGTGGAACCACAAAGTCTATGTTGCTGACATCGTGGTGAAGTCCAAGAGAGCATCCACCCTCATCGTTGACCTCGAAGGAACAATCGGCAACCTCCGTTGTAACAACATCAAGGTCAACCTAGAAAAGTGCATGTTCGACGTTCACTGAGGCAAGCTGCTCGGCTACATCATCTCGAACAGGGGAATCTAAGCAAATCCTAAGAAGATGACGATGATCACCAACATAGGCCCCATCTGCGATGTTAAAGGGATACAGGGGTTGATGAGCTGCCTTGCGGCCCTGAGCCTTTTCCTCACTCGGCTCTGGGAAGAGGGGTTGCCCCTCTATATGCTTCTAAGAAAGTACCAACCTTTCGAATGGACGAAGGATGCACTAAAGATCCTCGACGAGCTGAAGGCCTTCCTCACCAATCCCCTGATACTAGCATCCCCAGTGTTGGGTGAGCCGCTCCTCCTATCGATCGCCGCTATCGACCAGGTGGTCAACATCGCCCTAGTCATAGAGCAGGAGGAACTTGAGCATGCCCATCAGGTCCAAAGGTCGGTTTACTTCATCAGCAAGGCATTGTCTGACTGCAAGATGTGCTACCCCACGTACAGAAGCTGCTATATGCCATCCTGATAACAAAGCGGAAGCTCCTGCACTACTTTTAAAGCAACCCAATACAGGTGCTATCTACGTTCGAGCTCGACGCGATCATCAATAGCCGAGATTCGTTGGGTTGGATCCCAAAGTGGGCCCTCGAGCTCATGGGATTCGACATATTCTATGTTGTTTGCACGGTGGTCAAACCCAAGACCCTTGTCGACTCTGTTACCGAATGGATGGAGAGCCAGGCTGTACCGACCTCGACCCGTTGTGAATACTGCATCATTCTGATGGGTCACTGACACTTAACGGCGCAGGGAGCAGTGCCATCCTCGTCTCCTCAGAAGGGGATCAGCTCTAATACGCATGGCGGCAACACTTCAAGGTGACCAACAATGTCACTGAGTACGAGGTGCTGCTCAATGAGCTTTGCATCGCAGTACAGCTCGGCGTGCGATGCCTCTACGTGCATGGTGACTCCAAGCTCATGGTCAACCTGATGATGAAAGAATCAAGCTGCCATGACCTGTGCATGGGGGCTTACTATCAAGAGGCGTGGAAACTGGAAGATGGGTTTAAGGGCTTGAGCTCTGCCACGTCCTAAAGCAAGATACTGGCCCAGTCGACTCCCTGTCCAATCTCGCTTCCAACCAAGAGGCCTCGGCCCCAGGTATATTCGTTATCAACCTTTCTCGTCCTATGGTCCGCATAACAGAAACTAGCATGAATCCTTAGTGCGAGCCCAACCCTGATGTGCCTACCACTGAGCCATACTGGCAACCTCCCTTCATTGAATACTTGTCATTTGAAAAGCTCCCTATTGATGAGGTCAAGGCTCAGTGAATCACACGTTGGACCAAGACATTCATCCTTGCTGAAGACAAGCTTTTCCAACACAGCATCACCGAGATCCTGCATTGGTGCATCCAGAACGAGCAAGGAAGAGAGCAGCTACTCGACATTCATGATGGGGCGTGTGAAAACTACACAACCCCAAGGGCTCTAGTCAGGAAGGCATGCCGGGTTTCTACTGACCAACCGCCCACAGATGTTGAGCTGTTCATGTGCTCTTGCAAAGGTTGCTAGTACTTTGCTTGACAAACACACCTCCCGACCCAAGACCTCCAAACCATCCCCATCACATGGCCCTTCACTGTGTTGGGCCTCGGCCTCTTCTTCCTCTTCAAGAAGGAGCCCGAGGTCCTCACCGCTCTCCTCGTCGTGGTCGACAAATTCACCAAACGGATATAAGCGAAGCCATTCATCACAACCAAATCAAAGCAAGGAGTAGGCTTCTTTCGTGACATCGTCTAGCACTTCAGGGTGCCAAATGCCATCATCATCAATAATGACACCCAGTTCACGGGAAGGAAGTTTCTCGAGTTTTGCAACAGCTTCCATATCCAGGTCGACTGGGCCTCGGTAGCCCAACCGCGAACCGACGGTAAGGTTGAGCGCGCAAATGGCATGATCCTACAAGGACTAAAGACCCACATCTTTACCAGCAGAACCAGTTCATATGATGTTGGGTCACTGAGCTGTCGTCCGTGCTATGGAGCCTATGCACCATGTCGAGCTGCTCCACCGGGTTCTCACACTTCTTCATGGCTTATGGCTCAGAGGTCATCCTGCCAATTGAGCTGGAATACAGTTCACCTTGAACCAAGGCCTACGAAGAAGTCTGGTCCGAGCAGACGCAACAGGAATCTGTCGACCAACCCGATGAAGATCGTGACATCACATTTTTGCTATAGTCCAAGTACCAGCAAACGCTACGATGCTACCATGAGCGGTGGATTCAGCCTAGAGCTTTTCAGGTGGGGGACCTAGTCCTCTGAAGGATTTCGACCAGAAAAGACAATCACAAGTTGTCCTCCCCGTGAAGGGCTCATACATAGTTACGAGTGTCCTACGACCCAACACCTATCGCCTAATGGACACCATTGGCAACTTCGTTCCCAACGCGTGGAACAAGGAAAAACTTAGACAGTTCTTTGCATGAGAAGGACCAAGCTTCGCACATGTAGTACAACAAGCGTACGTGACCCTTCGACATCATTAGCAGAGGGGGAAGTTGGCGGCCCGCCCACCTCAAAAGCGCCATGTGGTAGAAATAACCAACCGCCCGCCATATGGCCCTCGAGGGCTACACAATCGCACGGGGCCTGGCGGCATGTCCAAATGACTCTCCGCTCCCGCATCTCGCAACTCATGGGTAAAGAGCATCAGAAGTTCTAAAAAAGCAATAGTTCAAGCAAGACACAGGGACAAAACAACAAGCAGTCAACAATTGGAAACTTCCTTTTTTTCTCTTTGATTAGAGCATCCGAAAGCTCTGTTACAAAAGGAAAAAGAAAAACTACACCAATACTATGGTTGTGTTTCACCCTTGCTTCTCCATCTTTTCTAGTTAAGGATGGAGTCATCAAGGACCAGCTCCTTCAAAGCCAAAGCCATAGGCTCGACCTTCTTGAGGAATCCCCTGAGCTCCACGTCGGTCAGACCGTCAACAAATCGAGGTCAACACCGGGGTAGTGCAATAGCAGCATGGCAAGGGCGATCTGAGCTCTGCAGACAACCTCAACATCCCAATAGGACGATAGACGGACTGCTAGCCAACTCGCGATAAATGACAGTTCAGCTCCGAGCCTTTCTGCAAAGTACTCCCCAAACACCAAGCTATGCATAGAGTTCCCAACAAACATGAGCCCGTCGAGCCCCGATCGAAGCACCACGAACTCCTTGAAAACCTCTTTGTGCCGAATCTCCACAGGGGTTTTCCCTGAGGAGGATGGCTCTAACGGGCCGAGCACCTGGTCACACACCGTGGTCACCGCATCACAGATTCCCCATCATTTCCTCATAGCCGCATAGAGTTGGGAGCAGAGGTCCTCGAGTTCCCCATCCTGGTCTAATTTTTCCCTCCTCTACAGCCAGCAGGCTCCTCACCCCTGAACAAGGCATCGCAAGGTGAAACGTCAAGCAACGATCATGGGGGAGAATGAAAAAGAGGAACGAGAACTCGACCTGAGAGCTGGTGCTTCACTGCAATCACGACATCCCGTGGCATCCGAGCATACTTGACATTGGCACCGCTTCCATCTTCGCTTTAGCCGCCTCGCTCCGAGTGACCCTACCCTCTTCTCAAGCTCTTGCAAGCTCGATGGTCGACCTTGCTGCCTTGGCAATGGCGATCGCCTCGATCTGGGTGGCCTCCTCCCCTTCGCTATGGACCCACGCATGCTCCGCGTGCACCTTCGCCAGGTCGGCCCCTGCTCCACCCAAGTGACTTTCACTCTCCCGGACGAGTTGCGACTTCTCGGCAGCCCATCGGAGCATCTCATCCATGTGATTACACTCAATAATGAGGCTCACCCAGGCGATGACAAGCTCGATGCAACAATACTCAATGTTCCCGTAAGCACGGTCCCACTCATCAAACTCGGAGAATGAAGCATTCAGGAAAAAGGTTAAGTCGCCTTGGTCAGACTCCATGGTCGACAGCTTGAAGGCAGAAATCTAGACCTCACGGGTCCGACAAAAACAACCCTGGGGGATCCCCACGAGCGACAACTCGAGCCTAGGGATCAGAGCCTCAAGGGAAATAGTGTGTCCTCCCCGACCAGACTTCGCTACCGGCAGCACCTCGCCCGTTGGCACGATGCACGGGATCAGGTCACAAGTATCCCTAGCCCTAACCTCCTCGGTATTTGGAAATGCGTCGGTCGTTGAAGGCTCAGACGTAATCGAAGCTGACCCGACACTATCTGCCCCATCATCAGGCACAAGTTGCGGTGAAGGATCCGTGATCTTTGGCGCCGTATCGACCTCCACGATGGTAGACAACGATGGCACCAAGGTGTAGTCAGCCTGACAACATCGGCAATTAGAGTCTCGACCGGGATTTAGCCTAGAGGTCGGGCAATGGTGAGGGCGGCCGCTCCTCCATCGCAGGAGGCATCGGATGGATCACCTCTGTTGGGCCCTCAATCAAAACTTTGATGCCTGGATCACACCTCCTGCACCATTGGGGGGGGGGGGTTAGGTCATTAGGCGGCATGCAACCCCCGCCTCAGATGTGGATGTGAAAAGGGAAAGATCCTTGCACCTTTGGGCAGTGAAATGTCATGCCCACATTGGCCTCCTCGGTCGGCATAGGGTTTGAGGGACGGGAAGCTCATGCTTCGTCTTCCTCTTCTCAACACTTGGTCCAGGATGTGCCCGAGCCTGCTCACAAATGGTGTCCAGTGATTGGGACAACTCGAGCGGATTGGGATGGGCTCGAACTAGAGCCTTGTCAGCAGACAGAGGCAGCACAGGAGGGTCGATGCTGTCCGTCGGGGCCGATTCTGAAAGCTCATCCACCCTTACTGCAACCTTTGAATGGAAGAGATCGGTCCCTAAATCCCACGTTGGATCTACTGGGCCCAAATAATCCCACATCGGATGCCTCGATTTTGGAAGCGTGAATCCTTCGCTCCACAAAGGAATGGAGTGTGTCCGCGCTAGTGAAGCCCCTTCCCTGTAGGTCCTCCAGCCAGGAAAGAAGTGGCCCCAACATGCCCATCTCACCATCAGGGATCCATTCACGCCATGATGCTCTCGGTTTTGCTGGGTTACCTTTGAAGCACGGAAGCCCAGGTGCTGCATCCGGATGTAGAGCCACCCCTTTGCCACCCATTGAGGGATGATTGAAGGTGGTGGTGAAGTAATGCGTCTGCTGCACACAAAGTTGGACTGAGGCTCCAACAAAGTCGAGGAGCAGTAACTCATTAACCGAGGCCCGCATCAAGAAGAAAACCTCCATAGGTTCAGATCTTCTTGTATCATCACGAAGGCTTCGCAAATAATAACGAACACCAACATATGGAGGACGCCATTTAGCAACAGTTGATGAAGTTCGATGTCGTACTCCTTGAGGATCCTCTTGAAGGAATGCGCCAAAAGCCCGATCCTTCGTGTATGGAATGCGAGGAACAACACGACCTCACCATAATGGAACCGAGTGCTCACGTTTTTCATCTCATTTTCCCTCTCCGACTAACCGCCACGCTCGACCGGAGGCTCAGGATCTACTAACAGGGTTCCGTACCATAGCTACCATAAGGTATGAGTTGTTCGCAGCGTGTAGGTACATCGTCTCATATCACCACTAAAATGTGCCCCCGCACGGGGGCTCTGAGGGATGCCACCTCAGATGACCAAGACGACAGGTCGAGATCCAGGCTGCCCGACCTTGAGCTCGAGTTGTAGGCGGGCAGGTAGTCCTCAATGCAAAACGGGCCCTATAACATCAGATGATACGGTGGGCGCATGTACTGTATGGCCGGCACACGTGCGTTGTGAAGACTAGCGGTGCCAACATCTAGGAATCGCAGAGAGTGGTACCGTGCGATGCAGCACCCAACAGCACAAAAGAAAATATATGATAAAATACAAAATTTTATTCATATAAATAGCTGAAGTTTTATAATACTTAACGTACAATGGAAGTCATAGTACCATAGCTCAAACTCTTAGCCCAAGCTACGCAAAGGTCAAGTTGTCCAACCCGTGGATGCTTCACACTAGCAACACACAAAGCGATGATCATGATGGCGAGGAGGGCTCCCACTAGGTTGTGTACCCCAACGGGGGCAACGCCTCATCCTCGGGCCCTTCTTCATATGTATCACCTGCAGCAACTTAATGTAGCAACAGTGAGCATGAAGGCTCAACATAGGCAGTGATATTGCAATTGATAGGATCTTGGTTCCCGATCTTTCTATGAGAATAGGAGTGTTCTATTTGTGGAGGAGAAGACGTTGGCGATCCGACTACACCGTCCCCAAGACGATGCGCCTTAGCGACTGGTAGACCAAATTCGAAGTTGTATTGATATTGCTGGCGCACAATCAACCTGACCACGAGGGCCTTTGTTCCTGGAAAGAATTGAAGAACACGCAAGAACAAGAAGAACAAGCACTTATCTGTTGAATCAATCTAAAGTGGGGTCTGTATACAAGTAGACGGGTGATCTAGTCGACACACGCGTGTACAAGGAAGCAGTAGAAGCTAACTTACAAATAAACAAAACCCACCAGCTAATGAGGGTGGTGGCTACTATTTATTACCTCCCTAGGGTCGTGAGAAAACCTAATCACGAGTCCCTAATGGACTCCAAACTATACATGGGTCATAGGCCAAATTTTGGTGACGCAGCACCATGGACAGAAAATGTCTTGGTATTAAAATAACGATTGCGGCAGAATTCGAATAGATATGGACATTAGGACAGATCCGTTTGAAATTAGACTTGATAATGTTTCTAGGAAGTACTAGAACGCCCATATCAGAGTTCGTATGAAGTTGTGGTGGCCGTCACAAGTTGGTGTTGTTCTGCTGTCCAAATCCCATCTGCGCGGATTCCCTTCCCTTTGGCTCCTCTCCATTCTTCCTAAGGAAAACAAGAAATCACGTAGTTCCACGGTCTAGATAATATGGACATAAGTCCAAGAACGAGTTCACCTAATAGTTTAGTCGACGAGCACGAGCGCGAGTGATCGGACCAGAAACCGGTAGCTGAGTTGGTGTGCATGTATCGAGGGTGTTGATGTCATCATCATCCTCCCCTTCTTCCATTTGAGTCGTCCGCGACTCAAGCTCATCTTCTTCTGCCAAATATGGCTTCAAATCTGCAATGTTAAATGTGGGACTAACTACAAAATCTGCAGGCAACTCGAGTTTATATGCATTATCATTAATCCTTTATAACACTTTAATGGACCATCAGCTCGAGGTAACAATGTAGACTTTTTCAAATCAGGAAACATATCCTTTTGCAAATGTAACCAAACTAAATCACCAGGTTCAAAAGTGATAGGTTTCTTTCCCCTACTACCAGCAAGTTTGTACTTGGCATTCATGCACTCTATATTCTTCTTAGTGGTTTCATGCAATTTTAAAATTAATTCAGCACGATGTTTAGCATCAAAATTCACTCGTTCCATTGAAGGAAGAGGTAATAAATCAATAGGAGCATGGGGTACAAATCAATAGACAATCTAAAAAGGGCATTTCTTAGTAATAGAATGTAGGGAACGATTACAAGCAAACACAACATGAGGCAAACACTCTTCCCACATTTTTATATTCTTTTTCAAAACAGCCCTAAGCATGGTAGATAAACTTCTATTCACAACCTCAGTTTGACCATCAGTTTGGGGATGACAAGTAGTTGAAAATAAAAGCTTTGTCCCTAATTTTTCCCATTACGTTCTCCAAAAATGGCTAAAAACTTAGCATCATGATCTGAAACTATTGTGTTTGGCACAACATGCAACCTAACAATCTCTCGAAAAAACAAATCAGCAACATGTGTAGCATCATTACTTCTACGACAAGGTATGAAGTGTGCCATTTTAGAAAATCTATCCACGACAACAAAGATGCTATCCCTCCCCTTCTTTGTTCTAGGCAGTCCTAAAACAAAGTCCGTAAAAATATCCTCCCAAGGCATGCTAGGAATAGGAAGAGGCATGTAAAAACCATGTGGATTAAGTCATGACTTAGATTTTTTACATGTCGTGCAGTGAGCAACGAAGCGCTCCACGTCTCGCCTCATCCTTGGCCAAAAGAAATGACCAGCAAGTATGTCCTCCATCTTTTTCACTCCAAAATGCACCATCAATCCACCTCCATGCGCTTCCTGTAACAACAACAAATGAACGGAGCTAGCTGGAATGCACAACTTGTTATCTCTGAACACATAGCCATCATTGAGGACACATTTATTCAATGTTTTTCCCTCTTTACATTTCAACAATACATCTTGGAAATCAGCATCATGTTCATATTGATCTTTAATCATTTATAATACAAAAATTTTAAAATCAAGTTGAGATAGAAGAGTATAACGTCTAGATAAAGCATCAACAATAACATTATCCTTTCCCTTTTTGTGTTTAATGACATAAGGAAAAGGCTCAATAAATTCCATCCACTTAGCATGCCTATGGTTCAGTTTCCCTTGACTCCTAATATGCTTTAGTGATTCATGATCAGAATGGATAACAAATTCTTTGGGCCACAAATAATGCTGCTATGTTTCTAAAGTTCGTACAAGAGCATATAATTCCTTATCATAAGTAGAATAATTCGGAACAGGCCCACTCATTTTCTCACTAAAATATGCAACAGGTTTTCCTTCTTGTAACAAAACACCACCCAATCCAATCCCACAAGCATCACATTCAAGCTCATAGGTCTTAGAAAAATCAGGAAGTTGGAGAAGAGGAGCATGCATCAACTTATCTTTCAGTATGGTAAAGGCGTTATCTTGTGTGGTGCCCCAAGAAAAAGGCACTCCTTTCTTTGTAAGGTCATTCAATGGAGCAGCAATGGTGCTGAAATCCTTCACAAAGCGACGATAGAACCCAACCAGTCCTAGAAAGCTCCGCACCCGTGTGATGGTCTTTGGTACAGGCCACCCCTGAATAGCCTCTATCTTTGCTTGATCAACTTCAATTCCCTGTGGAGTAACAACATAGCCAAGAAAAGAGACTTGATCCGTGCAAAAGGTGCACTTCTCAAGGTTACCAAATAAGTGTGCCTCACGTAAAGCATTAAAAACAGCATGTAAGTGATCAAGATGTTCATCCATGGATTTGCTATAAATCAATATATCATCAAAGTAAAAAATAGCAAATTTTCGAATGAATGCACGCAAAACCTCGTTCATTAATCTCATGAAGGTGCTAGGTGAATTAGTTAACCAAAAAGGCATGACTAACCACTCATATAAACCGAAGTCAAGAAGGAATTTTCCTATCTCTTCTCTTCCGCATCGAATCTCGAGGGCGGGATTCATTTTTAAGGTGGTAGGTTTGTAACACCTTCGTTTTCATGCATTATGCCTTGCATCCATGATTAAGCATGTTTAAAATTTAGGAACATAAAAAGGAACAAGTTTAAAATGAATTAGAAACAAAAAAACACTTAAGAATTCTGGGATGTGCGGACTAGTCCGATTTTGGTGCGGACTAGTCTGATTTCACTCTGACTTCGATCGGACATGTCAGTTTTTCTAGGGACTAGACTATTTTTTCCTCTGGACACTTTTGGACTTGTCCGGTCCTGTGCGGCCTAGTCCGGTGTTCCAAGGATCCTTGAAAATTTGCTAAGTCACTCGACTTGTTCGGACTAGTCTGGTGTCCCAGCGGACTTGTCTGTTTTCCTCTCTGACTAAAGTTGTACTTGTCCGATTTTAGGGCAGACTTATCTGTTTTTCCCCTCTAGATAAGTTCGGACATGTCCATGTCCAGTCCGGACTTGTCCAATTTTTTTATGGATAACTTCGGACTAGTCCAGGCCTTTTCGGACTTGTCCGATAAATCGCGACTCCGTATTGATCTTTTGTTTCAAGACTTGTTTCTGGGGTTTTACGTTAAGTGGGCCTAGGGGCGTTGTGCCTAAATCTTTTAGAGTCCATGTGAGACTCTAAACCGGCCTCTACTCATCTCAAACTCGAAATCCATCTAACCCTAGCCTCCACCTCTATATAAACAACCCCACCCCTTGGCTTGACATCTATTTGCCACATTTCCACCCCACCCCAAACCCTAGCTCGTGATTAGCCGCCACCAAGGAGGTAGAAGGAGGTCCCAAGCAAGAAGAAGAAGAGGAGGAAATTAAAGAGGATCAAGATTTCCATTAACTTCGCGTTCTTCATCAACAATCCACCATCAAGTTCTTCATCAACCCTAGATCTTCAAGATCCAAGTGTTACCTGCAAATCCTTGATTCATTGGATTTCTAAACACCTGGTATACCTTCTATTCTCTTTTCCTTACGTGAATTAAGCCCTAAATCTCCAAATTCACGTCGATCTAAGGAAACCCTAATCTGTCGATCTCGCGCAGTGTAGACTTGTCCGGTCCCTAGCAGAATAGTCCGATTTTCCTAGTTAAATTGTGTTGGGTTGATTCTAAAAGTAGATCTAAATAACTCCAAACCTGTATAAACTTGTGAAAAGCTATTAGAACTATTTAGTGATGATTAAAAGCAACTCATTAACAAGTTACACCTTGCATTTGCATTAATCATGCATATCATGTCATGTTGAGTAATATTTGTGCACTCTTTGATTGCATTCTTGTCTTGTATGTTTATTGTGCGGATCTGACGGATCTGAGTTAGAGAGTGTTGCGGAGGATCTACAACATCAAGAGTTTGATGTTTTTGACCCAAACCAATCCCAAGAGCAAGGAAAGTGTCCTTGAAGCATATTGATCCTGTTTTTTAAAAAATGTTTTGTTTGCAAACTTGCATGCTTGTGTCAATTTGATGGGAAATCCTATGGTAGGAAGTTTACTAGCTTTGTTAAACCACCCTTGTCACCTGGAATATATGGTAGAGAGTCGGGATGGAATTTTTACCTTTTCGCTTCGCGTACTTAATTGGGATGGGGAGAAAACTATACCACTTAACTTAATTATGCATATATGAGAGTATGATTAACATGAATTGGAAATTTGATATGGTAATGGGTGATCTAAACAAGCCTGGTATGTGGATGGGTTGGATGTTATGGTGGTTTGCTTGCTTTAGACCTAAGGACCGGTTCATGCGAGAATAAGCCAGGACTACAGTGCCACCACGTGGCCAAGTATGGGTGTGGCGTGGCTGATTAATTAGGGCTTTGCCAGTGCTATTTGGACCATTAAGAGGATTGGGTGCTCGGGGAAGGGGTAGTCAAATTAGGTTTGTTGATGATTGGTGGGACTACCCTGGGATCCGAATGGCTCAAGAGGGGGTCCTTGGTTGAAGATGTGCTCAGTTGGAGACATCGCCACCGGTGAAACCTCAGTGGGGTCTAAATAGGCTAGTAATCCCTTTGTAAAAGCTATTTTGTGATCTCTTGGCCACACACCGATGGAAGTTTGAGATGACATAATAGAGGTTCTAGTCACTGCAAGGTGATGAAATCACAAACACGTGGGTAAAGTGGTACAAACTCTGCAGAGTCTAATAAAACTATCATGATAGCCGTGCTCCCGGTTATGAGCGCCTGGATGACCTACATGATTAGAGGGAACTTGGTATTGGCATGGTTTTTGGCTAAGGTTTGGTAATATGGTTATGGCTGGATAATGGATTAAATTCTGGTATTGGATATGATTAATGGTAATGGTGAAATATGGTATAATGGATGATGGATATGGAATATGGACTGGTACTACGATATTAATTATGGTTTATGATGGGTTTATTTCACATACATAATACATAGCTTTTCAAATGTTTTAATGTACTTTTCAGCACTTAGACTTTATTATATTCATCATTTGTATCAGCTACATGTCATACTTTCCACACATGCTGAGTACGACATGTTCTCACTCTTGCAATCCCCCAACAGTTGCAGGTCGGATTTGGGAGTATAATGATGATAGTGTAGAGTACTAGGCCGTGTCTACCATCAACTTGCCTGTGGTGTTGATTGGATCTGCGCTATATACCCTTTGCTTAGGTGAATAGTTGCTTATTTAGTTTATTTCTGCTGCATTAGTTGAACTTATCATTAATATTCATTAGAGCTTGTATTCGAGGATAATGTGAACTGTGTAATAAAAGTACTTAATTAATCATGTTCTGTGGTAATTGTTTGTATATCGTTTGTGATGCACTTGTGTATGTGTGTTGAACGTCCTGGGCACACATATGCGTTCACTTGGTTCATTTTTGGAACCGAGTGTCACAAATTGGTATCAGAGCCACAAGTTGACCGTAGGATGCAACCTAGATAGAATAGACACTTTAGATCACATAAGAGCACTCAGGAATCGATGTGTTTTTGCTTGGTTTGTTGTTTGCTATATATTGTTTGCTTGTGTGCTTAATAGAGGATTTTGGGATGCTTTAACATTGCCATTTCCACGTAGGCTAGTGTAGCTTGTTGCTTAGTTTCATATCCCTTGATGAATATAGTTGGGGACGTTCTCTAATTTTTACCTATTGCTTTTCTTCAGATGGTGTGGACTCGCAACCAGAGGGATGGCAATGATGAGGAGGATAACAATGGAGCACCTCAAAATAACCATGGACAAGGGCCTGCTCAGGGAGCTATCAATATGGAGCAGCTTTTGGCTATGCAAAACCAGCTCACGCGGACCATGATACAAACTATGGGACAGCTGCAGGCTGTCAACATCAACAATCAAGCCCACATGCCTCCACCGCCACCCCCACCTCCTCATAACCTGTTGGGAGAGTTCATGAGGACTAGGCCGCCAACCTTCTCTCAAGCTGCTGACCCTATGGATGCGGATGATTGGCTCAAGTCCGTGGAGAAGAATCTAGCTATTGTCCAATGTTGTGACCAAGAGAAGGTCCTATTTGCTTCTCATCAACTAGTTGGAGCAGCTGCGGATTGGTGGGATTCCTTATGCAATGCTCATGAGAACCAAGAGAGAATTACTTAGGCTGAATTCAAAGAGAGTTTCCGTTCTCATTATGTGTCGGAAGGAGTTATGATTTTGAAGAGGCAAGAATTTGAGAACCTAAGGGAAGGAAGGTCAATAGTGAGTGAATATCTCAACAAATTCACTCAACACTCAAGATATGCGCCTGATGATGTTAGTCGGAACAGTCGGAAGAAATACTTGTTCATGAGGGGTTTGAACAATGAAATCAAATTGCAATTGCTCAATTGTGACTATGCAAATTTCCAGAAGCTTGTGAACAATGCAATTGTGGTAGAGAATAAGATCCGTGAGATGGAGCAAGACAATAAGGGGAAGGCGCCATATCAAGGACAGCAACAAGGAAGTAATGTGCGCCCTCGCTTTGCACCACCCAATGCACCATATTATAGTTCTTCTGCACCTGATTATCGCCCTAGATTTGCACTGCGCCCAACTCAGTTTGTGCAGCAGCGCGCTGTCATGCAAGCACCTAGGCCTCCAATGCCTTTTGCACCTCGTGCTAATTTCCGTGGTGCCAATGCGCAGAATCAAGTCCGTCCAAATTCTAGTGGAGTTAAGAAGTGCTATACTTGCGGAGAAGCTAGACACTTTGCACATCAATGTCCCAAGTCAGACCTTGGTCAAGGAAGCAATGCGCCGAGGCAAAACCCAAGACCCGATGGAGGACAGCTGCAAGGGAACCGTGGACAGGAGAATTTTGCTCGTGGCAACGTGAACCATGTCTCTATGGAGGATGGTCAACAAGCGGATGACGTGGTCATTGGTATGTTTCTCACAAACTCCAACATGACGACTATGTTATTTGATTCTGGAGCATCGCATTCATTAATTGCATCGAAATATGTTGCCAAGTATAGTTTGCCTATCTCTCATATGAAGTTTACTCTATTGGTTAAGTAGAGATGAGGACAAATACAATATGTACAAAAGTAAGCCTAAGAATAAGGGGGGTAGATTCCTTTGCCAACCTCATTGTTCTGGGTTCTCAAGGATTGGACATTATACTTGGTATGGATTGGTTGAGGAAGCACAATGGAGTCATTGAGTGTGCCACGAAGACGGTGAAGTTGACTAGTGAGGAAGGGATCACCGTAGAGTTTGAAGCATCTCAAACCGCACCAAAGCAATTGGAGTTGAACCATACGAACAATGTTGCAATTAAGGAGATTCCGGTGGTGTGTGAATTTTTGGATGTTTTTCCAAGCGAGTTGCCAGGTATGCCACCTGATTGAGACATTGAGTTTTTTATTGATTTAATACTTGGAACTGTACCTATAGCTAAGAGGCCATATAGAATGCCTCCTATGGAATTAGCGAAGCTTAAGAAGCAGATTCAAGAGGAACTAGAGAAGGGTTTTATTCTCCCTAGGTCTTTCCCTTGGGGAGCGCCCGTGCTATTTGTGGACAAGAAGGATGGATCCCAAAGGATGTGTGTGGATTATCAAGCTCTCAATGAGGTGACAATTAAGAACAAGTACACCTTGCCACACATAGAAGACTAGTTTGATCAGATGAGGGTTGCTTGTGTCTCCTCTAAGATTGATTTGAGGTCGGTATACTTCCAAATGATGATTAGATCGTCGGACACACCCAAGACAGCTTTTAGGACACAATATGGATCCTATGAGTACACCGCGATGTCCTTTGGATTGACCAATGCACCTGCATACTTTATGTACCTCATGAATAAGGTATTTATGGAGCACTTGGATAAGTTTGTCGTGGTGTTTATTGATGACATTATGATCTACTTGAAGGATGAGAAGGAACATGAGGGACACCTGAGGCTTACAATGCTGAAATTGAGGGAGCATCAATTGTACACCAAGTTCAACAAGTGTCAGTTTTGGTTAAGGGAAATGTCATTTTTGGGTCATATCATCTCGGGAGGAGGAGTATCGATTGACCCAGGAAAGGCGAGAGACGTGTTGAAATGAGAGCCGCCGTAAAATGTCAAGGAGATCCGGAGCTTTCTTGGGATGGCTGGGTATTATTGTCGATTCATCAAGAATTTTTTCAAGATAGCCAAACCAATGACAGAGCTTCTAATGAAGGGGAAAGCTTTCCAATGGACTCAAGCTTGCCAAGAAAGTTTTGAGGAGCTAAAGAAGAGGTTAACTACAGCCCCAATTTTAGTTTTGCCGGATATAAGCAAGAGTTTTGACATATATTGCGATGCATCGAGACAAGGGCTTGGATGTGTGTTGATGCAAGAAGGCCAAGTTGTCGCCTATGCATCAAGACATTTGAAGAAACATGAGCAAAATTACCCAACACATGATTTGGAACATGCAGCCGTTGTACATGCATTGAAAATTTGGGGACACTATATTCTTGGACATAGGTGTGCAATTTATACGGATCACAAGAGTCTCAAGTATATTTTCACACAAACGGATCTGAATTTGAGGCAATGAAGATGGTTGGAGCTCATCAAGGATTATAATTTGGGAATCAACTATCACTCAGGAAAAGTTAATGTAGTGGTCGACGCCTTGAGCCGGAAAGGAGTAAGTCATCAACTTGCAGTTCGAGAATTACCATCTAATTTATGTAAGGAGTTTGAACAGTTGAATCTTGGATTTGTGAATGAGATGGGAATGATGAAGTTAAATCCGACTTTGAAGCGAGAAATTCGAGAAGGACAAACCAAGGATGAGGAAATTATGGAAATCAAGGAAAGGACCCAGGAGGGGAGAGAATTCAGATTTGATGAGGATGAACATGGTACCTTATGACTGGGAAAACGGGTTATCGTGCCTAATGTGAGGCATATTTGGGAGACCATATTAAAAGAGGCACATGACTCACCATATTCAATTCATCCCGGTTGTACAAAGATGTACAAGGACTTGAAGACGTGCTATTGGTGGGCTAGCATGAAAAAGGACATAGCTGAATACGTAGTGTTGTGTGATGTGTGCGAATGAGTTAAGGCAGAACATCATAGGCCATCGGGATTATTGCAGCCATTAAAGATTCCGAAATGGAAGTGGTGATGAGGACATCACAACAGCAAAGACGCGCATTGAACTGCAAGGACCAATCACAAGAGCACGGGCACGGTTATTAAATCAGCAGGTGAATTCGTTCTTAACTTCTTTTGCATGTGAGTTTGAGAATAGATTGCTATGTGATGATTTAATTGTTATTAGGAATAATGGAAAAGATCAACAAGTGAATGAAGGAGGCCTTGGGAGCGTGGAGAACCACCTGGGACGTCCACAAGTAGATGGAAACAGTTTACAACTCGGACTCGAGTTCAACTCAGAGTCCAGGAGCAGTCCACCTTAAAACAGACGCCCAGGAGGCATACGGACTCCGTTTTCGACGTTCTACATATGCACGGAAAGAGGAGAAGATAAACTTTCCAATGGTTCTGGTCCCATCTCAAAATTCCTCCGGAGTCATTGGGAATCGTCGAAACAAGTCGAGTCCAGATTTCTGTCCGGTGCTGCGCCACCGAATCGGGCCTTTGGGCCTTGTATCCTGTAAGAGTCCATTAGGGACGCGTCTAATCATGTTTTGGTCGAACCCTAACCTATAAATACTGCAGCCGCCGGTCATATTCGGTGGGTTTTGCTTAGATCAATAAAATCGCCGTTCTACGGTTTGTGAGACCCCAATTTCGCGATTTCCGATCGTGTCTTCTACGTTCTTGCTCGTGTTCTCGATTGCACTTGCAGGGATTAGCCTTCTTGGCGAGGTCAAGCGTGTGCAGCACGGTTGATAACCAAAGGAGCCGTGGTGTAGTGATTGCAGGGGTACTCGAATCGCTCGAGTGCCGCGGATCATCAACGTCGAGTTCTCCATCCCAATCGACATACCTTTTGGAAGATCGGGCCTAAACCTACTCATCAATTGGTATCAGATTTCCAGGTTGCCCGTGAGGTATCTTTGTTTTCCTTCCTTCCATTAGATCGATTTTGTTTCGTACCTAGAGTCCACAAAAAAGCCACAAAAAAAATATTAGATCGTTTTTACCGCTTCCCAGACTATAGTGCCTGCAGTTTCGTTTTTCAGTTTGCATTGTTGAGTTTGCATTCGTGTGGTTGAGTCTTGTTGCTGGTTTGGCTTTGTGTTTTTTGATCCTAGTTATCGTGTTTCGTCCTTGTTTTCTTGCTATTCGACACCTATTCCACAATCCCTAAATAACAAACCGATCCGCCACGTTCATCGGTTTGCCCTAGCTAGCCGCCTTGCGTGAACTCCCGCATCGCCAGCCCTAGATTAGGTGACAAACCTTTGTGCCATTCATCCTTGAATCATCACACACCACCCCATTAGTTGCTGTGCAAATTCCCAATCGTTTTCTTATCCGTTTGCGAGTTCTGTTCTCAAACCGAGTTGGAATCAACATCCAAAAAAACGTAACTCGGACAGCCTACCTTAAAACGGCCATAACTTTCGCATACGAACTCGAAATCGGGCAAATTTTTTTTTCAAATTCATCTACGCGAAATTTCGCATCTGATTTTCCGCCGCGTAGCCGCGTTCGGCGAAATTAGATTGCCCAAATTGCCCTCGGAAGATAGGCTATCCGGCCTCCGAAGTTTCATCACGAATTTTAAAGAACCTTCTTGATTTTCTATAGGCCGCATATTACATCCAATTGAGCTGCAAATTTGTGTGCTTCCTATATTTGTGCTACTGAGTAAAGAAAAAATATCAAAAAAATATTACAAAAAGAAAAAAAATAGTGAAGAGCACGCATATTAAAGCAATTGGCCTATACCACTTGGTGCTGTTTGTTTGGTTATATCATTCTGTCTTTCTTTTGCCTTGATACTTCCTTGTGTTGTGCTAGGCTCTAGGGCACTCAGTTGACCAGCAACAGTTTCCTACATTGAATACTTATTCAACTTTGTTTAGCTGTTAACGATTTTCTGCTTATTAGCCACCATATTGTGCCATCCAAGCTCCACCTTTCTCTTGAGCATAACAGGTACCTTTGCAATCACCCCACGCTTCATTGGTTCATCTCACCGTCCACACCACCTGCTGTGTCGGTAAGAACACTTGTAAGAGCGCGGTAAGATGCTTGAGCGAGAGAGATTGTTTTCTTCCACCTTCCACATTGTCACTGTAGTTGATAGGGATAACATTTTTTTTGTTGTCTTTTGTTTCCTACTAACAATGGCAGGAGAAGAAAATAATGACGAATGTGTTCAACATGTTGAGTTACGTGATATGTTCGCCAAATTCAACGCATCAACGGAGGAGTCATTGGCGAACTTGACTCGCAAACTGGATGACCTTGCTCTTCGGATGAATACTTTTGAGGCTCGGTTGCCTCTCGCTGGAAGACAAGAAGACAATGCTTATGATGAACTGGAAGATCATAGTAATCAGCCAAGACTGCCACTTTATCGTCGAGGTATAGGAGGTAATAATCATAACAATTATAACCGCCCTCCTGATGATCCTTTTGCTAAAGTGAAATTTACTATACCCTTTTTTTCTGGTGCTTATGATGCTGAGGCTTATCTTGATTGGGAGATGACAGTAGAGCAAAAATTTAATTCCCATCTTGTTCCTGAACAACATAGAGTTCGTCAAGCCACTAGTGAGTTTAAGGACTTTGCTATCATATGGTGGAATGAACTTGTTAAAACTAGAACTGATCCTCCAACATGGGATAGATTAAAGGAAGCTATGCGTGTTCGATTTGTTCCTCCATCTTTTCAGCGGGACCTTCGCAAAAAATTGCAGCGTTTAGACCAAGGTAACATGTCCGTAGAGGAGTATTATCAAGAGTTACAAAAGGGTATGCTGCGTTGTGGGGTAGTAGAGGACATGGATGATAAAATAGCTCGTTTTTATGGGGGGTTGAGGCGTGAAATTCAGGACATTGTTGATTACAAAGAATATGATACTGTTAACAGATTGTTTCAGCTTGCTATGTTGGCAGAAAAAGAATTGCAGGGCCGACAACAACAGCAACAACGCATGAGGAGCAACTTCACGCCGCGTGCAGCAACTACACCATCCAAAACAGCACCATCTTCGGCCCCCCGTGCAGCGACTACACCACCCAATGGCGGCCAACGAACTATACCTGCTGCTCCACCTTCTCGCGTGTCGGAAGGCAGCAAGGCGACATCATTCAAGCCTTCGTCGTCCACTCCTTCTACGGGTCGTACTTCCGATATTAAGTGTCACCGCTGCCAGGGACTTGGTCATATGATGAGAGATTTCCCGAGCAAACGAGCATACATAGCACGCGACGATGGCGGGTATGATAGTACTTCGGATGTTGAAGATGAATATTCTCTTGCTACTGACTTTACAGATCCAAATGACGAACACACCGAAGAAGAGGTACTTGGTACAGCGGCGACGGAGAACTATAGGAGCATCATTGTGCAGCGTGCCTTGAGCTCCAAAGTGGAGACCGACGACAAGCTACAACGACACAACCTCTTCCACATGTTTCTCGTCATCAAGGACTGCCGTGTACACACTATAATTGATGGAGGTAGCTGCAATAACTTGGTAAACACGGACGTCGTCAAGAAACTCGGTTTGACAACAAGAGCACACCCTCATCCGTACCACATTCAATGGTTCAACAACAGCGGTAAGGTTCGGGTAACACAAACAGCGAGAATCCATTTTTCAATTGGTTCATACCATGATTTTGCTGATTTTGATGTTGTTCCTATGGATGCTTGTTCTCTTTTATTGGGTCGTCCTTGGGAATTTGATACAGATGCTATTCATCATGGTAGAACCAATAAATATACTCTCATGCATAAGGGAAAGAAAATCACTTTGCTCCCCATGACTCCTGCTGAAATTGTGCTTTTTGAGAAGAGTAAAATTCGTGAGGGCAAAGCAACTAAATTAGAATCTGAAAAACAGCAAGTTATTAAGTTAAAATCACCATCATTGCTCGCAACTAAATCTGAACTTGCTGATTTATTCGATGCTAAGGGGATGTGCTATGCTTTAGTTTGCAAAGAAGCCATGTTTTCACTTCATGAATTGTCTATTGCATTGCCCCCTGCTGTTGCTAACCTTTTGCAGGAGTTTGAGGATGTGTTTCCCTCTGAGATACCCCCTGGTTTACCACCGATGAGAGGCATTGAACACAAGATCGATTTGATTCCAGGAGCAAGTTTGCCAAATCGTGCAGCATACAGGGCGAATCCACAAGAAACTAAGGAAATTCAGCGACAAGTCCAAGATCTTTTGGACCGCGGATACATTCGTGAAAGCCTTAGCCCTTGTTCTGTTCCTGTTCTTTTGGTTCATAAGAAAGATGGTAGTTGGCGCATGTGTGTTGATTGTCGAGCGATTAATAACATCACCATTCGATATCGTTATCCTATTCCTCGATTAGATGACATGCTTGATGAATTGAGTGGTGCTATCATCTTCACAAAAATTGACTTGCGTAGTGGTTACCACCAAATTAGAATGGCACTAGGAGATGAATGGAAAACTGCATTTAAAACCAAGTTTGGACTTTATGAGTGGTTAGTCATGCCTTTTGGTTTAACTAATGCACCCAGCACCTTTATGCGATTAATGAACGAGGTTTTACGTGCTTTCATTGGACAATTTGTGGTGGTTTACTTCGATGATATCCTCATTTACAGCAAGTCATATGATGAACATCTTGATCATTTACGTGCTGTTTTTACTGTTTTGAGAGATGCACGTTTGTTTGGTAACCTCGAAAAGTGCGTTTTTTGCACCAATCGAGTCTCGTTTCTTGGCTATGTCGTTTCCTCGCAGGGAATTGAGATGGATGAGGCAAAAATTGAAGCAATCACCTGCTGGCCAGCCCCAACTACTGTCACACAGGTTCGTAGTTTTCTTGGTCTTGCAGGATTTTATCGGCGCTTTGTGCGGGATTTCAGCACCATTGCAGCACCTCTACATGAGCTAACGAAGAAGGGAGTTCCATTTCGATGGGGTGAACAGCAGCAACAAGCTTTTGATGCTCTCAAATCGAAGCTTACACAAGCACCATTACTACAACTTCCTGATTTTGACAAGACCTTTGAGCTAGAATGCGATGCAAGCGGCATTGGTATTGGAGGCGTTCTCATACAAGGAGGAAGCACATGGAGGAGGTTTGATGGGACATTTTGGAGTGAAGAAAACTGAAGACGTGCTGTCCACACACTTCTTTTGGCCAAAGATGAGGCGTGATGTCGAACGCTACGTGTCACGATGCACTACTTGCAACAAAGCTAAGTCTCGCCTTAACCCACATGGTCTTTATATGCCTCTTCCTGTTCCTAGTGTACCTTGGGAGGATATTTCTATGGACTTTGTTTTGGGATTGCCTAGGACTAAGAGGGGGAGGGATAGTATTTTTGTAGTTGTTGATCATTTTTCCAAAATGGCGCACTTTATACCTTGTCATAAGAATGATAATGCCTCACACATTGCTGATTTATTTATGACGGAAATTGTTCGTTTATATGGTGTGCCAAATACCATTGTTTCTGATCGTGATGCAAAATTTTTAAGTCATTTTTGGAGAACTTTGTGGTATAAATTGGGAACCAAGTTGCTGTTTTCAACTACATGTCACCCACAAACGGATGGACAGACCGAGGTAGTTAATCGTACTTTATCCACTATGTTACGGGCTGTCTTGAAAACAAATTTGAAGTTGTGGGAGGAGTGTTTACCACATATAGAATTTGCTTACAACAGATCCGTTCACTCCACGACAAAGGTAAGTCCATTCCAGGTAGTGTATGGTTTCAATCCCCGTGCTCCTATTGATTTACTACCTTTGCCTCCTTCTCAAACTATAAATTTGGATGCTACACAACGATCTGAATTCATTCTTAAGATGCATGAAACTACAAAGAAAAATATTGAAATGATGAATGAGAAGTATAGGATTGCAGGTAGTAAAGGTAGAAAAGAAGTAAAACTTGAACCGGGTGATTTGGTGTGGTTACATTTGAGAAAAGAGCGATTTCCCGACTTGAGAAAATCTAAACTTATGCCATGAGCTGCTGGTCCTTTTAAGATCGTTGAAAAGATTAATGATAATGCATATAAGCTTGAATTGCCTCCCGATTTTGGGGTTAGTCCTACATTTACCATTTCAGATTTGCGACCGTACATGGGAGAAGAAGATGAACTTGAGTCGAGGACGACTCCAATTCAAGAGGGGGAGGATGATGAGGACATCACAACAGCAAAGACGCGCATTGAACTGCAAGGACCAATCACAAGAGCACGGGCACGGTTATTAAATCAGCAGGTGAATTCGTTCTTAACTTCTTTTGCATGTGAGTTTGAGAATAGATTGCTATGTGATGATTTAATTGTTATTAGGAATAATGGAAAAGATCAACAAGTGAAGGAAGGAGGCCTTGGGAGCGTGGAGAACCACCTGGGACGTCCACAAGTAGATGGAAACAGTTTACAACTCGGACTCGAGTTCAACTCAGAGTCCAGGAGCAGTCCACCTTAAAACAGACGCCCAGGAGGCATACAGACTCCGTTTTCGACGTTCTACATATGCACGGAAAGAGGAGAAGATAAACTTTCCAATGGTTCTGGTCCCACCTCAAAATTCCTCCGGAGTCATTGGGAATCGTCGAAACAAGTCGAGTCCAGATTTCTGTCCGGTGCTGCGCCACCGAATCGGGCCTTTGGGCCTTGTATCCTGTAAGAGTCCATTAGGGACGCGTCTAATCATGTTTTGGTCGAACCCTAGCCTATAAATACTGCAGCCGCCGGTCATATTCGGTGGGTTTTGCTTAGATCAATAAAATCGCCGTTCTACGGTTTGTGAGACCCCAATTTCGCGATTTCCGATCGTGTCTTCTACGTTCTTGCTCGTGTTCTCGATTGCACTTGCAGGGATTAGCCTTCTTGGCGAGGTCAAGCGTGTGCAGCACGGTTGATAACCAAAGGAGCCGTGGTGTAGTGATTGCAGGGGTACTCGAATCGCTCGAGTGCCGCGGATCATCAACGTCGAGTTCTCCATCCCAATCGACATACCTTTCGGAAGATCGGGCCTAAACCTACTCATCAAGTGGGAAGAAATTGGAATGGACGTCATAGTTGGTTTACCACGTACCCAGTCCGGTTATGACTCAGTTTGGGTAATCGTGGATTGATTGACTAAATCAGCTCATTTTGTTCTTGTCAAGACCACCTATACCACCGCGAAGCTAGAAGAATTGTATATGGAGCACATTGTGTGTCGACACGGAGTACCAAAGAATATAGTATCGGATAGAGGTTCTCAATTAACCTCCAGATTTTGGCAGAAATTGCATGAAGCATTGGGAACAAAGTTGAATTTTAGTTTAGCATATCACCCTCAAAACGATGGACAAACTGAGAGGACCAATCAGATTTTCGAGGACATGTTAAGAGCTTGTGCATTAAAGCATGGGAAAAAGTTTGGACAAAATCTTGCCATATGCAGAATTTTCATACAACAATAGTTACCAAGCAAGTTTGAAGATGTCACCTTATGAAGCACTATATTGAAGGAAGTGTAGGACACCCTTATTCTGGAATACACCCTTATTCTGGAATGAGACGGGAGAAACTCAAGTATTTGGTCTGGACGTGTTGCTAGAAGCTGAAAAAAAGTCCAGGTTATTCGTGAAAGTTTGAGGGCTACCCAATCAAGACAAAAAGGCTAGGTGCATTAGTCTCATGAAGGTACGGAACAACAAATTTTCCAATGAATGCATGCAAAACCTCGTTCATTAATCTCATGAAGCTGCTAGGAACATTTGGTAACCCAAAAGGCATGACTAACCACTCATATAAACCAAACTCAAGAAGGAATTTCCCTATCTCTTCTCTTCTGCATCGAATCTCGAGGGCGAGATTCATTTTAAGGGGGGTAGGTTTGTAACACCCTCATTTTCATACATTATGCCCTGCATCCATCATTAAACATGTTTAAAATTTAGTAACATAAAAAGGAACAAGTTTAAAATGAATTAGAAACAAAACCACACTTAAGAATACTGGGAAGTGCGGACTTGTCTGATTTTGGTGCGGACTAGGTCTGATTTCTCTCTGTCTTCGATCGGACTTGTCCGTTTTTCTACGGACTAGTCTGTTTTTGCCTCTGGACACTTTCAGACTTGTCCAGTCCTGTGCGGACTAGTCCGGTGTTCCAAGAATCCTTGAAAAATTGCTAGGTCCCTGGACTTGTCCAGACTAGTCCGGTGTCCCAGCGGACTTGTCCGTTTTCCTCTCTGACTAAAGTCGGACTTGTCCGATTATAGGCCAGACATGTCTGTTTTTCCCCTCTGGATAAGTTTGGACTTATCCATGTCCAGTTCGGAATTGTCTGATTTTTCCCTGGACAACTTTGGACTAGTCCGGCCCTTTTCGGACTTGTCTGATAAATTGCGACTCTAGATTGATCTTTTGTTTCACGACTTGTTTCTTGGGTTTTACGTTAAGTGTGCTTAGGGACGTCGTGCCTAACTCTTTTAGAGCCCATGTGGCACTCTAACCAGCTTCTACTTATATTAAACTCAGAATCCATCTAACCCTAGCCTCCACCTCTATATAAACAACCCCACCCCTTGGCTTGACATCTATTTGCCACTTTTCCATCCCACCCCAAACCCTAGCTCGTGATTAGCTACCACCAAGGAGGGAGAAGGAGGTCCCAACAAAGAAGAAGAAGAGGAGGAAACGAAAGAGGATCAAGATCTCCATCAACTTCGCGTTCTTCATCAACAATCCACCATCAAGTTCTTCATCAACCCTAGATCTTCAAGATCCAAGTGTTACCTCCAAGATCCATGATTCATTAGAGTTCTAAACACATGGTATACCTTCTATTCTCTTTTTCTTACGCGAATTCAACACTAAATCTCCAAATTCACGTTGATCTACGAAAACCCTAATCCACCGACCTCGCGCAGTGCAGACTTGTCTGATCCCTAGCGGACTAGTCCGATTTTCCTGGTTAAATTGTGTTGAGTTGTTTCTAAAAGTAGATCTAATTAACTCCAAACCTGTATAAACTTGTTAAAATCTATTAGAACTAGTTAGTGATGATTAAAAGCAACTCATTAACAAGTTCCACCTTGCATTTGCATTAATCATGCATATCATGTCATGTTGAGTAATATTTGTGCACTCTTTGATTGTATTCTTGTCTTTTATGTTTATTGTGCGGATTAGACGGATCTGCGTTAGGGAGTGTTGTGGAGGATCTACAGCATCAAGAGTTTGAAGTCTTTGACCCGAACCAATCCCAAGAGCAAGGCAAGTGTCCCTGAAGCATATTGATCCCATTTTAAAATAAATATTTTGTTTGCAAACTTGCATGCTTTTGTCAATTTGATGGGAAAACCTATGGTAGGAAGTTTACTAGCTTTTTTAAACCACCCTTGTCACCTGTAATATATGGTAGAGAGTCAGGATGGAATTTTTACCTTTTCGCTTCGCTTACTTAATTGGGATGGGGAGACAACTATACCACTTAACTTAATTATGCATTTATGAAAGTATGATTAACATGAGCTGGTAAAATGATATGGTAATGGGTGATCTAAGCAAGCCTGGTATGTGAATGAGTTGGATTTTATGGTGGTTTGCTTGCTTTAGATCTAAGGACCGGTTCATGCGAGAAAAAGCCAGGACTATTGTGCCACAACAGTGCCAAGAATGGGTGCATCGTAGATGATTAATTAGGGCTTTTCCAGTGCTATTTGGACCATTAAAGATGCTCGTGGAAGGGGTATATGGATTGGGTTTGTTGATGATTGGTGGGACTACCCTGGGATCCGAATGGCTCAAGAGGGGGCCCTTGGTTGAATATGTGCTCAACTGGAGACATCGCCACCGGTGAAACCTCAGTGGGGTCTAAATAGGCTAGTAATCCCTTTGTAAAGGCTATTTTGTGATCTCTTGGCCACACACCGATGGAAGTGTGAGACGGCATAATAGAGGTTCTAGTCACTGCAAGGTGATGAAATTACAAACACGTGGGTAAAGTGGTACAAACTCTGCAAACTATCATGATAGTCGTGCTCCTGGTTATGAGCGCCTGGATGACCTACATGATTAGAGGGAACTTGGTATTGCCATGTTTTTTGGTTAAGGTTTGGTAATATGGTTATGGCTAGATAATGGATTAAATTCTGGTATTGGATATGATTAATGGTAATGGTGAAATCTGGTATAATGGATGATGGATATGGAATATGGACTGGTACTACAATATTAATTATGGTTTATGATGGGTTTATTTCACATACATAATACATATTGCTTTTCAAATGTTTTAATATACTTTTCAGCACTTAGCCTTTATTATATTCGTCATTTGTATCAGCTACATGTCATACTTTCCACACTTGCTGAGTACGACATGTTCTCACTCCTGCAATCCCCCCAACAGTTACAGGTAAGATTTGGGAGTATAATGATGATATTATGGAGTACTAGGCCGTGTCTACCATCAGCTTGCCTGTGGTGTTGATTGGAGCTGCGCTATATAGCCTTTGCTTAGGTGCATAGTTGCTTATTTAGTTTATTTCCGCTGCATCAGTTGAACTTGTCATTAATATTCATTAGAGCTTGTATTCGAGGATAATGTGAATTGTGTAATAAAAGTACTTAATTAATCCTATTCTGTGGTAATTGTCTGTATATCGTTTGTGATGCACTTGTGTATGTGTGTTGAACATCCTGGTCACACATATGCATTCACTTGGTTCATTTTCGGAACCAGGTGTCACAAATTGGTATCAGATCCATAGGTTGACCGTAGGACGCAACCTAGAGATAATAGACACTTTAGATCACATAGGAGCACTCAGGAATCGATGTGTTTTTGCTTGGTGTGCTGTTTGCTATAAATTGTTTGCTTGTGTGCTTAATAGAGGATTTTGGGATGCTTTAGCATTGCCATGTCCACGTAAGCTAGTGTAGCTAGTTGCTTAGTTTCATATCCCTTGATGCATATAGTTGGGGACGTTCTCTAATTCTTACCTATTGCTTTTCTTCAGATGGTGTGGACTCGCAACCAGAGGGATGGCAATGATGAGGAGGAGAACAATGGAGCACCTCAGAATAACCATGGACAAGGACCTGCTCAGGGAAATATCAATATTGAGCAGCTTTGGACTATGCAAAACCTCCTTAGAATAAAAGTACTAAATTAATATTATTCTATGGTAATTGTCTGTATATCGTTTGTGATGCACTTGTGTATGTGTGTTGAACGTCCTGGGAACACATATGTATATGCGTTGACTTGGTTCATTTTCGGAACCGGGTGTCACAACAATAGAGGTGGAAGCAATCAGTTCATTAATATAAGATTTCATAGCAAACAAGCATTTTCCCTTCGGAGATATCTCATTTTTCATCTCAAACGCAGATTTGGCATTGTTATTCTTCTCAACGTTAGCATGGTCCTGAGATTTAGTTTTCCTAGCTCTAGAAACATCATCTTGCACAATAGATTCAGGAGACATAGGATTCAACACATTTTTTATCTTGGTAAAGAAAAGAATATTGATTTGATCTACCATGATGCATAGAATCTCTATCAAATTGCCAATGTCTTCCTAGCAGAATATTACAAGCTTGTATAGGCACAAAATCACATTCAACGATATTTTTATATGATCCAATAGTAAAATTGATTTGCACAAGTCTAATTACCTTTGCCTTACCGCTCTTGTTTAACCATTGAATGTAATAGGGATGTGGGTGCGGTTTGGTGCTTAGTGCCAGCTTGGTCACCATGTCACCGCTGGCCAAGTTGTTGCAGCTACCTCCATCAATGATCATGCGGCAAGATCGCTCTTTGATGACACACTTTGTTTGGAATAATGTGTGCCTTTGATTTTGTTCCCGTTTCTCTATTTGTGCACTAAGCACACACTGCACAATGAAACTATCATAGCGCGCTGCATCTTCTCCACCAATATGCTCTTCTTAATGTTCATCGCTACCTGCATAGTCATCTGCAAGCAAAACACATGTATCGTCATCGAAATCGCTAGCATATGAGTACTCACCATCATATTTAACAATTAGAACACATTTGCTTGGGCATTCACTCTGCATATGGACAAAACCCTTGCACTTGTGACATTGAACATCACTAGATCGTCCGGTAGATATTACGAAAGAAGCACTCTCGGTGGGCTTTTGGGTGGTCTTTACTGCTGAGCTAGTGGAAGGAGCACATGGCTTGTTGTCGGAGGAAGAAGGTGCTGCCCGACTTGGTGAAGAAGATGGCGGGGAAGCACGCCCAGTCGAAGGAGTAGTCGTGCATAGTTGCCATGAGCTAGTCTTTCCTGCAAAATATTAGTTTTAGAGCTAGCTCGTCGTCCCTGCACTTCTCTTTCAGCTTTACAAGCAAGATGAAACAAACAGGTAACATTATTGTAATCTTTATAAGCAAGTATGTCCTGAATTTCACGGTTTAAACCACCCAAAAATCTAGCCATAGCTGGATCCTCATCCTCGTCTAAATTACAACGCAACATACCCATTTGTAATTCCTGAAAATACTCTTCTACACTTTTAGCTCCCTATCTCAATTGTTGTAACTTATTTAACAGATCACGTGCATAGTAAGAAGGAACAAATCTAGCCCGCATGAGCCGTTTGAAAGCATCCCAATTTGGTGGTATGTTATTATGATTTTTTTTACCATGTTCTATCCACTAAACAAAAGCAAAATCAGTAAACTCACTAGTGGCTGCTCTAAGTCTTGCATTTTCAGGAAACTCATGACATGCAAATTTTTGATCAACAGAAATCTCCCAAGTAATATATGCATCAAGGTCATATTGACCATCAAAAGGAGGTATCTTAAATTTGATCTTGTTAAAAGTATCATCATGATTGCGTACCTCACACCGACGATGTCCACCCATACCTTGACGGTTGCGTTGTAGCCGGCGCTGCGGCTTAGCTTCCTCATCTTCCCCAATCTCCGTATCTACAGAATAGTCATCTTCATTGTCACGTACAATACTAGGAGCATTGCTCACCTGTCCATCTGCGGTGTGTCCACGATCCCTCTCCTCAAGGCGCTGCTGGATGGCTCCAATAGAAGTGTTCAATGTTTGAATGAAAATCTCCAACGTGCTGATTTTGGTGTTAGTGTCGATCTGCACATTTTCCAATTGACCAAGGCTGTCACTGGTAACACGAAAATCCTCATCAATATGAAAGGGTAACATTATCCCTAGCTAAAAAGGGTGCTGGTGGGGATAACTCGCTCACTCTCAACCTGTTCAATCAAGCTCTTACATGTTCTTACCAAGCTCAACAAGGAGGTGATGGCAACCATCAAGTAATTAACAACTTCAAGAGAAGGTGTCAATCTATGGCTTTAGGTGGTTGAACTAGCACAAGGAGCAAACTTTCACCATGTTAGTCACAACAAGCTGAATAAATGTTGTACGACAGTACTATGCTGGTCTTAGTCTAGACCGTACTAGAGATGCGAGCTGAGACACCAATGACGTCACCAAAAACACCCCAAATGTTCCTTTTTTCATTTTTTGTTGGGGTGGTCACCCAAACTCTCTCTAGATGGAATCAGGAGACCCTAGAACAAAATTTTCACATGCACCCAAACTCTATCTCTCTCTCTCTCTCTAAACTTTAGTTTCCCAGTTGATCTAGTGCGGCTTTTGATCTTGCACTTGCCTTTTTATTCTCTAATTGGTTGTGGCTTTTGTGCGGATTTTGATTTTGCACTTGCCTTTTTCTTGTTGTTAAACTCAAATTACTTATCTGACTCAAACTCGAAGTAGCAATCTGATTCGAACTTGAACTAGTAACCCGACTTAAACTCAAACTAGCAATCTGACTCAAACTCGAAGTAGCAATCTGATTCAAACTCAAACTAGTAATCCGACTCAAACTCGAACTACGAATCTGACTCGAACTAGGTGACCGAATGTGACACGAACTCGAAACTCTAGTAGTGAAAAACCAAAGACCAGCAACTTGACTCGTCGAAGCAACCATGAACTCAACAAGTCTAGACTAAGTAGAGAAGGTAAAAGGCACAATGCTCTAGGAATAATGGAAAAACATAGCTGATATTTTTTTGGGGATTTTTTGGACTATAGGATGATAACAGCGGAAAGAAAAGTAATAGTAGCACTCTCACCAATTAACCTTGCTCTGATTACCAAATGATAGGATCATCGTTCCTGATCTTTTGATGAGAATAGAAGTGTTTGATTTGTGGAGGAGAAGAAGTTGGCGATCCGACTACAATGTCCCCAAGACGATGCTCCTTAGCGATCGGTACACTGACTTCGAAGTGGTATTGATCTTGCTGGCGCACAATCAACCTGACCATGAGGGCCTTTGTTCCTGCAAGCAATCGAAGAACACACAAGAACAAGAAGAACAAGCACTTATCAGGTGAATCAATCTACAATGGGGTTCTGGATACAAGTAGACGGGCAATCTAGTCGACACGCGCGTGTACAAGGAAGCAACAGAAGCTAACTTACAAATAAACAAAACCCACCAGCTAACGAGGGCGGCGACTACTATTTATTACCTCCCTAGGGTCATGAGAAACCATAATATCGAGTCCCAAATGGACTACAAATGATACATGGGCCATGGGCCCAATTTTGGTGATGCAGCACCATGGACAGAAAACATCTTGGTACTAAAATAACGATTGCGGCCAACTTCGAATAGATATAGACATGAGGCCATCTTCATTTGAAAGTTGACTTGATAATCCTTCGAGGACGAACTTGAGGCCCAGATCGGAGTACGTATGAAGTCAAGGTATCTGTCACAAGTTGGTGCTGTTCTGCTATCCAAATCTCGTCCGCGTGAATTCCCTTCCCTTTGGCTCCTCTCCATTGTTCCTAAGCAAAACAAGAAAGCACGTAGTTCCACGGTCTAGATAAGATGGACATAAGGCTAAGAACGAGTTCACCTGATAGTTTAGTTAACTGCACGAGCGCGAGTGATCGGACCAGAAACCGGTAGATGAGTTGGTGTGGATGTATCGAGGGTGTTGATGTCCTCGTCATCAATAAAGGACTCGCCTACATGTGCATCCTTACTTTCATCTTTACTAGAAGCAGGTTAAAGGTTCAAGAAAAATAACTTCAGTGAGCAGATTCTATGACCAGCATTTTTGCAAGGCAATAATAATTCAGTACATTGTATTCTTCTAACTTCTTCATATTTACTACGTTACAATGCAGTGAACAAAAAGAGCTCAAACAACCATTAAGGATGGTGATTGCAATCATTAGACTCCTAAATAACACGTCACGTACGCCCTTTTTGGCAAATCAACGAATTGCAACTCTAATGCTCGTCATATGCATCAACCTTTTGAAGGAAACACAAATGTCAAGTCGGTCCTTCCATAACAGGCAGGATGTCACCGCGTGGAGCAAATAGTAACATCATTGCCCTTCGATAGATTTTCACATTGATACTCTCAACCCACTCCTATAAAATGGTAGGGTATGTCTCGACGTCTAGGTTAACCAATTATATCGGTTTTTTATTTCCCATATTGCTAGTATGTATCTAGTACAATTCAAACTTGTCCAGCAGGACTGCACAAAGATCCGTCGTCAATCGACACAAGCAAGGCTACGCACGTGAGACCATGTCTCGCTGCATCCTATCCCACAGCCCATTCTCCATTTCATCTTCATAAACCATTTCGTGATCAAATCCATCTTGTGTGATATAAACGCTATCTCACGAGTAGATTCCAACTACTAGACTTCTACTAAATTCCCTAAAACGTTAGCATGGCAATTCAACTCATCAAGCTACAAATCTACCCATCACTCCGTGGGATTTGTGGGTCATGCAAGTTGATAGGGTTCTGGTCACAAAGGTTCTAACAAAACTGGTTTCACAATTTTCTAAGCTTTCTATAGTCATATATTACTTTTACAAGTTGCTAGGAAATTCTAAAAAATTTTTTGGTGTTTTTGGAATTTTCTATGGATATTGAGGATTGGAACACTGTTTTACAAAGCAAATCAAGTCAAATGAATTTAAAATCTTTACTAGTGTCTCAGGATATTTGGATGAGGGTTCTTACCAAAATTGGGAATTTTCCAATTAATATAACAGCTACAATTAATTTCCAAAGCATTTTGCTCAAAGGAAATAATTAGAACATACAAGGACTTTCATGCCCAACAAATTGAACTACTGCAAAGTATGGGTCAAGAGGAGTCTAACAGAATTTATTTGGAAATTTGTTGCCAATTCTACTAGGAGATATGGATTTATGAAGTTTGCTTGAAATCTGGAATTATTCTTCAATTGAAAAGTTTAAATATTTCCACCCGGGCCCACTTGTTTAAAATGGATCGGTGGCATTGAGGCCACAGCTGGGCCACAGACCTCATCGTAATACCACACCGGATCAACCTGGCACACCAGATCCCGCTCGGGTGGAGCAGAGATCGACACGTGGGGTCCATGGGGCCTTATTCTTCCTTGGTCTCCGGTGAGCACGACGGCGCACGGCGGTGGTGCCTCGCCGGCACAGCTACACCGTATTCTGTCAGTCTGGGCTTGCCGCCTGGGCCTAAAGTACGATGTGCAACACATGGTGGGTTCATTCGGGCCGGGGATGGCCGAAAAAGATGGGGTGATGGCAACCGCGGCGCCTAGGGTTCCGACGTGGTCGGTGCTCTTCAAAACAAGCTCAAATTGCATGGGAAATGATCGAGGAGGTTCCTTGGAGCATGGGGGAGATGAGAGCAAGATAGATGAAATGGCCTGCAACCTCAAGTTCGCATGAACCGAGGTATTTTCACTGGCGCTAAGAAAACCATCATATATCGGCCGATACTCGATGGTTTGCTTTGCTTCTTTGTCGAGAGGGTGTGCGAGAGAGTTTGGAAGCTAAGACTAATCTGGATTAGAGAATTGATCTATGTAGAAATGGAACTGAAAGTGAAACGTAGCAAGAACCTACTAGTAGCTTATCGGGAATACTGAAAATAATCGAGCTTGACCCCATGACAAGCTGAGATATTTTGCATGCATGTTCAGCGAGCAATGGTGCACCACTTTGCTTTTGGTTGCAAGTCAAGAGCTCGCTTGTAGCTTCAGTTCCACGGTGAGACAGTGAAGGTCCTCCACGGTGGCCAAACGGCGACATTCATCCAACTTTAAAATAGTAAAGTATAATCCAAGGAAACGAGGAACCAATAGTTTGAGAACATAGATGTGAGGAACGCGCAACACTTCGCTATTGGGAGCTCGTGCAACAGATGACTTGAAGAGGTGGGCGAGCTAGAACAGAGAGCGGTGGTGTTTTTGTTCTTGCGGATGTGGAGCAAGGAGTAGAGCGTGTTTCAGCTGCCGTGCGATGGAATGAACGAGGTGGGAAGTCAGCATGGGAGCTGAGAATGAGGAAAACCCCACTGCTTGGGCACTTGAGTGCCGGCCTGGTGTGGTGCTCTGGCGTGGGAACGTGGGAGCGAGGAGCAGTGCGCATGGAAGGCGGTTCCTCTGTTTCCCTCACTGAACAGTGGGTCTCACCAAAGCAAATCTCTTTTGCTTCTCTGATCATTCATTGCTCTTACCAAACTTCATCCAAAATTGCTAGATATTTGCTGGCAGCTCAAGTCAAATATGGATAATCCGATTCTGGACTTAATTTCCATATTTGACAAAGTTTCATCTGAATTCAAATTTGAATTTGAATTCAAATGCATTTCAACGTAACCATTGAATTAAATAGTAAATGGCCTTCAGAAATTATAAAATTTTGCATGAAGTCTATTTGAAATATGAGGAATCTATGGATGAACTCAAATTTCTATTTTTGCATAGTTTGAACCACATTTAGGGTTTCAATTCATTCCATTTTCTTTTTGGAACTTTGATTTGTTTTTCTTATTCTTACTTTGATCTCTCCAAACTGAAATTTACATCCCTTCCCCCATACAAGATACTCGTCCGGAGATTACAAATAGAGAAATGAAGGAAGAGAAGTTACCGGATATATGATCATAGCAAATCTGGATAGTTTGGTCGGAGATAATCCTCGCTCTCTCATGTTGCTTTCTCAGCGGTATGGTTGCTCCACAAGACTTTATAGGACCACAATTTTCGATTTCTTGTGACACGAGTCTTTTCATTGATAATCCGGATCGGATACTCGGAATAAGTGAGACCCAGTTGTAAAGATTTCAAATCTTCCATGCGAATTTCAGCTAGGGATTTAAGACCTTTCGGCAGCTGAGATATGTGGAACACATTATGAGCTCCCGCAAGTGACGTCAGTAACTCCAGACCATAGGCAACAGGTCCGCATTTTTCAATGACGATGAACAGACGAGTAAATCAGGGAGCAAGCTTTCCCTTCACTTTAAAATGATGAATCCCTTTCTTCAGAGAAACACGAAGATAAGTGTGGTCTCCGATGTTGAACTGAAGAGGACAACATCTTTTAACCCCATAGCTTTTCTGCTGAGGTCGAGAAGCCTTTAGATTGGCTTGAATCACTCGTACTTGTTCTTCGGCTTCGTTGACAAGATCAATTTCGTATATCTCTCATTTGTCGTATTCAGACTAGTTGTGTGGTGTGTGGCATTTCTAGCCCTAGAGAGCTTCATACGGCTCCATCTTGAAGCTAGCCTGATAGCTATTATGATATGAGAACTTTGCCAACGGTAAATGGTTATCCCAATTTTTACCGTGGTGAATGACACAAGCGCGTAGCATGTCTTCAAACACTTTATTCACCCATTCAGTTTGACCATCAGTTTGCGGATAATATGCGGAGCTTCGGATAAGTTTTGTCCACAACGATGCTTGTAGCTGTTCCCAATATCGAGCAACAAACAATGCACCATGATCTAAAATACTATTGCACAAAACTCCGTGCAAGAACATGATTCTTCAATATACAACTCCGCATATTTCCTGGCAATGTACTTGGTATGCACAGGAATAAAATGAGCCGATTTGGTTAATCAGTCGACTATCACCCAAATCGAATAAGGCTTGCGAAACGTGAAAGGTAGTCTGATGATGAAATCCATACTAATAACCTCCCATTTTCACGCTGGAATGTTCAATGGTTGCATCTGTCCGACCTTACTCATAGGTTCGGCTTTCACCCGCCGACACGTACCACTATCGGATACGTACTTCACAATTTCACGTTTCGTTCGAGTCCATCAAAATCTTGTTTTCAGATCTTGATAGATCTTTTTGATACACGGGTGAAATGATTACTGGAACAAGTGAGCTTCATCAAAGAGTTTCTTCTGAAGTTCCTTATCACTGGGTACAACTATACGGTTATCGTACCGTGACCATCCTAACGAAAACAATTTTATCTCGCCTTTGTTTATTCTTTCATGTATGTGAAACATGCCTTTGTCTTTCCTCTGAGCTTCCATAATCTCCTCTCGTATCATAAGGATGAGAGCAAGATTACATAACGCTCCATATGGAACCAAGTATAAACTCCGCTCGTCCTCTTCCATCATAGTAATTGACAAGTTGTTGACATTTTACTTGCGGCTGAACGCATCGACAACTATATTCCCCCTTGCCGAGATGGTAGAAAATTTCAATCTCATAATCCTTGATCAGCTCTAAACATCTCTGTTGCCATATATTTAACTCCTTTTGAGTGAAGATATATTTCAGAATTTTGTGATCGATGTAGAGGTGTACTTGATTGCCTAGCAAATAATGCCTCCACATCTTCAATGCGAGCACCAACGCAGCAAGCTCAAAGTCATGAGTTGGAAAATTTTGCTTATGATTCAAGAGCTGCCGTGATCCATATGAAATCATGCATCCATCTTGCATTAATACGCAGCCAATACCAATGCCAGACGCATCACAATAAACATCGAAAGATTTGGTCGTATCCGATTGAGCTATTACTGGGGTTGTTGTAAGATGTTTCACCAAGGTTTGAAATGCATCTTCACATGAATTTTTCCAAATATATTTAGTCCTCTTTTTCAGCATCTCCTTCATAGGCTTAGCAATTTTTGAGAAGCTTGGAATGAACCTCCGATAATATTATGCTAATTCGAGAAAGCTGCAAACTTTATGAATGGACTTTGGAGACTTTTATTTCATCACTTGCACAATTTTGCTTGGATCAACAGCGATGACCTCCGCTGAAATAATATGCTCCAAAAATGGCACTTTGTTGATCCAAAACTTGCACTTGTTAAATTTTTCATAGAGCTTGTGATCTCGCAATCGTTGGAGCATGATATGCAACTGTTTAGCTTGCTTTTCCTCCGATTTAGAATAAACTAGAATGTTGTCGATGAAGACCACGCCAGACTTGTCCAACTCTGGCATGAACACCGAAATCATGAGATACATGAAGTGAGCCGGCTCGTTGGTAAGTCCAAACGACATTACAAGATATTCGTAGAGCTCGTATCTCATTGAGAATGTCGTCTTCGAAATATCCTCCGATTGGATCTTAGTGTAATGATATCCAGGTTAAAGATACATCTTCGAGAATACCTTAACACCCACTAGTTGGTCGAAAAAAAATATCAATGCGTATTAGTGGATACTTGGTCTTGATCATCACGGTGTTGAGCAGACGATAATCCACACATAGACGTAACGTCTTGACTTTTTTCTTTAAAAATAATGCAGAGCAGGCCCAAGGTAATGAACTTGGGTGTATCAGACCCTTGTCCAATAGATCCTTCAAATGTTCCTTCAAGTCCGCTAATTCATTGGGTGCCATTTTGTATGGCCTTCGAGAAATAGGCGTGGTTCCTAGATCAAGTTCAATCTTGAACTTTATGTCTCTGTCTGGAAGCATACCCGGTAGGTCATCGGAAAACACATTTGGATATTCACAAACCACATGAATGTCCTCGAGCTTCGTGGCTTCTGTGTTGTATGTGGCTAGAATTTCTTGAATACGGCCGTCGAGAATGAGAGTATGTGGCCAATGTAGTGGATAGTTTAAATGAACCACTTTTGTAACGACGTCAAGAATAGCGCCATGGCGATGTAGCCACAACATCCCTAATATGACAGCTTTTGACTCTCACGTATAACTAGAGAAGCCAGATTGATATTCGCTCCCATCCTGGAAGATGCCCAATAGACCATACTATGAGCTGCGATCATCCCACCCGGAGAGCAAATCAAATATGGACTTTTTGTTGGAACTATTTGTAATTGATGCTTAATAACATATAATTGACAAATGAAATTGTGGTTGGCACCTGAGTCAAAGAGTATAACTATGAGATGATCGATTAGAGAAAATGTACCCGCGAGGATGGGTTCGCCTTCCGGCACGTCTTCGATAGCTATGTGGTGGATGTTGCTGGGTTTTGGTGCTGGTTTCTTGGGCTGGTTGCGGGACTGATTTGCTCCCTGATTTGGTGCTTGTCTGCTGACCCTTCACTGCCTTTGGCAATATGTCACAAAATGCCCGATACGACCACTCGTATAGCACGTGTATTGTGTTGGGTTACGTCCAATCTGTGGACGAAATCCCGATGCACGTGGTGGAGGTGGATATGCACATGGTACCATCTCTTGGTGCTGCTGCTGCTGTGGGAATGTTAGTCGGAAGCATGTCACGTTGAATTGACGATCACGGAACTGCGGTGGTCGCGTCGGTGGCTGCCACCTTTGACTATATTGATCGCGATACACCAAATGGTAATTTTATGGAGCAGCACCATTGCTGCTCGATGGCACGCTTCATTTACTCTTATGAAAAATGAGCTTGTGTTGAGCATCATCCTGCACGATAGCAGCATTGACGAAGTCATTGAAGGTGCTGCGGTTGAACTGTGTGTGCTGGGCTTTCATCTTGGGGTTCAAACCCTGGAAGAATGTATGCTGCTTATTGTCCTCCATTCCAATATAATTTGACGCATACTGTGTCAGATGATTGAATGCCCCGCAGTACTCGTGAGCACTCTTCCGTCCTTCTTTCACCTCTAGGAACTCCTTAAACTTCCTCTTCATTATACCTGGAGGTATATGGTAGGTGCGGAACACCTCCCGCAACTCCATCCAAGTGATAGCATGTCCAACCTGCAGCAATATGATGTGGTTCACCCACCACATCCCAGTGGCTCCATGAAGCTAATGAGCTGCAAACAGCGCCTTCTCATGTTCGGTGCATTGGAGCAACCCAAACTTCCCCTCGATAGTGTGGAGAAAGTTGTCTGCCTCCAGAGGCTCCTCTATAAAAGCCCACTTTTGAAGACAACAATAACTCAAAATTTTGAACTTAAAATTTTTTAAGATGAAATAGGAATTCGGCTCATGTAAGCTATGTTAACAAATAAATGAAGTTAAAAATAGGACTTCTAAAACTTCACCTTAAATAAGAGATTGTGAGTGTATGTTACACCTAAGCAAATAAGGATTTAGAATAAAGAATTTACATATCAATTCAAAAATCAAAGTCAGGCTTGAGTGTTCATTTTGATGAGATGCAAATGCAAGAATCAAGATCCAAATGAAGGCAAATGTAAAGCTCTAGAAAAACCTTAGTGTAGTTTTGAGCTCAAGAATCAAATAAAGGAAGAAAACTTTAGATTAGAAAATAGTTCTTCGTTGTGGTATTTAAAATAAATTCAAGTAGGGAAATTTCAAATCCAAATCAATTGTTATACTCAAATTGTCAAAACTCAAAATTTGAATTCACTAATATGTTTCTAATGATTCAACTATCACTCCTCTCAACTTTGAGAATTTGTGAACTAGTTTTGCCATTTATTTCAATCAACCAATATGAGAGCACTCAAATTTGAATTCAAATTCAAATTCCAACTTTAATTTATTCAAATGCCGAATAAGGTTTCAGATATAAATTCATCACATTTGAATTTAGCTAGCTGCCAATTTCCACTAAATTTAGAATTTGTTTGTATGGTGTCTTAATACAATAGAGAAGGGAAGGGGGTACCCACTGGTCAGTGGGCCCCACAAGTCAGGTAGGCCATGCTCTCTCTCTCTCTCTTTTCTTCCCCTGCCTCCACGCAGACACAGCTGCATGTTCCACCGGTGCAAGTTTTCTCCCCGGTGGAAACCAGCACACATCTGTGTTCCCAACTTGCCCTAATCCACCAAGAGACTATATTTCATTCCTCCTTATCCTCCCATCGCTCTGTTCTTTCTTCTCTGCACAAAAGGATGGAGCAGCCAACAAGTTCATTGGTACTCGTCAATTCAACTAGGAGCCTTGCATGTTGGTCCAATTCTTTCAAGCTTTTATCTTCTAAACTATGTTGCACAACCTCTTGACCATTTCCTTGGCCAGATTATGACTCCCCGACGAATCAATGAACATTTTTCTGGCCGCCAAAGGAACTACTCCTCTGTTTTGCCATCACTTGGTCATCGCCCCACAGTTACATTGTGCCGAAGCTCAAACCAAGGTCACCAATGAATGCACAAGCTTCTTCTCGTACTCCCCGAGAAGCTGCAACGAGGATTCCTCCTCTCCTCACTGTGGCAAGCGAAGCTCTTCATCCCACCTCTGTTTTGCGGCCGCCATGATGAAACTCATTTTCCCCACTGTCTCGGTCCCATTCCATCTCAAACAACCTGGCTCCATGGTTCTTCATAAAATCTTCTTCATAACGCTCAAGCTGCTCCTCATATCCTAACGCCGGTGAGACAGATTTCCCTTTTTTGCCGGTGCATAATTCAAACAGCAGCTAGGTTTCTACAAAATTGTGCTATACACTGAGTTTTAGACCATTCCCATTAGGGTTCATGCTCTAGATGTTCTTGCGCTGCTTCTAGACCAAGTATCAGAGAGAATGAACCACAGAGCGCGTCATGCGACAAGTTTTCGTCGCTGCCAACTATTTAGCCTAGGTCACCGTCGCAACCTTGGTTACAGCTATTCCCTTTGCAAGAGTCATTCATAATCTTGATCTTGATCATACCACAATACTTTTGGAACGAAAATCGAGCCAAATAATCCATGGAAAAGCAAGATCAAGCTTGCCAACAAGATTTTACTCGCCTTCGCCATCGTCGAGTACACTCCTGCCATCCCCACACATCGCCGACCCCACCATCAGGATGCACGACCCTGTTTAGCCCCTAGAGGTGAGTCTCAGCACTGGCGACGCTTTAGCACTCGGTTCTGGCGGTGTGCCACCACGCCACGGTGAGGAGCGTTGTCTGCTTGCCCACTAGCCAAAGGAGGAAGAAAACCTTTGGGGTCCCACTTGTAAGCCATACAAGTTGCCTTCTCTTTTTGCAGATACATTTCGATAGTGAACACGACAAAGGCAGTCGACGAAGATTCCAACTCGGAGGTGAGTATTTCCATCCTAAAGCTGACATGGCAGATTCTCCGGAGGAAGCTCAAGCCACTGACTTGTTGACATTTATCTGGTCGCTGCACAAGGCAAGCCCTGGTTTGCATTTACGTCGTTTCTAAAGTTGTGCTTTATATCACTATGATTACTAGTATTTGAATTGTGCATTAGATCTTTTTGTGATTGACACTGCACATACATGACCCACAATCCCCTGGAGTATATCGGTAGGTTTATAGCTCGACGTGCCGATTTGCTATTGTAATGTTGTAGGGAATTTGGTAGAAGTCGAGTAGTTGGAATCTACTAGCAAGATAGCGATATTGTCACCAGCATTGGTTATTTTAGAGAATGGTTTATGAACATATGACGCCGAGCAGCAGGATAGGATGCAACAGACATGGTCTCAGGTGTGTAGCCGGCCTATGTCAATTGAAGAAGTTTGAGATGTACCGGAGGCATACTGGTATATGGGACCCAGGAAACCGATGTAACTTGTCCCCCTAAGCGTTGAGGCATAACCCATCACCTTATATGTGCGGGTTGAGGGCAGCAAGGTGTAAATCTTCCAGCGGGCACTTCATGCTCTGTATGGGGACCTCCTGCTCGTAGCGGTGGGACCGGTTCAGCGTGTAGGCGTCGAGTGAGAAGTTGTTGCATACAACATCATTGGAGCGTGCCTTCGCAGCTCCGAGTGTGGGTGTATGTGTTGTGCTATCCGGGTGTTATTAGTTCGAATAACCGTCACTCACGGTTATGGATTGGGCATACTTGTTCGTTGCGTCGTGACATAGTAAAAAAGAGTAGTTGGAAAATTATGAATCTGCTGCAATGATTATTATTGTGTTGCCACTTGTATGGATTAGAAATAGCACAACATAGTTTACATTTGCTGAACAATTAACTTGAATGAATCTTATGCAACCTTGGGCATGTAACATCGTGGATGAAGCGTTTCTTTTCTGATTGTGGAGTTCGTAATTTGCCATGCCCAGGGAATGTCATTTGCTAATCTAAAACTAAATTAAGGATTTACTAACAGGCGAATCCTTTATGCAAATTCAACTTTCCTATATTGTAAGCCTCAATCATGTAAAGTTCCATGTCTAGTAGAGACGGTTAATACTTGTTGAGCCTTCGTGCTCACGATTGCTTTAAATGTGGTTTTGCATGTTTCTCTTATAGTGTTGCTATTATGGGTCGTTCATGAGACCTCGATCTGTCGAGTTGTATCTCTCACGTGATACCACGCCGCTGCCTTATGATTTTCATGTTGCTAGTGAGAAGCATCTGCGGGCATGGGAGACTTCTCTTGTGCCTAGATAGGTTTAGAGTGTGAGCATGTACTTTCCGCTGCTTGTGTACCGCTGTTGTACACTACATTGTAAACAATAACTTATTGAGAAATGAAAACTTTGTATGTTCTTGTATTCTTTTCGTGTGTGTTGATGGGTGTCGCATCGCACGGTACCATCCAATGTGATTCTAAGAATATCGGACGCCAATTCTTACAGTTTGGTATCAGAGCTACATTGGGAATAACAAGTATAAAAAGAGCCTATTTTTGAAAACTTCAAAGTAGTCGAGTGAGGATTAGTGATTATGCCCACGTAAGGTCCATAATAGCATAGTTATTAAGGCAGCAAAGCTAACATACTTGTTAGGAACAATTGTGTTTTGACCAAATTTTAGGACTTAATTGTGATTCGATCCTCGATTTCTAAATTTTGTTTTTAACCACGATTGTTTTAACCTCAATCTGCCGTTAGCCATTGTTTTGTAACTCCATTAGGCAACACAGAAATAAGGTATTAAAAAAAGGAAAAACTGGATCGAAATAAAAAAAAGACAAAACTGCTCCGCTCCAGTTTCCGCACCCAACTACTGGAGGGTCGAGCGCTTCTCCCTGGCGGCGCGACTGCGACACTCTAGCAGCCCAGTAAGGCACGAACGAGCTCGCAGCGCGGCGGTTGATGGGCACCACAACGTGACTGCACTGGAGGAGGGCGTGGCGGCCGACGGGCACACAACGAGGAGGTGCTCGCGACGCGGGGGCGACAGGTGCGACAGTCGAGGGCGCGTGGCGCTAGGGCTAACGGGCGCGGCGCAGCACCACTGGTCTGCACAGCGTTGGAGGAGGGTGCAGCGGCCGACGCATGCACGGTGCAGAGGAGCTCGCGGGGACAACGTGCACGGTGGTCGATGGGCGAGCGGCACGGGGGCTGACGGGGGCGGCGGCACTGGTCTGCGGCGGCGCTAGAGGTGGGCGCGGCGACCTTATGATCCTCATATTCTAGTGAGAAGCGTCCGTGGGCATGAACGGTTTGTCTTGTGCCTAGATAGGTTGAGAGTGCGAGTATGTACTTTCCATTGCGTGTGTACCGCTGTTGTACACTACGTGGTAAATGATATCCTATTAAGAAATGAAAACTTTGTATGTTCTTGTATTATGATCGTGTGTGCTATTGGATGCAACATCGCAAGGCTATACCTAGTGTGATTCCTAGAATGTCGGGACTCTGGTCCTCAAGTCATAGGCCTCCATGATGAATGGTGGATGTGTCGTCAAGAAGTCCAAGTATGAACTCTGTTGGGGATGACATGGCACATTGTCTTGTCGTCCACCTTGACGGGACGAATTCTACACCATCATTTGCAGCAACTCGGTTTTCTCATCGCGTGAACTGAGTACTGCGACAACAACCTCCGCGAGACTCCCCGGAAGTTCCAGTGGTGGTGGTGGAGGGTTCTGTTGCTGCTGTGTTGTGGTATGCTCTGGTGATGGAGATTCATTATCACGTCCCTGACTAGAGCCTCCCACCTCGTGCGTGGAGCGAGTACACACCATTATGCATCCACATGATTTAAAAATCAGCAACATGCTTGTTCACTTTATCCATTCCATATAATAGTAATGAGAGTAATGTCAATGTGACAGTTGTGTAACATTCACATATATTGATAAAGTACAAACTTTATACAAGATATATTATGTCATGATCAAGTTACAATAGTGAACTCCAAAATGATGGACTCCCACTACGGAAGTACATCTCAACTATTCTTGGTCTCCATGAGACGTCATACACACATCATCATATAGTACATACCCACTACAATTTACAATAAAACACAAACATGGCTACAAAAGAAAATGTGAGCAACGGGTAACTACACGTTGCCCATCCCGACAGCCCCGCCGCCTCAAACTACTCCGAGTAATCCTCATCGATGAACTCAGCTCCTCTGGGTCCTCTGATGAGCACATGACTACCATTGATACAACCACAACAGCAGCCCATTCACCACTTGTGGCTAATCAAGGTCCAATGACACGCGCTTGTGCATGTGAACTCAATTATCAGGTGAATTCATTCCTGGCTATTCAAGCTAATTATCCTTTAAATGGAGAACTATTAAAGCCTTGTGATGACCTTGTTATTATTAGGTGCTTGGGAATTGATCCAGCTAGGAGGAATGGAGGGATTATTGCAATGAAGGCTGCTTCACCCGAGGGTTCCTCGTAACTGCAGCAAGTACCAGCTTAAAAGGGCCATAACATTCAACTCCCAAGATTGTTTAAGGCAAATAAGTATTAGTGGAAAGGTCTCTTCGTCTACTTTCTATTGGATCAAAAATCAAAGGCATATGACGCTTGAGCTGCCTAGAAAAGGCCGAGCAAGAGTCGTGACTCTATCCTGAGTTCTAGTCTTCCTCCTCTATATAAGCAACTAGCAGCCATAGAAAGAACATGGGTTTTGTTTTCTATAAGTTTAGACATTGCTACTTCCTTGTAGCGCAAGTGTCGATGAGACCTTCTATTTATTTGGATCAGAACCCCAACTTATCACATCCGTGAGTGTTTGCTTGTTATCTTGTTCTTCGATTGCTTACAGGTTCAAGGTTGTTATTGGCCCGGTAAGAACAACAACAATAAGAGCCGGTGTAACTACCGCTAAGGAGCTGCACCCTTGTGGTTGTTGTAGTCGGGTAGCACAACTTCGACCTCCACCCAAGTCGTAGTTTTTTTGTTGTGGTAGTCGGGCAGCCAACGTCGACCTCCACCAAATTCGTTTACCACCAACATCTCTCATCAAAAGATAGGGCATCCGTCGTGCCCGTGGGGTTAATCAACTTGGTGTTGTATTTACTTTCTTTGCTAACCATGTCAGCTGATGCAAATTAGACATCTCCACATTCACCATGTACGAGGGGCATCATTCAGCTTTTGCAATGCCAAGTAATGCTGCACACGGATGCCCTCAACAAGGATATTCAAGTCACCAATAAACACATTGGTCAACTAGAGTTGACACAGATTTGCACCAACACCAAGCTGACCACATTAGAAAACACTGCTGGGCTATTAACACTTCTCTTGCAGCAATCATTGGGCGATTGGAGAGGATGGAATAGGTTGGACGCGAAGAGAGGCAAAGACAAGGCGGAGAATTCAGCAGATATCGAGCTTGATGATGGACCCTTCAGGTATCAACGGCAACCACGTCTCGACCATCATGGTATGGGCAGTCGAGCCCTACGACGTGAGGTACGTGACAATGATGATTCCCTGCGCAGCATTAAATTCTTCATACCAATCTTTGATGGGAAATATGATCCGGATGCATATTTGTCTCGGGAATTATCAGTAGATCAAAAATTTGCATGCCATGATTTCCTTGATGATAAAAAAGTTTGAGCTACCACTAGTGAATTCACTGACTTTGCTTCTGTTTGGTGGCATGAATATCAAACTAAATATCCAGCTACTGTAACACAAACTTGCAATGCTTTGAAACGAATCATGCGTCATCATTTTGTTCCTTCCTATCATGCTCGTGACCTGTTGCATAAATTACAACAACTTAGGCAAGGTGACAAATCTATTAAGGAATACTATCAAGAACTCCAAATAGGCATGATGCAATGTGACCTAGTTGAAAATGAAGAGGCTGCAATGGCTAGGTTTATGGGTGGTTTAACAAGAGAAATTCAGGACATATTGGCTTATAAGGAATACACTAATGTCACTCGATTATTCCATCTTGCTTGTAAGGCTGAAAGAGAAGTGCAGGGATGATGCACAAGATTTAATATTTCTGCAGGTCGAACTACCTCATGGCAGTCCCGCTCAAGTGCTGCTGGTCTTAAGCATGATTCTCCAGACGATGATGCCAATCGGTTGCCCGGGACTACATCAAAATCAGCACCTTCGCGTGCTATCGATACAACCAAAGGATTCACCCATGTTGCAGCCAGCACTTCTTCCATCGCTTCCACCGGGAGAACAAAAGACATTCAATGCCTCCAGTGCAAGGGTTTTGGGCACTTACGAAGGGACTGCCCAAGCAAGCTTGTGCTGATTGTACGAGAAAATGGTGAGTACTCATCCGCTAGTGATTTAGATGATGAAATATATGCAATGCTTGCTGCACAAGATGCTGGAAAGAAGAATGATGATGAAAAACATATTGGGGCTGATCATGCTAACCACTATGAGAGTCTTTTCGTGAGGCGTATCTTGAGTGCCCAAATGATCAAAGCTGAACAGAACCAGCGACATAATCTATTCCAAACTATGTGTGTACTTTTGGAATGATCGTGTCACATTATTATTGATGGAGGAAGCTGCAACAATTTAGCAAGTGCTGCCAAGATAGAGAAGCTTGAGATGACAACACTTCCACATCCACATCCACATCCCTACAACATCCAATGCTTCAATGACAATAGTAAGCTTAAGGTAACACGTTTGGTTCGTGTTGAATTTACAATTGGTTCCTACCATGATTACATTGATTGCGGTGTGGTACCTATGCAAGCTTAATCTATGCTATTTGGTCGACTCTGGCAATTCGATAAAGATACATTACATCATGGTAAATCAAATCAAAACTCTTTCATGCATAATGAATAGAAGCTTGTTTTGCACCCTATATCTCCCGATGCTATTTTGAAGGATGGTATTGCTAGAGCTTGTAAAGAGAAAAATAAGAAATCTACTCAAAATGAGAATTCAAATGTTCGAAGGTATCGGTACAACCTAAGACTGACAATTCCAAATCTGCTCATATGAAAAGAATGAAATAAAATTGAAGAGTGCTTGTTTTGTTTCTTCCAAATCTGATTTGTTTGAATTAAAAAATAATGCTGCAATCTGCTATGTGTTTTCTCACTTCACGACATACCATGTGCTTTGCCCCCTGCTGTCAATAACCTTTTGTAGGAATACGCTGATTTGTTTCCACAAGAGGTACTAGTCAGGCTGCCACCATTGAGAGGGATTGAGCATCAGATTGACCTCATCCCTGAGGCTTCTTTGCCAAACCGAGGCACCGAGCACCATACAGGACCAACACGAAGGAGACTAAGGAGATTCAATGACAAGTACATGAATTACTCGACAAAGGTTCTGTGTGTCAGTCCCTTAGTCCATGCTCGATTCCTGTTCTTTTGGTCCCAAAGGAAGATGGATCATGGCACATGCGTGTAGATTGTTGAGCAATTAATAACATTACCATTAGATATCGTCATCCTATTCCTAGGTTAGATGATATGCTTGATGAACTTAGTGGCTCGATGATTTTCTCTAAAGTTGACTTGCGTAGTGAATACCACCAAATTTGCATGAAGCTAGGTGATGAATGGAAAATAGTGTTTAAAACCAAGTTCAGTTTGTATGAGTGGTTAGTCATGCCTTTTGGTCTCACTAATGCACCTAGCACATTCATGAGATTAATGATGAGGTTTCACATGCTTTCATTGGATGATTTGTGGTAGTATATTTTGATGACATCTTGATCTATAGCACATCTCTAGAAGAGCATCCTGATCATCTTCGTGCTGTTTTCAATGCTTTATGTGATGCACGCTTATTTGGTAACATTGACAAGTGCACCTTTTGCATACATAGAGTCTCTTTTCTTAGCAATGTTGTGACACCACAGGGAATTGATGTCGATCAAGCCAAGGTGGAGGCAAAAAGCATCTGGTCGACTCCTACCATAGTCACACAAGTACGAAGCTTTCTTGGACTTGCTGGATTCTATCGTCATTTTGTGAAGGACTTCAACACCATAGCAGGCCCAAAAAAGACCGAACAAAACTCGTGACTCCATCCTGAGTTCTAGTCTTCCTCCTCTATATAAGCAACTAGCAGCCATAGGAAGAACTTGGATTTTGTTTTCTGTAAGTTTAGCCATTGCTACTTCCTTGTAATGCAAGTGTCGATTAGACCTTCCGATTACTTGAATAAGAACCCCAACTTATCACATCCGTGAATGTTTGCTTGTTATCTTGTTCTTGCTTGTTTTTCGATTGCTTGCAGGTTCAAGGCTGTTCTTGGCATGGCAAGAACACCAACAACTGGAGCCGGCGTAACTATCGCTAAGGCGCAACACCCTTGTGGTTGTTGTAGTTGGGTAGCACAATGTCGACCTCCACCCAAATCTTAGTTATCAGGAGACGGTGTAACTGTCACTCAAGGCGCCACTCTATTCTAGTTTTGCTAGTCGGGCAGCCAACGTCAACCTCCGCTAAATTTGTTCACCACCAACATCTCTCATCGAAAGATAAGGCATCCCCCGTACCCGTTGGGTTCATCGCCTCTTGCGCCTTGCCCCATGCGAAAGATAAGGCATCCCCCGTACCAGTTGGGTTCATCCCGCACCCGTGCTAGTTGGATAAGTCTTACTAAAATCTGGTAGTTGGAGAAGGGGTGTATGAGTTAACCTATTCTTCAAAGTTTCAAATGCAGCCTCTTGCGCCTTGCCCCATATGAATGAGCACCCTTCTTTGTAAGCTCATGCAGTGGGCCTGCTATTGTGCTGAAGTTCTTCACAAAACAACAATAGAATCCAGCAAGTTCGAGAAAGCTTCGTACTTGTGTGACCATGGTAGGAGTCAGCCAGCTGTGTATCGCCTCCACCTTGGCTTGATAGACTTCAATTCCCTGTGGTGTTACAACATAGCCAAGAAAAGAGACTGTATCTGTGCAAAAGGTGCACTTGTCAATGTTACCAAATAAGCGTGCCTCACGTAAAGCATTGAAAACAACATGGAGATGATCAAGATGCTCTTCTACATATGTGCTATAGATCAAGATGTCATCAAAATATACTACCACAAATCTTCCAATGAAAGCACATAAAACCTCATTCATTAATCTCATGAAAGTGCTGGGTGCATTAGTGAGACCAAAAGGCATGACTAACCACTCCTACAAGTTTTCCATTCATCACCTAGCTTCATGCGAATTTGGTGGCATCCACTACGCAAGTCAATTTTAGAGAAAATCATCGAGCCACATAGTTCATCAAGCATATCATCTAACCTAGGAATAGGATGACAATATCTAATGGTAATGTTATTAATTGCTCAACAATCTTCACACATGCGCCATGATCCATCTTTCTTTGGGACCAATAGAACAGGAACAGAGCAAGGACTAAGGGACTCACGCACATAACCTTTGTCGAGTAATTCATGTACCTGTCGCTAAATCTCCTTAGTCTCCTTCGGGTTGGTCTGGTATGGTGCTCGGTTTGGCAAATAAGCCCCTGGGATGAGGTCAATCTGATGCTCAATCCCTCTCAATGGTGGTAGCCTGGCTGGTACCTCTTGTGGAAACACATCAGCGTATTCTTGCAAAAGCTTAGTGATAGTAGAGGGCAAAGCACATGGTATGTCGTGAAGTGAGAACAAATCTTCTTTGCAAGCAAACACATAGCAGATTGCAGCATTATTTTTTAATTCAAACAAATCAGATTTGGAAGCAAGAAAACAAGAACTCTTCACTTTTATTTCATTCTTCATCACATGAGCATATTCATAGTTGTCAGTCTTAGGTTGTACCGATTACTTTACAACATTTAAAATTTCATTTTGAGTAGATTTCTTTTTTTTTCTCTTTACAAGCTCTAGCAATGTCATCATTCAAAATAGCATCGGGAGACATAGGTGCAAAACAATCTTCTTCTCATTATGCATTAAAGAGTATTGATTTGATTTACCATGATGTAATGTATCTTTATCAAATTGCCAAGGTCGACCAAATAGCGTAGAGCAAGCTTGCATCGGTATGACATCGCAATCAATGTAATCATGGTAGAAACCAATTGTAAATTTGACACGAACCAAACGTGTTACCTTAAGATTACCACTCTCATTTAACCATTGGATGTAATAGGGATGTGGATGTGGAAGTGTTGTCATCCCTAGCTTCTCTATAATGGCAACACTTGCTAAATTGTTGCAGCTTCCTCCATCAATAAAAATACGACACGATCGTTCCAAAATTACACACTTAGTTTGAAATAGATTGTGTCAATGGTTCTGTTCTGCTTTGAGCATTTGGGTACTCAATACACGCCTCACAACAATACTCTCATAGTGGTTAGCATGATCAGCCCCAATGTGCTCTTCATCATCATTCTTCTCTCCTGCATCTTGTGCAGCAATCATGGCATATGCTTTATCATCTAAATCACTAGCAGATGAGTACTCACCATTTTCTCGTACAATCAGCACACGCATGCTTGGGCAGTCCCTTCGTAGGTGCCCAAAACCCTTGCACTAGAGGCATTGAATGCCTTTTGTTCTCCCGGTGGAAGTGATGGAAGAAGAAGTGTTGGCTGTAGCTTGGGTGGATCCTTTTGTTGTCTCGATAGCACACAAAGGTGCTGATTTTGATGTAGTCTTGGGCAACTGATTGGAAGCATCATCCGGATAATCATGCTGAGGAACATTAGCACTTGAGCAGGACTGCCATGAGGTTATTCGACCTGCAGAAATTTGAGTTCTTGTGGTCGTTCCTGCACTTCTCTTTCAGCCTTACAAGCAAGATGGAATAATCGAGTGACATTAGTGTATTCCTTATAAGCCAATATGTCATGAATTCCTCTTGTTAAACCACCCATAAACCTAGCCATTGCAGCATCTTCGTTTTCAACTAGGCCGCATCATGCCTATTTGGATTCTTGATAGTATTCCTCAACAGATTTGTCGCCTTGCCTAAGTTGTTATAATTTATGCAACAGGTCACGAGCATGATAGGAAGGAACAAAACGACAATGCATGATTCGTTTCAAAGCGTTCCAAGTTTGTGCACGGTAGCTGGATTTTTATTTTGATACTCATGCCACCAAATAGAAGCAAAGTCAGTGAATTCACTAGTGGCATCTCTATCCTTTTTATCATCAGGGAAATCATGCCATGCCAATTTTTGATCTACTAAGAATTCCCAAGACAGATATGCATCCAGATCATATTTCGCATAAAAGGGTGGTATGGAGAATTTAATGTCGTGTAGGGAATCGTCATTGTCACGTACCTCACGTCGTAGGGCTCGACCACCCATACCACGTTGGTCACGATGTGGCTGCCGTCGATACCTGAAAGGTCCATCACCAAGCTCGGTATCCGCTGAATACTCCGCCTCGTCAAATCTTGCAGCGCTGCCAACGGACTCGTGGCTGTCATCAACACGTCTTTGCCTCTCTTCGCATCCAACCTGTTCGATCCTCTTCAATCGCTCAATGATTGATGCAAGAGAAGTGTTAATAGCTCCAACAGTGCTTTCTAATGTGGTCAGCTTGGTGTTGGTGCAAATCTGCGTCGACTCTAATTGACCAATGCGTTCATTGGTGACTTGAATATCCTCATTGAAGGCATCTGTGTGCAGCTTTACTTGGCATTTGAAATGCTGAATGATGCCCCTCGTACGTGGTGAATGTGGAGATGCCTCATTCGCATCAGCTGACATGACTAGTAATGAAAGTAAATACAACAGCAAATAGAATAATCCTAGCAGTTGCTAAGAGGTGGTAGGACACAATCACTTCCTCACTAGCAAGAAATCAAGCTCTTACAAGTTCTTACCACGCGATGCAGGAGGTGCTGACAAACAGCAAGAACAACAAACGGTGGCTGCCAGCACAACCATAGGTGTTGTAGATGACTTTTTGGAGTTGTAGGAGGCTACTAGAAATAAGTTGCACAAAGAAACAGCTAGTACCGCATTAGTCACAACAACTTGAATAAACGTACCAAGATGGTACTGTGCTGATCCTAGTCTAAACCGTGATAGAGACGCGAGCTGGTACTCCACGTGATTTTAAATTTACTGTAGTAGAAAAGTTCGGACAGCACGAACGTTGTGCTTTAACAAAACGTTCAAAACAGCCATGAGAACTCCGAAACTAGAAATAAATGTTACACAAACTGTTTCCTTTTTCTTGCATATCCGTGCGACTTTTCTTTAGCACTTGCCTTCTTCTCAACTTTGGGTAGATAATGAAAATGGATTGAGAACAAAGTGATATGAACTCGAAACTCTAGCGGTGAAAAACTGAGGACCAGCAACTCGACACAAAAAGGCAACCGTGAATTCAGCAAGTCAAGAGCTAAGTAGCCAAGCAAAAGGCTCAAAGTGTTTTAGGATATTTAGAGCGAACTTTTGTAGGCAAAAGTGGACTGTAGGTAAATGAAGAACAAGGAGAAAGAAATCTCTCACCGAGCAAAATGAAATCTGATACCACTTGATGAACGCAACGGGTACGGGGGATGCCCTATCTTTCGATGAGAGATGTTAGTGGTGAACGAATTTGGTGGAGGTCGACGTTGGCTGCCCAACTACCACAGCCAGAATGGTGTGGCGCCTTGAGCGACAGTTACACAGTCCCCTGATAACTACGATTTAGGTGGAGGTTGACATTGTGCTACCCGACTACAACAACCACAAGGGTGCTGCACCTTATCAATAGCTACACCGGCTCCTGTTGTTGTTGTTCTTGCCGTTCAAAGAACAGCCTTAAACCTGCAAGCAAACGAAGAACAAGCAAGAACAAGGTAACAAGCAAACACTCACGGGTGTGATAAGTTGGAGTTCTGATTCAAGTAATTGGAAGGTCTTGTCGACACTTGCATTACAAGGAAGTAGCAATGTATAAAGTTATAGAAAACAAAACCCAAGTTTTTCCTATGGCTGCTAGTTGCTTATAAAGAGGAGTAAGACTAGAACTCAGGATGGAGTCACGAGTCTTGTTCGACCTTTTCTGTGCAGCTTAAGCATCATCTGCCTTTGATTCTTGATCCAATGGCAAGTAGATGAAGAGACCTTTCCAGCAAGTACTTATTTGCATTAAGCAACCTTGGGAGTTGAAAGTAATGCCCCTTTTAAGCTGGTTCTTGCTGCAGTTATGAGGACCCCTCGGGTGGAGCAACCTTCATTGCATTATTCCCTCCATTCCTCCTAGCTAGATGAATTACCAAGCACCTAATAATAACAAGGTCATCACAAGGCTTTAATAGTTCCCCATTTGAAGGATAATTTGAACATCCAGGAATGAATTCACCTGATAATTAAGTTCACGTGCACAAGCGCGTGTCATTGGACCTTGATTAGCTGCAAGTGGTGAATGGGCTGCTGTTTTGGTTGTATGAACGGTAGTGATGTCCTCATCACCTAGGATAGCAATAAGTTGGTCATTCTCCCTCTTCGGCATGAAGAGACCCTTGTCTTTCTTTTCAATTACTTCTTTCAATCATTGTTTTACTTCGTTCACAAAGTTCAGCTTCGCAAGTTTGCCCTCACTGGTCAGACCTGACCGAGCTAACACGCACCGCCTAATTTGCTCATTGCAGCCTTGTACCAGGTGGGGATTGCCTGTGCTGACAGTGTCCTCTATTATCTTATTCCATTTCTCAACTATGGGTGCATATCCGATAGACCCCAACTCATCGTGGTATGTGTTCTTCTTTGCAAGCTCGAACCTAGCTTGTCTTAGGGCTTTAGCCACATGTTTGGTCTTTTGACGAACAAATTCATGCCACTGAGCTTGCGTGATTTTTCCCATCTTCTTAGTGCTAGAGATATTATTGTCCTTAACATAAGCATTTACTTCGCTCTTCCAGCCATGAAAATTCTTGCCGCAAGAGGTGAATGTTGCTTTCTTTACAACTTCTTCCGTGCCTTTTGATAACTTGAATTGTTTCTTCAACTTCTCCAACAACTCGTTCTTGCCCCCGTCAGGGAATTTTCTCAAATTGTCCGTTGTGAGCAGCACAAACGCTCTAACAAGACGACTGCATGCATTTCGGTACATTGTAACAACATCAAGCAGTTCTTGGGGAAGCCCACCTTCACTGTCACTAGTTTTGTATATGATACCTTGTGGACCCTTATTTGCATCTCGTTGCCCTCGTTTTCGCTATAGTGAACCCGATGATTCAACCATTGGAGAACCTTCTATGAGTTTTGGAGCTGAAGGCACCTCGTTCTCTTGGAAATTAAACTATATAGAAAAGAATTAAAAGAATTCATTTACTTCACAACCAACATTAACTTAAACAATAATATTTGCGATTTATTAGATAGGACAAGTACCATACCTCATCGATTCGGGTCAACGTCTTCTGAAGTATTTTTAGTTTTTATATTTGGAAACGGATCTGATGGATTGTGATACTAGCCTGAACTACTGGGGTCACTAAACTCAATAGTGTGGACTTCATTGTTACTACCAGCACCGTCGCCTTGCGAGACGGTCTTCTTAGGGCTTTTCATGTTAGTACTGATAAGACAAAAGATGTGTCCCACATTAATGTAAGGTACAAGAATATAAGCTCTAATGGTGTCATCATCTTTTACTATATCATCTAGATATTATTCTGAGGCTTTCAGAAAAAACTGAATCACAATTCTACAAAGACGGTTTTACATATGAATGCAACCCACATGCTACAAGACTTAAAATAGAATACTTAGCATTGACAAAGGATATAGTACACTTAAATACTCATAGCACAAAACATCTAAACTCAAGAAAATTGCCTCATACTTAGCACTAATTTCCAATGCTGAAAACAAAATAATAACAAATTACTTAAAATGAACCAATGACACATAGAGGCGGTGTGAGGAGATGAGGGAGGCAGCAGCTCACGGGGAGGCGGTGACGCACGATGAGAGAGCATGCAGGGAGGAAAGGAGGTGGTGCAGGGTGGAGGGAGGCAGCACAGGTTGGATGAAGGCGCGGGGGTACGACAGCGTCGATGCCAGCTGGGGAGAAAAAAGGGAGGACGAATGTGTATAGGGACGGCGACAGCGCACAGTGAGGGAGCACCCAAGGAGGGAGGGAGGTGGCGCAAGGAGGAGGGAGGCGGCATGGGGAGGAAGAAGGCGCTGGGTGTGGTGGTTATGGTTTTGGAAGGGGACAGAAAGGGGAGGAGGGAAGCGTACAGGGACGGTGATGGCGATAGGGAATGGCAACGAGAGCAAAGACGATGAGGACGATGCTAGGCAGCAAGGTTTAGGTGGCGACGGGGCTCGGCGGTGAGGGCGAGGACGGTGCTCAGCGGTGAGGGCTTGGCGGCAAATGATAATTTTGGCAGCCTGACGGTGTCTATGTAAAATCTTCTGGGTTAGGTTTTCGCGAGGAGCTATTATATATGCACCCATCTCCACAAGCGATGTTTAGTAAAGCCTGCCTGTGAAGATCTATTAGCGCAAGCATGGTTTAACAGGAGACCCGCCTATGAAGAACTATTAGCACAGGCGATTGTTCGCATCCGAGCCGCGTGTGAAAATTGACGACTATATAAGGTGTCGCTCGGGCACCGCAAAAACCTTACGCGGAATATTTCACATCGATACTATTAGGCTGCCAAAATTTTTATTTGCCCCGAGCCTTCACCGTCGCCGTCCTCTCCCTCATCACTAAGTCCCATCGCCGTCCTCGCCCTCGACACTGAGTGTCATCATCCTCGCCATCTTCACCCTCACTTTCCTCATCCTCACTCTTGTCGACAATCCCCTTCGCGGTCGTTGTCCCTGTACGCGTCTCGGCTCCCACCTCCCTTCTCTCTATTTTTTTATTTTTAATTTTAAACTTGGCAATAAATGAGAATAAAATTATATCTCTTTTTATTTTTTTTAGTTTGACATAAAAGATGGATCGCTGAGTGTGAATGTACAATAGGCCAGGACATGATCCTATGTACATTCAAAATGTTGCAAACTTTATTCAAGCATCCAAGACACATGCGAAGATGCAAAAGACAGATGACATATTATGTCTATGTATCAACTGCAAAAATAAGATTGCTCAGACAAATACTATAGTAATCCAATCTAATTTGGTGAAAAGAGGTTTAAAAAATCATACACAATATGGACAAAGCATGGTGAGTTAGATACATGAAGTGGATAATTATGACGATAGAGGTTCTGATGGCGATAATGCTCATTTCGATTATAGTAGTGAAAATCAAGATGATGATGATGACGACGATGATGAGTTTGATTGCGAGGAGATGTTGTGTCACATCAAACCACATGTACTAATTTCTATGGGATCAAGTAAAAGTTTATGTAAATTTGAGACATTACAAAATGCGTCAAAGGAGCTTCTATATGATGAATCAAAGGGTTGTGATAAAGAGTTAATTGCGTTTCTCTAATCTTTTGAATCTTCTAGTAGAAATTCTTCCAAATTCCAAAAAACTTCCCAGAAGCACTTATAAAGCAAAGAAACTTCTTTGCCCAATGTCACTAGGTGTGACAAAAATATACGCTTGTGTGAAACTTTGTATTCTATATAGTAACGAGCACGAGCTCGCAAATAGATGCCCCATCTATGTTAGTACATACAACAAATACTACAATCACCAGTATGTTACCAAAATGGATAAGAATTAGAAGATAAGGAAGATTTTATCGGCCCTGAAGGTGACAATGATGATACTTTTGATGATGCAGACAGGAAGAATAAGAGAAAGATTTTTACCTTGATGATGTGGTAGCTTCCAGTAATTAGTCGCTTGAAGCATTTGTTCTCAAACCCTAGGAAGACTGAACTTATGCGTTAGCATTCCGAGCAGCACAGGAAGGATGAAAAAACATATTCGACACCCGATGCAACACAATGGAAAAAATTGATATCCAGTATCAAGAGTTTTCAAAAGAAATCAGAAATGTAAGGATTACATTGGGTACAGACAGAATGAATTTGTTTGGTGGTAAAAAGGAGCATACACATCACATGGCATGTGGTCTTAGCAATGTACATCCTGCCGACCTGATTGTGTCAAAAGTAAATACCTTTTGTTATTTATTCTTATCCAAGGTCGGAAACAAGGTGGTGTCAAAATTGATGTGTTTCTGGAACCTCTAATTTAGGATATGGCGAAGCCGTGGAATGAAGGGGTACGTACATGGGACGAGTACAAACGGGAGTATTTCACGCTAAGAACAATGATATTCATTACCGTCCATGATTATCCTAGACTCTTTACATTATTGGGACAAATGAAAGAGAAGAAAGGTTGTGTAAGGTGCGAGGATGGAACTGTTTTTTTGTACGTCACTGTGACACTCTGATTTTCGAGTTTTGGCAAATTAAAAACTTAAATGGGAATTTAGAATTAATAATAGGAAAAAATTGTTTTTATAAGAACTAATATTAAATATATGCATCTCATCTTGCATTTTGCATTTATCATCAAGTATTGAAAATTAATTACCAAAATAAATACGCTAAAAGTAATTTATTTGCCATAATGAATATGAGATGGAAGAAATAGATGAAATTAAATATACATATGTATATAATATTTTAATATGATGAATATCTTGGGCACACATACACTGCACTTGGTTCATTTTTGAGAACCGGTTGTCACAAATTGGTATCAGAGCCGTGTCGATTGTAGGACACAAGCCTAGGTAGAATGGACACCACAAAGCACATAGAAACTATTTTCTACAATTCTATTTTCAAATTACTTGTTGCTGCATTTTATTTTTGCCGATTCATCCACTATTAAGTGTTGTTTTCTACTGTGTCTCTCTTGCTAATTCAGCTACACTTTGAGCTACTTGCTGGTGCGTATATTTTGTTTTTCTTAATAATATTTCCTTGAGAAATGTATATGTTTTGCTGCTGCAGTACCTTGAATATTTGCTCTTTGCTCACTACTGTGTTTTCCTGTTTTTCCTCTCTTTTTGCTGCTGCAACCCCTGTGTCTTTCCCTTCTCTTTGCTGCTGCATTTTAAAACACTCTCCACTAATTTTTTTTCTTATTCCCACATATGTTTGCTACTGCGCATAAATTGAATTTTCCGCTTCTTCCTCGCTGCTCCGTTCTCTATTCTTGTCCATCCTTGGTGCTGAATATTTTCATGACATGCGCATCTTGCACCGGTACACATAGAGCATGAACAAACTACCCATAAGGATGACCGCACCCCAGCTTGCTCTTTCAAAAAAGATATAGAAGAAGTAAAATCAAAGGAAAAACTTGTAAAGCATACACTTCAGGTTGATAACCTTCTGGACACAAAGAGTGGAGAGTCAAAGTTTGGATCTTCGCCACAAGTCAAGTTCATGTGAAGCACATCACCGGCTTGGCAAGCCGCTCGTGAAGATCCGGAAAGCCGAAATCATTCTTCACCCCACCAAGATTGCCACCTTGAACCTGCCTTAAACTCGTTTCGAAAAAAAAATAGAATGCCTTCTCCTTTCCATAACCCAATAAATTTATAACTCTTAAATTAGGATTTAAGTCTAATCTTGGTTAATCTGTATGAAATGCTTAGTACGTTAGTGCGCTAGATGTGGTGGTGCGATGACTATTTGAATGCTTGCTTGTATGTTTGTGTGTTTGGATGTGCATTGTGGAACACTTTTATATATACCCACATCCTTATCCAATAATGCATTATTTAGGATCATTTACCTTGGTGCATGCATATAGGTTGGGATTCCTTCTATCTTCCTTTGTTTTCATCTCTACTCCAGCGGAAGATGGTCACAACTAGAAGAATCACTATCCCAGACGAAGCTACAAGGGAGCGTGAAGATGTTATCAAGAGTTTTCTCATCTCTTCTTCAATCCGTCCAAACCTCGAGGACGAGGTTCCTTTTAAAGGGGATAGATTGTAACATCCTGAAAATTCCAAACTTGGCTAATTCAAATATAAAAGGGAATTTAAAATTTTTGTTTCCAGATCTCTTCTTCAACTCATCCGAATCTCGAGGGCGAGATTCATTTTAAGAGGGGTATAATTATGACACCCTGATTTTTGAGTTTCGGCAAATTAAAAACTTAAATGGGAATTTAGGGTTAATAATAGGAAGAAAATGTTTTTATAAAGAAAATATTAAATATATGCACCTCATCTTGCATTTTGCATTTATCCTCAAGTTTTGAAAATTAATTACTGAAATAAATATGCTAAAAGTAATTTATTTGCCATAATGAAAATGAGATGAAAGAAATAGATGAAGCTGAATATACATATATATATATATAATATTTTAATATGATGAATATCCTGGGCACACATACACTGCACTTGGTTCATTTTTCAGAATTGGGTGTCACACTCACTTCATCTAGAAAGATGGTGTACATGAGACACCGATGATTCTTGACACATAAACACATTTACCAGAAGATGAAAGAACAATTTGATACAAAATCCAATAAAAAACCTGCACCAAAACCCTACAGTGGAAAACTCGTGTTTCAGAATGGTCATGAACATCCTGGTTGCTTTCCGTAAGGGCAAAAAATGTAATGGAACAAAGAGGAAGAAAACTACATCTTTGACTTATAAATTTGACACGACTTTCAAGAAACAATTGATTTGTTCAATTATCTTATGTACAGGAAGGACTTGGAAATTTGTCATAGTATTGATTTGATGCACGTTACAAAGGATGTATTTGACATCATCACTGGAACCCGTGCTGGACATGCTGAGGAAAACAAAGGACGAATTAAGATCACATATAGACCTAGTAAATCTTGATATCAGACCAGAGCTTCAACCGATATATAAAGGCAATGGAAAGCATTACCTTCCCCCATCGAGCTACAACTTGACACTATAGGAGAAAAAGATAATTTTGAATGCTTGCGTGGGATCAGACTGCTCACAAGTTTCTCATCCAATATCAGCAAACTAGTCTCGATGAAAGACTTGTCTTTATTCAGCTATAATTCTCACGAGTGTCACATGATGATGACAGTGTTCCTCGCCATTGCAATAGGGGTCATCATACCAGAGCATAAAAGTTGTCATCACACGTTTGTGTTACTTCTTCAATATAGTATCGCAAAAGGTGATAGCATGTGACGACTTAGACTATTTGAAAACGTACATCGTCGAGACTATGTGCAAGCTTGAGATGTGTTTCCCACAATCATTTTTTTGATATGCAAGTACACCAAATCATACATCTTGTGAATCAAATAAAAGCATTGGGGCCCCTATATTTACATCATATGTTTCCATTGGAGCGATATTTGGGAGTATTAAATGGTTATGTGTGGAATTATGTTCACCCAGGGGGTTCAATTATGGAAGGATACACTACTGAAGATATGATTGAGGTTTGTGCTAATTGCATCAAAGATGGAAAACAGATAGGTGTGCTTATGCGAGTACATGAGGGTCGACAACATGGGAGAGGCAAAATGGGTAAGAAAACTTTTATCCTTCAGGATTACTTAGTACATTTTGCACATTTTGGTGTATTACAACAATTCACTATAGCTGAGCGGCACATCGAGGAACACCAAATTGAGCTTCGTAGAGAACCAAGGCCGCGGAGAGGACTGGATCATGAGAAAGCACAGTACCCGTTTCATTGAATGGTAAATGGATAAAAATATACCATACGGAGACTCTTTAGAAGAGGCAACAATGAAGAAGTTAGCTTGTGGACCATCTCCTTTGGTGACATCATGGAAAGCATATGCATCAATGGGTACATATTTTACACTAAGAAAAAAAGATAGTAAGAGTGTTGCACAAAATAGTGGCATTCGTATAGAGGCTTATGATCCACAAGGGCAGAAGACCTCATACTTCGGGTTCATAGAGGAAATATGGAAACTCGATTATGGCGAAAGAATGCAAATGCCCAACTGTCAATGGGTCAAACATCCTGATGGTGTGAAAGTGGACAACTACGGGCGGTTACTGGTAGACTTGAAGAAATCATCAGAGGTATTGGCTTATCACGGGCAGTTATTAAATCGTTCGACATCACAGGCGTATTTTTTAATGGACCACCTGTGTAAAAAATCGACGCGCCTATGGAAATGCTTTTTGTTGTAGTGGATGGTGTATCTTACCTCTTACCTAATGTTGGAGCATCGTTTCTGTATATAATAACAAGTATGTTAGCTTGGCCACCTTGAGTAACAAAGCTATTATAGACCTTATGTTGACATAGTGACTAATACTCACTCGACTACTTCTAAGTTTTCAAAAATAGGATCTTTTCAAGCATGTTATTCCCAATGCGTCTCTGATACCAGTCTCTGAGAATCAGGGATCCTGACATATAGGAATCACAGAGGATGGTGTTGTACGATGCGACACCCAACAACACACAAGAAGAGATATGATAAAATACAAACTTCTATTGATATAAACAACAAAAGTTTTCAATACTTAATGTACAATAGAAGTCAAAGTATCATAAATCAAACTCTCAGCCTAAGATATGCAAAAGTCAAGATGTCCATCACAGGGACGCTTCACACTAGCAATACACAAGGCGACTGTCAGTACCCTGCGTACCAGGCTCCCCACGATACCACAAGAAAATCCATGGAGTTCCACCTGTACAAGTTGAAGACCTCTGAAGGCTCCACGTGTCCCGCAGCACTAGACCCACCTCCCTCATTAGGGTAGCTCTGGCGCTGCAACGTGTAAAGCAAGGCCGGACCTAACTCCTTGTACAGGAAAGCTTCGGTCGTGTCACGTGTCGAGTGGCCCCAGACCTAACCCCCAGTAGAGGCAAGCTCTGGTGCTGCCACGTGTACAACGGCTCCGGACCTGCCTCCCCATAGTGGGAAGCTCCAGAGCTGCCACGTGTCAAGCCTTCGGACCTAAGTCTGCAACGGGAAGATCGACGGAGCTCCAACGATGCAAACATTCAAGGGGTAGTTAAAGCAACCGTTACAAGACCTGATTAAGTGTCATTGATGCTATGTGAATGACACACGATAAGGGACCTTTAGTATCGGTAACACTGCCATTAAGGCGCGTTATCACACTATTAATCATTCTTAATACATACAGATGGAGTATTAGGTAACTAAAACCACTGGGGCCACATCTCAGGTCAGGCAGACAATATAACGGCCAGTCCTTGGACTATAAAAGGGCTACACTGTACGGTACAAATGAACAAGTCCAATCAAGCGCTCATATACACAGACTCATACATACGACAACAATCCGTGGAGTAGGATATTACGCTCAGGCGGCCCGAACCACGTAAAAATCGTCGTGTCACTGTCTTGTTCATAATCTCACACGCGTCCCAACCAATCACGAACCTCCGCAGACTATGATCTAGTAGTATTGATGGAATGTCGATCACACACTTAGACATTTGGCGCGCCAGGTAGGGGGCAGCCTGAGATTTTGAGATGGCGAACTCTGCGGCAGCATCGTCCAATGACAACGCCGGACAGCCTAACGGGGGAAATCTCTCCAGTGCCAACATCCAGTTGGTGCTATGGTCCCGGTGGGTGTTGCTGCACCACCACCACCTGTTCTGGATGCTAACGTCGGATAACAAGATGGTGCCCTTGTGTTTGTGATTGCATAGAAAAATAACCTGGAGAACGCGCTAATCACTGCATGTACTTTGCTCCAACGACTGGGGATCCTCCGGCCGTCGTGGAACAATGGCGTACTGATGTTGAACATCTGGTTGCAGCCGCAACCAATGCCATCAGTAACCAAGCTCGCCCCCTGCTGGGCAGGCAACATTACAGCGAAGGACCTTGTCTAGTAGACTTGGTCCCCAAGTTTCACAGCACAGGAGACGTGTTGTGTCCCAACAGGTGACGTTGTTGCTCTCGGGGCACGTTGTACTCACACTGCGAAAAGACTCTCGATGCATGATCTCCGGTCGGAGCTCGACTGAAGATACATGCAGCAGGACCGCCACGTCCACACCAAGCGTGCTCGCGAGAGGCTCGGGAAAACCTTCTCCTTTGGGAGTAGGGGGCGGTTGTTCTGCCCTTGCCATGCACCTTGGCATGGTCCGATGGCCGCAGAAGTTCTGACCTCATTTACCGGAGAAGTACAACGAACTATCAATCCTGTCGAGTTCCTTCAAATCTACTCTACTGCCATTCCTGCAGCGCGGGGCAATGAGGTTGTGATGGCCAACTACTTCCCTGTGGCTCTGACTGGGACCGCTAGGTCCTGGTTCACGAGTCTTCCGCCTGACTCCATCAACATTTGGGCAGATCTATGCCACCAGTTGACAGCCAACTTCGGGAGCTCCCACGCCCGACCTGGCACAGAGCTGTATTTGTTCGCCATACAATAGAAGTCGAGAGAGTCACTGCGATCGTTCATACAGCGGTTTTCCCAGGTACGGAACACAATTCCTTCTATCTCCATGGCATATGTCGTTATTGCATTTTGATAGGACGTCAGAGACAAGAAGATGCTAGAAAAGCTGGCGACAAAAGAAGTCACCAGTGTCATGGAACTCTTCAGCCTAGCTAACAAGTGTACTAGGCTACGGATGGCTGTGAAATGCACTCCAAGCAAGTTCTGGAGGCTAGTAAAAAGTCCTCCAAGGCTCAAGACACTACTTCTAGTAATGGAATGAAGAATAAAAAGTCCAACGGCAAGAAGAAGCTGTCGGCCGGCATGCCTGTTGCTGCAGCTGCTGCAGCTCTAGGTGGCCGGGGGCCACGCCCTGAGAAACATCCTCGACCATCGTCTGAAGAAGATGGCGGTCAAAAGATGTGGTGTCCGATCCACAAAATGGACACCCACAATCTTAAAGATTGTCGCGAGGTCCAAGACCTTGTCGAGCGGTTCAGCAAGCATCGAGAAGAAGCTCCTTTCCGCTAGCGGGAAGGAAAGCAAAAAGTTGACGAAGCTCTGGCTGATCCGGAGCTAAGCTTCCAGGACCCCAAAAAGGTCCTGAAGGCTGTGTACAACACCATCGATGACAATTCTGACATCTCTGACAACGAGCATCGGAAGACCGTCAATACCATCTATGGAGGGTCCTGGGATATCACCTCCCACCGCGTCCTCAAAACTATGCGTCCAGAGATGGCTGCCACAGCTCCTACTGCCAAGGCAGAACCTCATCGGAAGTGGATGGACACTCCCATAACTTTAGATGCTTCACACTACCCAAGAAACATGATCGGAGCTGGACAACTGCAGTTGATGGTGTCTCCTACTATCAACAATGTCCAACTCTATCATGTCTTGGTGGATGGAGGTTCGGCGCTCAACCTCCTCATTTATGGAGCGTTCGTCAAGATCCAGCTGAAACTCTCAGACCTTCGCCCCTCACGTCCTTTCTCTGGCGTAGGTCTGGGGGCCATCAGTCCTCTCGGCTCAGTCACACTCCTGGTGACCTTCAGGAATCGGGAGAATTATAGTACTTAGAAGCTGGTCTTCGATGTGGCACACATCAGCTTACTCTTCAACGGCATCCTAGGCAGGCCAGCCTTGTATAGGTTCATGGCCGCATCCCACTATGGCTACCTGGTGTTGAAGATGCTGACACCTTCTGGCATTCTCCGGATCCGCGGGGATTGTACAGCAGGAGTCGCTATGCTGGAAGCACTCCACGCGCTTGCAACAGCGCAAGAGGAAGCTTCCGGCAAGGACTAGCTACTCAACCTCCGAGCACATGTCACCGAGGCTCAACCTCTGCACCACTCGTGCAGCCAAGTGGCGACACTGACATTCCCACCAAAGTTGTCCAAATTGGTTCTGATGCTGCCCAAACCACCCGCATATCCGGAGGTCTTGACAACAAATAGGAACTCGCGCTCATCACTTTCCCCCGGAAAATTGTTGACGTGTTTGCATGGCAACCGTCACAGATGCCTGGGATCCCTAGGGAGGTGATTGAGCACAGCCTGAAGATATACCATGACGCATGGCCAATACACCAGAAGCCCCGGAAGCAACTAGTCTTGCGACAGAACTTCATTCGACAAGAAATCAAGAAGCTGCTCGAAGCTTGTTTCATCCGGGAAGTTCATCATCCATGATGGCTGGCAAACCCAGTCGCTGTACCCAAGGCCGGCGGGAAACTTTGGATGTGTATCGACTGCACCACCTTGAATGAGGCATGTCCAAAAGATACATTTCGACTACCTAGGATAGACCAGATAGTGGACTCCACCTCCGGGTGTGAGCTATGGTGTTTCCTAGATGCATATTTTGGATATCATCAGATCCAAATGTCTAGGGAAGATGAAGAGCAGACTGCCTTCATAACAGTAGATGGGTTGTATTGCTATACTGCCATGCCTTTCAGTCTCAAAAACGCTACTTCAACCTGTGTGCGGTGCATGCACAATACCTTTGGAGAGCTCATTAGGGACTTGGTGGAGGTTTACGTCGATGACATCGTCCTGAAGGTCAAGAACTAGGAGTCATTCCTTGACAACCTACAAGCCATCTTCGACAAGCCGCACGTGACGCGCACCAAGCTAAACCCGAACAAATGTGCCTTCGGGGTTAGCTCTGGGAAGCTCCTCGGATTCTTAGTGACTCATCGAGGAATTGAGGCAAACCTGGCGAAGATCAAGGCTATTGAGGACATGCGGCCCCCAGCCCGCATCAAGGATGTCCAGAAGCTAACTGGATGTCTAGCAGCGCTCAGCCAGTTCATCTCAAGACTGGCAGAACGGGCATTTCCCTTCATCAAGTTATTAAGGAAGTTCGAACCATTCCACTTTTCTAAAGAAGCAGAAAAGGCTTTTCAACATCCCAAGCAGCTCCTCACCACACTACCAATCATGGTAGCTCCAAACCCTGGTGAGCCTCTTTTGCTTTACATTTCGGCAACTATGGAGGCTGTCAGCATGGTCCTTGTCACGGAAAGACTAGAACCACCTACAGTTCAGGAGCCCAGACCCCTGAGGGAGAGTCCGGAGCTACCCGAAGGCGAGTTTGGGTCCCAGCCCCCAGGCACGGATCTTCAAGTCAAGCTGTCCGAGGATCAACCTCTCTCATCTGAGAGAGTTCACATGGTTGAAGAAGAAGTTTCGAACCCCTCCGAGAGCGTCCGGGAAGCTCAAGAAGAAGGTCCGGACCCCACCGGGAGGGTGTGGGTTGATGAAGAAGAAGCTTCGGGACCTTAATAGATAGTCCAGACTGAATGAAGGGGGTTGTCAAAACCTACCGCCTACCAAACTGAATGAAGGGGGCAAGACCAGCACCTCAAAATTGGTGGTCCCGATGGCCCTATTACCATGGCGTCCACTAATGGTTGTAGGCGCAGCAGGAAGCTTCGAGCAATCCATCACGCAAGATCTGGAGGATCAAGTTAGCTCCGATCATGGATCTCGGATATCCGTAGCTACTTGAAAGACAACATCCTTCCTGAAGACGATGCATCCGTTGATGGGATTGTCAGATTGGCTAAAAGATACACGCTGATAGAATGGGATCTCTACCAGCGTGGTGCCAACATCGTGCTAATGCGGTGCATTGCCCGGGAAGAAGGCCGCAAGCTCCTCGCGGAAATCCATGGAGGTGAGTGTGGGAACCACACATCTTCCTGCACATTGGTTGGTAAAGCCTTCCAGCATAGCTTTTACTAGCCTACAGCTCTCCAGGATGCATTTGAGCTGGTAAAAAGTGTGAAGTGTGCCAGTTCCACAGGAAACAAATTCACACACTGGCTCAGTCGCTGCAAATGATACCTCCTACATGGCCATTCACTGTGTGGGGGATGGACATTTTCGGACCTTTCCCAAAAGCCGTCGGATATTACAGGTTCTTGAATGTCACCATTGACAAGTTCACCAAGTAGCCGGAAGCTACCCCAGTTGTGACAATGAACAAGCAATCAACTATCAAGTTCTTGAAGTCCATAGTCTGTAGATTTCGAGTTCCGAATAGAGTCATACCTGACAACAGAACCCAATTCACAAGTGCAACATTTCAAGAATATTGCAAAGATCTGGGCATACAAGTCAGCTACGCATCAATATCTCACCCAACAAGTAATGGCCAAGCCGAGAGAACAAATGCCGAAATACTGAAAGGACTCAAGACGCGCACTTACGAACGCTTGAAGAAACATGGAGCCAACTGGATAGAGGAGCTTCCATTTGCACTGTGGGCGAGCAGGACAACACCTAGCTGGTCAACTGGAGAGATAACCTTCTTCCTGGTGTACGGAGCTAAAGTGGTCCTTCCTCCGGAGGTCACCATGGGGTCACTCCAGGTCCGGTCCTTCGACGAAGCCATGCAGGACAAGCTTCGGCGGAAGACATTGACCTCGTCGACGAGGGAAGGTGCCAAGCAGCTGTTCAGAATGCACGATCTCGCCAGGCGCTCTGGCACTATCACCAAAGGCGTGTGCGCAATCGACAGCTTGAAGAAGGCGATCTGGTGCTGCAGAGAATACTAACTCATGAAGGGGTGAACAAACTGTCCCCAAGTTGGAAAGGTCCCTTTCGAGTGATCAAAGTATCCCGTCCCGGATGTGTTCGCTTGGCAACAGAGGATGGGACTCTGCTTCCCAATCCTTGGAACTTTGAGCACTTCCGTAAGTTTTATGCTTAGTTTCACAGAGGTGAGTATGTAATTACACACAATGTAAGTTATAGAGTCTATAAACAGAGTCAGGTAGGTCCTAAACAAGAACATTCGGACCCCTCCAGGAGGGTCCCGAGAGTTCAAGCCCACCTAACTTTGCCCTTGTACTGAAAGTGCGTCTTACCTACCCTGGGTTAGTACAAGATGAATAGCACACTTGGCCTGGTTCCGTACCCTATGTGTGTCCTTGTCTCCCCTATAATTCGGACATATAATTAAAGACATTGTTGTGTGAAAGCATACTCCATGTGCATTAATTTTGTACATGATCATTTTTTATTTTATTATATTTTTCTTCTTGTCTATAACGAAGTTTTACAATTCTTTTTGAGATTTAGTCGAAGTTATTCATATGATATACGAGTCATATTGTTGATATTTTTTGGATCTTAGCACTGCTATATGGTCTACTCGCCTGAACACCGAAGCCAATGACAGGTCCGGTGTGCGCTATTGACTTAGACTGGTTTAGCACCCTAAGTACGCCACTCTACCTATATTCCGACAGGCCTCAGTAGTGCGGGTCCGGAAGGCATTCGGATATGAAGATATTACATCATTTTACTTGTTATCATGTTGAATTCTTTCGGATCTAAATTTCAAATAAGAACAGTAAGACGCAAACAACTTGTAGACGAGAGGATGAATTTTACTATTTTTTTTTGCCTTTAACGCGTAGGAAAAATTGAAAGTTCATGGCAATGGTGGATGTTGTCAGGGCTACTATGCTACGACAACCCCCAAGGGGCCTGTTGTAGATGTTTTATACGTTGAAAGTGGACGTCCTCAGAGCTAATAAGCTCCAACAACTCCCATGGGGGCTAGCCGTCAACGTGAAGAATTAGCGGCGATATAAACGAAGATGGTGGAGAAATCTCCCAGAGGGGGTCTGCCGTCGATGTATTATATGTTGACAAGTGGACATCGTCGAAGCCAGGAAGCTCCGACGATCCCATGGGGCCTGCCGTCCAAGCTCTATGTGTTGGAAGTGGGCGCCGTTGGACCTACCAAGCTCCGACACCTCCCAGGGGGCCTGTTGTCCAAGCTCTATGTGTTGGAAGTGGGCGCCGTCGGACCTACCAAGCTCCAACACCTCCCAGGGGGCCCGCCGTCGACACTCTACGTGTTGACATTGGGCGCCATCGAACCTACCAAGCTCCAACAACTCCAAGGGGCCGCCGTCGACGTCACAAAGGGTTCCTAAAGATGTCGGAGGTAAACTTTGGACCTAAGAGCTAAACATTCTAGCTACATGTTTGAAGCATTCAAGTCATCAAGACATTGTCAGATACATTTGGTACATGTTCGCAATTAAATTGTGTACATCTACCAGGGGGCCAACAAGATAAATGACAATGCATTGAAGACAAATACAAAATGGTATTCATTCATTAAAGAAGATTGGATTTCATTCATTCGAAGGTTTGGATTACAAAATGAGGATTACAAGTAAAGAGCAGAAGAAAAAGGTCCTAGCTATCGAAGGTCTTAAGTCCTATGGAAAAATGAGGCAACTTTCTAGGCAGCTTCTTGAACGCTGGCCCTGGCAGCATCTTCCTCTTCGGCAATGGGCCCCTCGACCACCGGATCTAGAGATAGTTGGGGGTCCTGACTTTTGAAACACATCAGCACATATTCGACAATGTTCTTGGCTAGAGAGGTCCCTTCTTTCTCCAGTTGGTTGACGATGACGTTACCCATCACGTCCAGCTCGTTGCTGGTAGAGCTCAACGCCACCAGCGCCTTGTCCAGCTCCAGCTCCGGGTCATCCAGACATACCGTACTGAAGCCAAGTGGCACTAGAGCTTTATTGGCATGACCCAGAAAATCCCAGACTCACTGGGACTTAGTCGCCCTCATACTCAATTCCACCAGTGACCTCCTAGCGGCCGCAAGCTCTGAACCTTCTTGGGCGATGCTTTCGACCTCTTTGGCATGTTGCTGAATACTCTCAGCCACCTTCTTTTTAGGTCGGCAAGCTCCGACTCCTGGAGGTGGATGTGGTTCTGGCGGTTCGCCAGGTCCTTCTCCCTGTCTTTCACCTTCTCCTCCCTGGTGGCGACATCAACTTCTCTCTTGGAGAGTTCCTATCCCAACTTCCAGTTATTCTCCTCCTCTTGCTTGCACTGCAGTTCAAACTTTTTTGTGGGGTCAGCTAAGCTCTGCTCTCCCAGAGACAGTCTCTGGGTGAGCTCCTCCCCTCTCTTCATGATATACTCCTGCTTCTACAGGAGCTTCCCTTCCCTCTCATCAGGGTCTCCTCGACGCTTTAGGAGAATCTCATTCAGCTCGTTGAGGCTGTCTTAACGATCGTCAGCAGCCTCATTGCTCTTCCTAGCATGCTCGAGAATCTCCCAACTCTTTGCGTCGAGGGCCCTTATGGAAGCTTCCCACTCATGTAGCAAGCGGCCCCAATATATCAGCCAAGACTTTTCCTTCTCGATCCATTCCCAATGGTCAGTAAGCCTTGTTTGTGCCAGCTTTGTCTCTAAGTAAAGTCTGCTGCGTCAATGCCTCAAGGTGTGGCGCTCTTCTTCGAGGACCTTGCTGTCATGGTCGAAGGCGATTTGAACTTGACGGAGACTGGAGCAGGCGTTGTAGATAGACAAAACAAAGGAATTGGCTCCGGACTTGCTGGGATCTCCTCCGCCGGCTCCAAGGGGCCTTCTAACACAAAAATTGCGTCCAACGGCACAAGCGTGGCCTCCTACGATTCTGCGGTGCTAGGGCCACCCTCAGGAAGCTCTATTGCATCCACCGAGGTCGAGGAAGGTCCTACCGAGGGAACTTCAACCTCTGGGCTGACAATGAAGGTCCCCCTATCGGATCTTCAACCATCGGCTATGTGGGTGGATGGCCTGCCTTCGATTCTGCTGGGTGCTCCGGCTTATATATGAGTGACTCCGGAGTAATCATCTCCGGGGTCGACGTTGGAGCTTCACCTGGAGTCCCCACCACCTTCGGCTCAGAGGTCGGGACCTCAACCATCTTCGGCTCGGGGGCCGGAGCTTCAACCATCTCCGGCTCGTGGGCCAGAACTTTAACTACTTCTGGCTCAGGTGCTGGAGCTTCGGTTACCTCCGGCTCAAACACCAGAGCTTCCGCCAACTCTGCCTCCTGTGCCGAAGCCTCAGCTGCCAGCTCTGCAGCCGCTGGCGCATCTTCACAAGTGTCTATGCCGTGGTTCGGTGCTACCACAGGAGCTTCTGGTGATGACTCTGGATCCAAGTCCACAACAGCTGGCGCCAAAGCTGTCGTGTCTTCAGCCACCACTTGGGGAGGCGCAAGGGTTGAAGTCAGAGCTTCTGCCTGCACAACCTCAGTTGTTGCAGCAGGAGCCAAAGCTTCAGTCTTCTTTTTTGACACCCTGGAAACAAAAGATCGGGAAAATTCAAAACATGATAAAGTCAAGATTAGCACCTCAAGGTGAGATGACAATGCTTACTTTGGGATGCTACCGCTCCAGTTAGCGCAAAACCTCTTCACTGGGCGGCTAGAGCCTGAACCCACCGACGCTAGTGTGGTGGAGGCTCTAGACTGCTGCCCGGAGCTTGCCGTAGCGGCTGGAGTCACCTCAAACGGGACATCCCTCAGCTGGGAAGGACCTCTAGACCTGGAATCTGAAGCTAGGACTGGGATCAAGGTCGGTTTACCAGAGCCAGTGCCCCTTGCGAAGGGTGGCTCCGAAGAGGGCTTGGCCGCCGAAGTTCTGCTTGGCCGGGGAGTAGGAGCTGCTGGAGATGGAGCCGACCTAAGGGAGCTCCCATCAACATGTCTCAGTTTCCTCTTCCAGCTGGAGGACTTGGTCGGCTCCTTGCCCTTGCCCTTGTTGGCGTCGTCGACCTTCTGGCATGGAGTAGTGGTCGGCGCCACCCTCTCCGAAGCTTCGAGAATAGCAACCCCAGAGGTCCTACACCTCTCCTCCAAGCTGAGGTTGTCAAGCTCCGGCATCCCCATTTGGAGCTCGCTCCTGATCTCCAAAACCATGTTCAGAGGGAGGAAATCTGCCGGCGGGGTCAATGCGTTGCGGCTGATGGCCCCATGTTGAAACTTCTGAAGATGGAACTTCAAAGCTTTATCGTCCAAGTTGGTATTAAAACCGGCTTCTATCCGGTTGTGATCCATCTCACTGTTGAAAGCCCATGTAGGCTTCTCCTTTGTCTTCAGCAAAGCCCACTTGTTGACCAGAAAATTGCCGAAGACTATCTGAGGGTCACTCCACCCTCTACGCATTCCTGGATCCTTGTCAGGATGGACTTGTACACTTCGGATAGCTCCGGAACTGCATTCCAGGCGCCGGTGTAGACATTGGGGAGGCCCTTGGGCAACTCCAACCTTTCATGCTCCCCCACTGCGGTGATCACCTAGTCTTTCTTCCAGTTGTCCCACTTTCGAGAGGGGAAGGTCTTCAAGTACTTGAAGGGGCAGTTCTTGCCCTTCACGAAGTAGTAGAAGCCATTCAGCTCTGTCGCCTTTCCAGTAGTGTGGACCGTGAAGAAGGTCCATAAGAGCTCGACCCATGGTGGCACACCCGCCCACATCTCGCAGAAGTGGATGAAGGTCGCCACTAGCAAGAAGGAGTGGGGGCCGAGGTGATGAAGCTGGAGGCCATAGAAATCCAGCAACATTAGCAGAAAACTTGGGAAAGGCGGGATTAGACCCACAGTGGCGTACGCCGAGAAGAAGATAATCTCGGCGGTGCACTTCTTCTTGAAGGGTAGCTTGCCGAAACGGTTATAATTGTTTAAGGAGTCATTGGACCACCCCATGTAGGTCCGGACCCTCGACAGATCTTCGTCGCTAGTGACCTTGCTGCAGGGAAGACCCAACTCCATCACGGCAAAGTGGAGCAAGAGTTGGAAGGGCTATGCAAAGGTTGGGAGGCTCTGAGCGCAAGTTCGAATGAAACCGTAAAGAGTCCTCAAACCGTGTGGTCTTTCCTTCTTAAGTAAGCCTCCACAATGCTTGGATAGAAATCGCGAGGGGATCAAGATCACACTTTAAAAACCTACCCCGTCAATGACAAATGGGCCTAGGTCAACTTCGGCAGAAAAGTCGAAGTTATTACTCCAGGTGAACCGTTGTCATGATGGGAAGTTGGAAGCCCGAGGGTGGCGGCCTGACATGGCACGCGAAATGGATACGGTTTTCATATTCGAAATTGGTGACCTTCAATTGCATGAGATCCGCATGCCAGGATCTCACCTGCCGCATCAAGAAGAGTCGTGCGGTGGTGGTTTAACTACGGACCATCGCCCCAATGGCCCATGAAAATACCTTTGAAGCCGCAGTGCGGGAATCGAAGATGGCCCCACCTCTTGTGGAATAACTTAACCCAAAGGGTTTCTCCCAGAGGTGGTCCTGGGGGCCACTGTTGGTACCCTGTGTACTCGATACCTCACGGTACCGCAAGAAAAGCCACGGAGTTCCACCTGTGCGAGTGGAAGAGCTCTAATGAGGACATGCCTAACATTCACTCATCTTCAAATGAAAATCCACATGATATAGCTGGTCCAATTACAAGGAGTAGAGCTAAACAATTGCAAAAGGAAATTCATTCACTGGTGAACGCTAACCTTATGTTTAATAATCAGTCTATGTTGAATGAGCCTATAGTTTTGAGTTCTTGTTTTAATGTGCTTAGGAATGATGGAGTGTATGAACCAGCATGGAATCAAGATGGATTCAAGCCCCTGGACATCTAAACCAAGAAGCCTATGGTGTGCACGAATAAAATGGTGGTTCATCACCTTAGCATTTGAATGCAACCAGAAGCTATATGACTGACATATGGTACGAATTCCAAGCATCACTGCAGACAGAATACAAGTAGTTACACGGTGTTCTATATGTGGATGGAACGTTTCCAAATCTACTTTCTAGACCACCAAACGGTTCATTATTTGGATGTTTTAATAAGGAGTCATGATCATTTTAGTAACTGCTGCCAGAAGCTGAAAAGACGCGCGAACTAGCCACGAAATCCACTAGAGCATGCGCATGCAGCCATTTACTCAAAGCTGAACGTCCCTATCTCTATATATATCTTGTACTAGACAACGCAAAAGGAGGGCGCTTATTTTATTGAATTCAGAATACACAGACTCGAGGAGTTTTGTGTATGCGTGAGTCTTGAGAGGCTTACAATACTTGTTCTTTCGATTCCTGAGGGAGTTGTAGAACGGCGAACTGCGGTTCACCCAGTTCGTGCCTTCACGTCTATAGGGCATGATTGTGTGGGCTCTTTCATCGATACGTGGAATGGTGATTGTCTCGGTAGTTCGTCGTGTGGACAGCCTCGCGGTTCGCTGCCTCTTCACCAGGTCACACAGCAAAAATTTATCAAGTTCGCAGATCCTATGAGAAGATCGGGCCACAACAACTTGCTACACGTGCTACCTAGGCGTGTGCATATCATCTGGTACCAGAGCCTCCGTTTCCTCAGTAGGATTATTCTTGCTTTTGGTAGGATAGATTTTTATATACCTACTGTCCACAAATAGCCAAATAGAAAACCTACAGCCCAAATTCATACGTGCTACTGATTTTGTAGTTTGCTTTATCGAGTTTTAATCCTTTAAGATTTGTCTAGTTGCTGAATTTTTTTTCTTTTCCAAATCGTTCTAGTTGTTATCTTTGTTCTAATCATCAAATCGCTTGCTGCATATACCACCCATCCCACCCTTGTTTTCTACCCGCCACAAATTCACCACCCGAGTTTCTTGTTTTTGTGCTGCACCATCCATCTTTGTTAATCCTTATGTGCCCCTTTAGTTGAAAGTTGTGCTGCATTTGTCACAAAGGTTAAAAAAAGAGGAAAGAAGAAATAAAAATAGAATTGTGTTCAGCACATCCAAAGGGGTTTGGGCAGCAATAAGTTTCGGTTGATGCACTTGGTGTTCATCTGTCCACTTTCTACATCTTGTTTCTACATCTTTGTGCATCTTTTCTTTTGTATGCATCACAAACGCACCATGAGTGTTGCACCATCGTCGCTGTTACAATCACTCTTTCACTACAAATTGCAGCCCGGTTCTTGCTCTTTGCAGGGAGAGAAAAAACTTGTTTTGTCAGTGGTGAGGGAGCGATTCCACATATATTTTGTCCTATTACTTTCTTCCTTTGTTAGTATCATGGCAGGAAATGAAGATTCCCCTTCTCACACTGTTTCTGGTCAAGAAATTCAGGAAGTGCGTGCACAAATGTGACAATTGATGCAGGGGATCCAAGCGCTTCAATGATCACTACAGCAGCAACACGGGGAGCATCCACCTCATGATGATGAACACATTGAGGATAATGATCAACATGCCGGTGGCGGTGGTGGTGGTCGTGGCCGAGGATTTGCTGCTGGTTTTGATAACTTTGCAGGTGGTCGTTGCCAAGGATTTGCTGCTTGTTTTGGTCGTGCGCGACGTATTCCTGTTCGGTGTCCTCCAGATTTTGATGCTGAAACATTTTCAAATTATAGTGCTGAACATGGAGGTGATCCTTATGGTCGCCGTGATGCATATGATGATCATGGTGGTGACAACTTTTGCAGTTTTGGAGCCCGTGGTCGTTATGGTGATCACCGTCGACGTCATCATGAATGACGTCATAATGATGATGGTTTGGGCAAGGTTAAAGTGTCCATTCCTCCATTGAGTGGCAAGGAGAATGCTGATGATTACTTTGAATGGGAAACCAAAGTGGAGAAACTATTTGATTTGTATGAATACCCTGCTGAAAAGAAGGCAAAGCTTGCAGCCATTGAGTTTAAAGGCTATGCCATAACTTGGTGGAATCAGGTCCTTACTGAATATCAAAGAGTTGGGCATGTTCGTATAACTTGGGAAGACATGAAGAGGGAAATGCGACATTGTTTTGTTCCTGCATATTATTCCCGTGACCTACATTTGAAGCTGAAACGTCTTGTGCAAGGTACTCGTACTGTTGATGAATATTTTCAAGAATTGGAAATGTGTTTACTTCATACAGGGATAATTGAAGATGAGGAATCCACAATGGCCCGGTTTATGGTTGGTCTCAATAAATCCATTGCTGATAAAGTGGATATGACAAATTACACTTGTCTCACTGAATTGTTTAGCGATTCAACCTATTTCAACTTTTGCTCCCAGTGACATGTTACAAGATGTTATTTCTCCATCTTCTGATGAGATTAATAGTGCTGATTTTGATAAGTTGCTTGCTGATTTCCTTGCTTTCGAGCCTTCTACAATGAATACACCATCTCCTTTTTTGGTGGTTAGGAGAGTTCTTTCCACTCAGTTTGTTGCTGCTGAACAAGGACAATGCCATAATTTATTTCAGTCCCGATGCAAAGTGCAAGGCCAAGTGTGTCGTTTCATCATAGATGGTGGGAGCTGCAATAATATTGTTAGTGCTTTGCTAGTTGAGAAGCTTGGTTTGCGGCCACGTCGCCATCCACATCCATACCATATGCAATGGCTGAATAATTCTGGGACAGTTAAGGTTTCATCCATGATTCGTTTGTCATTTTCTATTGGTGGTTATCATGGAGAGGTGGATTGTGATATTGTCCCCATGCAAGCATGCCATTTGCTGCTTGGTCGGCCCTGGCAATTTGATGTGGACTCGGTGCATTTTGGACGGTCTAACAAATACACTTTCATTCACAATGACAAGAAGGTGGTTCTTGTTCCATTATCTCCTGAGGAGATACATACTTCAGATATGGCTCACAAGAAAAGAGAGGAATCAGACAAAAGAAAATTGAGGGAGACCCTCAACCCAAGTAAGGGAGCGAGTTCTAACCCATCCAGCCACATAAAGCCTCATGCCAATCCTAAACAGCCACGCCACACTTAATGTCTCTTTGTGAACAAGAGTGATTTGAGACAAGTGAGAGACACCACAACCCCATTCTTTGTGCTCTTGCACAAGGAGGTCCTACTTTCAACTCACGATTTACCTTCATCGCTGCCTAGTGTTGTTCTTGATCTCTTACAGGACTTCGAAGATGTTCTTCCCGATGAGATACCAGCCGGACTTCCTCCACTCCGTGGAATTGAGCATCAAATTGATTTGGTACCAGGTGCTTCGCTTCCAAATCGTCCAACCTACTGCACCAATCCTTAAGAAACAAAGGAAATTCAGCGACAGGTAAAAGAGCTTTTGGACAAAGGGTATGTTCGTGAATCCTTATCACCATGTGCAGTTCCCATTGTTTTAGTCCCAAAGAAAGACGGCTCTTGGCGCATGTGTGTTGATTGTTGTACTATCAATGCTATAACTATTCGATATCACCATCCCATTCCATGACTTGATGACATGTTAGATGAATTGAGTGGTTCTATCATTTTCACCAAGATAGATTTGCATAGTGGTTATCATCAAATCCGCATGAAACTTGGTGATGAATGGAAAACAGCGTTTAAAGATAAATTTGGTCTCTATGAATTGCTTGTGATGCCATTTGGCTTGACAAATGCTCCTTCAACTTTTATGCGCTTAATGAATCATGTTTTACGATCTTTCCTTGGCAAGTTTATAGTTGTTTATTTTGATGATATTCTGATCTATAGAAAATCATTTAATGAACATCTTGATCATATCCGTCAAGTACTTGCTGTTTTGAGGGAAAAGAAATTGTATGGCAACATTGCTAAGTGCACTTTTGCACAGACCATGTTGTTTTCCTTGGCTTTGTTGTTTCTGCAAATGGTATTCAGGTTGATGAAGAGAAGGTTAAAGCAATAAAGGATTGGCCTACACTAGTAAATGTGAGCCAAGTTCGAAGCTTTCATGGTCTTGCAAGTTTCTATAGGCGTTTTGTCAAAGATTTCAGCACTCTCGCTGCACCACTTAACAATCTCACAAAGAAGGATGTTCTATTCAAATGGGGACATGACGAAGATCAAGCATTTCAAACACTGAAAACAAAGTTTTGTGAAGCACCGCTGCTGCAACTTCCTGGTTTTGGTAAGACATTTGAGATCGAATGTGATGCAAGTGGTATTGGCATAGGAGGTGTATTGCTGCAAGAAGGTAAACCTATTGCCTACTTTTCTTAAAAGATAAATGGTCCACATCTGAATTACTCAGTTTATGACAAGGAGCTTTATGCGTTAGTTCACGTTTTGGAAGTTTGGCAACAGTACTTGTTACCTAATGAATTTGTAATTCATTCTGATCATGAAGCTTTGAAATATCTTAAAAGTCAAGGCAAGCTGAACCGTCGACATGCTAAATGGATTGAGTTCATTGAAACATTTCCCTATGTTGTCAAACATAAGCATGGTAAAGATAACATTGTTGCCGATGCCTTGTCTAAAAGATGTGTGTTGATTACACAACTAGATACAAAAGTGCTTGGTTTGGAATCCATTAAAACACTTTATGCTGCTGATGCTGATTTTAAAGAACCTTTCTCTCGTTGCATTGATGGAAAAGGTTGCCATAAATATTATATGCATGATGGCTTCTTGTTTTGGACTAACAAAATATGCATTCCAGCTTGCTCGATTCGTCAAGTTCTTTTGCAGGAAGCACATGCCGGTGGACTAGCTGGTCATTTTGGCGTCAAAAAGACATTGGACATGCTCTCTGGTCATTTCTTTTGGCCACATATGCGACGTGATGTCCAGCGGCACGTTGGGTGCTGCATCGTTTCCTTGAAACCTAAGTCCCGCCTCAATCCCCATGGTTTATATACTCCATTACCTACTCCACATGTACCTTTGGAAGATATATCTATAGATGTTGTTCTTGGGTTACCTCGCTCTCAGAGGGGGAGGGGTTCTATTTTTGTTGTTGTAGATCGTTTTTTAAAATGGCACATTTTATCCACTGTCATAAGAGCGATGATGCTTCACACATTGCTGATTTGTTTATCAGGGAGATTGTTCATTTACATGGAGTTCCAAAGACTATTGTTTCAGACCGGGATACTAAATTTCTCAGCTACTTTTGGAAGACATTGTGGGCTAAGCTTGGCACAAAGTTGTTATTTTCAACCACTTGTCATCCACAAACGGATGGCCAAACTGAAGTTGTCAACCATACATTGTCAACCATGTTGCGTGCTATGTTGAAAAAGAATTTGAAGCTCTGGGAAGACTGGCTTCCACATGTTGAATTTGCTTATAACAGGGCAGTCCATTCCACAACAAACTCTTGTCCATTTAAATAGTTTATGGGTTTAAACAGCATACTCCCATGGATCTTTTGCCTTTACCATTACAGGAACAAGTTAACTTGGATGCCACAAAAAGATCAGACTTTATCAAGAGGTTACATGCAGAGACAAGAAAGAATATTGAGAAGAAATCAGCACAATATGCAAAGCAAGCAAACAAAGGTAAGAAGAAGGTTACATTTCAGCAAGGAAATCTTGTATGGTTGCATCTACGAACGGATCGCTTTCCCCAACAGTGTAAGAGTAAGTTATCTTCTCAGGGTGATGGTCCGTTCAAGGTTCTCCAAAAGATAAATGATAATTCTTACAAAATCGAGCTGCCACCGGATTATTCCAATGTGAGTACAACATTCAATGTCAAAGACTTGCTTCCATTTGTTGGTGAGCCTGAGTTGAGGACGACTCCTTCTCAAGAGGGGGAGGCTAATGAGGACATGGCTAGCATTCACTGATATTCAAATGAAAATCCACTTGATATAGCTGGTCCAATTACAAGGAGTAGAGCTAAACAATTGCAGAAGGAAATTCATTCTCAGGTGAACGCTAACCTTATGTTTAATAATCAGTCTATGTTGAATGAGCCTATACTTTTGAATTCTTGTTTCAATGTCCTTAGTAATGATGGAGTGTATGAACCAGCATGGAATCAAGATGGATTCAAGCCTCTGGACATCTGTACCAAGAAGCCTATGGTGTGCATGAATAAAATGGTGGTTCATCACCTTAGCATGTGAATGCAACCAGAAGCTAGATGACTGACATATGGTACGAATTTTATGCATCACTACGGACAGAATACAAAAAGTTACACAGTGTTCTATAAGTGGATGGAAGTGTTTTCAAGTCTACTTTCCAGCCCATCAAACGGTTCATTATTTGGTTGTTTTAATAAGGAGTTATGATCATTTTAGTAACTGCTGCCAGAAGCTGAAAAGACGCGCGAACCAGCCGTGAAACCCACTAGAGCATGCGCATGCAGCCATTTACTCAAAGTTAAACATCCCTTATCTCTCTATATATCTTGTACTAGACAATGCAATGGGAGGGAGCTTATTTTATTGAATTCAGAATACACAAACATGAGGAGTTTTGTTTATGTGTGAGTCTTGAGAGGCTTAAAATACTTGTTCTTTCGATTTCTGAGGGAGTTGTAGAACGCCGAACTGCAGTTCACCCAGTTCGTGCCTTCATGTCTATAGGACTTGATTGCGTGGGCTGTTTTGTCGATACGTGGAAGGGTGATTGTCTCGGTAGTTCGTTGCGTGGACAGCCTCGCGGTGCGCTGCCTCTTCACCAGGTCACGCAACGACAATTAATCATGTTCGCAGATCCTACGAGAATGTTGGGCCACAACAACTTGCTACACGTGCTGCCTAGGCATGAGCATATCAAGCTCTAAAGGCTCCACGTGTCTCGCAGCACTGGATCGTCCTCCCTCATTAGGGTAGGTCCGGCGTTACCACGTGTAAAGCAAGGTCGGACCTAACTCCTTGTATAGCAAAGCTCCGGTTGTGCCACTTGTACAGTGGCCCCGGACCTAACCCCTAGTAGAGGGAAGCTCTGGTGCTGCCACGTGTACAACGGCTCCGGACCTGCCTCCCCATAGAGGGAAGCTCTTGAGCAGCCATGTGTCGAGCCTCCGGACCTAAGCCTGCAATGGGAAGATCGGCGGATCTCCAACGGCGCAAACATTCAAGGGGCAGTTAAAGCAACCGTTAGAAGACATGATTACGTGTCATTAATGTCATGTTAATGACACATGATCAGAGGACCATTAGTACCAGTAGTGCCGCCATTAAGGCGCGTTATCACACTATTCATCATGCTTAATACATACAAATCATGTATTAGGTAATTAAAACCGCCGGGGCCATATGTCGGGCCAGGCTAACAATGTAACGTCCAGTCCTTGGACAATAAAAGGGTAGCGCTGCACGGTACAAAGGGACAAGTCCAATCAAGTGTCAGATACACATACTCATACATACAACGACCATCCGTGGAGTAGGGTATTAGGCTCAGGCGGCCCAAACCACATAAAAATCCTCGTGTCACCATCTTGTTCATGATCTCACGCGCGCCCCAACAAATCATGAACCTCCGCGGACTACGATCTAGTAGTACCGGGAGAAGTGTCGATTGCACACTTCGACAGCGACGATGATGGCGGCGAGCAAGGCTCCCACTCGGTTGTGTACCCCAACGGGGGGGACGCTTCATCCTCGTTCCCTTCTTCATACGTATCACCTACAACAACTTAATATAGCAATCGTGATCATGAAGGCTCAGCAAGACTTAATCGACTAACCTAAGCATGAAACTCTATATGCACAGGATACATAACATAAGAAGTGATATTGCAATAAAGGACTCACCTACATGTTCATGCTTACCTTCATCTTTACTACCAGCAGGTTAAAGGTTCTAGAAAAATAACTTTAGTGAGCATATTCTATGGCAAGCATTGTTGCAAAAAGCAATAATAATTTAATACATCATTATCGAAGTGTGCTTGCGACACCTCCCCCGGACCTGCTATGCGAGCAGCCCGCGGAGGTTCTTGATCGGAAGGGCTTAGTCCTCGGGAGGGATTGCACGTATGGAAGATGGTGAGACGGTGGTTTTACGTAGTTCGGGCCGCCGGAGCGTAATATCCGACTTTACGGTGCGAGTTGTATTGCTGGTGTGAATTCGTGTGTTGAGTATGTATGAGTCAAGATCCCTTGTAACGGAGGCAGTACGGTGCTTTTAGACAAGGTCGGATGCCTTATAAGTGGGGTTCGGGGCCCGACAGGTGGCCCCATGGCAATCTCATCCTAATGATCTAAGGCTTCTTGCATAAGCTTCATCTGACCATGGCTTGAAGACCCGCCGCTTGTCGCCTTCAGATGCTAGTGGCCCGGTGGCGATCTTATCCTAAATATTTGGGACTGCAGGACACATGGTTGAGTCGGAGCTAGCCTCCACGGGAGGCGGCCAACTTAGTTCCACGGACCACATGGCAGCACCGGAGCCCATTCCTATGGAGGAGCGGGGTCCCACCCTAATGGACACGTGGCCGTTTGGGAGCCCGTCTCTTCGGGGGAGCTGGACCGCGTATTGAGGTCCATGTATAAGAGTCGGATCCCGTACCTGAGGTAGGGTGGGGTCTTGGCCTTTTCGACATGTGGCGCCATCAGACCCTGCCTCAGGTGGAAGAAAGGGTACTTAAGTGCTTTTAGCATGTGCACGAGGGTACCCGGTATGCCGAGTACCGACAGTGGCCACTGGGTCCACCCTGAGGGGAGGTGATGTGCCCGATGGTGGAGCCTTATCCTTGCTTTCCCGCGCTACCTTTTGAATTTGTCTTGGTCAGTCGAAGCAGTGCGTACCTCTGCCATCGTGGCCACGCATCCTCTTCTAGTTGAGGGGTCGTGGCGGCAGGATCTTTACTTGCGGCAGCTTCTTAATTGCAATGGTTCCAAATGTGGCTGTTGCGCTTCTGTTGCTCTTGCTCCGCCTTTATATGAACCTCCGGGTTGCCTTCTCAGGTGGGGGCCCGCTCGAGACGATCTTTCTGACAAGGGACCGGGGCCCTGCTGTCATGGATGTTGTGGGTTGAGCAGCGGTTTTTGGGCCCATGCGACTTGCACGATGTGCTCAAACATCGCCAGGGGTTTAAAAGGAAAACATTGTTGGCAAAAGGTGGTTCCTCCCTTACTCACACCCAAATGTTCGAGCCTTCATCTTCCTCCTTGAGCACCCATGCTTTCCCCACCTTCGAGGTTCTTAACTCCTGGTCTAATGGCCCCGGAGTTGCCTCCTTCCCGAGTGGTGGACATAGCACCCGTGAGATGGCTGCTTGTCTAGGAGGACGAGGAGAGGTGGAATATGATCCGCCCCGGCTCCCTGCCTCCGATGCTAGAGGAGAAAGAGATCATCTTCTTCACCTCGTACGCGTACTCCGCGTTCGTTCCACCCGTTTCCTCCTTCCTTGTGATGCGTCTGGAGGTCCTCGGGCTCTAGCTTGATCACCTGTTGCCAAACTCTTTGGTGGTGGTGGCGATGTTCTCGCACTTCTGCAAGATGTTCGTCAGAGTGTACTCGTTCGTGCTGGTGTTCCAGCAATTTTTCGTGCTGAGGCAGACTGGAAAGAGCAAGACGAACTTCCTCAGCGCCTACTACTTCCAGCATGGGGTAATAGTCCCTTCAAGTACACCACGCCATTTTCACCACAAGATGGAACGATTGGAGGGGTGACTGGGTGATCTTACACGCTGATGCCCACGATCGCATGGTCCTGCCCACTGACCGGCCGACCTTAAGGAAGACGACCTGGGAGGAGTCTCAGAGTTGAAGCCGGAGTCCCGGTGATGATGAGGATCCGATACCTTGCGAATCATGGTTTGTCGTCATTGATGGTGCTGGCGGACTTTGAGCTTCAATGCCTGGCTCCCCTCCAACATTGTTGTCTTGTAGCATGGCTATACTTTAGGCTGTAGGACGGCACCAGGCTGGTGAGGGGTCGTGACACCGAGATGACCCTGCAAGAGGTGTTTGATGTGATGTCCAAGGCGTGTGATGACCCTTTGTGTTCTGACGTCTTCACCCATCTACGGCCTTGTCCACCACTTTGCACGGATCGAGATCTCAGAGTGAAGATCCTAAGGGAGATGCCAAACCTGGACGCACTTGGTCTTGCGCCACGGCAGGTTGGAGATGTGGACCGTGGACAAATCATCGCTGACTCTCTGCAGGAGTTTGCACACGCTCCAAGCTCTGAGTGCCGAGGGTGGTAGACCCGTCCTCCGATAGGGGGAAGGGCAAAGCGCCCGTCCCTGATATGGGGAAGGGGAAGTCGCTGGTGGTCGAGGTTGCGAAGGACAAATGTCTTCGACGGTTCCCTTGGCGGCCTTTGTTCCAAGCCAACATCCGATGAAGCGCCCATCCTCCACCTCGGCTGTTGGCGGTTCTTTGAGGAGAGGCCTAGCCTGCCAAGTGATGAGTCTCCTATCGGCTTAGGACAGCGCACCAGCTAGCATGTCCACTGCTGGTGCAGCCCAAGGCATCGGTGAGGGGTCCGAGAGCGCTACATCCATAGAGCCCCAGGCCAAGAGGCATCGGGCTGCTAGAAATCTTGCCATGGGCTTGACAATGGGTGCCGTTGGCGGCTATAATGGAGACCCCAGAAGTGGCGCCGTTGAGGTCGGTGGAGACACATCGATGTGGGCCGACAAAAGTGTCGACGATTCCATTGGAAGCCCAGTTAGATCGATCCTGCCCGCCGTATCGATAGTAGAGCCCACAACTTTGGAGCCAACAAAAGTCCAGACCCCCTGAAGCTTCAGGGGACATCGATAAGGAATCCTTTCAAAATCTTGCATTGCTGTCCTATTTGTTTGCTTGTCTAAACATACTTTGACTCCAATCTGCATGTCTTCGTCAGCTGTGGTGACACCCTTACTGCCGGGGGTAGTTGTCTGGAGTGCTTCGAAGTCGGCCCAGGGGCCATGACTGCATCAGTGGAGCAGACTGCCAAGCCGGTACAAGGGAGCGGTTCTTTGGCGCCTGCGCTTGGCGCGAGAAGTGAAGCACGTCCGGCTGCCATGCCAGAGGTAATGTCGATGTCCATTCTACAAGCTGAGGGTCCAGCCCCCAAAGCTGCTGCTTCAGCAAGTGGCGCCTCAGGCAATGGTGATGCTGCCACTTCGGGTGGCGACGCAACTTTCACTCGACTCCCGGTGGCGAGGCCCCCGACATCGGTGACCTTCCCCTCATCGTCGTAGGGGGAATAGGCTCCCGAGGCGATCACTGGTGGCCATCTGTAGCTTCCGGAGAACTAGAGCGCCTCTCCGATGACATCGACTCGGTGTAGTACAGCATCAACCTAATGCATTCCAACCTCCTAAAAGCGCATCACGCCCTCGCCACATAGTGGTAGAAGCTGCGAGCAGAGAACGGGTGCCTCTGGGCCTGGGAGGACCTTTTGATGTCCAGGATTGATGAGGCAAAGAAGAACCACCAGAAATAGGGTGTGGAGCTGGAGTTGAGGCGCTGCATGTCGAATGCTATGGCCGCAGAGTCCCAGACGATTCTAGACGATGCCAAGGCGACAAATCGAGCGGCTGATGCCCACCTCAGTGCCCTTGAAGATCTTCGAGTGATCCTAGGATGCCGCGAGGCCGTTGTTGTATAGCGAGAGGTCGTTGTTGCTGAGCAAGAGGCGACGGCCCGTGTTATGAAGACTAAGGATGAGGTAGATCAGGACAGGTTGCAGTCCTGATCAGAGACCTTGAGCTTCGTGAGAGCAACCTGCCGCGGGATCAAGAGCAGCATCTAGCTTAGTGCTAGGAACTCCTCCTGCTAGAGTTTGACGTCCAAACTCGGAAGCAGACTTCAGAGCATCGTGCTCGGGAGCTAGATCTACAGGAGCGACAGCTGGCCCGCCATCTGGAAGAAGAGGGTAGAGCACTGATGGAGACAGTGACATCCCACGTTCTGTTGTGCTACTGGAGTTGGTATCCGGAGATACCTCCGGACCCGGTATTCGACAACTCCGTCGCGGTGCGTGAAGAGTCGGCAACGGTGGAAGTCAAGGATGCCACCAAACATGTCGCTGCACAATTCGCGAGAGACTGAGGTCGGCGGCCCCTAGGCGGGGGCACCTTAGTATCTGAGGCTCGCCTCTTTGTAAATATTCTTTAATGAATTCGAATTCAGTTTTGGCTTCTTATTTGTGTCTTGTGTTTCCCATCTTGTTCACCCGGGCCCTTAGCAACGTAAGGGCCTGAAGAACTTTGCCCACTTTGTATGTTTTTGAGGAACCAATGATCGCACAATTGACATAGCAGATCTGTCGTCAGTTGACGTTCTGCCTATGGAACCACCATAGAGGCCCCCTGGTAGATGTGTCCAAGTGGCTGGGCACACCTACCACTTGATTGTAGGATGTCCTCGGTGGGCCCCATGCGGAGCGGGAGAGTTTGAGTAGATGAACTCAGCGGGGCCCTTCAGGGGTGCCAAGCTTTGTCTAAGTAGAGACGTTGACGACATGCCCTCTGGATGGTGCCAGAGCTTGTTGCTTTTGCATCGCCCACCATCGTTGTAGAAACATCTATGGTAGGCCCCTCAGGTGGTGCTGGAGCTGTTAGCTCCGGCTTCACCCACTATCGCTGTAGAAACGTCGACGACAGGCCCCCTGGGGTTGTGTCGGAGCTGGCTGCTCTGGCTTCGCCCACTGTCGCTGTAGAAGCATTGATGGCAGGCCCCCTGAGAATGCCAGAGATGGCTGCTCCAGCTTCACCCACCATCGTTGTAGAAATGTCGACGGTAGGCCCCCTGGGTGGTGCCGAAGCTAGCTGCTCTAGCGTCGCCATCCATCGTTGTAGAAACGTCGATGGCAGGCACCCTAGGTGGTGCCAGAGCTGGCTGGTCTGCCTTCGCCCACTATCACTGTAGAAATGTCGACAACGGGCCACTGGGGTGCTGGAGTTGGCTGCTCCAGCTTCTCCCACCATCGCTATAGAAACATCAACAACAGGCCCCCAGGAGGTGCTGGAGCTGGCTGCTCCGGCGTCTCCCTACATCGTTGTAGAAATGTTGATGAAAGGCCCCTTGGGTGGTGCCGGAGCTGGCTGCTCTGGTGTCACCCACCACCACTGTAGAAATGTCGATGGCAGGCCCCCTGGGTGGTGTTGGAGCTGCCTGCTCCAGCATCGCCCTCCGTCGTTGTAGAAACATCGATGGCAGCACCCCTCGATGGTGTCAGAGCTTGTTGCTCCAGCTTCGCCCACTGTCGCTGTAGAAACATTGATAGCAGGCCTCCTAGGGGGTGCCAGTGTTGGTTGCACCAGCTTTGCCCACCATCACTGTAGAAATTTTGATAATAGGCCCCATGGGTGGTGCCGGAGCTATCCGACGTCGTCCTCCATCATTGTAGAAACGTATACGGCATTCCCCCTGGGTGGTGCCAGAGCTGGCTGCTCCGGCATCGCCCACTATTATTGTAGAAACGTCGACGGCAGGCCCCCTGAGGGGTGCCAGAGCTGGCTGCTCCATCGTCGTTCACCACCGATGTGTAGCAACTTCGACAGTAGGCCCCAGGGATACAGGTTACCACAAGAGAACCATATTAGCAACAAGAGCGGGGCGGTAGAGTGTACTCACAAATCAGCGCTTGTTACTGTCATCGATGTGTTGGGATGTCGACGGCAGACCCCCTGGGAGGTGCCGGAGCTGGCTACTCCGGCGTCGTCCACAACCAATGTGTAGCAACTTCGACGGTAGGCCCCTGGTATACAGGTTACCACCAGAGAACCCTGTCAGCAACAAGAGCGGGGCGGGAGAGTGTACTCATGAATCAGCGCTTGTTACTCTCATCGACGTGCTGGGACGTTTACGGCGGGCCCCCAGGGAGGTTCCGGAGCTGGCTGCTCTGGCATCGTCCACCACCGATGTGTAACAACTTCGATGGCAGGCTCCTGATATACAGGTTACCACAAGAGAACCCTGTTAGCAACAAGATCGGGGCGAGAGAATGTACTCACGAATGAGCGCTTGTTACCATCATCGACGTGCTGGTCAACAGCGGGTCCCGTGGGAGGTGCCGGAGCTGGCTGCTCCGGCGTTGTCCACCACCGATGTGTAGCAACTTCGACGGTAGGCCCGAGGTATATTGGTTACCACAAGAGAACCAAGTTAGCAACAAGAGCGGGGCGGAAGAGTGTACTCACGAATCAGCACTTGTTACTATCATCAACGTGTTGGGATGTCGACAGCGGGCCCCCTGGGAGGTGCTAGACCTGGCTGTCCTGCATACATGATAAAGGAGGGACTACTTTGCTCGCTGGTTTACCTCTCTTTTCCCCTTAGCTTTGTCATGTCTTACTGTCCTGAGCTGGCACACAAGGCTTGGGTAATTCAATGTGCTAGTGCTTCGGAGTCTGGCTCCTACCGTCCATAGGGTGCAAGCTTTCTGGCACCCAGTACTCGGCCGTAGCGCTGGGAGGCAGGGTGTGGATGCTTAGGGTACTGGACCAGACTAAGAAGTTTAAACCCCCCGAACCTTCGACATGGCGTAGACCTTTCCTGGGAGTCCACCCGACATCACAAGACTCTAAGGAAGGGGGCAGCCGACAGAACCCCTCACACATTGCAGGTACCTCAAGCATACCCGCCTGCATTAGTATTGCACAACTCCACCAAGGGTGAGATAGTGAGCATAAAATCGTGTATGTGAAGGCAATATACAAAAAACGAGCCTAGCATGGTTTATCGAAAAATTAACAAGTAATTAAATGAACATTTTTAGGGAAACATGGAGTAAGACAGTGATTCTTTTATATTGGCATTCATAGGAAGAAATAGGCTTTTACAAAAGAAGGCAACGACTTGCTTCCAGATGATGAGGGAGGCAGTGTGCACATGCCTAGGGTTCGAGACCAGGCTAAGCTAACTGCATACTCTAGACCTGACCCTCCTGGAGCTTGGTTGTCCTAAGTGCTGCTCCCAGACCCTATGAAACCGTCACAATGTCTTACTACTAAGCAAAGGTTAACTTAAAGGTGTGCTCGAAGCCCCGACGGTAACTATCATAGTTGTGGGGAAACTTGTCGTCATTTGCTACAGTGGGGCGCTGAGCGGGTGTCTCTACTTTCTACCTTGGTCCCTCCCCTTGCAGGTGGATTGGGCAGAGCTGGATCTGATCTTGACAACTTTGACAGGAGCGTCGGTGGTGTGTGAAGGCTACAGGTGGGGTGCAGCAGGCGAGTCACGCTGACGCGAGCTCGGTAGAGGTCTGACTTGGTCTAGCAGCACCCAGGGGAGGTGTTGAGTTTGTTGCGAGTGCTTGCAGCTTCTCCAAGGCTAACACCGCAGCGGTGCACTCTCCGTGGACCGTGAGGATGCCGTAGGGGCTCGACATCTTCAAGACGTGGTAGCTGTAGTGGGCTACGACCATGAATATGTACAGGGCAGGCTTGCCGATGATGGCACTAAAGGGGAGGCTGACCTCTGCAACGTCGAAGAGGATGCTCTCCATCCTGAAGTTTTTGGGTGTCCCGAAGGTCACCTGGATGTGGATGTTGTCGTACGGATTGATGTTCCCAATGATGACGTGGAGTGTCTTGCGACCCTCGTCGTCGCTGCTGGCATCGGAGTCTTCGTCCTGGTGGACCACCTTGATGGCCTGTTCATGCTTCTAGTACTCCATATCCTCGTCTTCGTCGACCTTGGGGTCGACCTTCGGCTTCCCTCCCGCTGGCAGAAGGGTGCGCCTTAAAGATGCTGCTACGCACGCTCTTGGTATCGCTCGGTGCACCTCTTGATCGCCTAGTAGTCGCTCGCGTTGTGGTCGTGATTCTTGTACACCGGGCAAGGCTCGACACTGTCATCAGTAGTATGTGGCTGACGAAGGCATCTGTCGGGGTGTGGGGGTCAGGCGCCATCGGTCGCAGTTACTGCCGCGACGGGTGCCCCTGCAACGGCTTGTTCTGGTCGCCGCCCCGGTTCTTGTTCTTATTTTTGCCGCTACCCCGGGTAGTGGCGCCTTTGCTAGTTTTGTCGGCTTTACCCGCCCCAAAAGCGCGTTGTGTGTGCGAGTCCCAGCCTTCTATTGCCCTGGCGCACCGATCAGCGATGGAGAAGAGCTTGGAGACATCTTGCATGTTGTGTGTGGCTAACTTCTCGAGCATCTTCCTATCCCGCATTCCCTGCCAGAATGCAACTATGACCGAAGCATTCAGGATGTTGGGGATGGAGTTGCGTAACTGGGAGAACAGCTAGATGAACGATCGCAACGTCTCCTTGGGTTGTTGGCGCACGATGTGGAGAGCAAGCTTGGTGCCAGGGTGCGTGTAGGAGCTGCCAAAGTTCGCTATGAACTATTGACAGAGATCTTCCCAAGAGGTTATGGATCCCTTGGGCAGGTTCACGAGCCTTGACTGGGCTGAGCCGGTCAGGGCGACGGGGAAGTAGTTCCCCAGGGTGAGCTCATCTTCTCCTGCAGCAAGAAGTCCCGTTGTGTAGATCTGCAGGAACTCGGCATGGTTGATGCTTTCGTCAAGCTTCTCCGGCAGGTGTGGCCGGAACTTGCGTGGCCACGTCGTCAGGCGGACGAATGGAGCCATGACCGTTCATCCTCCGATGGGCTTCGCCGGAGAAGCGTACGAGATGGCATACCTTGGTGACGTTTGCTGCGCACCATGCGGTGAATGCAGTGCTGCTGCCTACACGATGTGCGGCTGCTGCAGAGCTTGCTGTTGTGGCACCTGTTGCACCAAGTACTGCTGTTGTGGCGCCTGCTGCGCTGAGTACTGCTGCTATGGTACCTGCTGCGCACAGTACTGTAGGGGGCGGTCGACCCAACATAATCCTGTTGAGGCGGCGACAGAGGGTTTACCTGTGGCGCACGTTGGATGGAGGATGCCTCATGCTCGGGCCCTTGAGGGCCGTATTCGGCGTCAAGTTGCACCGTCTCTCCTGGCCACTCGATGATGACGCGGCCATCTACTTGAGCTTGACAGTGGTCAAGCTCGACCCTCAGGTCAACGGTGAGAATCTTGCCAGCGCTAGTAAGCCTGGTGGAATGGGAGTCGGTGGAGCAACGGTTGATGAACGGCGTGCGCGACAGCAACACGTGATGCCTCCCTCTGAAGAAAGAGTTTATGGACGCAACGACAAAGTGGTCGATGTCGTGGACCCACTACTGAGCCACTCCTTGGGAAGCCTTCAAGGATGTTGGATGTTGGAGAAGGGCCCTAACTGCTGCTAGAGCGCTCTTCGGACTTGCAGTCGGCCGCTCTAGGGGCGCCGACTAGGCCAGGATGTGCCCGGATGCACCTCCCTGGCCAACTCCATCTATGTAGGGGCTTCATGGACCAAAATGTGCCACTCGGGCATAGGATTTGGTCATAGACGACGGCCACGTAAACCGCCATCCATGGGATTGATGTACACCATTTTAGTGAAAGTGAAACCACTTTTTTAGAGGAAAAAGCCCATACTTGGCGCGCCAAATGTCGAAGTGTTCTTGCGACAGTTCCCCTGAAACTGCTATGTGAGCAGCCTATGAAGGTTCTCGATCGTTAAGGCTTAGTCCCCGGGAGGAATTGTGCGTATGAAAGATGGTGAGACGATGGTTTTATGTGGTTCAGGTCACTAAAGCGTAATACCCTACTCCATAGTGTGAGTTGTATTGCTGGTGTGAATGCGTGTGTTGACTGTGTATGAGTCAAGATCCCTTGTAATGGTGGTGGTCCGATCCTTTTATAGACAAGGTCGGACACCTTACAAGTGGGGTCCAGGGCTCTACAGGTGGCTCCATGGCGATCTAATCCTAAAGATCTAAGGCTTCTCGCATAACCTTCCTCTGACCATGGCTTAAGGACACGCCGTCTTGACGCCTTCAGATATCACTGGCCCATGCGTAGTCGTTGATGACTGCAGGGGATGTCCCATCCAACTGTCCTGTCATCGTAATCTACCCACTTGGCGGAGCGGGTTATGCCTGTGGCGTCTTCACTATGATGCAATTGGGCGTAGCGATACCTTACAGGAGGCGTGCGCCGTGTCATGTGCCACGAGAAGGCGCGTGTCTCCAATGCCCGATTTAGACAAGGTGCACCGCCCCTTTACTCCCACAACACACCATCTAGGGCAAGTTGCACGACATGCGGGAGCACGGGGGCTAGCCTCTGCGGGGGAGGCCGGGTCCCGTACAGCGGGCCACGTGGCAGACTCGGAACGTGGTCCTAAGAAGAGTTGGAGATCCAGGACTACAGGACACGTTGTTGAGCTGTAGCTCGCCTCCACAGGAGGTGGCTGACCTAGTGCCACGAGCCATGTGGCAGCACAGGAGCCCACTCCTATGGAGGAGCGGGGTTCCATCCTGCTGGACACGTGGGCACTTGGGAGCTCATCTCTTCGGGGGAGCTGGACCCCATCTTGAAGTCCGTGTGAAAGCGCCGAATTTTGTTCCTGAGGTAGGGCGGGGTTCGAGACTTCTGGACCCATGGTGCCATCGGACCCTGCCTCAGCTGGGAGGCAGGGCACTTATGTGATTTTAGCATGTGCGTGAGGGTACCCAGTGTGCCGGGTACCGACAATCACATTCTTCTAGCTTATTCAATATTTACTACGTCACAACGCAATGAACAAGTAGTGCTCAAATAACCAAAGAGGACGGTGACTGCAATCAGTAGACACTCGGGATAACACGACACATATGCCCTTTCAGAAGTGCAAAGAATTGCAACTTCAATAATCATCGTATAAAACAACATTTCAAAGAAAACCCAAATGTTGAGTCGGTCCTTCTGTAATGGCAGGAGGTCCCCACACGGAGCAAACGGCAACGTATTTGCCCACCGACAGATTTACACCTTGCTACCCTTAACCCACTCCTATAAAATAGTAGCATATGCCTCGACACCAAGGCTAACCAATTACATCTGTTTCCCTGTTCCCATACCACCAGTATGCATCCGGTACTATTCGAACCTGTCGAGCAGGGCCACACACGGATCGGTCCTCAATCGACACAAGCAGAGCTGCGCACGTGAGACCATATCTCGTTGCATCCTATTCCACTGCTCGATCTCCATTTCATCTTCATAACCATTTCATGATCAAATCCATCCTGTGTGATACAAACGCTATCTCGCGAGTAGATTCCAACTACTCGACTTCTACTGGATTCCCTACAATATTAGCATGGTAATTCAACTCGTCGAGCAACAAACCAACCCGTCACTCCATGGGATTTGTGGGTCATGCAAGTGGAGTGTCAATCACCTTAGTTCTAATGCACATAGCATACTATATTCATATGCGATATAAACCAAACCTTTGTGAAAGCTTTTAAATGCAAACTGAGGCTTGCCTGGCTGTGTGTTAGTTAGCAATAGGTGGAATGCTGTTGAGGGCCTCCGATGCCTCCTTGAGCTCGGTCACTATACGATATGCAAAAGAATGATGTATATGAGTGATATTGAAACTATACATACAAGCTTCTATACACAGTTTCAGGTACATATTATTTTAATTATTTTTAGGATTTTTAGAAACTAGGTACTAGGTAAGAATCTGGGCCACGAATTGGAATGGATCAAGGAAGCTTGTTGTCTCTACAATTCTAACAAGGTTTTGGCTTCATTGAATTTTCATCGTCAATATGTAGCTTTATTGGTTAGTGTTGGTCACAAAGGTTCTAACAAAACTGGTTTCTCAATTTTCTAAGATTTCTATAGGGAGATATTGATTTTACATGTTGCTAGGAATTCTGAAAATGTTTCTGGAGTTTTTGGATTTTTCTATAGACATTGAGGATTGGAACACTGTTTGACACAGCAAAACAAGTCAAATGACCTTGAAATTATTACTGAAATCTTAGGATAATTGAATGAGGGTTATGAGCAAAATTGGTAATTTTCCAATTATCAGAACAGCTAGAATTAATTTTCCAAGCATTTTGCTCAACGGAATTAATTAGAAAATTATTGGAACTTTCATACCCAACAAATAGCACTACTGCAAAGTATGGGTCAAACGGAGTCTAACAGAAATTTTGTGGGAATTTATGGCCAATTCTACGAGGACATATGGATTTATGAAGATTGCTTGAAATCTGGAATTATTCTTCAATGAAAAAGTTTAAATATTTCTACACGGGCCCACTGGTTGAAATTGAAGCCTAGCAAGAACCTACAAGTAGCTTACTGGGAAAACTGGAAATAATTGAGCAAGACTCCATGACAAGCTGAGATATTTGCATGCATGTTTAGGGAGCAATAATGCACCACTTTGCTTTTGGTTGCAAGTCAAGAGGCGGCTTCCAGCTTCAGTTCCACGGTGAGACAGGGAAGGTCCTCCTCGGCGGCCAAACAGCAACATTCATCCAACTTCAAAATAGTGAAGTATAAGCCAAGAAAATGGGGAACCAATAGTTTGAGAACATAGATGAGAGGAACGAACAACACTTCTCTCTTCGAAGCTCATGCAACAAACAGCTTGAAGAGTTGGGCGAGCTAGAACAGAGGGCAGCGGCATTTTTGTTCTTGCGGGTGAGGAGCAGGGAGCAGAGCGTGTTTCAGCTGCCATGTGGTGGAATGAACGAGGTGGAAAGTCGGCATGGGAGGTGATAAGGAGGAAAACCCCATCGCTTGGGCACATGAGTGCCGGTCTGGTGCGGTGCGCTGAAGTGGGAACGCGGGAGCGAGGAACAGAGCACCCACCGGTGAGGCGGTTCCTCTGTTTCTCTCAGTGAACAGTGGGTCCCACCAAAGAAAATCACTTTTTTCATCTCTGCTAATTCATTTCTCCTACCTATCTTCATCCTAACTTGCTAGATATTTGCTGGCATCTCAAATCAAATATGTAGAATCCAATTCGGGACTTAATTCCACATTTGACAAAGTTTCATCTGAATTCGATTTTGAATTTCAATTCAAATGCATTTCAATGTAACCATTGAATTAAATAGTAAATGGCCTTAAAAAATTATGAAGTTTTGCATGAAGGCTATTTGAAATATGAGGAACCTATTGATGAACTCAAATTTCTATTTTTTCATAGTTTGAACAAGAGCCTAATTTGAATTTTGAATTCCTCCTTTAGGGTTTAAATTGATTCCATTTTCTTTTTGCTCTTTTGATTTATTTTCTCATTCTCACTTTTGCCTCTCCTAACCGAAATTTAAACTTTGAATTTAGGGCTTTTACATGCGTCTTGGGTTGGCTCTGGGCAACGACAAGATGGGCTCATGGGGGACAATGATCGTACGCCCCGACTTCTTCGTGAGGCACTCTATCTGATGCGTGAGGTGGATATGCACCATTGTAAATCGGGTCCCACTTATCAGGAGTAAGGGGGCAATGAGGATATGGTACATCCAGTCAGGTGGCGTCTGCCATCCCTATGGAGAGAGAAGTCTCGCTTCTAAGAGAACTTTCCCATTTTCAACAAAGAAGATTGAGACACACGAACTAGACGTAGAGCACCTTGCCCGAACCAATACAATTCCCTAGTGTTCATAGCTATGCCACCTCGAGGACGAACACACAATAAAATCAGTGCTAGTCTGTAGTCCAGACACTGATAAAGAGGTAAGACAACTCAAACACGGCAACGACTGCTATGCAATCTGGACCTCTGTGCAAGCGTGCAATCCGCAAATCTCAGCCATTTGATGTACATCTAAGGGTGTCGTACTTTTTACACATAGATCCCTCCTCCTGCTTGCGCACTTTTTACACATTTATATGTAAAAGGTGTAGCCACCCTTGAATGTCCATCAAACGGGTGAGAGTCGCAGATTGCACGCTTGCACAGAACTCCAGATTACGCAACAGTTGTTGCCCTCAAACATATCTCTAGGTTTACAAGGCTTGAACAAACTTGCTAATGAAAAGATACTAAAGAAGGAATCCCCCTTTCATATCTAGACCAAAATATCCGAATTCAAGTGAAAAATTTTGACACGGAATGGTGGGACTCAACTCAGATTGACGTAGTGATTACTCCACAAAACCTTCTAACCAAACTTAGAAACCGAATTGTGGTTTAATAGAAAAGAGTCAGATTTTTCAACATACAGGGTTCTTACTAATGATCCCTACATTAGAGTGGATGTGGTTGGAATTCCTTCAAAAGTAGCAAAGAGAGTAACCTTTGTATAGCAAGTAACCAACATCCATAGTTTTATGCAGAACATGCTAAATCATTGAAGTATCACAGCATGATACATCAACTAACCAGTTTAACTCGACAATGGAGCATCACCAGCTATTGGGCTCAAGGCTACTAGAGTAGTCCTTAGTAATGGCTCTATAATTCTCCTTTTCTTCGTTCATGAACTTTTGCATATGCAATTCTAGTTCATCGATCAGTGCTGAGGTATTCCAGGTGAATTAAATTTGTACGAGAAAACATGATCGGGCATTTTACCACCCGACAGGTATCACTGACCGCCCCAAAGAGCATGTAACCATTATCCACAGTTTGATGTAGAACACGCTGAAGCATTGAAGTATCACAACATGAAAAATCAATTAACTAGTTTAACTCGATGTTAGAGCATCACCGAGTATTGAGGTCAAGGCCACTAGAGTAGTCCTTAGTAATGGCTTTACAATTCTTCTTCTCTAAGATCATGCACTTGATTTTAATCCTTGCATATGCAATTCTATTTCATTGATCAGTGTTGATGTATTCTGATGTGAAGTAAATTTGTGATCAATACCTTGATTATCTCTCGTGCACTCCTTTCTCCTTTAAGTTTTGGTCTACGGGACGTAGAAACTTACTCCATAAAACTCTTGTGGAGAGGTGATGCACACGGATAGCCTCGCAACTATGACGATTTTACTATGGAAATCTAATATTTCACATCGTTACCTTGATGGGAGGATTAATGTATGCATTGTCAGACAGTAAGGCTTCACACCTTCCATATCTTTTCCACTATACTCTGAAGTAGAGTCCCATTGTGCCTGGTCATCATCTCGACATTGAAGGGATTCGTGCGCCCACACTGCATTAAATGTCGTCATCTACCCCACTCCTGAGCTCGGGATCAGACGAGCTCATGGCCGACCTTGTTGGTCAGGCCTAAGGCAGGTTTGTCGCCGACCTCGGCGGTCGAGGTTCGAGCATTGTGTGTTGTCCGACTGGTAGTCAGATACGGTCATGCACCATATCTTGTATTAGCTCAATCGTCGATCCATGCCCTTCGGTACTCGAAGTACATAACCTCGTTAGTAGCTCTCGAGCCTCTGGCCGAGAAGTCTGGTCGGTCGGAGGCGAATGCAACATGATGTGTCTCCTGAGGAAAAGAAGACAAAGGCATGAGTTCGTAGATCGCTTACAATTCCCGAAGGGTTCGAGGCTAGAGCGGTAGGGGGCCAACTCTGGTCACGACTCCCGAGCTATGTGGCGAGCCCCCTATTGAAGGTCCCTAAATGCTAAATATGACCATCAATTCACTACATAAAAATTCTAAAATGAAGCACACAACATAGTGGTAGGAGCTAAAACTAACAAATTCCACTAGTGTTAGTGTCTATTTGTATGAAGGTGAATTAAACCCCAAAAATACCCAAGCATGCAGGGAGTAATCCAAAAAAGTTACCATTCGATGAATCAGGTGATGACACATGGAATCACATGGACCCATGACTGATTCCTAGGCGTATACGAGGAGATCCAACAGTGTTGCGCTCGGGAAGGGGGTCAGGGTCCACCTGGAAGTCACCCCGAGAAAGCACGGCTAAGGGAGGGCCAGGACCCGTTTGGCTGACCCCCCCCCCCCCCCCCCCCCTAGTCGGCTGACTTGGCACTGGCACCAAATTCAGTTAGCCTCCATGAGTTGGCCTCCTGTGGCTCCCTAATGGTGGTAACAACTGATTTGCGCGCTAATTGTAGCGTCAAACTGACTGAACTTGTGTATAAATACCCCCTCACTCCCTCACTTCATACACACGACAAGTTTGACAATAGTACTCCACTCATAAGGTTTAGATCTGGCCAAGTGGCCAGCCAAGTAGAAGAAGAGTGAGGAGGTGCTAGGAGGAGGAGGCATGGGCTTGTCAAGACTCTCTTCCACACTTGTACCTCAATGGAAGTTCTGCTTGAATCGAGTAAGATATTTCCGTGAATTCAATATTAGTGTGATCTCTATTTCATAGTAGTTTACTTTCGTAACGGCTTGTGGGTTTACTGCTTTAATTTATTAGAGGCTCTAGTCATAGCTTTGCATTCGAAATAATTAGAGTTGTGAATTGGAAATTAAGCGTGGTGCTTAGGCTAGAATTCATTAGTGGATATCTTGTAGACCCACGAATTAAAGAGGTAGATAGTAGGTGGTGACATCCCTATCTGTCCTTAGTAATCCTCCACGTTCGGCTATACCACAGGCTCGTGGCGGGAATCATCTTTTTGTTGCCAAGGGTAAAACCATGCCCGAAGCAAACAGCTGCTGTAGACTACTGTGGTCTAGATTTCCCATTGAATTTCTCTCAAATCCCTTTCTACCAAACAAACTGTGTCCTTAGGAGAACAATCTAGAAGACCACTCACACGTTCCTTGGATTCAATACCCTTGGGAATAATCTTTAAGGGCAAGTGCTACAACGGTATTTCCGTGCGCTTGTGGCTTATTCTGTTTTTATAAGAAATACCAACAAGCATTTCTGGCGCCGTAATAAGTGCACAAGAGTTTCCTTAGTCATTGATCTTATTGCATAGTCCTCTCAAATGGATCTCGTTTTTGACTTAGTTATATATTAATTGGAAGTGTGCTGCCCTTTATTCCTACCAAGCTCAACGAAAAGACATATTGAGTTGTAGGGACAAAAGTGGCAAAAGAATGCCAAGGTGAGGATTCAAACACTTTTAGTGACTTGAGAGAATCCAATAGAGGAGGAAATATAGAAATTTTTCTAATCGTTTCAGCAAGCGGATGTCCGTGTGAGATACACTCCACCGTTCCACCTCTCAAACGCCCAAGATGATGTGGTAGCCACATCACAAAAAGGGTTCAAAAGCAGATGTATTAATTAAAATACTTTGTATACTCATTTCATATCCACAACAATATTTTATCTTAGCACTTAGTACTTATTGCCTTCACTCGAGGATGAGCAAAAGACTAAGTGTGGAGGAATTTGTTGATGGTCCTTAAATGCCAAATATGACCGTCAATTCACTGCATAAAAATTTGTAAAATTGAGCACACAACATAGTGGTAGGAGTTAAAACTAAAAAAATTCCACAAGTGCTAGTGTATATTTGTATTTAGGTGAATTAAACACCAAAAATACCCAAGCATGCAGGGAGTAATAAAAAAAGTTACCATTCGACAAATGAGGTAATGACACATGGCATCACATGGATCCACGACTCATTCCCAGGTGTAATCGAGGAGATCCAATAGTGTTGCACCCAGGAGGGGGGTCAAGGCGCACCTGGAATTCATCGCGTGAAAGCACACACGAGGGAGGCCCAGGACCATGTCAGTCGATCCCCCTAGTCGGCTGACTTGGCCACATCGACAAACTCAGTCAGCCTCCACGTGTTGGCCTCCTGTGGCTCCTTGATGGCAGTAACGTCTGATTCGCGCACTAATTGTGGCGCCAAACCGACTGAACTCGTGTATAAATACCCCCTCACTCCCTCACTTCTCCACACACCACTAGTTCGAGAATAGTACTCCACTCATAAGGTCTAGAGCTGCCCAAGTGGCTAGCCAAGTAGAAGGAGGGTGAAGAGGAGCTCGGAGGAGGATGCTCGACTTGTCAAGTCCGTCTTCCACACTTGGACCTCTACGGAAATTCTTCCAGAATCGAGTAAGAAATTTCCATGAATTCCATATCAGTTTGATTTTTATTTCATAGTAGTTTGCTTACATAACTGCTTGACATTGTCTCTCTTCTACCTTGCCTTCCTTTGGGATAAACAAATACGATGTCCTAGGGAATACTTTCTGGAGAAATGCTACAGCTGTACTTTTTGAGCGCTATCAGAACTCATATTGCTTTGGCTTAGGTTAGCCTAGTGCCTCTGTAGAACCAGCCTTGCTTCTAGGATGACATGTAGACGTTAAGAAATATCAATAAGCATTTCTGGCACCGTTGACGGAGAACAGTTGCTGTTGATCTTTGAACCTTAGTCCCCCTCATATCTATTTTCTTTTTTTACTTCTTACCTTTCAACCATTACCATTGAGTAGCCCACCGTTCTTTCCTTTTCCGCCCAAAAGTGGGAGTTTGTGAGCCACCGCCGTCAACGGAACCTATTTTCTCAACTAGCTATGAACGTCGCCCTGTCTTTATAGCCATTGTTCAGGAACAATTGTTCTCAGGAGCGGATGGTGAAAATCCTTACCACCATCTGCGAGAGTTTGAAAATTTGTGTTCTTACCTTTTAATTAAAGGTATGAAACAAGAAACTCTCAAATGGAAGTTGTTTCCTTTTTCCCTCAAGGAAAAAGAAAACAAAGATACACCCATAATGTTGGGAAAACAGATTGTGATTGGAGAGAATTATGAGACAACTTTTGTCTTGCTTTCTTTCTAATATCCAGAATTGTTTCCTTATGAATGGAAGTACTAGGCTTTTAATAGATGGAGAAGGAATCAATAAGGTGCAGCCTGGGATAGTTTTCATTTTTGAGAAATTCCAGCCTAGATTTGTTAATCCCATACCCATTGTTGTTGCAATATTTCTTTATGGGACTTAACAAAGAATTTGCCCTTTATCTCGACATTACAGTTCGAGGTCTTTCTCCATAAGAGACAGAAGAAGGGAACGAACTTCTAGATCAAATTCTAGAAAATGCCTCCATTATGGGTATTAATGAACCTCTCGAAGAAAAAGCCAGTTTGATTATCGAGAACACTCTTATAGCCAAGGAAGAGACAGAAGCATGCCCATCACCCACCTTGGCTATAGAATCCTCTCCTGAACCTAAACCATCTTAGGATGAAAAAATGGACATTCGGAATTCCCATTCTACTTCGAGGAATAAACTTTTCTAGATTATGGAAATACCTCAAAGTACTGTTACCAAAGGAAGCCATTGTTGCCTCCAACTCCATCTGATCTGCCTGATGGAGTGTACCTCCAAGAGACGGTCAAGGTGTTGACCTCTATTTTGAGTTTGGAATGGATGACAGAGGTTGATAACTCACCCTATATCCTTCGGATGCTCTCACCCTTAGCCACCATTCTATGCCATATAAGGGGAGCAACAATGTGAGTCCTTTATAATCACTACACTGGATGAAATATCATTTCTGATACTCGTGCTCTTGCCATCTTGAGCAAAGTTCCTGTGGCACCAACGCAAAAATCCTTCTCAAAGACTTTTGTAAAATTCTTGATGGGCATGGGATTTTACAATAAGTGTTCGTAAGACACAAAAAATGTTGAGGTTTTCCTTGATTTTCATGTGTTTGAAGTCCAAGACTTCTCGGAGAGAAACCTTAACATAAATCTTGGAGGGAATAAAATTTTCATTCCCGTTATGCGTTCCAAGAACAAATCTGCGGAACCACCCCTCTAAGATGGGCCAATTGAGGAGGTTAGGAATCTCAAATTTATGGAGCCTCCTTAAGTACAGGATAAGAAGATTTGATCCAAGAAGAGGATGAGCTTCAAGAGACTTTTGATTTGCCAAAAGAAGAGCGCACACCCAAACCTCCCATTGAGCTCAAAATCTTGCCTCCAAACCTACGTTATGCTTTTCTAAATGGAGATTTGGAAGCCCCTGTCATCATAAATGGAATTAGCCCTACTCTTTTGCCTACTCACTCCAAGACCTAAAGGGAATTAGCCCTACTCTTTGCACCCATTGCAGTGCCGTCAACCCCGAAAGTACCCCTTCACGGGAGCCCCAATGGAGGTTGAATAATGCCATGCGTGAGGTTGATTGAAAAATTTATAAGTCGATTGATAAGAAAGTTTAGGCCCGATTTTCTGAAAGGTTATGGATAAGTCGATTGATGTGGAGATCTCGACGTTGATGATCCGAGGCACTCGAGTAGAACACGAAAAACCCCTACAATCACTACACCACCGCTCCGTTGGTTATCAACCGTGCTTCACACGATTGACCTCGCCAAGAAGGCTAATCCCTGCAAGTGCAACCGAGAACACAAGCAAGAATAAGGTAGACACGATCTGAAATCACAAAGTTGGAGTTTCACAAACCGTAGAAAGGCTATATTATTAATCTAAGCAAAACCCAATTGTTCACGACGGCTACTATGGAGTATATATTGGTGGTAGGACGTCCAAGGGGGTGTTGGGGTCGTGACCTAACCCTAAGATACGAAAATAATGGACTTATACTTGATACAAAGTCCAATGGCCCAATACGGTGGCGCAGCACCCTAACAGATTCTGAACTCGATTTTGTTTCGACGATTTCCGTCGACTCCGAAGCACCATTGGAAAGTTTATCCTCTCCCCTTTCCGTGCATATGTATAACGTCCAAAATTGAGTTTGTATGCGTCATGGGCGTCCGTTTTAGTGCGTACTGCTCCTGGACTCCGAGTTGGACACGATTTTGAATTTGGCTCGGTTTCCATCTTTTTTGAACAAATTCTCTGGTCCTCCACGTCCCTAATACTTCCTCCAAGTACTCATTGAACCACTCTATGTATCCTAATCACAATTAAATCATTGGGTAGCAATCTATGCTCAAAAACATATAAGGAAACATATAAGAACGAGCTGACCTCTGAAATTAATTGTTGTGTATGAACTCTATTGATTGCATCTTGTATGTTCAATGGAGTGTTGTTTGTATCTATAGATGTGATGTCCTCATCAAAGTAGGTCTTAAAAGTCCTTCATGTCGAGATTATTTATCCTGTGCCTCATAGTGAGTTGTCTAGCCAGGTCCAGTGCCAAAGAAGGGAGGAATGACAGTCGTTTAAAATGAGAAGAATGAATTGATTCCTCAACGAACCATCACAGGATGGAGGATGTGTCTTGATTACCAAAAACAAAGGAAGGCAACCAGGAAGGATCATTTTTTACTGCCCTTCATCGATGAGATGCTGAAACGGTTGGCAAAACACTCCTTCTGTTTTCTTGAGGGACACTCGGGCTATCATCAAATTCCCATCCATCCCAATGATCAAATTAACACCACATTCTCATGTCCATATGGGATGTACGTCTACCGGTGAATGTCTTTTGGACTGTGTAATGCACCTGCCTCCTTTTAAAGGTGCATGATGTCTATTTTTTTCCGACATGATTGAGGAAAAGAATGGAAGTTTTCATGGACAATTTTTCCGTCTATGCAAAAACATTCGATCAATGTTTGGAGAATTAAGACAAGGTCTTACAAAGATGCCTAGAGAAGGACATGGTACTTAATCGAGAAAAGTGCCATTTTATGGTGCCTGAAGGCATCGTTCCCGCACACTTAGCGTCCAAGAGGGTGATAGAGGTGAACAAAGCAAAAATTAAAGTTATTTAACAACTTCCACCTCTGGTTAACATTAAGTGAATCTGTAGCTTCTTAGATCATGCAGGGTTCTACCGATGATTTATCAAGGATTTTTCCAAAATTATTAGACACCTCACAAACCTATTAGCTAGGGATGCTCCCTTTGATTTTGATGTGTTGTGCCCTAATTCCTTTGATACACTCAAAAAGCCACTTGTCTCGGCTCTAATTATCCAACCCCCTGATTGGACGCTGCCATTAGAAACCATTTGTTATGCCAGCGATTTTGCTGTTGATGCGATCTTTGCTGTCGATAAGTTTGGGTCCTATTTGGTTGGAGCCAAGGTCATTGTCTACACAGACCATGCAGCCTTGAAATTTTTGCTCACCAAAAAGGATGCTAAACCAAGGCTAATCCGATGGATTCTCCTACTCTAAGAATTTGATTTGACGATAAGGATATGAAAGGAGTGGAAAATTTCATTGTGGATCATCTTTCACGTATGGAAGTCATACAACACATGTATGTACCCATGAATGACTTCCTACATGGTGACATGATACTTAAGGTGATCGACTCTCGCCCTTGGTATGCAGATATCGTGAACTTCATGATCACGGGGTACGTACCACCATTGGACAACAAAAAGAAGCTCATCTATGAGAGTCGTACACACCCGTGGGATGACCCATAACTCTATCGAGTATGTGCCGATGGCCTTCTTAGAAGGTGTGTCCTCACGATCGAAGTCACCAAAATCAATAAAAATGTCTTGCTGGCCCTTATGGAGGCCATTAAGGTGTTTACCGTACTCAGGCAAAGATATGGCAATGTGAATTCTAGTGACCTTCAATGTATGAAGACACCAAGGAATTCATTCGCCGATGTTGGAAATGCCGGAAGCATGGAGGAATCACTGCTCGCAATGTCATGCCCCTCACATATAATCTTCAAATAGAATTATTTGATGTGGGGGTATTGACTTCATGGGACCATTTCCAAAGTCCCATGAATGCAGTATATTCTGGTGGCCATCGATTATGTGTCAGAATGAGTAAAGAATTAGCTTGCAAAATTGCCGACTCAAAGCATGCTAGGAAAATGTTCAATGAAATCATTTTCCCATGTTTTGGCGCTCCCACAATGGTTATAAGTGATGGAGGGTCTAATTTCATTAATAAGACCTACTAGAGCTTTCTAAAGGAGCTTGAAGTTCAGCATAATATAGCTACTTCCTATCACCCACAAATCGGTCAAGCAGAAACATCTAACAAGAAGATCAAGAATATTCTGCAAAAGACCGTCTTGGAAATGGTAACAGTATGGAGCGAAAGCTACCCGACGCATCGTGGGCATACCGAGTTGCCTACAAGAAAGCCATTGGCATGTCTCTGTTCCAACTTGTCTATGGGAAGACTTGCCATCTTCCTGTAAAATTGGAACATAGAGCCCATGAGGCCATAAAACGGTGGAACAAGGATCTTTATAAGGTTGGAAAGCACCCTTTGAGGCAGATCTCCGAACTTAAGGAATGGAGGGATAAGTAGGGGTGGGCATAAAAACCGAGACCAAAAAAATGAAATCGAAAAAACCAAGACCGGAATAGAAAAGACCCAAATATCTGGTATCGGGTACTTTTCGGGTAGCGAATATAAATAACTGAAAAATAAATTTTGTGTTCGGATATCAACCTCGGGTAACCGAAATAACTGAATAGTTGGTCCATCAAATACTAAGTTAAATTATGTGTGATAAACTATGAACAATTAAAATTTTGATATTTTATTTTCAGATTGTGATCTGTGAAGTCACTGGAAACTGTTTATTTGTGATTTGTGATTTGTCAATTTATAATAAATTACCTTATGAGATTAAATTCATGAATCATATTGAACTTGTGCAAACATAACATGGAAAAAATGTATAATTCGGATATTTTGGGGAAGACCGAACCAAAATTTTGGTACCTAGAATTTTCGGGTACCTAATATTATTACAAAAAATCGGGTATTTATTTCAAGAAACTGAATTTTGAAAAAGAGTAAAACACCCAAACCGAAATATCGGTAGACCAAACGCCCACCCCTAGGTATAGGTGTACCATAGCGCCAAGATCTATAAGGAAAGAACCAAGAGATGGCACGATAAACGGATTATGCCGAAAGAGTTAAGTCATGAGATAAAGTCCTTCTCTTCAACTCCATGGTAAAACTCTTTGGACATTAGAAATTACAAAGTAAATGAGAAGGACTTTTTACCATAATAGAAACCTCATCTCATGGAGCCATCACACTCCAAGATGATGAAGGCCATCTATTTAAGGTAAATGGTCATCGTCTCAAAATCTTCCTAGATTCCTAAGAGGATTTGGACAAAGAAGTCGATGTGGTAAATTTAATCGATTTCCACACCGTTGTTCCAAATTCCACGTTGTCAGTACCCTGCGTACTGGGTACCCCCTGATATCATGCTTAGAGCCAAGGAATTCCTTTGTGTGACTTGAAGACTTCCGAAGGCAACACGCATCCTAGAGCACTGGGCCCGCCTCCCTCATTTGGGTAACTCTGGTGCTAACATGTGTCCTCTGGGGTCGGACCTTCCTTCCTTCACATGGAAGCTCTGGTACCGCAACGTGTCCAGCAGCCCCGGACCTAACCCCTAGTAGAGGGAAGCTCCGGTGCCGCCACGTGTCAAGTGGCTCCGGACCTGCCTCCCCACAGAGGGAAGCTCCAAATCTGCCACATGTTAGACCTCTGAACCTAAGCCTGCAACGGGAAGACTACAGGATCTCCAACGGCGTAGACAATCAAGAGGCTATTAAACAACTGTTACAAGACGGATTAACGTGTCATTAATTCAGTATTAGTAACACACGATCAGAGGATTGTCAATACAGGTAATGCCGCCATTAAGGTGCGTTATCACATTGTTAATCACTCATAATACCAATAGATCATGTATGTGGTGATTAATATAGCCAGGGCCATCTGTGGGCTAGGCAAGCTCTGTAATGGTCAGTCCTTAGCATATAAAAGGATTGCGTCGCATGGTAGAAGGCAACTAAGCTCATACGCATACAAGCAACCTCAGACATTTGCCACATACTCATACAATCAACAACAAACCCGTGGAGTTGGGTATTACGCTCAGGCACCCCGAACCACATAAAAACCCCATGGTTATCATCTTGTTTGTGATCTTACACACCCCATCCGAATACGAACCTCTGCGGACTATGCTTTAGTAGTACCGGAGGAAGTGTCGTTACTACACTTCCATATTCGGCGCGCCAGATAGGAGGTGCTAAGATCTTAAGATGGTGAGCAACCTAATGGAGGAAATCCCTCCAACGTGCAGCACCCAGCCAATGTTGTTGTCCCGACGGGTGTTGTACCACCGTCACCTCCACCATCGCAGCAAGATGGTGTGTTTGCGTCGATCACTGCATCGATGAACAACCCTAAGAACGTGTTGAATGCAGCGCGGACTCTACTTCAGCGTCCTCCAGCGCCTGGAGCTCCTCCGGCCGCCATGGAGAAATGGCGCGCTGATGCTAAGCATTTAGTTGCAGTTGTAGCTAATGCCCTCAGCATCCAAGGTCTGCCCCATGCTGGGCAGGCACCTACTAAGAACAAAACCTTGTCTGGTAGACTTGGTTCTCAGACGTCATAGTACAGGAGACGTGCGCCCTCCTAGCATGTGATCTCACTGCCCTCCAGAGCACGACGTACTCATATGGCGTCGAGGCTTCTAACACAGGACCTCTTATCAGAGCTCGACTGCCAATATATGAGGCAGGACGGCCACGTCCGTATTGAGCGCGCTCGCGAGAGGCGAGAAGCTCGGGAGAACCCTTCTCCTATGGCAGTGGGGGACAGTTGTTCAGCCCTGGACATGCATCTTCGCATGGTCGAAGGGGCCACCCAAGTTCCGGCCTCATCTACTAGAGAAGTACGATGGGACAGTAAAATATCATCAAATCTACTCCACCACCATCCTCGCTGTTGGAGGCAATGAGGCCGTGATGGCCAACTACTTCCCCGTGGCTCTAACTGGGATAGCAAGGTCCTCGTTCTTGAGTCTCCCTTATGACTCCATCTACAGTTGGGGGGAACTTTGTCGCCAGTTCACTACCAACTTCAAGAGCTCCTACACCCGACCTGGCACAGAGCTGGACCTGTTCACCATACAACAGAAGGCGGGAGAATCGTTGTGATTGTTCATCCAGCGGTTTTCTCATGTACGAAGGACCATTCCTTCAATCTCCTGCGCCTCTATCGCTGTTACATTCTGATAGGGAGTTAGAGATAAGAAGATGTTGGAGAAGCTGACAACCATAGACGTCAGCAGTGTCATAGAGCTCTTCAGCCTAGCTGATAAATGTGCTAGGGCTGCAGAGGGGCGAGAGATGCACTCCAATCTAGCTGCAGGGGTGCTAAATCTTCCTCCAAGGCTGAACCTACTGCCCCAGACAGTGGAAAGAAGAAGAAGTACAATGGCAAGAAGAAGTCATTGGCCAGCACACCTACTGCTACTGCTGCTGCTGCAACTTCTGGTGGCCGGGGGCCATGCCCCAAAAAATGACCCTGACCATCGACTGAGGATGGCGACAGTGAGAAGATGCGGTGTCCGATTCATAAATCGAACACCCATAACCTTGAAGACTATCGCGAGGTCCAACGACTTGTTGAATGCAACAACAAGCGCCAAGATGAAGCCCCTTATCCCCAACAAGAGGGGAAAAAAAGTCAGTAAAGCTCTGTCTGATCAGGAGCTAGGCGTCCAGGACGCCAAGAAGTCTTTGAAGGCCGTCTACAACACCGTCGACGACGATTCTGATGTCTCCGACAATGAACGTCGGAGGATTCTCCATATGATATATGGAGGGTCATGAGATATTACCTCCCGGCGTATCCTCAAGATAATGCGTTGTGAGATGGCTGTCGCAGCTCCCACTGCCAAGGCAGAACCTCATCGGAAGTGGATGGATACTGCCATCACTTTTGATGCTTCGGATTGCCCGAAGAACATGACTGGAGCTGGTCAGCTGCCTTTGATGGTTTCTCCTACGATCAACAACATACAACTCTACCATGTCCTGGTGGATGGAGGTGCAACGCTCAACCTCCTCAGCTTCACAACTTTTGCAAAGCTCCAGCTTAGGTTATCGGACCTTAGGCCCTCTCATCCTTTCTCTAGAGTAGGTCCGGGAGCTATCACTCCTCTCGGATCAAGTACACTCCCGGTGACCTTCGGGACTAGGTACAACTATTTGTTCGAGAAGCTGGTTTTTGATGTGGCACACATCAGCCTCCCTTCAATGCCATCCTAGGCAAGCCAGCCCTGTATAGGTTCAAGGCTGTAGCTCATTACGGCTATCTGGTGTTGAAGATGTCGACTCCTTCAAGCGTCCTTCAGATCCGAGGGGATCGCACTGCTAAGGTGACTGCGTTGGTAGAACTTCATGCGCTCACAACGGCGCAGGAAGAAGAATTTGGCAAGGAGCGACCAGCTCAACAACCTTCGAGCTCACATCAGCGTGGCTCAACTTCTGCAGCTCGTGTGCAACCAAGCAGTGACACTGACATCCCCATCAAAGTCGTCCAAATCGGTTTTGATGTTTCCCAGACAACTCGTATATTGGGAGGCCTAGCAACAAATAGGAACTCATGCTCGTCACTTTCCTTCGGGTGAGTGTTGACGTGTTTGCATGGCAACTGTCACAGATGCCTAGGATCAGGGAGGTGATCGAGCATAGCCTGAAGATATACCCCGATGCACTGCCAGTACATCAGAAGCCTCAGAAGCAATCTGTTGAGTGGCATAACTTCATCAGATAAGAAATTAAGAAGTTGCTCGACGCTAGTTTCATCCGAGAGGTTCACCATCCTCGGTGGCTGACAAACCTAGTTGTGGAATCAATGGTCGGAGGGAAGCTTCAGATGTGCATCGACTACACCACCTTGAATAAAGGATGCCCAAAAGACCCATTTCCACTTCCTAGAATAGATCAGATAGTGGATTCTACCTCTAGGTGTGAGTTATTGTGTTTCCTAGATGCATACTCTGGATATCATCAGATTCAAATGTCTAGGGAAGATGAAGAGCATATTGCCTTCATTACAGTAGATGGGTTATATTGTTACACTGCCATGCCTTTCGGTCTCAAAAACACTACTTCAACTTTTGTGCGAGCCATGCACAAAACATTTGGAGAGCTCAACAGGGACTTGGTGGAGGTCTACGTCGATGACATCATCGTCAAGGTGAAGAACAAGGAATCACTCCCAAAAAATTAGCAAACTGTCTTCGACAAGCTATGATTGACATGTACGAAGCTCAACCAGGACAAGTGCGTCTTCGAGGTAAATTCCGGAAAGATTCTTGGTTCTTGGTGACACACTGAGGAATCGAAGCAAATCAGGAAAAGATCAAGACCATTGAAGAGATGCGGCCCCCAGCTCGAGTCAAGGACGTCCAAAAGCTAACTAGATGTCTAGCTGCCCTCAGCCAGTTCATTTCAAGACTTGAAGAGCGGGCGCTTCCCTTCTTCAAGCTATTGAGGAAGTTTGGGACATTTTATTAGTCCCAAGAAGTAGAAAAGGCGTTCTAAGAGCTCAAGCAGCTCCTCATCACAATACTAGTTTTGGTAGCTCCGGAGCCTGGTTAGCCTCTTCTGCTTTACATTTCGGCAACTACATAGGTTGTCAGCATGGTCCTGATTGCGGAGAGACTAGAGCCATCTTCAGCTCAAGAGCCTAGACCCCTCTGAGAGGGTCCGGAGCTACCTGAAGGCGAGTCTGGGTCCCAGCACTCAGGCATAGATCCTGAAGGCAAGAGGCCTGAGGATCAACCTCTCTCAATCAAGGGTGTTCCCGTAGTACAAGTAGAAGGTTCGAACCCCTCTGGGGAGGTCCGGGCTGAAGAAGAAGAAGATTCGGACCCCTCCGGGATGGTCCGGGTTGCTCAAGAAGAAGATCTGGACCCATCCGGGAGGGTCTGGGTTGATGGAGAAGAAGATCCAACCCCTCCGAAAGGGTTCAGACCGTACAACGGCTAGTGTACTTCATCACTGAAGTGCTCCACGATTCTATGACTTGCTACATTGAGGTGTGTAAGCTGCTATATGCAGTCTTTATTGCCTCAAGAAAGATACGTCACTACATCCAGGCCCACAAGATATCAGTGGTAACCTCCTTTCCACTGCGTGCTATATTATATAACCAAAATTCTGCTAGAAATATCACCAAGTGGACTACAGAGCTGGCAAAATTCAATCTCGAATTCTTTCCTTGACATGCTATCAAGAGTCAGGCGCTGGCTAACTTCGTGGTGGAGTGGACTTCTTCTTCATCAACTCCGGGGGGCCTCAGTGAGCAGAAGCTGGAACCTAAGGTCCCAGTCTTCACTGAGCCTCACTGGACACTCTACTTTGATGGCTCCATGCAGAAGCAGGGGGCCAGAGCTGGAATCCTTCTCCTCACTCTGACCGGGGAGAATGTCAAGTACACGGTACACCTTGACTACAAAGCAACCAACAACATGGCAGAGTACAAAGCTCTCATCTATGGACTCAAGGTGGCACTATCATATTGCGTCAGACAGCTACTGGTGAAAGCTGATTCGCAACTCATCATCAAACAAGTCAAAGTTGAATGTAGTTGCAACAATTCCCAACTCGCTGCTTATTTACTTGATGTCCATAAGATACAAAAGGACTTCCACGTCCTGGATCTCTATCATGTCCAGCGTCTCAACAACGCTGTAGTTGATGACCTTTCGAAGAAGGCTTCGACAAGAGCTCAAGCTCCAGATGGAGTTTTTTTCAGAAGGTTGTCAGGATCTGCTGCTGAGCCCGCAGAACTATGTGATGGGAGCGAGAATAGCACCTCGAAGCTAGCAGTCCCAGTGGCCCTGTTACCATGGCACCGACCAAGGATCGTAGGCGCTGCAGGAAGCTCCTAGCAACCTAGTGCGCAAAATCCAGAATCTCAAGTAAACTCTGATGCATGGATCTCGGAGATCTTGAGCTACTTGAAGGACAATATCCTTCGTGGAGACGGTGCTTCCACTGATCGAATTATCGAATTGGCTAAAAGATACACGTTGGTAGAAGGGGATCTCTACCAACGTGGTGCCAACGGCGTTCTAATGCGGTGCATTTCTCGAGAAGAAGGCCGCACGCTACTTGCGGAGATCCATGGAGGTGAGTGTGGGAATCACGCATCATCCCACACGTTGGTTGGCAAAGCCTTCCGGCGTGCCTTTTACTGGCCTACAATGCTCCAGGATGCAGTCGGGTTGGTAAAGAAGTGTGAAGCGTGCCAGTTCCACGCGAAGCAGGTTCACACACCGGCTCAGTCACTGCAAATGATACCTCCCATGTGGTCATTCGTTTTGTGGGGAATGGACATTTTGGGACCTTTCCCAAAAGCCGTCAGAGGTTACAAGTTCCTGTACATCTCCATCGACAAGTTAACCAAGTGGTTGGAAGCTACCCCACTTGTGACAATCAACAAGCAATCAGCTATCAAGTTCTTGAAGTCCATAGTCTGTAGATTTGAAGTTCTGAAAAGAGTCATTACCAACAACGAAACAAAATTCACAAGTGGAGCATTCCAAGAGTACAGCGAAGATCTCAGCGTAGAAGTCCGCTAAGCATCAGTAACTCACCCGACAGGTAATGGCCAAGCTGAGACAGCTAATGCAGAAATACTCAAGGGACTCAAGACGTGCACATATGAGAGACTGAAGAAACATGGTGCCTACTGTATAGAGGAGCTTCCATCTGCATTGTGGGCTAGCAGGACAACATAGCGGGGCAACTGGAGAGACACCTATATTCTTGGTGTACAGAGCCAAATTAGTCCTTCCTCCGGAGATCACCGTGGGTTCTCTTCGAGTTCGTACCTTAAACGAAGCCACGCAGGACAAGCTACGGCATGAAGACCTGGACCTCGTCGACGAGGCAAGGTGCCAATCAGCTGTTCAGAACGCACCATACCACCAGGTGCTATGGTGCTATCACCAAAGGTTCGTGCGCAATCAGCAGTTAGAAGAAGACAATTTTGTGCTGCGGAGAATACTGACTCGAGAAGGGATGAACAAACTCTCCCCAGGCTGGGAAGATCCCTTCCGTGTTATCAAAGTTTCCCGCCCTAGATGCATTTGCTTGGCGACAGGGGATGGAACTCTGCTTCCCAATCCATGGAATATCGAGCAGGTCTATAAGTTTTATGCTTAGTTACACGGAGGTGAGTCTGTTTGTATAAATATGTATCTCTTATAGTCTATGGACAGAGTCGGGAATGGTCCTAGCGCACTTAACATGGTCCTGTACTTTAGGTGTGTCTTTACCCTCCCTTGGTTAGATCAAGATAATTAGCACACTTAACTTGGTCATTGTACTTTCAGTGTGTCCTTGTCTTCCCATGTAATTCATACCCCAATAAGAAAACATTTTGTACAGACAGACTCTACGTGCATTTCATTTGTACAAGCTCATTATTTTTTACCTTCTTGTCTATAACAATGTTGTGCAATCCCTTTGTAATTTAGTACAGGGTATTCATGTGATATATAAGTTGTGTTGTTAATCTTCTTTTGGGTCTTAGCATTGTTGTATGGTCTACTCGCCCGAAGCCAAGCTGGTCTGGAGTGTGCTATCAACTTAGACTGGTCAGGTATCCTAAGTACGCCACTCTACCTATATCCTGGCAGGTCCTAGTAGGGTGGGTCCAGAAGGCATTCGGACCTAAAAGGATTTAATCGATACACTTATGTCTTGATGTTAAATTCCTTAGGATTTAAAATTCAAAAAAGGATAATAAGTCGTAAATAAGTCATAAACAAGAGGATGAATTTTACTCCTTTTCTTGTTTTTTATGCATAGGAAAATGGATATTTGATGGAAATTAGCTTGGTGATGGTGTATGATGCCCAAACATTAGCTCCGACAACAACCAGGGACCCGCCGTCAACATTCCAAGCATTGACAGTGCCCGAACATTAGTTCCGACGACAACCAGGGGACCCGCTGTCAACTTTCCAAGCATTGACAGTGGGCACCATTGAAGTACCAAGCTCCGACAACTCCCAGGGGGCCCGTCGTCGACGTTCTATACGTTGACAGTGGGCGCCATCGAAGCTACCAAGCTCCAACAACCCCCAAGGGGCCCACCGTCGATGTTCCAAGCTGAATGTGGGCCTAGAGGGGAGTGAATAGGCCTTTTTGAAAGTTGTCAGATCCTGCAACACTCAACAAAAAGCTTAATACCAGAGATATCGGACTAGTTCGGTAAAGTGCTGACTAGTCCGGTGTTCACGGACTAAGTTGATTAAGCTAGATCGATTAGATTGATTCTTTTATGTGTGCAGCGGAAAAATAGAACCAAATAAAGGTTTCACAGTTATATTCTAGATTATATCACAATTAAATCTTATGTTTCACAATCCAACGTAAGATGAGTAATGATTATGAAACCTTAGATTATATTGATGAATTAGAATGATGAACACCAAAAAGCAAGACACAAGGTTTTATCCCGTGGTTCGGCTACCACAAAGGCAACCTACGTCCACGTTGAGGAGTCCACAACAGGACCGGGTCTTCTCCAACCCTACCCTCGTCGGATCGCCACAAAGGCCAATCCTCTTCCACTAATCACAAAGGGGTGAATAACCGAATTCAAGGGGCCTTCTCACACGTTGAGAGCTCCCTTAGATTACAACACAAATTTCCACCGAAAACACACTTAAAAGATTACAATTAAAATGCAGGAGTGTGTTAGAGAATCAAACCAAGAGCTCAATATGATGTTCCAAGTGTCTGTCCAATGATCTAGAGTGAATCCTCAAAGGATTGATCATTGTTGCACTTAATTTCGTGGAGAGATGTAGTTTTTGAGGCTCTTGGGAGGTGTGACGGCGCTAGGGTTCGAGAGTTATCATAATTGGGCCGTGCACCTCTATTTTTATGGGGTTTCTAAAAGTGACCGTTAGGGTTCATAAAGTTCAGACTAGTCCGTGGTGGGTTACTGGACTAGTCCGGTGTGCTGTGTGTAGCAAACCCTAAATACCCCGAAATATCGGACTAGTCCGGCTGAAAACGAACTTGTCCGATTTCGCTACTGGAATCTTCGGACCAGTCCGATATCCATCGGACCTGTCCGGACATGTGAAACCCTGAGTTAGATGACAAGTTCGCACTTAGAGGACTTGTCCGATGTAGATCAGAGGGTTTTTCGGACTAGTCCGTGTAGACATCGGACTTGTCTGATTTGGATCAGAAAGAATATCGGACTAGTCCGATTGTGATCGGACTTGTCCGATTTTGTGTGACTTGTGAAGTGTTTTGAGGACTAGTCCGTACTGGGGAGGACTAGTCCGATTCTAGTCAGAAGAATATCAGACTAGTCTGACAGATATCGGACTTGTCTGATCTGGTGCAGAAAGGTTATCGGACTAGTCCGGTTGTGATCGGATTAGTCCGGTCCTGTGTAACTTTGTGCAATGTGTGTGTTTAATTGTGATTGAGCTCTTGGCGTGAGTTTCCTTAATACACTCCATACACAATAATCTATTACTCTTCTTCGTTGAGCTCATCTCCACTTTGCTCCTCATCCTTCCTTCTTTTTGTTATTTTGCTCATTTTCCTATCATAGGCCTGCACTCTTTTCAACAAATAGGTTAGGATCCCAATTGCTTGTCATAAATCATCCAAAACCCACACGAGAGTCCTAGATGCACTTTCAATCTCCCCCTTTTTGGTGATTGATGACAACCAATTGAGATTTCACAAAATATGATAAAAATTGAGATTTTCATAAAGTATGCACATATGAGTCAAAAAATACATCAAGCAGTGAAAGAATTATCCATATGTGCATTCTTTATGGTGGGATGCATAACTAAGTATATTGAGACATTGAGAATGACATAATTTACATTAATCAACCAAAGCCAAGCATATATGTCATTCCAAGAGCAAGATTACGGATTTAAACAAATACTTCTCAAATTAATTAAGCATTGCATCACAGAACCATAACTAACTTAGGAACAAAGTTAAAACACTGCAAAACTAAAAAAATAGACAAGAAGCATAAAAAGAGCTCTCTCCTCGCATCCTATAGCTAAAGCTAAGACTCCCCCTCAATCTCTCCCCCTTTGGCATCAAGACACCAAAAAGAAGGAGAGGAGGGTCCTAAGGTCTTCACTCTTCACTGTCGGTCCTCTCATCATCGTCTTCGTCTTCTTCATCTTCAGCTTGATGAGGAGAGAAGGGGGAGGGGCAGAGATGCTCGAGCCCCCAACGCCAAAGTAGGCAAGCTCGGATGGGGTCAAGGGCTCGAGCTCAGTGTAGTCCGGGTCAGAGTCCTCAGAAATCACTGGAGATCCAATGGTGTCGATCTCCAGCTTCTGGCAAATATGCTTCACATTTGTCTTGATGTACTTCATGTCCTCCTTTCTTTTCTGGTTGACCTTGTGGGCCTTCACTTCGGCCTTCCTGCAGGAGGTGAAGATGGCAGCCAGGTATTTGAGGATTCCACTAGCTGATCCTCTCTAAGGGGCTGCCCTTGAAGTTGGGACAGCTCTAGCATCTTCTCTTGATCTTGCCGGTGCCTCGGGACTGGAGGTCGGCGAGGGAGCAGCCTGGACATTTACTGGTTGAGGCTTCTGAGGCCTCAAAGGAGTGTGCTCCACATACTTGACAAACTCAATCCCTATGACTTTCTCAATCATAAACATTAGATAGGGAGCATAGCCACAGGACCTATTGGGGGTGTTGGAGATGTTAACCATATCGTTCCATATGTAGTCAAACACATCAAACTGTTTGTTCTTGCTTATGATCCTCATTAGGGTCCGGAGGTACCCTTGTACAATCCCTGCATCCCCATCCTTAGGGGCAATGGTCTTGCTCAAGACTCTGTTTAGCACCACAAAGAATGGCTTCATGTTCTTTGTGGAAGGAGGGATGAACTTTGAATTGGGCTCATAGAGAAACTTCATCCTCTCCTTGTCAATGACACCAACATTGTGGATGACCACATTATCATTGCTGGAGGTGTCAAGATGCAACATCCTTGCAAATTCTTCATAAGTGATAGTGTACTTGGATCCATGAGTCATCCAAGTCACTCTTTCCTCTACATCGCTTGCAAAGTGGTAGGTGGCATAGAACTGAGCCACCACTTCATCGTTCCAATTGTACTTGAAGGCAAAGAGGTCCTTCAAGCCATGTCTTTCAGTTGCTGCAATCACTTCATCAAAAGAAGAGCATCTTTTCTTCTCAAGATGTGCCCAGTCGATCCACTGACTGCGCACCACTGGTGTCTTCATCGGTAGATACACCGATCTGTAGAAATCAGCATGGAAGTTGCACCAGAATCTTCCATCAGCTACTTGCTTCGGTCGGCCATACCAATCAATGCTTCTGAATTTGACCGCCGATCCACTGCCCTTCCCGTTGAACTTTTCTTCAGTGGGGTCCCGGACCCCTTCCCTTGGAGCATGCAGCTTCAATGGTCCAACTGGACCCGTCGCTATCCCCTTGCCCTTGCCTTTGGCTAGGCGGGCACTTGCCGAGTTAGGGCCACCACAGGCGGTAGCCCTAGAGACTGGCACCTTGGAGGCCGGCTTCTTCGCTAGCACTTTCCTCCGAACTTGTGGAGGAGACGGAGCTGGCTCGGTAGGTCGCTCTTGGCGCTTCATGCCAAGACTCGTTGAGGTCCGAGGTTCCACCTCGTGTTCCATCTCGGCCTCAAAATCGGAAACCTCATCGTTTGAGCTCGACATGACCTGAGAATGAGTTTCAAGAATGATAATGAATGATACAAGGCATAGGTATGAAAGGATAGCAAGGAAATGCATTGAGGAATTGAAGAGTTAGGTTTTGAGTTCAGAAACATCGGACTTGTCCGGTGCACAGGCACAGACTAGTCTGGGGGGACCAGACTTGTCTGTTCATGGACCGGACTAGTCTGGTGTTCATCCTCAAAAACCTAAGAGATTTGATAAAAGCTGATTCCTATTGCACAATAAGTCTAGCATACACGTGATACATAAAGGAGGCATGTATATAGTGAAGGATGCTAGGCTATTCGATCAATAATGAAGAAAAACGAGATTTCTAGGGTTTGGCTGAAAATTACCGAAGAAATCGATTGAAGCTTGGAGATGAGGGGTTTGAAGGCCGGACAAGTCCACTAGCTTCAATCCTCAAGAGGGCAAGCTTGATTTCCGCCCAAATGCGGAGATGTTTGATGGAGGGAGCAAGAAATCGCCTTGGGAGCTCGAGCGGAGGAGAGAGAAGGCGTGAGCAAGAGTGGAGAATGAAGGGATTAGGGTTTGGTGGCGGCTAGGCTTATGGATACGAAAAATCGAACAAGTCCGGAGATGACCGGACTAGTCCGAACTCATCCAGAGAGCAACATCGGACTAGTTTGTGGTGTTATCCGACTAGTCCGGCCTAACCGGCACTCAGAGGATTAGTCTGCATGTGCGGACTAGTCCGGGTAACCACGGACTAGTCCGTGGTCACCAGGAGAAATTTGCATAGCCCATTCATATATATTTGAAGGTTCATAAATAGGGAATAGAGGGGCAAATCAAATCAAATGATCTTGATGAATATGACCAGTAAGCATACAACAATCAAGCAATGATCATAATTCACCAAGATCTAGTAAATGACATAGTTATTCGGGAAAAAATTGAGAGAGAGTTGATTTTCACAATTCAATCAATATATTTTGATGAATTTATATAGGTATGCAACTTTTCAAGCCACACTCCGAGCATCGAGGATATTTAGTTCATTTCGGAGTTCGCAAAAGCGCTTTTCATCAAGTGGCTTGGTGAATATGTCGGCCAATTGTTTTTGGGTATTGACATGTGAGATGGCTATGTCTCCTTTCATGACTTGATCTCTCGAAAAGTGGTGTCTTATGTCTATGTGTTTAGTTCTGGAGTGCTCAACTTTGTTGTGGGCAATTTTAATGGCACTCTCGTTGTCACAAAGGAGTGGAATACGGTTCATATTGTAACCGTAATCCCTTAGAGTTTGTCGCATCCAAAGGAGTTGTGCACAACAGTCCCGGCTGCAACATACTCTTCTTCGGCTGTGGATAAGGAAATGAAATTTTGTTTCTTGGAGGACCAAGAAACTAAGGATCTCCCTAGGAATTGGCATGTGCCGGAGGTGCTTTTTCTATCTACTTTGCACCCGACATAATCTGCATCGGAGTAACCAATGAGATTGAATTTTGAGCCTTTTGGGTACCAAAGACCAAGGTTAGGTGTATGAACTAAATAGCTCAGGATCCTTTTTACGGCTGTCAAGTGACATTCCTTAGGGTTGGCTTGAAATCTTGCACACAAACATACACTCAACATAATGTCTGGCCTAGATGCACATAAATAGAGTAGAGATCCAATCATGGAGCGATATACCATTTGGTCGACGCTAGGTCCATCTTCATTGAGATCCAATTGGCCATTTGTTGCCATGGGGGTCTTTATGGGCTTTGCCTTGTCCATGCCAAACTTCTTAAGTATGTCCTGCGTGTACTTGGTTTGGCTTATGAATGTCCCTTCCTTTTGTTGCCGCACTTGGAATCCCAAGAAGTACTTTAATTCTCCCATCATTGACATTTCAAACCTGTCTGTCATGATTTTGCTAAATTCCTCACAAAACGATTGCTTAGTTGACCCAAAGATTATATCATCAACATAAATTTGACAAATAAAAAGATCATTGTCTAAATTCTTTGTAAATAGAGTATAATCTACTTTGCCAATTTGAAAACCATTTTTAATTAAGAAATCTCTAAGACACTCATACCAAGCTCTAGGAGCTTGTTTGAGGCCGTAGAGAGCCTTACGCAATTTGAATACGTGGTTGGGGAACTCTTCATCTTCAAACCCGAGTGGTTGCTCCATGTACACCTCCTCCTTGATTGGTCCGTTGAGGAAGGCGCTTTTTGCATCCATTTGATACAACTTGAAATCATGGTGAGTAGCATATGCAAGTAATATTCTAATAGATTCAAGCCTAGCTACTGGAGCAAAAGTCTCATCGAAATCCAAACCTTCGACTTGTGAATACCCTTTGGCCACAAGTCGTGCTTTTTTCCTTGTCACCACCCCGTGTTCATCTTGTTTGTTGCGTAAGACCCATTTGGTGCCGACGATGTTTTCATTGGGTCTTCCCACAAGTTCCCATACTTTGTTCCGCTTGAAGTTGTTTAATTCTTCTTGCATTGCCACCACCCAGTCCGGATCTTTCAATGCATCTTCAACCCTGCGTGGTTCCAAAAAGGATACAAACGAATAGTGTTCACAAAAGTTAGCTAAGCGAGATCTAGTGGTTACTCCCTTTTGGATGTCACCGGTGATGTTGTCGATTGGGTGATCCCTTTGGATGCATTGGTGTACTCTTTGGTGTGGCACTTGAGGAGTTGTATCTTCATGATTATCTGCTTCTCCCCCTAAGTTATTGCCTTCGTTGACTTGTTGATCATCTTGGTATCTTTGTGGTTGATCTTGTGTTGAAGCTCCCCCTTCATCATTGATCTCCTCTTGTGTTTCATCTTCCTCATGTACGTGTGAAGGTGGCTCTTGTGGTCGAACTTCACCTAGAGCCATTCTTTTCAATCCTTGACAAGGAGCTTCTTCTTTACCTAATTCACATGGATCAACTTGCTCCTTTTGGGAGCCATTAGTCTCATCGAACAATACGTCACGTGCTATTTCAACGAGTCCGGAGGCCTTGTTGAAAACACGATAGGCGTAAGTGTTCGAATCATAACCAAGCAAGAAACCTTCATCGCACTTCAAAGCGAACTTTGAAGTCCTAGGCTTCTTGTTCAGGATATAACATGGAGAACCGAAAACTAGAAAATATGAGATATTTGGTTTGTTACCGGTGAGTAGCTCATAGGATGTCTTCTTGAGTAGTCGATGAAGATAAAGTCGATTTACGGTTTGGCAAGCGATGTTAATTGCTTCCGCCCAAAATCGATCCGAGGTCTTGTACTCATCGATCATTGTTCTTGCCATCTCTATGAGTGTTCAGTTCTTTCTTTCGGCAACTCCGTTTTGTTGTGGCGAGTATGGCGCTGAAAATTCGTGCTTGATACCCTCTTCATCAAGGTACTCCTCCACTTGTGTGTTCTTGAACTCCGTGCCATTGTCGCTTTGAATACTCTTGATTGTCAATGAGAATTCGTTTTGAGCTCGCTTGAAGAACTTCTTGAGTGTTCCTTGTGTTTCTGACTTATCGTGCAAAAAGAAAACTGTCGGTACCCTGGGTACCATATACTCCTTGGGATTGCAAAGATCTATGGGAAAGTAATCTACTTGATTTGAAGACCTTCGGAGGCCCACATGTCAGACATAACCGGACCCGCTTCTCCAACATGGTTAGTCCTAGGGTCGCCACGTGTACTATCAAACCGGAGCTACCGCCCACAAGGGGGAAGCTCCGGGCTATGTACCGAAATGGCACCCCCGGACCTAACCCTAGACCGAGGGAAGCTCCGGAACTGACACGTGTCGGGTAACACCGGACCTATTTGTTCCCCACAGTGTGCTCCGGCGCTTCCACGTGTCCAACCATCGGATCTTCAGCCTCTAACCTCCGGAAGACTCCACAACGGCTCCGAATCTTCAAAGGGGAATCAAGAACTTCAAGACCCGATCAAGTGTCGTTAATACTATATTAATGACACACGATCGGACGACCTTAATTACCAGTAACGGCGTTGTCAAAGCCCATAACTCGGTCATTAAGGGCAATTAAATGTGTTGAATGTGTATCAATATCTGTAACCGCCGGGGCCACATGTCGGGCCAGGCTAACTTATAACGGCCTGCCCTTGTACTATAAAAGGACAGGCCGACGATACATAGGACACTCTCCGGAGACACGCTGGCATTATACTCTCAACTGACGTTGAGCTCATACATCCAATACAACACCAACACACCCCGTGGAGTGGGTATTACGCTCAGGCGGCCCGAACCACGTAAATCTTCGTGTCCCTTGTGCCACTCTACATCTCACCTTCTGGAATCTCCGCGCACCCATACCGAACCTCAAACCCCTCTAACACTTTAGTAGTGTCGGGAGATCTGCCGGATCAAAACCACCGACAGTTGGTGTGCCAGGTAGGGGGGACCGGAGATTTCAAGAATGGTGAACTCAGTCGCTGGATCATCCGATGGTCATCCCGCTGTTCAAGCTGTTAGGGGTAATCCCTCCAATATGCAGCCACCAGCAGGAACCACGGTTCCAGCAGGAGTCACACTTCCACCACTGCCGCCTCCACCAGCAAATCAAGCTGGACAACGTGATGGTGCACCGGCGTCAATCACTGCGTCGAGAAATCTTGACAACCCGGAACATGCGCTTCATGCAGCACGTGCTCTTCTTCAATGCCCACCACCTCCGGACGCATCCCGAGATGCAATGGAGCAGTGGAGGGCCGATGTGGAACACTTGGTTGCAGCAGCAGCCAACCGCATCAGCAACCAGGGTCCTCCTCCTTCAGGACGGGCCCCGTCGCAGCAACGGACCTTGTCTGGTAGACTTGGTCCGCACGTTTCCAACAACAGGAGACGTGCTGCATCACAGCAGGTGACGTCGTTGCCCTCCGGGGCACGACGCACTCACACAGTATCAAGGCTTTCAACTCATGACCTCTGGGCGGAACTTGATTGTCGATATCGCCATCAAGACGGCCGAGTCCATATAGAGTGTGCTCGTGAAAGACGAGAAGCTCAAGACATTCCTGCTCCTGAAGGAGTAGGAGGAGGTTGTTCAGCCCTGGCCATGCATCTGCGTATGGTCAGGTGGCCACAGAAGTTCCGGCCTCACCTGCCGGAGAAGTTCGATGGGACCGTTGATCCTGTCGAATTTCTTCAGATTTACTCTACTGCTATCTTGGTAGCTGGATGAAATGAGGCCGTAATGGCCAATTATTTCCCAGTGGCTTTAACTGGGACCGTCAGGTCCTGGTTTATGAGCCTTCCACCCAACTCCATCAGCAGTTGGGAGGAGTTGTGCCGGCAGTTCACCGCCAACTTCGGGAGTTCTTACACCCGACCAGGCACCGAACTGGACCTTTTTGCAGTTGTGCAAAAAGGAGGAGAATCCCTGCGATCATTCATCCAAAGATTCTCTCAGGTACGAAACACTATCCCTTCTATCTGTAGCACCTCTGTCATCATGGAATTTAGACAGGGAGTGTGGGATAAGAAGATGCTGGAGAAACTGGCGATCAAGGAGATTACCAGTGTCACGGAACTCTTCAGCTTGGCTGACGAATGTGCCAGAGCTGCGGAGGGCCGTGAAATGCACTCCAAACCACCTCCGGAGGATCACAAAAAATCCTCCAAAGGAGAAGCCGCTACCTTCGGGAGTGGCAAGAAGAAGAAAAAGACCAACGGCAAGAAGAAGCCGTCGGCCGGTGCATCCAATGTTGCAGCTGCTGTAGCTCCGGGTGGCCGGGGGCCACGCCCCGAGAAGCAACCTCGACCGTCTTCTAAAGACGGTGGCAAACACAAGGTGTGGTGTCCAATTCACAAAACGGACAACCACAATTTGGAAGACTGCCGGGAGGTCCAAAACCTTGCTGAGCGCTACAACAAGCGCCGAGAAGAAGCTCCTTTCCGACAGAGGGAAGGGAAACAAAAAGTTGACGAAGCTCCGGCTGAAGAGGAGTTAGGTTTTCAGGATCCCAAAAAGGTCCTGAAGGCCGTCTACACCTCCGTCAACGACGATTTCGATGTCTCTGACAACGAGCGTCGGAAGACCATGAACACCATTTTTGGTGGATCAAGGGACATCACCTCCCGCCGCGTCATCAAGACTATGCGTCGGGACATGGCTGCTGTAGCTCCTACAGCCAGGGCGGAGCCTCATCGGAAGTGGATGGACATAACCATCACTTTTGATGCTTCGGACTGCCCTCGAAGCATGGTTGGAGCAGGTCAGCTACCTTTGATGGTATCTCCTACCGTCAATAACATCCAGCTCCACCATGTCATCGTAGACGGAGGTTTGGGACTCAACCTCATAATCTTCGAAGCTTTTACCAAGCTTCAGCTCCAACCTTCGGATCTCCCCCCCTCCCGACCTTTCTCCGGAGTAGGTCCGGGAGCCATTACCCCACTCGGAGCTATTACCCTCCTCGTTACCTTCGGGACCCGGGAGAAGTATCGCATCGAGAAGCTGGTCTTTGACGTTGCTCAGATCAACTTACCCTTCAATGCCATCTTGGGTAGGCCTGCCTTGTACAAATTCATGGCAGCTGCTCATTATGGTTACCTGGTGTTAAAGATGCCAACACCAGTAGGCGTTCTCCGGATCTGCGGAGATCGTACTGCCGGAGTAACTGCTCTGGAAGAACTCAATGCGCTTACTACGACGCAAGAGGAGGACTCCAGGCAGGAGCAAGCTCCAAAACCCCCGAGCATTCGTCAGCGAGGCTCGACTTCTGCACCTCGTGTGCAGCCAAGCGGCAACACCAACATTCCCATCAAAGTCGTCCAAATCGGTTCCAATGCCGCTCAGACCACCCGTATTTCGGGGGGATTGAATGACAAATAGGAACTCGCGCTCATCGCTTTCCTCCGGGCTAATGTCGACGTGTTTGCCTGGCAACCGTCACAAATGCCTGGGATCCCCAGGGAAGTGATTGAGCACAATCTGAAGATCTACCCCGACGCCAAGCCTGTGCATCAGAAGCCTCGAAAGAAATCCATAGAGCGACATAACTTCATTCGACAAGAAGTGAAGAAGTTGCTTGAAGCTGGATTCATCCGAGAAGTCTTCCATCCAAAATGGCTGGCAAACCCAGTCGTTGTGCCCAAGGCCGGCGAGAAGCTTCGGATGTTTATCAACTACACAACACTAAATAAGACATGTCCAAAAGATCCATTCCCATTACCTAGAATAGATCAGATAGTGGATTCCACCTCCGAGTGTGAATTACTGTGTTTCCTAGACACATATTATGGGTATCATCAAATCAGAATGTCTAGGGAAGATGAAGAGCATACCTCTTTCATCACAGTAGATGGATTGTACTATTATACATCCATGCCATTTGGTCTCAAGAATGCAGCTTCAACCTTTGTACGAGCTATGTACAAAACCTTTGAAGAACTCATTAGAGACATAGTGGAAGTGTACGTCGACGACATCGTGGTCAAGGTCAAGAATAAGGAGTCACTCCTTAACACCTTGCAGGCTGTCTTCGACAAGCTGCAGGTCACCCGCACAAAGCTAAATCCAAACAATTGTGTCTTCGGGGTTAGCTCCGGAAAACTTCTTGGTTTCCTGGTAAGTCAACGGGGCATAGAAGCTAATCTGGCGAAGATCAAAGCCATTGAAGACATGCGGTCACCAGCCCGCATCAAAGATGTCCAAAAGCTAACTGGATGTCTAGCAGCCCTCAGCTGGTTCACTTCAAGACTAGCGGAATGGGCACTCCCCTTCTTCAAGTTATTAAGGAAGTCCAGAACATTCCAATGGCCTGAAGAAGAAGAAAAGGCGTTCCAGGAGCTAAAACATCTCCTCACCACCCTACCAATTTTGGTAGCTTCGAACCCTGGTGAGCCTTTGCTGCTTTACATTTCAGCCACTGACGAAGTCGTCAGTATGGTCCTGGTTGCGGAGAGACCAGAACCATCCCATACTCAAGAGTCCAGACCCCTTCAGGAGGGTCTGGAGGTTCCTGAAAGCGAGTCTGGGTCCCAGCTCCCAGACTTGAATCCACAAGAAGTTACTTTAGAAGACCCAGATCCCTCCGGGAGGTCCAGGTCGCTTCTGAAGAAGCTCCAGGTTCCTCCAGCAAGGATCCAGAAGTCTCCAAAGAAAATCTGGACCCCTCCGGGAGGATCCGGATCAATGAAGAGGAAGCTCCGGGCCCCTCCAGGAGGGTCCGGACCCTCCATCGTCCAGTGTACTTCAATAGTGAAGTACTTCATGACGCCAAGACTCGATGCCTAGAGGTGCATAAGCTGCTCTATGCAGTTCTTATTGCCTACAGGAAGCTTCGCCATTACTTCCAAGCTCATAAAATCTCAGTGGTGACTTCTTACCCACTTCGAGCAATCTTGCATAATCCCAACTCAACTGGGAATATTGCAAAGTGGGCAGCGGAATTGGCCAAATTCGATCTCGAATTCATTTCAAGGCAAGCAATCAAGAGTCAAGCATTGGCAGACTTCGTGGTGGAATGGACTCCCTCTCCATCAAACCCTGGGGGGCCCCAGCGAGCAGAAGCCAGAACACAAGGCTCCGGTCTTCACCGAGCCTCACTGGACCCTCTACTTCGACGGCTCCATGCAAAAGCTGGGGGCCGGAGCTGGAATCCTTCTCCTCGCACCAACCGGAGAGAAGGTAAAATACATGGTACACCTTGACTTCAAGGCGACCATCAACATGGTGGAATATGAAGCACTCATTTACGGACTAAGGGTGGCACTATCATACGGTGTCAAGCAACTACTAGTCAAGGAAGATTCACAGCTCATCATTAAGCAAGTGAAGGGTGAATGCTCCTGCAACAATCTCCAGCTAGCTGCTTACCTCCTTGAAGTCCAGAGGCTTCAGAAGGACTTTGAAGTCCTAGATCTCCACCATGTCCAGCGTGCCCACAACGCTGAAGCCGACGAACTCTCGATGAAAGCGTCAACCGGAGCTCCGGCTCCTAACGGAACTTTTGTCCGGAGGTAGTCAAAACTCACAGCTCAGCCTGCCGAACTGAGCGAAGGGGGAGAGATCAGCATCCCGAAATTGACAGTCCCGATGGCCCTGTTACCATGGCAGCCATCAAGGGTCGTAGGTGCTCCCGGAAGCTCCGAGCAACCCAGCACGCAAGACTCAAATGCTCAAGTTAGTTCCGATGCATGGATCTCGGAGATCCGGAACTACTTGAAAGACAACATCCTTCCTGACGATGATGTATCTGCTGATCGGGTAGTCAGATTGGCTAAAAGATACACGTTGGTAGAAGGGGATCTCTACCGACGCAGTGCTAATGGCATCCTAATGCGGTGCATCATAAGGGAAGAAGGCTACGAGCTCCTCGCAGAAATCCATGGAGGCGAGTGTGGGAACCACGCGTCTTCCCGCACGCTGGTTGGTAAAGCCTTTCGGCATGGCTTCTACTGGCCTACAACACTCCAGGATGCAACTGAGCTGGTGAAGAAATGCGAAGCATGTCAATTCCATGCAAAGCAAATTCACACACCGGCTCAGCCCTTACAAATGATACCTCCTACATGGCCCTTCGCTGTGTGGGGGATGGACATCTTTGGACCTTTCCCAAGAGCCATCGGAGGTTACAAGTTCCTGTACGTTGCCATTGACAAGTTCACCAAGTGGCCGGAAGCAACTCCAGTTGTGACAATCAACAAGCAATCTGCTATCAACTTTTTGCAGTCCATTGTATGCAGATTTGGAGTCCCAAACAAAATCATCACTGATAATGGGACCCAATTCACAAGCTCTGCATTTTAAGGATATTGTGAAGACCTCGGCATTCAAGTTTGCTACGCCTCTGTAGCTCACCCTGCAAGCAATGGCCAATCCGAGAGAGCTTATGCTGAAATCTTTAAAGGACTCAAAACGTGCACCTATGAGCGCTTGAAAAAACATGGAGCCAACTGGATTGAAGAGCTTCCGCCCACTTTATGGGCCAACAGGACAACTCCAAACCGGTCAACTGGAGAGACACCCTTCTTCTTGGTGTATGGAGCTGAAGCAATCCTTCCACCGGAAATCACCTTGGGGTCACTCCGGGTCCGAACCTTCGACGAAGCCACGCAGGACCAGCTCCGGCGTGAAGACCTAGACCTCCTTGAGGAGGGAAGGTGCCAAGAAGCTGTTCGGAATGCCCGATAACGCCAAGCCCTTCGGCGCTATCATCAGCGGCATGTACACAACTGACAGCTCGAGGAAGGCGATCTGGTGCTACGGAGAATAAAATCCAGAGAAGGGTTAAACAAACTCTCCCCCAGCTGGGATGTACCCTTCCGAGTGATTAAAGTATCCCATTCCGGAAGCGTTCGCTTGGCTACCGAGGATGGGACACCTCTCCCAAATCCTTGGAACATTGAGCACCTCCGTAAGTTCTACACTTAATATCAAGGAGGTGACTTAATATCAAGGAGGTGAGTCTGTAGTAACTTGAGGTGTATGTTATAGAGTCATTGTATGGAGTCGGGTAGTTCCTCCGAGAGAAGAGCCGGACCTTTCCCAGAAGGTCCGCAACTTTCATGCAACACTTGTCACAGTCTCAGGACTAAAAGTGTGGCTAGCTACCCTAGGTCAAATTTGAAATTAAACACGCTTAGCCTGGTTCCGTACCCTAAGAGTGTACTTGTTTCATCTGTACCCCGGACCTATAATGAAAGACATCTTCATGTGAAACAGACTACACGTGCATTTATTTTGTACAGGCTCAACATTTTTTATTTTTCTCTTTCTTGTCTATAACAAAGTTGTGCAATTCTTAAGAAATTTTAGTTCGACCAGTTCATGTACAATTCAAGTTGTATTGTCAATTCTTTTGGATTCAAATATTGTTCATGGCCCACTCGCCTGAATGCCGCCAAGCCAACCTAGGGCCGGAGTGTTCTATCGACTTAGCCTGGTCAAGCACCCTAAGTACGCCACTCTACCTACACCCCGGCAGGCCGAAGTAAGGAGGGTCCAAGTACAATTGGATCTGGAAGAAAAGACAACCCATTCGGAGCAACCAAGCTCCGGTAAAGCTAGTGGGGCCAGCCGTCGATACTAAATAAAAGATGGTGAGAAGACCCCACAAACGGAGTCTGCTGCCGACAAACTACGTGTTGGCAAAGGTCACCGCCGGAGCTACTAGCTGTGACACCCCGGAGGACTAACTATCGATGCTCTACGCATTGATAGGGACTATTGTCGGAGCTACTAAGCTCCGACGATAGACCATGTCGGAGCTTCTAAGCTCCGACAACCTCAGGGGTCCTTCACTATCGAAGACTTCAGACCTACACTCTACAAGTTCGAAGCAAATGAGTGTTCAACAAAACACAATATCCTCTTGGTACATGTTCACAATCAAATTGTGTACATCTACCAGGGGGCCAAGTGAATACAAAAGTGTTGAAGACAAAAAGTGAAATTCAAAAAAATTTGGGGATTTCATTCATCTGGAGACAAGGGATTACAAAATTGAGGAAGAAAATGAGAGAATACAAGTGGGAGCTACGGAGATGGTCCTAGACCCTATGGAAGAACTGGGCGACCTTCTGAGCAACCTCTGACACATTGGCTCGGGCGGCTTCACCTTATCCTTCGACGAGACCTTCAAGCACCGGGTCCAGAGGGAATTGGGGATTCCGGCTGGTGTAGCACGTCAGCACATACTCTGCGACGTTCCTCACAAGGGATTGTCCCTCAACCTCCAACTGGTCCGCGATGACGTCGCCCACCTTGGAGAGTTTGCTACCCGCCGAGCTCAGCGCTTGCAACGCCAGGTCCGGCTCCGGCTCCGAATCATCCGGACGCACGGGACTGAAGCCCATTGGTGTCAGCGCGTCGTTGGCCTTGCCCAGGAACTCCCAAACCTGTAGGGAGTCTGCAGCCCTCAAGCCCTTCAGTTCTTCCAAGGATCTTTTGGCCGCCACCAGTTCAGAATTCTCGCGAACGAGGCGCTCAACTTCTTTGGCGTTTTGCTGAATCTTTTCAGCAACTCGCTTCTCAAGTTTTCCGAGCTCCTCCTCCTGGAGGTAGATCTTGTTCCGGCGGTCAACCAGGTCCTTCTCCCTGCCCCTTACTTTCTTCTCCCTGACAGCGAGGGCACACTCTTGCTCGTAGAGTTCCTGCCCTCGCACCCAGGCGTTCTCCTCCTCCTCAGCGCAGCGCTCTTCCAATTTCTTGGCGCGCTCTTCGAGGCCCTTGTCAGCCAGAGCCACCTTTTCGGTGAGCTCCTCCTCCCTCCTCAAGACGTCATCCCACAGCTCTAGGAGTTTCAGCTCTTCATCTTCGAGCCTTTTCTCCCTCTCTTCAAGTGCCTCCCAGCGCTTGATGAGAGTAGTGTTAATGGCCTCAAGCCTTTCTTGGCGTTCATCGGCTGCACGATTAGCTGCTTTGGTCTGCTCATAAATGGCCTGGGATTGAGCGTCAAGGGCGTGAGTCATACTCTCCCTGTCATCCAATAATTTGCCCCAGTATTCCAGGCGGACCTTCTCCCGTTTGATCCACTCTTTGTCATCTGCTAGCCTCGACTGCGCCAGCTTGGTCTCGAAGTAGAGCCGGTTACGCCACCGCCTAAGGGTTTGGCCCTCCTCTTCAAGAGCCTTGCTGTCGTCGAAGAAGGCCAGTTGAACTTGACGCAGACTAGAACAGGTGTTGTTAATAGACAATGACAACAGGATAGGTTCTGGACCTGCTGGGGTCTCCTCCGCTGGTTCCAGCGGGTTCTCGCTGACAAAAATTGGGTCCCACTCCACAAGAGTGGTCCCCTAAACCTCTACGGCACTAGGACCGTCCGCCGGGATGGCCTCAGTCACCATTGAAGAAGGTCCCGCTGATGAAGTTCCGACCTCCGGAAGTGGTTCCGAAGGCCCCACCACCAGGTCTTCATTTTCCCCCTTAGGCAGGGGGCCAGCAACCTCTTCTGGGCACTCTGGCTCAGCCGCGGGAACTTCCAGCGTCGTCATTCCAGGAGCAGGGGCTGCTTCTGGATCCGGCCTGGGCACCTCCTTTACTGGGGGCTCGAGCACCGACGCCTCCGCAACAACCGGCTCGGGAGCCGGAAAGTCTTCAACATCAACCGGCCCTGCGGCCGGAGCTCCAACAACGACCGGCTCTGCGGTCGGTGCTTCAGAGGTAGCCGGCCCAACCGCCGGGACTTCCTCAACATCTGGCGCGCACGCCGAGACTTCAATTACCTCCGGCTCAACCATCGGAGCTTCGACAATTTCCGGCTCTGGGGCCGGAATTACTGCTTCCTTCGGCTCAACGGTCGGAGCTTCCATCATCTCTGCACCAGGACCCGGAGCTTCAACCTTCAGGGCAGGTGCCGCTGGCGCATCTTCTCTCCCGCGGTCCGGCGCTACCATGGGAGTCTCTGGGGATGAGTCGAGGTCCATGACCACAACAGCTGGCGCTGGAGCTGTTGCAGCTTCAGCCACCACTTGGGGCGGCACCGGAACAGGAGTAGAAGCTTCCGCCCTCACAGCTTCAGCTGTCGTGGCTGAGGGTGGAGCCTCATTCCTCTTCTTTGGAATGCTACAGATGATGTATGAAGAAACTTAAAAAAACAGTTACTACAACAAAACAACTGTCTGAGGTAAATATTAAAAATTACCTTGGGAGGCTTCCGCACCAGCTTGCGCGGAACCTCTTTCCCGGGCGTTCTGGGCTGACCATAGCCGCCGCCGGAGTGGAAGCTCCGGAACGCCCCCCGGGACTCGTTGCAGCCATGGGCATTTCCCTAGTCGAGGCCCCCCTCGATCGGGAAGAACCTCCGGACCTAGAGGCCTCAACCAGCCCCGGTGCTTGCATGCCCAGAGCTAGCACCCCGGGAGGACGCCGCTACAGGTACAGTCGTCGCGGTTGTAGAAGACCTCCCCCTCCGGGAAGAAGGAGTTGATGCAGAGGTTGCAGGCCTAACGGACCTTCCGTCGGCATGCTGAAGTTTCCTCTTCCGGCTCAAAGGTTCGTCCGTCGGCTCCTTGCCCTTGCTGATGGTTTCGATCCTTGGCTTCGGGGCAGGGTCGGAGCCACCTTCGGAAGCCCCAGGGATCACCACCCTAGAGGTCGATCTTCTCTCGACAACACCAAGGTCGTCAAGCACAGGCATCTTCCACCGGAGCTCCCTGCTGAACTTTACTTCCACGTTCAGAGGGAGAAAAGCTGATGGCGGAGTCAAGTCGTCACCTGCGACGTCGGTGCCGTGCTGGAACTTCTTGAGATGAAACTCCAAGGTTGCCCCCGCCATGTTGGACTTCAGCCTGGTCTCGACCTGGTCATCGTCCATCACACTGTTGATGGCCCAAGAGAGTTTTTCTCTCCTCTTCAGTGGTGCCCACCTGTTGACCAGGAAGTTGCAAAACACCGCCTGAGGGGTTAATCCTCCCTCCACGCACTGGCATATCCTGGTCAGAGCAGAATTGAAGGCGTCCGCCAGCACCGGAGCTTCACTCCAGACTGTAGTGTCAATGTTGGGGAGGCCTTCGGGCAGCTCCAGCTTCTCGTGCTCCTCCACCCGGATGACTATCCAATCCTTCTTCCAATCATTCCACTTCCCAGAGGGAAACGACCGGAGGTACTTGAATGGGCACTTCTTGCGCTTCACGAAGTAGTAGAAGCCAAGGTACTCATTGCTCCTACCGGTGGTATGTACGGTGAAGAAGGTCCGGAAGAGTTCAATGAAGGGGGGATGCCCACCCACATCTCACAGAAGTGGACGAAGATGGACACAAGAAGAATGGAGTGGGGGCCAAGGTGGTACAGCTGCAGACCATAAAAGTCTAGCAGCATCAAGAAAAAGGAGGAAAAAGGTGGGATCAACCCCACCATGGCGTACGAAGAGAAGTACACCATTTCACCAGCGTGCTCCTTCTAAAACGGGAGCTCTCCCCCGGCGCGGACCAGGCAGTTGAAGAAGTCCGAGGACCATCCCATGAGGGCCCGGACCTTCTTCAGGTCACCGTCGATCTTCAAACGGCTCTCGCGGAGACCCAACTCCATCGCAGCATAGCAAGGCAAGAGAGGAAGAGCAAGCACAAGTTGGGAGTTTGAGCGCAAGATCAGATGAGAGGCGTAAAGAACACCAGACGGTGCGCGCCTTCCTTCTTAAGTAAGCCCTCGCAACGCTTCGATTGAAACAGCAAGGAAGTCGAAGATACTACTCAAAAATCCTACCCTGCCGATGACAAGAGGGCCCAGGAGCACCCGAACGATCAAGTCGAGGTTCTTACCCAAGCGAACGGTTGTCATCATGAGGCGGGAAGCCCGAAGGCGGTGGCCTAACAAGGCGCCCGGAACCGATACGATTTTCGTATCGGGAACCGGCGACCTTCAATTGCGTGAGATCCGCACACCAAGGATTTCTTTTGCCGAACACGGGATAAGCCACGCGGCGAGGATTTAACTCCAAACTATCATCAATGGCACATCTGAAGACCTTTGAAGACTCAGTTCAAAAGTCGAAGGATGGACCCACCTCCGGCGGAACGACTTCACCCAAGGGGTCTTCCATAGAGGTGGGCCCAGGGGGCCACTGTCGGTACCTTGGGTACCATATACTCCATGGGATTGCAAAGATCTCAAGGCAAAGTCATCTACTTGATTTGAAGACCTTCGGAGGCCCACATGTCAAACATAACCGGACCTGCTTCTCCAACATGGTTAGTCCTAGGGTCGCCACATGTACTATCAAACCGGAGCTACCGCCCACAAGGGGGAAGCTCCGGGCTATGTACCGAAATGGCACCCCCGGACCTAACCCCAGACCGTGGGAAGCCCCGGAACTGACACGTGTCGGGTAACACCGGACCTATCTATTCCCCACAGTGTGCTCCGGCGGTGCCACGTGTCCAACCGTCGGATCTTCAGCCTCTAACCTCCGGAAGACTACAAAACGGCTCCGGATCTTCAAAGGGGAATCAAGAACTTCAAGACCCGATCAAGTGTCGTTAATACTATATTAATGACACACGATCGGACGATCTTAATTACCAGTAACGGCGCTGTCAAAGCCCATAACTCGGTCATTAAGGGCAATTAAACGTGTTGAATTTCTATCAATATCAGTAACCGCCGGGGCCACATGTCGGGCCAGGCTAACATGTAACGGCCTGCCCTTGTACTATAAAAGGACAGGCCGACGATACATAGGACACTCTCCGGAGACACGCTGGCTTTATACTCTCAACTGACATTGAGCTCATACATCCAATACAACACCAACACACCCCGTGGAGTAGGGCATTACGCTCAGGCGGCCTGAACCACGTAAATCTTTGTGTCCCTTATGTCACTCTACATCTCACCTTCTGGAATCTCCGCGCGCCCATACCAAACCTCAAACTCCTCTAACACTTTAGTAGTGTCGGGAGATCTGCCGGATCAAAACCACCGACTAAAACCCAAGTAAAGCGAGAAAAGTCATCAATAATTACTAAACCATATTTGTTACCGCCGATGCTTATGTAAGCAATTGGACCAAACAAGTCCATGTGAAGTAGTTCGAGCGGTCTTGTTGTAGTCATGACGTTCTTTGCGGGATAAGGTGCTCCAACATGCTTCCCGGCTTGGCACGCGCTACAAGGCCTGTCTTTCTCAAAAACAACATCCTTCAAACCGCGGATGTGATCGCCTTGAGGAATTTTGAAGATTCCTCATACCAACATGCGCTAGCCGTCTATGCTACAGCCAACCCATGTTGGTCTTTGCAATCAAGCATGTGTCAAGTTCGGCTTTATCCTTGTTGAAGTCAATGAGGTAAAGCTTTCCCTTCAACATAACCTTGAATGCAATGGAACCATCACTCCTCCTAGAGACGGTCACACCCTCGTTAGTGAACAAGCAATTATAACCTTTGTCACATAGTTGAGATATGGACAACAGGTTATAATCTAAGGATTCAACATGTAAAACATGAGAAAGTGTGTGTGTAGAAGATATTGCGATTTTACCGGTACCGAGCACCCTTCCTTGACTGTTATCTCCAAAGTAGATGTCTTCCTTTGGGTCCTCATTCTCTTCATATTCCACGAACATCCTTCTTTCTCCGGTCATATGGTTGGTGCAGCCACTGTCTAGCACCCATTTGGATCCACCGGAGGAACAGGCCTGCAAAAACAAATTATGCTTTGGTTTTAGGTACCCAAGCTTGCTTGGGTCCTTGTAGGTTAGTTACAATACATTTGGGCACCCACACATGAGATTTGGTGTTCCCATGGCGTGGCCCAACATAATTAGCATAAATCTTGCCAAGATTATTTCTCATTAACACATAGGAGGCATCAAAGGTTCTAAAGAGTAATTGTTGTTGTTTGTATACAGGGCTAGTCTGGAAGGTCGGACTTGTCCGGAGGACCGGACTTGTCCGGACACTCACCGGACTAGTCCAGTGTTTGTGTGAGTTCAGGTTTTTACCCTTCGGCTTATGAGTTTGAGAGGGTCTTTCCTTCACAAAGGAAATCCTCCCCTCGTTATTCTTATGACTTCCAGCATGCTGTTTTTCATCATAAGAGTAACCAATGCCATACTTGACATTTGGAGGTCTTTGGACCAAGTATGCACTACGTGCATAGTTGATCTTCTCCTTGTCAAATATGCCACATTGGGTAGGATTTTTATCCTTTGTGTAGGTTGACTTCTCCTTCAAACTGGTGTCTATTTTACTACATGTGCACATATGAGCAAAATCGGTTTTAGTGGATTGAGAAGGTGAACTTGAAGAGGAGGAAGGTTCACTCAGCTTGAGTGACTCAACTTGCACTTCAAGGATCTTGTTGACCTTGATCAAGTCAGCAAGTTGGTCCTTGATTGCAACATTTGAGTCTATTAACTCCAACAAGCTTTCTTGCTTGAAGCTAACTCAAGCTCTAGTGAGTTGCTTTTCTCCTTTTCATGTTCTAGAAGTTTGTCATGTTCGACATACTCCTCCTTTTGGGAAATAATCATGTCCTCTTGACGATGAATTAGCCTCTCCTTCTCAACAAATTGATCAATTAAAAATTTCATTTTTGTTGCAGCTTTCCTATCTAGTCCACTAAGCATATCCTCATCATCACTATTCATTTCATCATCAATAGAGTAGGAATGCACGGAAAGGGTTTTGATGATTACCTTGCGTTTACCTTCCTTTGCCATAAGGCAAGTGCCATTTCCCTTCCTTGCGCCGAGTGTGGGGAAGAGTGTATATTTCTTGGACGCACTCTCGATGGCTATGCTAGCCATCTCCTCTTCTTCGGATGAAAAGGACTCATCGTTTGAGTCCCACTCCTTCCCAATGTGCGCTTGTTCGGCTTGTTTCTTCTTCTTGAAGAATTTCTTAGGTTTAGGCTTGGATTCTTTGGTCTTCTTCTTGTCCTCCTCATATGGGCAATCAACTATAAAGTGGTTATACTCACCACAATTGTAGCATGCCCGCCTCAACTTCGGTTTCGTTCTTTCCTTGTACTTTCCCTCACTTGATTTTGTTCCTTGTATTTTCTTCATTATTCTCTTGAACTTCTTCATGAACAATTTCATGTCCTCTTCATCTAGCTCACTGCTTTCGTCGTCACTGTCTTCCTCTAGTTGTGCTTCCCTTGCTTCTTTGGATAGAGGCTTGAGGGTGGACATTAGAGCAACCCCTTTCTTCTTAGCTGAGGTGAGATCGGCAATTTCCTTGACGTGCTTTGCTTGTCTTTCCATCATCTCAAAGTTGATGATTTTTCCAAGCAATTCATCCGGAGTCATCCTTTTGTATCTGGGGATTTCTCTAATCATGGAGCATAGTGTGACATTGCGAGGCATAAAAGCTCTAAGGATGAGCTTTACCACCTCGTGGTCATTCCACTTCTTGCTCTCGTATGATCAAACTTTGTTGACAAGTGTATTCAATCGATTGTACATATCTTGGGGTGACTCGTCTTCCTCAATTGCAAATCTTCCTAGTTTTCATTCGATTATCTCAATCTTTGCTTCACGCACATGTCGGTCACCTTCATGTGCAGTTTGTAGTGTATCCCATATCTCCTTAGCAATTTTGAGTCCATCCACCATGGTGAACTCGTCCCGACTGAGTGAGGAGGTGATTACAGTTGCGACTTGTGCATTTCTATGAATGGCCTGCTCTTGGCTTGGGGTGAGCTCTTCGTCGTCATCCGGAATATCTATCCCTGTGCATACAACATGCCACCGACTTGGGTTGAGGGAAATCAAATGCATTTTCATATTCTGCCTCCAAATTGAGTAATCACTTCCATCAAAGTGTGGGGCTTTTCCAAGTGGGATAGATAAGTAATGATTGTTGTTGGAATTTAGACGATCATAGTTAAAAGGATATCGGGAGTCGTCGGTGTGATTACTCCTCTTCTTCTTCTCTTCCACATTCACTTTCCCTTTGGAAAGTGCCTTCTTTCTGAGGAGCGCCTTTAGCTCCAGCGTCTCCTCATCGTCGTCCTCGAAGTCTTGAGTGGCTTCGAGGTACTTCTCCACTTTTTGGGTCTTGTCGTTGTTAACCTCCTCTTGGTTGTTGATTTTGTGGGCATCCTTCATGTACGACATGATCTCTTCGAGTGGTTAGACTCTTTCTTGAAGAACCTTGCTCTGATACCAATTGGATGTGGGCCTAGAAGGGGTTGAATAGGCCTTTTTGAAAGTTGTCGGATCCTGCAACACTCAACAACAAGCTCAATACCAGAGATATCGGACTAGTCTGGTAAAGTGCGGACTAGTCCGGTGTTCACGGACTAAGTTGATTAAGCTAGATCGATTAGATTGATTCTTTTATGTGTGCAGCGGAAAATAGAACCAAATAAAGGTTTCACAGTTATATTCTAGATTATATCACAATTAAATCTTATGTTTAACAATCCAACATAAGATGAGTAATGATTATGAAACCCTAGATTATATTGATGAATTAGAATGATGAACACCAAAAAGCGAGACACTAGGTTTTATCCCGTGGTTCGGCTACCACAAAGGCAATCTACGTCCACGTTGAGGAGTCCACAACAGGACCGGGTCTTCTCCAACCCTACCCTCGTTGGATCGCCACGAAGGCCAATCCTCTTCCACTAATCACAAAGGGGTGAATAACCTAATTCAAGGGGCCTTCTCACACGTTGAGAGCTCCCTTAGATTACAACACAAATTTCCACCGAAAACACACTCAAAAGATTACAATTAAAACATAGGAGTGTGTTAGAGAATCAAACCAAGAGCTCAATGTAATGTTCCAAGTGTCTCTCCAATGATCTAGAGTGAATCCTCAAAGGATTGATCGTTGTTGCACTTAATTTCGTGGAGAGATGTAGTTTTTGAGGCTCTTGGGAGGTGTGACGGCGCTAGGGTTCGAGAGTTATCATAATTGGGCCATGCACCTCTATTTATATGGGATTTCTAAAAGTGACCGTTAGGGTTCAGAAAGTTCGGACTAGTCCATGGTGGTCACCGGACTAGTCTGGTGTGCTGTGTGTAGCAAACCCTAAGTACCCCGAAATATCGGACTAGTCCGGCTGAAAACGGACTTGTCCGATTTCGCTACTGGAAATCTTCAGACTAGTCCGATATCCATCGGACCTGTCCTAACATGTGAAACCCTAAGTGAGTTAGATGACAAGTCCGCACTTGGAGGACTTGTCCAATGTACATCAGGGGGTTTTTCGAACTAATCCATGTAGACATCGGACTTGTCCGATTTGGATCAGAAAGAATATCGGACTAGTCCGGTTGTGATCGGACTTGTCCGATTTTGTGTGACTTGTGAAGAGTTTTGAGGACTAGTCTGTACTGGGGAGGACTAGTCTGATTCTAGTCAGAAGAATATCAGACTAGTCTGACAGATATCGGACTTGTCCGATCTGGTGCAGAAAGGTTATCGGACTAGTCCGGTTGTGATCGGACTAGTCCGGTCCTGTGTAACTTTGTGCAATGTGTGTGTTTAATTGTGATTGAGCTCTTGGGGTGAGTTTCCTTAACACACTCCATACAACATAATCTATTACTCTTCTTCCTTGAGCTCATCTCCACTTTGCTCCTCATCCTTCCTTCTTTTTGGTATTTTGCTCATTTTCTTATCATAGGCCTGCACTCATCTCAACAAATAGGTTAGGATCCCAATTGCTTGTCATAAATCATCCAAAACCCACAAGAAAGTCCTAGATGCACTTTTCACAAGCATTGATAGTGGGCGCCATCATGGCTAACAAGCTTTGACTATCCCTAGGGGCCCATCGTCGACGTTCTATGCGTTGATAGTGGGCGCCGTCGCAGCTACGTACCAAGCTCCAACAACCCCCAGGCGGCCCGCCGTCGATGATCTAAGCATTGCCAGTTGGCGCCGTCGAAGCTACCAAGCTCCAACATCACCAACGGGGCCCGCCGTCGACGTTTATGCGTTGACAATGGGTGCCGTCGAAGCTATCAAGCTCTGACACCTCCTAGGGGGCCCGCCGTCGACATAACAAAGGGTCCCTGGAGATATCGGAGGCAAGACTCAGAACTCAGAGCTGTCATATTGGCTATGAATTCGGAGCTCTCGAGTTTTCAAGATGTTGTCTAAATCCTCATGGTAGATGCCCTCAATTCAATGATCACATCTACCAGGGAGCCATCAATATAAAGGGCAATGCATTAATGACACAAAAAATGGAATTCAGAAGGATTTCATTCATTCAAAATCAGAGGACTGCAAGATGAAGGGAAAAAAGGAAAGGTCCTAACTACTGGAGTTCCTATTGAAAAATGAGGCAACTGTTTGGGCAGCTTCTTGAATGCTAGCCCCGGCGGCTTCTTCCTCCTTGGTAACGGGTCCTTCAAATAGCAGAGCTAAAGACATCTAGATTCCCCACTTTTGAAACATACCAACACAAATTCAGCAATGTTCTTGGCCAGGGTCCTTCCTTCAGTCTCCAGTTCGTTGACGACCACGTCTCCCACAGCTTCAAGATTCTTGCCAGCGGAGTTCAACGCCATTAGTGCTTTGTCCATCTCCGGCTCCGGGTCAGCCGGACGTACCGGGCTGAAACCAAACGGCACCAGAGCTTCATTTGCTTGTCCCAAAAAATCCCAGACTTGCTGGACTCAGTTGCTCTCAGATTCTTGAGCTCCTCCAATGAACTCCTGGCAGCCGAAAGTTCCATAGAACCTTCATCGGAGAAACGCTCAACATCCTTAGCATGATGCTGAATCATTTCAGCCACCTGCTTTTCTTGGTCGCTGAGCTCCCTCTCTCGGAGGTGAATGCGGTTTTGCCAATCTGCCAAGTCTTTCTCTTTGGCCTTCACCTTCTCCTCCCTAGTGGAGATATCAGTCTCTCTTTTGGAGATGTTAACCCCCACCTGCCATATCAGATCCTTCTCTTGATCACACCATAGATTGAACTATTTGGCGTGATCAGCCATGCTTTGCTCTCCCAGCGACAGCCCCTGGGCGTGCTACTCCTCCCTCTTCACGAGGTCTTCCTCTTTCTTCGGAAGCTTTTCCTCCTTTTGATCAAGGGCTTCTCGGCGCTTGAGAAGTTGCTCATACAACTCATTGAGGTTATCCAAGCGGCTGTCGGCCGCTTTACTAGCCTCCTTAGAATGTGATGAGTAGGTTTAGACCCAATCTTCTGAAAGGTATGTCGATTGGGGTGGAGGACACGACGTTGATGATCCGCGACACTCGAGCGGTTCGAGTACCCCTGCAATCACCACACCACGGCTCCGTTGGTTATCAACCGTGCTGCACACGCTTGACCTCGCCAAGAAGGCTAATCCCTGTAAGTGCAACTGAGAACACGAGCAAGAACGTCGAAAACACGATCTGAAATCGTGAAGTTGGGGTCTCACAAACCGTAGAACGGCGATATTATTGATCTAAGAAAAACTCACCGAATATGACCGGAGGCTGCAGTATTTATAGTCTAGGGTTCGACCAAAACATGATTAGACGCGTCCCTAATGGACTCTTACGGGATACAAGGCCCAAAGGCCCGATTCAGTGGCGCAGCACCAGACAGATATCTGGACTCGACTTGTTTCGACGATTCCTAATGACTCCGGTGGAATTTCGAGGTGGGACCAGAACCATTGGAAAGTTTATCTTCTCCTTTTTCCGTGCATATGTAGAACGTCGAAAACGGAGTCTGTATGCCTCCTGGGCGTCCGTTTTAAGGTAGACTGCTCCTGGACTCCAAGTTGAACTCGAGTCCGAGTTGTAAACTGTTTCCATCAACTTGTGGACGTCCCAGCTGGTTCTCCATGCTCCCAAGGCCTCTTTCCTTCACTTGTTGATCTTCTCCATTATTCCTAATAACAATTGAATAATCACATAGCAATCTATTCTAAAACTCACATGCAAAAGAAGTTAGGAACGAATTCACCTGCTGATTTATTAACCGTGCTCGTGCTCTTGTGATTGGTCCTTGCAGTTCAATGTGCGTCTCCGCTGTTGTGATGTCCTCATCAGCATGCTCATAGACCTCCTTGGTCTTCTCATCGAGAGCCTTGATCATGGTCTCTCTCTCTCATTCAACGTGCAGTCTAACCGTGCAAGACGGGCTTTTTCCTTGGCCACCCACTCCTCCCGGTCAGCCAGCCGAGACTGCATCAGCTTCATCTCAAAATGAAGTCTATTGCGCCAATGCCTTAGGGTCTTGTACTCTTCTTTGAAAGTCTTGCTTTCGTAGTTGAAGGTAATTTGGACCTAACGGAGACTTGAGCAGGCATTGTCGATAGACAACGCCAAAGGAATCAGCTACGGACGCGCCTAAGGTGCCTCTGCAGGCTCCAGTGGGTCTTCCAAAATTACTATCGGATCCCACGGCACGAGTGTGTTCTCCAACAGCTCCACATCGCTGGGGCCAATCTCTGGGAGCTCATCAATGTTTATTGCGGTTGAAGAAGGTCCCACTGCGGGAGCTTCTGCCTCCGAAGTAGATGAAGAGGGTCCCTCAGCCTGATCTTTAACCACCGGCTCAGAAGATGTAGGACCGCAGCCGGATTCCGCTGCGGGAGCTTCAGCCGATGCAGCCTCCAGATCTGCAGTAGGCACCGGAGCCACTGTACTTGTTCTTAACATTCTGGAAGCAGAAAGTGGGGAATTCAATACAAAGCAAAAAAACAAAATCAAGACAAAAACAAAAGAAACAACCCTTACCTAGGGGTATTGCCGCTCCAATCGGCGCGTATCTTCTTCCTCGGGTGCTTGGAGCTAGAGCCCGCCCTCGTCGGAGTGGTGGATGCTCTAGGACCAAAAACTGGAGTTAAGGTAGCCCCCGACACTGCTACCTCTGGTACCTCCTCATCGGAGGATGCACTCTGGACCCTGAGCTACCAGTTGGCATCGGGGCGGGAGTTGACTCGCCGGAGCCATCGCCCTCTACGGGCACTAGAGCCGAAGCACCAACCGGAGCTGGAGGCACGATCACCATGGTCCTAAGCTGAGGTTGAAGGGTCACTCCTTTAGGACTTCCCTCACACTGCTCCCATCGCTCCTTGTCAGCTTTTGCTTGCGACTCGGAACTTCGACGTGAGCTTTCTCTTTTCCTCGGCCGGAGGTTGGCTTCTTGGGAGGTGAACCTGTGGGACCTCTGCCTTTGCCAGTAACTAGCGTAGATCTGTAGCCTTCATGGGAGCAAGGAGCCCCGGGGATAACAATCTCCACTGGAGGAGTTCTCCGACGCTTATCCACGAGACCCAAATCATCAAGTGCTGGCATCTTCTTCCGCAGCTCCCTCCTGAACTCCGGCATCATGTTCAGGGGCAGGAAGTCCACCACAGGAGTCAGATAATCAGGGTGAATGGTCCTGTGGCGCAGTTTTGGAGATGAAGCTTCAAAGCCTCTTCATCTATATTCATCCCAAGACCAATATCAATCCAGTTGTGATCCATTTCTCCACTGAACCCCCATGCGGGCCACTCCCTCGTCTTCAGCAGAGCCCACCGATTAGTCAGGAAGTTGGCAATGACAATCAGGGGGGTCACTCCTCCTTCGACGCACTCCCAGATTGTTGTCAAGATCGAGTTGTACTCCTCTGATAGTGTCGGAACCACCTCCCAAGCGTCGGTGTCAACTGTTGAAATGTTGTCAGGAAGCTCCAACATATCATGGCGATCCACCGTGATGACCACCTAGTCCATCTTACAGCTGTCCCACTTCCTGGGAGGGAACGTCTTCAGATACTTGAGGGGCAAGTTCTTGCGCTTCATGAAGTAGTGGAAGCCAAGAAAATTGTTGCTCTTCCCGTTTGCATGGACGTGAAGAAGGTCCGGAAAAGCTCGATGCAGGGTGGGACACCCACCCACATCTCGCAAAAGTGGACAAATGTCGCCACTAGAAAGAAGGAGCGGGGGCCAAGGTGATGAAGCTGCAGACCATAGAAGTCATGCAGCATCAGCAAGAAGTTTGAAAAGGGTGGGATGAGCCCCACAACGGTAAACTCCAAGAAGTAGACGATCTTTACGGGATTCTCCTTCTTGAAGGGGAACCTGCGGAGGCGAATCAAGTTGTTGAAGGAGTCGCTCGACCAACCATGTAGATGCGGACCCTCGACAAATCTTCATTTTTCACGATCTGGCTTTGAGGTCCCAACTCCATTGCCGCAAAGTGGAGCAGGGGAGGAAGAAAGGTTGCAAGGGTGGAGAGCTCTAAGCGCAAGATCAGATGAAGGCGTAAAGAGTTCTCTCCCTGTGCAGACTTTCTCCCTTGGATGATGACTACCTCCAGATCCGAATCGCAAACGACCTCATCAATGACAAGGGGGCCCAGGTCAACTTTGTTTAAAAAGTTACACCAGGCGAACCGTTGTCATGATGAGAAGTTGGAAGCCCGAGGGCAGCAGCCTGACAGGGCTACAAAGATTACGCTTGGAACCGATACAAATTTCGTATTGAGACCCATCGACCTTCAATTGCGTGATATCTGCACGCCAGGATCCCATGCGCCGTGTCAAAAAGGGCCACAAGGCGATGGCATAACTCGCTGTCGTCACCTCAACCGCCCCTAAAAAGACTTTGAAGCTACAGCGCGAGAATCAAAGTTGGCCCACCTCCGGTAGCATAACCTCACCTTGAGGGTCTCTTCTAGAGGTGGGCCTGAGGGCCACTGTCGGTACCCTGCGTATTGGGTACCCCCTGATACCATGTCTGAGCCAAGGAATTCCTATGTGTGAGTTCAAGACTTCTGAAAGCAACACGCGTCCCGCAGCACTAGGCCCACCTCGCTCGTTTGGGTAATTCTGGTGCTGACACGTGTCCTGCAAGGCCGGAGCTACCTTCCTTCACATGGAAGCTCTGGTACCGCCACGTGTCCAGTAGCCCCGGACCTAACCCCCAGTAGTTGGAAGCTTCGGTGCCGCGACGTGTCAAGTGGCTCTGGACCTACCTCCCTACATAGGGAAGCTCCGGAGCTGCCATGTGTTAGACCTCCAGACCTAATCCTGCAACGGGAAGACTACATGATCCCCAACGGTGTGGACATTCAAGAGGCTATTAAATAGCCGTTACAAGACCTCATTAACGTGTCATTAATTCAGTATTAATGACACATGATCAGAGGACTGTCAATACATGTAACGTCGCCATTAAAGCGCGTTATCACATTATTAATCACTCATAATACAAGTAGATCATGTATATGGTAATTATTATAGCCTGGGCCACCTGTCGGGCCAGGCAAGCTCTATAACGGTCAGTCCGTATCATATAAAAGGGTTGCACCGCACGGTAGAAGGCAACTAAGCTCATACGCATACAAGCAACCTCAGACATTTGCCACATACTCATACAATCAACAACCACCCTGTGGAGTAGGGTATTACGCTTAGGCGGCCCGAACCACGTAAAAATAACTATGTCATCATTTTATTCATGATCTTATGCGCCCCATCTGAATACGAACATTCACGGACTACGCTTTATATTACCGGGGGAAGTGCCGTTACTACACTTCGACACACGTAATTCCTCCAAGTCCAACAAGTGGGCCCATTATAAAATTTATCCTTATGTCCCACTAAATCCTAACCAAACCCTCCGTGCTACCACTTCCTTCTAACTTCCACCATGCCCAAGTCCCATCTTCAAATTCCTATTTGATTTAAGGGTGCTACTTTTTCAATTTAAATTTCATTCAAGCACCTTCATTTTGAGTTCAATAAAATAGAACTTACTTGTTCATCTAACCCCGGTAAAGTTCCTATGTTTTATCATTGCATTTGTGCTCAAATAAGTTTCCACGAACAAGTGCACGGGAGGAGTCCCTCCGGGATTTCTCGATGTTTAGATCATGTGGTTCACCCATGGACATCTCGCGAACATACACGCGATATGACACGGCAAAGCGAACCACCATGGGGAGCCAGCCAGAAGTCGGTCGACCCCCTGGCTCAACCACTTGTGGGTGGCCCCTTTCAGGCCCGTTTCGATACACTACGTCAGTTTGAATCTCTTACCGCCCGCTCTTGGTTATTCACTGCAATTTGTGTTGAAAATGTTAATGCATTCATGAAAATTTGAATTGAAATAAACTCAATCAATATAAATGTTGCAAATTGGTTAAATATGAGATTAATATACCCTGTATTTTGATTTCACTACCAAGTTTCTGGACCCATATAACTAATTAGGACAACATGTCATCTAAGTTTTTAATTTGTGTGATATGGTGAGGAAAATAAACCCATGGATAAACTCTTGCTTGAAATTGATTTTGAATTTGGCACAATTTTGAAGTCTTAAGGTTTGCCTTCCTCTCTTATTAGAAATTAAATACCCACCAAGGCCATATGATATGAATATTGAAAACCACATGCATATGCCACTTAGCATTTTTATTGAAATTTGTCAAACTCTTGACTCAGTTGAGTGACTTGCATGAAATCTTTTGATTAGGAAATTTCTTGTGCACTCCACCATATTCCATCATTTTCATCCATCCACCATCAAAATATACTCCATAAGAATTATTGCAAAATCCTCACTCATGAAAAAGATGCATAAATAGGAGCTCTCAAAAGAATTCAAAAAAAAGAGAGAAGAGAGCCAATAAGTAGCCATGCTTCATCCTTGCACAAAAAGAGAGTGATCAAATGGGAGTTATCATCAATAGTCGTCATCCACCATCCATCCATAATATGTGCACAAGAATTTCCTTAGTCGTTAATTTTATTGCATAGTCCTCTCATATGGATCTCATTTTTGACTTAGTAATATATAAATTGCAAGTGTGTTGACCTTTATCCCTACCAAGTTCCACAAAAAGCCATATTTAGTTGTAGGGACAAAAGTGGCAAAATTATGACAATGTGGGGATTCAAACACTTTGAGTGACTTGAGAGAATCCAATAGAGGAGGAAAAGGCATTGTCCTTTAGATATCCGAAATAGAGCAATATTTCATAGTCATTTCAGCAAGAGAAAGTCCTGGTGAGATACACTCCACTATTCTACCTATCAAACGCCAAATTGTGGGATTGAAGAGCACGTGAAAAGATACCGGACGGGTGAATGGTAGATTAAAACTTTTTCAACGGAAGTAATGAAAACCCCTCAGCAGAAAAATGATATGTTAAAGAAATCATGTGTGGGACTAATCTAAATGTGTTTCACCTTGACAAAAGTGATAGATATCAGAGAGAAACAAGTCACGAAGACGACACAACAAGAATCACTAAAATCCGTCAAGAGAAACTCAAGTTACGATTGAAAGATCAAACAAAGGTCAATCTGTTCTACTCGAAAAAAAAAAACAGTTTTGGAACACTACAAAGAAATTCGTGTAGATCAGAAACCACAAATCCAATGATCTGAAATTTTGACAGATGATAGATAATCAAGTTTTGAAGACAACCCAAAAATAATCACATCAATTAGATCTGTAAAACTCGAGTTATGATAAAACTACTGAAGAAAGGTAGTGCTTTTCAGAACACTAGACGAGAAAACTTGTCTGGAACAAGTCGGACGAACAAGGCACAAAAGTTCCTTTCAACTATGAATTTTATTCAATAGAACACAAGAGGAACAGCCCAAAAGTCGTTTACAACGAGCTCTGGCCTCCCTTGCTTATATAACCAGCCCGAAGGCCAACTCAACTCAAACGAGGACTCCAATCCTACTCAAATCACGAATCGAAACATTCCATAACCTCTCAAGATCTTCCTATTCGTAGATAGGTACAATCTCGAGACTTCCTAATAAACTAGGAACATGTCCCATACTCTTAAACAGTTTGACTTTCGCGCGACACACGAAAACTACCATAACGAACTCAATACTTTCCATATTGAGCCATATCTGACTCAGCCAGCAGCCGAAGTTATAATGCGATACGATCTGATCCTTCAGATCTTCCTTCCATAACCCGTCTTCAAAATCATGTTGCCATGTCATGCACCACATGCATACATGCAATCACTTTCCTTTGATGTTCAACAACCTTCATATGCACTGCCCTTGATTCAATCATCCTGCGCGACCTGCTGACCCGTTCAACCATAATTCCTCCTTAACTTGGTCGTTGGAATCTCATCTCCTCCCTGAGACTAGTCCAAAGGATCCTGTCACAAGCCATGACTTGAACTCAAGCAACACCTGCACATGAACAGACAACCAATATGTACGAAACCAAGTCCACAACTTGACTCAAGTTAGTTCCGAACACAACACCTTACATGAGCACCTCACTTAAGCATGTTGCAAAGCATAGTAAAACGATATCAGCCATATCAAGCAAAATGCACCAAAAACATAGCAAATGAATACTAAGCAATCTTTCCAACAAAGTAAAGCATGTCCGAAACATTTCACAATAAAAGTAGAAACATTGCGATCAAGCTCCAAATGTTGCCAAAGCTAACTAGAGCTTGAGCCGAAGCTTACCAAAGCTAGTTGAACCTAGCGCCGGATCTTACCAAAACTAGTCGGAACTAGTCATCCCAAAAGCCGGAGCTAGAAAAACATGTCGGGGCTATCAAAGACATACCAAAGCTATCAAAGACATGTCGGAGCTATCAAAAACATGCCGGAGCTAAAAACAAAGCTCACCGGAGCTACCTAAAAACATGTCGGAGCTTGACAAAGCATGTCGGACCTATTGTCGGACCTTGGAGAAGCTCGGAGCTAAAGTCGGGCGTTGGTAAAAAGGTGTTTTGGTAGTATTCAAAACTTTTATTGACATAGCCAATGTATTCAGCACACATAGGTCTCACAATATCCCCCTTGATGAATGCATTGGCAACACCACTTAAAATCCGAATATTGGCTTATTCACTTAAAAAGTTTTGAAAACAAAAAAATGTCTCCCCCTTTTTGAAAATAAAATGAGATAAACATAACTTCTCCCCCTATACATATTTCTCCCCCTTTCATCCTTACTTCTCCCCCTTTGAAAATGTATTCAACAAGGTTTAAAAGAGAAAATTCAAATGTTATGAGCATATTATAACATATACATATAAAACAGAGCTCATCCAAAATCATACTATCAAGTAACTTACACTATCACATCAATGAGATACATGAAGTAGTGTAAGCCATGCTAGAGATCAAGTGTAATTTTCAATTTAAGCAAGTCATGATCTCACAAACTTAACTATTTCAAAACCTGAAATCATGACACTTGTTGCTGCAATTTTATATTCCTTTAAGCACAATTTTTTATCATATGACATTTACAAGAGATTATATGCGCGTCCGCCTTATTCTAACCAACCAAGCCAAGCCTATGTCATTTGACAATAAGAAGCTTAAGGACATGGTTTTAGTCATACACAACTCCTTCCAAGTTCATATCTAAGTGCAATGATAAGCCATCTCAAAAGAAGAAGTGTGATGCATGCATATTCTCTTGATCTTTTCTCAATTTTTCGTTTGATTATAAAAACTCAACATGTGAATTGATTACTTGATTTATTTTTTATGATTAAAAGAACTTGTGAGCATGCAACAAGTTCAAAACAGCAAGAAAGTTCGACCATGACCAGATTTAGTGTAAGTAATTATTCCAATTATTAGTCATGGCAAAAACTACAAAATGTATAACATGAGTAATGCGGTAAGAACTTTCAGCACAAAAAGGAATCACAAAGTCATATATGTAAGAAATATTATGCTCATATTTTCAAGTTCTGATTCACATATTCCAAATTTTAAAATTAGCTCCCCCTCAAATTAACCCTTGTGGATGCATTACCCCAATTTCACTACAAATAAAGCAAAAACATGTGAAATCCAAAGGTTTTGTAAAAATGCCAGCCAATTGATGTTCAGTATCTACATGGTGAAGCACAATGTTACCTTTTTCAACATTATCACGGAGAAAGTGATGCCTAATGTCAATGTTCTTAGTTCTCGAGTGTTGCATGGGGTTTTTAGCAATGCAAATAGCACTAGTGTTATCACAGAAAAGTGGAACACTATCTAGATTTACCCGAAAGTCCTTAAGTGTTTGAACAATCTAGAGTATTTGTGAGCAAGCACTAGCAGCAGCTACATATTTAGATTCAGCAGTGGATTGTGCAACTGAGTGTTGTTTTCTAGAGGACCAAGCAACAAGAGAGTTACCAAGAAAATGACAAGTACCAGAAGTACTTTTCCCATCAATCCTACAACCTCTGAAATCAACATTAAAAAAAGCTCTCAACAAAACGGTTGAGGACGACGAAAGAAAAATGCCAAATTCTTGAGTTAAATGTAAGTACCTGAGAATACGTTTGACGGCTTAACGATGTGAAGCTCGTGGGGAGGCTTGGAATCTTGCATAAAGACATACGCTGAAGTGTATGTCCGGTCTTGATGTCGTGAGATACAAAAGCGATCCGATCATGCTTCGATATTCTTTTTGGTCAACCGGTTCACCATCTTCATCAAGATCAAGTGTTGTTGTTGTGCTCATTGGTGTCCGAAGAGGCTTGCTTTTGTCCATGTTGAAGCGTCTGAGAAGGTCTCTTGTATACTTTGTTCGATGCACAAACGTACCTTCCTTGGTTTGTTTGATTTGCAGCCCCCAAAAGTATGTTAGTTCTCCCATCATACTCATCTCAAATTCTGAACTCATCATAGCTGAAAACTTGGACACAAGATTATGAGAAGCACAACCAAAGATAGTATCATCCACATACACTTGAACGAATAGTGAGCCATCGCCATGCTTAAGCACAAAAAGAGTTTTATCAACCTTGCCCATGGTAAATCCCTTTTTAAGTAAGAATGTTTTTAACCTATCATACCATGCTCTAGGGGCTCGTTTGAGACCATACATGGCTTTAGTCAGTTTGAAAACATTATTAGGAAAATGTGGATTTTCAAAACCAGACGGTTGCTTAACATAAACCTCCTCATCTATGTAGCCATTAAGAAAAGCACTTTTAACATCCATTTGATATAACATGAAACCTTTAGATGCAACAAATGCTAACAAAATTCTTATGGCTTCTAATCTAGCAACAGGAGCAAAAGTTTCATCAAAATCTAGGCCTTTCAACTTCAGTGAAACCTTGAGCAACCAACCTAGCCTTATTCCTAACCACAACCCCATCTTCACTTTGTTTATTTTTAAACACCCATTTAGTTCCAATTAAAGTGTGACCTTGAGGAGGAGGTACAAGTTTCCAAACATTATTTCTTTCAAAACTTTCTAACTCTTCTTGCATGGCAATAATCAAAGATTCATTTGTGTGTTCGTGTGAAATATCTTTAGGTTCAAAGGAAGCAACAAAAGCAGAATGAGCATGAGAATTGGGGTCGGAAAACCTGGATCTTGTAACTCATTCATGCAAGCTTCCAATTATCTGTTGCGGGGGATGATTCTTGTAAATTCGTAGGGGAACAGATGTCTCACAGGCTTCTTCTTCATTAATTTCATCGTAGATTGATGAGCTTGTGGCTTGTGGATGATTAGTACAAGCAGAGGTGGTACTCGGAGCTTGTTCAAAGTTTGGATCTGGACACGTGTCAGCTTCGGAACTATCAGGCAATATCCCCAACTCTTCTTCTTCTTCTTCGAAAGTACCCTCCTCTTGAGGATATGGATCTAATCCTGCAATATTGGATCTAGTATCTGGGCTCGCTTCATCAAAAGAGACTTCACAAGTCTCTACAATTTTGTTAGTTCCAAGTAAAAATACACGGTATCCTCTAGTGTGAGATGGGTAACCAAGAAACATGCCATCTTCGGATCTGGCTTCAAATTTATCAAGATTTCCATGTTTCTTAACAGAGCATTTGCAACCAAAAACCGTAAAGTGTGAAACATGGGGCCTATGTCCAAACCGAAGTTCATAAGGTGTTTTACCAAGCTTAGTGCGCAAGAAAATACGGTTTGAAACATAACAAGCTATTGCAATTGCATCTGCCCAAAATTTTCTAGGAGTTTGATATTCATCAAGCATAGTCCTAGCCATCTCAACTAAGGTTCTGTTTTTTCTTTCTACAACACCTTTTTGTTGAGGAATATAAGGTGAAGAAAATTGATGTTCCGTTCCATATTCAGTACAAAAGTGATTAAATGATTGATTTTTAAATTCAGCTCCATTATCACTTCTGATTGCTTTTAACGACCCTAGGTGATCAATTAATAGTCTAAGAAATAAAGTCCTAAAATGATTAAAAGCTTCATTCTTAGATGCCATAAAATAGACCCAAGAGTACCTGGAATTGTCATCAACAATTACAAGTACGTATCATTTACCTCCAAAAGATTGTACACGTGCCGGGCCAACGGTGTCAAGGTGCAAAAGTTGACCAGGTTCAGTTGACATAGTCATCGTGAGAGGGGCATGTGAACCTGCAACGATCTTAGCATGTCTTCAAGAAGAGCATACAATATCTTTGTCCCCTTTGAGTTTAGGTAAACCACATACGCGATCAAGAGCACTAACACGAGTGAGGTGATCAAAGCCTACGTGACCAAGTCTATGATGCCAAGAGAATAAATATTTTAAATCATTGGCAACTAGACACCTATGCACAGAAGTTGACATATCGAAATCAGCTTTAAAAACTCTTCCAAAGCGAGACATGTTAAACAAAAGCTCACTATTTGAATTTACAATTTTGCAGCAGTTTTTAGAGAAAATTATTTCCAAATTCTCATCAAGCAACTAAGAAACAGAAAGCAAGTTGTATTTCAAATTTCTAACAAGTGCTACATCTTTTAAAGTGTAGTGATTATTTACTCTAACTGATCCTTTAGCAATAATAGGAGTTGAAGAATTATCGGCAAAAGTAACATTCTCTACACGTGACACAAAGAGAGGAAGGAGAACCATTCTTTGTTACCGGCCATGTGGCATGAGCAACCTGAATCCACAATCCATATGTTCTCCTTCCTCAAGCGTGAAACCTACAAAGCAGCACAACACGTCAATGACTCAATACTGGGGTTAGTCAAAAGGCATTTAGGAATTTAGTACTGAGTCACACAACGTCCAGCAGGAACAACACGCGTAAACTATAACAAAACAGCAGGATTATGAGTCAAGAGTTGAGGTTTCCTATTCTTAACCACTGTTTTAAAAGTTGTTATGTGTTTAGCATGAAAACCAGTAGCTCCGGAGGTGAACGCAGAAGTTCCAAGAAAAAGACTGAAGCTCTGGGTGCAAAAACTGAAGTTCTGGAGGGAACAACAGAAGGTCCGAGAGCTCTCGAAGCTATTGAAACTGCCGGAGCTGCCTTTGTAGATTTCTTACCTGAAGGTTCGGATGCTACCTTTGCAAATTTATGACTCATTAAAGCAGGTTGCATGTTCCTAATTTTTTGTTTAGCAAGCATGGTAGATTTATCATGAAAGTTATGAGATCTAGCAAATATTTTATCCTTTTTAATTTGTTTATCTAGTCTATAATAGAAATCTATGACATAACCATCTTTATCACAGTAAGTACAATAAAATTTAATTTTGTAATCATGTCTGGATGAGCATTCAACATTAGAAACAGTATTAGAAAGTACTCTTGCAGATTTATAAATCACATCCTTTTGTTTAGGGACAATTTTGTTTAAATCTGTTCCAAATGTTTTTACAACGTGTGGTGGATGTGTTTTAGAATAAGCATGGGAATCAAAACCTAAACCGGTTTTATCATTGCAAGGTTTAGAAGAATTTAACAGCAAGTCTAGATTCTTATTCCCATTACTGAACCGTTCTAGTGTCCTATTCATGTCATCCAGCTTTTTAGACAAGTCTAGGCAGTTTTCACATGAAGCTTTACCCTTAAGTTTGCAGTTAGAGCAATTTTTAACTTCATGTGTTCATGAAGCATTGTTCAGAATGGAAATTTCATTTATTGCATCTTTTAGTTTCTTATCAAGATTATCACATGCAGAACAATGCAAATCATCTATAGAACAATAATCATTATTTAAGTGTTTAACATTAAAATCCGACAACCTTTTGTTCTTTTCAATTTCTTCATCAAGTCTATCTAGCGTGGAGGAGTGTGCACTTCTTAATGTGGACAATTGTTCATAGATTATGTCACATGAGGGACATAAATCATCACTAGGAATCAAGATTTTCAAACTGTTGATTTCAGATTCTAGTGATTCAATTTTAGCAGCATTGTCCCTAAGTTTTTTGTCCTTTTTCTTGACAATAATAGTTGCACGAGAAATTGTATCACACATTTCATTACATGTAGAACGTACCTCATCGTCGTCACTATTATGTTCTGCATCCTCTTGACTGGATCTTGATCTTGCTTTACCCGTCGTAAAGCATAAGTTGGCCAGATCTTCATCATCTTCATCACTTCCAAATACTACATCACTTGAACTGAGCTCTTGAAGTGCGTTGATGAAGCTATTTATCATCTTGCGTCCTATGGTACCCTTCTTTTTGTTGTTGGAGTTTCCAGAGGTGGTCTTGACCTTGTTCTGCTTCTCATCACGGGTCGTAGGACCTGAAAGATTAGGGCATTCTGTACGGAAGTGTCCTGTTTTACCACATTCAAAACAACGTTGTGGTACGGAGCTTCCCCTCCTTCTAGTTATCACATTTCGCAATGCTTTTAAGAATCTATTAGAGATGAGTGCTAGTTCTTCTTCTGAAAATTCCTCAATCTGCTCCAGGGTTAGTGAGGACAACAAAGCAAGAGTTTTGGAAGATGATGATTGGCCGGAGCTAGGCATATCACGTTGTGAGACAAATGCAATAGACTTATTTGGATTCTTACGTGATAAAATGCAATAGAGTTTTTAGTTTAGAGTAAAGCACATATAATGTAAGAGAACTCATGAATGTAACTTTCATCTCCTAGATTGACATTTCTAATGCACTAAGAAGTTGCCTAGAATTATTAGCATCAGAAAAGTTAACATTGACACTACGCAGGTTGCTAAGAATTTTATTGAAACGAGCAAAAAGGTCACCGATAGACTCACCGAGTTGCATCTCAAAACGCATGTGTTCCTTTTTGAACTTATCTTGTCTCACCTCCTTGATCGTGTTGGATCCTTCATGATAGTCACAAAGCGTTCTCCACACATCGTATGCTGATCGGAGGTGTGCAACACGGTCGAAGTCGCTCTGAGTGAGTCCTTGGATGATCAAGTTACGAGCTTTGTTGTTGTTGTTGACATCCCATAGGTTCGTAGACGTAAATTGATCGTTTGGTAGTAATTCATAAGGTTTGTATACCTTTTCCCATATGCCAAAGCCTTGCGCGTGGATAAAAGCTTCCTTGCGTGCTTTCCGAACCTGAAAATCAATGCCAACGAATACACAAGGTTTTGCGGAGTACTTCTCCATGAGGATTAGTCAAGAACATGTGCAAATCACAAAGATTAGAGCAACCTTTCTCTGATACCAATTGTAGGATCGAAGAGCACGTGAAAAGCTACCAAAGGGGGGTGAATGGTAGATTAAAACTTTTTCAGCGGAAGCAATGAAAACCCCTCGGCAGAAAAATGATCTGTTAAAGAAATCATATGTGGGACTAATCTAAACGTGTTTCACCATGAAAAAAGTGATAGATATCATAGAGAATCAAGTCACGAAGATGACACAACAAGAATCACTCAAATCCGTCGAGAGAAACTCAAGTTATGATTGAATGATCAAACAAAGGTCAATCTGTTCTACCCGAAAAAAAACTGTTTTGGAACACTACAAAGAAACACGTGTAGATCAGAAACAACAAATCCAATGACCGTGAAATTTTGACATATGATAGATAATCAAGTTTTGAAGACAACCCAAAAAGAATCATGTCAATTGGATCTGTAACACTCAAGTTATGATAAAACCACCAAAGAAAGGTAGTGCTGTGGAGAAAACTCAACGAGAAAAACTTGTCTGGAACAAGTCAGACGAACAAGGCAAAAAAGTTCCTTTCAACTACGAATTTTATTCAATAGAACACAAGAGGAACAGCCCAAAGGTCGTCTACAACGAGCTCTGGCCTCTCTTGCTTATATAACCAGCTCGAAGGCCAACTCAACTCAAACGAGGACTCTAATCCTACTCAAATCACGAATCAAAACTTTCCATAACCGCTCAATATCTTCCAATTTGCAGATAGAAACAATCTTGAGACTTTCTAACAAACCAGGAACACATCCCATATTCCTAAACAATTTGAGATTCGTGCGGCACACGAAAACTACCATAACCAACTCAATACTTTTCATATTGAGCCATAACTGACTCAGCCAGCAGCCGAAGTCATAATGCGATACGATCCGATCCTTCAGATCTTCCTTCCATAACCCGTCTTCAGAACCATGTTGCCACGTCATGCATTGCATGCATACGTGCAAAGACTTTCCCTCGATGTTCAACAACCTTCATATGCACTGCCCTTGATTCAATCATCCTGCGCGACCTCCTGACCCTTTCAACCATAATTCCACCTAAACTTGGTTATTGGAACCTCATCTCCTCCCTGAGACTAGTCCAAAGGAACTTGTCACAAGCCATGACTTGAACTCAAGCGACACCTGCACATGAACAATCAACCAATCCGTACGAGCCCAAGTCCGCGACTTGACTCAAGTTAGTTCTGAACATAACACCTTACATGAGAACCTCACATAAGCATGTTGCAAAGCATAGTAAAACGATGTCAGCCATATCAACCAACACGCACCAAAAACATAGCAAATGAATACTAAGCAATCTATCCAACAATTTAAAGCAAGTTTGAAACATTTCTCAGTAAAAGTAGGAACATTGTGATCAAGCTCCGAACCTTGCCAAAGCTAACAAGAGCATGAGCTGGAGCTTACCAAAGCTAGTTGGACCTAGCGCTGGATCTTACCAAAACTAGTCAGAACTAGTCATCCCAAAGGCCGGAGCTAGAAAAACATGTTGGAGCTATCAAAGACATACTGGAGCTATCAAAGACACGCCGGAGCTATCAAAAACATGCCGGAGCTAAAAATAAAGCTCACTGGAGCTACCCAAAAACATGTCGAAGCTTGACAAAGCAAGTCGGACCTGTTGTCGAACCTTGCAGAAGCTCGGAGCTAAAGTCGGACCTTGCGAAAAAGGTGTTTTGGTAGTATTCAAAACTTTATCGCCATACCCAATGTATTCACCACACATAGGTCTCACACAGATATGATGTGGTAGCCACATCACAAAAAGGGTTCAAAAGCAAAGGTTTGAATGAAAATATTTGTAAACTCCTTTAATATCCATAGCGATATTTTATCTTAGCACTTAGTTCTTCTTGCCTTCACTCGAGAACGAGCAAAGGACTATGTGGGGGGAGTTTTTTGACAGTCCTTAAATGCTAAGTATGACTTTCAATTCACTGCATTAAAATTGTATAATGGGGCACACAACATAGTGGTAGGAGTTAAAACTAACATATTTCACAAGTGTTAGTGTCTATTGGTATGCAAGTGAATTAAACCCCCAAATTACCCAAGCATGCAGGGAGTAATCCAAAAAATTTACTATTCGATGAATCAGGCGAGGATATGTGGCATCATATGGATCCATGACACATTCCCAGGCGGATTTGAGGAGGTCCAATAGTGTTGCACCTCGGAAGGTGATCAGGACCCATCTGGAAATCACCCTGAGAAAGCACACCCGAGGGAGGACCAGGACCAGGTCGGCCGAACCCCCTAGTCGGTCGACTTGGCCCTAGTTCCACGTGTTGGCCTGCTGTGGCTCCCTGATGGTGGTAACGACAGATTCGCGTGCTAATTATGGTGCCAAACCGACTGAACTCGTGTATAAATACCTCATCACCCCCTCACTTCTCCACACACCACAAGTTTGAGAATAGTATTCCACTCATATGGTTTAGAGCTGCCCAAGTAGCCTTCTATAAGAAGAGTGAGGATTAGCTAGGAGGAGGAGGCTTCGGCTTGTCAAGTCCCTCTTTCACACTTGTACCTCTACGGAAGTTCTACAGGAATCACGTAAGAAATTTCTGTAAATTTAATATTAGTTTGATCTCTATTGCATAGTAGTTTACTTTCGTAACTGGTTGTGGGTTCACTGTTTTAATTTATTAGAAGCTCTAGTCTTAGCTTTGCATTCGAAACTATTTGAGTTGTGAATTAGAACTTAAGCGTGGTTCTTAGGTTAGAATTTATCTATGGATATCTCGTAGACCCACGGATTGAAGAGGTAGATAGTAGGAAGTGATAGCCCTATCTGTCCTCAGTAATATTCTATGTTCGGCTATGCCATAGGCTCGTAGAAGAAATCGTCGCGGTGTTGTCGAGGGTAAACCCGTGCCCGAAGCAAGCAGATGTCGTAGACTACTGTGGCCTAGATTTCAAACCATTGAATTCCTCTCAAATTTGTGCCTACCAAACAAACTGTGTGTCCTTGGGAGAACAAGCTAGAAGATCACTCATATGTTCCTTGGATTTGATACTCTTGGGAATACTCTTTAAGGGGAAGTGCTACAACGGTATTTCCATGCGCTTGCAGATTATTTTATTTTCGTAAAAAAATACCAACACCCTCGTGCCCTCTTGCAAGGGTCTGATTAATGTTTTTGCGAAACCGCTTCATGCCCCATTCGCGAGCCATTGTGGCTCGAAGGGGTTGAGCTGGTCGGGAATTTTCCTTGGTGGCTGAATTCCCGAGCTCTACGAGCTGTCTATCGAGTAAAGCCAGGTCAAACCCGATCGCCAAGTTTTGTAAGCATGAGCGGAACCAATCATAATGTTTTGATGGACCATCCTAGTTGAGGCTCGATGCTCGTGTTTCATTAAATCCCGCTCGAGACACTCACGTAGATCTTGGACCTCTCAGGGCCCGGACGGCTCGATACCAAACCCTTCGAGGGGCTACTACAAAGTCACTAAGTTGTAACTTGGATACGAACTTTGAGATGTTGAGGGTATTCGATTCCATCAAGTTTGCCTCTAGTGGGCCATCTCATGTCATCCATCCCTCACTCTATGTCGTTCGAGGCGGCCTCGAGACCTCGTGGGCCACCCTTTGAACTCTAAACTCAATTTGGCCCTAAAAGTGGTCAGAAACTTACCCACCTTACCTCAGCCAGTTGGACTAGCATCGTGGGAGACAAGGGAGAACTACACGACATGGTGGTGGCGGTGGTTATGAGGAGGCGCAGATGGTTGTGTGGCTTTATGCCGACATCGGTTTCGAGAGGGAGTGAGCACTGATGTATCTTTGGGCACGCCTGTTCGCCTATCGCTGAAGCAATGCGGTCGTGCTACAAAAGCTTGACACATTGTTGACTCTGCCACTCCTTGCCATCGCCCTCGTGCCTTCGTATCTTCATCTCTTCCCTGCGAAAGCTAGAGAGTGTAGGGGGAGCAGAGAGACAAGGTTGAAGAAAAAACCGGTGCCTCCTCCTCTTTCGTAGTCCCCTTGAACGATCTTAACTTGCTCTTCAGCTCTTTAGACTATAACGATGACTTCAACTGTCCTTGAACCTTGCTTTGTTTAGATGATTCTTTGAAGGTTTGGTAGAATATGTCCCAAACATGAATCAAGGTGTTTCATGAAAATAGTGTGGGGTCACTAAACTTGTAGAGAAATGGTATCTCAGTAAGTGAGTCAATGATCGAGCTCTTTCCAGTTTTTGTAAGAGAATTTGATACTCGGTTTCTCTTATGTTTTTAATTAAAACACATGTAGCATATGGTAAGTACAAGCTGTTGGACATGCCAAGATCACCATACATGAAAGGTTGAAGAATCAAAACTCTTGTATTACTCAATGCAAAAGAATGACTCAAAGTGCACTATGGACACAATAATTGTCCATAGCTCAAGATTATTAGACAGTACTTAAGCATTCGAATGGAGACACATATTTTTGCTCAGGGTTCATTATTATTTTTCGTGTGTTTCTATGTCCATAGTGATTAGTGAGTCATGATGCATCAAAAGTTGGATGATGTTGTGCAAAAACAATGCAAAGCTACATTAAAGATTAATAAGCGATGGTGCATTCTCTTTTATTATCTTGAGCAAGAATAGGTAAGACAATTGAAAGATAATATGAAATGTCTCAAGGTTAACAAAGCTCGAACAAACTTGGTAATGAAAGGTACTAAACAAGGAATACCCCTTTCATATCTTGACCAAGGTCGCTGAACTCATGTGTAAAATGTTGACACGGGATGGTGGGACTCAACTCAGATTGACATAGTGATTACATCTCTGTAGAGCCATTAAGCGTGTTGATGATGTAGAGCTCTACAAAACCTTATAACCACAATTAGAAATAGAATTATGATTTAATAGCAAAGAGTCAGATTTTTCAACATATAGGGTTCTTACTGATGATCTCTTAGAATGGATGTGGCTGGAATTCCTTCAAAAGCAGCAAAGAGATTAATCTTTGAAGATCAAATAACTATTATCCGTAGTTTTATGTAGAACATGTTGAAGTATTAAAGTATCACAACATGATAAATCAACTAACCAGTTTAACTTGATGATAGAGCATATGGGCCACTAGAGTAATCCTTAGTTATGGCTTTATAATTCTTCTTCTCTTCGATCATGCACTTGAAGTTTGATCCTTGCATATGGAACTCTATTTCATTGAACAATGCTGACGTATTCTAGGTGAAATAAATTTGTGCGAGTGAACATGATCGGGTATTTTACCACCTGACGGGTACCACCTACTACCCTAAAGAGGCGCCGATGGCAAGCGTTGTATATGCCTCATAGAACATGAAGAGTTCATGAGTAACATATTGTCTTGTTACCGACCACACGATGAGGTTTCAAGTTTTTGCCTGAAGCATGCCAGAGATTGGCGTTTCTATGAGACCTAGGTGCTGAATACATAGGAAATTATGTTAACAGTGAGTGTTTACATGCAAAGTTTTGATTCGAACTTGCAGGAGTTCTTTTGCACTGTCTTAACTTTATCACGCACATGAGATGCACGTGTCTTGCGTTAATGTCCGAACTTTCCTTGTATAATGCATAGCGGCTGCTTTGGATTGTCCGATCTTTCTTTTCCTGAAATATTTGTGCAGCTGTTATGTTTTTATTTTGCAATGTTTCAAACTTGCTTTTTGGCTTATGGAAAGTATGCTTAGTATTATTGTACTATTTTTTGATGTGTTATCTCTGATTATGGTGGATTATATCTTTCTATGTTTGCAACATGCTTATGTGAGGTCCTCACATAAGGTGTTGTGGTTACCAAACTAATGTGAGTCAAGTTAAGAACTTGTGCTTGGAAGATTTAGTTGTTTGTTTATGTGCAGGTGTTGCTTGAGGTCAAAGACATGGCTGGTGATGGGATTCATTGAACAAGTCTTAGGGAGGAGTTGAGGTTCAACAACCATGTTCGGGAGGAATTGTGGTTGAGTTGATCGGGAGGTCATGCAGCCTGTTTGGGTCACGAACAATGCATATGAAGGTATCGCAGACGTCGTTCGAAAGTGTTTTCACATGTGCCAAGGGGTGCATGGACGTGGCAACATTGTTCCAAGGCGTGGTGAAGAAATATGGATGTGAAGATATGGCCGGAGAGGTCCAACTGGCTGGTTTATGCCTCAGGCTGCGACAGAGGTTGTTATGGTTCGTATATGGAAGGTTTCGAGTTAGTCTTGGTTAGATTTCGTGTTAGTCACGAGTTGAGTTGTTTTAGGAGTGTTTGAGACTTCCCTAAGTTGTTTGGAAGTCTTAAGATTGCTTCTGTCTGCGAATGGAAGAGTCTTGAGCAATTATGGAATGTTTCGGTTGAAACTGAGTAGAATTAGAGAGTCCTAGTTGGATTGGAGTTGTCTTAGGGCTGGTTATATAAGCAAGGGAGGCCAGAGCTCGTGGTGAGACAACTTTGGGGCTGTACTTCTCGTGTCTTTGGTGAATAAAATTCGTAGTTTAGAGGAGCTTTTGTGCCTTGTTTGTCTGATTTGTTTTTGGTAAGTTTTTCTTGTCGAGTTTCTGGACAGCCTGATGTTGCAATAGTGTTTAAATCATAACTCACGTTATACTTATCTAATTGACGTGATTTTTTTGTGTTGTCTTCACAACTTGATTTTATATCACCTGTTAAAATTTAACTGTTATTGGCTTTGTAGTTTTTGATTTAGACGAGTTTTTTGTAGCATTGCAGATCTGTTTTTATCTCTGCTAGAACAGTTTAATCTTTGCTCAGTGTTTTGATCATAACTTGAGTTTTACTCAATAATTTCTTATGTTTCTTGTTGTGGTGTCTCCGTGACTTGATTATCTATAATTTACACTACTTTTTAGTGGTTGAACACGTTTAGATCAGTTGCACACATGGTTTCTTTTTCGGATTGTTTTCTGCCAAGGGGTTTTTGTTACTTGCGCTAAAAAAGTTTAAATCTACCATTCACCCCCCTCTGGTAGCTTTTCACATGCTCTTCAATCCTGCAATTGGTATCAAAGCCACCGTGCTCTAATCAACATGGAGAAATACTCCGCAAAACCTTGTATGTTTGATGGCGTTGTTTTTCAGGTTTGGAAGGCTCCCATGGAGGCTTATATACAGGCGCAAGGCTTTGCCATCTGGGAAAAGGTCTTTATGTGCTTCGTCATGCCATCAAATGATGAAGTCACGGCTGCCAACATGAGGGACGTCGATAACAACAACAAGGCGTGCAACCTGATTATACAAGGATTGACTTAAAGCGACTTCGATCATGCTGCACACCTCCGACCTGCGTATGATGTGTGGAAAGCAGTATGTGACTACTATGAAGGATCCAATACAATCAAGGAGGTATGTCAAGACATGTTCAATAAAGAGTACATGCATTTTGAGATGCAACTCTATGAGTCGATCGATGATCTCTTTGCTCATTCTAATAAAACTCTATGCACCTTGCGTAGCGTCTATGTCAATTTTAGAGATGTTGAAAATGCTACACAATTCATAAGTGCATTAAACATGTCAATTTGGGAGATGAAAGTAAATCTATTCGTGAACCGACTGTCATGAGTACACTTACATTAGATGTTGTAAGTGCATCTAGGATATCCCTTTTGGGTTTTGGCCAATTGATGACAAACATATGAGATCCTAATGAAACTACTGAGATGATTGCAGGACAAACAAGTGAAACATCTTGATGCACACAAAAAGGTGAAAAATGAAGTGGTGTTCAAAGAGAGATACTTTGATGAAGCTTGGAAGACCAAATTAGATTTTGAATGTATAGGGAGTGTATGAAAGACACACTCCAAGAGCTCACAACTTTGCGCGAGGGTAAGGGACTAAAATTAACCTAACTTTCACAAAGCACCAGACTAGTCTGATCATGGACCGGACTAGTCCGTTCATATTTCTGGAATCCCACTTACAAGGAGACCGGACCAGTCCGTGCATCCACCGGACTAGTCCGTTGATGTGTCTGGAGTCTCTCATATTGAGGGACTGGACTAGTCCAATCATGGACCAGACTAGTCTGTTGAACTTTCTGGAATCTCCCATTCGTGGAGATCAGACTAGTCAGCGGACTAGTCCGATGAACTTTCTGGAGTCACCTTCACACAGCACCGGACTAGTCCGAGGTTGGACCGGACTAGTCCGGCAGACTTTCTGGACTTCAAAACACATTGAGACTGGACAAGTCCGGACTTGCACCGGACTAGTCCGGTGTTAGGGTTTTTCAACGGCTAGCTTTTGGAAACCCTATAAATAGAGAGTTCGCGGCTTTCCTATTAACACACACGTCGAATATTGATCAAAGAGCAAACCCTAGCGCCGCCACTTTGTCCCAAGAGCCCAAAACACATCTCCCCACACATCTAAAGTTCAAAAAGAGTGAAATCAATTGAACACTTGGATTCGGGATTGGGAGATCGTCGTTCTTTCATTGCGAGCTCTTGGGGTTTGATCTTTCTACACTCATACTCTGCATTGTTATACTTTTGAGTGTATTTGATCACTTCTTTCATTGTAATTCTCGTGGGAGCCCTCAACGTGCGAGGTTGCCCCACAAACTTGGTGATTACCCGTGATAGTGGAATCAAGTCGGCCTTCGTGGTGACTTGAAGAGGGAAAGGGTTGGAGACCCGGCTCTGTGTGAGCTTCCTCAACGAGGACGTAGATCTCGTGGTGAGATCGAACCTTGGGAGAAATTTGTGTGTCTTGCGTCTCATTTACTTTAAATTTTGTTCATTAGATCACTTGAGTGCTAAACATCAACTTAAGGCGATTATAAGTTACACCTGCATTCTTATATTAATCTCAAGTACAAATATCAGTTGATCTCATTTCCTCTGCTAAAGAAATTTATTTTCCCAAATAACACCTGATCAACACACATAATTTTTGCACACTGGACTAGTCCGCCCACACAACCGCACTAGTCCGGCCAACCAAGTTTTGACGGTTCTATTAAGTGTGCAGGAAATTCAAAAGGCCTATTCACCCCCCCCTCTAGGCCACATTCAATTGGTATCAGAGCAAGGTTCTCGACCAACGAGACTCACATCTCGGAGAGATCAATGGCCTCTGAGAAGAACAACGATATCTCGAAGATGACCATTAATGAGGAAGAACAAGAAACTAAAGCTTTTGATGTGCTGAAAGAGAGCCCACACGATGATGAAGAAGTGCGACAATTGAAGGCACTTCTGAGAAAGAAACTGCTAGGACAAAAAGGAAAAGAAGAAGAGAAGACGACCGGGAGCGGTCATCACGACTACTCCCGACAGCCTTACAACTACAACCGTCTCAATTCAAACAACCATTATCTTTCCATTCCTATGGGAAAACCTCCACAGTTTGACGGAAGCGACTATACAATGTGGAAGTACAACATGAAGATGCATCTAATATCCCTAAATCCTAGTCTATGGCACATCGTTTGCACTGGCATAGATATCCCAGACACGGATGAAGAACTCACCCCAGAACAAGAACAAGAGATTCACAGAAATGCACAAGCCGTCGCCGTGATCACGTCATCATTAAGCAGAGAGGAATTCACCAAGATTGATGGCTTAGAAAGTGCAAAGGAAATCTGGGATACACTTAAGACAGCTCACGAAGGAAATAGATCGATTCGTGAAGCAAAATTCGAAATGCTTGAAGGAGAGTTGGGGAGATTCGCTATTGAAGAAGGCGAATCACCTCAAGACATGTACAACCGGATGAAGGCACTCATCAACAAGATACGTGCCTATGGAAGTAAGAAATGGATGGATCACGAGGTAGTCAAGAGAATGATAAGAGCCTTCATGCCAAGAAATGTCACTCTTTGCTCAATGATTAGAGAAAGCCCCGGTTTTCACAAAATGACCCCCGATGAGTTGTTGGGGAAGATCATAAATCATGAGATGATGGAGAAAGAGGCAAAATACGTCAAAGACTTGGCCGAACTCACTTCCTCCAAAAGGAAAGAGGTTGCTCTCAAAGCTACATGCCGACCCAAACTCAAAGAAGCTCGTGAAGATCAAGACGATGGACATACAAGTGATGAGAGCACCGATCTTGATGATGAGGAAATGGTACTCTTTATCAAGAAGCTCAAGCGAATGATGAAAAGAAGACACGACAACAACTCAAATGAAGGCAAAAGCAAGGACAAAGGAAAATCCAAGGCTCGACGCACTTGCTACAACTGCGGAGAGTATGGTCACTTCATGATGGACTGCCCCTATGAAGAAAACAAAAAGAAGAAGGAAACAAGATCTCAAGAAAAGAAAATTTTCAGAAAAAAGAAGACAAATCCATCAAGCTCACATTGGCAAGGAGTGGGACTCAAACGACGAGTCCTCCTCCGATGAAGAAGAAGAGATGGCCACTATTGCAATCAAGAAACCTACGATGAAGGCCACACTCTTTCCAAACATGGGAGGACGAGACATGAACAACCACACTTGCCTTATGGATAAGGAAGGCAAGAAAAAGGTACGGCTCACTCCTCCTACGCTACATTCCTCTATTGATGACTTTGACAGCTCTAGCGATAACGAAGAAATGTTTAGAGGACTAAGTAAAATTTCTCTAAATAAAATGGAAATGTTGTCGAACAAAATTTTTGAGAAGGAAGAAATTCTTGATCGACAAGAAGATATGCTCATCCGTGAAAGGAAGAGATATCAAGAAGTTGAAAAGGTTCTCGAGCTTGAAAGAGAGAAGAACAAGTCGCTTGAAGTTGAGCTAGCCTTGAGTAAGGAAACTTACTCAAAGCTAGAAGACTCGCATATTGCAATCAAGGAAGAACTTGCTAACTTGTCAAAAGTTAACAAGATCCTTGAGGTGCTAGTTGAGTCACTCAAGCAAAGTGACTCCCCTTCCTCCAAGAGCTCTTTCTCCAAAGATATGAGTTCGACAACAATCGGAACTTGCACTTGCTCTAGTAAGAAGAATATTATTTCTAATACATCAACTTCTCGTAATATGCATGCCCCTCCAAGCGGCATCTTTGATAAGGAGAAGATCAAATATGCACGCAGTGCATATATGGTCACTAGACCTCCTAATGTCAAAGATGGCCTTGGTTTTGATAAGAACAAACACATGCCTAATTCTAATCATGCTAAGAATAGAATTCTCTTTGTCAAGGAAAAATCTCATGAATCTGAACCACAAATATTGTTTCATACATGTAATGCTTCTTATGTTCTTATGAAAGCCAAAAATGGAAGAGTCATTGCCAAATATACAGGGCCACGCCACAAGAACTTGAAAACTTGTGTGTGGGTGCCAAAGACTCTTGTGACTAACCTGAGAGGACCCAACCAAGCTTGGGTACCTAAAATCAAGGAATAATTCTTTTTTGCAGGCTTACTCCTCCGGCGGAACAAAATGGGTACTTGATAGCAGATGCACAAATCACATGACCGGAGAGAGAGGTATGTTTGTGGAGTACGAGTACAACAAGGATCCAGGTGAAGGCATATACTTCGGAGACAACAGCCAAGGAAAGGTCCTTGGTAGTGGTAACATTGAAATATCCTCTCAACATACCTTATCAAATGTTTTACATGTAGATTCTCTAGATTATAACCTTTTGTCAATATCCCAACTATGCGACCAAGGTTACAACTGTTTATTCACTAATGAGGGTGTGACTGTTTTTAGTAGAAGCGATGGCTCGATTGCATTCAAGGGAATGTTGAAGGGCAAGCTCTATCTAGTTGACTTCAACAAAGATAAAGCCAAACTCAACACTTGCTTGGTTGCTAAAACCAGCATGGGATGGTTGTGGCATAGATGGCTAGCCCATGTTGGGATGAGAAATCTGCAGAAACTTCTAAAAGGTGGTCACATCCGTGGTCTTAAGGATGTGGTTTTTGAAAAGGACAGGTCGTGCAGCGCTTGTCAAGCGGGAAAACAAGTCGGAGCACAACACCCCGCCAAGAATGTGATGACTACCGCAAGACCGCTGGAACTTCTCCACATGGATCTTTTTGGTCCAGTTTCGTACATCAGCATCAGCGGTAACAAATACGGTTTAGTAATTGTTGATGATTTTTCAAGATTTACCTGGGTATTTTTCTTGTATGATAAATCAGAAACTCAGGGGATCCTCAAGAAGTTCTTAAAAAGAGCTCAGAACGAATTCTCATCAACCATAAAGAACATCAGAAGTGACAACAGGACAGAATTCAAGAATCTCCAAGTTGAAGAGTCTCTCGATGAAGAAGGGATAAAGCATGAATTCTCAGCACCCTACTCCCCTCAACAAAATGGAGTGGCCGAAAGGAAGAACATAACATTGATTGAAATGGCGAGAACTATGTTGGATGAATACAAGACATCAGATCGATTTGGGGCAGAAGCGGTGAACACCGCTTGCCATGCCACTAATCGACTGTACCTCCATCGACTACTGAAGAAAACTCCATATGAGCTCCTTACCGGTAAAAAACCTAATGTTTCTTATTTTAAATTTTTAGGTTGCAAATGTTTTATTCTGAACAAGAAACAGAGGGCCTCGAAGTTTGCTTCGAAGTCCGATGAAGGATTCTTGCTCGGTTATGAATCGAATGCCTTCAACAAGGTGTCCGGCCTTGTTAAAGTAGCACGTGACGTAGTGTTCGATGAATCTAACGGCTCACAAGTGGAGCAAGTTGATAAGTGTATGCTAGATTAAGAGGAAGCTCCATATGAAGCACTGAAGAAAATGGGACTTGGCGATATCTTACCACAAGAGCAAACATTCGACTCAAATGCAAAATATGAACCTCAACACGGAGGCAATGATCAAGGGGGAGCCCTTGCACAAGATCAAGAGGAGGAAGATCAAGAAGATCAGGACCATCATGGAAGCAATGATCTAGGGGGAGACAATGCACATGAAGATAATGAAGAACAAGCAACTACACAAGCTCCACACCCAAGAGTACACCAGAGCGTGCAAAGAGACCACCCTGTCAACAACATCATTGGAGATATTGCTAAGGGAGTAACTACTAGATCTTGAGTTGCAAATTTCTGTGAATCCTATTCTTTTGTGTCTTTTCTGGAACCATACAGGGTGGAAGAAGCCTTAGGGGATCCAGACTGGGTGATTGCAATGCAAGAGGAGCTGAACAACTTCAAGAGAAATGAAGTATGGGAGCTAGTGGAGAGACCAAAGGCGAACATAGTTGGAACTAAATGGGTCTTTCAGAACAAGCAAGATGAACATGGAGTAGTAACAAGAAATAAGGCAAGACTGGTGGCCAAAGGTTATTCTCAGGTCGAAGGTTTGGACTTCGATGAAACTTTCGCTCCTGTAGCTAGACTTGAGTCCATTCGTATTTTATTGGCATATGCTACTCACCATAATTTTAAGCTGTATCAAATGGACGTCAAAAGCGCTTTCTTAAACAGCCCAATCAAGGAGGAAGTTTATGTGGAGCAGCCACCAGGATTCGAAGACCCGAAGTATCCCAACCATGTCTACAAACCGCGTAAGGCTCTCTATGGCCTCAAACAAGCTCCTCGAGCTTGGTATGAGTGTCTTAGAGATTTTCTAATTCACAATGGATTCAAAATTGGTAAAGCTGACTATACACTTTTCACTAAACATTGTGATGATCATTTATTTGTATGTCAAATTTACGTTGATGACATTATCTTTGGATCAACTAACAAATCCTTCTGAGAAGAGTTTAACAAAATTATGACAGATAGGTTCGAGATGTCAATGATGGGCGAATTAAAGTTCTTCTTGGGATTCCAAGTGAAGCAACTAAGAGAAGGTACATTTATAAGCCAAACCAAATATACACAAGACATTCTCAAGAAATTCAATATGGACAAAGCCAAGCCCATCAAGACACCCATGGCCACTAATGGACATCTCGACCTCAATGAAGACAGTCCAAATGTGGATCAAAAGGTATATCGGTCCATGATTGGCTCTTTACTTTATTTATGTGGATCTAGGCCAGATATTATGCTTAGTGTTTGCTTGTGTGCAAGGTTTCAAGCTGCACCTAAAGAGTGTCATTTAGTTGCTGTAAAAAGAATCCTAAGGTACCTTGTGCACACACCCAACTTGGGCCTTTGGTATCCCAAAGGATCCAAATTTAACTTGATAGGATATTCTGATGCCGACTGTGCAGGACGCAAAGTCGATACAAAGAGCACGTAAGGGACTTGTCAGTTTCTTGGTAGGTCCCTGGTATCTTGGTCATCTAAAAAGCAAAACTCCATTACCCTTTCCACAGCAGAAGCAGAATATATTGCTGCCGGTAGCTGTTGCGTCCAATTACTTTGGATGCGGCAAACCATTAGGGACTACGGCTACAATCTTAACCATATCCCACTTCTATGTGACAATGAAAGTGCTATAAAAATTGCACACAACCCAGTAGAGCACTCAAGAACTAAGCACATAGATATCCTTCATCATTTTCTTAGAGATCATTCATTAAAAGGTGACATTGCTATTTCACATGTTAGAACTGAAAAACAACTTGAGGATATTTTTACCAAACCATTGGATGAGAAAAGGTTTTGTGAACTTAGGAATGAACTTAATATTCTTGACTCTCGAAATGTGGCTTGAAACGTTGCACATCTGGTTGATACTTCAAATGTTACATTTTATTGCTAAAACTGCCCCTCACCTCCTTTTCTCCTAAGAAAACTATTTTTAATGAAGAAATCTTGGAATTTATGACCATGTTTTTGTGTTGAGTGCTTTCTGGTCATAATCACCAATATTATTTGCAAAACTTGTCCTTGGATTACTATTAGTTATCTCTAAATACTTAGTTTGTCCAGTAACATTGGACTAGTCAAGTTTGCCACCGGACTAGTCCGGATAATCCCTCTTCATAGGTCTTCCAGGGACACCGGACTAGTCCGCCCTCTGACCGGACTAGTCCGGTCGGCTGCCTATATAAGCAGCTGGCCGGCCCAAAACTGTTTCAAATCTCCCTCCACTTGAGTTAAACCCTCACCTCTGAAACCCTAGCCCCCAAAAGGTGATTTTCGAGTTGAGCCCTCAAAATCCAAGCTTTCTCCATGGGAATTTCTCCCCTCGACGAGTTGGTACTCCTCTCCAAACTCATCCGGACAGATTTGTGCTCCTTCAACGCGAATCCTCAAATCTCGGTAAATTTCTCCCTAAAGTCAAACTCTCAACTTTTCTAGTTCTAGCCTATTTCTCTTGATTCCAATGAAGTACATTAGCTTCAGAGATGTATTCCTTTCACCTTCATGCTCATTTGCACCCTTAAATAGAAGCTGTGATTCTAGTTTTGTTAGTGTTCTTGTGCCAGGCCGGACTAGTCCGGCTCCCAGGTACGGACTAGTCCGGTACACCGGACAAGTCCGCACACTGACACCGGACAAGTCCGGTCTCTGACATTTGAATCCTCATATCACCTTCATTCTCAGTTCATTCTCATCTAAATCATGAACTCCTTGTTAGGCACGATGTCTTCAAGCTCAGATGACAGCTCCTTCCATGTTGATGAAGAAGTTGAGCGCGAAAAGGTGAAGAGAGCCAAGGAGAGGTACATGAATAAAAGGCATGATGTAAATGTGCACTCTCCACCCTCCGACGACAACTTGCCCAAGAAAAGGAGGGTAGTTGTGAAGAAGGCCCAAGGAAAGGATGGTGAGAGCTCCTCAGGGCCAAAGAGGACTCTCAACAAAGGAAAGGGGCTTGCTAGTGGTCCCATTGGACCCTTGAAAATGAAGAACCCAAGTCACCGCAACAGGCAGCTCTCAAGTAAGGATTTTACTGGAAAAGGGGGTGAGCTTGCCGACAGCTTCAGGCAGGTTCATGTGTATGCTCAACCTCGGCAATGCTCAGACCCAAGATTTGGAGTAACTTCCATGCCGACTACTACGAGCATGTGTACATGAAGATGAAGAATCCCGTTGTGAAGAGTCAATGGGTGGACATCGGGTACATGCAGTCAAAGAAGTATCCTGCTTTCCGTGAGGTGGTTGAGTCCCTGGAGAGGCACGGACTGAAGGAACTGTTTTCCTTTGAGAATGACTGGAACAATGAGGTGATCACCCAATTCTACTCTACCCTCTACTTTGCTCGTGGTGATGGAGACAGTCTTACTTGGATGACCCATGGTTCCAAGTATAGTGTTACTTATGATGAGTTTGCAAGGATTCTCCACCTTGAGCATACCTTGGATCATGATCTAGTCATCCACAATCTGCAACCCCTGGAGAAGGATGAGCTCACATTTCTCTATGACACAAGGATGCCATATGTTGCTCCCACTATCAATTATTTGAAGCCCTTCTATGTGGTCCTCAACAGAATTTTGAGGAAGACAATAGCCCCAAAAGATGGATATGCGGGGACTATTCAAGGAACTTTGAGGACCCTAATGAAGGTCATTGGTGGGAGAAGACCGTTCAATGTCTTTGAATACATCTACAATGACATTGCGAACATCTCAATCACTCCAAACAGATCTTACGGGTATGCCCCGTACATCATGTACATCATTGAGAAGGTGATTGGACTTGAGTTCATCAAGGATGTTCACCATACGGGGATGAAACCGCAAAAGCCCACCGAGTACACTCTACCTTCGGCTCCTGATGCACCTCCCTCCCCTGAAGCTGAGAGAAGGACTAAACAGGCTCGGGATGTGAATGCAACAAGATCTTCAGCTGCTCCTCCTGGCTCTGCACCTTCTCATGAACCCTCCGGTGGTGTGCTCAAAATGCTCACCTCTATCTTTGCCTGCTGCCGCAAGATTGAAGTCAGGCAGAAGAAGCATCAACCATATGTCAATGCCAACATCAAAGCTATTTGCGACAAGCTGGACATTGAGCCGGTGGGATCCCCGCCTGCCTTCGAGGACTCTGAGGAAGAGTCTGCTCCGGCGAATGATGATGATGGTGGTGAAGATGAGGACCGGACCGAGATGGAGGAAGAGAGTGGCAATGAGTGATTCCCCTCATTTTTTCCCTTTTTGGTGCCTTGATGCCAAACGGGGAGAGATTGAGACTAGGAGAGATTGAGACTAATAGTTTGAGAGTAGTTGGTGTCTTTATGTTTTTGTGATCAAGGACATGTGTACTTAATTTTAAAACCTTGTAATGCACTATTTCTTCTCTTATGTGTGATGCATATTGTTGCTTGGATGATTATCTTTACACTCATTATTGATTACCTTACTTCATCACACCTTGTTGATCACACACCGGTTAGGCACCCCACCATAAGGTGTGTGCATATGTGAGAAGCTTTTTGTGGACTTATCATTATTCTCATATGTGCACACCTTATGAAAATCAAGATTTTATTCTCAATTGTGATATCTCAAATGGTTGTTATCAATCACCAAAAAGGGGGAGATTGTAAGTGCATCTAGGATATCCCTTGTGGATTTTGGCCAATTGATGACAAACATATGAGATCCTAATGAAACTACTGAGATGATTGCAGGACAAACAAGTGAAACATCTTGATGCACACAAAAAGGTGAAAATGAAGTGGTGTTCAAAGAGAGATACTTTGATGAAGCTTGGAAGACCAAATTAGATTTTGAATGTATAGGGAGTGTATGAAAGACACACTCCAAGAGCTCACAACTTTGCGCGAGGGTAAAGGATTAAAATTAACCTAACTTTCACAAAGCACCGGACTAGTCCAATCATGGACCGGACTAGTCCGTTCATCTTTCTGGAATCCCACTTACAAGGAGACCGGACCAGTCCGTGCATCCACTGGACTAGTCCGTTGATGTTTCTGGGGTCTCTCATATTGAGGGACCGGACTAGTCCGATCATGGACCGGACTAGTCCGTTGAACTTTCTGGAATCTCCCATTCGTGGAGATCGGACTAGTCAGCGGACTAGTCCGATGAACTTTCTGGAGTCACCTTCACACAGCACCGGACTAGTCCGAGGTTGGACCAGACTAGTTCGGCAAACTTTTTGGACTTCAAAACACATTGAGACCGGACAAGTCCGGACTTGCACCGGACTAGTCCGGTGTTAGGGTTTTTCAACGACTAGCTTTTGGAAACCCTATAAATAGAGAGTCCGCGGCTTTCCTATTAACACACACGTCGAATACTGATCAAAGAGCAAACCCTAGCGCCGCCACTTTGTCCCAAGAGCCCAAAACACATCTCCCCACACATCTAAAGTTCAAAATGAGTGAAATCAATTGAACACTTGGATTCGGGATTGGGAGATCGTCGTTCTTTCATTGCGAGCTCTTGGGGTTTGATCTTTCTACACTCATACTCTGCATTGTAATACTTTTGAGTGTATTTGATCAATTCTTTCATTGTAATTCTCGTGGGAGCCCTCAACGTGTGAGGTTGCCCCACAAACTTGGTGATTACCGGTGATAGTGGAATCAAGTCAGCCTTCGTGGTGACTTGAAGAGGGAAAGGGTTGGAGACCCGGCTCTGTGTGAGCTTCCTCAACGAGGACGTAGATCTCGTGGTGAGATCGAACCTCGGGAAAAATTCGTGTGTCTTGCATCTCATTTACTTTAAATTTTGTTCATTAGATCACTTGAGTGCTAAACATCAACTTAAGGCAATTATAAGTTACACATGTATTCTTATATTAATCTCAAGTACAAATATCAGTTGTTCTCATTTCCGTTGCTAAAGAAATTTATTTTCCCAAATAACACCTGATCAACACACATAATTTTTGCACACCGGACTAGTCCGGCCAACCATGTTTTGACGGTTCTATTAAGTGTGCAGGAAATTCAAAAGGCCTATTCACCCCCCCTCTAGGCCACATTTAGATGTGCTATATTCCAAGTTAAAAACTCATGAACTTGACATTATATCACAGAAAAATCCCAACAGGTCTCTTGCATTTATCTCACAATGTGACATGCCTAGTTCTAGCCAATCTTCATCATGTGGTACACTTGTTTTGCTGTCTTCTCTAACCCTTTAACACGTTAAGCAGTTTCTAGAGGAGGAGCTAGCACTTCTATCTACTCAGTACTCAAAAGCATTGCAAAATGTGTGAACTAGAAGGAGAGGAAGTGGTGGTTCTCAATGATGCTTCGAATGTGGTAAGACTGGACATTTTCGTACAGATTGCCCTAACCTTTCAGGTCCTACTACCCATGATGTAAAGCAAACAAAATTCAAGTCCTCCTCTTCCAACACCAACAAGAAGAAGAAGACTTTTACAAAGCGCCAAGTGCTGGACCATATCATCTTCGCTCTCCTAGATAACAACTCGAGCGATGTGAACTTCATGAGTGATGAAGATGAAGACAACTTGGCAACTGTGTGTTTCATGGCGGGCAACTCAAGATCAAGTATGGAGGAAGCATAACACAACAATGACGATAAAGAGGTATGTCCCACTTGCGAAGAAATGTGTGATGCCATTTCTCGTGCCACTGCCGTACTTAAGAAAAAGGACAAAAAACTTAGGAACAATGCTATTAAAATTGAATCACTACAATCTGAAATTAATCGGTTAAAAACTTTGATTCCTAATGATGATTCTTGTTCTTCATATGAACTCATATTTGAACAATTGTCCTCTTTAAGAAGTGTGCACACCTCTACACTTTATAAACTTGATCTTGAAATAGAAAATAACAAAAGGCTTCACTTAATGATAAAAACTTGAAAGATGCTTGTTGCTCAACAATTGAATTGCATTGTTCTAAATGTGATGATCTTAACAAGAAACTATATGATGCTTTGAATGAAATTTCTATTTTGAATAATGCTTTACGTTCTCATGAAGTCAATTTTTGTTCTAATTGCAATTTAAAGGTTAAAACTTCATGTGAAAATTCCCTTGATCTATCCAATAAACTTGATGATATATGCATAAGACACTAGAGCGGTTTTGTAGTAGGAATAAAAATCTAAACTTGCTGCTGAATTCTTCCAAGTCTTGCAATGATAAAACTGGTTTAGATTTTTATTCTCATGCTCATTTTAAGACACATCCACCTATGGTTGTAAAGTCATTAGGAAGTTGTTTAATTTAGACGGTTCCTAAATAAAAAGAGGTGGTTTTTAGGTCAGCAGGGGTGTTGTCTAATTCGGTTGCTAACAAACATGTTGCTTGCCCATCTAGACATGAACATAAAGTTAAATATCATCGTATCTACTGTGGAAGAGATGTTCATGTCATAGATTTTTGTTATAGACTAGCTAAACAAGAAAAGAAGCAAAGAATGCTAGCTAGATCACGTAACAACCACACAAAATTTGCTGTACGTGCTGAACCGAATGTTAGGAGCTGCAACCTGCTGTATTGAGTCAGAAACATGCAAAATTTGCTCCAAAAACTATTGTTTTTCATGCTACACATAACACACCTCGTAGGTTAGTACTTTGAGCAAGAATACTCAAACTTTGGCTCATAAACTTGCTGTTTTATCTCAGCTTTCCCGTGTTATTCCTGTTGGATGTCGTGTGACTCAGTACTAGATTCCTAAATTCCTTTTGACTAATCCTGGTATTGAGTCATCGACGTATTGTGCTTCTATGTAGGTTACACTCTTGAGGAAGGAGAATTTTTGTCTTGTGGATTCATGTTGCTCATGCCACATGACTGATAACAAAGAATGGTTCTCCTTTCTCTCTTTTGTATCACGTAGAGAATGTTACTTTTAACGATAATTCTTCAACTCCTATAATTGCTAAGGGTTCAGTTAGTGTTAATAATCACTACACCTTGAAGGATGTCACACTCGTTAAAAATCTAAAATACAACTTGCTTTGTTTTTCACAAATTGCTAGATGAAAATCTTGAAATTATTTTCACTAAAATTTGCTGCAAGGTTGTAGATTCTAATGGTTAGCTTATGTTTAATATGTCTCGGTTTGCAAGAGTTTTTAAAGCTGATTTTGACATGTCATCCTCTAAGCATAGGTGTCTAGTTGCTAATGAATCAAAAGAATTATACTTTTGGCATCGTAGACTTGGTCGCATAGGCTTTGATCATCTCACACGTGATAGTACGTGGGCTGCCTAAGCTCAAAGGGGACAAAGAAATTGTTTGCTCTTCTTGTAGACATGCTAAGATGGTTGTAGGTTCACATGCTCCACTCTCAATGACTATGACAACAGCACCGGCACAACTTTTACACCTTGACATCGTAGGTCTCTCACATGTTCAATCTTTTGGAGTAAGTGGTATGTGCTTGTAATTATTGATGACTTCTAGATACTCTTGGGTTTACTTTATGACATCTAAGAATGAAGCTTTTATTCACATTAGAGGTTTAGTTCTTAGACTTCCACTTAACGACCCAGGATCATTAAAAAGCAATTAGAAGTGATAATAGAACCGAATTTAAAAACCAATTATTTGATCACTTTTGCTAAAAGAGGAATAGATCATCAATTGTCTTCGCCATACGTACCTCAACAAAATGGTGCTGTAGAGAGAAACAATAGAATCTTAGTTAAGATGGCTAGGACTATGCTTGATGAATATCAAACTCCTAGGAAGTTTTGGGCTGATGCAATTGCAATTGCTTATTATGTCTCAAATCGTGTTTTCTTGCATGCTAAGCTAGGAAAAACTCTATCTGAGCTTCGTTTGGACATAGGGCTAATGTCACACACTTTAGGGTCTTTGGTTTCAAATGCTTTGTTAAGAAACACGATAATCTTGATAAATTTGAACCTAAATCTGTTGATGGCATGTTTATCCATCTCATACTAGAGGGTACCGTGTGCTTTTACATGACACTAACAAAATTATGGAGACTTGTGAGGTTTCTTTTGATGAAGCTATCCCAAGTACTAGATCTAATATTGCAGATCAAGATGCATATCCATAGGGGGAGAGATTTTCATTGAAGATGTGGAAGAAGTGATGCTGCTGCCCAAAAATTTAGCAGCTAATGACATCATTCCAGCTCCCGATTTTGATTCACAACCTGCGCCAATGACTTCTCTGCTGGTCCAGATCATCCTCAAGCCACAAACTATTCGATTTGTGATGAGCGTGAAGAAGAAGAAGTTTGTGAAGTGTCTACTCCCCTCCGGATTCTCAAAAGTCGTCCTCAGCAACATATTATCGAAAGCTTGCACGAACGAGTCACACAGTCTATGTTTTTTTATCCAAACTCTCATGCTCATTCTGCTTTTTTTGCTTCTTTTGAACCCAAAGATTAATCACACACACTCACTAATGAATCTTGGATTATTGCCATGCAAGAAGAGTTAGAAAATTTTGACAGAAATGATGTTTGGAAACTTATACCTCCACCTCAAGGTCAAACTTTAATTGGAACTAAATGGGTATTTAAAAATAAACAAAATGAGGATGGGGTTGCGGTTGTGGTTAGGAATAAAGTTAGGTTGGTTGCTCAAGGTATCACACAAGTTGAAGGTCACTTTTGCTCTTGTTGCTAGATTAGAAGCCATAAAGATTTTATTAGCATTTGCTGCATCTAAAGGTTTCAAATTATATTATATGGATATGAAAAGTGCTTTTTCTTAATGGCTACATAGATGAGGATATTTATGTTAAGCAATCACCCGGTTATGAAAATTCATATTTATGTAATCATGTTTACAAACTGCCAAAGCTTTGTATGTTCTCAAACAAGCCCCTACATCATGGTATGATGGGGGCAAACATTCTTACTTGAAAAGGGGTTTACCATGGGACATGTTAATAAAACTTTTTTTGTGCTTAAGCATGGCAATGACTCCTTATTCCTTCAAGTATGTGGATGATATTATCCTTGGTTGTGCTTCTCATGATCTTGTGTCCAAGTTTTTAGCTATGATGAGTTCAGAATTTGAGATGAGCATGATGGGAGAAATCACATATTTTTTGGGGTTGCAAATCAAGCAAAGTAAGGAGGGAACCTTGTGCATCAAAAGAAGTATACAAAAGATCTCCTTAGTCGTTTCAACATGGAAAATAGCAAGCCTCCTCAGACAACAATGAGAACAACAACGACACTTGAACTTGATGAAGATGGTAACCCCGTTGGTCAAAAAGAATATCAAAGCATGATCGGATCAAGTTTGTACCTCACGGCATCAAGATCGAACATATAATTCAGTGTATGTCTTTGTGCAAGATTTCAAGCTTTCCCACGCGCTTCACATCGTCAAGCCATCAAACGGATTCTCACGTATTTACATGGTACTCAAGAATTTGACATTTTTCTTCCGTCTTCCTCAACCGTTAGTTTGAAAGCTTTTTTGGATGCTGATTTTGGGTGTTGTAGGATTGATAGGAAAAGTACTTCGGGTGCTTGTCATTTTCTTGGTAATTCACTTGTTGCTTGATCCTCTAGAAAATAAAATTCAGTTGCACAATCCACTATCAAATCTGAATACATAGTTGCTGCTAGCGCTTGCTCACAATTTTTTTTGGATTGTTCAAACATTTAAGGACTATGGGGTTGATCTAGATAGTGTTCCATTGTTTTGTGACAACACTAATGACATTTGCATTGTTAAAAACTCTATGCAACACTCTAGAATAAAGCACAATGACATAAGGTATCACTTTCTCCATGACAATGTAGAAAAACAAAACATTGTGCTACAACATGTAGACACCGAACAACAATTGGCTGACATTTTTACAAAATCTTTGGATTTTACTCATTTTTCTTTCATTCGTAGTGAAATAGGGGTTATGCATCTCATAGCTTAAATTTAGGGGGAGTTTTGCAAATTGGAAAGTCTATGTGTGAATCTGAAATTAAAAATAATATGAGCATAAGTGGTTCATATTTATATGTCTTTGTGATTCCTTTTACATGCTGAAAATTCTTACTACATTACTCATGTTATACATTTTGTTGTTTTTCCCATGCAAGTAATTTGAATAATTACTACATTAAATCTGGTCATGATTGAACTTTCTTGCTGTTATGAACTTGTTACATGCTCACAAATGCTTTTAATCATATCTAAAAGATCAAGAGAATATGCATGCATCACACTTCTTCTTTTTGAGATCGCTTTTCACTACACTTTTATATGAACTTGGAAGGAGTTGTGTATTACTAAAACCATGTCCTTAAGCTTCTAATTGTCAAATGACATAGGCTTGGCTTGGTCGGTTAGAATAAGGCAGATGATGCATATAATCTCTTGCAAATGTCACATGATCAAAATTTGTGCTTAAAAGATAATAAAAACAGCAACATGTTTCATGCTTTCAAGTTTTGAAATAGTTAAGACAGGGAGATCAAGACTTGCTTAAATTGAAATTACACTTAATATCTAGCATGGCTTACACTACTTTATAGATCTTATTGATGTGGATGTGTAAGTTACTTGATAGTATGGCTTGGGTGAGCTTTGTTTTATATGTATATGTCATATTATGCTCATAACGAATTAAAATTTATCTTTTGTACCTTGCTGAATACATTGTCAAAGGGGGAGAAATTGATCACACATTGCACATTCACAAGTGTGTTTTGCACGGTTCTTCTCAGGAGGATTGTACATCTTTAGGGGAAGAACTTTTGGCTTTATTCTCATTTGATTGATTTTCAAAAATGGGGAGAAATTCTCTTTTCTCAAAACTTTTTATGAAACGTGAATGAGCCAAGGTTCAGTTTTGTAGGGGTGTTGCCAATGCATTCATCAAGGGGGAGATTGTGAGACCTAGGTGCTGAATACATGAAATTATGTTAACAGTGAGTGCTTACATGCAAAGTTTTGATTCGATCTTGCCGGATTTCCTTTGCAGTATCTGAACTTTATCACGCACGTGAGATGCACATGTTTTGTGTTTTGGAATATTCAGACTTTTTGTTGTATAACGCATAGCGGTTGGGTTGGTGTTCGATCTTTCTTCTGCTGAAATATTCGTGTGGCTGTATATTTTTTATTTTGCAATGTTTAAAACTTGCTTTTTGGCTCATGGAAAGTATGCTTAGTATTATTATACTAAGTTTTTGATGTGTTACGGCTAATCATGGTGGATTATATCATGCTATGCTTGCAACATGCTTATGTGAGGTGCTCACATAAGGTCTTGTGGTTATTGAACTAATGTGAGTCAAGTCAAGGACATGTGCTTGGAAGATTTGGTTGTTTGTTCATGTGCAGGTGTTGCTTGAGGTCAAGACGTGGGGTGTGACGGGATCCATTGAACTAGTCTTAGGGAGGAGATGAGGTTCAACAACCAAGTTCGGGAGGATCTATGGTTGAGTTGATCTGGAGGTCTGAATGTAGCCTTGAGGTGGGGGGTGAATAAGCCTTTTGAATCTTTGTCGACCCCTAAAACACTTAACAAATTGATCAAATACAACGAGGCCAGACTAGTCCGGTGTTGTATGGACTAGTCCGGTATACGTGGACTTGGAAGATTAAGATCGATCGTTAATTTAACTTCTAGTAGTCTATGCAGCGGAAAGCAACTGACAATTAAATGTATTATAACGATGAAGCAAGATAATTGCAATGATCAACTTTCATTCAATACTTGAATGTGAGTTATACAAGACTATGCAAACCTTAGATTATGATGAATGATAAAATAAGAACACGCAAGACAAGGTTTTATCCCGAAGTTTAATTCCACAGAGGAATTTACATCCCCGTTGAGGAGTCCACGGAGGACCGGGTCTTCACTAACCTTTTCCTCGTTGAATCGCCACGGAGGCCGATTCTCAACCACTAATCGGACAGGGGCAAATAACTTGTTCAAGGGGCCTCCTCACAAGTTGAGGGCTCCCCAAGAATTACAGCGATGAACACCACCAAACACACTCAAATGATATACAATGAACAATGAGATTGTGCGAGAGATCAAACCCAAGAGCTCAAGATCGTGTAGAACAAGTTCTCTCCTTTGTCCAATCCCTAATCCTCAAAGATTTGATCCTTTTAGGTTTAGAATGAGTGGAGAGATATATTTTTGAGCTCTTGGGAGGTGTGACGGCGCAGAAAGTCGAGAGAGGGAGTTATATGGTCGTACACCTCTATTTATATTAGGGTTTCCAAATGTTAACGTTAGGGTTTGTGAATGTAACACCCTCATTTTCATCCATCATGCATTGCATACATTCTGATACATGTTTAAAATTTAGTAACATAAAAAGAAACAAGTTTAAAATCAATTAGAAACAAAACTGCACTTAAGAATTCTGGGAAGTGCGGACTAGTCTGATTTCTCTCTGACTTCAAATGGACTTGTCTGTTTTGCTACGGACTAGTCTGTTTTTCTCTCTGGACACTTTCAGACTTGTTCGGTCCTATGCGGACTAGTCCGGTGTTCCAATTCCTTGAAAAATTCCTGGTATACCTTATATTCTCTTTTCCTTACGTGAATTCCACCCCAAGTCTCTAAAATCACGTTGATCTAGAAAACCCTAATTTGTTGTTCCTACACAGCGCGGACTAGTCCGGCCTCCTGCGGACTTGTCCGATCTTCCTGGTTAAATTGTGTTGAATTAAATCTAAAATTTGATCGAATCAACTCCAAACCTGTATAAACTTGTTAAAATCTATTAGAACTAGTTAGTGATCATTAAAAGCAACTCATTAACAAGTTCCACCTTGCATTTGCATTGATCATGCATGTCATGTCATATTGAGTAATATTTGTGCACTCTTTGATTGTATTCTTGTCTTGTATGTTTATTAAGCGGATTAGACGGATTTTTGCTAGAGAGTGTTGCGGAGGATCTCTAGCACCAAGTGTCCTTGAAGCATATTGATCCTGTATTAAAATAAATGTTTTGTTTGAAAACTGCATGCTAGTTTGAATTTGATGGGAATCCTGTGGTAGGAAGTTTACTAGATTTATCTGACTACCCTTGTCACCTGGTATTTATGGTTGAGTGTCAGGATGGGCTTTTTACCCTTTTGCCCTGCTTAATTAATTGGGATCGGAAAACGACTATACTACTTAACTTAATTATGTAAATATAAAATTATGGTTAATATGAACTGGTTAATATGATATGGTAATGGGTGATCTAAGCAAGACTGGTATGTGGATGGGTTGGATGTTATGGTGGTTTGCTTACTTTAGATCTAAGGACCGGTTCATGCGAGAATAAGCCAGGATTATAGTGCCACCACGAGGCCAAGTATGGGTGCGGCGTAGCTGATTAATTAGGGCTTTACCAGTGCTATTTGGACCATTAAGGATGCTCGGGGAAGGGGTAGTCATCTTGGGTTTGTTGATGATTGGTGGGACTACCCTGGGTTCCGAATGGCTCAAGAGGGGGCCCTTGGTTGAAGATGTGCTCAGTTGGAGGCATCGCCACCGGTGAAACCTAAGTAGGGTCTAAATAGGCTAGTAATCCCTTTTTAAAGGCTATTTTGTGATCTCTTGGCCATACACCAAAGGAAGTTTAATTGGCATAAGAGAGGTTCTTTAGTCGCCGACGGGTGATGAAATCACAAACACGTGGGATAAAGTGGTACAAACTCTGCAGAGTAATAAAACTATGATGATAGCCGTGCTCCCGGTTAAGAGCGCCTGGATGACCTACATGATTAGAGGGTTTTGGTATTGGGATGGTTTGGTAATGGTTATGATCTAGTTATGGTTGATAATATGGTTATGGTTATGGCTAATTATGAATTAAATTCTGATATTGATTATGGTTATTGGTAATGAGAAATCTGGAATATGGATGATGGTAAAGAATATGGACTGGTATTATGATGATTACATGGTTTATGATGGATTTATTTCACATACATATAATATATTGTTTTTCAAATGTTTTAACGTACTTTTCAGCACTTAGCCATTATTATATTTGTCATTTGAATTGGCTACATGTCATACTTTCCACACTTGCTGAGTACGACATATACTCACCCTTGCAAACCCCACCCCCCAAACAATCAGGACAGGATTGGGAGTTTAACGATGATAATACGGAGTTCTAGGCCGTGTCTACCGTCAGCTTTGCCTGTGGAGTGTTGGAGTCGCATTATCCTTTAATCTTAGTTACATATTAGTTTATTTCTGCTACATTAGTTCAACATGTCATTAATATTCATTAGAGCTTCTATTCGAGGATTATTCTAAATTGTGTAATAAAGAGCTTAATTAATCTTGTTATGTGGTAATTTTCTGTATATCCTTTTGTGATTACACTCGTGTATGTGGGTTGAACGTCATGGGCACACATATGCATTCACTTGGTTCATTTTCGGAACCGAATGTCACAAATTGGTATTAGAGCCACAGGTTGACTGTAGGACGCAACCTAGATAGAATAGACACTTTAGAGCACATAGGAGCACTCAGGAATCGATGTGTTTTTGCTTGGTGTGTTGTTTGCTATATATTGTTTGCTTGTGTTCTTTATAGAGGATTTTGGGATGCTCTGGCATTGCCATGTCCATGTAGGCTAGAGTAGTTAGTTGCTTAGTTTCATATCCCTTGATGCATATGGTTGGGGACATTTCTAAGTTCTTATCTCTTGCTTTTCTTCAGATGGTGAGGACTCGCAAGCAGAGGGATGACAATGATGAGGAGGAGAACAATGGAGCACCTCAGAACAACAATGGACAAGGACCTGCTCATGTAGCTATCAACATTGAGCAGCTTTTAGATATGCAAAACCAGCTCATGCAGACCATGATACAAACTATGGGACAGCTGCAGGCTGGTAACAACAACAATCAGCCCCACATGCCTCCACTGCCACCCCCGCCCGCTCATAACCGGTTGGGAGAGTTTATGAGGACTAGGTCACCCACTTTGCTCAAGCCGCTGACCCCATGGATGCTGATGATTGGCTCAAGTCTGTAAAAAAGAAGCTAGCTATTGTCCAATGCAGTGACCGGGAGAAGGTTCTATATGCTTCTCATCAACTTGTTGGAGCAGCTACCGATTGATGGGATTCCATATGCAATGCCCATGAGAACCAAGAGAGGATTACTTGGGATGAGTCCAAGGAGAGTTTGCAATCTCATTATGTGTCGGAAGGAGTTATGATTTTGAATAAGCGGGAATTTGAGAACTTGAGACAAGGAAGATCAAGCGTGGGTGAATATCTCAACAAATTCACTCAACTTTCAAGGTATGCCCCTGAAGATGTTAGTCAGGACAACCGGAAGAAATACTTGTTCATGAGAGGCATGAACAATGAGATCCAAGTGCAATTGCTGAATTGTGACTATTCCAACATTCGGAAGCTTGTGGACAAGGCAATTGTTGTGGAGAACAAAGTCCATGATATGGAGCAAGACAACAAGAGGAAGGCACCATATCAAGGATAGCAAAAAGGAAGTAATGTGCACCCTCGCTTTGCACCACCAAATGCGCCTTATTATAGCTCCTCTGCTCCTGCTTAGCGCCTTGGTTATGCACCATGGCCAACTCAGTTTGTGCAGCAGCGCCCTGTTATGCAAGCACCTAGGCCTCCAATGCCTTATGCACCTCGTGCCAATTTTCCTGGTGCAAATGTCCAAAAACAAGCTCGTCCCAATAATTATGTTGGAGTTAAGAAGTTCTATACCTTTGGAGAAGCGGGACACTTTGCACATCAATGTCCTAAGTCAGGCCTTAGTCAAGGAAGCAATGCACCGAGGCAAAACCCATGACCCAATGGAGGACAGCCGCAAGGGAACTGTGGACAGCAGAATTTCGCTCGTGGCAACGTGAACCATGTCTCTACGGAGGATGCTCAACAAGCGGATGACGTGGTGATTGGTATGTTCCTCGCAAACTCCAACCCGACGACTATGTTATTTGATTCTGGAGCATCACATTCATTCATTGCATTGAAATATGTTGCCAAATATAGTTTGCCTATCTCTCATATGAAGTTTACTCTATTGGTTAAGTCTCCTGGAGGAGATATGAGGACAAATATAGTATGTCCAAAAGTAAGCCTTAGGATAAGGGGGGTAGACTTCTCCGCCAATCCCATTGTCTTGGATTCTCAATTATTGGACTTTATACTTGGTATGGACTGGTTGAGGAAGCACAATGGAGTCATTGAGTGTGCCACGAAGACAGTTAAGTTGACCAATGAGGAAGGGATCACCGTAGAATTTGAAGCATCACAACATGCACCGAAGCAATTGGAGTTGAACCACATGGACGGTTCCGCAATTGAGGAGATTCCGGTGGTGTGTGAATTTTTGGACATGTTCCCGGATGAGTTGCCAGGTATGCCACCCGATCAAGGTGTTGAATTTGTTATTGATTTAATACCTGGAACTGCACCTATAGCTAAGAAGCCGTATAGGATGCCTCCCAAGAAATTAGCGGAGCTCAAGAACAAGATTCAAGAGCAACTAGAGAAAGGTTTTATTCGCCCAAGCTCTTCACCTTGGGGAGTGTCCGTTCTATTTGTGGACAAGAAGGATGGATCGCAAATGATGTGTGTGGATTACCGATCTCTCAATGAGGTGACCATCAAGAAAAAGTACACCTTGCCACGTATAGAAGACTTGTTTGATCAGATGAAGGGTGCTTGTGTCTTCTCTAAGATTGATTTGAGGTCGGGATACTTTCAAATGAAGATTAGGCCGTCGAACATATCCAAGACAGCTTTCAGGACACGGTATGGATCCTATGAGTACACCGTGATATCCTTTGGATTGACAAATGTGCCTGTCTACTTTATGTACCTCATGAATAAGGTCTTCATGGAGTACTTGGATAAGTTTGTTGTGGTGTTCATTGACGACATTATGATCTACTCAAAGGATGAGAAGGAACATGAGGAACACTTGAGGCTCACGTTGCAGAAATTGAGGGAGCATCAGTTGTACGCTAAATTCAGCAAGTGCCAATTTTTGTTGAAATAGGTGTCATTTTTGGGCCATATCATCTCAAGAGGAGGAGTATCGGTTGACCCCGAAAAGGTATGGGACGTATTGAAATGGGAACCCCTGCAAAACGTAAAGGAAATAAGGAGTTTTCTTGGAATGGCTGGATATTACCGTCGATTCATCAAGGACTTTTCCAAGATAGCCAAGCCAATGAAGGAATTTCTAATAAAGGGAAAGGCTTTCTGATGGACTGAAGCTTGTCAAAATAGTTTTGAGGAGATAAAGAAAAGGTTAACTACAACCCCAATTTTGGTTTTGCCGGATGTGAGCAAGAGTTTTGATATTTATTGTGATGCATCGAGACAAGGACTTGGATGTGTGCTCATGCAAGAAGGTCAAGTGGTTGCATATGCATCAAGACAATTGAAGAAACGTGAGAAGAATTACCCAACACATGATTTGGAACTTGCAGTGGTGGTACATGCATTGAAAATTTGGAGACACTACATCCTTGGTCATAGGTGTTAAAATTATACGGATCATAAGAGTATTAAGTATATTTTCACGCAAACGGATCTGAATTTGAGGCAACGAAGATGGTTGGAGCTTATCAAAGATTCTGATTTGGGAATCAACTATCACCCAAGAAAGGCTAATGTTGTGGCTGATGCCTTGAGTATAAAGGGAGTAAGCCACCAACTTGCAGTTCTAGAATTACCATCTGAGTTATGCAAGGAGTTCGAATAGTTGAACCTTGGATTTGTAAATGAGATGGAGATAATGGAGTTAAATCCGACTTTGGAGCAAGAAATTCGATAGGGCCAAACAAGGGATGAGGAAATCCATGAAATCAAAGAAAGGACCCAAGAGGGAAGAGAATTCAGATTTGATGAGGACGAACATGGTATCTTATGGCTCGAAAAAAGGATTATCGTGCCTAATATGAAGCATATTCGGGAGACAATACTGAAGGAGGCACATGACTCATCATACTCAATTCATACCGGTTGTACAAAGATGTACAAAGACATGAAGACAGGTTATTGGTGGGCTAGCATGAAGAAGGACATAGTTGAATATGTATCATTGTGTGATGTGTGCCAACGAGTCAAGGCGGAACATCAAAGACCCACTGGATTATTACAACCATTGAAGATCCCGGAGTGGAAGTGGGAAGAAATCAGTATAGACTTTATAGTTGGATTGCCACGTACCCAATCCCAATATGACTCAATTTGGGTAATTGTGGATCGATTGACCAAATCAGCTCATTTTATTCCTGTCAAGACCACCTATACCGCCGCGAAGGTAGCAGAATTGTATATGGAGCACATTGTGTGTCGACACGGAGTACCAAAGAAGATAGTATTTGATAGAGGTTCTCAATTTACCTCCAGGTTTTGGTAGAAATTGCATGAAGCATTGGGAACAAGGTTGAATTTCAGTTCGGCATATCACCCTCAAACGGATGGACAAACTGAGAGGACCAATCAAATTTTAGAGGACATGTTAAGAACTTGTGCATTAAAGCATGGGGAAAAATTTGGACAAAAGCTTGCCATATGCAGAATTTTCATACAACAATAGTTACCAAGCAAGTTTGAAGATGTCACCTTATGAAGCACTATATGGAAGGAAGTGTAGGACACCCTTATTCTGGAATGAGATGAGAGAAACTCAAGTATTTGGTCCAGACGTGTTGCTAGAAGGTGAAAACCAAGTCAAGGTTATTCGTGAAAGTTTGAGGGATGCCCAATCAAGACAAAAAGGCTAGGTGCATTAGCCTCATTAAGGTACAGAACAACAAACTTTCCAATGAATGCACGCAAAACCTCATTCATTAATCTCATGAAGGTGCTAGGTGCATTAGTTAACCCAAAAGGCATGACTAACCACTCATATAAACTGAACTCAAGAAGGAATTTAACTATCTCTTCTCTTCCGCATCGAATCTCGTGGGCGAGATTCATTTAAAGGGGGGTAGGTTTGTAACACCCTCATTTTCATGCATTATGCCCTGCATCCATTATTAAACATGTTTAAAATTTAGTAACATAAAAAGGAACAAGTTTAAAATGAATTAGAAACAAGGTCATCAGATGGTGTAAAGTTCAATGGAAGCATCACACAGAGTCAGAAGCAACATGGGAGTTGGTGGATGATCTCAAGAAAGAATTTCCCTATCTCTTCTCTTCTGCGTCAAATCTCAAGGGCAAGATTCATTTTAAGGGGGGTTGGTTTGTAACACCCTCAGTTTCATCCATCATGCATTGCATACATTCTGATACATGTTTAAAATTTAGTAACATAAAAAGAAACAAGTTCAAAATCAATTAGAAACAAAACCGCACTTGAGAATTTCGGGAAGTCGGACTAGTCTGATTTTGGTGCGGACTAGTCCAATTTCTCTCTGACTTCAAACGGACTTGTCTGTTTCGCTGCGGACTAGTCTGTTTTTCTCTCTGGACAATTTCGGACTTGTCCGGTCCTATGCGGACTAGTCCAGTGTTCCAATTCCTTGAAAAATTTGCTAAGTCCTTGGACTTGTCCAGACTAGTCTAGTGTTCCAGTGGACTTGTCCGTTTTCCCCGCTAACTATAGTCAGAATTGTCCAATTTTTGACAAGACTTGTCTATTTTTCCCCTCTGGATAAGTTCGGACTTGTCGGATATCAAGTCCGGACTTGTCCGATATCTCTCTGTCCAACTTAGGACTAGTCTGACCCTTTTTGGACTTGTTTGATAAATCACGACTCCGAGTGGATCTTCTGTTTCACGACTTGTTTCATGGGTTTTACATTAAGTGGGCCTAGGGACATCGTGCCTAACTCTTTTAGAGCCCATGTGGGACTCTAAACTGGCCCTTACTCACCCCCAAACTCTAAATCCATCTAACCCTAGCCTCCACCTCTATATAAACAACCCCACCCCTTGGCTTGACATCTATTTGCCACTTTTCCACCCCACCCAAACCCTAGCTCGTGATTAGCCGCCACCAAAGAGGGAGAAGGAGATCCAAAGCAAGAAGAAGAAAAGGAGAAAACGAATGAGGGTCAAGATCTCCATCAACTTTGCGTTCTTCGTCAATAATTCACCATGAAGTTTTTCATCAACCCTAGATCGTCAAGATCCAAGTGTTGCCTCCAAGATCCTTGACTCATTGGAGTTCTAAACACCTGGTATACCTTATATTCTTTTTTTCTTACGTGAATTCAACCCCAAGTCTCTAAAATTATGTCGATCTAGAAAACCCTAATTTGTTATTCCTGCACAGTGCGGACTAGTCCGGCCTCCTGCGGACTTGTCCGATCTTCCTGGTTAAATTGTGCTGAATTAAATCTAAAATTTGATCGAATCAACTCAATACCTGTATAAACTTGTTAGAATCTATTAGAACTAGTTAGTAATCATTAAAAGCAACTCATTAACAAGTTCCACCTTGCATTTGCATTAATCATGCATGTCATGTCATATTGAGTAATATTTGTGCACTCTTTGACTGTATTCTTGTCTTGTATGTTTATTATCCGGATTAGATGTATTTGTGCTAGAGAGTGCCGTGGAGGATCTCCAGCACAAAGAGTTTGAAGCCTTTGACCCGAACCAATCCCAAGAGCAAGACAAGTGTCCTTGAAGCATATTGATCCTATTTTAAAATAAATGTTTTGTTTGAAAACTGCATGCTTGTGTCAATTTTATAAGAATCCTATGGTAGGAAGTTTACTAGATTTGTTTGACCACCCTTGTCACCTGGTATTTATGGTAGAGGGTCGGGATGGGCTTTATACCCTTTTTGCCTCGCTTAATTACTTGGGATGGGAAAACGACTATACTACTTAACTTAATTATGTAATTATGAAATTATGGTTAATATGAACTGGTTAATATGATATGGTAATGGGTGATCTAAGCAAGTCTGGTATGTGGATGGGTTGGATGTTATGGTGGTTTGCTTGCTTTAGATCTAAGGACCGGTTCATGCGAGAATAAGCAAGGATTATAGTGCCACCAAGAGGCAAAGTATGGGTGCATCGTAGCTGATTAATTAGGGCTTTGCCAGTGCTATTTGGACCATTAAGGATGCTCGAGGAAGGGGTAGTCGTATTGGGTTTGTTGATGATTTGTGGGACTACCCTGGCATCCGAATGGCCCAAGAGGGGGCCCTTGGTTGAAGATGTGCTCAGTTGAAGGCATCGCCACCGTTGAAACCTCAGTGGGATCTAAATAGGCTAGTAATCCCTTTGTAAAGGCTATTTTGTGATCTCTTGGCCTTACACCAAAGGAAGTGTAATTGGCATAAGGGAGGTTTTTTAGTCGTCGACGGGTGATGAAATCACAAACACGTGGGTAAAGTGGCACAAACTCTACCGAGTAATAAAAATATGATGATAGCCGTGCTCCCGGTTAAGAGTGTTTGGATGACCTACATGATTAGAGGGTTTTGGTATTGGGATGGTTTGGTAATGGTTAAGGTCTGGTTATGGTTGATAATATGGTTATGGTTACAGCCGGTATGAATTAAATTCTGATATTAATTGTAGTTATTGGTAATGAGAAATCTGGAATATGGATGATGGTAATGAATATGGATTGGTATTATGATGATTACGTGGTTTATGATGGGTTTATTTCACATACATATAATATATTGCTTTTCAAATGTTTTAACGTACTTTTCAGCACTTAGCCATTATTATATTCGTCATTTGAATCGGCTACATGTCATACTTTTCACATTTGCTAAGTACGACATGTACTCACCCTTGCAATCCCCCCCAATAGTTGCAGGTCAGGATTGGAAGTTTAACGATGATATTACGGAGTTGTAGGCTGTGTCTACCGTCAGCTTTGCCTGTGGAGTGTTGGAGATGCGTTATCCCTTTTGCTTAGTTGCTTATTAGTTTATTTCCGCTGCATTAGTTCAACTTGTCAATAATATTCATTAGAGCTTGTATTTGAGGATTATTCTAAATTGTGTAATAAAGAGCTTAATTCTGGGAGAGCAGTTTGAGGCAGCTTCTGAGGCCTCAAAGCAGTGTGCTCCACATCCTTCACAAACTCAATCCCTGTGACTTTCTCTATCATAAACATGATGTAGGGCGCATAGCCACAAGAGCGGTTGGGAGTGCATTCACCATGTCATTCCAAATGTAGTTGAAGATATTAAACTTCCTTGTCCTGCTATTGACTTTCATCAAGGTTCTCAAGTAACCTTGAACACTTCCTACATCTCCATCTTTAGGAGCAATAGTCTTCCGAAGCACTCAATTTAGGACAATGAAGAATGGCTTCATGTTCTTGGTTGAGGGAGGATTGTAACGGAGACACATGTCCTAGAGGAACTCCATCTTGTCCTTCTCCAGAAGACTGTCATTGTGGATCACAATCTCATTATTACTAGTGTCCTCAAGATGCAGCAACCTAGCAAATTCAACATAAGTGACTGTGTATTTGGACCCATGCGTCATTCAAGTCACTGTTTCTTCACCCGATCTGGCAAAGTAACAGGTGGCAAATAATTTAGCTATAATCTCATCATTCCAGTCATATCTAAAGGAAAACAAGTCCTTTAGACCATGCCCCTCTACAACCTCTACCACCTGATCAAAAGCATCACAGCTCTTCCATTCAAAATGGTTCCAGTCAATCCATTTGTTGCAAACCATCGGAGTCTTCATATTGATGTAAACAATGTTGTAGTTCTCCGAGTGGAAGTGACTCCAAAATCTCAGATCAGCAGCCACTTTTCCACTGCTGTAAGCATCAATCTTTCTAAATTTCCATGCCACGTTACTGCCCTTGCCATTAAATCTCGCTTCTGAGGAGTTCCTACTCCCTTGTCTCAGAGATGTCATCTCCAAGGGACCAATTTGGCCAGAGGCAAGCCCCTTTCCTTTGCCCTTTGCTTGGCGTGAAGTCACCAAGCTGGATCCAACCACATCTTTGCCCTTGGAAGATGGTTTCTTAGCTGAGACTTTTCGCCTCGCCCGAGGTGGAGTGGGTGAAGGCTCAGTAGCACGATCTTGCCTCTTTTTCATGCGATCTGTCATAGCACGAGGCAAGAGCTCTTGATCCATCTCGGCCTCAAAGTCGGAGAGATGCTCGTTTGAGTTCGTCATTGTCGAAGTGTAGCAATGACACTTCCCCCGGTACTATAATGTGTAGCGCGCGGAGGTTCTTGTTATGGTTGGGGTACACAAAGATTAAGATCAATGTGGCGACACTAGAGATTTACGTGGTTCGGGCCGCCTGAGCGTAATAGCCTACTCCACGCGGTTGATGTTGTTGTATTGTATGAGTCTGTTCTCTAGTGTGCGGGTTAGCTAGGATCAGATGTCCCTGGGTTCATGCGACACAACCCTTTTATAGTTCTAAGGGATGACCGTTACGAAGCTTGCCTGGCCCGACATGTGGCCCTGTCATATTTAATGGCCTGGGTATTAAGCATGATTAATAGTGTGATAACATGCCTTACTGGCTGCGTTACCCCTATTAACAGTGCACTGATCGTGTATCACTAATATATCATTAATGACACGAAATGAGGTCTTGTAACTGCCGCTTTGATTGTCACTTGAATGTACATGCTAAAGGAGATCTGCCAGTGTATACGTTCATGAAGGTCTGGAGGCTCCACACGTGGGTGCTCTCGAGCTTTCCCTTGCGGGAGGGTAGGTCCGGGGCTGCTGTACATGTATCGGCACCGGAGCTCCTCTCTGTTGGGGGTTAGTTCTGGGGTCGTTGTACACGTGTTGTCACCGAAGCTTTCCTTGATTGGGAGTTTAGTTCCGGTTTTCCTTTACACCTGTTGACCCAGGAGCTACCCATATGAGGGGAGCAGGTCGAGTGCAATGAGACATGTGGGGCCTGAGGAGACCTTCAACTCTGTTAGGTAGAACTCCCTTGTACTCTTCGCGGTACCGAGGGGTACACGGTATGCAGGGTACCGACAGTGGCCCCCAGGCCCACCTCTGGGAGAAACCCTTTGGGTTATGTTATTCTACCGTAGGTGGGGCCATTCTCGATTCCTGCGCTTCGATTTCAAGAGTCTTCTGATGTGCTGTTGGAGCGATGGTCCGGGAGTGAACCATCGACGTGTGGCTTGTTATGAATGCCGCAGATAAGATCTTTGAGGGAGGATCTCACGCAATTGAAGGTCGCCGGTTCCCAATACGAAAATTGTATCGGTTCTGCGCGCCCTGTCAGGGTGTCGCGATCAAGTTTCCTGCCGCTCATCATGACAACGGTTCACCTAGGGTAAGAACCACGATCTCTTCGTCGGGGTGGCCTCAGGCCCACTCGCCATTGACGGGGTAGACTTTTGAAAAGTGCCTTCTTTCTCACTGCAATTTCCATCCAAGCGTCGCGGCGGCTTACTTAAGAGGGAAAGTGCGCACGGTTTGAGGACTCTTTACTCCTTCGATCAAATTTGCGCTCAGAGCCTCCCAAACTCCGCCTAACTTCCCTTACTTTGCTCCACTTTGTCGCGATGGAGTTGGGTCTTCCCAAGAGCCGCCTCAAGAGTGACGATGATCTGAAGAAGGTTTGGACCTATATGGGGTGGTCCAGCGACTCCTTCAACCACTTGATTTGCGCCGGCAAGCTCCCGTTCAAGAAGGAGCGCAGTGGCAACATGGTGTACTTCTCGGCGTATGCCATGGTGGGATTTATCCCACCTTTCTCTACTTTTCTTTTGATGGTGCTGGACTTTTACGGTCTGCAGCTATATCACCTTGGCCTCCATTCTCTTCTTCTCATGGTGACGTTCGTCCACTTTTGCTATATGTGGGTGGGTATTCCCCCTTGCGTCGAGCTGTTCTACACCTTCTTCACCATCCACACCACCGGCAAGGGGACTGAGCTTCTTGGCTTCTACTATTTCATGAAGCACAAGAACTGCCCCTTCAAATACTTGAAGTCGTTTCCTTCTGACAAATGGGACGACTGGAAGAAAGACTTGGTCGTCATTGCAGTGGAGGAGCACGAGAAGTTTGAGCTGCCCAAAGGACTCCCCAACGTTGACACTGACACTTGGAGTGTAGTTCCGGTGTTGTGAGATGCCTTCAACCCCGTCTTGACCAGGATTCGCGAATGCATGGAAGGTGGAGTGACTCCTCAGGTGGCCTTCTGCAACTTCCTGGTCAACATATTAGCTCCACTAAGGAAGAGGGAGAAACTCGTGTGGGCCCTCAACAATGTGATGGATGACGACCGGATTGAAACTGGTTTGAAATCCAACATAGATGATGAAGCTTTGAGGCTTCATCTCATGAAATTCTAGCATGGAATAAACATCGATTGCGACGACTTAGTTCCGCTGGTAGCTTTCCTCCCCCTAAACATGGAGGTACAATTTAGAAGGGAGCTCCGAAGGAAGATGCCGGCGCTAGACAACTTTGGTGAAGTTAAAAGGTGTTCGACCTCCAGGGTGGTGATCCCCAGAGCTTCCGAGGGAGGGCCTGCCTCCGCCCCAAGCCGAAGGGTTGAAGACACCGACAAGGGCAAGGGAAGAGAGCCAGCTGAGCCCTCCAGTCGGAAGAGGAAGTTGAAGCACACTGACGGGAGGTCCGTCAGACCTGCTTCTTCTACCATGGCTCCTTCTCCCCAGCGGGGGAGGTCTTCTGCAGCTACCCTTGCTCTGGCGCAAGCATCTTCAAGGGGCGTCACCTCCGGAAAGTCAACCCCATCCTCAGTGTCATCTAAAAGCTCCAGGCCCAGGAGTTCTTCTCGGCCAAGTGAAGCTCCGACCGAGAGGACTCCAGCTGCAGTACGTGGCCCTCACCTAAGGTTTGAAGTTGTTGTCTCACCACACATGGTGGGTTTTGGCTCTGGGCCTCAAAAGAAGAGGTTCCGAAGCGACTGGGGTGGTAGCATCCCTAGGTAAGCTTTGATTACTCACCTTAAAATGCTAGTCTTGTTTTTGATGTGTCTTTAATCTTCTCTTCCCTTTAGTTCTAGGGTGTCGAAGAAGGGGTCAGAAACTTTGGCGCCTGTCGCAGCGGCCGGGGCTGCACCTACTGAAGCTCCGGCTTCAAGCACAGAGCCTCCACCTCAAGTGGTGGCAGAAGTCGCGGCAGCTCCGGTGCCAGCTGTCGTGGACGTGGATTCAGAGTCCTCGTCTGATGCTCCCATGGTAGCGCCGGACCACGGGAAAGAAGACGAAGATGTACTCCTGGTGACGGTGGCGGAGGTTGATGCTCCAGCACCGGCAATGCCACAAGTTCTAGCCTTTGAGCTGAAAGTCGTCGAAGCCTTGGCCACTGAGCCAGAGGTAATTCAAGCCCCGACAACTGGGCCAGAAATCACTGAAGCTCCCGTCCTTGTGCCAGAAGCAGTTGAAGGTCTGCCGGCTTATCCGAAGATGCCTGAAGCTCGGGTCATTGAAACGGAAGAAGCTGACATGCCGACGTCTGAGCCAGCAGCGGTAGAGGCCCCAGATGAAGCCCCTGCTATTGCCCCGAAGGTAGCTGAACCAAAGCCGGAGTTGCCTGAAGAGGTGGCGATGGGTCCTCCACCTTCAGAGGCTGCGACCGAAGACCCTGAAGCAGCGCTTTCAACTTCTGCTCTGGAGGTGAGAGTTCCCCCAGTGGGTTCTTCCTCTGCTGCTGCGGAAGGGCTTCTGGAGAGCGTCCCCAGTGCCGCAGAAGCTCAAGGGTCCTCTCTTGTAGAGTGAGACCCTATTTTTGTAATGGAGAATCCTCTGAAGCCTACACAGATGGTCCCATTAGGTCCAGAGCCTATCCCTCTGGCGTTGTCCATAGACAATGCCTGCTCTAGTTTCTGACAAGTCCAACTCGCCTTCGATCATGAGAGCAAAGCCCTAGAGGAGGAGCGCAACACCTTGAGGCGTTGGCGCAACAGACTCCATCTTGAGACCAGGCTTGCCCAGACGGGGCTAGCTGACTAGAAGGAGTGGATAAAGATGGAGAAGGCCCGGTTAGAGTACTGGGATAAGCTGCTTGAGGAGAAGGAATCCGCCATCTGGGCGCTCAACGCTAACTCTAGGGAAATCCTTAAGCAAGGCAAGGAGAGGCGTGATGCTTCTGATGAGCGTCACGAAAACCTTAATGAATTGAATGAGGTTCTCTTGCAGCACCGGGCGGACCTGGAGGCAAGGGGAGAAAAGCTCCTAGAGCAGCAGGAGGATAGTGTCAAAAGAGAGGCAGAGGTCAACCAGAAGTTGATTCTAGGTGAACAGAATTTGGCGGATCGCTGAAAGAAGTTTTGGTGGTGGAGTGAAGACGAAAGGAACAAGTACTAGAAGATGGGGCAGGAGCTCTCGAAAACAGAAGCTGACGTTGCCACCAGGGAAGGGAAGGTGAGAGGCAGGGAGAAGGACCTGGCCAAACGGCGGAACCGCATCCACCTCCGAGAGATGGAGCTAACCAACCGCGAGAAGCAGGTTGCTAAAAGTATGCATCAACATGCCAAAGTGGTGGAACGCCTTGCTCGGGAGAGTTCGGAGCTAGCGGCCGCCTAGAGGTCATTGGAAGAGCTGCAGAGCTTGAAGGCAACCGAGTCCCTAATGGTATGGGACTTCCTGGGACATGCAGACAAGGCCCTTGTGCCTCTTTGTTTTAGTACGGTACGCCCGGAGGACCCAGTGTAGGAGCTGGACAAGACGCTGGTGGCAAATGGCTCTGCTAGCAGCAAACTCGACGCGATGGTTAATGTCATCGCTGATCAGTTGGAGACAGAGGGTAAATCTTTGGCCAAGAACGTCGCCGAGTATGTCTTGGCGTGTTACAAAAGCCGAGACCCCTAGTTCTCTCTTGATCCGGTTTTTGAAGGAATCATTGCCAAAGAAGAGGATGCCGCCAGAGCTAGTGTCCAAGAAGCTGTTGAGAAGGTTACTTCGTTTTTCCACAGGACTTAGATCCTCCAGTGGCAAGGACTTTTTTCCTTTTGCCCGTTGTAACCCCAATTTTGTAATCTGGTACTTTTGATTAATGAAATCCTCCTTTCTGCCATGAATTTCACTTTGTCTTCAATATACTATGTTGTATCTTGTTGGCCACCTGGTACATGTGTACAATTTAAGTGTGTACATGTACCAAAGGTTTCAACAGTACATTGATGACTTGAACGCTTCGCAATTGTAGAGTTTAGGTCCGAAGTCTTCAATTTTGAGGCATCGACGGCAGGCCCCCTGAGATTGGCGGAGCTTGGTAGCTCCAACAGCACCTAGTATCAACATATAAATGTTGACGATTGGAGCTTGGTAGCTCTTGATGTCGCCACATGAATAGTTGAATTTAGGCCCCCCAGGGGTTGTCAAAACATAGTAGCTCCGACGTCAACCATCACTGCTTTGAAATTATGTTCTTCCTGCACATTGAATACAAGGAAAAGGTAAAATTTATCCTCTTGTCTATGGATCATTTGTGTATTATTGTTCTTACTTGAGTTTTATTCCGAAGCGACTCGATATGGTAGTGAGTATATTTATGTAACTCTTTCGGACCTGTATGCTTTTTTTAGTACTCACCCTACTGAGGCCTGCCGGAGTGTAGGTAGAGTGGCATACTTAGGGTGCAGGACCAGGCTAAGTCGATAGCACAATCCGGACCTATATTGGCATGGCGTTCAGGCAACTAGACTATACAGCATGTTAAGACCCATAGAGACCAACAATATAACTTGTAATGCATATGAGTAACTTGGTAAAAACTCAAGAGGAATTGCACAACTTCATTGTAGACAAGAAGGTTAGAAATGATAAATTAATAGATCAAGCCTTGTATAAAAAATAAATACACGTGGAGTCTGATTTTACACCATAATGTATTTCATCATAGGTCTGGATTACAGCGGAGACAAGGACACACTTAGGGTGCTGGACCAAGCTAAGTGTGCTATACATCTTGTACTAACCCAGGGTAGGTAGTTACACTTTTAGTGCTGTGATTGTATGGAGTGTACTTAAACTTCCCGGACCCTCCCGGAGGGGTCCGGATGTTCTCTCGGAGGTCCTACCCCTGTCTTTTTATCGACTCTATAACATACATCATGTGTAATTACAGACTCACCTCCGTGATTCTGAGCATAAAACTTACGAAGGTGCTCGATGTTCCAAGGATTGGGAAGCGGTATCCCATCCTCAGTTGCCAAGCGAATGCATTCGAGACGGGATACTTTGATCACTCGGAATGGACCCTCCCAACTGGGGAAAAGTTTGTTCATTCCTTCCCGAGTTAGTATCTTCCGAAGCACCAGATCGCCTTCCTCAAGCTATCAGTTGCGCACATGCCTTTGATGATAGCGCCGGAGTGCTTGGTGATAACATGCATTCCGAACAGCTGCTTGGAACCTCCCCTCGTCAACGATGTCAAGGTCTTCACGCCGGACCTGGTCCTGCATGGCTTCATCCAAGGTCCGGACCCGGAGGGACCCCAAGGTGATCTCCGGAGGAAGGACTGCTTGAGCTTTGTACACCAGAAAGATGGGTGTTTCTCCAGTTGACCGGTTCGGTGTTGTCCTCTTCGCCCACAACGTGAATGGAAGCACTTCAATCCAGTTAGCTCCGTGCTTTTTCAGGCGCTCATATGTGTGTGTCTTCAGTCCTTTTATGATTTTTGCATTTGCTCTCTCAGCTTGGCCATTGCTTGCGGGATGAGCTATTGAGGCGTAGCTGAGTTGAATGCAGAGTTCTTCACAATATTCTTGGAATGCAACACTTGTGAATTGAGTTCCGTTGTCAGTTATGACTTTGTTTGGAACTCCAAATCTGCATATAATGGACCTTAAGAACTTTATTGTTGATTGTTTGTTGATTGTCACAACTGGAGTTGCTTCCGGCCACTTAGTGAACTTGTCAATGGCAACGTACAGGAACCTGTAACCTCTGACGGCTTTTGGGAAAGGTCCCAAGTTGTCCATGCCCCACACAGCGAATGGCCATGTAGGAGGTATCATTTGTAGTGATTGAGCCGGTGTGTGAATCTTTTTTGCGTGGCACTGACATGCTTCACATTTTTTCACTAGCTCAGCCGCATCCTGAAGTGTTGTAGGCCAGTAAAAGTCATACCGAAAGGCTTTACCAACCAGCGTGCGAGAAGAAGCATGGTTCCCACACTCGCCTCCATGGATTTCCACGAGGAGCTCGTGGCCTTCTTCCTTTGTAATGCACCACATTAGGATGTCATTGGCACCACGTCGGTAGAGATCCCCTTCTACCAACATATATCTTTTAGCCAATCTGACAATCCGGTCAGCGGTTACATCGTCTTTAGGAAGGATGTTGTCTTTCAAGTAGCTTTAGATCTCTGAGATCCATGCATCGGAGCTAACTTGAGCTTCTGAGTCTTGCGTGCTGGGTTGCTCGGAGCTCCCGACAGCACCTATGACCCTTGGTGAACGCCATGGTAACAGGGCCACTAGGACTGCCAGCTTCGTGGTGCTGGTCTCGCCCCCTTCGCTTAGTTTGGCATGCTGATCTGTTGGTTTTGACAACCTCCGGACGAATATTCCGTTAGGAGCCGGAGCTCCAGTTGAGGCTTTCGTTGAGAGTTCATCGGCTTTAGCGTTCTGAAGACGTTGAACATGATGGAGATCCAGGATTTCGATGTCCTTTTGAAGCCTCTGGACTTCAAGGAGATAAGCTGCTAGTTGAGAATTGTTGAAGGAGCATTCACCTTTAACTTGTTTGATAATGAGTTGTGAATCTCCATTCACTAACAGCTATTTGACACCATAAGATAGTGCCACCTTGAGTCCGTAGATGAGAGCTTCATACTCCGCCATGTTGTTGGTGGCCTTGAAATCAAGGTGTACCGTGTACTTGACTTTCTCCCCAGTCGGAGGTAGGAGAAGGATTCCAGCTCCGCCCCCCTGCTTTTGCACAGAGCTGTCAAAGTAGAGGGTCCAGTGAGGCTCGGTGAATATCGGAACCTTGGGTTATGGTTTCCGCTCACTATGGTCATCAGGGTTTGATGGAGAGGGGGTCCATTCTGCCACGAAGTTATCCAAGCCTCGATTTTTGATTGCTTGTCTTGACACAAATTCTAGATCGAATTCGACCAGTTCTGCTGCCCACTTTGCAATGTTCCCAGTAGAATTGGGGTTATGCAAAATAGAACGCAGTGGAAAAGAAGTTACCACTGATATTTTGTGGACTTGGAAGTAGTGATGAAGCTTCCTGAGGAAATAAGAACTGCGTATAGCAGTTTATGCACCTCAATGTATCTTGTCTTGGCATCATGGAGTACTTCACTGATGAAGTACACAGGGCGTTGGATGGCCCGGACCCTTTCAGAAGGACCCAGAGCTTCTTCTCCATCGACTTGAACCCTGTTGGGGGGTTCAAAACCTCCAGGCTCTGCTTCTTAGACCCTCCCAGAGGGGTCCAAAACTCCTTCTTGTTCGACTCGGACCTCGCTGGAAGGATCCAGATCATCTTGATCAGCCAGGTGAACCTCCTTAGACGAATGAGGTTGATCTCCTAGTATTTCATTTTGATGTTCCGTGTCTGGGAGCTGGGACCCAGTCACGCCTTCAGATGATTTCGGACCCTCCCGGAGGGGTCTGGACTCCTGGATTGTATGTGGCTCCGGTCTTTCCGCAACCAGGACCATACTGACAACTTCGGTGGTTGCCAAAATGTAAAGCAGTAAAGGCTCACCAGGATTAGGAGCTACCAATATCGGTAGTGTGGTGAGGAGTTGTTTCAGCTCTTGAAATGCCGTTTATGCTTCTTCAGGCCAAATAAATGGTCCGGACTTCCTCAAGAGTTTGAGGAAGGGTAGCGCCCGTTCTGCCAGTCTTGAGATAAACCGGCTGAGCGCAGCTAGGCATCCAGTTAGCTTCTGGAAATCTTTAATGCGGGCTGGGGGCTGCATATCTTCTATGGCCTTGATATTCGTCGGATTTCCTTCAATTCCTTGGTGAGTCACCAAGAAACCCAGAAGCTTCCCGGAGCTAACCCCGAAGACACACTTGTCCAGGTTCAGCTTGGTGCTCGTTGTGCTCAGCTTGTTGAAGACGGCTTGTAAGTTGTCAAGGCGTGACTCCTTGTTTTTGATCTTCACAACGATGTCATCTACATACACCTCCACCAAGTCTCTAATAAGTTGTCCAAATGTTTTGTACATAGCTCGCACAAATGTTGAAGCAGCATTTTTAAGACTTTTTGGCATGGCAGTATAACAGTACAATTCATCTACTGTTATGAAGGCAGTATGCTCTTCATCTTCCTTAGACATTTGGATTTGATGATATCCATAATATGCATCTAAGAAACACAATAGCTCACGCCCGAAGGTGGAGTCCCCTATCTGATCTATTCTAGGTAGTGGAAATGGATCCTTTGGACATGCCTTATTTAAGGTGGTGTAGTTGGTACACTGTAAGACCTATGTGTGCTGAATACATTGGCTTGTAGTGAATACACTTGCTTTGACAATAAAAGTTTTGAATATCACCAAAACACCTTTTTATCAAGGTCCAACTAGTTTTGTAAGCTCCGGCGGGAGCTTGGTTGTACTAGTTTTAGTAAGCTCCGGCGCTAGGTTCTACTAGCTTTTGTTAGCTCCGGCTCAAGGTTCGGGTTGCTCTGGCAAGGTCCGGAACTTGACCGCAGTGCTTCTACTTTTCATTTGCAATGTTTCGTACTTGCTTTACATCTCTAGAAAGAATGCTTAGTATTCATTTGCTAAGTCTTTGGTTTCTTTTTGGTTGACAAGGATGATATCGTGTTACTGTGGTTTTGCAACATGCTTATGTGAGGTTCTCACGTAAGGTGTTGCGTTTGAACTAACGTGAGTCAAGTTGAGGACTTGGGCTCGTATGGATTGGTTGTTTATTCATGTGCAGGTGTTGCTTGAGTTCAAGACATGGCTGGTGACAGGATCCATTGTACTAGTCTCAGGGAGGAGATGAGGTTCCAACAACCAAATTCAGAAGGAATTATAGTTGAGCTGATCAGGAGGTTGTGCAGCATGATTGAATCAAGAACAATGCATGTGAAGGTATCGTGGACGTCATTGGAAGATATTTGCACGTGTGCAAGGAGTGCATGGACGTCGCTACATGGTTCCGAGACGTGATGAAGAGATGTGGACTTAAAGAATTGGTCGGAAAGGTCCAACTGACTAGGTTATGGACTCAGGATGCGGCTGAGTCGGGTTTGACTAAAATATGGAAAGATTTGAGTTGGTTATGATAGGATTTCGTGTGGGTCACGAATTTGAGTTGTTTTAGGAATATAGGATACGTTCCTAAGGTGTTTGAAAGTCTGAAGATTGCTTCTATCTGTGTATAGAAGAATCCTAAGCAGTTATGGAAAGTTACGATTCGTGAACAGATTAAGATTAGGTTCCTGATCTGAGTTGAGTTGGCTTTCGAGCTGGTTATATAAGCAAGGGAGCCCAGAGCTCGTGGTGCACGACTTTGGGGCTGTTCTCCTCTTGTGTTATATTGAATAAAATTCGTAGTTTGAAGGAACTTTTGTGCCTTGTTCGTCCGACTTGTTCTAGACAAGTTTTACTCATCGAGTTTTTAGACAGCCCTACCTTTCGTCGGTGGTTTTATCATAACTCGAGTTTTACAGATCCAATTGACGTGATTATTTTAGGGTTGTCTTCACAACTTGATTATCTGTAATCTTTCAAAATTTCACGGTCATTGGATTTGTGGTCTATGATCTACAAGAGTTTCTTTGCAGCGTTCCAGAACTGTTTTTTTTTTCTCTCGGGTAGGGCAGATTGACCTTTGGTTGATCTTTCGATCATAACTTGAGTTTTTCTCGACGGATTTGAGTGATTATTTTTGTGTTGTCTTCGTGACTTGATTCTCTCTGATATCTATCACTTTTGTCACGATGAAACACGTTTAGATTAGTCTCACACACGATTTCTTTAACATATCATTTTTCTGCCGAAGGGGTTGGGGTTTAATTGTTTCCGCTGCGTAAGATTTTTAAATCTACCATTTACCCCCCTCTGGTAGATTTTTCATGTGCTCTTCGATCCTACAATTGGTATTTAAGGTGGTGTAGTTGGTACACATCCGAAGCTTCCCACCGGCCTTGGGTACAGCTAGGTTTGCCAGCCATTTTGGATGGAAGACTTCCCGAATGAATCCAACTTCGAGCAACTTCTTGATTTCCTATCGGATGAAGTTTTGTCGCTCGATTGATTGCGTGTGTTTTTGACTAATCATCATAGAGAAGTACTCTGCCAAACCTTGTGTGTTCGCTGGTATTAATTTTCAGGTTTGGAAGGCATTCATGGAGGCTTTCATCCAGGCACAAGGCTTTGCAATATGGGAGAAGGTATACAAGCCCTACGAAGTGCCATCAAACGATCAAGTTACAGCTACAAATCTGAGAGATGTCAACAACAACAACAACAACAAGGCTCAGAACTTGATCATACAAGGATTAACACAAAGCGACTTCGACCGTGTTGCACACTTCCGATCTGCATACGATGTGTGGAAAGCACTTTGTGACTAACACGAAGGATCCAACACGATCAAAGAGGTAAGGCAAGACATGTTCAAGAAAGAATACATGCATTTCAAGATGCAACCCGGTGATTCTATTGATGACCTTTTTGCTCACTTTAATAAGATTCTCAGCAACTTGCGTAGTGTCAATGTTAATTTTTCAGATGCTAAAAATGCTAGGCAATTGCTAGGTGCATTAGATATGTCAATTTGGGAGATGAAAGTCACATCTATTCGTGAATCTACTATCATGAGTTCACTTAGTTTAGACGTGCTGTATTCCAAGTTAAAAACTCATGAAATTGACATAATCTCACATAAGAACCCCAACAAGTCTATTGCTTTTGTTTCTCAACGTGACATGCCTAGTTCCGGTCAAACATCATCTTGTGGTACACTTGCTTTGCTGTCCTCTCTAACCCTTGTACAGATTGAGGAGTTTCCAGAGGAGGAGCTAGCGCTCATCTCTACCCAGTTCTCAAAAGCATTGCAAAATGTGAGAACTAGAAGGAGAGGAAGCTCTGGACCTCAACAATGCTTTGAATGTGGTAAGACAGAACACTTTCGTACAGATTGTCCTAACCTTTCAGGTCCTACCTCCCGGGAAGAAAAACAATCAAGGATAAAGCACTCCTCAACAAACAATAAGAAGAAAAAGAAGGGCTTTATAGGTCGCCAACTGGTGAACAGTTTTATCTCAGCACTCCAGGAACTTGGCTCAAGCGACGTGGAGATTGGAAGTGATGAAGATGAAGATGATTTGGCAAACTTGTGCTTCATGGCGGGCAAGTCAAGATCAAGTATGGAGGAGGCAGAACACAGCAGCGACAATGAAGAGGTATGTCCTACTTGCGAAGAAATGTGTGATGCTATTTCTCGTGCCACTGTTATTGTTAAGAAAAAAGGACAAAAAGCTTATGGATAGTGCTGCTAAAATTGAATCACTAGAATCTGAAATCAACTGTTTAAAAACCTTGATTCCTAATGATGATGCATGTCCCTCATGTGATTTAATATATGAAAAATTGTCCTCATTAAGAAGTGCGCACACCTCCACACTTGATAAACTTGAGTTAGAAAATGAAAAGAACAAAGAGCTTGCTGCACTTAATGATAAAAACTTGAAAGATGCTAGCTATTCTACAATTGATTTGCATTGTTCTACTTGTGATGATCTTGATAAGAAACTACAGGATGCTATGAATGAAATTTCTATATTGAACAATGCTTTACGTTCTCATGATGTTAAATTTTGTTCCAATTGCAAGCTAAAAGGAAAAACTTCATGTGAAAATTGCCTTGATCTGTCCAATAAACTTGATGACATGCATAGGACATTAGATCGGTTTTGTAATGGGAATAAGAACCTAAACCTGCTGTTGAATTCTTCCAAGCCTTGCAATAATAAAACTTGTTTAGGTTTTGATTCTCATGCTCATGCTAAGGCACATCCACCTAAAAGTGTAAAGTCATTAGGAAGTGGTTTGATTCAAACAGTTCCTAAAAAAAAAGAAGTGGTTTTCAAATCCGCAGGAGTATTGTCTCATTCGGTTTCAAATAAAAATGTTGTTTGCTCATCTAGACATGAACACAAAGTTAATTTCATTGTACCTACTGTGGTAGAGATGGTCATGTCATATATTTTTGTTATAGACTACCTAAACAACAGAAAAGGGAATGAATAATTGCTAGATCTCATAACTTTCATGGAAAATTTGCTGCACATATTGAACCGAATGTACAACCTGCTATTTTGAGTAAAAAACATTCAAAGTTTACCTCCGGACCTTCTGTTTTTGCCTCTGGAGCTACTGATTTTTGTGCTACACAAGTAACACCTTATAGGTCAGTGGTTAAGAATAAAAAAATCTCAAACTTTGACTCATAAACCTGCTGTTTTGTCTCAGCTTTCGCGTGTTTTTCCTGCTGCACATCGCGTAACTCAGTACTGGATTCCTAAATGCCTTTTGACTAACCCCAGTATTGAGTCATCGACGTATTGTGCTTCTATGTAGGTTACACGTTTGAGGAAGGAGAACATTTGGATTGTGGATTCTGGTTGCTCACGCTACATGACCGGTAACAAAGATTGGTTCTCCTCCCTCTCCTTTGTGTCACATGTAGAAAATGTTACTTTTGTCGATAATTCTTCAACTCCTATAATTGCTAAGGGTTCGGTTAGAGTAAATGATCACTACACTTTGAAGGATGTGGCACTTGTCAAAAATTTGAAATACAACTTGCTTTCTATTTCACAATTGCTAGATGAAAATCTGGAAATTATTTTCAATAAAAACTGCTGCAAAGTTGTAAGTTCAAATAGTGAGCTTATTTTTAACATGTCCCGGTTTGGAAGAGTTTTTAAAGCTTATTTCGATATGTCTTCCTCTAAGCATAGGTGTCTAGTTGCTAATGATTCAAAGGACCTATTTTTTGGCATCGTAGACTTGGTCACGTAGGCTTTGATCACCTAACGCGTGTTAGTGCTCTTGATTGCATACGTGGGCTGCCTAAGCTTAAAGAGGACAAATAAATTGTGTGCTCTTCTTGTAGACATGCTAAGATGGTTGCAGGTTCACATACTCCTCTCACAATGATCATGACAACTGAACCGTGTCAAATTTTGCACCTTGACACCGTAGGAGCTTCACGTGTTCAATCCTTCGGAGGAAATATGGTATGTTCTTGTGATTATTGATGATTATTCTATATACTCTTGGGTTTACTTTATGGCGTCTAAGAATGAAGTTTTTAGTCACTTTAGAACTTTATTTCTTAGATTATCAATTGATCACCCAGGATCACTAAAAGCAATTAGAAGTGATAACGGAACTGAATTTAAAAATCAATCTTTTGATCACTTTTGTGCTGAAAATAGAATAGATCATCAATTTTCTTCACCATATGTACCTCAACAAAATGGTGTTGTAGAATGAAAGAATAGAACCTTAGTTGAGATGGCTAGGACTATGCTTGATGAATATCAAACTCCTAGGAAATTTTGGTCTGATGCATTAGCAACCGCTTGTTATGTCTCAAATCGTGTTTTCTTGCGTGCTAAGCTAGGTAAAACACCATATGAGCTCCGGTTTGGACATAGGCCTAGTGTTACACACTTTCGGGTCTTTGGTTGCAAATGCTTTGTTAGGAAACATGGTAATCTTGATAAATTTGAACCTAGATCGATTGATGGCAAGTTTCTTGGTTATCCATCTCATACTAGAGGCTACCGTGTGCTTTTACTTGACACTAACAAAATTGTGGAGACTTGTGAAGTGTCTTTTGATGAAGCTAGCCTAGGTACTAGCTCAAACATTTTACCGGTGTATGCTCTGATGAAATTGCAATTTTACCGGTACCTAGCACCCTTCCTTGACTATTATCACCAAAATAGATGGATTCGCTTAAGTCTTCGTTTTGTTCATATTCCATTAACATTTTTCTTTCTCTGGTCATGTGTTTTGTGCATCCACTATCTAGCACCCATTTTGCTCCACCGGATGAATAAGCCAACAAAAATAAATTATTTCTAGTTTTAGGTACCCAAGCTTGCTTAGGTCCTTTGAGTTAGTCACAAGTGATTTGGGCACCCACACATGAGACTTGGTGTTCTCATGGCGTGGCCCAACATACTTAGCATAAGCTTTTCTGTAACCATTTTTCATAAGCACGTATGAAGCATCAATGGTTCTAAACATGATTTGTTGTCCATATTAGTTCACAATGTTCAATTTATCAAAGTTATCATGTTTTCCAACTTGGGAAGAGTTTCCCTTCACAAAAGCAATGTGATCCTTGTTATTCTTGTGGCTTCTAGCATTCTGCTTTTCACCATAAGAATACTCAATGCCATATTTTACATTAGGAAGTCTAGTGACCAAGTATGCACAACGTGCATACTTGACCTTCTTCTTGTCGAATATGCCACTTTGGGAGGGATGCTTGTCTTTTGTCAAGTTTGACTTTTCTTTCAAGTTGGTGTTGTTTTTAGCACATGCACAAGTAATGATAGTTTTAAGTTTTATATGTTGAGAAAGTGAGCATGAAGAGGATGAAGAACCACTTTGCTTAAGTCACTCAACTTGTTTCTCAAGGATCTTGTTAACTTTGGTTAAGTTAGCAAGTTCATCCTTGATAGTCATGTTTGAGTATTTTAACTTCAAGCAAGCTTCCTTGCTTGAAGCTAACTCAAGTTCCAGTGATTTACTTAGCTCCTTTTCAAGTTCAAGGAGCTTTTCAATCTTAAGATATTCCTCCTTTTGGAGAATGATCATATCTCCTTGGCGATCGACTTGCTCCTCCTTATCAACAAGCTTATCCATTAGAAATTTCATCTTGGCAGCAGACTTTTTATCTAACCCACTAAGCATATCTTCATCATCACTAGAATTATCAATATCACTAGTAAAATAAAGTGAGGAAGAAGATTTAGATGTGACCTTTCTTTTTCCTTCCTTTGACATTAGACATGTGTGGTCGGTGTCCTTGCTTGCGCCCATGGTTGGAAAAAGAGTGGATTTCTTGGTAGGCTTCTTGATGGCTATAGTGGCCATCTCCTCTTCCTCTTCAGATGAGGACACGCCATTGGAGTCCCACTCCTTCCCTAGATGTGCTTGGCCATATTGCTTCTTCTTTTTGAATACCTTCTTTTGCTGAGGCTTGTTGTCTTTATTCTTCCTCTTGTTGTCTTCATGTTGACAGTCAACTATGAAGTGATCACACTCTCCACAATTATAGCATGCACGTCCCATCTTGGGTCTTGGTTTGTCCCTATGTCTTCCTTCATTTGAGCTACCACCCTTTCTTCTTCTCATCATTTTCTTGAACTTCTTCATGAACAAGATCATGTATTCTTCATCGACATCACTGCTTTCATCATCCTCATGAGCTTCTTGAGCTTCTTTTGATGTCGGCTTGCAGGTTGCTTTTAGACCAACCCCTTTCTTCTTTGCTGAGGTAAGATCGGCAAGTTCCTTGACATGCTTGGCTTCCTTCTCCATCATTTGGAAGTTGATGATCTTGCCAAGAAGTTCGTCCGAGGTCATTTTTCGATACCCTTGCAAAGCGTCAAGTTTTGGGGCATGAATGACCTATGAATTAGTTTCACCACTTCATGATCCGTCCACTTCTTGCTCCCATATGCTCGGACTTTGTTCATGAGAGACTTCAGTCTATTGTACATATCTTGAGGTGATTCATCTTCTTCCATTGCAAATCTTCCCAATTCACCTTAATCATCTCAATTTTAGCTTTGCGCACATGAAGGTCACCTTCATGTGCGGTTTTGAGAGTATCCCAGATTTCCTTGGCAATCTCGAGTCCATCCACCTTGGTGAACTCGTGTTGGCTCAATGATGACGTAATCACAGCTGCGGCTTGAGCATTTCGATGAATGGCTTGTTCTTGACTTGGAGTTACACTACTACAAAAAACATTTTTACAGGCGCTTCTATATTTTTTCTACAGACGGTCTATTAAAAGTGCCGTCTGTGATGTCAGATGAGTTAATAACCGTCTGTGATAATAGAATATCACAGGCGGTCCGTAAGAAACAACCGCATGTGAAAATGTATTGATTTTCACAGGCGGTCCGTAACAAACAACCGCATGTGAAAATATAATGATTTTCACAGACGGTCTGTAACATAAAAACCGCCTGTGATAATGATGGCTTCTCATTGGTCCGCTGCTTCATCCCACGGATCACTCTTGGACTTCGTATCTCCGCTGTCCGCTGCTTATCGATCCAACGACTCAGTTTAGAAGACGCACGATAGATATGTCTATAACAGCAGCAGCCACGGTTCAGTCCGTGATCCTCCGTCAGCCTCCCAAGGTACGGCTTCCGGCGGCATCTCCCAAGGCGCGGCTGCCGGCGGCCTCTCTCAAGGCGCGACTAAGGCGCGACTTCGGTTGCTCCAGACCTCGGCGGCTCCGGCGCGGCCTCCCGACGAGTGCGAGCCCTGCCAACGCGAGCACGGGTGCGGATCTGGCACAGTCTACCTCGGGCTCCTGGCAGCGCGGCTGCCGGCGGCCTCTCTCAAGGCGCGACTAAGGCGCGACTTCGGTTACTCCGGACGTCGGCGGCTCCGGCGCGGCCTCCCGACGAGCGCGAGCCCCGCCGACACGAGCACGGATGCGGATCTGGCACAATCTACCTCGGGCTGTCGGCGGCGCGGCTCCGGCGCGCCTCCCGGCGAGCGTGCGCCCTGCCGGCGTGAGCGCGGGCACAGATCCGACGCGGTCTACCTCGGGCTCTCGACGGTGCGGCTCCTCCGGCTCCAAGCGGCACAGCCTCGTCGGGCTTCGGGCGGCACGGCTCCTCCGGCTCTCAACGGTGCGACCTCCTTCGACACTTGGTGGCGCTCTTCCGGCTTCGGCAACGCGGCGGCCTCCAGGCGGCGCGACCTCTTCTGACTCCCGGCGGCACATGTGAAATTTTTTTTGTTTCACTAGGAATTTTCACAGGCGGTTTTTAATAAAAAACCGCCTGTGAAAATGCATTTTCACAGGCGGTCGGTAATTAAAAACCGCCTGTGAAAATGTATTTTCACAGGCGGTCAGTAATTAAAAACCGCCTGTGAAAATTTGGTTTCACAGGCGGATTATGCCACCGCCTGTGTTAATCGATCATTTTCACAGGCTCTTCGTTACAGGCGGTTTTTAAAACCGTATGTGATAATATGTTTGGAACCGCCTGTGATGAAGCATTTCGTAGTAGTGTTAGCTCTTCATCATCATTTGGAATATATATCCCTATGCACACTATATGCCAAAGACTTGGTTTAAGAGATATAAGATGCATTTTCATATTTTTTTCTCCACATTGAATAGTCATTTATGTCAAAGTAAGGTGCTTTGCCTAAAGGAATTGATAAGTAATGACTATTCTGAGAATTTAGACATTCATAGTTAAAAGGATATTGGGGGTAGTCTGTGTGATTACTCCCCTTTGTCTTCTCATCTTGAATCTTCTTCTTCCCTTTTGGTTCAAGCATCTCCTCCTCATCATCATCGCAGTCTTCAATGGCATCGAGGAGTTTCTCCAACTTTTGGTTATTTTCATCATCACCCTTTTAGTTGTTGAAGCTCTTGTGTACATCTTTGATGTCCGACATCGTCTCGAGCCTTGACTCTCTTTTGAAGAATTTGGCTCTGATACCAATAGAATGTAGCCTAGAGGGGGGTGAATAGGCTTTTTGAATCTTTGTCGATCCCTGAAACACTTAAAAGATTGATCAAATACGGGGAGGCCGGACTAGTACGGTATTGTACAAACTATTCCGGTGTACGTGGACATGAAACATTAAGATTGATCGTTAATTCAACTTCGAGTAGTCTATGCAGCGGAAAGCAATTGACAATTTAAATGTATTATAACAATGAAGCAAGATATTGCAATGATCAACTTTAATCCAAAAATTCTATGCAAACCTTAGATTATGATGAACGATAAAATAAAAACACGCAAGACAGGGTTTTATCCCAAGGTTCATTTCCACAAAGGAATTTACATTCCCGTTGAGGAGTCCACGGGGGACTAGGTCTTCACTAACCCTTACCTCGTTGAATCGCCACGGAGGCCGATTCTCAACCACTAATCACACAGGGGCAAATAACTTGTTCAAGGGGCCTTCTCACAAGTTGAGCGCTCCCCAAGAATTACAGCAATGAACACCACCAAACACACTCAAAATATATAAAATGAACAATGAGAGTGTGTGAGAGATCAAACCCAAGAGCTCAAGATCGTGTAGAACAAGTTCTCTCCTTTGTCCCATCCCTAATCCTCAATGATTTGATCCTTTTGGGTTTAGAATGAGTGGAGAGATGTATTTTTAAGCTCTTGGGAGGTGTGACGGCGCAGGGAGTCGAGAGAGGGTGTTGTATGGCCGTACACCTCTATTTATATTAGGGTTTCGAAATGTTACCATTAGGGTTTGACAAGTCTGGACTAGTCCGCGGTGGACACCAGACTAGTCCGGTGTGCGATGTGTGGAAAACCCTAAGTGTTGATGGATATTGGACTAGTCTGTTAAGGTGCGGACTAGTCCGATTTGGGCACAGAAACTTTTCAGACTAGTCCGGTTGATATCGGACTTGTCCGGTGTAGTGAAGAGCGTGTAGAACTTAGGACAAGTACGCATTTGGAGGGACTTGTCCGATTTTAGTCAGAGAGTTTTTGGACTAGTCCAGTTGATATCGAACTTGTATGGTGTTGTGAAAAATTGTAGGGCTAAGGACAAGGTTGTACATGGAGGACTTGTCCGATTTTAGTCAATATCGTACTTGTCTGGTGTTGTGCAAATGCAAAGTGATGCGGACTTGTCCACACTGGGGGGACTTGTCCGTTTTTAGTCAGAGAGATATCGGACTAGTCCGAATGATACCGGACTAGTCCGCACATGCTAATTTTTGTGCGGTGAGTGTAATCTCTTTCACTTGAGCTCTTGGGGTGTGTTTATCCAACACAATCCATACAAAATAATTCTAATATTTTTAGCTCTTGAGCTCTTTACCATTTGGATCCTCATTCTCCTTTCCTTTTTGTGTTTTCTTCCTAATTGCTTTAAAACCTGCGCTCATCTCAACAATTTTGTTAGGATCTCATTTGTTTATTAGTCAACCAAAACCCACAAGGGATGCCTAGATGTACTTTCAAGGTCACACAACATGTTTAGGTCAAGAATAGTGCATATGAAGGTGTCGTGGACATCGTTGGAAAGTGTTTTCACATGTGCAAGGGGTCCATGGACGTGGCAACATTGTTCCAAGGCTTGGTGAAGATATATGGACATGAAGATATGGCCGTAGAGGTTCAACTGGTTGGTTTATGCCTCAGACTATGGCCGAGATGGTTATGGTTCGTATATGAAATGTTTCGAGTTAGTTTTAGTTAGATTTCGTGTTTTTCACAAAGTTGTGTTGTGATAGGAGTGTTTGAGACGTCCCTAAGGTGTTCGGAAGTCTTAAGATTGCTTTTATCCGCGTATGGAAGAGTATTGAGCAGTTATGGAAAGTTTTGATTGAAACTGAGTAGGATTAGAGAGTCCTAGTTGGATTGGAGTTGCCTTAGGGCTAGATATATAAGCAAGGGAGGCCATATCTCGTGGTGAAATGACTTTGGGGCTGTTCCTCTTGTGCCTTTGGTGAATAAAATTTGTATTTCAGAGGAGCTTTTGTGCCTTGTTCGTCCGACTTGTTTTTGGCAAGTTTTTCTCGTCGAGTTTCTAGATAGCCAGACGTTGCATCAGTTTTTTCATCATAACTCATGTTTTACTTGTCCAATTCATGTTATTCTTTTTGTGTTCTCTTCACAACTTGATGTTGTATCGTCATTGAATTTGTGGTTTTGAGTTAGACAGTTTCTTTGTAGCCTTGCAGATCTATTTTTAACTCGGCTAGAACAGTTTAATTTTTGCTCAGTGTTTTAATCATAACATGAGTTTTACTCGACGATTTCCTGTGATTCTTGTTGTGGTGTCTCTATGACTTGATTACCTATAATCTCTACTTCTTTTGTCACGGTTGAACACGTTTAGATCAGTTGCACACACAGTTTCCTTATCAGATTATTTTTCTGCCAAGTGGTTTTTGTTGCTTCTGCTAAAAAGTTCTAATCTACTATTCACCCTCCCTCTGGTAGCTTTTCACGTGCTCACCGATCCTACAGTTTCATATGTTCCAATGAACATGAAGAGTTCCAGAAATTCATATTCACTCTAGTACCAAGCATATGAGATCTTCCCATACCACTTTCCTCGTATGGGGAGCTAACTGAAATTGATATGATGTAGGTGTGTTCCTTACCATTCTTACCTGAACATAGGTGAGTTGTTACAAAATTAGCAACAAATATGTTAGCTTTCCACCTTAAATAATTATGCTAATCATAGTCCTTATGTGGGCTTAATACTATCAAATGCTCACTCGTAGACACCTAAGTTTGTGAAAATAGTCTTTTTCATGCATGCTATTCCTAAAGCAGCTCTCATACCAGTATGTGAGGATCGGGGTCTCGACAATCCAGGAATTGCATCGAATAGTGTTGGGCGATGATACACCCAACAGCACACATAAAAAAATACTCAAAATACAATACAAGTCTTTTATTACACAAGATGGTTCAGTTTATACATCCATAGTGTACATACACAGTGGAACAAACATAATTTACACTCGCGAGCCTAACTAAGGAAACATGAGCACAAGACTCGTCAAGACTTAACCGTCACCCTAATACATGGAAATTTATATGCAAGGAACTTAATAATTAGAAATCTTACTTTGCATAAATAAACTAGCCTACATGTGAGTTCATAGTTTTAATATTTTAGCATCACATTAATGGTTCCATAAACAAAACTTTAGTCGGTGCTATCTCTAATTCATACAAGATTGCAATAAAAGAGATTATTCATAAAGCATAATTCATCAAGTTTCAACTATTCTTTATTACTATGTCACGACTCAGTGAACAAGCAGTACTCGGTCCATAACCTTAATAATCATCTGGATAGCATGTCACATACACCTGTTTTAAAGAAGTGTGTTGTCTCTTCTCCATGTGAATAGCGGCAAACATTGACAAGTACCTCCATGCCGTATCGGTTCAATCACGCCGGACAGTAACCTCTCTCACAAATCCATCCTAGGTGATAAGTTTCTGAGCGAGTTTCCACCTACTGTGTAGCCAGCCGGTAGCCTAAGGCGATAAAAAATATCTCAAAATAGATGTTAACGTGTTACATCAATTTCCTTGACCCCAAAAATCCAATGTGCATCTGGTACAACTCAAAAATTTGTCCACCAGAGCTGCACACAGTGCAGTCCTTAACTGACATAGACGAGGCTACAAACCCAACCTCCCACATCAGCCTCTTCATTACCTACCCATTCCCTATGTGGGCACAAGCATTGTCTCACCCTGCAGGTTGGGAACAACCTTATGTGCTCCAACCTATAAAAATCTCCGTCAACATCTCATTATTAAAGAGTGAAATTTTATGTGATGTCTCATGAGTAGACTTTTTTCTACTCGACTTCTACTCGCAAGTAGAATTCCAATACTTGTCTTAGGGTCAATAAAATGTGACCTTCTATGAGTAGATTATAACATCTCGGCTTTACAGATCCACCTTGCCTAAATGATTAGCATGTCATTAACAACACGATTGGGTCTTAATCTACCCAACCCACCTGTGGTCATTTCGGTCATACAATTGGGTTTCAACAAGCATAGACCTAAAGCACATATCAATTCTAGTCAATGAATTGTATATAAAGTAAATCTTTTATAAAAGCACTTACATACAAACCGGGGTTTGCCTTGTTATTGTTTCCAAAATTATATTACTGTCAAGAGGATCAATGTTAGTGGCCTTCGGAGTCTTTTCAATCTCGTAATCTATCGATATGCACCAGAGAAATGCAAAATAGAAATTAATATTATGTTGTATACACTATGGAACATAACATAATTGATTTTGTATGAAGACAATGCCTAATTCAGCTATTATTTTTTCAGTTGTTCAAAGATGTGATAAGGACTTTATGATAAAAATTTCAGATTTCTATCTAAAATGTTTTGTCATAATAAATCCCTCAAGCTTTCTCAATTTATAAATTTACAGACAAAACCTGAGGGTTTATCGTATCGATAAATGGTGTAAACTGGTAGGGATGGTCAACATAAACACAATAAAATTAGTTTCGAAATTTTCTGAGCATTATATAATTCTCTATGATGTCTACAAGGATTTCCAAATTTTCTGACAAACTTTCTGTTGTTTTTCTAGATTTTCATTAACCTAGGGCAAAGTCAGTCAATTAGACCAACTTGAACATTTTCAATGGAACTGATACTTCTAGTAAACATCATAGGGCACTAGAGGAAGGCTTTGGCCAGTTTTCACAATTTTCCATTGAGTATAATATCAAGAATAATTTTCCTAGTCTTTCTGAATAAATGATTTTTAGATTTAACCCTATGGGCTTTCGTACCAATTAAACTGTAGCACTGCAAAGTACATGCCAAGTGGATTATAACAAAATTTGTTTGACAAATTTTGAAGTCCTGTACAAGGAGTTAAGATTTTCCGAAATTTGAGTATTTTCCGGAAAATCTTATTTGCAGTTTATGTACTATTAATAGACCTAGGCCGAAACAATAATTGAACTAACATAAACATGATTACTAAGGCTGCAATTTTTATTGGGAATTTTCTAACAAGTATTTTTCTTGGAATAAATTCTCAATGTTTTACGCAAAAAGGAATTATACAAAAAACCACAAGGATTTTAATACCAAATATTTTGCTCCACTCTAAAGTACTGGTCAATCGGAGTCTAAAAGAAATTGGTTCCATACTTTTCTGACATCCCTAGAATTGTTTATTAATTTTAAAAGCTTATATTATTTTCTGAATTTAAATAACAGCAAAAACATAATGATTATGTCATAAAGATCTACATGTCCAATTCAGTTGAAACCTTTATTGTGGCATACATGGCATGTGCTTGTGGTATAGTAAATTTCTTAGATTTTTCTAAAGCATAAATTTGCTATAATATATTTTCAAATATTCTAAGTTCTTGTAACTTCAAATAAACCACAGTTCACTTTCATACATCCTAAACATGCTGACTGCGTATATAGTTTTGTCTGGTTCAATAATACAACTTATCCAAGTGAATTTTACGGACCCACAGGTCCAGAAGCTTCTCAAGCTCAAGCATTTACTATTCTAGTTAGAGACCAGCGTCTTGGAGCTAATGTAGTGTCTGCCCAAGGACCGACAGGTTTATTGTCCTAAGGAGTCAACCAAATTTTCTTGAACATTTTTCCAATGTTTATATAATTTTTTACAGATTTTACAAGTTTCACATGTTTCTAGAATATTTTTCGTTTGGAAAGTCAGCTAGAAAATTGTGGGCCAGTGTGACACCCTGATTTTCAAGTTTCGGCAAATTAAAAACTTAAATGGGAATTTAGAGTTAATAATAGGAAGAAATTATTTTTATAAAGAAAAATATAAAATACATGCATTTATTGCATTTGCATCCATCCTCCAGTATTAAAACTTATTTAATAAGATGAATACATTAAATATAACTAAAAAATAAAAGTAAAGAAAAAATAATATAAAATAAAGGACCAATAGTTAATAAGAGTAATAAAATAAAATATAATAATAATAAACTAACAAAGAAAAAATAATATAATAAATAAAGAATATATATAGATATATAACAATTAATAGGAACATAAAAGAATAAAAAAATAAAACAAATCTATATGAAATCTATAAAGAAAGAAAAAAAATAACATTAACTAAGTAAATGAATAAATAAACAGAAAAAAAGAAAAAAAAAAAGAGGAAGCACCGGCCTGCCCAGGCCGAAGACCATCGGGACTCACGAGCCATGTTCCCAGCAGTTTAAAAAAAGTAAAGAAAAGAAAAGACAAACCAGGCGGCCAGCCACTGTAGTTGAGCGGGCTCGCCCCTGGCGCGCGTCGGGCGTATGCGCCGGAACCCGTGTATGAACCATGGTCGCACATGTGCCTGGTCACATGAAAGAACGTGGAGCAAAAAGAAAAAAAAAGGAAAGAACAAACCAAGCCAGATACCTGGCTGCACGCAGCGTCAGAGACGTGGCCAGCCGGGACCCCAGTGCTCGCTCTTATAAAAAGAAGCCCTGCACCGTGAGTTCTAGCGCCAGGAGAAAAAAAAGAGTGGAAAAACCCTAGCCGCCAGGGAAAAATAGGAGAGGAGAAAGAGAAGAAGAGAGGAAGAAAAGGAAGGAGCCGCCGTCTGCCGGAGATCGTTGCGCTGCCATCGTCGTGACGTCGGAGGATCGCACTGTCGTATCCTTCATCTACGTCATGCCTTCGTCCTCTTCATCTACGTTAGGTCGCCGTCATCTTCATCAACGGAACTCTAGATCCCGGAGACACATGTCGCGCCACTGTTTCACGACCGTCCAGACTAGATGCACATGGTAGGTATTACGATTTAGATCTAGACAACTATTTTAGTTCTAATACTTGAATTAAATCACGTGTAGGACGTGTTTTATTTAAGCGGCCAATAATCATTGTCAGATCATCTTAAATCACTAAGAACTCACAAGTTAGATTAAATCATGCAACATCAGTAGGTTATTCTAGATTTACTAAATTTTATATTTTCAGAATTATTTAATTTGTTTTTCAGATTTAATAAATAAGATTAAAGCCTAGTTAATTCATAAAGTATCAATTAAATCTAGAAAAATTCCTAAAAATTTAGAATAATTTTTAGTAGGTTATTAATAATATTTTTTGAAATAATTATTATGCCTCTGAATAAATTATAATTAATTCCAAACTTGCTCAAATAAATAGGAAATCATTATTGAAACTTATTAAAAAACAATAGAAATTTATATAGCAGTAATACAAATATATTTTCTGCATACATCCATAGTTTTTATATTGATTAGTGTTTACGATGCATTTATTGTGTATGTTTGCTTGTGTATGTGCTTGATTGCGGGTAGACGATTCGCTCAAGAGGTTACGATCGAAAAGCGAGTATCTGAGTATCTTCATATGCAAGACTTTGAATTGCTTGAGTATCGAATTGCGGAATATTAAGGCAAGTGTCCTTGATTATTTTGATCCTATGTTTTTAAATTTTTTGTTTGCAAAACTGCATGCCTGTGTCAAATTGATGGGGATCCAAGATAGGTGTTTACTAGTCTTGTTTGACCATCCTTGACGCTTGGGATACATTGTAGAGAGTCAGGAAGGGCTTTTTACCTTTTTGCTTCGCTCTAATTAATTGGGATGGGAAAACAACTAAATGGCTTAATTGTGAATTAATAAATTAATGGATGATGTAAATTGATGAATATGGCTAAATGGTAATGTGAGACTTAGGAGATCTAAGCAAGCATGGTTTGTGGATTGGATTGGATGTTATGGTGGTTTGCTTGACTTGGATCTAAGGACTAGTTCATGCGAGAATAGGCCAGGACTACAGTACCACCACGAGGCCAATTATGGGTGCGGCGTAGCTGATTAATTAGGGTATTGCTAGTGTTGTGCGGACCATTTGGAATAGCAGGAAAGGGGAGTCGGATTGGGTTGGTATGAGTGGCGGGACTCCCTGGGATCCGAACGGCACAAGAGGGGGGCCCTTGGTTTAGTATGTGCTCAGTTGGAGACATCGCCACAAGTGAAACCTCAGTGGGTCCGTACATGCTAGTAGTCCCTTTGTAAAGGATATTTTGTGATCTCTTAGCTGCACACATATGGTAGTGTCTTGGCATAAAGGAGATTTTCTTTAGTAGCCGGCTAGTGATGAAATAATGAATTTGTTTGTAAAGTGTTACAACCTCTATATAGTGTTAAAAACTATGATGCTAGCCGTACTCCCGTTTAAGAGCACCTAGATGACCTACATGATTAGAGGGCACTTAGGATTTGGGATGGTTGGTTATGGTTATGGATTGAGTTATGACAAATGAACATGGATGATGATGATGGTAATAATCTGGTATATAGATGGATAATTGATTATGGTTTCGTATTATGTTAATTATATGGGTTATGATGGGACTACTTCGCATGGACATAGTATAATGCTTTTTATATGTTTTAAATGTACTTTTTAGCAAATAGTCATTTATTATCATTCCTTGTTTTCAGCTACATGTCATACTTTCCCACACTTGCTGAGTACGACATGTACTCACCCTTGCTATTCCCACAATTAATTCAGCTACAAGTGATATTTTGGAAAAGACAACGTGGAGTACTAGGCGTGCGTGCTACCGTCGATTGCCTGTGGAGTTGGAGTCGCCTACGCTAGTTTATTTTCCGTTGCAATAGAATCAAGGTATATTTACTATTCGTAACATGGTTATTTCTGTGTACTGTTTGTGATGCTGATGTGTATGTGTGAAGCAACATCGTGGGCACAAATACACTGCACTTGGTTCATTTTTTAGAACCGGGTGCCACAAATTGGTATCAGAGCCGTGTCGACCATAGGACGCAAGCCTAGGTAGAATGGACACCACAAAATACATAGGAACTATTTTCTAAAAGCTATTTTCCGAATTGCATCGCTGCTGCATTTTCCTTTTGCCAATTCAGCCAACTTGTGACAATTCTTGCTGTTGTGTTTTTCTTGCAATTTCAGTTGTGTCTCAGCGTGCTTGCTGCTATGTTTATACCCTTTCTCTATTATTATTTTCTTGAAAAAAATATGTGTTTTACTGCTGCATTTAAAATATTTGCTTCTTGCTTGATGTCACAATTCTATCTTATTTCTCTCATCTGACTGATGCACACCCTCTATTATCTCTTTCCTTTGTTGCTGCAATGTTTAAATATTTTACTTCTCTTCTCTAATGTTTCTCATATCTAACACACTTCTTTGGCGAAAAATTATAGATGACCACCCTAGCACTCCTAAGGACCTGAAGAAGAAGAATCCCGAGGAGAAGACCTTAAGGGATGCATTTCATGTGAAGGAGCTTCGTATGTTAGAGCAACCATCGTTGCAAAAAAGGAAAGCTTCACCATCGCGTAACAATAATAATATTGTGTCTTATAATTAGGATTTAGGACTCCCTTTGAATAAGTTGTAATAGACGCTTAGTTCATTAGTGCGATTGCTTATGTTTGGTGTGATGCTTATTTGATTTTCGCTTGTATGTTTTGTGTTTGGATGTGTATTGTGGAACACTTTTATTATATCCACATCCACATCCATTAATACATTTATTTAGGCTCATATACCTTGATGCATCCATATAGGTTGGGATTCCTTCTATCTTCCTTCATTCTTGCTCGACCTCTACTCCAATGGAAGACGAACACAATTAGAGGAATCATTGCTCCAGAGGAAGCTACATGGGAGTATGAAGACAATATCAAGATAAAGTTTTTCCTTATCTATTCTCTAATCTCTATGAATCTCGAGGGCGAGATTCCTGTTAAGGAGGGTAGATTGTAACATACCAAAATATTAAAACTTGACTAATTCAAATATAAAAGGGGATTCAAAATTTTATTTTCAAATCTCTTCTTCAACCCATCCGAATCTCGAGGGAGAGATTCATTATAAGGGGGTAGAATTGTGATGCCCTGATTTTCGAGTTTCGGCAAACTAAAAACTTAAATGGGAATTTAGAGTTAATAATAGAAATAAATTATTTTTATAAAGAAAAATATAAAATACATGCATCTCATCTTGCATTTGCATCCTTCCTCCGATACTAAAACTTATTTACTAAGATGAATACATTAAAGATAATTAAATTGTCATAACGAATATAGAAGAAAAAAAAATAAAAGTTAAGAAAAATTAATATGAATGAAAGAAGCAATAGTTAAAAAGAATAATAAAATAAAATAGGATAATAATAATAAAAAACTAACAAAGAAAAAATAATATAATAAATAAAGACTATATATATAAAAATTAATAGTAAAATAAAAGAATAAAAAAATATAAAACAAATCTATACGAGATCTATAAAGAAAGAAAAAATAACTTTAACTAAGTAAATAAATAAATAAATAAACAGAAAAAAAGAGGAAGCACCGCCCTGCCCGGGCCGGAGTCCATCGGGACTCACGAGCCATTTTGCCAACAGTAAAAAAAAGTAAAGAAAAAAAAGACAAACCAGACGGCCAACCACCGTAGCCGAGCGAGCTTGCTCCTGGCGTGCACCGAGCGTACGCGCCCAGACCCGTGGCCGAACCATGGCCGCACATGTGCCTAGTCACATGAAAGAACGTGGAGCAAAAAGAAAAAAAAAAGGAAAGAACGACCCAGGCCAGAGACCTGGCCGCACACGGCGCCAGAGACGTGGCGAGCTGGGACCCCAGCGCTCGCCCTTATAAAAAGAAGTCGTGCCCCGTGAGTTCCAGTGCCAGGAGAAAAAAATAGAGAGTAAAAAACCCTAGCCTCTAGGGAAAAATAGGAGAGAAAAAAGAAAAGAAGAAGAGGAAGAAAAGGAAAGATCCGCCGTCCGTCGGAGATCGTTGCACCGCCGTCGTCATGTCGTCGGAGGATCGCATCGCCGTCTCCTTCATCTACGTCATGCCTTCGTCCTCTTCATATTCGTCAGGCCGCCGTCACCTTCATCAATAAAACTCTAGATCCCGAAGACACACGTTGCGTTGCGTTTCACGACCGTCCGGACTAGATGCGCACACGGTAGGTATATCGATTTAGATCTAGACAACTATTTTGTTTCTAATAGTTGAACTAAATCACGTGTAGGACGTGTTTTATTTAAGCGGTCGTTAAGCATTGTCGGATCATCTTAAATCACTTGGAACTCACAAGATTAAAGCCTAGTTAATTCATAAAGTCTAAAATTAAATCCACCAAAATTCCTAAAAATTTAGAATAAATTTTAGTAGGTTATTAATAGTATTTTCAGCAAATTTAATGTTCTGAAATAATTATTTTGCCTCTGAGTAAATTTTAGTTAATTCCAAACTTGCTCAAATAAATAATAAATCAATATCAAAATTTATTAGAAAACCATAGAAATTTATATAGCACTAATACAAATATATTTTCTGCATACATCCATAGTGTGCATATTGATTAGTGTTTGCGATGCATTTATTGTGTATGTTTGATTGTGTATGTGCTTGATTGCGAATAGACGATTCACTGAAGATGTTATGATCGAGAAGCGAGTATCCGAGGATCTTCATATGCAAGACTTTGAATTGCTTGAGCATCGAATTGCAGAATATTAATGCAAGTGTACTCAATCATTTTGATCCTATGTTTTTAAATGTTTTGTTTGCAAAACTGCATGCTTGTGTCAAATTGATGGGGAACCCAAGATAGGTGTTTACTAGTCTTGTTTTACCATTCTTGTCGCTTGGTATACATTGTAGAGAGTTAGGAAGGGTTTTTACCTTTTTGCTTCACTCGAATTAATTAGGATGGAAAAACAACTAAATGGCTTAATTGTGAATTAATGGATGATGTAAATTGATGAATATGGCTAAATGGTAATGTGAGACTTGGGAGATCTAAGCAAGAATGGTTTGTGGATTGGCTTGAATGTTATGGTGGTTTGTTTGACTTGGATCTAATGACCGATTCATGCGAGAATAGGCCATGACTACAGTACCACCATGAGGCCAAGTATGGGTGCGGCGTAACTGATTAATTAGGGTATTGCTAGTATTGCGTGGACCATTTGAAAGAGTGGGAAAGGGGAGTCGGATTGGGTTTATATTAGTGGCAGGACTCCTTGGGATCCAAACGGCGCAAGAGGGGGCCCTTGGTTTAGGATGTACTCAATTTGAGAGATCACCATCGGTGAAACCTCAGTGGGTTCGTACATGCTAGTAGACCCTTTGTAAAGGCTATTTTGTGATCTCTTGGTCATACACCTATCATAGTGTCTTGGCATAAAGGAGGTTTTCTTTAGTCGCCGACGGGTGATGAAATCACGAACTTGTGGGTAATGTGGTACAACCTCTACAAAGTGTTAAAAACTATCATGATAGCCATGCTCCTAGTTAAGAGCACCTGGATGACCTACTTGATTAGAGGGAACTTGGGATTTGGGATGGCTGGTTATGGTTATAGATTTAGTTATGATAATTGAATATGGATGATGATGATGGTAATAATCTGGTATATGGATGGATAATTGATTATGGTTTCGTATTATGTTAATTATCTGGGTTATGATGGGACAACTTCACATAGACATAGTATAATGCTTTTTACATGTTTTAAATGTACTTTTTAGAAAATAGCCACTTATTATCATTCCTTGTTTTTAGCTACTTGTCATACTTTTCCACACTTGCTGAGTACGACATGTACTCACCCTTGCTATTCCCACAATTAATTCAGCTACAAGTGATATTTTGGAAGAAAGCGTAGAGTACTGGGCGTGCGTGCTACCATCGATTGCCTGTGGAGTTGGAGTTGCCTATGCTAGTTTATTTTCCGCTGCAATTGAATAAAGGTTTATCTACTATTCATGACATGGTTATTTATGTTTACCGTTTGTGATGTTGATGTGTATGTGTGAAGCAACATGTTGGGCACACATACACTGCACTTGATTCATTTTTCAGAACCGGATGTCACAACCAGTGAGATTTAGGGCACACAATAGGCTAAGCAGTTGTCAGTCTGGATCTGCAACCATAGCAGATCCCAGTGCCCATGTCCGGTGGCCATGGCGGCCGACAGCTCTAGCTGGTGGTGCAGCTCGTCGGGGCATAACCAGAAATGTCTACCATCGGTGGGGTTGAGCCTAGGAGGATCACCAAGCCTTGGGGGTGTGGTAGAGGTGGACATGATGGTGGGAGCTCACCAGAGTACGACTGAAGAGGGGCGATAGTGATTAAAGGGCTTTGGCGGCCTTGCTTCGTAGTCGTGGACCATGAGGAAGGTCGACCCATGATCGACGAGCTTTGTGGCACGCTTGGAAACATCAGTGTGGGTTCTCTTTAGGTCATACATGGCTGCAAGGTTGGTCGCACCAGAGGCAGGTGGTTTGCTGGTGGTCGGCAGTGACGAGATCGGAAAATTCGATGAGTTAGCCGATCCTCCCGCCATTAAAGTGGTTCATAGTGGTGTGTGTGTGTACAAGTGAAAAAGTAATCTTTAGAAAGGAATAGGGATTGATGGACCGAATAGAACAAATTTCAACAATTACCGAAGAGGGAACGATGAACTCACCATGGGAACTCTCTGTCGATTTGCTAGTTAAACGTTGAGCCAGGGGCGGGGGTAGTGCAGAATGTGGAGGACTGTATAGCGCTCTAGTTGGTAGCTTTAGCTGGAGCTAAGACAGCCTAATGCGATGGGAAAGCAATGGTACGGTTGTTCGCGGGCATGGATATGGTGGAACAGCAAGAGGGAACTCAACTTGGTGAGTAGAGTGGAAATATGTAGGAGGAACATGTGCGCAAGGTGCTGCTCTCAGATAGGATTGCAAAGGCACAACATAGAAGCTGTTACAACAGTTACTTCGCCTGCTCGATGCAGTGACGTGGAGAAAGAAAAGGAGGGAAGAAGAAAGTGATGAGCAGCGAGGTGGAGAAATTGGTAGCAGCTTCAATGGATGGGCACAAAATGAATGCAGCTTGTTGATGGTCATTGAGTACCACTTTCGACCGTCAACATAACTCATAGTCATGAAGGATTAGACATTCCTTACATGCACGTCCTTTAGAAAAAATGTATTTCCACATCTCTTGGGAGAATTTGTGCATGCAAGTGATTTGGTACAAAATTGGGTAGAATCCAGGGGAGCAACCCTGGAAAGTACACTTCTAGCTAATCAGAGGATGACATGTGGCAGACCATGTATCCAGTGGCCCACCTGCAGGGGTCATCCTATAGAATCTTATGATAAATCACAGAGGAATGGCCAGAGGAAACACTTGCCAACCACCTGGACAAAGCACACCGCGGAAGGGGTCAGCCAAGGTGTGCCCAAACTCCTGGTTCAACCGACCTGGTCTTGCCCCCAAACATAGTTAGCTTCCACAAGTCGATTCTCTGTGGCTCCTAGATGGAGGTTAGTGACTAATTCCCATGTGAATTCTGCAGCAAATCGTCTCAAAACCTATTATAAATAGGACCCCTCACTTCTACACACATCACTTGAGCATCACTCTCTTGTATACACACTTTTTCGAGTCCTTAGTGGAGTTTAGGCTATAGAGAGGAGTCTCTAGTTCCCCAGTCCATTTTAGCAAAGGTATGGCTCATGTATCTTTTCTTCTTTATGTTACTTTACACGTTATTATAATATCAGTGTTCTCTTATTCATATGCTTGGGTGCAGTGTTTCTTGTTTGATTGTGGAATCCACGCATGTGGTAGGTTTTGTTGTTATTATGATAGTATAGTAACCATACTATTTTGTTATCATAAACACCATAGACATCCACTATAGTCTACTTAGGTATAATATGAATATGTTAGTATGAATAACATAGTGCTTGGTCTCTACATTGGTTCAATGATGTTTAGGTTAGTCATTATTGCCTTAGAGTGGTAATTGTATTCTGGCCTCTAGGGTTTTTACTTATTATGAAAGCTCATGCAAGCTTGGTGCTTGGATAGTTAAGTAGCATTGGATATCTCATAGAAGCACAGGTTGTAGAGGTAGGCGGTCGGTGGTGAAAGCCCTGTCCGTCCTTTGTACTCCCTCACGTTCAACTACGTCACAGGCTCTTAGCGGGAGTTGCTCTAGTATTCCCAGAGGTAAGCCCGTGCCTGATGTGTTGGACCACTAAGCCCTAGTATTCTCCACTAGCATATTTATGTGTACATTACATAGGCTATGCATATGTATATTAAAATCACATTTGAATGACCCTTTCTTAGCTTAATTCTAACTAGGACTACTTTATCTTCAGGAGTGGATTTCTTAGGTGTGTGTCACACTACCCTTATTAGCAACTTATCTCTGTCATGATAATTACTTAGTATTCTATATCTTGATCATAAGAATAGTGTTTACTTTACTTCACCACATTCCTCTGGGATAAATATGATACCCTTAGAAATACTCTTGCGTAAAATGTTACAACAATATCTTTTGTGCGCGTGCGGATATCATCTCTTGCTGGAGATGATCTGTGGTTTAAAGGAATATCAACAAGCATTTCTGGCAACATTGCCAAGGAAGGCAAAGGAAGTAAAGGGTATCTATCACTTGTGATTAAGCTATAGGTACTAATAGTTGTTAGATAGGTTTACCTTGCTTTTTTTCTCCTTTTGTGTGAAAATAGTGTAGTGTCTGGCTATCCCATTTCATGGGAAAGTCAACAAGAATGCAAGTGGTCAACTACAAAAGTACATCAAGTCATTCCTTGACAAATTCTTTCTGCCAGGTAAAATCATTGCATTCTGAGAATTTCCAACTTCCAGCAAAAGCCAAAGACATCTATCCCCAAAGATTGGGGAGGCTCCAAGATTATATCTCGGTTTTCCTTCACCATGTGGTGGATAGCTGGCTCATGGTCCAACACTCTTATAGCGGGTTGACATCATCGTCCCATGATCACATTCATGTTTAAGCAAGAGGAGGCCTATTCTCATTGATCATGAGAAACATGAGGATTTGATTGAGAATAAGGTAATTACTCAAGCGATGGATCTATGAATGCTCCAGTTCCATCAGTTTGGCATCCACACCGTTAACAAGGTGAACATGCTAGCTATGAAACTGGACCTTCTTATGAAGTACCAAGAAAATGAAGCTAATGGAGAAGTGTTTAAGCATGATCCAAGCCATGGATATTCACATGAAGTGTGAAAGATTATGTCAACACGAGACACTTCGGAATAATATCGCTGAGGACTGTGAGGATCCATTGTTCTCGAAAAACAAGTCCAATGGCTACCATCCATGGAGGTAAAAGGGTGGAATCAACATAGCCCTTACCATCAACGAAGCAAGTAGAATTCCAACACTTCCAAAGAATTCAACTTCGACCAGCCTACCTTGAAATATCTTGTCATTGGCCAAGCAAGGATTAATGACAACACACCCAAGAACCTATTGGCCAATGAAAAGACACTTGAAAACATTCAAGATCCATGATGCTCCAAAATCACTTGTTGGACCCCAAATTTTGACCAATCCCGTGCAACCTTGCTCAAGTGACATTGTGGATGAAGAGACTCTTGTTTGATTGTGGATTCCACATGTCATCATGCTCAAGGATGCCCTTGATCCAGGATCAAGTATGGGTTGAATCAAAAGAACAACTTGAAGGTCGAAGTGACACCCACACAAAGAAGGACATGCCTCACCATGCTCATGGAATGTATACCCTCATGAATAAAATGACATCCCAATACATTGAATAATATCAAGACGGCAGAGAGGCTTGGGCCACCATGTGCCCCATTGTCCAGATGACCACCAACAAAGAGTTAGCTGTCAAGAAAAATAAGTTGTCCTCGCCTTTAACTTTGAGTTCATACGACAAATCATCACACTAAAAAGGATGGATGTGTGACACCCGGTTCCGAATATGAACCAGGTATAGCGTATACGTGTGCCCAGGATGTTCATCACACATACACGACAACTTCACAAATGATATACATAATTTAACCACGTCTCAAATAGTAAACAAGTACCTTATTAAGAAAATCCAATGGTTCATGAATGACAAGCCTCTAATTATTGCAGCGGAAAATAAACTAAGTAGAACGACTCCATTCCACAGGCAATTGACGTTAGCACACAATTTAGTACTCCACGTGATCCCCATGGTACTCCCAAATGTCTCATGTAACTGTTGGTGGGGGAATTGCAAGGGTGAGTGCATGTTGTACTCAGCAGGTGTGAGAAAGTATGACATGTAGATAAAAACAAGGATGAATATAAATGGTTCATTGCAGCAAGCAACTTTAGTTCGCAAACAAGTAAATGCATCCTGCAATGTCTAGGTGTGATTAAACCCCAACATAACCCAAATAGTTATCATACCACATAATGACATCCTCATTTACCATCAAAATAAAATTATAACCAGCCAACAACTAAAATCATCACCATATGCCATCAATATCCTCTCATAACCGACATACTCATATGTCATACCCAAACCATCCCAAAACCCAAATCCAATTCTAATCATGGAAGTTGTCCAAGTGCTCATGACTGGGAGCACGACTATCATGATAGTTTTTAACACTCTGTAGAGGTTGTACCACTTTACCCACATGTTTGTGATTTCATCACGTTTTGATGACTAAGAACCTCTATTATGCCTTATCACACTTCTGTTGGTGTGAGGCCAATAGATCACAAAATAGCCTTTCAAAAGGAATTACTAGTATGTACGGACCCACTAAGGTTTCACCTGCAGGCTTGAATCTCCATTCTCCCACCCACGGGCCTCCTCGTGTGCCATGAAGATCCCAAGGAAGCCCTACTCGACTCCCATTCCCCGCACCATCCAGTGGTCCATACAATACCAGCAGCACACCTAATTATTCAACTACGCCGCGCCCATACTTGGCCTTGTGGTGGCACTGTTGTCCTGGCATATTCTCGCATGAACCGGTCCTTAGATATAGGGCAAGCAAAACCACCATACCATCCAACCGTTCCACAAAACCATGCTTGCTTAGATCTCCTAAGTTCCATATTGCTAAATTAATCATCATCTCACATTATCATCCCAAATTCTCATAATTAAAGTGTCAAGCATATTATTTATGTTACCCATAACCCACGTAGCGATGCGGTACAAAAGAGAAAGATACCCATACCCGACTCATCATGTATATCCCGGTGAAAAGGGGTGGCATACAACACTTGTAAACTCCTACGTATGTGTTTCCCAACGTATTGACACAAGCATGAGTTTTGCAAACAAAACATTTAAAAACATAGGTTCAATATGGTCAAGGGCAGTTGCCTTGCTCCGACGGATAGGGTTGCTCAACCGCTTCGAAGTCTTGGTTTTCAAAATCCTCGTACACGGCCTTTTGAGCAAATCCCTCTACTCGCGATCACACACATACAAGAAAACACATACGAATCAATACAATGAACACATATTAATCAATATGCAATGATATGAATGCATGCAAAGTTTGATAATTAATTATCTACGGCTGTTTATTAATTAGATGCAACTAGTTCATATATGCCATGCGATTTTATGTGGGTTTTAGCGATAGTTGTTCGCTGCTGAAATAAAATAGGCGCAACTAAAGTTAAATTTTGGGTATTAGATCTATTATGTCGTTAAAATTCGTCTCAAAAAACGTATCCTACCGTAGGTGCAATAGCTTCAAGGATCGTGGGACAGAGGCATAGTGTAGACGAAGTAGACGGCGCAGCTATCCTGCGGCAGCATGACGATCTCTGGCGGACGGCGGCTTCTTCCTTCCTTCTTTTCCTTCTCTTCTCCTCCTCCCTTCCGTGGCCTTCCTCCTTTGCTCCTGGCGGCTAGTTTTTTTTTTCTTCTCAACCATGGCCAGCAATCTACGTAGTAGGCGCTACTATCCTTACGTAGGCAGGTGCATGCTGTACCGAGGGCCACGTGCCTTTATATAGGTGAAGGCCACGACCTAAGTCCCGCGTGGCTACGAGTCTTGGGACCCAAGTCCCTCTCGGCCTCGATCGAGCCACGCGCAGCGGGAGTCGTCCCCGAGGGCCACGGTGCTGGCGCTGCGGGTCCGAGTCGCGTCAGGCATAGAGGATTCCCAGGGCGCGCGCTGGTTAGAGACTGAGTCCACTCAGACTCGTGGTGGCCGACGGTTGTTTTTTTATTTATTTATTATATATTTTTTATTCTGAATTATACATTATTATCTTATTATATATATATATATATATATTACCTTTCCTCTTATTTTTCTTTCATTATTACTTACTAATCCCTATTCTTTTATTTAATACATTCATTTATTTTTCTTATCTTTTGTTCTATTAATAATTTACGCACGAAAATCTATGCAATGCATGATACTAAAAATGAGGGTGTTACAGGATGTATGTCCCACTCATCGGACCTCAGAAAGATGTGAGTGAATGCAAATAAGTTAATTGATAGTTATCTCATATTGTTTTTCCGATTACATATTTAAATCTTCCATCAACTTTGCATTTGCATATTTGAATTTTCTTACCTGCATGTTGGGAAGTCAAATTCCGACAACATAAAAAGAAATATTTGTGTTAGGAATAAAATTTATTGGATATGAACTTTTGGCATAACCACTTCAATTTATTTTCCTAAATCCAACAAAAAATATATACCTTATTTCTCATTGCATTTGCACGTTGTTTCAAGTTGGCAAAGTCAATTTGACAATCGGTTTGGTTTGCTTTTGCTAACCTAACCCGTTTCTGAGTTGTTTTGTTTGTTCTTGATTAAATTGCAGCTAGGAACAAAAGTGTTCGGTGAAGAGAGAATGCCTCATCAAGCTCGAGTCATTATCGGGAGGATTCAAGCGCATATCCTTCCGCTGAGCTCGTTTCGAGGCCGAGATGGAGGAATGCTTGAGATGGCAACCCGATGGAGGACCGAGATGGAACTTCAACTACATTCATCGTCGACTCCAACATCAACTTGGGATGTCACACCGAACGTGAGTTTCCTACACAAGGGCCTTCGACCCCGAACTGCTCTTCAAAAGAAGTATGAGTTTAAAATTTCCATAGTTTAGGTTGCATCAGAATTCAATGACTTTGCTTCCTTTGATGAGGAATGTTAGCACCTCCTCATCATTCCATTCTTATGCATCCTCATGAAAGTAACTGTTGGTATTGCCTTTTGATTTTTCAAAAGGAATACCACCTTACTTGGAAAGAGATAAAACAAATAGCTAGGATTCCATAAGCATTGTTTAATAGATTTAGTCATTTTATGCCTAGGTTTAGCAAACAAAGCTTTTGGTATAACTTAATGGGTGAATTGGCATGTAGCAACCTAGGAATAAGTGATGTCCATAGTCTTAATATGAATTTCATTTATCTGTGGAATTACTAAATCTCAAATTCCTGGGAGGCATTAGAAATGTTCGCGGAGGATAAAAATTGAGAACCTATTTGTCATGATCCAAATGAGAAAATTTGCTCTTATAACATCTATGATGGTTAGAATATTTAAAGATGAAGGGACCCATAGGGTGTGCATCCCTCACTTGCGTTGCTATGAATAGGAGCTTTAGAAAATGTGCAAACTGATATATTTATAAGATCCACTTTTAAATCAATAAATGGTACATTTCTTATGGATGCACTCAAAATTGGACTCCATGGATCTTTCCTATTTTTCTTCCTTGGATATAGAAATGAAATTGGGTTACCTAATACGGAAATTCATTTGTATAAGTACCGAGAGCTAACCATTACTGTCCATTAAAAGGAGGAAACTTGCATGAGTAATTATTCTATAGAAGCATACAAGAAGTTGATCGTTGAAGGAAGCCATGGAAGTTCGATTAAAACATCTCCTGTTCAATGAGTAAACGAGCATGGTTGGAGCCTATCGGAAAATAAGTTTGAGGGTCAATCATAGCTTTAGAGAATGGAGATTTGCCATCATAACCCTCCAGAGGTGACCTCTGGTCTGCTATGAATAAGTGGTATCATTATGTTCTCAACTGGTCTAAGTACCCATTCAAGCCCAGGGGAGTTGCCATCATCGTTGGTTGCACTTTGTTCCTTTATGGCTAGACGTTAACATGACATGGGCCAAGGAATGGCCGATCACACCTAACGTATGAGAAACCTTGAGGGCGGATGAGCGACATTCACAACATGCTCTTCATTTATGCTCATGGCACCCATGGGAGGCAGAGCAACATCGACACTCAACACTCCATTTTCGAAGCCAAGCTGTAACAAAGATAGGTCGACCTCACGGCCTACCTCCGCCATTAGGGATTCAACCCTTATCATGAACCTTGACCAAGAACAAGCTTGGGGGAGGACCCCCACTTGGGGTAACTTGTATCACATCCTATTTTGCATATCATTTCCCTTTTTCACATCATTCGATTCTAAAAAAACTAAAAAATATAGCTTAGCATTAATACAATAAAATTTGTTTTTTCCATGTGCGGTAAGAATGATTTAATCTTCCGTTGATGGGAAAAATGAAAATTTGCTATGTTTACATTCTTATTTGTTACTAGTTACAACTTGATATTCTCCTATGTCTTGAGTTTATTGGCCTTAGGATAATCACCTTGAACCTAGAAATTGTGGGTAGCAAGAGCACGATCCATTTCTAGGTTATTGTGAGAAAAGATATTGATGAGTAGTTTAGGCCCGATCTTTTGATAGGTAATGGATAAGTTGATTAATGGAGATCTCAACGTTGATGATTCGAGGCTCTGAGCAAAAACCGAACAACCCCTGCAATCACAAGACCATTGTTTTGTTGGTAATCAATCGTACTTCACACGCTTTACCTCGCCAAGAAGGCTAATCCCTGCAAGTGCAACCGAGAACACAAGCAAGAATGTAGAAGATGCAATCGAAAATCGCAAAGTTGGGGTCTCGCAAACCATAGAACGGCGAAATTGTTAATGTAAGGAAAATGCAATTGTTTGTGGTGGCTACAATGGAATATAAATAGGTGGGAGGAGGTCTAGGGGATGTTGTGGTCCTGACCTAACCCAAAGACACAAAAAATAAGGGATGTAGACTTGATACCAGACCCAATGGCCTAATACAGTGGCGCAACACCGTGACAGATTTGGAACACGAATTTGTTTAGACAATCCCGATCGACTCTGGATGGATTTTGACATGGGACCAGTGGCATTGGAAATTTTATCCTCTCCCCTTTCCGTGCGTATGTACAACGTCCAAAATGGTGTCGGACTGCCTCCTGGGTGTCCATTTTAGTGAAAAGTGCTCCTGGACTCTAAGGTTGACTTGACCTCTATCTTCTTTGGACGTATGCTCTGGTCCTCCATGCCCCTAAACCTTCCTCCAAGTATGCCGTTAATCTATCCATGGATCCTAATCACAATTAAGTCATTAGGTAGCAATCTATTCTCAAAAACATATAAGGAAACATATAAGAATGAGCTCAACTTTGAAATTTATTGTTGTATGTGAACTCTAATGATTGCATCTTTGAGTTCAATTGAGTGTTGTGTGTATATAGGAGTGATGTCCTCCTCATCCTCCACTTCTTGAATAGGAGTCGTCCTCGACTCAGGCTCACCATTTTCACAAGTAATGGGAATCAAATGTTTAATTTCAGCACAAGTATGTGGATTTAAAACAGAATCACCAAGTTCAATAACTGATTTTCGCATAGGTATAATAGAATTATCAACACACAACTCTTTATTAGCGCAAGGACCAGTAGAAAAATCAACATGTGACAATGGTGTATCAATAAAAGATTCTACAGTAGCTACTCGACAATAACATGATTGGTGGAAAAAATTCAGAATATCCAAAAACTTCTCACCTTCAACAAGTGTATTGTCATATTTTGTTACCTTTATTCTCAATTTCAGCAGGAAGTTCAGAAGCATTATGGGTCGATTCATCAAACAATTTAGAAGAGTTGTTCAACACCTCCCTTTTCTTTTGCATAGTTTCTTGTGGAAGGAATGGTCTGAAGTTCATGTGAAGCCTCAGTTGGTGTGTGATCAGATTTGCCAATGTGACCTCTCTTGACGTTTGATCCTTGGTGAGTAGATTGAACATTCTATTCATCAGGTTAAGTAACTCAACATGTGAAGGACATTAATGATTCTTGCTTTTACCTAACATAATTAGTAGCAAACAGAAGACAACAGAAATATGTTATCCCTATCACTGCAAGGATAATGGCAGAACGGAAGTAGAATCTCGCACTCTCAAGCATCTTACCACGCTCTTACAAGTGTTCTTACCAACACCGCAGGTGGCAAACAATAGCCATTGTGACAAACCAATCGAGAGTGGGTGATTGCAAAAGTGTATCGATTCTGCTCAAGAGAAAAGTGTAGATTGGATAGCACTTTATATCGTAGCAAGGATTAGCAACAATGAACTCTAATAGTAAAGTTGCATAAGTGTCCAAAGTACTTGTCAATGTTGTTGGCCTAAGGCCCTGTTTGGTACAGCTTCTACTGTAGCTTTTTCATAAAAATAAGCTGAAGTTGTGCCAAACAGGAAACTTCTGTAACAGCTTATTAGTTCAGCTGCTTCTTAGAATGAACTAAAAGCAGGACATAAGCAGAAGCTGCTTTCCACTAGTTTTTCATACAAGCTGCTTTTGTAACAAGTTTTAGTTGTGCCAAACAGGGCCTAAATCAGTTCCTAGTAGTTCAAGCTAGCAAGACATGGAACAAAACCAGAGGACACAAAGGATGCAAGCATTTTTGTTTTTTTGTTGTTGTTTTTTTCTCTCCTTTTCTTTTCTTGTGCATCTTTCGTATCTTGTGCACTTGCCTTTTTCTTTTGTCTTCCTTTTTTCTGAATATGCTACAAAATAAGAACACAATGTAACAAAATTAAAGATATCTCCTTGGTCTGTCATAGATTTTCTGCTCAATCTTCCAAGGACAATTAGGCACCCTTAGAGACACCAAATCCAAAAACTTACAACAGCAAGATTATAGATCTATCTCTCCTATTGAATTTCATTATATGGAAGACCTATTTTGGATCATAACAATAGTAGATATTTCCCCAAAAATACAGACTGTACAGAAATTCTAGAACAAGAACAAATTCAGATCTAATGCAATTTTGACCATGATAACTGTATTTCCTAGAAAACCTATGCATACGAAAGTTGTAGATAACTTCTCAAGCATTCTAGAAATATTAAGAACACAAAAATCCAAGTTACACAGACGAATCTAGTCTAGACGTGATTCAAAATGATAAATTAACACAATGCAAAACTCCAACTAAAACCGAACACACTTCCTAAACCAGCAATATGACTCAACCACGGACAAAAACTCAAGAAAACCAAACTGAAAAACAAAGTTGCAAAGGCTCAATGGTTGTTTGGACAATGTAATGAAGAGGTCTACTAATTGTGGCTTTTTCGTGGACTCTAGGTATGAAAAACAAAGCGGATGTAATGGATAGATGAATTTATCTAATAGACAACCTGGAAGATGATACTAATCAATGAGTAGTTTAGGCTGGATCTTCGATAGGTAATGGATAAGTCGATTGATGAAGATCTCAAAGTTGATGATCCGAGGCTCTGAGCAAAACCCGAACAACCCCTACAATCACTACACCACTTCTTTGTTAGTTATCAACTGTGATTCACACACTTGACCTTGCCAACAAAGCTAATTCCTGCAAGTGCAAATTGAGAACACAAGTAAGAACCTAGAAGACGCAATATCAAATTGCAAAGTCGTGGGCTTGCAAATTGTAGCGGTAAAATTGCTAATCTAAGCAAAACCCAAATGTTTTGGTGGCTACTATGGAGTATAAATAGGTGGAGGACGTCCAAGGGGTGTTTCGGTCGTGATCTAACCCTAACACACAAAAATAAGGGATGTAGACTTGATACAAAGCCCAATAACCCAATACGAAGGCGCAACACCATAACAGATTATGTACTCGAAATTGTTTTGACAATTCCCATCAACTCAGGATTACTTTTGACATGGGACCAGCAACATTGGAAAGGTTATCCTTTCCTCTTTTTGTGCTTATGCTGAACGTCCAAAAGGGAGTCCAAATGCGTTCTGGGCGTCCGTTTTAGTGAGAAGTGCTCTTGGACTCTGAGTTGGACTTTACCTCTATCTTCTTTGTACGTATGCTATGGTCCTCCATGCCCCTAGACCTTTTTCTAAGTACTCCTTGAACCTCCCTATAGATCCAAATCTCAACCTCTATGTATTCTCGAAAACATATCAAGAAACACATTAGAACGAGCTCACCTCTAAAATTAATTATTGTATGTGAACTCTAATGATTGCATCTTGTAAGTTTAATGGAGTGTTGTGTGTATCCATGGGAGTGATGTCCTCATCAGATATAGTAACATAGGGCTGATATATTCTTGTTCTAAACTAAAACTTGAATTTTGGAGAATTTTACTTTCAAAATGATAAGTTCCTCAACGATGATAAATTCCTACCAAAGACATATGATAACGTTCCTTTGATAATCCATATGCATATGCTACTTGTTTTCACAATGAGCCTACTCAAACTTGTAGAGACTCATGAGAGATTCTTTTCATACTTTTATGATCAAGATTATCTCACATGCTAAACTTCTACACTGGAAGTAGCACCATTTTTTCACACATCAATACACCAATTTCCACTCCACCAAAAATACTCCATGCAATTATTGTTATGACTCTCTAAAATTCCTTGAAAGAGAAGAAGGCATAGCTGTAAAAAGAGGGAGCAAGAAAGAAAAAAAGAGGTATGCTCCCTCAAAAGAAGAGCAGGAAAAATTGCCCTCCCAAAAGAGGAGCATGAAAGAAAATATAGAAAACAAATATACATGCCTCCTCTTATCAAAAAGGGAGAAGTCCATAAAAAGGATTATCCATAAAATTCCACTCTTATTCCACCATATACCACACACATGCACATCTTGATATGATTATATGCCTAGTTTTCTCCTAAGGCTTACATTTATGACTTAGCAAAATATATGTTGCAAGTATTCTCACTTTTGTCTCCTATGATGCTCCACATAGGCCATATTAGAAGTAGGAACAAAACAAGGCATTGCCTTGGTTAGGAGAATTCGTACAACATGAGTATAGGGGGCCATATGGGAGGGGAGATGGATTGGCATGAAAGCCCGCAAAAAAGCACGGCCCGAAAAAATCGGGCTCGGGCCGGCTCGAAGCCCCGTGCGGGTCGGGCCCAAGCCTTGACATCCGGCCCATCGGGCTTGCGTGTACGACCCGTTTAGGCCCGAATGATGATTTTTCCGTTGTTTTTAGTTTATTTTTAACTAAAATGGGTCACGGGCCAATCCGGTCTGACATGACCCGTTTATGGCCTGACACGGCCCGACACGCTTAAAATAAATTTGGGTCATGCCTGGGCCTTGACCTCCAGCCTGGTGGTCGGCCCGACACGGCCCGATTTTTTTTCTGGTCGTGCCAGACCTAGTTGTTTAAGGCCCGAGGCCGGCCGGGCCCAGGGCGGCCCGGCCTGGCATGGCCCGTTGGCCACCTATAAACATGAGTGATTGAGAGAACATCATTTGAGGAACTTCAGCTTTCATTACAATATATTTTGAGAACCTCCAGAATAAAAGTGGTATTTAGGAATAAGTCTTGCATGCCTTGCGAAACTATTCTATCTCCCAACCATATACGATGAGTAGAAGTCAAAGGCCCCATGAGGACTCATGTAAAGGGTGAATATCAATTGCTAATTTATTCAAGTCTAGGAAGAGATTTTCATTGTGCACTTAGTACTATTGGAGAAAGGAATATAGTAGCCACTCCTGATCAACAACCTAAGTCTTTTACTTTGTCTCAGGGCGAACAAAGGGTAAGCTTGGGGGAGTTTGTTGATGGTTGTTAAGTACCACTTTTGACCATCAATATAACTCATAATCATGAGTATTAGACATTTCTTACATGCATATCTTTTAGAAATAACGTATTTCCCCATGTCCATTGAGAATTTGTGCATGCAGGTGATTTTATATAGAATTGAGGAGAATCTAGGCAAGCAATCTTGAAAAGTACACTTTCAGCCATTCAGAGGATGACATGTGCCAGTCAATGGATCCAGTGGCCCACCTACAGGGGTATCAAAGGGGATCCAACATAAAACCATCGAGGAATGGTTGGAGGACCCACCCGCGAGCCACCTGGACGAAGCACACCGTGGAAGGGGTTAGCCAGGGTGCGGTTAAATCCCTTGTTCGACCAACATGGTATTGCCCCCAAGCCCGGACAACTTCCACGTGTCAACTCCCCATGGCTCCCTAATGGGGGTAGAAAATGATTCCCGTGTGAATTTTTGTGTGTACCACCTCAGAAGCTTGTATAAATAGGACACCTCACCCCTCACTTCAACACACACCACTTGAGCATCACTTCCTCATATACACACTTCTCTAAGTCCTTGGTAGATAGGCTGTAGAGAGGAGCCTCTTGTTCCCATGTCCATTTTGGGAATGTTATAGATTATGTATCTTTTCTTCTTCATGTGACTTTATGCATTATTATAATATTAGTCTTCTCTTATTCATATGCTTGGGTAAGTGTTTCTTGTTTGATTGTTTAATCTGTGCATGTGGTATTTTTAGTTGTTATTATGATAGTATAGTAACCATGTTATTATGTTATAATAAACACCATAGGCCTCCACTATAGTCTAGTTAGGTGTAATATGAATAAGATATTGCTTGGTCACAACATTGATTCAACGATGTTTAGGATAGTGTTGGTATTTTTTAACATCTACAGGTCATCCTAGCAACAGGTGCTAGCAATGCGTGTTGACACTAGGCTAACCTAGCGCTAAAGCAAGATGAGTTCCGCAAGCGCACAAAAAGTACCGCTGTAGCATTTTACGCGAGAGTATTCCCTAGGGTATCATATTTATTTTATCCCAAAGGAAGGAAGTGATGTGTAGATAAATCATGGATAGAGTAAGATGTTCAAGTGAGTGTTCTAATGGGATGGATAAATGATGGATTGGAATAGTGTGACACACACCTAAACAATCTATTTTAAAGGTTAAAGTTGTTCTAGTGAGGGTTAAACTATGAGAAGGGTTACGCCTACTGTGCTCCAACTACTCATATACATATCCTAATAATGTACACATGAACATGATAATGGTGAATACTAGGGCTTAGTGGTCCAACACATCGAGCATGGGTGTACTTCTAACAAAACCAGAACGATTTCTGCTAAGACCTTTGGTGTAGCCGAATGTGGGGGAGTGCAAAGGGCGGACATGGTTGTCACCACCTGCTACCTACTCTTACAACCCGTGGCTCTAAGAGACATCAAACATTACCTAACTATCCAAGCATCTCACTTCCATGCTAAGTAAATGCCTAAAGAGCTGCAGTACAAGTACCTTCCTAAAGATATGACTAACCTTAATATCGTTGAACCAATTATGGAACCAATCAATAATTTATTCATATCAACATATTTATATTATTACCTAATTAGACTATACTGGAGGTGTATGGTGTTTATAATAGCATAATAACAACATTACTATGAAATCATAATGACATCTACACCTATCACATACATGGTCTCTACAACCAAACAAGAAACATTTTGTCCAAGCATATGAATAAAGAGTGACTAACGAATATATTAAATAGCATAGTGTCACAAAAAAAAGAGGAAAAGATATATGAGTCATACCTTTCCCAAATTGGACTTGTGACTACAGGCTCCACTCTACAGTCTAACCTCCACTAAGGACTAAGAGAGAACTAGTGTAAACAAGAGAGTGATGCTCAAGTGGTGTGTGTGGCGAAGTGAGGTGTGGGGTCCTATTTATACACGAAGTTCAGTCGGTTCCCACCATCTTTTGCACGTGAAGCAGTCTGAGCCACCTTCAAGGAGCCACATGGAGTCTACATGTGGAGGGAGACTGGGTTTGGCGCCATGAACAAGTAGACCGAGTTAGGGGTTCGGTCAAGTCAGGGGTTCGGCCGACATCTTCCTGGTTCCTCCCTTGTTGTGCATTCTCATGAAGGCTGGCAGGTCGACCTTCTGCTCGCTTTTGGGTGTTATGCCATTAGATTCCCTCGTATACTACAGTAGGTGGACCATTTGATCCTGGGTTTCCATGTGTCATCGCCTGATTGGTCGGGATGTTACTTTTAGGATTGCTCCCACAATTCTCCTCATTTCCATGATAAAATACCTGCATGCACTAATTCTCTATGTACATGTGGAATTGTGTTAAATATAAAAGGGATGTTTTTAGTACCCTCAAGACCAGGTACCCCCGCATACAAGAAGAAGCTCCGGACCCGACCTCCCTGCTGAGGCGGACTCCAGAGCTACCACATCCTCTGGCTCTGGGACCTTGCTCCCTCCGAGGAGGGCTCCGGAGCTGCCACGTGTCCTGCAACTTGCCCTGGGCGGTAGGTTGTGGGAGTAAGGGGTGGTGTGTGCTGTCCAGTCGCACGTTGAAGGCACGCGCCTTCACCAAGCGTATAGGTGCGGTGCACGCCTCTTGTTAGGTACCGCTGCGTCCAATCATATCACAGTGAAGGCGCCACAGGCCTACCCCACACTGCCAAGTGGGTAGCTTACAGCGACAAGACAGATGGAATGTTCCCTGCCATCATCAACGAGTACGGCCAACCACTAGCAACCGACGCGGCAAGACAACAAGTCTTCAAGGCGCGGCTAGAGGCAGCGTACGCAAGAAGCTTTAGATCTTGTAAAGGATAAGATCGACCCCGGGGCCACCTGTCAGGCCCTGGGCCCCACTTGTAAGTTGTCCGGCCTTGGATTATAAAAGGACTGGGCAGCCACCGACTTAGGGAGTTTTTCTCTGGTCCGATCGGACTAGAGGATCCCCGATAGACTCACATACGCATACACACTCACCAAGCAAAGCAATACAATCCACTGTGGAGTAGGGTGTTATGCTCCTTGCGGCCCGAACCACATAAAAACAATTGTCTCATACTCTTCCGCTAGAACACTAGTTTGAGGCCTAAGCCCTGCCGAACAAGAACCTCCGCGGGCTGCTCCTTAGCAGATCTGGAGGAAGTGTTGCATTGACCTTTCGACATTTAGCGCGCCAGGTAGGGGCCTTTTCCCTCAAAAAAGTGGTAGCGCTTTCAATAACATGGTGTTCATCAAGCCTACGAGTAGCAGCAAGATCAAGCCGAAAAAGGTCAGCCTGCTCCGGCACCACCCAAGGGGCCTGTCGTCGACGTTTCTACAGCGACGATGGGCGATGATAGAGCAGCTAGCTCTGGCACCTTCCAAGAGGCCTACCATCGACGTTTCTACAGCGACGATGGGTGACGCCAGAGCAGCCAGCTCTGGCACCTTCCAAGGGGCCTGCCGTCGATATTTCTACAGCGACAATGGGTGACGCTGGAGCAGCCAGCTTCGGCACCACCCAAGGGTCCTACCGTCGACCTTTCTACAGCGACGATGGGTGACACCAGAGCAGCCAGCTCTGGCACCTTCCAACGGTCTTACCATCGATGTTTCTACAGCGACGATGGACGATGCAAGAGCATCCAGATCTAGCACCTTCCAGGGGTCTTGCCGTCGACATTTCTACAGCGACGATGGGCGATGCCGGAGCAGCCAGCTCCGGCACTACCCAAGGGGCCTACCGTCGATGTTTCTACAACAACGATGGGCAACGCTAGAGCAGCCAGCTCTGGCACCTTCCAAGGGGCCTGCCATCGATGTTTCTACAGTGACGATGGGCGACGCCGGAGCAGCCAGCTCCGACACAATCCAAAGGGCCCGCTATCGACATTTCTACAGCAACGATTGGCGACGCCATAGAAGGCAGTTCTGGCACCATCGAGGGGGCTTGCCGTCGACATTTCTACAATGACAATGGGCGACGCCAGAGCAGCCAGCTCCGGCACCACCCAAGGGGCCTGCCTTCGACGTTTCTACAACGACGATGGGTGACACCGGAGCACCCAGCTACGGCACCACCCAAGGGGCCTGCCATCCACGTTTCTACAACAATGATGGGTGACGCCAGAGCAGCAAGCTCTGGCACCTCCCAGGGGGCCGCCGTTGATGTTTCTTACGTTGATGGTGAGCACCGTAGGAGCATTCAGCTCCAGCACCTCCCAGGGGGCCGCCATCAATGTTTCGCACGTTGAGGGTGTGTCCTGCCTCGGTTTGGTGGCTACCTCATTGCCATCGCCGCCAGCATTGAAAGTGCATCTAGGCATCCCCGTGGGCGACAATTAAGAGGCTAATGAGCTAAAGTGATCTTAAGCACAGGTACAATGATTGAAATGTGATGAAAACCCTCAAAAAGGAAAAGGATAAAACGGGCGTCAAAGACTCAAGCGTAGAAATTAGGATTTCTATGGTATTGAGGTTATATGAGCTGTGTCATGTGAGAGGGTGGATGTATCATGTGCATTGAGATCATTCTAGAGAGCTCAAAGTGGTGGTTTAGTGAAACACCTAAGTGAGAAGCCAAAATGAGAAATACCCTAGGAGGCCGGACTAGTCCGGGCCTCAAGGTCGGACTAGTTCGGCTAGGCAGACAAGTCCGTTTTGAGAGGGGACCAAACGTCTCTGTAGTGAATCTGAGTGAATTTGGAGCTATGATCGAAAAGTCTGGACTTGTTCGTTTTTGGACAGACTAAAGCTCTCTAGAGAAGTTCAAGCTTGTCGATTTGAGACTTAGTGAGATAAGACCGAGAGAAACCCTAGAGGGTTGGACTAGTCCACCCCTGTGGTTGGATTAGTCCGAGCCAACCCAGAAGAGTCCGTTTTGTGACGGACCAAATGGTTCTGTCCCACTTCGGACTAGTCCGCTGTTGACCGAACTAGTCCTTTGTCTAGTGACTGTTTGAATTTGGAAATTTGGCGGGTAGCATGACGATCGTCGCTCAGTGTGGTAGTTGTCGGGAACTGACCAAAGGTTAGTGGTCCCATAAGGCCGGACTAGCCCAGGCCAAGAGGCCGGACTAGTCCGCCCTTCTGCTGAGGTCAGCAGAAGGGGTTCGGGACCCCTATAAAAAGGAGACCCTCGGGCTCATTTGAACAAGTCTTGAACCCTAAGTGCCGCCACAAGCATCCTAGAGCCTTCCAAAGCCTTCTACTCGTCCTACTAACCTTCTAAGAGCAAATCTTGAAGAGATTAGGGTTTGGGGAGGAGAGTAAAATAAAATCATCACGCATTGGCTCTCGGTTTGATCTCTTGCACATTGTGTTGAGTTTTATGGCTTGTGTGAGTTGAGCTTCGTGGGATCCTCATTGTATTGATTTGTGGGAGCCTCAAGTTGTGAGTAGCCCTATCAAACTTTGTGATTGCCCATTGATGTAGTGGAAACCAAGCCGGCCATCATTGTGGCTTGGTGAGAGAAGGGTCAAGTGAGACCCGGTCCTTGTGTGGACTTCTCAAAGTGGATGTAGGATTCTTCATTGAGCTAAACCACGGGATAAATCTTGTCTTATTTGTCTTTTACTTTTCGTGATCACTAGTATTGCTATTAGGGTTCATATTGCTCTTATTGCTCTTCACTTTGATCATTATTGTAAACTGGCAATCTAAGTGTTTAAAGTTCACAATATGAGATTTACTAGTTTACAACATATTGCTTATTTCTTTGGTGAACTTTAATTTCGCAAATAACTTGTAGAAACCAAGTTTTAGGGTTTTCACCCTGTGCTGAGCGAACTAGTCCGGCCCTTTGTAGACTAGTCCGGCCATATTAATTTAATCCTGTTTGATTAAGCCATTTCAGGTATTATTCCCTATTCATCCCCCCTCTAGGCGACTTTCAATTGGTATCAAAGCAGGCTTCTCCAAAAGATTCTAACAACTCGGAGAAGAAATGGCCGGAAGGGGTGACAACAAAGTTCTAGTGGTCATTGATGACACCAAGACGAAGAATGTCAATGTTCTTCAAGATGATCCAAATGACAATGAAGAAGTTCGAATGCTGAAAGTGCATCTAGGACTCCCTTGTGGGTTTGGGATGATTTATGACAAGCAATTGGGATCCTAATCCTTTGTTGAGATGAATGCAGGCAAATAATGAAAAATGAGCAAAATGCCAAAAAGAAGGGAAATGAGAAGCAAAGTGAATTTGAGCTCAAGGAGAAGAAAATAGTGGATTATTATGTATGGAGTGTGTTAAGGAAACACACCCAAGAGCTCAATCACTTTCAAGCACACACACACAATGCACAAAGTTATACAGGACCAGACTAGTCCGATAACAGCCGGACTAGTCCGATATCACATTCTGCACTAGATCGGACAAGTCCGGTATCCACCGGACTACTCCGATATCTTTCTGATCCACTTCGGACTAGTCCTCCCCAATGCGGACTAGTCCTCAACACAATGCACAAGTCACACAAAATCGGACAAGTCCGTTGTGATCCGGACTAGTCCGATATTCATTCTGATCCATTTCGGACAAGTCCGGTGCCTACACGGACTAGTTCGATATACACACTGATCTAAATCAGACAAGTCCTCCAAGTGCGGACTTGTCATCCTAAACACTTAGGGTTTCATATGTCCGGACAAGTCCGATGGTAATCGGACTAGTCCGAAGATTTCCAGTATTGAAATCGGACAAGTCCGTTTTCAATCGGACTAGTCCGATATTCCTGGACACTTAGGGTTTGCCACACACAGCACACCGGACTAGTCCGGTGACCACCATGGACTAGTCCGATCTTTCTGAACCCTAACGGTCACTTTTAGAAACCCCATATAAATAGAGGTGCACGGCCCACTTTTAATCACTCTCGAACCCTAGCGCCGTCACACCTCCCAAGAGACTCAAAAACCACCTCTCTCCACGAAATCAAGTGCAAAATCGATCAATCGATTGAAGATCACTTCTAGATCATTGGAGAGACACTTGGCACACATCATTGAGCTCTTGGTTTGATTCTCTAACACACTCTTGCGTTTCAATTTGTAATTTTCGAGTGTGTTATTGGTGGCTTTGTAAGTTGTAATCAAGGGAGCTCTCAACGTGTGAGAACGCCCCTTCAACTTGGTTATTTACCCTTTGTGATTAGTGGAAGAGGATTGGCCTTCGTGGCGATCCGACGAGGGAAGGGTTGGAGAAGACCCAGTCCTTTTGTGGGCTCCTCAACATGGATGTAGGTTACCTTCGTGGTAGCTGAACCACGGGATAAAACATGTGTCTTGTCCTTTTGTGTTCTTCATCTTAATTGATCAACTCAATCTAGGGTTTGATTCACTTTGTTCAATTTGAGTTAAATTGTTAAACAAAAGGCTTAATTGTTAGAGAATTTGACATACAACTATTAACCTATCATTTAAGTTCAAATTTCCGCTGCAAACATTTACGAATTAATCAAATTGACTGATCTTGATCAACTTAGCCCGTGAAAACCGGACTAGTCCGCAGTTTACCGGACTAGTCCGATATCTCTGGTATTGACCTTGTTGTTGAGTTTTACAGGAACCGAGAAAAAAATCAAAAAGGCCTATTCACCCCCCCTCTAGGCCTACATTCAATTGGTATTAGAGCAGGTTCTTCAAGAAAGAGTGCAACCACTCGAAGAGATGATGTCGGACATGAAGGAAGTTCAGAAAATCAACAACCAGGAAGAAGTGAACAACGACAAGAACCAAAAGCTGGAAAGGTATCTCGAAGCAATTCAAGACTTCGATGATGATGACGAGGAGACGTTGGAGCTGAAAGCACTCCTCAGAAAGAAAGCACTTTCCAAAGGGAAAGCTAAAGTTGAAGAAAAGAAGAAGGGGAGTAGTCACACCGACTACTCCCGATATCCTTTTAACTATGATCGCTTAAATTCAATTAACAGCCATTACCTATCTATTCCTCTTGGAAAAGCCCCACACTTCGATGGGAGTGATTACTCCATGTGGAGGCAAAATATGAAGATGCACTTGATTTCCCTTAACCCAAGTTTATGGCATATTGTGTGCACAGGAATAGACATCCCAGATGACGACAAAGAGCTCACCCCAAGTCAAGAGCAAGCCATCCACAGAAATGCTCAAGCCGCAGCTGTAATTACCTCCTCTCTAAGTTGAGATGAATTCACAAAGGTGGACAGACTGGAGATTGCCAAGGAAATATGGGACACACTACAAACAGCCCATGAAGGTGACCGGCATGTGCGGGAGGCGAAAATTGAAATGATCGAAGGCGAACTAGGAAGGTTCGCAATTAAGGAAGACGAGTCTCCCCAGGACATGTACAACCGATTGAAGACACTTGTAAACAAGGTTCGGTCATATGGGAGCAAGAAGTGGAATGACCACGATGTTGTAAAGCTCATCCTTAGAGCCTTTATGCCTCGTAATGTCACACTATGCTCTATGATCAGAGGAAGTCCCGGGTACAAGAGGATGACTCCCGATGAATTGCTTGGCAAAATCATCAACTTTGAAATGATGGAGAAACAAGCCAAGCACGTCAAAGAAATAGCCGACCTCACATCGGCCAAGAAAAAGGGAGTTGCCTTAAAGTCCACACTCAAGCCTCTATCTAAAGAAGCAAGAGAAGCACAGCTTGAGGAGGACAGCGATGATGAAAGCAGTGAGCTGGACGAAGAGGATATGATTTTGTTCATGAAAAAGTTCAAAAGAATAATGAAGAAAAGACAAGGAACAAAATCAAGTGAAGTCAAGTACAAGGAGAGGACAAAGCCGAAGATGAGGCGGGCGTGCTATAATTGTGGTGAGTATAACCACTTTATAGTCGATTGCCTGTATGAGGACAACAAGAAGAAGAATAAAGAAGCCAAGCCTCAACCGAAGAAATTCTTCAAGAAGAAGAAACAAGCTGAACAAGCACACATTGGAAAGGAGTGGGACTCAAACGATGAGTCCTCATCATCTGATGAAGAAGAGATGGCTAGCATAGCCATTGAAAGCACGTCCAAGAAACCCACACTCTTCCCCACGCTCGGTACAAAGAAGGGACATGGCACTTGCCTCATGGCAAAGGAAGGTAAACGCAAGGCCTATTCCTCCGGTGGATCCAAATGGGTGCTAGACAGTGGATGCACCAACCACATGACCGGAGAAAGGAGGATGCTCGTGGAATATGAAGAAAACGAGGACCCAAACGAAGGCATCTACTTCGGAGATAATAGTCAAGGAAGGGTCCTCGGTACCGGTAAAATAGCAATATCCTCTGAACAGACTCTTTCTCATGTTTTACATGTTGAATCTTTAGATTATAACCTGCTGTCCATATCTCAATTATGTGACAAAGGTTATAATTGCTTGTTCACTAACGAGGGTGTAACCGTCTCAAGGAGGAGTGATGGTTCTGTTGCATTCAAGGGTATGTTGAAGGGAAAGCTTTACCTTGTTGACTTCAACAAGGATACAACCGAACTCGACACATGCTTGATTGCAAAAACCAACATGGGTTGGCTGTGTCATAGACGGCTAGCACATGTTGGTATGAGGAATCTTCAAAAACTCCTCAAGGGCGATCACATCCGAGGTTTGAAAGATGTTGTTTTTGAGAAAGACAGGCCTTGTAGCGCGTGCCAAGCCGGGAAGCAAGTTGGAGCACATCATCCCGCAAAGAACATCATGACTACGACAAGACCGCTCGAACTACTTCATATGGACTTGTTTGGTCCAATTGCTTACATAAGCATCGGCGGTAATAAATACGGTTTAGTCATTATTGATGATTTTTCCCGCTTCACTTGGGTGTTCTTTTTGCATGACAAGTCAGAAACACAAGGGACACTCAAGAAATTCTTCAAGCGAGCGCAAAACGAGTTCTCACTATCGATCAAGAGTATTCGGAGCGACAACGGCATGGAGTTCAAGAACATACAAGTGGAGGAGTACCTTGATGAGGAGGGAATCAAGCACGAATTTTCAGCACCATACTCTCCACAATAAAACGGAGTTGCCGAAAGGAAGAACCAAACGCTCATAGAGATGGCAAGAACAATGCTCGATGAATACAAGACTTCGGATCGATTTTGGGCGGAAGCAATGAACACCGCTTGCCACGCCACAAATCGATTCTACCTTCATTGACTACTCAAGAAGACTCCTTATGAGCTACTCACCAGACATACTCACGAAGTTTGGCATGGACAAGGCAAAGCCCATAAAGACTCCCATGGCTACGAATGGCCACTTGGATCTCAATGAAGATGGACCAAGCGTCGACCAAAAGGTATATCGCTCCATGATTGGATCTTTACTCTACTTATGTGCATCTAGGCCAGATATTATGTTGAGTGTATGTTTGTGTGCAAGATTTCAAGCCAACCCTAAGGAATGTCACTTGACAGCCGTAAAAAGAATCTTGAGATATTTAGTTCATACACCCAACCTTGGTCTTTGGTACCCAAAAGGCTCCAAATTCAATCTCATTGGTTACTCCGATGCAGATTATGCCGGGTACAAAGTTGATAGAAAAAGCACCTCTGGCACATGCCAATTCCTAGGAAGATCTTTGGTTTCTTGGTCATCTAAGAAACAAAATTCCATTGCATTATCCACAGCCGAAGCGGAGTATGTTGCAGCCGGGAGTTGTTGTGCACAACTCCTTTGGATGCGACAAACTCTAAGGGATTACGGTTACAATATGAACCGTATTCCTCTCTTTTGTGATAATGAGAGTGCCATTAAAATAGCCCACAATCCAGTTGAGCACTCTAGGACCAAACACATAGACATAAGACATCATTTCTTAAGAGACCATTCCATGAAAGGAGACATAACCATCTCACATGTCAACACCCAAAAACAATTGGCCGACATATTCACCAAGCCACTTGATGAAAAGCGTTTTTGCGAACTCCAAAATGAGCTAAATATTCTTGATTCTCGGAGTGTGGCTTGAAAAGTTGCATACCTGTATGATTGCTTCAAAATGTTGATTGAATTGTAAAAATCATCCCTCTCCATTTTTCTCTCGAAAAACTATGTCAATTATTAGATCTTGATGAATTTTGATCATTGTATGATTGTTGTATGCTTACTGGTCAAATTCATCAAGATTACTTGAATTGTTTTGCCTCTCTATTCTCTATTATTGAACCTTCAAATATATATGAATGGGCTATGCAATTCTTTCCTGGTGACCACGGACTAGTCCGTGGTTACCCGGACTAGTCCGCCCATGCATACTAGTCCACAGAGTGCTGGTTAGGCCGGACTAGTCCGATAGACCACGGACTAATCCGATATAGGTCTCTGGATGACTTCGGACTAGTCCGGTCATGTCCGGACTTGTCCGATTTTTCGTGTCCATAACCCTAGCCGCCACCAAACCCTAATCTCCTCACCCCCACTTTTGCTCACGCTTTCCTCTCTCTTGCGCTCGAGCTCCCAAGGCGATTTTCTCCTCCATCCGTCGAAAAAGTCCTCATTTGGGTGGAGATCAAGCTTGAAGACTTGGGGATTGAAGCTATCGGACTAGTCTGACCTCCAACCCCCAAAACTTCGAGCCTCCATCGATTCCTTCGGTAAATTTCTTCAAAACCCTAGAAATCTTGTTTTTCTCCATTGTTGATCGTATAGCCTAGCATCCTTCACTAGATACATGCTTATTTGATGTACTACGTGTATGCTAGACTAGATTTGCATTAGGAATCATCCCTTGACCAATCTGTTAGGTTTTTGAGGATGAACACCGGACTAGTCCGATCCATGCACGGACAAGTCCGGTACCCCTGACTAGTCCGTGCCTGAGCACTGGACAAGTCCGATGTTTCTGAACCTAAAACCTAATTCCTTAATTCCTTAATGCCATCCATTGCTATCTTGTCTTACCTATGCCTTGTATAACTTGTCATTATTCTTGCTCAATCATTCCCAGATCATGTTGAGCTCCGACAAAGAGATCTCTGACTTTGAGGCCGAGTTGGACCACGAGGTGGCACCTCGGTCCTCGGCGGGTCTTGGCAAGAAACGTCAAGAAAGACCTTCCGGGCCTGCTACTTCCCCTCCCCAGGTTCGGAGGAAGGTCTGTATCATGAAGCCCGCCTCGAAGGCCGCTGCGTCTACAAGCGGCCTTTGTCAAGCAAAAGGAAAGGGCAAGGGAGTAGCAACAGGGCCAGTTGGGCCCTTGAAGCTCCATGCTCCCAGGGAAGGGGTCCGGGACCCCAATGAAGAGAAATTCAATGGGAAAGGCAGCGATGTGGCAGTCAAGCTCAGAAGCATTGATTGCTATGGAAGGCCAAAGCAGGCAGCTGATGGAAGGTTTTGGTCAAACTTCCATGCAGATTTCTACAGGCTGGTTTACCTGCCAAAGAAGACTCCGGTGGTGCACAGTCAGTGGATTGACTGGGCCTACCTAGAGAAGAAGAAGAGCTCAGCTTTTGATGAGGTCATTGCTGCAGCAGAGAGGCATGGTCTGAAGGATCTGTTTGCCTTCAGACACAATTGGAATGATGAAGTGATTGCACAATTCTATGCAACATGCCACTTCTCGAGTGAAGATGAAGAGAGTGTGACTTGGATGACCCATGGATCCAAGTACTCCATCACTCGGGAGGATTTTGCAAGCTTGCTCCATTTAGACTCTGTTGGAAATGACCACCTGATCATCCACAACATAGGGGTCATTGAGAGGGACGGAATAAAGTTCATGTATGAGCCCAACTCTAAGTATGTTCCTCCCTCCACAAAGAACATGAAGCCCTTCTTTGTGGTCCTGAACAGAGTTCTCCGGAAGACCATTGCCCACAAGGATGGGGATGCAGGGAGTGTACAGGGCTACCTCCGGACTCTAATGAGGGTCATAAGCAAGAAGAGACAGTTTGATGTTGCAGATTACATATGGAATGACATGGTCAACATCTCAAGCACCCCCAACCGGTCCTGTGGCTATGCTCCCTACCTCATGTATATGATTGAGAAAGTCACAGGTATTGAGTTCGTGAAGGATGTGGAGCACACTCCTTTGAGGCCTCAGAAGCCTCAACCTGTGAGTGTCCAGACTGCTCCCTCGCCGGCCTCAAGTCCTGAGGCACTGGCAAGAGAAAGAGATGTTGCTAGGGCTCCTCCCCCCTCCAGGGAAGCCCCTCAGAGAGGATCCGCCAGTGGGATCCTCAAATACCTGACTGCCATATTCTCCTCCTGCAAGAAGGCTGAAGTAAAACTTCATAAACTCAATCGGAAGAGGAAGGAGGATATGAGATACATCAAAGCCAATGTGAAGCAACTGAGTGAAAAGCTGGAGATCAACCCCATTGGATCTCCGGTAATTTCTGAAGATTCTGATCTTGACATCACCAAGCTCGGGCCTCTGAATCCCTTCGAGCTTGCCTACTTTGGCATTGGGGCCTCGAGCAGCTCTGCTCCTCATCCTCCCTCTCCTCCTCGTCAAGCGGAAAGCGAAGAAGATGAAGACGATGTCGAGAGGACCGACGGTGAAGAGTGAAGACCCTAGGACCCTCCTCTCCTTCTTTTTGGTGTCTTGATGCCAAAGGGGGAGAGATTGAGGGGAAGTCTTAGCTTTAGCTGTGGTAGGTTGTGAGGAGAGAGTTCTCTTTATCTTTTATTTGTGATTGTAATAGTTTAACACTGTTTTCTTATTAAGTTTGGTCTTGTGATGAATTGCTCAATTTATTTGCGAAGTATGTGATGAAAACTGCATTTTTGCTCCTGGAATGTCATATGCACTTAATATCGATTGATTAAATGTAAATTCTGTCATTCTCAATGTATTCATGCACTTAGTATGCATCCCACCATAAAGAATGCACATATGGATAATTCTCTTGTTGCTTGATGTATTTTTGAGTCATATGTGCATACTTTATGAAAATCTCATTTTTTTTGCCTTATTTTGTGAAATCTCAATTGGTTGTCATCAATCACCAAAAAGGGGGAGATTGAAAGTGCATCTAGGACTCCCTTGTGGGTTTTGGATGATTTATGACAAGCAATTGGGATCCTAATCCTTTGTTGAGATGAATGCAGGCAAATAATGAAAAATAAGCAAAATGCCAAAAAGAAGGGAAATGAGAAGCAAAGTGAATTTGAGCTCAAGGAGAAGAAAATAGTGGATTATTATGTATGGAGTGTGTTAAGGAAACACACCCAAGAGCTCAATCACTTTCAAGCACACACACACAATGCACAAAGTTATACAGGACCACACTAGTCCGATAACAGCCGGACTAGTCCGATATCACATTTTGCACTAGATCGGACAAGTCCGGTATCCACCGGATTAGTCCGATATCTTTCTGATCCACTTCGGACTAGTCCTCCCCAATGTGGACTAGTCCTCAACACAATGCACAAGTCACACAAAATCGGACAAGTCCGTTGTGATCCGGACTAGACCGATATTCATTCTGATCCATTTCGGACAAGTCCGGTGCCTACACGGAATAGTCCGATATACACACTGATCTAAATCCGACAAGTCCTCCAAGTGCGGACTTGTCATCCTAAACACTTAGGGTTTCATATGTCTGGACAAGTCCGATGGTAATCGGACTAGTCCGAAGATTTCCAGTAGTGAAATCGGACAAGTCCGTTTTCAACCGGACTAGTCCGATATTCCTGGACACTTAGGGTTTGCCACACACAGCACACCGGACTAGTCCGGTGACCACCACAGACTAGTCCGATTTTTCTGAACCCTAACGGTCACTTTTAGAAACCCCATATAAATAGAGGTGCACGGCCCACTTTTAATCACTCTCGAACCCTAGCGCCGTCACACCTCCCAAGAGACTCAAAAACCACCTCTCTCCAGGAAATCAAGTGCAAAATCGATCAATCTATTGAAGATTACTTCTAGATCATTGGAGAGACACTTGGCACACATCATTGAGCTCTTGGTTTGATTCTCTAACACACTCTTGCATTTCAATTTGTAATTTTCGAGTGTGTTATTGGTGGCTTTGTAAGTTGTAATCAAGGGAGCTCTCAACGTGTGAGAACGCCCCTTCAACTTGGTTATTTACCCTTTGTGATTAGTCGAAGAGGATTAGCCTTCGTGGCGATCCGACGAGGGAAGGGTTGGAGAAAACCCGGTCCTTTTGTGGGCTCCTCAACGTGGATGTAGGTTACCTTCATGGTAGCTGAACCACGGGATAAAACTTGTGTCTTGTCCTTTTGTGTTCTTCATCTTAATTGATCAACTCAATCTAGGGTTTGATTCACTTTGTTCAATTTGAGTTAAATTGTTAAACAAAAGGCTTAATTGTTAGAGAATTTGACATACAACTATTAACCTGTCATTTAAGTTCATATTTCCGCTGCAAACATTTACGAATCAATCAAATTGACTGATCTTGATCAACTTAGCCCGTGAAAACCGGACTAGTCCGCAGTTTACCGGACTAGTCCGATATCTCTGGTATTGACCTTGTTGTTGAGTGTTACAGGAACCGAGAAAAAATCAAAAAAGCCTATTCACCCCCCCCCCTCTAGGCCTACATTCAAATGCTCAAGGCACGACTTCGTGAGAAGCTCAACGTTCCCAAGAAGGAGATCAAGCCAATTGCTCTGGTCAACATCGACAATGGGAGTAGTTCACAAGACTACTCCCGGTATCCTTATAACTATGAGCAACTAACCGCGAGCAATCATTATTTATCAATTCCCATTGGCAAACCTCCTCAGTTTGATGGAAATGATTACTCCATGTGGAAGCATAATATGAAGGTGCACCTCATTTCCTTAAACCCTATCTTGTAGAAAATTGTTATGACAGGTGTTCATCTTCCGAAGAATGAGGAAGACATCACTCCGGAGCAAGCCGTTCTTCTACATCAAAATGCTCAAGCGGTTGGAGTGATTAGCTCCTCATTGACTCGTGAGGAGTTCAACCGCATTGAAGGGTTGGAGGTTGCTAAGGAGATATGGGTACCCTCAAGTCGGCGCATGAAGGCAACCGCGTCATTAGGGACGCAAATATCAAGATGATTGAAGGAGAGCTTGGGAGGTTCAACATCATGGAGGTTGAGTCTCCCCAAGATATGTATGACCGCCTCAATACCCTCATCAACAAGAGTCGGTCATATGGAAGCACCCGGTGGACCGACCACGAGGTGGTAAAGAGGATGATTTGAGCATTCATGCCTCGAAACGTCACTCTTTGCTCACTAATTCATGAAAGTACGGGCTTCCACAAGATGACTCCCGAAGAAGTGCTAGGGAGGATCATCAACCATGAGATGATGGAGCAAGAAGCGATGTTCTACAATGATCTACAAAATCTTTCCTCCTCCAAGAAAAGGGATGTTGCATTCAAGGCAATGTCCTCAAGATCACAAGAAAAGGAAGAGAGTGGTGAATAGAGTCCCTACGCCGATGAGGAAGAAGCTCTCTTCATCAACAATGTCAAGAGGATGTTTAGAAGAAGGAGGGGGGGCTACCAAAATGAAAGAAAGAGCAATGACAAGCCCAAGACAAGATCAAGAGGGCTTGCTACAATTGTGGGGAGTATGGCCACTTCATTGTGGATTGTCCACATGAAGAAAACAAGAAGAAGAAGGGGGGCAAGTTCAAAGAGAAGAAGTACTTCAAGAAGAAGAAGCAATCCGAACATGCCCACCTTGGAAAGGAGTGGGATTCAAATGAGGAATCCTCCTCCGATGAACATGAGAAGATAGCAACCATTGCTATGAAGAAGACAACAATGGAAAACAAGCTCTTCCCAAACTTGGAGACTTAAAAGGCAACTTGTCTCATGGCCAAGGAGGGAAGAAAGAAGGTTAAATCTAAATCCTCTTCTTCAATTTCTTCTCATGATGATTTTGATAGTAGTAGTGAAAATGAACATATGCTTAAAGACATGAGTAAAAGTACTTTGAAGAGATTTAGATTGTTAACGAAGGAAATATTTGAGAAGGAAGACCTCATCAACCGTCAAGAGGACATGCTCATCCAACAAAAGGTGAGATGTCAAGAGGTTGAGGAGTTGTTGGAGCTTGAAAGAGAACGAAGCAAGGCACTTGAGCGAGAACTTGCTTTGAGCAAGGAAACTTGCTCAAACCTTGAGAACACTACAATTGTTCTCAAGGATGAACATGTTAGTTTGACACAAGCTAACCAGATCCTTGAGACGCAAGCAAAGTCTCTCAAGGTCAATGCACCTTCTTCCTCTACAAGCTCACCTTCCACAAATATTAAATCCGAACCATCTCAACCTTGTAAATGCTCAAACTTGATCATAAAGCTTAAAGATGAGCTTAAGTTGGCACAACCCAATCAAGCACCCAAGGGTGGCATCTTTGACAAGGAGAAGGTGGCCTATGCACGTAGTGCATATACCAACACAAGACATCCCCTTGTCAAGGATGGTCTTGGTTATTCTAGGGATATGAGGCAAAACGCCAAAACTCCCAAGAATGGCAAAGACTTGATTGTTTTTGTCAAAGGAGGCTCATACAACAATAAAGGAAAGAACATTGCTACTTCACCAAAAATGCCTAAGAAAGAACCTCATCTGTTGTTCCATGATTTTGATGCTTCATATGTTTTATTGACGAACAAGGTTGGAAAGGCCTATGCTAGGTATGTTGGGCCACTCCGAAAGAGTCCTAAACCTTGTGTGTGGGTGCCCAAGTGCCTCTTGACTAACATCAAAGGACCCAACACCGTTTGGGTACCTAAAGCCAAGGCTTAAATCTTTCTTGTAGGCATACTCATTCCACATAACCATGTGGGTTCTTGATAGTGGATGCACAAATCATATGACCGGAGAGAGGAAGATGTTTTTGGAGTATGAGCTAAATGAAGATCCAAGTGAAGGAATTTTATTTGGGGACAACAGCCAAGGAAGAATATACTCTTTCAAATGTTTTACATGTTGATTCACTTGATTATAACCTCTTGTCCATATCACAACTATGTGACAAAGGTTATAATTGTTTATTTACTAATGAGGGTGTGACTGTCACAAGGAGAAGAAATGGCTCAATTGCCTTTAAGGGTGTATTAAAGGGAAAGCTCTATCTTGTGGATTTCTCTGCGGATAAAGCACAACTTGATACATGCTTAATTGCAAAAACTAATATGGGATGGTTGTGTCATAGGAGGCTAGCACATGTTGGGATGAGAAATTTGTAAAAACTTCTTAAGGGCGAGCACATTTGTGGTTTAAAGAATGTTGTGTTTGAAAAGGATAGGCCATGTAGCGCATGCCAAGCCGGAAAGCAAGTTGGAGCACCACATCCATCCAAGAACATTATGACAACATCAAGACCATTGGAGCTTCTACACATGGATCTCTTCGGTCCAATTGCCTACATTAGTATTGGTGGTAACAAATATGGTCTTGTTATTGTTGATGACTTTTCACGTTTCACTTGGGTATTCTTTTTGCATGACAAGAGCGAGACTCAAGGTGTTCTCAAGAGATACTTGAATAGAGCTCAAAATGAGTTATCCTTGAGTATCAATAACCATAAGGAGTGACAACGGCACTGAATTCAAGAATACTCAAGTTGAAGAATTTTTGGATGAAGAAGGCATCAAGCATGAGTTCTCGGCCCCCTACTCCCATCAACAAAATGGGGTGGCCGAGAGGAAGAATAGGACTCTAATTGAGATGTCAAGAACCATGCTTGATGAGTACAAGACGTCGGACCGGTTTTGGGCGGAAGCGGTCAACACCGCTTGCCATGCCATACACTGGTTGTATCTTCGCCGCATACTTAAGAAGATGTCGTATGATCTTCTAACCAGTAACAAGCCCAATATATCCTACTTTCGTGTTTTTGGGAGCAGATGCTACATTCTTAACAAGAAGCCTAGGACTTCAAAGTTTGCTTCTAAGTTCGATGAAGGTTTCTTACTAGGTTATGACTCAAACACTTACGCCTATCGTGTCTTCAACAAATCCTTCGGAATTGCTGAAGTAGCACGTGACGTAGTGTTTGATGAGACTAATGGCTCCCAAGTTGAGCAAGTTGATCGTCATGTGCTAGATCAAGAAGAAGCTCCACAAGTGGCAATAGGAAGGATGACACTTGGAGATATACGACCACAAGAACAACCTCAAGATGCAAGTGACCATCCTACACATCAAGCAAGCTCTTCCTCAAATGTTCAAGATCAAGTTCCCCAAGATGCGCTACAAGAAGATGAAAATGGAGGCATCAATCAAGGGGGAGACAATGAGGATGAGAAAGACCAAGATGATGACTCATGACCTCAAGCGCCACACCCAGGAGTGCACCAAAGCGTCCAACAGGACCATCCCATTGACAATATACTTGGAGACATCTCCAAGGGGGTAACAACTTGATCTCGTGTTGCAAACTTTTGTGAACATTAGTCTTTTGTTTCTTCCTTGTAGCCCCACATGGTTGAAGAAGCACTACGAGATCCGGATTGGGTGATGGCCATGCAAGAAGAGCTCAACAACTTCGAAAGAAATCAAATATGGGAGCTTGTGAAGAGGACAAATGCAAATGTTGTAGGCACCAAATGTGTGTTCCGCAACAACCAAGATGAACACGGGGTGGTTACAAGGAACAAGGCACGACTTGTGGCCAAAGGGTATTCACAAGTCGAAGGTTTGGATTTTGAAGAAACCTTTGCTCCCATAGCTAGGCTTGAATCAATTCGTATATTACATGCCTTTGCTACTCACCATGATTATAAGCTATATCAAATGGACGTCAAGAGCGCATTCCTCAATGGTCCAATCAAGGAAGAGGTGTATGTGGAGCAACCCCTCGGATTTAAAGATGAAGAATTCCCAAACCATGTGTACAAATTGCGTAAGGCTCTCTATTGACTCAAACAAGCTCCTAGAGCTTTGTATGAGTGCCTTAGATATTTTCCATCTCAAAATGGTTTCAAAATTGGGAAAGCTAACTATACCTTGTTCACTAAGAACTTCAATGGTGATTTGTTTGTTTGCCAAATATATGTCGATGACATTATATTTGGTTCTACCAACAAAGCTTTTTGTGATGAGTTTTCCAATATAATGACGGAAAGATTTGAGATGTCCATGATGGGGGAGTTGAAGTTATTTCTAGGTTTTCAAGTGAAGCAACTCAAGGAAGGCATGTTCATTAGTCAAACCAAGTACACACAAGATACATGAATACATAGATTAAGTCTTACAATACAACTTGAAATGAGAGTTTAAAATATAAGTCCTTCATAGATCAAAAACTCTCTCACTAGTAAGTAGATAGAGACTCTCAAACTTTCCCACTCCATCTTTCCCCCTATATCTCCCCCCTATATCTAAGAGCCCCATCCACTAATCTCTCCCGCATTGGCATCAAGACACCAAAAAGGAAAAGAAGGGAGGAAGGGCCCTTAGGTCTACTCATCATCGGAGTCGTCTTCACCATCGCCGCCTTGGTGCCTGCTGTCGCTCTCCGTGGCTCCGGGTCAACATGGGCATCATCATCATCAATCGGGGCCGCGGTGGATGTATCATCTTCACCAAACTGAGCAAGCTCCTCGGCAATGAACTCCGAGAAAGAAGTGAGCTCACCATCACTCTCCTCGACGGGAGACATAGGAATGTCCAGCTTGTCGCACATCGCCTTGAGATACTTCTCGTTGCGACAATCCATGCGACGTTGCCGAATTTCCGTCTTCCAGCAAGAGTAGAAAAGAGCTTTGAAGCATTTGAAGAATCCACTCGATGATGAAGGAGGAGGTGGAGGAGGTGGAGGAGGTGAAGGCACAAAGCGAGAGGAAGAAGCGGGATGATCCGCATTCTTCCTACTAGGAGCAGCCGGCTCTGGAGGAGGGAGTTGAGGTCGAAGCCTCCAATGAATTATGTCTTTCTTGAAAGTGAGTCTGGAGATCTTCTCGATCATGTACATAATGTACGGAGCGTATCCACATGATCGGTGGGGGGTATGCGAGATGTTGAAGATGTCATCAAAGATATAGTCCACCACATTGAAGCGGACATCTCCATCAATGAGGACCATCAAGTGCCTCAAATTCCCTTTAATTATCCTCGCATCTCCATCCTTGGGGGCAATGGTCTTTGTGAGGACCCGGTTAAGCACACTATAGAAAGGCTTTATATTTCTGATTTGCTGGACCTCAAACTGTGCATGACTTGGGTACATGTACTCTAGGGTGTCCCGATGAACTGGCTTCAGATTTGAAATGATAATGTCATTATCCCACTGGTCCTCCAAGTCAAGCAACTGAGCAAACTCCCAATAGGTGGTGGAGTACTGCTTGCCATGAGTCATCCATGTAATCCGACGATCCCCATCAGTGTGGAAGTAGATAGTAGAGTAGAATTGGGCAATTACTTCCACATTCCAATCATACTGGAAAGCCATGAACTTCTTCAAACCATGCCTCTCGACGGCCTCAATTAGAGCATTGAAGGCTTGATGATCCTTTTGGGCCATGTAATCCCAATCTATCCACTGAGCATCTATGATAGGGGTCTGCTTGGTCATGTAGACCGTCCGGTAGTAGTCACAGTGGAAGTCACACCAGAAACGGGGATCCACTGTGCTCCTGTCTCGCTGATAGACATTCATCTTCCTGAGCTTGCGCGCCTTATTAGCCCCCTTGCCCTTGAAGATATTAGCGTCGAAGGCAGCTGCACGGTTGGGGTTTCGTGCAGGAGAAGACATCTTCAAGGGGCCTATGGGTTGAGAGGCACCCTTCTTAACCTTGCTAGCAGCCTTCTTGGCCACTATCACCCTCTCCTTGGGTGCAGCATCGACTGGGGCTTTGCCTTTATCTTTGGATGTCCTCGCTCCCTGGGTTCTAGCATGTTCACCCAAAGTCACAAGCCGCTTCCTTTTCGGGGCTGCCTCGGCAGCTGCAGAAATGTGCTCTTCTCGCTGCGTCTTCTTTGCTCTCTGAGATGCAAAGTATGCAGCAGCCATTTCTTGATCCTCTCATTGCTTCCGGCGATAAAGAGCTTGCTTCTCCGCTTCGGTCTCAGAGTCGGAAGGTGGAACATACTCATTATCCAACATGGTTGCTGACGAGAGAAGCAAGGGAATGTGTATGAGTCAAAGGAAGTTAAGGGGTAGTGGTAGAATTCACAAAACCAACCTAGGTTAGGGTTTTCACTATGTAAACCGGACTTGTCCACCCAGGGGCCGGACTAGTCTGCACTAGGTCAGACTTGTCCGCCCTGTGGCCGGACTACTTCGGTTCACACAGCAAGAACCCTAATCTAGAGAAATTTTGAAAAACTACAGATCCTACCACAAAAATAGAGATACATGACCACATTGATGTGAAAAACATCATTTGTGAAGAGGTTTCTTTCAATAGATCCAAAAGAATTGAATTTCAAGGATTTTGGGGTTAGGTCAAGAATACCTCTTCAAATCTTCGATTCGATGAAATGTGAGTGAGGAATCGGCCTCCGATGCTTGAGGAAGATATAGGGGGAGAGATGGAGTGGGAAAGTTTGAGAGTCTCTACGTAGTTATTAGTGAGAGAGTATTTGATCTATGAAGGACTTATGTTTTAAACTCTCATTTCAAGTTGTATTGTAAGACTTAATCTATGTATTCATGTATCTTGCCTAAATTTGTGATGTGTTGCTAATTTATATGTCTATCTTGCATAATTGTTGACTTATCACACCTTATGAACACATCACTTAGGCACCCCACCATGACGTGTATATGTATGAGGACTCTCTCGATCTCTCTTACTCATGATGCATACATTTAGGGGGAGTCACTCATACAAATACATGTTATGAAAACAAATTATTATTCTTGTTGTTGAAGTCTTAATGTGTTGTCATCAATCACCAAAAAGGGGAGATTGAAAGTGCATCTAGGAATCCCTGTGGGTTTTGGATGATTGATGACAACAATTAAAAGGCTAATGAGCTAAAGTGATCTTAAGCACAGGTACAATGATGGAAATGTGATGAAAACCCTCAAAAAGGAAAGGGATAAAACGGGCGTCAAAGACTCAAGCATAGAAATCAGGGTTTCTATGGTGTTGAGTTTATATGAGCCATGTCATGTGAGAGGGTGGATGTATCATGTGCATTGAGATCATTCTAGGGGGCTCAAAGTGGTGGTTTAGTGAAACACCTAGGTGAGAAGCCAAAATGAGAAAAACCCTAGGAGGCCGGACTAGTCCGGCCAGGTAGACAAGTCTGTTTTGAGACGGACCAAACATCTCTGGAGTGGATCTGAGTGAATTTGGAGCTAAGTCCAAAAAGTTTGGACTTGTCCGTTTTTGGACGGACTAAAGCTCTCTCGAGAAGTTCGGACTTGTCCGTTTGGGTACAGACTTGTCCGTTTGAGACTTAGTGAGATAAGACCGAGAGAAACCCTAGAGGGTCGGACTAGTCCGCCCCTGTGGCCGGACTAGTCCGGGCCAACCCAAAAGAGTCCGTTTTGGGACGGACCAAATGGTTCTGTTCCACTTCGGACTAGTCCGTCGTTGACCGGACTAGTCCGTTGTCTAGTAACCGTTTGAATTTGGAAATTTGGCGGGTAGCGTGATGATCGTCACTCAGTGTGGCAGTTTTCAAGAACTGACCAGAGGTCAGTGGTCCCATAAGGATGGACTAGTCCGGGCCAAGAGGCCTAACTAGTTCGCCCTTCTGCTGAGATCAGCAGGAGGGGCTCGGGACCCCCAGGATCATTTGAACAAGTCTTAAACCCTAAGCGCCACCACAAGCATCCTAGAGCCTTCCGAAGCCTTCTACTCATCCTACTAAGCCTCTAAGAGCAAATCTTGAAGAGATTAGGGTTTGGGGAGGAGAGTAAAGGAAGATCATCACGCTTTGGCTCTCGGTTTGATCTCTTGCACATTGTGTTGAGTTTTGTGGCTTGTGTGAGTTGAGCTTCGTGTGCTCCTCATTGTATTGATTCGTGGGAGCTTCAATTTGTGAGTAGCCCCATCAAACTTTGTAATTGCCCATTTATATAGTGGAAACCAAGCCGACCATCGTGGTGGCTTGGTGAGAGAAGGGTCAAGTGATACCCGGTCCTTGTGTGGACTTCTCAACGTGGATGTAGGCTTCTTCGTGGAGCTGAACCATGGCATAAATCTTGTCTCACTTGTCTTTTACTTTTCGTGATCACTAGTATTGCTATTAGGGTTCATATTGCTCTTATTGCTCTTCACTTTGATCATTATTGTAAACTGGCAATCTAAGTGTTTAAACTTCACAATCTGAGCTTTACTAGTTTATCACATATTGCTTATTTCTTTGGTGAACTTTAATTCCGCAGATAACTTGTAGAAACCAAGTTTTAGGGTTTTCATCCTGTGCTGAGCGGACTAGTCCGGCCCTGTGTAGACTAGTCTGGCCAGAGGAATTAAATCCTGTTTGATTAAGCCATTTCAGGTATTATTGCCTATTCACCCCCCCTCTAGGCGACTTTCGAGCGTCAACTATCCATGCTCCCGCGCTTAGCCAGGGGCCCACCGATGACATCCTATGACTAAGTGGTAGGCGTGCCCATCCATTTGGCCACACCTACCAGGGGGCCTCTAAGGGGTCTCACGGGTAGGACGTCAAGCAGTTTCCCGCCACCATGACGACAACGACGTCACCAAGGTGTTACGGTAAGTTCGACTCAAAAATCCGCTGTAAGTTTTACTTTTGGCACGGTGAGAGGTCCAGAGTATGCAGCCTGCTTAGTCTAGTCCTGCACCCTAAGCGTGTACACTTTGCCTCCCCAACGCCACTTTGGTAAAGCTTCACCCTGGGCGTAGTGGTAGGATAGTTTTTTTTTCTAAATAAGGTGTCATAGCATCTAGAAGCAGGGCTCGAAGCAACTAAGCTCCAGTGGGTCCTGTCCAGGTTGTTCAGACTGTTTAGCACGGTTCCATACCCTAAGCCTGTACATTTTTCCTCCCTTGTCATCCGAAGCGGGTCGTTGCCTTCTTGTAAAGTTTACCTCCTCCTATGATTACCAAGTTAGAAGAAACACTGTCTTGCCCTATGCTTCATTTATGTTCATTTAATTACGCATTAATTTTATGATGATCAAAGTATGCTTGTTCTCGCATATTCTCTGTCATATGCACGGGCACTCTCTCCCTGTCTCGCGCCTAGTGGATATATGTGATCCTGCTGCTGGCGGGTCTGCTTGATGTTCCTATGATGTATTGGGGTTCTTTGGTTGCTTCCCTACTCAGGAGCTTGTGGCGCTGAATGGTCACTCCCCTGAAAAGCTAATGCCTGTGGGAGGTCCAGAATGTACATCCTGCTTAGCCTGGTCCTGCACCCTAAGCATGTACATTTTGCCTCTTCAGCGCTAATGGCTGAGTGCAGGGGGTCGGACAGCACACACTCCAGAGTAGGGCGATAACCATAATCCGGATACTGTCGCACTGAATTACCCACACACCATAAGCCTGGCTCGAGACCGTAAGACATAACGAGACTAAAAGCAGGAAGGGAGTAACCGATGAGCAAAATTATTTACATTAAGCTTTAATTTTTTGCTTACTTTATGACATATGCTCGGTTACATTTCTCTTGTCTCGTCCTAGTTGGAGTTGTGCTATCCTACTAAAGGTGGATCTGCATGAGGTACCTGCAATGTGTTTGGGGTCTGATTATCGTTTTCTTGGTCGGGGTCCATGGTGTCGAATGGTTCTAACTCTTGAAAGGCTAATGCGGAGATGGAGGTCCAGGGTCTGCAGCCTGCTTAGCCTGGTTCTATACCCTAAGCATGTGCACCTTGCCTCCCAGTGATGATAGCTGAGTACAGAAGGCCGGATGGCTCATGCCCTGAGCAAGGCAGCGACCATACCCTGGATGCTGTCGCACCAAATTACCCATGCCACATATCTTATCTAAGAATCGTAAGCCATAAAAAAACTAAAGAGCAGGGAAGTGATGACCAATGAGAGAAATTACTTTTTGTCTATTGTATGTGCAGGACATATAGGCAGCTGTCGTTGACGTTTTACACGTCAGTCGTAGCCGCCAGCGTCACTTCTCTGCCTACGGCGCCCTCCAAGAACCGGAACCGTCGACGCTTCTCTGAGCTCCAGCGCCCCCCAAGGGGGCTGCTGTCGTCACTTCTTCGAGCTTCGGTGCTCCCACAGGGACTGCCTGTGACGCTTCTCCGAGCTTTGGCGCCCCCCAAGGGGGCCGCTGGCATAACTTCTTCGAGCTCCAGCATCTCCAAGGGGGCCACCGACGTCACTTCTCCGAGCTCCTGCGCCCCAAGGGGGTCGCTGGCGTCACTTCTTTGATCTCCAGCATCCCCAAGGGGGCCGCCGATGTCACTTATCCGAGCTCCGGCGCCCCCAAGGGCGCCGCCGGCATCACTTCTTCGAGCTCTGGTGCCCCCCAAGGGGGCCGCTGATGTCACTTCTTTGAGCTTCGGCACCTCCCACGGGGACAGCCTCATCATCTCTGCGAGCTCTGGCGCCTCCAAAGGGGGCCGCCGGTGCCACTTCTGCGAGCTCTAGCACCTCCCAACAGGGCCGTCAGCGTCACTTCTTCGAGCTCGGGTGCCTCCCACGAGGACCGCCAATGTCACTTCTGCGAGCTCTGGCATCCTCCAAGGGGGGTTGTCAGCGTCACTTCTCTGAGCTCCGACATCCCCCAAGGGGGCCGTCGGCGTCACTTCTCCAAGCCCCAGTGCCCCCAAGGGAGCCGCTGGCTTCACTTCTCCACGCTCCGGCGCCCCCAAGGGGGCCGTTGGCGTCACTTCTTTGAGCTCCGGCGCCTCCCCAACGGGGCTACTGGCGTCACTTCTCCAAGCTCTGGCACCGCCACGGGACCGCCGGTGTCACTTCTCCGAGCTCCAGCACCCCCCAAGGGGGTCGTTGGTGTCACTTCTTTGGGCTCCGGCGCCCCCAAGGGGGTCGCCAGCATCACTTCTCCAAGCCCTGGCGTCACTGAAGGGGGCCGCCTGCGTTCCTTCTCCAAGCTCTGGCGCCCTCCAGGGGGCCCGCTGGCATCACTTTTACAAGACAAGATGAAAGGCCCCACCTACGAGATCATCGCCTCCCCTGAGGTGGGTCTGGGGGCCACTATCGGTACCCTCAAGACCAGGTACGCCCGCATACAAGAAGAAGCTCCAGACCTGACCTCCCCGCTGAGGCGGACTCCAGAGCTACCACGCGTCCTTTGACTCTGGGCCCTTGCTCCTGCCAAGGAGGGCTCCGGAGCTGCCACGCATCCTTTGGCTCCGGGCCCTTGCTCCCACCGTGGAGGGCTCCGGAGCTGCCACGTGTTCTGCAACTTGCCCTGGGCGGTAGGTTCTGGGAGTAAGGGGTGGGTGTCCTGTCCAGTCACGCATTGAAGGCACGCGCCTTTCCCAAGTGTACAGGTGCGACGCACGCCTCTTGTCAGGTACCGTTGCGTACAATCGTATCACAGTGAAGGCATCGCAGGCCTACCCCACACCACCAAGTGGGTAGCTTATGGCGATAAGACAGATGGGACATTCCCTGCCGTCATCAACGACTACGCCTAGCCACTGGCGACCGACGCGGCAAGACAGCAAGTCTTCAAGGTGCGGCCAGAGGCAGCGTACGCAAGAAGCTTTAGATCTTGTACAGGATAAGATCAACCCCGGGGCAACCTGTCGGGCCCTAGGCCCCACTTGTAAGCTGTCCGGTGTTGGATTATAAAAGGACTGTGAAGCCACTGACTTAGGGAGTTTTTCTCTGGTCCTCTTGGACTAGAGAATCCCTGATAGACTCACATATGCATATACACTCACCAAGCAATACAATCCACCGTGGAGTAGGGTGTTATGTTCCTTACTGCCCGAACAACGTAAAAACAATTGTCTCATACTCTTCCGCTAGAACACTAGTTTGAGGCCTAAGCCCCGCCGTAAAGAACCTTTGTGGGGTGCTCCTTAGCAGATCCGGGGGAAGTGTCGCATTGACCCTTCGATAGATGTGTGTAATAAATATTCGTGCCTTCACATAATTGAGTTAAATCGATGGTCGAAATTGGTATATTATACCCTCAACAAGCACGCCGTGTTTGAGTACATCAACGAAAGTGTTGCTGACTCCTGTTCCCAGCTCATCGATACGAGGGCGTGCTTTGAGGCCAAGTTGGAGAACGTCCTGGACGTGTTGCAATAGCTTAGCAGGAGCATAGTCCCTAGCGGACGAGTAAGTGTTTTCTTTCTCTTTTCATTGATTTTCTCTATTATCAATTTCGAGGTCCTAATCCAACCGCCTTCGCAGAGGCTGATTCAAATGGTCTAGATATATCGTTGTTTTTCATGATAGCCTAAACCGCCAGACACTCATGGAGTCCGAGCTGGCGAAGGTGCGCGAAAAGCTAGTGTGGGCCCATGTCGACACCACGGTAGCTCGAGATAAAGCAGTGAGGGTGATGCATGTTAGAAAACAATGCATTTTAGAGACAAAATTAATTCCTAAAATTACAACAGTACGCATGACAGATATTTCACAGAACATGAACACCAACATGCAAATAAAGCAGATTATATCTATCATATTCATGCGTAGAAAACTCATCTTTACTTACAGTGCTGACGATTCCAGCTTGAAAAATGATGAATGGACTGTGTGAAGAAGACTATAGATGAAGCAGATCTTCTATCGAGCAGTCGCGTGAATGCTACCCAAAAACCTAATTTGCCCCAATCCATGCAGATTCTTCACTCGGACGTGGTTTCGGAGACACTGCTCTCCCACACGTCGGTGACACGCCGACGGGAGGGATGGACTAGCTTGTAGCAGATGCTCGACACAGTGGACTAGTGATTCTGTTCACCTCTGTATTTTAGAATGAAAGCACTCATTCTGTATATATAGTGACACACTCTAGTAACTGAAAGAATTAAGTATACAATAAAGCAGCACAATTAGGCTCTAGTAGCTGAAGATAATAAACTTCAGTATTTGCAGCATAATTGCGTCAGTTACTACACAGCATTATCTTCCAGAAACTGACTCATAAAATGCCACAAATTGCAGCAAATTAAAGTCATATTAGTGTCAGTTTTATCAAAAAGAGAGAGAACAGATTTACTGCGCCAGTCGACACGTCGCAAGTCACAAGTCACGCGTTAACTCATGCGAAAATACGGGAATACGCGTGCGTGTGATTTGTTTGTGGCTATAGCCATTCTTTTCACATATTCGACACATAGAAAATAGCTTCTCTTATAAATAAGTGCTACACTCCTCAAATAGTCAATGTGGGATTAATGCCTCCTTTACACCTTTGGAATTCAATAGAGAATAGTTGGGCCTAGGCCCAAATATTCCAACAATCCCCACCAAATTCCAAAGGCTTAGCTGACACTACTTGTCGTATGTCCACAATGTTATTTGATATATCAGTTTAACGTTGGAGACCTATTCGGTTGAACATCCATCTAGATCTAAAAATCTACTAACTCACAACTACACAATGGACTATGCCTTGAATTGGTAGTTTTGCGTGAGGTGGTTTCATTTAAAGACCAAACTGATATCAGGCGCCTATTGGGCCAGTCCTCGGGTGGAGCCTATAAGTCATACTCCCATGTCTCATTCATGAGCTTCTTAGAGAATTCTCAAATCTCACAGACTGCGACCAACAGTTAGCTCATATAGGTGTGTTCGTACAAGAATACTCTATAGGACAGTATCTCACACTATAGCCTCCGAACACATTAAGACTTAAGTCAGCCTTCCTTACAGAATGGAGAGTGTTGCATCTTCACTGGAGAGGATACTACATAGTTATATACTCTCCTAGTTATACATACATCTTGTTCTTCCCAAATTCTAATTCACGAGATCTCCGATCACATAGGTTTGGGTTACCACTATGTATAACTCATGTGGGTCTCAATCCCATATCTGTCGATGCACTATCTATCACATTTCTTGATAGACCTTTTGTAAACGGATCTGCCAGATTTTTCACCGTTTGAATATAATCAATGGCTATCACTCCGGAGTTTCTCAATTTTCTGACAGATTTTAACCGTCTTTTCACATGTCTTGAGGATTTGATATTATCCTCTGTACTTGAAACCTTCGCAAGAATTGTTTGACTGTCACAGTACATAAGAATTGGAGGAATTAGTTATTCCACCACTGGTGAATCCATCAAGAGTTCCTTCAGCCACTCTGCTTCTACAGAAGCTGTATCTAATGCTGTAAGCTCTGCCTCCATGGTTGACCTCGTCAAAATAGTCTGTTTACAAGACCTCCATGAGACAGCTGCTCCTCCAAGAGTAAAGACATAACCACTTGTTGCCTTTATCTCATCAGCATCAGAAATCCAATTTGAATCACTATAACCCTCTAAAACTTTGGGGTCTTCTGTATATTGAAGTCCATAGATCATTGTACCACACAAATAGCGCATAACTCGCTCAAGCGCGCGCCAATGATCATCTCCTGGGTTAGCAGTAAACTGGCTCAATTTGCTAACCGCGAAGGAAATGTCAGGTCGAGTAGCACCAGCTGGGTACATGAGCAAACCAATTATCTGAGAATATCTCAGTTGGTCTCTTCCTAGTCTTCTATTCTTCCGAAGAATTATACTAGGATTGTATGGTGTTGGTGAAGACTTGCTGTCCAAATAGCCAAAACGGCTCAAGACCTTCTCAACATAATGAGACTGTAAGAGAGTAATCCCATTCTCATTTCTTATCAGCTTGACGTTTAAGATAACATCAGCCTCCCCTAAGTCTTTCATATCAAAATTTTGGAACATAAAATATTTTACCTCATTTATCACATCAATATCAGTTCCAAAAATTAATATATCATCTACATATAAACACATGATCACTCCTCTACCCCCACCATATCGATAATATACACATTTATCAGCCTCGTTGACAACAAAGCCTGCTTGTGTCATGGTACTATTACATTTCTCATGCCACTGCTTTGGTGCCTGTTTAAGACCGTATAAAGATTTCTATAACTTACACACCTTATTCTCTTGACTGGGTATCTCAAATCCTTCTGGCTGATCCCTATAAATCTCCTCATCCAACTCTCCGTTAAGGAAAGCCGTCTTCACATCCATTTGATCAACTAGAAGACCATGGGAGGCAGACAAAGAAAGAAGTACCCGAATAGTTGTCATTCTAGCAACGGGTAAGTAAGTATCAAAGAAGTCTTCTCCTTCTTTTTATGTGTAACCTTTCGCCAACAGCCTGGCCTTGTACTTCTCAATAGTACCATCAGGCCTAAGCTTTTTCTTGAACACCCACTTACACCCAATCGTTTTACAACCGAATGGACGATCCACTACATCCTAGGTTCCGTTAGTCATGATGGATTCCATCTCACTACGGACTGCTTCCTTCCAATTGTCTGCATCAGGAGATGCAAACGCCTCTTGGATGGATCTAGGTGTATCATCCACAAGGTAAACAATGAAATCATCACCAAAAGATTTTGGGATCCTCTGTCTCTTGCTCATTCTATGAGTTGTTTCATTGTTTTCTCCGTCATACGGCTGTAATAGATTTTCTGATGGTGTAAGAAGAGGTTGTTATAAGGATTCGAATGGAGGATAATTTTTGTCATGCGTATGACCATATGAATTACATGCATCATTCATAGGAAAAATACTTTCAAAAAACGTGGCATCTCTGGACTCTACTATTGTATCAACAAGTACAAGTGGTGAATCAGATCTGATTACTAAAAATCTATAAGCAGGACTATTCGAAGCATAGCCAATAAAGATGCAATCAACAGTATTAGGTCCGAGTTTACGCTTTTTAACTATTGGTATATTTACCATAGCCAAACACCCCCATGTGCGCAGGTAACAAAGAGATGGTTTTCTTCCTTTCCAGCCTTCATATGGAGTTTTCTCACTATTTTTAGTGAAAACTCTATTTAGTACATGGTTTGCAGTCAAAACTGCCTCCCCCCACCATTCCTTAGATAAACCAGCAGTATCTAACATGGCGTTCACCAAGTCTGTTAGAGTGTGATTTTTTCTCTTGGCAACCCCATTTGATTGCGGTGAGTAGGGTTGTGTTCTTTCATGTACAACTCCATTCTCAACACAAAATTGGGTGAACTCATTGGAGAAATACTCTCCCCCATGATCAGATCTAATTCTCTTGATTTTCCTTTCTAGTTGATTCTCAACCTCAGCCTTATAGATTTTAAAGTGATCTAATGCCAAGTCCTTTGATTTAAGTAAATACATGTAACAGTAATGAGTTGAATTGTCAATAAATGTCATTAAGTATTTATTTTCTCCCTTAGTTAATACGCCATTCATTTCACAATGGTCAGAATGAATGAGTTCCAAAAGTGTCGTATTTCGTTCTCAACAACAAAGTGAGGTTTTCTTGGCTGTTTATCTTGCACACAAGCTTGACACTTCGAACCTTTCACTATAGAAATTTTAGGAATTAAATTCAAGGTAGATAGCAGTGAGATGCATCCAAAATTTATATGACATAAACGCGAGTTCCAAACACTCGCTTCATCATTTTTATTCAAAAAATTCACCACAGAGCTACTAGAATGTGAAAGGGAAAAGCGGAACAAGCCTCCGCTGTCATATCATTTTCCAATAAAGAGTCCACATTTTGACACGACTACTTTATTAGACTCAAACACCAACTTAAATCCATCTCAACACAACAAAGAGCCACTGACGAGATTTTTATTTATTCAGGGGGCATGTTGCACGTTCTTCAGCTGCACAAACTTTCCTGAAGTGAACTTCAGACTGATCATATGAACACCATGAACAAAAGCGTGTGAGCCGTTTCCCGTCAGGACGGAGGCACCGTGGGTAGCCTGATAAGAAGAAAACATAGATACATCAGCACAAACATGAATATCAGCACCTGCATCAATCCACGATTCAGTAGGTTGACATGATGTTAAAACAGTATATGTATTACCATACCCTGCTGTTCCAGCATCGCTAATAACCATGTTGGGAGATTTTTGCTGATTTTTCTTGCCTTTTCTGTCTGTGCACTTTTTGGCAAAATGCTCAACCTTGCCACAGACATAGCATTCAACCTCAGCCATGTTTATCTTCTTCTTCTCCTTTCTCTTGAAGTTGGTGGTGTGTACAACTTTATTTTTCCCTTTCTTTGGTCCAGCATGCCGCATGAAATTTGCACTGGACTGTCCTTCATGCACCTTGGACGCACCATCTTCTGCCCGAACTTTCTCCTCCACATCAAGAGAAGCCAATGAATCCTCAACATAAATGTTTTGTATCTTATGCTTCAGAAATGTGGCAAATCCCCTCCAAGATGGAGGTAATTTGGCGATAATGCCCCAGCCACAAATCGATCACGCAAATTTAGTCCAAGTTATTGGAGCTCTCCGACAATGAGTTGTATTTCATGAGCCTGCTCAACCACTGAACGGTTGTCTGCCATCTTAAAATCGTGATAGCGCTCCATGACATACAACTCATGTCCAGCATCCGACGCACCGTACTTGTGTTCAATGGCCTCCCATAGCTCTTTTGCGCTCTTATGAGTCATATAAACATCGCACAGTTTGTCGGACAACACACTCAAAATGCAACCCACTGCCATCACATTAGCCTTATCAAACTCAGCCTGTTTTTCAACAGTCATGGGTCGATCTACAGGCTTTGAAACATAAGATATGTCGATAGCAGTGAGCCACACGTCAAGTTTTGTAGCCAATCTTTTAAAGTTCAAACTAGCTAACTTCTCAGGTTTCATCGCATCAGCAAAGCTATTACCCATCTTAAAGTGCCTATTAGGTTTTTGGATTGTTAGAAAACAATGCACTTTAGAGACAAAATTAATTCCTAAAATTATAATAGTACGCATGACAGATAGTTCACAGAACATGAACACCAACATGCAAATAAAGCAGATTATATCTATCATATTCATGCATAGAAAACTCATCTTTACTTACAGTGCTGATGCTTCCAGCTTGAAAAATGATGAATGGAGTGTGTGAAGAAGACTGTAGATGAAGCAGATCTTCTATCGAGCGGTTGCGTGAACGCTATCCAAAAACCTAATTCGCCCCAATTCATGCAGATTCTTCACTGGGACGTGGTTTCGGAGACACTGCTCTCCGACACGTCGGTGACAGGTCGACGGGAGGGATGGACTAGCCTGTAGCAGACGCTCAACAGATTGGACTAGTGAGTCTATTCACCTCTGTATTTTAGAATGAAAGCACTCATTCTGTATATATACAGGCTCTAGTAACTGAAAGAATTAAGTATACAGTAAAGTAGCACAATTAGGCTCTAGTAACTGAAGACAATAAACTTTAGTATTTGCAGCATAATTGCGTCGGTTACTGCACAACATTATCTTCCAGAAACTGACTCATAAAGTGCCACAAATTGTAGCAAATTAAAGTCATATTAGTGTTAGTTTTATCAAAAAGAGAGAGAACAGATTTACTGTGCCAGTCGCCACGTCGCAAGTCACAAGTCACGCGTTAACTCATGCGAAAATACGCGAATACGCGAATACGCGAATACGCGTGTAATTTGTTTGTGGCTATAGCCATTCTTCTCTCACATATTCCACGCATAGAGAATAGCTTCTCTTATAAATAAGTGCTACTCTCCTCAAATAGTCAATGTGGGGTAAATGCCTCCTTTACACCTTTGGAATTCAATAGAGAATAGTTGGGCCTAGGCCCAAATATTCCAACAATGCAGGCAAGGGAGGCCCGCAACGCTGCATGTCGAGCCTGCGACGAGGTCATCGAGTTGCAGGGACACCTCCTAGTGCATGCTGTGAGGTCAGGACCCAGGTTTGTGACTCCGTGCTTGGTCGGTTCCAGGGTCTCACCACAGTGACCTCCCGCCTCGAGGAGATCCCCGTCTGATTTTTTGTCATTCGAGAGGAGTCTGCGATGGTTCAGGTCGCGGCCACTGTAGGTTGCGACTTGGTGCTACAAGTGCCGACGGATGGAGAGTCTTTAAGCAAGGCCTCCCTACCGGCTCCGTGCTAAGAATCCTAGCGTGGAGAAGCTCAATGGACTCTGCATCGCCGAGCACTTCATCTTCCACTCTGTGCTGGGGAGCTCGTCCAGTGGGCCCCCCTCGATGCTCGGCTAGTGGCGGTTCTACATTGAATGTAGGTTCAGCTGAAGGCCACAAAGACTGTCGGAACTCAACTTGGTGCAAATGTTGCCCTTGTAGTCATCATCTTCCATTACGAAGGCATCAACCTTCAGGTCGTCGGGAGGGCTTCACGATTGACCGCTCGTAAGAGGAGCTCAAAGCCATCGAGAGTGAGATCTCGCCAGCCGCAAGATTGATGTCCATGCTTGTTCCCGCCGAAGCTGTCCTTCAAGGTAGGCTGCTGAGCCCTTAGTTAGTAGCCCCCGATGTATGATGTTTTTTTTGTAATCACAAATTGATGGATATGATAAGTTTGTTAATACATCCTATTTTTCTGATTTGTCTAAGGATGGAGGTGTAAAAACATCATTCATGTGCTAAATCACATTCTTAGTAAGTCATTGTTGACAAAACAAACAGCCGAAGGAAGAGAGGGGAGGACGCTTAGCTTTGCATCATACATGCGGAACTCGGGGTTTTAATAGGTAGAAATGTCTAAGATGCTATATGTTCCACATGTTGAGGAAGATGTTGCCATCGATGTCCTTCAAACGGTAGGCCCCAGGTTGTATGATGCCTGCCACCACATAAGGGCCTTCCCCACGGGGAGGACAACTTATGTTTGTTCTTGTTGGTCTGGATCCTTCCTAGGACCAGATCGCCAACTTGAAAAGCTCAGGGTTGGATCCGTTATCCCTAGTAATGGTGTATTTCCTATTGGTACTTAGTCAATCGAAGGAGGGCAATGTTGCGAGTTTTGTCTAGCTGGTCATTGGAGTCCTGCCATGCTTGCTCGTCGAGTCTCTTTGTAGGCTTTGGACCAGGGCGAGCCCTACTACAGCTCGATTGGTAGGACCGCTTTTGAGCTGTACAGCATGAAAAAAGGTGTGAAACTAATTGATTGGTTGGGCATGGTGCATAATCACCATAGCATGGATGGTAACTCGGTGGCCCAGCACCCCGCAAAATTGTTTAGCTGATCAAATATGTGGGGCTAGAGTTCCTGCAAGAACATGTCGTTCTTGCACTCGACCTGTTCTTTTATTCGGGGGTGTGCCACTCAAGCGCAGTGGATTCGAATGTTGAAGTTGTTGCAGAACTCAAGAACCTTTTTATGCGTGAACTATGTGTTGTTGTTGGTAATGATATCTTTGGCCCCCTTGAAGTGATAGATGATGTCACAGAAAAAACTCGCTGCCTGCTCGGATTTAACTGTGGCAAACGGTTTCACTTCTCTCCACTTCATGAATTTGTGGATCAGAATGAGGACGGTGAAGCCCCCGGGTGCCGTCTTGAAAGGGCCGAAGAGGTCAAGCCTCCACACAGTAAATGACCATGTAATGGGGATAGTTTGGATGTCTTGAGCAGACAAATGTGTCCACCGAGCAAAGTATTGGCAACCCTTGTAGGTGCGTACGATTTGCTGAGCATTAGTAATAGGAGTTATCCAGTAGAACCTTTTTTGGTATGCCTTTCTAACCAAACATCTGGGGCCACATGGTGGCTTTAGATCTCCACGTGAATGCTGAGGAGAAGTGCACTTCCTTGGCTACTCGCGGTGCATCATTGTAAAATTCTCGAAGTGCTGTGTTGGAAGAGCTCGCCGCCAACTATGATGAATGTCTTAGCTCAACGAGCAAGCCGTCGAACATCGATTTTGTCAATAGGCAGTTCTTTGTCAAATAGGTGCTTAGTAAAGGGAGCCTGTCAGCCGAGCTCAGCGATGACCACGGTGGGGTCAAATTCGGCGACCATCGTGCCCGAGCCATCCAGAGGGTCATCCCCAGACTCAAAATGAGAGCTCCGGCGATCATCGTCAACTCAGGCTGAAGGCTCGTGGATGTAGCTGACAAATATTCTAGGAGGTTGAGCGACCGACTTGAGGCCAGCTTAGCCCGAGAGTCAACTGTATCATTGTCCTGCCTGGCGGCATGGCAAAGCTCGAGCCCTTCAAATTTTTCCTCTAGCTTTAATGCCTCCCAGCAGTACGAGGCCATGTGAGGGTCATGGAAGCTCGACTCTTTCATCATCTGAAATCCCCCCACATTTATAAGCATCATATAGCAAGCTCAGCAGCGACCTGAAGACCATTGAGGAGCACCTCATACTCGGTGACGTTGTTATTCACTTTGAAGTGTAAGCACCATTCATATTGGATCTGATCTCCCTTGGGGAGATTAGGATGACACCACCCCCAGCACCATTGAGGGTTATGAACCATCAAAGAACATCATCCGATACTCGTGATTGGTAGCCGGTGTGACTTTCGTCTCCACCGATTGAGTGACAAAGTCGTTGAGCGCCTGCCACTTGATCGTCGTCTAAGTAACATAGGTTATGTCGAACCCACAAGCTCGAGCACCCACATTGTGATCGTACCCAAAGCGTACCATTTGTTTATGATCGTGCCGAAATGTGCAGTGAGTATCTGTATCAGATGGCTCTTAAAATAGTTAAGTGGCTTGCACTTTGTTAGTAAAACATCGTACAACAATTTTATACATGTGGGTAGCGTGTCTCACAGTTGGACAACCCTTTAGTACCAAAATACATCGACCTCCGCACTGTGTAAACATGTTCAGGCTCCTCTCACTCTACTACCAGGGTGGTGCTAACCATCTGGTTGGTCACCGCTATGTAGGGGAGCAGCGGCTCTCCTGGCTCGGGAGACACCAGCACCAGTGGATTGGTGAGGAAGGCCTTCACCTTTTCGAGAGCCTCTTGCTCTTCCTCCATCTACCTAAGGGTTCAGCCTTACTCAACAGCCAGAAGAGAGGCAAGCCCCACTCTCCTAGCTGGGAGATGAAATGACCCATCATCGCGAGGCATCCCATCAGCCTGGTACCCCCTTCACATCATGGATGGGCTCCATGTCGGTGATTGCAATTATCTTTTTGGCTTCGATGTCGTGTTCTGAAATGATAAACTAACATTTTGCCTCTAGGTACATCGAACACACATTTCTCCCAATTTACCGTGATGTTGTTGTTTTGGAGATTGGCATAGGTTTCCTCAAGGTTGGAGATGAGGCTCGATGAATTCCTAAACTTTACCACAATGTCATTGATGTAGACTTAAAGGTTTCGCCTGATTAGCTTCTGGAGGCATTTTTCCATGCAGCGCTAGTATGTAGCCCTCTGTGTTTCCCAGCTCAAACAACATCCTTACGTAGTAGTAATTAAGAGCCGAACTGGGTGATGGACGTGGTGGCTAACTACTCCTCTTTGAAGAGGGCACTTTAGTGGTAGTCTAAGTAGGTGTTCAAAAATCATAGTGATCCACTCTCCGTGGTTAGGTCAATGACTTGGTCGATTAGTGGCAGCAGGAAGGGATCCTTGGGGCATGCCTTGTTGAAGCTCGCATAATGGGCACACATCCTCCACTTCCCCCTTTTTTCTTGACGAGCAGTGAGTTGGCAAGCCACTCAGGGTGCTGAACTTCCTTGATGAAGCCGACAGGGAGGAGTTTGCCAATATCGTGTCGGTAGCTCCACGCATATCCTCGTGAAAGCATCCCAGTCGCTGCTTAAGAGGCTTGGAACCTGGATTCATGTTTAGGGTATGCTCGACAACCTGCCTTGGAATCCCCAGCATGTCAGAGGGTTGCCAAGCGAAAACATCCGTGTTGTTGCAAAGGAAGTCGACTAGCGCGCCTTCCCATTGATAGACCAGCATGGTGCTGATCCAAACTATCTTGGCTGGGTCCACAGGGTCAATTTGGAGCATTTTCATGTCCTTCCAAAGTTTGAAGGTGCTAGAGGTTGAAGCCTGGTTGGAGTCAGACACGCCCTTTGCGACAGGTCGAGCAGAGCTTGTTAACCTGGACTGCTGCCACCATCGTCGAAGCCTAGTCGCAGCTACTCTGCTTGCACAGAAGAGCTTGTTGTAACTTGGCATCCATGATGATGATTCCATGTGGGCTCAAGATCTTCAGCTTGAGGTATGTATAGTTCAGGATGGCCATGAATTTGGCGTAGCATGGTCGCCCAAAAAAGCATGGTACTAGCTATTTTAGTCGGTCACCTCAAATGTAACAATCTCTTTGCGGAAGATCGACTTAACGCAAAACATGACAGGGAGTTAAATTTTTATGAGAGGCATTACCTGCTTCTCGTGGACGATCCTGTGGAAAGGCGATCGAGTTGGGCGAAGCTGGGAACGTGGAACCCCCAATGTGTCCAGAGTCCCAACACATAGGAGGTTGAAGTTGCTCCCGCCGTCCATCATTATCTTGGTGAGGCGCTTTGGACCAACAATCGAGTCCACAACCGGGGGGGAACCACTCAGGCTGCAGGATGTTGTTGGGGTGGCTCTGATCAATCAAAAGTGATAGCCGCCTCGGACCATCATAGGAAGGTCGGGACCGTCGGGTCAACAGTGTTCACCTTCCAAGATGTCAGGTTTTGGTTACAACGAATCTCGCAAGCATGGGTGTTCCCAAATATCATGAGGCAGTCATCTGGCTTAGGGAAGACAGGCTCCTCTCCAATCGAGGTTTGAGGGGGTGGCCCTCTTGCGCTCATTGCTCGTGGTCCTCGACTCCTGGCCAACGAAGTTCCTAAGGAGGACACAATCCTTGAGGAGCTTCACCGGGAAGGCATGGTTCGCAACTCCTCAACCAGTCTCTCAAAGTGGTAATTGGATGGCTTGGTGTGCCTCCTGCCTTCACCGCGGTTGGTAATCGCAACCAGACTCGAGTTGCCCTCAACTTGATCATGGCAGTTTTTACTTCCAGTCCCCATCTCTCCGCTATGACGAGGCGCCACATCCCTCCTCTAGTCAGGGCTCTTTGGCTTCTCCTTGTTGAAGATGGCCCCGATCACCTACTTGCCAGGGATGTTGTTTGTGGCAACATCGAGCAGCTCTTTGGTTGTCATTGACTTGACACAACCAAGCTTGTGAACCACAGACTTGTAAGTGGTCTCTAAAAGGAATATTGTGATGACGTTGGCGTCGACCACGTCAGGGAGCTCATTGCACTTCTTAGAGAACCGCTGGATGTACTCACGAAGGGTCTCACCTGACTTCTATTGGCAACCTTTGAGATCCAATGATTTGCCATTGTACATGTATGTGTCCTGGAATTTTGCGGATGATGATGCCCCTGAGCTCGGCCCAACTTCGGATGTTGTTGGCACCAGGTACTCAAACCACGCCCGCGCTGAGTTGGCTAAGTAGATGGGGAGGTACTGGATGATGAAGGAATCATCGCTTGCCTCACCAGCCCTGCATGCCTGGCGGTAGTCCATCAACCAAACGTTGGATTTTGACTCAACATCATACTTTCTGACGTTCTTGATGTACGGAAGCAAGATGGGAAAGGCGTGTTGCGTATGCGCCTCCCTAATGCCTTAAGCTTGAGGGAGTCGGGGCTCGAGCTCTGGTCCTCATTGTCATTGTAGGACCACCCTGGCAGATATGATATTTTGTTGGGTTCCAGTTGAGGTCCTATGACTCCTTCCCTATCTCTTCGTTGAGCCTCAAGGTAATAATGGAGGTCGGACAACCCCACACACTTGTGCACTGAGTTGTGTGAGGTGGTTGATGACTCGACCCTTTCGGCCCTGTATACCTAGCTCAAAATGTGGGTCTTTGATGGTCTGGCGCCACTCTTAAGGTGCCCTCAGTTTTTGCCATGGGCTGACGTGTCCTGCTGTCGAGTGAAAGTACTCTCTGCATGCTTAATAGCGGGGTCTAAAGGTTCTAGTAGATGTGTCAGTCTCGAACTTGGCGGGCTCGGGCAAGTTGTGGAGTATCATAGCTACGACTGCCAATTATAGCCTACCAACTCGAAGCACGAGGGGCCATCCACATCGGCAATGTTGTTGGCCTGGACTTGGTGTGCACGATGGTGAGGGTCCAGCTTCACCTCGAATGTGACCCTGTTTGCGTCTAGCTATGCTTGCTCGACTTTAATCGCAATGTGTCATGCCTCAAGTTAGTCAGTCGGGTCGCATTCAAGCACCTCTTATTGCTCGGGCATGAGCTGTGATGGTGTGTCGGCAGGCACGCGACGTGGAATCCACCGTCGATTTCCACGATGTAGCATTTGTGATAGGGATGCTCGCTTCCCTCTGTGCTAGCGTTGGAGCCGGAGTCATAACCAGTGACGTCTTTTAATACATTGTGGAGGGACGGTGACACATAATAAACCATCCTTAAATAGGATGCTCTGGAGACACTATTCAAAGCATTAATGTTGCCATCATCAGTTGTCTTTCCTATTGAGGACTTGGTAGTAGACTTGTTGTTAGTCAACTAGAGGATACCACCATCGTCGGCGGCAAAATCTAGGCAAGTAAAGCGGAAAAGCCTGGTGCAGAGTGAAGATGGGGTCGGCGTTGAGCTGCCCACCATTGGTGGTTGCGGTGAACTCAAGCCACCAATGTGAATCTTCTCACCGGATGCGAGGTCTAAGCATGATGAATCCATTAAAGAGACCAAGAAGAAAGCACAATAGTTCCCCTACCTGGCGTGCCAACTGTAGGTGTTTTTGTGATCGACCTGTATCATGAAGTCGTTCATTCATACCAAAATGGTCTACCTATGAAGGCTCAAGAGATTTATAGTGGTTCAAGAAATTCCCTACATCTTTTCTCGATCGCTCCCTTACTCTTTGTTAACTCGAAGGATGTCGTTACAACGGTTACAAGTGAGTCTCTCGTAGAACTCTCTTGCTGTGTCCTAGGAGGTGGCCTTGAGCCCCTTTTATAGTCGGCTCAGGAGTGGCCTACGAGGTTACCTCGGGACCTGTCGGAGTGTTTTTCCGGCAATTCTCCCTAAACTACCGTTGGTAGCTCACGGAGTTTATAGTTCGGTATTGGGTGCGCGGAGATTTCGAAGAATAGGGCAAATGGACACAAGGATTTACGTGGTTTGGGACGCCTGAGAGTAATACCCTACTCCACGAGATGTGTAGCTGTTGTATTGAGCGTCTAAGAGCTTTGAGTCAGAGACTGTATGTGTGTCTGAGGGCGGTAGAGAGTCTGTCCCCGAGTCTCCCGTCGACCAGTCCTTTTATAGTTCAAGGACTGGTCGTTACACAGTTTGCCTGGCCTGACATATGGCTCCGGCGGTCACTAGTGTTTAATACGTAATCAATGAGATTAATTACCCTTAATAATGTGGTAAAGGGACCTGACAGTGCCGTTACTAGTATTAAGGGCCTACTGATCGTGTGTCATTAATATGGTATTAATGACACTTAATCAGGTCTTGAGGTCTTTGATTGCCCCTTGGAGGTCCGAGCCGTTGGGGGTTCACCGGCTTGATTGCCAAAGTTGAAGGTCCGGCGGTTTGGACACGTGGCAGCTCCGGAGCTATTCGTCTGGGATGGGTGGGTCCGATGTAGGTGTACACGTGTCAGTACTAGAGCTTCCCTCTGTCGGAGGTTAGGTCCGGGGGTGCCGTACAAGTGTTTAGCCCAGAGCTATCCCATTTGTGGGCTATAGCTCTGGCCGCAGTGTACACGTGGCAGTACCGGAGCTAACCATAGATGGGAGGCATGCCCAGTCCTTTATGACAAGTGGGGCCTTCGCAGGTCTTCAACTTGAACAGGTGAAGTATTTTTGGTCTTTTTGTAGTCCCAAGGGGTATACGGTACGCAAGGTATCGACAGTGGCCCCTTGGGCCCACCTCCGGGAGAGACCTTTTGGAAGGAGTCGTTTTGCTGGAGGTGGGTCCATCCTTCGATTTTTGTATCGTGTCTTCAAAGATCTTCAGATGTGTGTTGGCAGCAATTCGTAGTTAAACCACCGTGAAAGTGCATTTAGGATCCCCGTGGGTTTTGGATGATTGATGACGACAATTAAGTGACTAATGAGCTTAGTGATATTAAGCACAGGTGTGGACTCAAGTGGAAGCACAATCCCTCAAAAATAAAAGGATGAAAACGGCGATATCAACTCGAAAAGGAGAAACTAGGGTTTCTAGTGTTTCGAGTTTGGACTAGCCAAATATGTGTGAAAAGGTATGTGTAAAGTGCATTGAGATCAAGTTGGGAGCTCAAAGCGGTTTAAAGGTCAAACCATTTGAGAGAAAAGAGTTGTAAGTAGTCTAGCAGTAGGGCCGGACTAGTCCGTGTAGGTGGCCGGACTAGTCCGCCCCTGGCCGGCCAAGTCCGTTTTCAGCCGGACCAGAAGGGTGTGACTGAGTTCGAACTAATCTGTAGTGGGACGGACTAGTCTGGGTTGTCGTGAAGTGGGTTTTGGGGACTAAGTCCCAAAACCACGGACTTGTCCGTTTTGGTTCGGACCAAAAGGTCCTGACTGAGATCGGACTAGTCCGCCCTGGGGGCTGGACTAGTCCAGGTTTGAGAGGAGTTGGTGCTTCAGAGACTAAGTCTGGGAAGGCCGGACTAGTCGGCCCTGGGGGCCGTACTAGTCTGTGGTCTTCAGACTAGTCCGTTTTCACATGGAACAAAAGGTTCTGTGTGAGATCGGACTAGTCCGGTGAGGGACGGACTAGTCCGTTGTTGAAGTGATCGTTTGAATTTGAAGTTTGGCGGATAGTGTGATGATTGCCGTGCAGTGCAACAGTTGTCAGGGACGTCAATGGTCCCCTAGGCTGGACTACTCCGGGCTGTAGGCCAGACTAGTCTGCCCATCTGCTGAAGTCTGCAGTATGGGCTTGGAACCTCTATAAATAGAGGACCCCTAGGTTCATTTGAACCAACCTTTGAGCAAATTGAAACCCTAGCGCAGCCACAACAACCTTGAGCCTCCAAAAGCCTCCTTCTTGCCTACATTCACTCTAAAACTAATTCTTGTGTGGATTAGGGTTTGGTGAGGTGAAGAAGAGGAAGAACACCGCTCTTTGGCTCTCGGTTTGATCTCTTGCACTTTGTGAATATTTTGTGATCTGTGTCTTGAGTTGATCTTTGTGATTTGTAATTGTATTTCTGGTTGGGGCCTCAGATTGTGAGAAGCCCCAACGAATCTTGTATTCACCCTTTGTGATAGTGGAGAACCAAGTTAGGCCCGTGCTTTAAACTTGGTGATGGAAGGGTTGTTGAACCCGGTCCTTCGTGGACTCCTCAACGGGGACATAGATTCCTTCGTGGGATTGAACCTTGGGATAAAATCCTTGTGCCACTTGTGTTCTTAGTTTTCGTTCATCGCATATTGCATCTAGGGTTAGCTTTACCGGTTTTGCTCATCACTTTTGTTTCATCGTGATCCTTAGCTTCATACTTGCCATATAACTTGTTAAGGCTCACTAAGTCATTCTAACAAACTTTGCATCACAAGAATTGGACTAAAACTTGTTAGAAACCCTTTTTAGGCTTTTCCCTATAGGTGGACCGGACTAGTCCGCCCCTGGACCGGACTAGTCCGCCCCCTGAGTATTAATCTCGTTTTATTGAGTCATTTCAGGTCGATTAGCCTATTCACCCCCCTCTAGGCAACTTTCAATTGGTATTAGAGCAGGACTCTCCCAAAAGAGTCTAACAACTTGGAGAGAAGATGGCCGGAGTAGGGTACGAAGAAGTCTCAACCAGTGAGGTCCAAGCAACCCCAGAAAAGATTCTCTTCTATCAAGACAAATCAATGGATGATGAAGAGATTCACCAGCTTAAGGCGAAATTTCAAGAAAAGTTGAAGATTCCCAAGGTTGACACCTCAACTTCCACATCGATTAGTACAATCAACTACATCCAACAAGGCTACAACTATGAACGCCTTGTCTCCAACAACCACTACCTTTCCATCCCATTGGGGAAGCCTCCCCAATTTGATGGAACTGACTACGGGATGTGGAAGCACAACATGAAGATCCACCTTGTGTCACTCAACCCCTCACTATGGCAAATTGTGTTGACCGGGGTGCACATTCCGAAGAATGAAGAATATATCACTCCGGAGCAAGCCGTGCTCCTTCACCGCAATGCCCAAGCGGCTGGAGTGATCATCTCATCTCTCTCAAGAGATGAGTTCAACCGAGTGGATGGACTTGAGGTGGCCAAGGACATTTGGGACACTCTCAAGATGGCTCATGAAGGAAACCGAGTCGTGAAAGAAGCAAAGATTGAGCTCATAGAAGGAGAGCTCGGGAGGTTTGCCATTATGGATGGTGAATCTCCCCAAGAGATGTACAACCACCTAAAGATACTCATCAACAAGAGTAGATCTTATGGCTGTACCAAGTGGATGGACCACGAGGTGGTGAAGAGGATGATTCGGGCATTCATGCCTAGAAACGTCTCTCTTTGCTCCATGATGCGAGAAAGCCCGGGGTTTGCCAAAATGACCCTAGAGGAGGTCCTTGGAAGGATTATCAACCATGAGATCATGGAGAAGGAGGCGCTCTTCTACAATGACCTCCAAAGGTTCACCAGCTCGAAGATGAAGAATGTTGCACTCAAAGCAACATCCTCCTCAAAAGAGCAAAACGAAGATGATGAGGAGAGCCTTGACACCGATGAGGAAGAGGCCTTCTTCATCAACAACTTCAAGAGGATGATGAGGAGAAAAAAAAGGAGGATACAAGCATGAGAGCAAAGGCAAAGAAAAGGCAAGGCCCAAAACCAAGAGGGCTTGCTACAATTGTGGCGAGTACGGGAACTTCATTGTGGATTGCCCACATGAAGATGGCAAGAAGAAGAAGGAGGGAAAGCCACAAGAGAAGAAGTTCTACAAGATGAAGAGGCCCTTCGGTCATGCTCACTTAGGCAAGGAGTGGGACTCTAACGATGAGTCATCCTCGTCCGAAGATAAGGAGAAGATAGCAACCATAGTCATCGGGAGGAGCTCCAAGGGAAGCAAGCTCTTCCCCAATCTCTACGACCACAAGCAAACTTGCCTCATGGCAAAACAAGGAAGGAGAAAGGTTAATTCTAACTCATCCTCTTCCATATCCTCCCATGATGACTTCGATAGTGCTAGAGAAAATGAACACATGTTTAAGGATATGAGTAAGAGCACATTGCGAAGAATTAAATTGCTTTCGAATGAGATTTTTTAGAAGGAGGAGCTCATAGATAGGCAAGAGGACTTGCTTATCCAAGAAAAGGAAAGATGTAAAGAGCTCATTGAGCTCCTTGAGCTCGAGAGAGAGAAGAGCAAGGCATTAGAGCATGAACTTGCTCTAAGCAAGAAAACATGCTCAAGTCCTGAGGAGACAACCATTGAGCTCAAGGACGAACTTGGCAACTAGGCAAAAGTTAACAAGATCCTTGAGACTCAAGTTGAGTCCCTTAAGACTAATGTAGCCTCTTCCTCCAAAAGCTCATCCTCCTCAAAAGTTGCATCCGAAGCAATATCAACTTACAAATTTTCTAACTTGATTCTTAAATTAAAGGATGAGCTTAAGTTGACTCAAGGCAAGAAAGAACCTAAGGGTGGCATCTTTGATAAAGAGAAGGTGGCGTATGCACGAAGTGCATACACCAACACAAGACCTCCCAATGTCAAGGATGGTCTTGGTTATACTAGAGGTGGAAAGCAAAATGCCAAAACCTCCAAGTATGGCAAAGACTTGATTGTCTTTGTCAAAGGAAGCTCATCCCCAACTAAAATTGAGAATAATGCCTCAACTAGTACCAACATGCCTAAATCTAAACCGCATCCTCTATTTCATGATTTTGATGCATCAAATGTTTTGTTGAGGAACAAGCATGGCAAAGTATATGCTAGATATGTTGGGCCACTCCACAAGAGCCCCAAGCCTTGCGTGTGGGTGCCAAAATGCCTCACCACTAACGTCAAAGGACGCAACTCCGCTTTGGTACCTAAAAGGAAGGCATAATCTTGTTTTGTAGGCATACTCCTCCGGTGGATCCAAATGGGTGCTCGATAGTGGGTGCACAAACCACATGACCGGAGAGAGGAAGATGTTCGAGGAGTATGAGGAACATGATGATCCAAATGAAGGAATCCTCTTTGGGGACAATAGCCGAGGAAAAATCCTTGGCTCCGGTAAAATTGTCATTTCTCCTCAACATACTCTTTCTAGCGTTTTACATATTGATTCTCTAGACTATAACCTTTTGTCCATATCACAACTATGTGACAAGGGTTATAATTGTGTTTTCACTAATGAGGGTGTGAGTGTCCTTAGAAGAAGTGATAACTCAATCGCTTTTAAGGGTGTGCTCAAGGGAAAGCTTTATCTTGTGGACTTTGCCTCAGATAAAGCTCAACTTGACACATGCTTCATGGCGAAAACCAACATGGGATGGCTTTGGCATAGACGGCAAGCCCATGTTGGGATGAGGAACTTACAAAAGCTTCTTAAGGGCGAGCACATTCATGGTTTTAAGAATGTTGTCTTTGAAAAGGATAGGCCATGTAGTGCTTGCCAAGCGGGGAAGCAAGTGGGAGCTCAACACCCCTCCAAGAACATTATGACGACAACAAGACCATTGGAGCTGCTACATATGGACCTTTTCGGCCCAATAACCTACATAAGCATTGGCGGTAACAAATATGGTCTTGTTATTGTTGACGATTTTTCTCGTTTCACTTGGGTGTTTTTCTTGCATGATAAGGGTGAAACTCACGGTGTCCTAAAGAGGTTCTTGAGGAGAGCTCAAAATGAGTTCGCCTCAAGAATCAAGGCTATAAGAAGCGACAACGGCACCGAGTTCAAGAATACTCAAGTGGAAGAATTCTTGGATGAGGAGGGCCTCAAGCATGAATTTTCAGCTCCATACTCCCCTCAACAAAATGGGGTGGCGGAATGGAAGAATAGGACACTCATCGAGATGTCAAGGGCAATGCTCGATGAGTACAAGACATCGGATCAGTTTTGGGCGGAGGCGGTTAACACCACTTGCCACGCCATTAACCGATTATACCTCCACCGCCTCCTCAAGAAAACTCCCTATGAGCTTCTAGTTGGTAAGAAACCCAATGTCTCTTACTTTTGTGTTTTTGGGAGCAAGTGCTATATTCTCAACAAGAAGCCTAGGACTTTGAATTTTGCTTCAAAGTCCGATGAAGGTTTCTTGCTTGGTTATGACGCAAACACCCACGCCTACCGTGTCTTTAACAAAAACTCCGGAATTATTGAAATAGCACGCGACATGGTGTTTGATGAAACTAATGGCTCCCAAGTGGAGCAAGTTGATCAAAGTGTGCTAGATCAAGAAGAATCTCCACAAGAAGCTCTTAGGAGGATGGCACTCGGAGATGTTCGACCACAAGAACAACCTCAATGCTCAAGTGACCAACAACAAGATGATGCAAGCCACCCCCCATGCGATCAAGTTGAAGATGGACAAGTGGCACCTCAAAACGATCAAGAAGACGAAAGTCACGGGGGAGGAATTCATCAAGGGGGAGATCAAGAAGAAGAAGAAGATGATGATGACTCAAGAGCTCAACCTCCACATCCTCGTGTGCATCAAAGTGTTCAACGGGATCACCCCGTTGACAACATACTAGGAGATATTACTAAAGGGGTAATCACTCGTTCTCGTGTTGAAAATTTTTGTGAACATTACTCCTTTGTCTCTTCTTTGGATCCCCATAAGGTTGAAGATGCCTTGAGAGACCCAGATTGGGTGGTGTCCATGCAAGAGGAGCTTAACAACTTTGAGAGGAACAAAGTTTGGGAGCTTGTCAAGCGTCCACAAGAAAATGTTGTGGGCACCAAGTGGGTGTTCCGCAACAAGCAAGATGAACATGGTGTTGTGACAAGGAACAAGGCACGACTTGTGGCCAAGGGGTACTCACAAGTCAAAGGTTTGGATTTTGATGAAACCTTTGCTCCTGTAGCTAGGCTAGAGTCAATTCGTATATTACTTGCCTTTGCTACTCACCATGATTTTAAGCTCTACCAAATGGATGTCAAGAGTGCGTTCCTAAATGGCCCAATCAAGGAGGAAGTCTATGTGGAGCAACCACTGGGCTTCAAAGACCAAGAATTCCCAAACCATGTCTTCAAATTGTGTACGGCTCTCTATGGCCTCAAACAAGCTCCTAGGGCTTGGTATGAGTGTCTTAGAGACTTTCTAATTCAAAATGGTTTTAAGATAGGAAAAGCTGATTACACTCTCTTTACAAAGCACTTTAATGATGATCTCTTTGTGTGCCAAATATATGTTGATGACATTATATTTGGTTCTACTAACAAAATGTTTTGTGATGATTTTTCTAAGATAATGACGGGGAGATTTGAGATGTCCATGATGGGGGAGTTGAAGTTCTTTTTAGGTTTTCAAGTCAAACAACTCAAAGAAGGCACGTTCATAAGTCAAGCAAAGTACACTCAAGACATATTAAAGAAGTTTGACAGGACAAGGCCAAACTCATCAAGACTCCTATGGCAACAAATGGTTACTTAGACATAAATGAAGATGGTCCAAGTGCGAACCAAAAGGTATATCGTTCCATGATTGGTTCTTTGTTATATCTTTGTGCATCTAGACCGGATATTATGCTTAGTGTGTGTATGTGTGCACGTTTTCAAGCTGCACCTAAGGTGTGTCATGTGACCGCTGTGAAGAGAATTCTTAGATATTTAGTTCACACACCTAGCCTAGGACTTTGGTACCCCAAAGGATCCAAGTTTAACCTCATTGGCTATTCCGATGCGGATTATGCGGGGTGCAAAGTTGATAGAAAGAGCACATCCAGGACATGCCAATTCTTGGGTAGATCATTAGTGTCTTGGTCCTCTAAGAAACAAAATTCCATTGCTCTTTCCACAGCCGAAGCGGAGTATGTCGCAGCCGGAAGTTGTTGTGCACAACTCCTTTGGATGAGACAAACTCTAAGGGATTATGGTATAAATTTGTGCCATATTCCTCTCCTATGTGACAATGAGAGTGCCATCAAAATAGCTCATAATCCGGTTGAGAATTCAAGGACCAAACACATAGACATTAGACACCACTTCTTGAGGGATCATTCCTTAAAGGTGGATATAGTGATTTCCCATGTAAGAACCGAGAACCAACTAGCCGACATATTCACCAAGCCCCTAGATGAGAAGCGATTTTGTGAGCTTAGGTGTGAGCTCAATATCATTGATTCTCGAAATGTGCCTTGAAACATGCACATCTGAATGTTTACTTTTTGCCTTATTCAAAAGAATGCATGTGGTTGAAAAACTCTTCTCTATCTCGATTTTCTTCAAAATATTTGAAAAACTAGTGACTTTGTGAGTTATGGTCATAGTTTGAATGTTGATTGCTTACTGACCATATTCATAAAGTTTTGTTGTGGCAATATGTCCACAAGGATCATATATAGTGGCTAAAACTCAAATATATATGTTTTCAGCCTCCCTGGACCGGACTAGTCCGCCCTCTGGCCGGACAAGTCCGGATCCAGACTGGTCCGGGTCTGGTCCGTTGACCGGACTAGTCCGGCCCCTGGGGACTTAAACCCCCCAGGAGGCGGCCGACCCCTCCACTTCCCTTTTGCTATTTCTCTCTCTCCCACGCGCGCGAAACTGCCCTCTTTCAGCGATTTTCGATTCCAACCACCAAAAATCGTTTCCAATCCGTGCATTGGAAGCCCCGGAGGTGTGGGAAACTTTCCCCGATCACTCGCGACGCGATCCATCCCCGATTCCATCATTCTCTCAAGATTTGAAGAGGTATCCCTCACTTTTCAAAATCTTGCCTCATTCATGATTCATTGAGTTTTTGATAGATGCCTCTTCATTAAAGTTGCTTCTAGTGACCTTGTGATCATAGCCTAGGAATATTGCGACTTGATTCCAAAATTTCTCGAAAAACAGTTAGAGTTAGGGTTTAGCCTGTGTAAACCGGACTAGTCCGGTGCCAGGCGGACTAGTCCGCTCAGCGGGCTAGTCCACCCCTGGGGCGAACAAGTTCGGTGTACATAGGTCAAACTCCAACTTTGGTTGTTTCTCGAGATTTTTTTCGCATTATTCAAACTCCTTGACCTACTGTCTTATGGCTTCTATTCTTTTCAGCTGAAATGGCCGCTCCTCGCCGTTCTGCTTCTCCCCCCACTAACCTCGAGTGGGAGGCGGAGCAGCTTCACCTTGGCGAAGAACGGGCAAGAGCCGAGGTTGAGGCTGCTGAGAAGTTTCTTGAGTAGCATGAGAAGCCAAAAGCAGCAAAGAAGCAACAAGCAAGGGCCGCAACTTTGGCCTATAACGAAGATGAAGCAATGGCTCGGGCCATTGAGGAGTCCCACAAGGAACTCTGGAAGAAGAAGAGAGAGGAGCGCGAGGCTCATAACTCTGAGGCCGCTGCTGCACAAGTCTCCAAGAGGAAGAGACTTGTGACACTTGGGGAGAAAGAAAAGGGCAAGGATCCAGCCCATGAAGAAATTGCTGAACGTCAGATCGAGCATGATCCGAAGAAGGGCAAGGCTCCGACTCCTGTAGAGCCTAAGAAAAGTAAGCCTACAGTGAAGGTCCCGACTGCGAAGGTCAAGAACATTGCTATCAAGGAGAAAGGGAAATCCAAACCGATTGGCCCCTGGAAGTGCACACTCCCGAGAGGAACCCCAACAGGCAGCGTGAAATAGCTGCAAATGTCTTCCATGGAAAGGGAGCTGAGAAAGCCAGAAGGCTCTGGACGGACAAAGTATACAAGTATGAAAGGAGCACCGCCGACCCTCGGTTTTGGTGTGACTTTCATTGTGATTATTACCGTCTTGTCTACCAAAGCATGAAGAAGCCTGTGATTGAAGCACAGTGGGTAGACTAGGAGTACATGGCCAAGAAGCAACATTCTGCTTTTGATGCGGTCATTGAAGCAGCTGAGCGCCATGTGCTCAAGAACATCATGGGATTCAAGTATGACTGGAACATTGAAGTCATCCTGCAGTTCTATTCCACCATCTACTTCACCACCTCTGGTGATACAAGGATCATATGAATGACGCATGGCGAGCAACTTTCAATCACTTTTGAGGAGTTTGCAAGGATTCTAGGTCTTGAGGCTCACCTGGACCATGAGATCATCATCTCTAACCTCAAGTATGTACACCGAGACGAGCTTGCCTACATGTATCCGAGTCACATTCAGTTTGACGTCGGGCATGCTCGCAACATCAAGCCTTTCTACAGCATTCTGAACAGGATCCTGAGGCCAACCATAGCACCAAAGGATGGTGATGCAGGGGTGATTCAAGGCAACCTGAGGCACCTGCTACTTCTCATTGATGGGGAGGAGAAGTTCAATCTTGTCAATTACATCTTCGACGACATTTTCAACATCTCGCATACCCCCAACCGTGCTTGCGGGTATGCCACTTACATCATGTATCTCATTGAGAAGGTGTCGGGCGTGACCTTCGTCAAGGATGTGACTCATCGCCCGCTCCATCCTCAGACACCTCCTGCAGTCCCGCCTCCTCCGCGCCGGAAGAATGCGGATCCTCCCACTTCCTCGGCGATGCCAGCTTCTCGCCCCGTGGCGCCTCCTTCCTCACCTCCGCCTCAATCCATGAGCGCTTTCTTCAAGTGCTTCAAGGTGATCTTCACTTCCTGCTAGAAGCAGGAGATTAGGATCCAGAGGGCACACAAACACCAAGAGAAGTACCTCAAGGCGGTGTGTGACAAGCTGGAGGTTCCTATGTATTCTCCGAAGGCGAGCGATGGGGAGATCACTCTGTTCCCCAACTTCACCGCCGACGAGCTCTCCCAGCTCCAAGGGGATGGGAGCTCTTCTCGGGCAGCTCCTTCGGCTCGTGCCTCCGACGACGACAACGACGACAACCACAAGGACCCGGAGGCCACGGAGGGCGACTCCAACGCTGGGGCCAATGATAGTGAGGACGGCGACGACTAAGTGGATAGGGTTCGTAGTTCCCCTCTTCTTTTCCTTTTTGGTGTCTTGATTCCAAAGGGGGAGAGTTAGATGGCAGTTAGACGGGGGAGAGTTAGAAAGGAGGGTAATTAGGTGTATCCCTTTATTTTGGATCCTTGGACATGTTGCACTCCTTATTGTAATATTTATGTCATGTCGGTTGTTTAAATTTGTGCAAGACTATGTTTTGAATGTTCAATATCAATATGATGCTTTGGATGCCTATCTCTCAATCATATTCTTATTTGTTATGTCTTCTCACAAATTGTTGAGCACAACACGTCGGCACCCCACCATAACGCGTGTATGTATGAAGGACTTCCTCAATCTCTATTTTATGATGCATTCATTGAGGGGGAGTCACTCATACACCCGCACGTTATGAAAACCACATATTTACACTCTTATATGTGAAGACTTAATGTGTTGTCATCAATCACCAAAAAGGGGGAAATTGAAAGTGCATCTAGGATCCCCGTGGGTTTTGGATGATTGATGATGACAATTAAGTGACCAATGAGCTCAGTGATCTTAATCATAGGTGTGGACTCAAGTTGAAGCACAATCCCTCAAAAAGGAAAAGGATGAAAACGCGATGTCAACTCGAAAAGGAGAAACTAGGGTTTCTATTGTGTCGAGTTTGGACTAGCCAAATATGTGTGAGGAGGTGTGTGTAAAGTGCATTGAGATCAAGTTGGGAGCTCAAAGCGGTTTAGAGGTCAATCCCAGTGAGAGAAAAGAGTTGGAAACAGTCTGGCAGTAGGGCCGGACTAGTCCGTGAAGGTGGCCGGACTAGTCCGCCCCTAGCCAGCCAAGTCCATTTTCAGCCAGACCAGAAGGGTCTCACTGAGTTCGGACTAGTACGTATAGTGGGACGGACTAGTCCGGGTAGTCGTGAAGTGGGTTTTGGGGACTAAGTCACAAAACCACGGACTTGTCCGTTTTGGTCCGGACCAAAGGGTCCTGACTGAGATCGGACTAGTCCGCCCTGGGGGCCGGACTAGTCCAGGTTTGAGAGGAGTCGGTGCTTTAGAGACTAAGTCTGGGAAGGCCGGACTAGTCCGCTCTGGGGGCCGGACTAGTCCGTGGTCTTCAGACTAGTCCATTTTCACACGGAACAAAAGGTTCTATGTGAGATCGGACTAGTCCGCTGAGGGTCAGACTAGTCCGTTGTTGAAGTGACTGTTTGAATTTGAAGTTTGGCGGGTAGTGTGACGATTGACGCGCAGTGCGATAGTTGTCAGGGACGTCAGTGGTCCCATAGGCCAGACTAGTCCAGGCTGTAGGCCGGACTAGTCCGCCCATCTATTGAAGTCAGCAGTATGGGCTTGGAACCTCTATAAATAGAGGACCCCTGGGTTCATTTGAACCAACCTTTGAGCAAATTGAAACCCTAGTGCCGCCACAGCAACCTTGAGCCTCCAAAAGTCTCCTTCTTTTCTTCATTCCCTCTAAAACTAATTCTTGTGTGGATTAGGGTTTGGTGAGGTGAAGAAGAGGAAGAACACCGCTCTTTGGCTCTTGGTTTGATCTCTTGCACTTTGTGAATCTTTGTGATCTGTGGCTTGAGTTGATCTTTGTGACTTGTGACTGTATTTGTGGTGGGAGCCTCAGATTGTGAGAAGACCCAACGAATCTTGTATTCACCCTTTGTGATAGTGGAGAACCAAGTTAGGCCCGTGCGGTAAACTTGGTGAGGGAAGGGTTGTTGAACCCGGTCCTTCGTGGACTCCTCAACGGGGACGTAGATTCCTTCATGGGATCGAAGCTCAGGATAAAATCCTTGTGTCACTTGTGTTCTTAGTTTTCTTTCATCGCATATTGCTTCTAGGGTTAGCTTTACCGGTTTTGCTCATCACTTTTGTTTCATCATGATCCTTAGCTTCATACTTGCCATATAACTTGTTAAGGCTCACTAAGTCATTCTAAAAAACTTTGCATCACAAGAATTGGACTAAAACTTGTTAGAAACCCTTTTTAGGCTTTTCCCTATAGGTGGACCGGATTAGTCTGCCCCTAGACCAGACTAGTCCGCCCCCTGAGTATTAATCTCATTTTATTGATTCATTTCAAGTCGATTAGCCTATTCACCCCCCCTCTAGGCAAATTTCACACCGCCGCGTGGCATATCCTGGATGTGGTAGGTGAGATCTTAGCGTGCGGATCTCACACAATTGAAGGTCGCCGGTTCCCGATACGAAAATTGTATCGGTTCCGCGTGCCTTGTCAGGTCGCCGCCTTCGGGTTTCCCGCATTTCATGATGACAACCTTTCGCCTGGGTAAGGACCTCGACTTGATCGTCAGGGTGGCCCCCGGGCCCCCTTGTCATTGGCAGGGTGAAGTTTTTGACTTGTAACGTCGGCTCCTCTGCGGTTTCCATCCAAGCGTTGCGGGGTCTTACTTAAGAAGGACAGTAGGCACTGTTTGGGGGTTCTTTACGCCTTCATTTGATCTTGCACTCAAACTTTCCAAACTTTCGCTTTCTTTTTGTCTCTAGCCCCGCTTGTGCTGCGATGGAGTTTGGTCTCCGCGAGAGCCGACTCAAGACCGATGGCAACTTGAAGAAGGATCGGGCCCTCATGGGATGGTCCAGTGACTTCTTCAATCACCAGGTCCGCGCTGGCAAGCTACCGTTCGAGAAGGAGCACACTGGCGCAATGGTGTACTTCTCCGCGTACGCCATGGTGGGACTGATCCCACCCTTTTCTTCTTTTCTCTTGGTGTTGCTAGACTTCTATGGTCTGCAGCTGTACCACCTCGGTCCCCACTCCATTCTTTTGGAGTCGATCTTTGTCCACTTCTGCGAGATGTGGGTGGGTATTCCTCCTTGCGTCGACCTCTTCCGCACCTTCTTCACCATCCACACCACCGGCAAGAGTGACGAGTAATTTGGCTTCTATTACTTTGTGAAGCGCAAGAAGTGCCCGCACAAGTACTTACGGTCGTTCCCTTCTGTTAAGTGGGACGACTGTAAGAAGGATTGGATCGTCATCAGGGCAGAGGAACATGAGAGGCTGGAGTTGCCCGTAGGCCTCCCCAACGTCGACACTGAAGCTTGGAGTGAAGTTCCGGTGTTGTTGGACGCCTTCAACCCTGCTCTGACTAGGATCCACCAGTGCGTGGAAGTAGGGGTGACTCCTCAGGTGGTATTTTGCAACTTCCTGGACAACAGGTGGGCTCCACTGAAGAAGAGGGAGAAGCTTGCTTGGGCCCTCAACAGCGTGATGGACGATGACCGGATCGAAACTGGTTTGAATTCCAACCTGGAAGGCGCAACCTTGGAGCTTCACCTCAAGAAGTTCCAACACGGCATCGACGTCGAGGGTGACTATTTATCTCCGCCGGCGGCTTTCCTCCCTCTGAACAAGGAGGCAGAGTTCAGCAGGGAGCTCCAACGTAAGATGCCGATGCTTGATGACCTTGGTGTCATCGAGAGGCGTTCGACCACCGGGTTGGTGATCTCCGGGGCCTCCGAGGGTGGTCCCCCCTCTGTCCCGGAACAGAGAGTTGAAGTCTCAGCAAGGGCAAACAGTTTGCCAAGCCCTCGAGCCGAGAAAGGAAACTAAAGCATTCTGATGGGAGGTCCATCAGGCCTGCTCCTTCCCCAGCAGCTCCTTCTCCCCGGAGGGGGAGGTCTTCAACAGCGGCATCCACTCCAGCATCTGCATCTCCTCGGGGTGCAAGTTCCGGCCGTATGGCTACAGTAACAGGACCAATTGAAGGTTCTGGGTCCGGAAGTTCTTCCCGATCAAGGGGAGCCTCGACCAAAGCAGCGCTGACGGTTGCGGCGAGCTCCGGGAACCTTCCGGAACAAATATACTAGTGGCACCTAGATCCAGTCCTGAGCGTCCGGAGAAGAGGTTTCGTGCTAATTGGTGCGGAAACCTTCTGAGGTAATTTTTGTTTTTTACCTCAGTTAGTTGTCTTGTGTTGTAACTATGTTTTGAGTTTCTTCAACCTTCATCTGTAGTGTCCCCAAGAAAAGGACTGAAGCTCCGGTTCCTACGACAGCAACTGATGCTGTGGAGACGGAAGCTCCGGCTCCAATTCCAGTGCTGCCCCAAGGAGTGGCTAAAGCTGCGACAGCTCCGGCGTCGGCTGTCGTGGTCTTGGACCTTGATTCATCCCCAGAAGCTCCTGTGGTAGCGCCGGACCACCAGAATGAAGATGTACCAGTGGCACCTGTCCTGGAGGTTGAAGCTCCGGGTTTGGACGCTGATATGGTGGACGCTCAGGTCTCAGAATCAGAGATGTCTGTGACTCTGGCCCTAGAGCCGGATGTTGTTGAAGCCCCGATGGTGGAGCCGGTGGTTGATGATGCCCCGACAGTAGAGCCGGTGGTTGATGAAACTTCGGCACCTGAGCCAGTTGTCGAAGAAGTTCTGGCGGTAGAGTCGGTTGCTACAGAAGTTCTGGCGGTAGAGCCAGTCGTCGGAGAGGTTCCGGCACCTGAACCAATCACTGCAGAGGTGCCAGCGCCTGAGTCTATGATGGTCGAAGCGTCAGCACCTGGTCCGGTGGCGGAGGAGGCGCCAGCATCGGAGCCGGAAGCGGCTTTAGCTTTGACCGAACCTTCAACATCTGCACTAGAGGTGGTGGTCCCGGAGGTGCTCGTGCCTGAACCAGGGTGCCAAGATGAAGCTGCCGGCCCCCCGTCTGAGTGGCTAGTAGTTGATGACCTGGCGGCGGGACCTTCGGAACCAATACGGAGGTTGATACTTCTGTAGCAGGACCTTCCTCGACAGCGGTCGAGGCTATTCTAGAGGACGGCCCTAATGCCATGGAAGCTCAGGGGACCGCTCTTGTGGAGTGGGACCCAATTTTTGTCACAGGGAACCCACTGGAACCGGAGGAGATGACCCCAGCAGGTCCGGACCCGATCCCTCTGTCGTTGTCTATTGACAACGTCTGCTCCAGTCTTTGCCAGGTTCAACTGGCTTTTTACCACGACAGCAAGGCTCTCGAGGAGGAGCGTCAAACTCTTAGGAGGTGGCACAATCGGCTCCAATTTGAGACCAAGTTGGCGCAGTCGAGGCTGGCTGAAGACAAGGAGTGGGTGAGGAAGGAGAAGATCCGCCTGGAGTACTGGGGTAAGCTGCTGGATGAGAGGGAAAACATGACGCGATCCCTTGACAACCAGTCCCGGGCCATCTATGAGCAGGCCAAGGCTGCTAATAGCGCAGCAGATGATCGCCAAGAGAGGCTTGATGCCATCCACGCCAGTCTTGTCAAGCGCCGGGAGGCTCTTGAGGTGCGGGAGAGAAAGCTCGAGGATGAAGAGCAAAAAATCCTGGAGCTGCGGGACGACGTCGTGAAGAGGGAAGAAGAGCTTACTTAGAGGCTAACTCTGGGTGACAAGAGTCTCGAGGAGCCCACCAAGAAATTGGATGAGCGCTGCGAGAGAGAGGAGAAGAAGGCCTGGCAGCGAGGACAGGAACTCCACATGAGAGAAAGTGACGTTGCTGTCAGGGAGAAGAAGGTGTGGGGTCGAGAGAAGGACCTGGTTAACTGCCGGAACGAGATCCACCTCCGGGAGGAAGAGCTCAGTAAACTCGAAAGGCAGGTTGCTGAAAAGATTCAGCAGAACACCAAAGAGGTGGAGTGTCTTGCTCAGGAGAACTCAGAGCTTGCAGCAGCCAAAAGATCCTTGGAGGAGTTGCGAAGCGGTATGGTTGCGGAGTCCCAACAAGTTTGGGACTTCCTGGGCAAAGCCAACGATGCGCTGATGCCAATGGGTTTTAGCCCCGTGCGTCCGGATGATCCAGAATCGGAGCTGGACCAGGCGTTGCAGGCGCTGAGTTCGGCAGGCAACAAGCTCACCAAGATGGGCGACGTCATTGCGGACCAGCTGGAAACTGAGGGAAAATCCCTGGCCAAGAGCATCGCAGAATTTATTCTGTCGTGCTACACAAGCCAGGACCCCCAATTCCCCCTGGACCTGGTGCTCCAAGGCTCCATCGTCGGAGAGGGAGAAGCTGCCCAGGCCAGCGTTTCTGAGGTTGCTCAGAAGGTCGCCTCATTCTTCCATATGGACTAGGACCATCTCTTTGTAGCTCCCGCTTGTATTCTCTCTTCTTCTTCTCCAATTTTGTAATCTCTTATCTCCAGATGAATGAAATCCAAGTTTTTTATGAATTTCATTTTTTGTCTTCAACACTTTTGTCCCACTTGGCCCCTTGGTAGATGTACACAATTCGATTGTGAACATGTACCAAGAGGATGTAACAGTTGTTGAAGACTCGCGTGCTTCAGACATGTAGAGCGTAGGTCCGAAGTCTTCGGTAGTGAAGGCTCCCAGAGGTTGTCAGAGCTTAAGGGCTCCGGCTTTGACCATCATCGGAGCTTGGTAGCTCTAGCAGTGGTCTCCATCAACGCGTAGAGTGTCTACAATTAGTCCTCAGGAGTATTCCCACAATCTTTTGTTCATTTTGACGGCTAGCCCCATGGTTTTACCGGAGCTGAGTAGCTCCAGCGATGCTTGCTATCAATGTTTAAAACATCAACTACAAGCCTTCTAGGGAATGTCAGAGCTTTAGTAGCTCCGGCTGAATTCACCATCATCATGAGATCTTTATTTTTCCTGCACACTGAAGTCAAGAAAAATAGTAAAATTCATTTCCTATCTATAACTCAGTTTCGACTTATTATTCTCGTAAGAAATTTTTAGGCCGAGCGCAACTCTTCATACAATCAAGTGCACCGAGTTGTTTTCTCCAAGTCCAATTGTTTTCAGGACCCGCCTTACTTCGGCCAGCAGGGGTGTAGGTAGAGTGGCGTACTAAGGGTGCAGGACCAGGCTAAGTCGATAGCACACTCCGGACCTAGATTGGTTGACGGCATTCAGGCGAGTGAGCCATTCAACAACGTGAAAACCCAAAGATATTAACAATGCAACTCGAGTTGTACATGAATTAGTCGATCTTAAAAATTCTAGAGAATCGCACAACTTTGTTATGGACAAGAAAGAGAAAAATAAAAAATATTGAGCTTGTACAAAGTAAATGCACGTGGAGTCTGTTTTCACACAAGGATGTCTTTCATTATAGGTCCGGGGTACAGGGGAAACAAGTACACCCTTAGGGTACGGAACCAGGCTAAGTGTGTTTTGTTTCTTGTTTGACCCAAGGTAGCTAGCTACACTTTTAGTTCTGAGATTGTGACAAGTGTTGCCTGAACTCTGCGGACCTTCCGGGGAAGGTCCGACTGTTCTCCTGGAGGAGCTACCCGACTCTGTACAATGACTCTATAACATACATCATTTGTAACTACGGACTCACCCCCGTGATATTAAGCGTAAAACTTACGGAGGTGCTCAATGTTCCAAGGATTAGGGAGAGGTGTCCCATCCTCGGTTGCCAAGCGCACGCATCCGGGACGGGATACTTTAATCACTCGAAGGGTCCTTCCCAGCTGGGGGAGAGTTTGTTTAACCCCTCTCTGGATTGTATTCTCCATAGCACCAGATCGCCTTCCTCGAGCTGTCGGTTGTGAACATGCCTTTGGTGATAGCGCCAGAGAGCTTGGCGGTATCAGGCATTCCGAACAGCTGCTCGGCACCTTCCCTCTTCAAGCAGGTCAAGGTCTTCACGCCGGAGTTGGTCCTGTGCGGCATCATCGAAGATCCGGACCCGGAGCGACCCCAAGGTGACTTCTGGAGGAAGGACTGCTTAAGCTCCATACACCAGGAAGAAGGGTGTCTCTCCAGTCGACCGGTTTGGAGTTGTCCTGTTGGCCCATAGAGTGGGTGGAAGCTCTTCGATCCAGTTGGCTCCATGTTTTTTCAGGCGCTCATATGTGCGAGTCTTGTGTCCTTTTAGGATTTCTGCATTTGCTCTCTCGGCTTGGCCATTGCTTGTCGGGTGAGCTACGGAAGCGTAGCTGACTTGAATGTCGAGATCTTTGCAATATCCTTGAAATGCAGAGCTTGTGAATTGGGTCCCATTATCGGTTATGATTTTGTTTGGGACTCCAAATCTGCATACGATGGACTGTAAGAAACTGATGGATGATTGCTTGTTTATTGTCACAACTGGAGTTGCTTCCGACCATTTGGTAAATTTGTTAATGGCGACATACAGGAACTTGTAACCTCCGACGGCTGTTGGGAAGGGTCCCAAGATATCCATCCCCCACACAGCAAAAGGCCATGTAGGAGGTATCATTTGTAGAGATTGGGCCGGTGTGTGAATTTGTTTTGCATGAAACTGGCATGCTTCACATTTCTTCACCAGCTCAGTTGCATCCTGGAGCGCTGTAGTCTGGTAAAAGCCATGTCGAAAGGCTTTGCCGACCAGCGTGCGAGAATGACGCGTGGTTCCCACACTCGCCTCTATGGATTTCTGCGAGGAGCTTGCAGCCTTCTTCCCTTGTAATGCACCGCATTGGGACGCCGTTGGCACCGTGCCGGTAGATATCCCCTTCCACCAACGTGTATCTTTTATCCAATCTGACTATCCGGTCAGAGGATACATCATCTTCAGGAAGGAAATTGTCTTTCAAGTAGCTCCAGATCTCCGAGATCCATGCATGGAGCTAGATTGAGCATTTGAGTCTTGCGTGCTGGGTTGCTCGGAGCTTCCGGCAGGACCTACGACCCTTGATGGCTGCCATGGTAACAGGGCCATCAGGACTGCCAACTTTGAGGTGCCGGTCTCGCCCCCTTCGCTCAGTTCAGCAGGTTGAGCTGTCAGTTAGACAACCTCTGGACGAATGTTCCGTCAGGAGCCGGAGCTCCGGTTGACGCTTTCGTCGAGAGTTCGTCAGCTTCAACGTTATGGAGACGTTGTACATGGTGGAGGTCCAAGACTTCGAAGTCCATCTAAAGCCTCTAGACTTCAAGGAGATAAGCAGCTAGTTGAGGATTGTTACAGGAGCATTCACCCTTCACCTGTTTATTGATGAGCTGCGAATATCCCTTAACCAATAGCTGCTTGACACCATATGATAGTGCCACCTTTAGTCCGTAAATGAGTGCTTCATACTCCGCCATGTTATTGGTCGCCTTGAAGTCAAGGTGCACCATGTATTTAACCTTCTCCCCGGTCGGAGCGAGGAGAAAGACTCCAGCTCCAGCCCCCTGCTTCTGCATGGAGCCGTCGAAGTAGAGGGTCCAGTGAGGCTCGGTGAAGACCAGAGCCTTGAGTTCCGGCTTCTGCTCACTGGGGCCCCCAGGGTTTGATGGAGAGGGGGTCCATTCCGCCACAAAGTCCACCAATTCTTAACTTTTGATTGCTTGTCTTGGGACGAATTCAAGGTCAAACTTGGCCAATTCCGCTGCCCACTTTGCAATGTTCCCAGTGGAGTTGGGATTATGCAAAATCGCTCGCAGTGGATATGAAGTCACCACTGAAATCTTGTGAGCTTGGAAATAGTGTCGGACCTTCCTGGAAGCAATAAGAACTGTGTATAGCAGTTTATGTACTTCGAGGTACAGAGTTTTAGTGTCATGGAGTACTTCACTGATGAAGCACACTGGGCGTTGGACGGTCCGGACCCTCCAAGAGGGGCCCGAAGCTTCCTCCTCATCGACTCAGACCCTCTGGAGGGGTCCGGACCTTCTTCGTGGATCGTCGGGTCCTTGTTGGAGGAACCTGGAGCTTCTTCATGAGTGACTTGGACCCTCCCAGGGGGGTCCGACTCTTCTTTCTCAACAAGAGTAACTCCTTGTTGACTCGAGTTTGGGGGGTGGGACCCAGACTCACCTTCAGGGACCTCCTAATTCTCCCGGATGGGTCTAGATTCTTGAGCTTGTACCGGTTCTGGTCTCTTCGCAACCAGGACCATACTGACAACTTCGTCAGTTGCCGAAATGTAAAGCAGTAAATCCTCACCAGGGTTCGGAGCTACCAAGGTTGGTAGAGTGGTGAGGAGCTGCTACAGCTCCTGAAACGCCTTTTCTGCTTCTTCAGACCATTGGAATGGTCCGGACTTCCTCAATAGCTTGAAGAAGGGTAGTGCCCGTTCTGCCAGTCTTGAGATGAACCGGCTGAGGGCAGCTAGACATCCAGTCAGCTTATGGACATCCTTGATGCGGGCTAGTGGCCACATATCTTCAATGGCTTCGAAGACAGCTTGCAAGGTGTCAAGAAGTGACTCCTTGTCCTTAATCATGACGACGATGTCATCGACATACACTTACACTACGTCTCTAATAAGCTCTCCAAAGGTTTCGTACATAGCACATACAAATGTTGAAGCTGTATTCTTAAGACCAAATGGCATGGCATTATAACAATACAATCCATCTACTGTGATGAAAGAAGTATGCTCTTCATCTTCCCTAGACATTCTGATTTGATGGTACCCAGAATATGCGTCTAGGAAACACAGTAATTCACACCCGGAGGTGGAATCCACTATCTGATCTATTATAGGTAGTGGGAATGGATCTTTTGGACATGCCTTATTTAGTGTTGTGTAGTCGATACACATCCGAAGCTTCCCGCCAGCCTTGGGTACAACGACTGGGTTTGCCATCCATTTTGGGTGGAAGACCTCTCGGATGAATCCAGCTTCAAGTAACTTCTTCACTTCTTGTCGTATGAAGTTCTGTCACTCTACTGATTGCTTCCGAGGCTTTTGGTGTACAGGCCGAGCATCGGGATAGATCTTCAGATTATGATCGATCACTTCCCTAGGGATCCCAGGAATTTGTGACGGTTGCCAGGCAAACACGTCGACGTTAGCCCGGAGGAAAGTGATGAGCGTGAGTTCATATTTGTCATTTAGACCTCACGATATACGGGTGGTCTGAGCGGCGTCAGAACCGATTTTGACGAAGTTGACGGGAATGTCGGTGTCGCCGCTTGGTTGCACACGGGGTGCAGAGGTTGAGCCTCGATGACGAATGCTCGGGGGTTTTGGAGCTTGCTGGTGCCTAGAATCTTCCTCCTGCGCCGTAGCAAGGGCATGAAGTTCTTCCAGTGTAGTCACTCCAACAGTGCGGTCTCCACAGATCCGAAGAACACCAGCTGGTGTTGGCATTTTCAACACCAAGTAGCCATAATGAGCAGCAACCATGAACTTGTATAAGGTTGGCCTGCCCAAAATGGTGTTAAAGGGTAAGTTCATCTGAGCAACGTTAAAGACCAACTTTTCAGTGCGATAGTTCTCCCGAGTCCCGAAGGTTACGGGGAGAGTTATGGCACCAAGTGGGGTTGTGGCCCCCAGACCTACTCTAGAGAAAGGTCGGGAGGGGCGAAGGTCCAAAGGTCGTAGCTGAAGCTTGACAAAAGCTTTGAAACTTATGAGGTTCAGCCCCGAACCTCTTTCTACCATCACATGGTGGAGTTGTATGTTGTTGATGGTCGGAGATACCATCAAGGGGAGTTGACCAGCTCTGATCATATTCCGAGGGCAGTCTCACGCGTCGAAAGTGATGGCAGTATCCATCCACTTTTGGTGCGGCTCCGCCCTGGCGGTGGGAGCCACCGAAGCCATGTCCCGTTGCATGGTCTTGAGGACACAGCGGGAGGTGATGTCCCATGAACCACCAAAAATTGTGTTCATGGTTTTTCGACGTTCATTATCGGAGATGTCAGAGTCGTCGTCAACGGAGGTGTAAATGGCCTTCAAGACTTTTTTAGGGTCCTGAAAGCCTAACTCCTCTTCAGCCGGAGCTTCGTTAACTTTATGTTTTCCTTCCCTTTGTCAGAAAGGAACTTCTTCCCGACACTTGTTGTAGCGCTCGGCAAGGTTCTCGACCTCTCGGCAGTCTTCCAAGTATTGGTTGTTCGACTTATGAATAGGACACCACATTTTGGAGTTGCCGCCATCTTCAGATGAAGGTCTAGGTCATTTCTCGGGGCGTGGCCCCCAGCCACCCGGAGCTGCATCAGTTGCAGCAGTAGGTGTGCCAGCTGACGGCTTTTTCTTGCCAATGGACTTTTTCTTCTTTTTGCCACTCCTGGAGATAGTGGCTTTGCTCTTGGAGGATTTTTTGTTATCCTCTGGAGGTGGTTTGGAGTGCATTTCACGGCCCTCCGCAACTTTAGCAAACTTGTCTGCCAAGCTGAAGAGCTCCGTGACGCTGGTGATCTCCTTGATCGCCAGCTTCTCCAGCATCTTCTTGTCTCGTATGTCCTGTCTAAATGCCACAATAACAGAGGCACTAGAGATGGAAGGAATAGTGTTCCGTACCTAGGAGAACCTCTGGATGAAGGAACGCAAGGATTCTCCCCACTTCTGCATTACAGCAAAAAGGTCCAGTTCGGTGCCTGGTCGGGTGTATGAACTGCCGAAATTGGTGGTGAACTGTTGGCAAAATTCCGCCCAACTATTGATGGAGTTGGGTGGGAGGCTCATGAACCAGGACCTGGCGGTCCCAGTTAAAGCCACTAGGAAGTAATTGGCCATTACGGCCTCATTACCTCCGGTTGCGAGGATTGCAGTGGAATAAATCTGTAGAAACTCTGGGGGATTGACAGTCCCGCCAAATTTCTCCAGCAGGTGAGGCCAGAACTTTTGTGGCCATCTGACCATGCGTAAGTGCATGGCCAGGGCAGAACAGCCTTCTCCTACTCCCTCGGGAGTAGGACTATCTCGAGCCTCTCGCCTTTTGCGAGCGCGCTCGATATGGACGCGGTCGTCCTGCTGACGGTAACGACGATCAAGCTCCGCCCGGAGGTCATGAGTTGAAAGCCTAGTTACTGTATGGGTGCGTCACGCCCCGGTAGGCAGCGACGTCGCTTGTTGAGACATAGCACGCCTCCTATTCTAGGAAGCGTTCAGACCAAGTCTGCCCGACAAGTCCGATGCTGCGATGGGGCCCGCCCCAAGGGGGGAGGACCTTGGTTGCTGATGTGATCGGTTGCTGCTGCAACCAAATGTTCCACATCAGCCCTCCACTGCTCCATTGCACCCTGGGATGCACCCGGAGGTGGTGGGCGTTGGAGGAGAGAACGTGCTGCATGGAGCGCGTGTTCAGGATTGGTGTTATTCGCCAATGTGCGACCGACGCAGATGCCCCGTCCCGTTGACCAGCTTGATTTGCTGGTGCAGACGATGGCGGTGGAGGCATGACTCCTGCTGGAGCTGCAGCACCTGCTGGTTGTTGCATATTGGATGGATTGCCTCCAGCAGCTTGCGCAGCAGGGTTGCCATTGGACGATCCAGCAGCTGAGTTCACCATTCTTGAAATCTCGGGCATGCTCCCCCTACCTGGCGTGCCAACTATCGGAGTGTTTTTCCGGCAATCCTCCCGATACTACCGTTGGTAGCTCGCGGAGTTTATAGTTCGGTATTGGGTGTGCAGAGATTTCAAAGAATAGGGCAAATGGACACAAGGATTTATGTGGTTCGGGCCGCCTGAGCGTAATACCCTACTCCACGGGATGTGTAGCTGTTGTATTGAGCGTCTAAGAGCTTTCAGTCAGAGACTGTATGTGTGTCTGAGGCAGCAGAGAGTCTGTCCTCGAGTCTCCCGTCGACCAGTCCTTTTATAGTACAAGGACTGGTCGTTACACAGTTATCCTAGCCCGACATGTGGCCCCGGTGGTTACTAATGTTTAATACGTAATCAATGAGATTAATTACCCTTAATAGTGTGGTAACGGGACCTGACAGTGTTGTTACTAGTATTAAGGGCCTATTGATCATGTGTCATTAATATGGTATTAATGACACTTAATCAGGTCTTGAGGTCTTTGATTGCCCTTTGGAGGTCCGAGCCGTTGGGGGTTCACCGGCTTGATTGCCAAAGTTGAAGGTCTGGCGGTTTGGACATGTGGCAGCTCTGGAGCTATCCGTCTGGGACGGGTAGGTCCGGTGCAGGTGTACACGTGTCGGTACTAGATCTTCCCTCTGTCGAAGGTTAGGTCCGGGGCTGCCGTACAAGTGTTTAGCCCGGAGCTATCCCATGTGTGGGGTATAGCTCCGGCCGCAGTGTACATGTGGTAGTACTGGAGCTAACCATAGATGGGAGGCATGTCGAGTCCTGTATGACAAGTGGGGCCTTCGCAAGTCTTCAACTCAGACAGGTGAAGTCTCTTATGTGTTTTTGTAGTCCCAAGGGGTATACAGTACGCAGGGTATCGACAGGACCCTTTTATAATTGGCTTGGGAGAGCTCTATCTACACCTGTTTCCTCATAAATGGGACGGTGGTACAGTGTTCCGTATCTCCCTGGCAAGTTTCTCGGATCTGCTTCGGGTTGTCGAAGTCGTCGTCGTATATCCACTATGATTATGTCGTCGGTTAGTGTCGTACTGCGGCATTCGCATGCTACTTACCAAACAAGATGGGACAAGAAATGTGTCAGCAGACACTTTGGTCCGTGGAAGGGTTAGGTCACACGTGGCCATCTTTTTGGTAACGATTGCGCCCTCTTTAGCCCATTCCTTCACTAAATACCGCGGCATGCCTCAATGGTCATCTTGTGCTCCCGAGCTCGAGCACCTGTAGTACCCCGACCTTATGGTCGGGGCTCGGCGATGTTATCCTCCTTAGGTTGGAGGTCGGGTACAGCACGGGTTGTCTCGCGATCAGATACTAATGGAGTTATGTAGCCGGGGTACCAAAGATACGGGCCCAGATGGTATGCAACCACTATGCGGCTACGAACCGTAGCTACCCTTCATCACAAGGAGGGGCCCGCCACAAACGCCCCCGCCAGGCGAGGTTGGGGTAGATAGCGTGCCCAAGTCTTGACTGAGAGGTCAGACGGACGATTCCTCCTTGCCTCGAGCCCGAGAGAGGCAGGCAGTTGGGGGCATTTTCAATGGATGGTTGGCGTAGTAACTTCAACAGGAAGGATAACATGCGATGTGACATGTTGGTAGGATAAACCTGTCATCCGTTCCATCCTCCATAGAAGAATGATTATCCAGCACACACAATGTTGCCTTGGCGATGAAGAAGTCAAGACCGTGAAGATTGCGCACCCCAGGCAGCCTGGGCGACTAGAATGAACATTGTACAACCCAACCCAACTGTGAGGAATGTCAATTAGATAGGATCTGATGAATAGGTTTAGGCCCGATCTTCCGAAAGGTAAGTCAATTGGTGTGGAGAACTCGACGTTGATGATCCGCGGCACTCGAGCAATATGAATAGCCCTGCAATCATTACACCACTGCTATGTTGGTTATCAACCGTGCGGCAAACGCTTGACCTCGCAAAGAAGGCTAATCCCTGCAAGTGAACCGAGAATACAAGCAAGAACATAGAAGACACAATCTGAAATTGAGAAGTTGGGGTCTCACAAACCGTAGAACGGCGAAATTGTTATTCTAAGCAAAACCCACCGAATATGACCGGAGGCTGCAGTATTTATAGGATAGGTTTCGGACAAAACACGATTAGACGCGTCTCTAATGGACTCATACGGGATACAAGGCCCAAAGGCCCGATTCGGTGGCGCAGCACCGGATAGAATTCTGGACTCGACTTGTTTCGACGATTCCCTATGACTCCGCAGAAATTTTGTGATGGGACCAGAACCATTAGAAAATATATCTTCTCTGCTTTCCGTGCATATGTAGAATAACAAAAACGGAGTCCGTATTCATCCTGGGCGTCCGTCTTAAGGTGGACTATTCCTGGACTCCGAGTTGAACTCGAGTTCGAGTTGTAAACTGCTTCCATCAACATGTGGACGACCCAGCTGGTTCTCCACTCTCCCTAGGCCTCTTTCCTTCACATGTTGATCTTCTCCATTATTCCTAATAACAATTAAATCATCACATAGCAATCTATTCTCAAACTCACATGCAAAAGAAGTTAGGAGCGAGCTCACCTGCTGATTTATTAACCGTGCTCGTGCTCTTGTGATTGGTCCCTGCATTTCAATCTGTGTCTCCCCTGTTGTGATGTCCTCATCATCCTCCCCCTCTTGCATTTGAGTCGTCCTCGACTCAAGTTCATCTTCATCTCCCAAGTACGGTCGCAAATCTGAAATGTTAAATGTAGGACTAACCCCAAAATCGGGAGACAATTCAAGATTATATGCATTATCATTAATCTTTTCAACAATCTTAAAAGGACCAGCAGCTCGTGGCATAAGTTTAGATTTTCTCAAGTCAAAAAATCGCTCTTTTCTCAAATGTAACCACACCAAATCACCCAGTTCAAGTTTTACTTCTTTTCTACCTTTACTACCTGCAATCCTATACTTCTCATTCATCTTTTCAATATTTTTCTTTGTAGTTTCATGCATCTTAAGAATGAATTCAGATCGTTCTGTAGCATCCAAATTTATAGTTTCAGAAGGAGGCAAAGGTAGTAAATCAATAGGAGCACGGGGATTGAAACCATACACTACCTGGAATGGACTTACCTTTGTCGTGGAGTGAGCAAATCTGTTGTAAGCAAATTCTATATGTGGTAAACACTCCTCCCACAACTTCAAATTTGTTTTCAAGACAGCTCGCAACATAGTGGATAAAGTACGATTAACTACCTCGGTTTGTCCATCCCTTTGTGGGTGACATGTAGTTGAAAACAGCAACTTGGTTCCCAACTTATACCACAAAGTTCTTCAAAAATGACTTAAAAATTTTGCATCACGATCAGAAACAATGGTATTTGGCACACCATGTAAACGAACAATTTCCGTCATAAATAAATCATCAATGTGTGAGGCATTATCATTCTTATGACAAGGTATAAAGTGTGCCATTTTGGAGAAACAATCAACAACTACAAAAATACTATCCCTCCCCCTCTTAGTCCTAGGCAATCCGAAAACAATGTCCATAGAAATATCCTCCCAATGTACACTAGGAACAGGAAGAGGCATATAAAGACCATGTGGGTTAAGGCGAGACTTAGCTTTATTGCAAGTAGTGCATTGTGACACGTAGCGCTCGACATCACGCCTCACCTTCGGCCAAAAGAAGTGTGTGGAAAGCACATCTTCAGTTTTCTTCACTCCAAAATGTCCCATCAAACCTCCTCCATGTGCTTCATGCAAAAGTAATAGACGAACGGAGCTAGCAGGAACGCATAGCTTGTTAGCACGATAGAAGAGACCCTCTTGCAACACATATTTATTCCTAGTTCTTCCTTCTCTACAATTTTCAAAAGAATCTTTGAAGTCCAAATCAGTAGGATATAATGCTTTTATTGTTTACAAACCAAAGATTTTATGATCAGGTTGGGACAGCATGGTATAACGTCTACATAATGCATCGGCAATGACATTTTCCTTCCCTTTCTTATGCTTAATGATGTATGGAAACGAATCTATGAACTCAATCCATTTAGCATGTCGTTTATTCAGATTGGTTTAACACTTAAGATACTTCAATGATTCATGATCGGAATGTATGACAAACTCCTTAGACCAAAGATAATGTTGTCAAGTTTGTAATACTCGCACTAAGGCATACAATTCCTTATCATAAGTAGAATAATCCAGAGAAGTACCATGAAGCTTTTCACTAAAGAAAGCAACGGGTTTACCTCCTTGTATGAGAACACCTCCAATACCAATGCTGCTTGCATCGCATTCTAGCTCAAAGGTCTTGTCAAAATCAGGAAGTTGTAGCAATGGTGCTTGTATAAGCTTCTATTTGAGAGCATCAAAAGCTTGTTGCTGCTGTTCGCCCCATTGAAACAACACTCCCTTCTTCGTTAGCTCACGTAGAGGTGTTGCAATGGTGCTGAAATCCCGCACAAAACGGCGATAAAAACCTGCAAGACCAAGAAAACTACAAATTTGTGTGACGGTTGTTGAGACTGGCCAGCTAGTGATCGCTTCAATTTTTGCCTCATCCATCTCAATTCCCAGCAAGGAAACGACATAGACAAGAAATGATACTCGATTGGTGCAAAAGACGCACTTTTCGAGGTTACCAAACAAACGTGCATCTCTCAAAACAGTAAAAACAGCACGTAAATGATCAAGATATTCATCATATGACTTGCTGTAAATGAGGATATCATCGAAGTAAACCACCACAAATTGTCCAATGAAAGCACATAAAACCTCGTTCGTTAAACGCATAAAGGTGCTGGGTGCATTAGTTAAACCAAAAGGCATGACTAACCACTCATAAAGTCCAAACTTGGTTTTAAATGCAGTTTTCCATTTATCTCCTAGTGCCATTCTAATTCGGTGATAACCACTATGCAAGTCAATTTTTGTGAAGATAATAGCACCACTCAATTCATCAAGCGTGTCATCTAAGCGGGGAATAGGATAACGATATCGAATGGTGATGTTATTTAGCGCTCGACAATAAACACACATGCACCAACAACCATCTTTCTTAAGAACGAAAAGAACAGGAACAGAACAAGGGCTAAGGCTTTCACGAATGTACCCGCGGTCCAAAAGATCTTGGACTTGTCGCTGAATTTCCTTAGTTTCCTCTAGATTCGCCTTGTATGCTGCACGATTTGGCAAAATTGCTCCTGGAATCAAATCGATCTTGTGTACAATGCCTCTCATCTGTGGTAAACTGCAGGGTATTTCAGAGGGAAACACATCCTCAAACTCCTGCAAAAGGTTAGCAACAGCAAGGGGAAATTCAATAGACAATTCATGAAGTGAAAACATGGCTTCTTTGCATACTAAAGCATAGCACATCCCCTTAGCATCGAATAAATCAGCAAGGTCAGATTTAGTTGCAAGCAACGATGGTGATTTTAACTTAATGACTTGCTGTTTTTCAGATTCTAGTTTTGTTGCTTTGCCATCACGAATTTTACTCTTCTCAAAATGCACAATTTCAGCAGGAGTCATGGGGAGCAAAGTGATTTTCTTTCCCTTATGCATGAGAGTATATTTATTAGTTCTACCATGATGAATAGCATATGTATCAAATTCCCAAGGACGACCCAATAAAAGAGAACAAGCATCCATAGGAACAACATCAAAATCAGCAAAATCATGGTAAGAAGCAATTGAAAAATGTATTCTCGCTGTTTGTGTTACCCGAAACTTACCGCTGTTGTTGAATCATTGAATGTGGTATGGATGAGGGTGTGCTCTTGTTGTCAAACCAAGTTTCTTGACGACGTCCGTGTTCACCAAGTTATTGCAGCTACCTCCATCAATTATAGTGTGTACACGGCAGTCCTTGATGATGAGAAACATGTGGAAGAGGTTGTGTCGTTGTAGCTTGTCGTCAGTCTCCACTTTGGAGCTTAAGGCATGCTGCACAATGATGCTCCTATAGTTCTCTGTTGCCGCTGTACCAAGTACCTCTTCATTGGTGTGTTTGTCATTTGGATCTGTAAAGTTAGTAGCAAGAGAATATTCATCTTCAACATCCGAAGTACTAACATACAGGCCATCGTCGCGTGCTATGCGTGCACGTTTGCTCGGGCAATCTCTCATCATATGACCAAGTCCCTGGCAGCGGTGACACTTAATGTCGGAAGTACGACTCGCAGACGATGATGAAGGCTTGAATGATGTCGCCTTGCTGCCCTCCAGCACGCGAGAAGGTGGAGCAGCAGGTATAGTTCGTTGGCCGCCATTGGATGGTGTAGTCGCTGCACGGGGGGTCGAAAATGTTGCTGTTTTGGATGGTGTGGGCGTCGAACGCGGCGTGAAATTGCTCCTTGTGTGTTGTTGTTATTGTTGTTGTCGGCCCTGCAATTCTTTTTCTGCCAACATAGCAAGCTGAAACTATCTGTTAACATCATCATATTCCTTGTAATCAACAATGTCCTGAATTTCACGCCTCAACCCCCCATAAAAACGAGCTATTTTATCATTCATGTCTTCTACTACCCCACAACGCAGTATACCCTTTTGTAACTCTTGATAATACTCCTCTACGGACATGTTACCTTGGTCTAAGCGCTGCAATTTTTTGCGAAGGTCCCGCTAAAAAGATGGAGGAACAAATCAAACACACATAGCTTCCTTTAATCTATCCCATGTTGCAGGATCAGTTCCACTTTTAACAAGTTCATTCCACCATATGATAGCAAAGTCCTTAAACTCACTAGTGGCTTGGCAAACTCTATGTTGTTCAGGAACAAGATTGGCATTAAATTTTTGCTGTACTGTCATCTCCCAATCAAGATAAGCCTCAGCATCATAAGCACCAGAAAAAGAGGGTATAGTAAATTTCACTTTGGTAAAAGGATCATCAGGAGGACGATTATAATTGTTATGATTTTTACCTCCCATACCTCGACGATAAAGTTGCAGTCTTGGCTGGTTGTTGTGATCTTCCATATCATCATAAGGATTGTCTTCATGTCTTCCAGTTGTGATCTTCCATATCATCATAAGGATTGTCTTCATGTCTTCTAGTGAGAGGCAACCGAGCCTCAAAAGTATTCATCCGTAGAGCAAGGTCATCAAGTTGGCAAGTCAAGGACATGAAGCTCTGATACCAATTGATAAGTAGGTTTAGGCCAGATCTTCTGAAAGGTAAGTCGATTGGGGTGGAGAACTCAACGTTGATGATCTGCGACACTCAAGCAATTCGAATACCCCTGCAATCACTACACCACTGCTCCGTTGATGCATTGTATTTGACGAACATATCTGTCATGGTATTCATCATATCAAGTAACACAGCATGTTGAACACATTGGTCATCATTGTCTTCTCCTACCATTGTTAGTAGGAAACAAAAGACAACAAAAATTTGTTATCCCTATCAACTACAGTGACAATGTGAAAGGTGGAAGAAAACAATATCTCGCCCTAGCGTCTTACCACGCTCTTACAAGTGTTCTTACCGATACAGCAAGTGGTGTAGACGGTGAGATGAACCAATGAAGTGGGGAGTGATTGCAAAGGTACCTATTATGCTCAAGAGAAAGGTGAAGCTTGGATGGCACAATATGGTAGCTAATAAGCAGAAAATCGTTAACAGGTAAACAAAGTTGAATAAGTATTAAATGTAGGAAACTATTGCTAGTCAACCAAGTGCTCTAGCGCCTAGCACAACACAAGGAAGTAGCAAGGCAATAGGAAGACAGAATGATATAACCAACAATCACAGCACAAGTAGTATAGGCCAATTGCTTTAATATGCGTGCTCTTCACTATTTTTTTCTGTTTTGTAATATTTTTTGATATTTTTTCTTTACTCAGGAGCACAAAGATAGGAGGCACACAAATTTCAGCTCAATCGCATGTAATATGCTACCAATGGAAAATCAAGAAGATTCTTTAAAATTCATGTTGAAACTTCAGTGGCCAGATAACCTATCTTCTGAGGGGAATTTGGGCAATCTAATTTTTCTGAATGCGGCCATGGCATGGAAAATCAGATGCAAAATTTCACGTAGATGAATTTGAGAAAAAAATCGCCCGATTTCGAGTCTGTATGCGAAAGTTATGTCCGTTTTAAGGTAGGTTGTCCGAGTTACGATTTTTGGATGTTGATTCTAACTCGGTTTGAGAACAGAACTCGCAATCGGATATGAAAACGATCGAGAATTTGCACATCAACTAATGGGGTGGTGTGTGATTATTCAAGGATGAGTGGCACAGAGGTTTGTCACCTACTCTAGGGTTGGCGATGTGGGAAATCACGCAAGGCGGCTAGCTAGGGCAAACCGACGAACATGGTGGATCGGTTTTTTATTTAGGGATTGTGGAATAGGTGTCAAACAGCAAGAAAACAAGGACAAAACAAGATAACTAGGACCCAAAACAAAAAGCTAAATCATCAACAAGACTCGACCACGCGAATGCAAACTCAACAATGCAAACTAAAAAACAAAACTGCAGGCACTATAGTCTAGGAAGCGATAAAAACGATGTAATTTTTTTGTGGCTTTTCTGTGGACTCTAGGTACGAAACAAAATCGATCTAATAGAAGGAAAACAAAGATACCTCACTGGCAACCTAGAAATCTGATACCAATTGATGAGTAGGTTTAGGCCTGATCTTCCAAAAGGTTAGTCGATTGGGGTGGAGAACTCGACGCTGATGATCCGTGGCACTCGAGCAATTTGAATACTCCTGCAATCACTACACCATTGCTCCGTTGGTTATCAATCGTGTAGCTCACGTTTGACCTCACCAAGAAGGCTAATCCCTGCAAGTGAACCGAGAACACAAGCAAGAACGTAGAAGACACAATCTGAAATTGAGAAGTTGGGGTCTCACAAACCGTAGAACGGTGAAATTGTTATTCTAAGCAGAAACCACTGAATATGACCGGCAGCTGCAGTACTTAAAGGTTGGGTTCGGCCAAAACACGATTAGACGCGTCCCTAACGGACTCATATGGGATACAAGGCCCAAAGGCCCGATTCGGTGGCGCAGCACCGGACAGAATTCTGGACTCGAATTGTTTCGATGATTCCCTATGACTCCAGAGGAATTTCGAGATGGGACCAGAACCATTGGAAAGTTTATATTCTCCTCTTTCCGTGCATATGTAGAACATCGAAAATATAGTCCGTATGCATCTTGGGCGTCCGTTTTAAGGTGGACTGCTCCTAGACTCCGAGTTGAACTCGAGTCCGAGTTGTAAACTGCTTCCATCAACTTGTGGACGGCCCAGCTTGTTCTCCATGCTCCCAAGGCCCCTTTCCTTCACTTGTTGATCTTCTCCATTATTTCTAATAATAATTAAATCGTCACATAGCAATCTATTCTCAAACTCACATACAAAAGAAGTTAGGAGCGAGTTCACCTGTTGATTTATTAACCGTGCTCGTGCTCTTGTGATTGGTCCTTGCATTTCAATGTGCGTCTCCGCTGTTGTGATGTCCTCATCCGGATCGCCTCGCCCAGGAACCCTAAGACCTCCCTAGATGGGGGTGAATTCACGTTGTACTCACTTTACTTATGCATTTACCTTATCCGTTTCATTTTACGCATTTACATATGTGTTTTACTTATGCATTTACATACGTGTTCCTTTTACACACTTAGATATGCAATTCATTACGCACTTCCTTTTCCTAGAGTTCATGTACTCGAGCAAGGCTCGCTTGTAATCTGTTATCTCACCTTTTGAGCTAACAAAGAACATGGATAGACTCCCTCTAGACGTAGGGCATTTTTTATCTGAACCAGTATAAATATCTTATCTTTTGCAGCTAGCCATGAGAAGACGAACGTGATTCAATAACAAATTTACTAGTTGATTTCCTAATGATGACACCTACCACCTGCTGATCCCGCATTCTTCGGTACCCAGGGTACAAAACTCTATCCAGTTGCCTACCAATATATATGATGTCTTTCTTTCCTATCCCCAAAGGGGTGCTCAAGAAAATAGATTATTTCAGATCATGATTCTTTTGGTACCAAGAATAAAATAAAAAGTATTGCTTAGCAAAGTGGCATATAATATACCAACCAAGGGATTATTTCAAAAGTATCACAATTCTTGGGCACTATTGATCTAGAATTACAAAATAGAGCATTATTGAGAAAATGAGTTTTAAAACTCTTGACACGGATGGTACTCGGCAGCAATTACTGCGGAATAAATATTTAGGCTCAAAGCCACTATCTAAAACATACTGGAAGCCGTGAGATTCTCATTTTTGGGCTGGATTAATGAAAGTGAAATGGGGCTTCCTCAGATTGTGAACTTTGAAAACAAATGACAAAACATGAATACGGTTCTAGGAGGTTAAATGGCTAGGAAATGAAATATTGAAAGAACAATACACAACCCTAGCTTGCTACAACATGTGACAGTGGCAGGCATTTTTTCAATCCCTAGTACAACTTGAGATGGCATAGAGGGATCATGGGTAATAAGTTAGTGGAGTGGAATGTATTGCGACCACGCCTCACTAACGTAGTGCCAACAGGGGAACATGATGAGTTTCATTAGAATTTAACTCAAAATGAATAATTTTCAATAAGATCACATTATCTAGGACTGATCCATTTTGACACTTCTAATTTAAATAAAAAGTTATGGAAAATGAAGGCGCCATTAAAAATAAAGATATTTATGTAGTTCCTGAGGGAAGGGTTTATTTTGACCAAAGATAAATTAGTGCAAGTGAGGTGGAATGGATGTATGAATTGTTGTTTTTGTAATAAACCAGAGAGCATCCAACACTTGTTCTATGAGTGCTTTTTTACACGCATGATGTAGTATGTTGTATATGTGGCTACAAACATTAATCATCCTAACAATACTAAAAAATGTTTGGATCTTGGTTACCGTGAATTAAAAAATATGTCAAACCACTTGTATTATTATTGTGACCTGTTAGAGAAATAAAAGATATTTGTATTCCCTTTTGTATAAGGCATTTTTTGCATATATTGTAACTCTCCTGTACTCTATACATTTGGGCCTCTTGGCCTTATATCAATACAGGCACCATTCATAACATAGTATCATATCTAGGTTATTAGAGTTAGATTTTATTTTGTCTACCCTAGCCACCGACGTCAGTTCTTCCTACCGATTTTCATTCTCCGTCGGGTGTTCATGTCGGGAGACCTTCATTATCAGAACAGTCTCCCATCCATCATCGGGTCTTCTGCCAACCTCAGCTGGCTTCTCCTTGGGCACATGTTGACGGTTGGTACGTTACATATAGGAATCCGCAAGCGCACGGAGAACCTGATGTAGCACTTCCCCTTAAAGTGTATTTCCAAGAGTATCGAATCTAAGGAACGTATGTGAGATATCCTAACTTGTTCACCCAATGACACACAATGTGTTTGGTAGGTAAGGATTTGAGAGGAATTCAATAGTTTTATTCTAAGTCACAGCATGCTACAATCGATACTTGCTTCAGGCATGGGTTTGCCCCTTGCAAAACCAAGATGATTCCCACTAAGAGCCTATGGCATAGCCGAACGTGGAGGATTACTAAATGCAGATACGACTGTCACCACTGCCTACCTTTTCAATCTGTGGGTCTACAAGATATCCTTTGATGAATTCTAATCTAAGCACCACGCTTAAGATCTAATTCATAACTCTAATCATGTCGACTGCTAAGATACTGATGAACCCGATGGGTACAGGGGATACCCTATCTTTCAATTAGAGATGTTGGTGGTGATTGAATTTGGCAGAGGTCGATGTTGGCTGCCCGACTACCACAGCCAGAATGGAGTGACGCCTTGAGTGACAGTTACATCGTCTCCTGATAACTATGATTTGAGTGGAGGTCGACGTTGTGCTACCCGACTACAACAACCACAAGGATGATGCGCCTTAGCAATAAGTACACCGGCTCTTGTTGTTGTTGTTCTTGCCATGCCAAGAACAGCCTTGAACCTGCAAGCAATCGAAGAACAAGATAACAAGCAAACACTCATGGATGTGATAAGTTGGGGTTCTGATTCAAGTAATCGGAAGGTCTCGTCGACACTTGCGTTACAAGAAAGTAGCAATGGCTAAACTTATAGAAAACAAAACCCAAGTTCTTCCTGTGGCTGCTAGTTGCTTATATAGAGAAGGAAGACTAGAACTCAGGATGGAGTAACGAGTCTTGTTCGGACTTTTCTGTGCAACTCAAGCATCATCTGCCTTTGATTCTTGATCCAATGGAAAGTAAATGAAGATACCTTTCCAGCAAGTACTTATTTGCATTAAACATCCTTGGGAGTTGAAAGTTATGCCCCTTTAAAGCTGGTACTAGCTGCAGTTACGAGGACCCCTCGGGTGGAGCAGCCTTCATTGCATTAATCCCTCTATTCCTCCTAGCTGGATCAATTCCCAAGCACCTAATAAACAAGGTCATCACAAGGATTTAATAGTTCTCCATTTAAAGGATAATTAGTTTGAACAGCCAGGAATGGATTCACCTGATAATTAAGTTCACGTGCACGAGCGCGTGTCATTGGACCTTGATTAGCCGCAAGTGGTGAATGTGTTGCTGTTGTGGTTGTATCAATGGTAGCGATGTCCTCATCAGATACGAGTAGAGCTTCTAATAAATTAAAGCAATGAACCTACAAGTAGTTGCGAAGCAAACTACTATGAAATAGAAATTAAACTTGTACTGAATTCATGAAAGTTTCTTACTCGACTCCAGCAGAACTTCCAAAGTGAGACTTGACAAGCCCAAGCCTCCTCCTAGCTCCTCCTCACTCTCATTCTACTTGGCTGGCCACTTGGGCAACACTAAACGTTTGGAGTGGACTAATTCTCAAACTTGTAGTGTGTGTGAAGTGAGCCCCCCCCCCCAATTTATACACAATGTAGAGACAGTTCCCTCCATCTTTTGCATGTCAATTAGTCTCCACAGACTTCAGAGCAAAACAGGAAGTCGACACGTGTCGTCTGACCAGGTTTGACGCCCGAAAGGAGTCGGTCAAACCCCGGTTCGGCCGACTCGTTCCTGGCACCTCTCGGGGTGTGCTTCCTCCAGGTCACTGTCCAGTGGGCCCTGACCTTATCCCCGCATGAATCGACATTGGATCCCATCGGAAACACCTAGGAATGGGTCCATGGATCCATGTGATGCCACGTGTCCTTGGTTGATTGGTCGAATGGTAACTTTTGGGATTGCTCCCTGCAATCTTGGATATTTTGGGGCTGAATTCACTTGCATGCAAATAGACACTAACGCTTATGGAATTGGTTAGTATTAACCCCTACCATTGTGTTGTTTTCTGAATTTTATATTTTTATGCAGTGAATTGACAGTCAAATTTAGCATTTAAGGACCGTCAACAAACTCCCCGAAACTTAGTCCTTTGCTCGTCCTCGAGTTAAGGCAAGAATAACTAAGTGCTACGATAAAATTTTGCAATGAATATGAAAAAAGTGTAGAAGGTATTTTAATTCATACCTTTGTTCATGAACTCTTTTTGTGGTCTGGCTACCACATCATTTTGGGTGTTTGAGAGGTGGAATGGTTGAGTACTCGGATTACCTCCTACTGAAATAACTTCGAAAATTGCTATATTTTGAATGTCAGAAGGATAATGCCTATTTCCTCTCAATTGAATTTTCTCAATTCACTCACTATGTTTGAATCCTCACCTTGGCATAATTTTGCCACTTATGTCCCTACAGCTAAATATGGCTTTTTGTAGAGCTTGGTAGGGATAAAGAGTGATACATTTGCAGTTCATATATTACTAAGTAGAAAACGAGATCCACATGAGAAGACCATGATTGAAAAACATATGACTAGGGAAATTCTTGTGCACATATTGTGAATGGCGGATGATGGATGATAAATGGTGAGGATAACTCCCATTTGATCACTCTTTTTCTGCAAGGATGAAGCATGGCTACTTATCAGCTCTTTCTTTTTTTTTGAATTCTTTTTTTGAGCTCTTATAGCCATGCCTTCTACTCTTTTTTTGCATCTTTTTAATGAGAGGAGATTTTGCAAAAAAAAATCATGGAGTATCTTTTGCTGGTGGATGGATGAAAATTATGGAAGTATGGGTGGAGTGCACAAGAAATTCCTAATCAAAGATTTCATGCAAGTCACTCAATAGGGTCAAGAGTTTGACAAAGTTCAATTAAAATGCAAAGTGGGTACTTAAATTCCAATGAGAGATGAAGACAAAACCTTAATACTTCAAAATTGTGCGAAAATCAAAATTAATTTCAAGCAAGGATGGTTTTATCCATGAGTTTATTTTACTCACCATATCACACCAATTAAAAACTTAGATGACATGTTATCCTAAATTAATCATGTGTGTCCAGAAACATGGTAGTGAAATCACTAATTTCATCTTTAAGCAAATTGCATTGTTTTTTTTTAAATCGAGTTGATTTTAGAGAGATTTAACATGGATGCATTGAAAATTTCAACTCTATTTGCAGTAAATCATAAAGGGTAGCAGATCGGAAATCCAACCTGATGTGGTATAGCAAAACGGGGCCGAGAGGGACCACCACCAGGTCGATTGAACCACGGGTTCAGCCAAGCCCAAGCTAGTTCCTTTGGTGCCCAACTTTGTCATGTCGTCTCGCGTGTTCGATTGCGACGTGTTCTCGGGTGAAAAGTGTAATCTATAATGTCGTGAAATTGTGGAAGAACTCCTCCGCCACACTTTTTCCTTGAAACTTTATTGGACACAGAATAAACTAAAGAGAGGAACTTTACCGGTGTTAGATCAACCGGTAAGTTCACTTTATTGAATAAAAATTGGGGGTGCTTACTTTATTGAATTATAAATTTTGGAATAAAAACAAAATAAATAAAACTAAGAGGTATGTACCCAAGGCCTAATGGGGCATATACTCATGGTGCCTTGTAGATGTCGAACATTCCTACGGACTCGCAAAAGCGCCTAACTTTGGCACTTAGCCACGAGGACAACATCAATCTCCTCCCTAAGGGCATCAATGTCATCTATGAGCTACACCCTCTCAATGTGTGCTCCGGGCACTGTGCGCGCTAGTTGTTCATTCTCCAAATGGAGATTTGCTTGTTCCTTTGCTAGTTGTGCCCCATCAGCACGAGGATATTTCTCATCACTTCTTTGATAGTAGGTGGTGAGAGGTGACGCCTCACCCCGGAGGGGGACGAACATGTCGACTCCTCCATCGCCATGTTGTCCACACGCTTGTACATGCCTTTTCCATAACCCTTCGGCGTTCTCACACGGTGGATTACAAAACGATAGTTCTTGACTCCGGCGAGGTGTGAGTTGGCGACTCGTAGTGGTGGCTCACTGCGTTGCCTTCTTCGTCTTAAATGTGCATGTGTACTTCTCGCCAGGCTGAAGCATGGGATGGACATCATCTTTTCCATGGAAAAGACGAGTCGCTATGGGCTTGAGACGCCTTCGTTGGATGTTGCGTTGGAGTTTGTGACTTCATGGGCACTCTACGAGGAGAGAGCGAGCGAGCCACACTGCGATGAGTGGGGCTACATCCACAGGGTGTACCAAGCGGCGAGATCGTGATGAGAGGTGCCACGTCTAATGCCATGATGGATTCAATGGCCAAGGTGGCTCCATCGTTGGCCGACGTAGGCTCCCCACTAAGGTTGAATGTGGATTTGGAGGATGCATGGGGGACGGTATCCTTGCTAGCCACGGTAGATCGGACTTGGTGGAAGATGAGAGAGTGTGTTTCTTTTCTGTATTGGTGCAAGTCTACCTCTCTATTCGTGGCTTTTCAATATCGTCGAGGCGGAGATTCAATCTATCGCACTGAGGGTTCAGTTGGGATAGCACGGGGGGGATAGCCTACGAAAACTGAACCAAGACGGCGCAAACCAAGAGTCAGCCAAACCTAGGGTTCGACCGACTTGGGATGGCCCTGTTTGGGCTGCTGTTTTGCGGGACATCTCCGTGGATCCACTTATTGGACTTTGAGGAATTACATGGAATTTTGAAGAATGGTGTGAAAATCGAAGAAATTTATCACGTCGACTTCCTTTTCCAAATCCTCGTGGAAATCTAAGAAGATTTTGAGATGGTGCCCATTCACCTTAAATAGATGGCCTTCATGATCGTGGAGTGTGATGGCCTGATGAGATGAAGTTTCCATCACGGTAAACGGTCCTTCCCATTTACTTCATAATTTCCCATGTCCAAAGTGTCTTACCCTAGAGTTAAACAAAAGGACTTTATCTTCAGACTTAAACTCTTCTGGCGTAATCCGTTTGTCGTGTCATCTCTTAGTTCTTTCCTAATAAATTTTGGCACTATAACATGCCTCCCTCAATTCCTCAAGTTCGGAAATTTGCCTCAAATGGTGCTTCCCAGCCTTGATAAGATCCATGTTCCACCGTTTTATGGCCCAATGAGCTCTATGTTCCAACTCTACAGGAAGATGACAAGTCTTCCCATAGACAAGTTGGAACGAAGACATGCCAATGGGTGTCTTATCAATGAAATGAGACCCACCATCACTTATGACCATTCGGGGAGTGCCAAAGCATGGCAAAATTATCTCATGGAACCTTTTCCTAGCTTGCTTAAAGTCGGCATTTTTGCAAGGCAATGTCTCTACCTGTTTTGACAAACAATAAGAACATACTCGCAATCATAGTACTTTGGAAAAGGTCTCATAAAGTCAATACCCCACACATCAAATAATTCAACTTGGAGATTATATGTGAGGGGCATGGCACGACGAGCAGTGATTCCTTCATGCTTTTTGCATTTCCAACATCGGCGAATGAATTCTGGTGTCTTCATACATAGAAGGCCCAAAGAATCCACTTTGTCAGATATGTGCCTGGGTACGGTAAGCACTGTAATTGTCTCCAAAGGGGTCGGCATGGCATTTTTCAATGATTTTGGTTCCTTCGGTTGTGGGGACACACCTTATAAGAAGGCCATCGACACAAACTCGATACAGATATGGGTCGTCCCATAGGTGTCTACGACTCTCATAAATGAGTTTCTTTTTGTTTTCCCCAAGTGGCACGTACCCCGTGACCATAAAGTTCACGATGTCCGCATACCAAGGGTGATAGTCGGCCACCTTGAGCGTAGGAAGTCATTAATGGGTATGTCCCTATGTTGTTTGACTTCCATACACAAGAGATGATCCGCAACAGAATTATACACTCCCTTTTTATCTTAATCTCCAAATCAAATTCTTGGAGTAGGAGAATCCATCGAATTAGTCTTGGTTTCGTGTCCTTTTTGGTGAGAAAAAAAATTTCAAGGTTTCATGGTCCGTGTGTACAATGACCTTGGTGTGAGGACCAGGGTCCAGACAAACAAGGAATCATATTGGGTGGTGTCGTGCGATGCGACACCCAATAGCACAACATAGAAAAAGAACAAAGAACTCATAACATAAGTGAGCAACTTACATTATTCTCAGAGTTTTATACAAAATTGCTACATCAACGGAAGTCTTCATATAACTCTATCAAACCTACACTACAACAGTAGCGGTCATATCCAGTCCATGGATACTCCACTCTAGCATCACAGAAGAAAGCATCAGTGTCCATGACTTCCATTAGGCTACATAACTCCAGAGGGTACTGCCAAGAAACCCGTCATAGCTATATACATGCAAAACTCGTACAAATGCAACCGTGAGCACAAGGCTCAACAATACTTAACTGTCTCACCTAAGAACATGAAACTCTACATGCTGGGAATGTCAGGCTGAATTGTAAACTACAATAAGTAAATGTTCACTATCAATGGATCCTTCTTTCAATTTTATAATAGCAAGTTAAGTGTTTAGAATCATAACTTTAGTTCTCATATCTACTAATTCAACCAAGTTGCTTAACCGTACAACAGGTTACTCATAGTTCCAATAGTTATTCTCTCACAACTCAATGACTAAGTATGCTCCCTTTTGCGAGAGACGATGATTTGAATCAAGATACACCCAGCTTGCACATCATGTACACCCGTCTAGAAGAGGTGTACGGCCTCTCCCGTTAACGTTGTACACAACAACCTTTCACAAGACACCCAAGAAATGAACCGGTCCTATCGTCCCAGAAATGTAAGCCCCAACTACTCAAGGTTGTCGGTAGAGGAGTTGCCCCTTACTTTCCTATTGGCTAACCGCCTAAGACAGTGGGGTATGCCCCAATACCCAGGTTAACATGTTACATCGGTTTTCTTGGTCTCATATATCCAGTATGCATCTGGTACAAATTCAAACTTGTCCAGCAGGGCCGCACACGGTACGGTCCTTAATCGACACGGGCAGGCCTATGCAAACAGATCTTTGGTTTACCGCTTTCTACCTGCCTGCCTAGTCTCAGTTTCCATTTAAATGGATCAACATTAAAACACTCCCAACAGATCCCACTTACTACTGTTCACGAGTAGAATTCATCTACTCGAGTTATATCATTCCATGTCCAATCCTCAACTTTAACATAACAATTATCATCATGTGAAGTCCTATTCTACCTAGACTCCAGAGATTCTTGGGTCATGCATGTGGAGTATCATACATCCCTAGACTTAATGCACAATTATCATCATATAGATTATAAAAAGAAAACATATTAATAACTTAAATACAAATTGGGGCTTGCCTTAGGTTTCGACCAATGTAAATGTCAATAATCAGGCTTGCTCTTCTGATTGAAGCTTCTTGTTGTTCTTCTTCTTTTCTTGCCTTTACTATTGCTTGGGCAATCTTCTGCTTGGGTGCAGCTTGAGCGAATCTTGTTCTTGCAGCGTGGTCCATGCTAATTCTTCTCCTTCGAGTCGTGCTCCTCGTCGATCTTCCTCACATCATCTATCGATATGGATATGCATAACAGATTTACTTCACAATTTAAGAATCGAAGTATCTTATAAACAAAAAGGAAATTCAAGAACTAAAGAGGAGACGAAGTGAATTACTTGCTGGTTTCTAATGTGTTTTAAAGGGTAACCACTTTACACAACATAGGTTATGTAGTAATTAGAATCTATATGTTCATACTATGTATAAAGCTCAAGAATGGAATTGTTAATGTGTCATTGGACAATTGGTTAAGATTAAGGAAATAATCTCTGCAATTAGGAGGTGGAATACCAGATATGAAATCCTAAATGTTGCTAAGGAAATTTAGTAAGATTCATAAGTGTTATAATTTGGTAAATCCATATGCTGCTAAGATTTATCAAGTACCCTTGATCAATCAATTCTACAATGTTCTAGGCAACTAATGTTCATGAGTGAATTACTGGGGACGTATGACATGACAAGGAATTGTGATACCAATTTTCAAGATTAGTAGAGCTGGTTTTAATTATCTGCAATTTAATCAAAAAGAACACTTCTTGATTTATTGCTCAAGTACTTCAAGTCAAACTGACCTGGGAATTTTATTGTGAACTGTAGAGATGCGAAGGGTATTATCAGAAAAATATTTAGAATTTTATAAGTTATGGAGCCTACAAAAGAATTATTTTAGTGTTTAATTTTCTCAGATTTTTAGAGAACTTTATATGGTTTTTCATGTCAAATAAACTGTTCTACTGCAAAGTGTAGATCATAGGGAGGCTATAGGAATTTATCTCACAATTTTAGGAATTTTCTACAAATTATAGAGAATTTTACAAATTTTGTACATTTTCTGCAATTTTCCTTTTACTGGACAGTTACCTAACAGGTTGACAATAGGCCCCACAAGCAGTTTCTTCTTCACCCTTTGGACAGGGACAGAAGGGAACCGGATCAGTGGCAGCACACGGCCATTCCCGCGCCGGCTGGCGAAAAATGGCTATGGGAAAAGGTGGAAACTAATCCTAGGAGATTGGAATGCACTACGGGCAACTTTGCGGCACGCTGTGACAATTGAAGCAGCACCAGCAATGGCGGCAGCAGCGGTGTACTCGTTAGCCTCATTTGAACAGCGCCTAGATGAGGTTTAAAACTTGGAAAACGTTCGTGGAGCATGAGTGATGAGGACATCAACACCCTCGATACATCCACACCAACTCAGCTACCGGTTTCTGGTCCGATCACTCGCGCTCGTGCACGTCAACTAAACTATGAGGTGAACTCGTTCTTGGCCTTATGTCCATATTATCAAGACCATGGAACTTCGTACTTTCTTGTTTTGTTTAGGAACAATGGAGAGGAGCCAATGGGAAGGGAATTCGCGCGGACGGGATTTGGACAGCATAACAGCACCAACTTGTGACGGCCACCACTACTTCATACAGACTCCGATCTGGGCGTTCAAGTACTTCTTGGAAAAATTATCAAGTCTAATTTCAAACGGATTTGGCCTCATATCCATATCTATTCGGATTCGGCCGCAATCGTTATTTTAATATCAAGACATTTTCTGTCCATGGTGCTGCATCACCAAAATTGGGCCCATGGCCCATGTATCATTTGGAGTCCATTAGGGACTCGTGATTAGGGTTTATCACAACCCTAGGGAGGTAATAAATAGTAGCCTCCGCCCTCATTAGCTGGTGGGTTTTGTTTATTCGTAAGTTAGCTTCTGTTGCTTCCTTGTACACGCGCGTGTCGACTAGATCGCCCGTCTACTTGTATCCAGAACCCCACTTCAGATTGATTCAACTAATAAGTGCTTGTTCTTCTTGTTCTTGCATGTTCTTTGATTGCTTGCAGGAACAAAGGCCCTCGTGGTCAGGTTGATTGTGCGCCAGCAAGATCAATATAACTTCGGAGTCGATGTACCGATCGCTAAGGCGCATCGTCTTGGGGACGGTGTAGTCGGATCGCCAACGTCTTCTCCTCCACAAACCGACACTTCTATTCTCATCGAAAGATCGGGAACCAAAATCCTATCAAGTGGTAATCAGAGCAAGGTTAATCGGTGAGAGTGCTACCATTACTTTTCTTTCCACTGTTATCATCCTATAGTCCAGAAAAAGCCCAAAAAAATACCAGATCTGTTTTTTCCATTGTTCCTAGACCATTGTGCCTTTTACTTTCTCTACGTAGTCAAGACTTGTTGAGTTCATGGTTGCTTCGATGAGTCAAGTTGCTGGTCTTTAGTTTTGCACAACTAGAGTTTCGAGTTCGTGTCACATTCGGTCACCTAGTTCGAGTCAGATTCGTAGTTGGAGTTTGAGTCAGATTACTAGTTTGAGTTTGAATCAGATTGCTACTTAGAGTTTCAGTCGGATTGCTAGTTCGAGTTTGAGTCGGATTACGAGTGCAAATCAGATTGATACTTTGAGTTTGAGTCGGATTGCTAGTTCGAGTTTGAGTCGGATTACTAGTTCGAAATCGAATCAGATTGCTACTTCGAGTTTGAGTCAGATTAGTAATTTGAGTTTGACAACAAGAAAAAGGCAAGTGCAAAATCAAAAGCCGCACTAAAGCCACAAGCAATTAGGGAAGAAAAAAAAGGCAAGTGCAATATCAAAAGCCGCATGTGCAAATTTTGTTCTAGGGTCTCCTGATTCCATCTAGAGAAAGTTTGGGTGACCACGCCAACAAAAGAAAAAAAGAAAAAAAAAGAAAAAAATCAGATTGTTGTTTGGGTTGTTTTTGGTGACGACATTGGTGACTCAGCTCGCGTCTCTAGTACGTTCTAGACTAAGATCAGTACAGTATTGTCGTAGATTATTCAGCTTGTTGTGATTAACATGGTGAAAGTTTGCTCCTTTTGCTAGTTCAGCCACCTAAAGCCATAGATTGACACATGCTCTTAAAGTTGTTCATTACTTGCTGTTTGCCATCACCTTCTTGCTGAGCTTGGTAAGAACATGTAAGAGCTTGATTGAACAGGTGGAGAGTGAGCGAGTTATCTCCACCAGCACCTTTGTAGCTAGGGATAACATTACCCTTTCATATTGGATTGTTCTTTTTTTCTACTAACCATGGCAGGAGGAGCAAATACAAACGAAGACGTGCATTCACCTCGCACACAGGGAATTATACAACACTTCGGACGCCAAGTGCGGCTATGCACAGAAGCGCTTGATGAGGATTTTCGTGTTACCAGTGACCGCCTTGGCCAATTGGAAAATATGCAGATCGACACCAACACCAAAATCAGCACGTTGGAGATTTATATTCAAACATTGAACACCTCTATTGGAGCCATCCTGTAGCGCCTTGAGGAGAGGGATCGTGGACGCACCGCAGATGGACAGGTGAGCAATGCTCCTAGTACTGTACGTGACAATGAAGATGACTATTTTGCAGATACGGAGATTGGGGAAGATGAGGAAGCTAGGCCACGGCGCCGGCTACAACGCAACCGTCAAGGTATGGGTGGACATCGTCGGCGTGAGGTACGCAATCATAATGATACTTTCAACAAGATCAAATTTAAGATACCTCATTTTGATGGTAAATATGACCCTGATGCATATATTACTTGGGAGATTTATGTTAATCAAAAATTTGCATTTCATGAGTTTTCTAAAAACACAAGAGTTAGAGCAGCCACTAGTGAGTTTATTGATTTTACTTCTGTTTGGTGGATAGAACATGGCAAGAAAAATCCTAAGAGCATACCACAAACTTGGGATGCTTTGAAACGGCTCATGCAGGCTAGATTTGTTCCTTCTTACTATGCACATGATCTGTTAAATAAGTTACAACAATTTAGATAGGGAGCTAAAAGTGTAGAAGAGTATTTTCAGGAATTACAAATGGTTATGTTGCGTTGTAATTTAGACGAGGATGAGGAACCAGCTATGGCTAGATTTTTGGGTGGTTTAAACCGTGAAATTCAGGATATACTTGCTTATAAAGATTACAATAATGTTACCTGTTTGTTTCATCTTGCTTGTAAAGCTGAAAGAGAAGTGCAGGGACGATGAGCTAGCTCTAGAACTAATATTTCTGCAGGAAAGACTAGCTCATGGCAACCACGCATGACTACTCCTTCGACTAGGCGTGCTTCCCCGCCATCTTCTTCACCAAGTCGGGCAGCACCTTCTTCCTCCGGCAACAAGCCACGTGCTTCTTCCACTAGCTCAGCAGTAAAGACCACCCAAAAGCCCACCGAGAGTGCTTCTTCCGTAGCATCTACCGAACGATCTAGAGATGTTCAATGTCACAGGTGCAAGGGTTTTGGCCATGTGCAGCGTGACTGCACAAGCAAACGTGTTCTAATTGTTAAAGATGACGGTGAGTACTCATCTCCTAGCGATTTTGATGATGATACACGTGTTTTGCTTACAGCTGACTATGCAGGTAGCGATGAACATCAAGAAGAGCATATTGGTGCAGAAGATGCAGCGCACTATGATAGTCTCATTGTGCAGCGTGTGCTTAGTGTACAAATGGAGAAAGCGGAACAAAATCAAAAGCACACATTATTCCAAACAAAGTGTGTCGTCAAAGAGCGATCTTGCCGCATGATCATTGATGGAGGTAGCTGCAACAACTTGGCCAGCAATGACATGGTGACCAAGCTGGCACTAAGCACCAAACCGCACACACATCCCTATTACATTCAATGGTTAAACAACAACAGTAAGGCAATGGTAACTAGACTTGTGCGAATCAATTTTACTATTGGATCATATATTGATGTCGTTGAATGTGATGTTGTGCCTATGCAAGCTTGTAATATTCTGCTAGGAAGACCATGGCAATTTGATAGAGATTCTATGCATCATGGTAGATCAAATCAGTATTCTTTTTTTACCATGATAAAAAAATTGTGTTGCATCCTATGTCTCCTGAAGCTATTGTGCAAGATGATGTTGCTAGAGCTAGGAAAACTAAATCTCAGGACCATGCTAACGTTGAGAACAATAACAATGCCAAATCTGTGTTTGACAAAAAAATTAGATATCTCCGAAGGGAAAATGCTTGTTTGCTATGAAATCTGATATTAATGAATTGATTGCTTCCACCTCTGTTGCCTATGCTTTGGTATGCAAAGATGCTTTGATTTCCCTTTATGATATGCAACATTTTTTGCCTCCTGATGTTGCTAACATTTTGCAGAAATATTCTGATGTGTTTCCAAGTGAAATACCACAAGGACTACCACCACTTTGAGGGATTGAGCACCAGATTGACCTCATTCCCGGTGCTTCATTGCCCAACCGTGCACCATACAGGACAAATCCGGAAGAAACAAAGGAGATTAAGCGCCAAGTACAAGAACTACTCGACAAAGGTTATGTACGTGAGTCGCTTAGTCCTTGTGTTGTTCCAGTTATTCTAGTACCTAAAAAGGATTGATCATGGTGTATGTGTGTGGATTGTAGAGCAATCAACAATATCACCATTCGATATCGTTATCCTATTCCACACTTAGATGATATGCTTGATGAATTGAGTGGTGCTGTTGTGTTCTCAAAGGTTGATTTGCGTAGTGGTTATCACCAAATTCGCATGAAACTAGGAGATGAATGGAAAACTGCTTTCAAAACTAAGTTCGGTTTATATGAGTGGTTAGTCATGCCTTTTGTGTTAACTAATGCACCTAGCACCTTCATGAGATTAATGAATGAGGTTTTGCGTGTATTCATTGGAAAATTTGTTGTTGTGTATTTTGATGATATATTGATTTATAGCAAATCCATGGATGAACATCTTGATCACTTATGTGCTGTTTTTAATGCTTTATGTGAGGCACAATTATTTGGTAATCTTGAGAAGTGCACCTTTTGCACGGATCGAGTCTCTTTACTTGTCTATGTTGTTACTCCACAGGGAATTGAAGTTGATCAAGCCAAGGTAGAGGCTATTCAGGTGTGGTCTGTACCAAAGACCATCACACAGGTGCGGAGCTTTCTAGGGCTGGTTGTGTTCTAACGTTGCTTTGTGAAGGACTTCAGCACCATTGCTGCTCCATTGAATGACCTTACGAAGAAGGGGGTTCTTTTTTCTTGGGGCACCACACAAGATAACACCTTTACCATACTGAAAGATAAGTTGACGCATGCACCTCTTCTCCAACTTCCTGATTTTTCTAAGACTTTTGAGCTTGAATGTGATGCTAGTGGGATTGTATTGGGTGGTGTTTTGTTACAAGAAGGAAAACCTATTGCATATTTTAGTGAGAAAATGAGTGGGCATGTTCTGAATTATTCTACCGATGATAAGGAATTATATGCTCTTGTACGAACTTTAGAAACATGGCAGCATTATTTGTGGCCCAAAGAATTTGTTATCCATTATGATCATGAATCACTAAAGCATATTAGGAGTCAAGGGAAACTGAACCGTAGGCATGCTAAGTGGATGGAATTTATTGAGTCTTTTCCTTATGTCATTAAACACAAAAAGGGAAAGGATAATGTTATTGATGATGCTTTATCTAGACGTTATACTCTTCTATCTCAACTTGACTTTAAAATTTTTGGATTAGAAACGATTAAAGATCAATATGAACATGATGCTGATTTCAAAGATGTATTGCTGAAATGTAAAGATGAAAAAACATTTAATAATTTTGTCCTCAATGATGGCTATGTGTTTAGAGCTAACAAGTTATGCATTCCAGCTAGCTCCGTTCGTTTGTTATTGTTACAGGAAGCGCATGGAGGTAGGCTGATGGGGCACTTCGGTGTGAAAAAGATGGAGGACATACTTGTTGGCCATTTCTTTTGGCCAAGGATGAGGCGAGATGTGGAACGCTTCGTTGCTCGCTGCAAGATATGTCAAAAAGCTAAGTCACGACTTAATCCACATGGTTTGTACATGCCTCTTCCTATTCCTAGCATGCCTTGGGAGGATATTTCTATGGACTCTATTTTAGGACTGCCTAGAACAAAAAAAAAGGGAGGGATAGCATCTTTGTTGTCATGGATAGATTTTCTAAAATGGCACACTTCATACCTTGTCGTAAAAGGGTTGATGCTACACATGTTGCTGATTTGTTTTTCCGAGATATTGTTAGGTTGCATGGTGTGCCAAACACAATAGTTTCAGATTGTGATGCTAAGTTTCTTAGCCATTTTTTTAGAACGTTGTGGGCAAAATTGGGGACTAAGCATTTATTTTCAACTACTTGTCATCCCAAAACTGATGGTCAAACTGAGGTTGTGAATAGAAGTTTATCTACCATGCTTAGGGCTGTTTTTAAAAAAGAATATAAAAATGTGGGAAGAGTGTTTGCCTCATGTTGAGTTTGCTTATAATCGTTCCCTACATTCTAGTACTAAGAAATGCCCTTTTGAGATTGTTTATGGATTTGTACCCCGTGCTCCTATTGATTTATTACTTCTTACTTCAATGGAACGAGTGAATTTTGATGCTAAACATCGTGCTGAATTGATCTTAAAATTGCATGAAACCACTAAGAAGAATATAGAGTGCATGAATGCCAAGTATAAACTTGTTGCAGTGGCACAGACGGACATGGCGCAGTGGCAAGGAAAACGGCGATGGCTTGCTCAGCATGGAAGTAAAAAAAAACGAGGCCAAAGGGAGGATTCATGAGGGGAACAGAGAGGAAAAGTATGCGTGCAACTTGCCCTTGCGTCGGTCGGGGCTGGGACACGGCCCAAGCGCGGTGTGGCGTGGCACTCGCAGAGGCGCGGCCACGGAGAACCATGTGCTGAGGAAGGAGGTAAACATCGATGCCCTGGTTGTGAAGTGCACACGCTGAGACACAGTAGGGATGGGCAAGGAAGAGATTAAGGAGAGCAAGGAGCGGCGTGGCAAGCAGCTGCTTGGCTGTAACACCCTCATTTTCATGCATCATTCCTTGCATACACTCATATACATGTTTAACATTAACTCACGTAAAGAGGAAAAAGTTTAAAATCGATTTGGAGCATTTAAAATTGATTTGGAACAAAACCGCACTTAAAATGCAGGAAAGTGCGGACTAGTCCGATTTTACTGAGTACTAGTCCGATTTCTCTCTGACTAAAAACGGACTTGTCCGTTTTTGCTACGGACTAGTCCAATTTTGCTCCGGACTAGTCCGATTTTGCCTCTGGAAACTTTCGGACTTGTCCGATTTTGTGCAGACTAGTCTGATATTCCAAGAATCCTTGAAATTTTGCTAAGTCCCTGGACTTGTCCGGACTAGTCCAGTGTTCCAGCGGACTTGTCCGTTTTCCTCTCTGACTAAAGTCGGACTTGTCCGATTTTAGGCCAGACTTGTCCGATTTTCTCTCTGGACATTTTCGGACTAGTCCGGTCCTTTTCGGAATTGTCTGATATTTTGTGACTCCGAGTTGATCTCTTGTTTTACGACTTGTTTCTTGAGTTTCACGTTAAGTGGGCCTAGGGACGTCGTGCCTAACTCTTTTAGAGCCCATGAGGGACTCTAAACCGGCCTCTACTCATCCCAAACTCGAAACCATCTAACCCTAGCCTCCACCTCTATATAAACAACCCCACCCCTTGGCTTGACATCTATTTGCCACTTTTCCACCCCACCCAAACCCTAGTTCGTGGAGAGCCACCATCAAGGAGGGGGGAGAAGATCCCAAGCAAGAAGAAGAAGAAGAGGAAACAAAAGAGGATCAAGATCTCCATCAAGCTCTCGTTCTTCATCACCAATTCACCTCAAAGTTCATCACCAACCCTAGATCACCAAGATCCAAGTGCTACCTCCAAGTTTCTTGATTCATTGGAGTCCTAAACACCTGGTATACTTTCTATTATCTTTTCCTTACGTGAATTAAACACCTAATCTCCAAATTTCTATCGATCTAGAAAACCCTAATCTGTTGATCTCGCAAAGTGCAGACTTGTCCGGTCCCTAGCGGACTAGTCTGGTCTTCCCAGCTAAATTGTGTTGAATTGATTCTAAAATTTGATCTAATCACATCCAAACATATATAAACTTGTTAAAATGTATTAGAACTAGTTAGCGATCATTAAAAGCAATCAATTAACAAGTTCTACCTTGCATTTGCATCAATCATGCATGTCATGTCATATTTAGTAATATTTGTGCACTCTTTGATTGTGTTTCTTGTCTTGTATGTTTATTGTGTGGATTAGACGGATTTGCGCTAGAGAGTGCCGCGGAGGATCTATAGCACCAAGAGTTTGAAGGCTTTGATCCTAATCAACAGCAAGAGCAAGGCAAGTGTCCTTAAAGTATATTGATCCTATTTTAAAATAAATGTTTTGTTTGCAAACTGCATGCTTGTGTCAATTTGATGAGAATCCTATGGTATGAAGTTTACTAGACTTGTTAAATCACCCTTGTCACCTGGAATTTATGGTAGAGAGTCGGGAAGGGCTTTTACCTTTTTGCTTCGCTTAATTAATTGGGATGGGAAGACAATAATACACACTTAATTATGCATTTATGAGATTTTGATTAACATGAACTGGTTAATATGATATGGTAATGGGTGATCTAAGCAAGCCTGGTACGTGGATGGGTTGGAAGTATGGTGGTTTGCTTGCTTTAGATCTAAGGATCGGTTCATGCGAGAATAAGCCAGGACTACAGTGCCACCACGAGGCCAAGTATGGGCGTGGTGTAGCTGATTAATTAGGGCTTTGCCAGTGCTATTTGGACCATTATGGATGCTCGGGGAAGGGGTAGTCGGATTGGGTTTGTTGATGATTGGTGGGACTACCCTGGGATCAGAATGGCTCAGGAGGGGGCCCTTGGTTGAAGATGTGCTCAGTTGGAGACATCGCCACCGGTGAAACCTCAGTGGGGTCTAAATAGGTTAGTAATCCCTTTGTAAAGGGTATTTTGTCATCTCTTGGCCACAAACCGACGGAAGTGTGAGATGGCATAATAGAGGTTCTAGTCATCGAAAGGTGATGAAATCACGAACACGTGGGTAAAGTGGTACAAACTCTGCAGAGTCTATTAAAACTATCATGATAGCCGTGCTCCCGGTTATGAGCACCTGGACAACTTCCATGATTAGAGGGAAATTGGGATTTGGAATGGTTATGGTTGGTATTATGATTATGGATTAATTTCTGGTATTGAATATGGTTATTGGCAATGGTGAAATCTGGAATTATTGATGATGGTAGTGAATTTAGACTGGTATTATGATATTACTTATGATTATGATGGGTTTACTTCATATACATATAATATATTGCTTTTCAAATATTTTAATGTACTTTTCAGCACTTAGCCATTATTATTGTCGTCATTTGAATCAACCACATGTCATACTTTCCACACTTGCTGAGTACGACATGTACTCACTCTTGCAGTCCCCCAACAGTTGCAGGTCAGGATTGTGAGTTTAATGGTGATAATGCAGAGTTCTAGGCCATGTCTACTGTCAACTTGCCTGTGGTGTTGATTGGAGTTGCGCTATACCCTATTGCTTATGCTGCCTAGCTGTTTAGTTTGCTTAATTAGAGTATTTCTGCTGCAGTAGTTGAACTTGTCATTAATATTCATTAGAGCTTGTATTCGAGGATAATATGGTTTGTTTAATAAAATTTGGTTAATTAATCTTGTTCTGTGTTAATTTTCTGGATACTCTTTTGTGAATGCACTCGTGTATGTGTGATGAACATCCTGGGCACACATATGCGTTCACTTGGTTCATTTTTCGGAACCGGGTGTCACAGATTGGTATCAGAGCCACAGGTTGACTGTAGGATGCAGCATAGATAGAATGGACACTTTAGAGCACATAGGAGTACTCAGGAATCGATGTGTTTTTCCTTGGTGTTCTGTTGCTATATATATTGTTTGCTTTTGTGCTTAATAGAGGATTTTGGAATGCTTTAGCATTGCCATGTCCACCTAGGCTAGTATAGCTAGTTGTTTAGTTTCATATCCCTTGATGCATTTAGTTGGGGACATTTCTAAATTCTTACCTATTGCTTTTCTCCAGATGGTGAGGACTCGCAACTAGAGGGATGCTAATGATGAGGAGGGGAACAATGGAGTGCCTCAGATCAACATTGGACAAGGATCTACGCAGGGAGCTATCAACATTGAGCTGCTTTTGGCTATGCAAAACCAGCTCATGCAGACCATGATACAAACTATGGGACAGCTGCAGGCTGGCAACATCAACCATCAGCCCCACATGCCTCCACTACCACCCCCGCCTCCTCATAACCGGTTGGGAGAGTTTATGAGGACTAGGCCGCCAACCTTTGCTTAAGCTGCTGACCCTATGGATGCCAATGATTGGATCATGTCCGTGGAGAAGAATCTAGCTATTGTCCAATGCAGTGACCGGGAGAAGGTGCTTTTCGCTTCTCATCAACTAGTTAAAACAGTTGCGGATTGGTGGGATTCACTCTGCAATGCTCATGAGAACCAAGAGAGAATTACCTGGGCGGAATTCAAAGAGAGTTTCCATTCTCATTATTTGCCCGAGGGAGTTATGATTTTGAAGAGGCAAGAATTTGAGAACTTAAGGCAAGGAAGATCAAGCGTGAGTGAATATCTCAATAAATTCACTCAACTCTCAAGGTACGCGCCTGAAGATGTGAGCCGGGACAGCCGGAAGCAATATTTTTTCATGAGAGGCCTCAACAATGAGATCCAAGTGCAATTGCTCAATTGTGACTATGCCAACTTCCAGAAGCTTGTGGACAAAGCAATTGTTGTGAAGAAAAGGTCCGTGAGATGGAGCAAGACAACAAGAGGAAGGCGCCATATCAAGGACATCAACAAAGAAGTAATGTACACCCTCGCTTTGCGCCGCCCAATGCGCCTTACTTCAGCCCTTCTGCGCCTGCTCAGCGCCCTGGTTATGCACCATGCCCAACTCAGTTTGTGCAGCAGCACCCTATTATGCAAGCACCTAGGCCTCCAATGCCTTATGCGCCTCATGCTAATTTTCCTGCTGCGAGTGTTCAAAACCAAGCTCGTCCCAATAATTCTGGTGGAGTTAAGAAGTGTTATACTTGTGGAGAAGGTGGACAGTTTGCGCATCAATGTCCTAAGTCAAGCCTTGGTCAAGAAAGCAATGCACCGAGGCAAAATCCAAGACCCAATGGAGGAAAACCACAATGGAACCGTGGACAGCAGAATTTTGCTCGTGGCAACGTGAACCATGTCTCTACGGAGGATGCTCAACAAGCGGATGACGTGGTCATTGGTATGTTTCTCGCCAACTCCAACCCCACGACTATGCTATTTGATTTAGGAGCATCGCATTCATTCATTGCATCAAAGTATGTTGCCAAGTATAGTTTGCCTATCTCTCATATGAAGTTCACTCTATTGGTCAAGTCTCCTGGAGGAGAGATGAGGACAAATATAGTATGTCCAAAAGTAAGCCTTAGAATAAGGGGGGTAGACTTCTCCGCCAACCTCATTGTTTTTGATTCTCAAGGATTGGACATTATACTTGGTATGGACTGGTTGAGGACGCACAATGGAGTTATTGAGTGTGCCACGAAGGCGGTGAAGTTGACCAATGACGAAGGTATCACCGTAGAATTTGAAGCATCTCAAACCACACCGAAGCAATTAGAGTTGAATCGTATGGACAGTGCCGCAATTGAGGAGATTTCGGTTGTGTGTGAATTCTTGGATGTTTTTCCGGACGAGTTGCCAGGTATGCCACCCGATCGAGACATTGAGTTTGTTATTGATTTAATACCTGGAACTGCACCTATAGCTAAGAGGCTGTATAGGATGCCTCCTATGGAACTAGCGGAGCTCAAGAAATAAATTCAAGAGCAACTAGAGAAAGGTTTTATTCGCCCTAGTTCTTCACCTTGGGGAGCGCCCGTTCTATTTTGGACAAAAAGGATGGGACTCAAAAGATGTGGGTAGATTACCGAGCTCTCAACGAGGTAACAATCAAGAACAAGTACACCTTGCCACGCATAGAAGACTTGTTTGATCAGATGAATGGTGATTGTGTCTTCTCTAAGATTGATTTGAGGTCGGGATACTTTCAAATGAAGATTAGACCATCGGACATACCCAAAACAACTTTTAGAACACGGTATGGATCTTATGAGTACACCGTGATGTCTTTTGGATTGACAAATGCACCTGCCTACTTTATGTACCTCATGAATAAAGTCTTCATGGAGTACTTGGATAAGTTTGTTGTGGTTTTTATTGATGACATTATGATCTACTCGAAGGATGAGAAGGAACATGGGGAACACTTGAGGCTTACACTGCAGAAATTAAGAGAGCATCAATTGTATGTCAAGTTCAACAAGTGTCAATTTTGGTTAAGGGAAGTGTCATTTTTGGGTCATATCATCTCAGGAGGAGGAGTATCAGTTGACCCCAGAAAGGTGAGAGACGTGTTGAAATGGGAACCGCCGCAAAATGTCAAGGAAATAAGGAGTTTTCTTGGGATGGCTGGATATTACCATAGATTCATCAAGGACTTTTCCAAGATAGCGAAGCCAAAGACGGAGTTGCTAATGAAGGGAAAGGCTTTCCAATGGACTCAAGCTTGTCAAAACAGTTTTGAGATGTTGAAGAAGAGTTTGACAACAGCCCCAGTTTCGGTAATGCCGGATGTGAGCAAGAGTTTTGATATTTATTGCGACGCATCGAGACAAGGACTTGGATGTGTATTGATGCAAGAAGGTCAAGTGGTCGCCTATGCATCAAGACAATTGAAGAAACATGAGCAGAATTACCCCACGCACGATTTGGAACTCGCAGTCGTGGTACACGCATTGAAGATTTGGAGGCACTATATTCTTGGACATAGGTGTGAAATTTATAAGGATCATAAGACTTTGAAGTATATTTTCACACAAATGGATCTGAACTTGAGGCAACAGAGATGGTTGGAGCTCATCAAAGATTATGATTTGGGGATCAACTATCATCCGGGAAAGGCCAATGTAGTGGCCGATGCTTTGAGTAGAAAGGGAGTAAGTCATCAACTCACAGTTCGAGAGTTGCCATCTGAGTTATGTAAGGAGTTTGAAAGGTTGAACCTCGGGTTTGTAAATGAGATGGAGATGATGGAGTTAAATCCAACCTTGGAGCAAGAAATTCGAGAGGCACAAACCACGGATGAGAAGATCAAAGAAATCAAGGTAAGGACCGAGGAAGGGAGAGAATTCAGGTTTGATGAAGACGAACATGGTACCTTATGGCTTGGTAAGAGAATCGTTGTGACTAATGTGAAGCATATTTGGGAGACAATATTAAAGGAGGCACATGACTCGCTGTACTCGATTCACCCTGGTTGTACGAAGATGTACAAAGACTTGAAGGCGTGCTATTGGTGGGATAGCATGAAGAAGGACATAGCTGAATATGTGGCATTGTGTGATGTGTGTCAACGAGTCAAGGCAGAACATCAAAGGCCAGCTGGATTATTGCAACCATTGAAGATCCCGGAATGGAAGTGGGAAGAAATCGGTATGGACTTCATAGTTGGGTTACCACGTACTCAGTCCGGGTATGACTCAATTTGGGTAATTGTGGATCGCTTAACCAATTCAGCTCATTTTGTCCCTGTGAAGACCAAATATACAGCTGCACGATTGTCCTACATATACATGGAGCATATTGTGTGTCAACATGGAGTCCCTAAGAAGATAGTCTCGGATAGAGGTTCTCAATTTACCTCTAGATTTTGGCAAAAATTGCATGAAGCTTTGGGGATGAGGTTGAATTTTAGTTCAGCATATCATCCTCAAACGGATGGACAAACCGAGAGGACCAATCAAATTTTGGAGGACATGTTAAGAGCTTGTGCTTTAAAGCATGGGAAGAGTTGGGACAAAAGCTTGCCATACGCAGAATTTTCATACAACAATAGTTACCAAGCAAGCTTGAAAATGTCACCGTATGAAGCGCTTTATGGAAGGAAGTGTAGGACACCTTTATTCTGGAATGAGGCAGGAGAAACTCAAGTATTTGGTCCGGATGTGTTGCAAGAAGCCGAAAGACAAGTCCAAATAATTCGTGAAAACTTGAGGGCTGCCCAATCAAGACAAAAGGGCTATGCGGACAATAGGAGAAGGAAATTAACATTTGAAGTGGGAGATTTTGTTTACCTCAAGGTGTCACCAATGAGAGGTCATAAGAGGTTTAACATAAGGGGCAAGATTGCACCTCGTTATATTGGACCATTCAAGATTTTGGACAAAAGAGGAGAAGTAGCGTATAAGTTGGAGATGCCAGCTCATCTTTCGGATGTCCATGATGTCTTTCATGTTTCCCAGCTCAAGAAGTGTTTGAGAGTGCCGGAAGAACAAGTGCCAATGGAAGAATTGGAACTAGAGGAAGATTTGAATTATGCCGAACAACCGGTCAAAATCTTGGAAACTAAGGAGAGGGTCACAAGGAACAATGTTATTAGATGGTGTAAAGTTCAATGGAAGCACCACACAGAGAAAGAAGCGACGTGGTAATTGGAGGATGATCTCAAGAAGGAATTTCCCTATCTCTTCTCTTCCGTGTCGAATCTCGAGGGCGAGATTCATTTTAAGGGGGTAGGTTTGTAACACCCTCATTTTCATGCATCATGCCTTGCATACACTCATATACATGTTTAACATTAACCCACATAAAGAGGAACGAGTTTAAAATTGATTTGGAGCATTTAAAATTGATTTGGAACAAAACCGCACTTAAAATGCAGGAAAGTGCGGACTAGTCCAATTTTACTGAGGACTAGTCCGATTTCTCTCTGACTAAAAACGGACTTGTCCGTTTTTGCTGCGGACTAGTATGATTTTGCCTCTGGAAAC